>JABSTR010001061.1:0-1238896 GCA_013339765.2 Haemaphysalis longicornis
CGCATCACGCTACCCTCCTCGCCTCAACAACAGGTCCGCACCCCATCCCCTACACCATATAAAAAAATAATACTTACCGGCGCCTGGTTTCGATCCCACGACCCTGCGGGCGGAACGCAAGGTACATGGTGCTCTACGCACTGCGCCACAAAGCCGACACAGAATGGAAGGCTACGAACGCGCCTTATATCCTTGACTCATTCAAACTACGTCGAGAAGCTGCTGATACAACGCATTCACTACCTGTGGGCGGAACGCAAAGTACATGGTGCTCTTCCCACTGCGCCACAAAACCGACACAGAATGAAAGGTTACGAACGCGCCTTATATCCTTGACTCATTCAAACTACGTCAAGAAGCTGCTGATACAACGCATTCACTACCACCAGCTCCCCAAACACTAAACGTTAACGCAATACACTCACCCCCTATGCGACGCATTTACTCGAGTCCCCTCGCGGGGAGATGGGTCCTTTCTTTTTCTTCTTCGCGCTTTGTAAAATAATACCGATTAGTCAACCGGATAAACGATGAAAAGTGGCTAATTTGAGCCAGTCTACGCACTGCAAGCAAAAACGGGAGCTTAAAAAATTCCCTTCAGTGCCCCCTTTAAGGACGTAACCTGTTCCGAGCTCTACGACATTTTAAGAGAAATGAAAACCGGATCGGCGCCTGGTCCGGGGGGTTGCCAGCGTAATTCTACAACCCTTGTGGCCAGAATTAGGCTCTTCCTTAGTGCAACTTATAAATTCAATCCTAGCAGATCAGCGGCTTCCAAACTCGTTTAAAAAGGCCGTCAAAGTCTTACTTTGAAAGAAGGAAAAGACCCCTCTCTACCGAGTTCTTACAGACCAATAACCGTTTTGAATTCGGGCTACAAGATTTTAATTTCCCCTTTTTGGGTTGTCCAGAATTAAAGCTCTTTGGCCGGACCTCCTCTCACTCCAACAGGTTGGCTCGGTCCTATACAGAAATATTTTTTCGGCACTTAGCCTAACCCGAGACATACTAGCCTATACGCGCCAAACTGGTATTGCTGGCCTGTGTGCCTCTTTAGACTAAAAACAGGCATTTGATAGGGTAAATCATTGATACCTGCTTGCCATATTTCAGGCATAGGGTTTCCTCTGAATTTGTTCAGCTTCTCCGAGAATTGTATGATAATTTATCCAGTGACCTGGTCATTAATGGTATGGTCCAGCGTGAAATTGCAATTCATAGAGGTGTCAGACAAGGATGCCCCTTGGCACCGCTTGTTTTTGTCTTACGTCTAGACTCCTTCATCAGAAAACTCGTTGATAACCCCCAAAATTAGGGGTCTCCGCTGCCCGGACAAGGCTCGGTTAAAGTGTCTGCGTACGCAGATGACGTGCCTATTTTTATCCGGGACACTGATAGCCTCACGGCTGTTTTAGGGGACTTCGAGTCTTATGCTCGACTTTCAGGGCCGAATTAAATGTCACAAAAAGTGCTGTCCGCCCTCTGGGAAACGCTACACCCGCCCCCATCCCTAACTTAAAAATAGCTCGAGACCTGAAGATTCTCGGCGTCAAATTTACCGAAGAAGGTGTTTCTCCAGACATGTGGCCCGAGTTAGTTGATGATATTCAAAAGAATGTTGCCAGGGCTAGGTCTTTCAACCTCTCTTTTTCTGAGAAATCGTATCTGATTAAATTGCTTTTTTTCTTGCTAAATTCTTTTTGTCTCAAGGATTATGCTGCCTCCCAATCCTGTACACACAAAGTGTCCCGCGACATTTTTTCTTTCTTTTATGGTGGGAGCACGGAGCGTTTAGCGAGGGGTGCCCTGCGCCTCCCACGCCGCTCTGGGGGTTATAGTCTCCCTTGCATCGACCTCATGAGCCAGTTGTTGGCCCTTAGAGTCGTCTCTTCACTTCTCAGTGACGTAGAAGCTCCGGGCAGACCTTTGATCCTATACTTTCTCGGTCCTTCTAGACGGGTTCTTTGTCCAACTTTGGCCAGAAACCTGCACCCAGTGCAGCTTTCCGTCAAGACTCTTCAAGGCCGTCATTACTTTAGCTAAGGAAATTCGTGCACTGGATGCTGATCTCGATTTTGTGAATGAACAACCTGCCAGGCTGTGTGAAAAAATAGTTACTGCGAGATCGGGCAGACGTGTGGATCCACCAGATTTCCCCTGGTTACGGCTGACTTCAGGTAGGCTGCCAGAGGACGCCAAAAACATCCAGTGGCAAAAAACGTGGCGAATTCTTCCCACAAAAGACAGATTATTTCGCTGGGGAGTAACACAGAACTCTTCCTGTCCCAACTGCGGTCAACCAGAATCCACGGCTCACACTTTCTCAAGCTGCAGTGTTGCGCGTTGCTTTTGGCGCATCATACACCGTGCCGCTCCAAGTTTGGGGCTTGCACGGTATCAACTGAGAGAACAGTGCCCTGGCACTCCCCTAGGCAAACTATTCGTAGTAATTGGCGATTATATACTATGGCGTAATCGCTGCAGGGCTGTAGCACAGAATCGCAGGCTACGTATGCAGTGGCCCTTGCTTTCCTTTTTCAGACAACACCTCGTGACCTTTTTGGAAGGCGAGTTAGCCCTTTTGGGTGAGGAAGAGTTTCTGCGACATTGGTCTACCCGGTTTATTGAGGTTTCGAACAAAAGGGTTATTATTCATGCCAGTTTTCCAGACCTGTGTCCTTAGGTATTGTCGTTGTAACAAGTGATTTTGGTGTTATAATTGTGTGTTAGTGCGGTACAGTACCCGTTGTGACATAAAACCAAATCTGTTCTGTATATTGCTGCATTCTTGAAGCGAATGTTTTTGTATCATTGTTTACCTCGCATGTTAATCTTTTGGTTGTAAGCAACTCTAAATTGTTTGTATGTTAATCTTTTGTCTACAATCAACTTGAAGCTGTTTATATGTTTCTGTAAGTGTCTGTGTGTAAAAGTATGCCCTTTTATTTGGGATAAAGAACATATACTCGACAAAAATCGGTTGTCTCTCCCTTTAACGGCCGCCAAGACGTCGTCGCCGCCGACCGAGACAAGCCCGCTTACACACCACCACCGATACTTTCTCGCCGGAGGTGGCTTCGCCTCCTTCCGACCCACCCAGGGCTCCCCCGTCGCAATGACTCCGCCCTGGGATTCCCAAGCTCAACGGACCAAAAACGTCACGTGGGCGACATAACGGTCCATGGCTTTACGGGAGCGGGGGAGGGAGGGGTTCCCTGAAGCGAACGGCGCGCCATGGGCCCGCCGCGCCATTCGCTAAGGACAACGAAGGCAGGATGTCCTCACGTGATGCAAGCCCACGCGCAAGCCGACGCTGGGCGCTCTTCACGGTATTTTGCTTGCTAATGCTGGAGCATAGCTAAATTTCAGTTTAGTAACTTCCAACCAGACAGAAGTCTGTCAAAATGTTCTGCTTCAAAGCTGGACGAACTTACGGCTTTTAAAACAGCGGAGCTGTTTTAAAAGCCGTAAGTTCGTCGTTGCAAGAAAAAATTCATCGTTGCAAGAAAAAATACAAAGACAATGCTGAGCGCTCGTGAGCGCCTGCCTCGCGGTGGCCGATATATACATAAGAAACTTTATTTGCACCAGTCAAAGGCACAGAGTAAGCTCAGTGCCCCCCATCAGTCGGCCGGGATCCCTTGGGACACGGCGGCTTCTAAGGCGAGACCGATGACTTTTCGCTGAGTGCTTGAGGTCAGGCTGAGTAGCAGGACCTCCCAGGATGCAGTATTTCTATGAGGTTTGTTGTAAGAGGGACACGTCCACGCCATGTGGACGAGGTCCGCGACGCCGTTACAGTTCTTGCATCTAGAGTCGTATACTTTGGGGTGCCATTTGCTGTATAATAAAGGGTTTGCGAAGACCCCGGTTTGTAATTTCCTCCAGTAGACCTCTTCTTTCCTGCTAAGCTGTGGATTAGCCGGGGGAAGTACCTTACGCGCTAGTCTATAATGTTGGGTAATTTCGTGAAAATTTCCCAGTTCCTCTACCCTCGGGGATGGTTGTACAAACGGGTCTAGGGCATCCTCGGCGATCGTCCGGAAAGTAAGACCTCGGGCGGCCGCATGCGCCTTTTCGTTCCCGATGAGACCCCGATGAGCTGGAGCCCAAATAAGCGTTACCTGTTCCGCTGTCACTTCCGCATTTGCGAGAATTTTCCAGGCAGCGTTGGAAATCCTGCCTCGGTCGTAACTTTCTAATGGCTGACTTAGAGTCGCTAACTATCACCCTCGTTCCTGGCTTAGTAAGCGCCAGCGCGATGGCAGCCTCCTCAGCATCTTGCGTGTCGCAACTAAGTATTGTGCAGCACGAGTGCGGGACGCCGTCTTCCGTTACTGCCACTGCCGTGTAAGCTTTCTTTCCTATGTGTTCTGCGGCGTCGGTGTATAGGACGTCCGGCCTGCCTCCGTATCTGATTTGCAGGGTGATGGCCCTGCTCCTACGTCTGCCCTCGTGATATGCCGGATTCATGTTCCTGGGCAGGGGCGATATTGTTAGCTTTTCTCTAACATTCTTAGGAAGGTCCTTCATGTCCTTAGCAATCTCTCTGGATTTGTAACCCAGTCGTTCTAGTATTCTCCGACCTGTTCTGCTGCCTAGCAGTCGTTGTTGCTGTGACGCCTTGGTCGCCTCGATGAGCTCGTCTATGGTGTTCGAGACGCCTAGGCTGAGTATCTTGGCCGTCGAGGTGTTCGGGGAAGACCCAATGCACTTTTGATACCTTTTCTTATGATAATGTCTAACTTGCTTTTCTCTGCCTTGGTGAGTTTCAGGAACGGGGCAACAAACAGAATGCGGCTAACGCCAAAGGTCTGAAACAGCCTGAGGAGGTTTGCTTCCTTCATCCCACCGTGTTTGTTAGATATGCGTTTTAACATTCTACAGATTTGCTCTATACTGTTTTCTAGTTTCCTAATTGTCTCTGTGTTCTTGCCATTTGCCTGGACGTGAAGTCCGAGTACCCTGATGCGTTCTACCGCGGGTATCGGTCTTCCGCCGGCTCTCAGCATTATGTCATAATCGTTTCGAGAGGCCTTCCTAAAATTGTTTGGAACAATGAACAGTGCCTCCGATTTTTCCGCAGAGCATTTTAGCCCTATTGGCTCTAGATATTTTTCGACCTCGCATATGGCCTTTTGGAGGACTTCCTCAATGTGCCCATCGCTGCCATGGTTGACCCATAACGTGAGGTCGTCAGCGTATATGGTGTAATGTAGGTCCTCTATCTTATTTAGTCTCTCGGGGAGCCCTATCATGGCGATGTTGAAAAGGGTAGGGGATAAGACCGACCCCTGCGGCGTTCCCCGATTTCCGAGTTGTATGTTTTCGAGGGATGCTCCCCCTAGCTTTATGGTCGCTGTCCGGTTAGAGAGAAAATCCCTCACGTAGTTTATGTCGACTTGCAGATCCCGCCACCGCTGCCTGGAGTCGATGACGAAGAGCTGGAGGTAGTTTACGATGCTGAGGAAGGCTGCATCGACCACTCGCCGCGAAGAAGACGACGACCTCTTCGATGCATATGACGGCGATTACTAGCACCGCAACTATGAAAATAAACAATGATACCGAAACTTAACTATGTGTCCGGCAATGCTCATATATAATACAACAGCTTCGCCGTTCGAGGGTTGCGCGTGGGTGCAAGCTTTCCTGAATTTTTTTGGTATCTTGTTGCGATCGCCACGCGCAAGTCTGGACGTAGCCGGGCGCTCCTCGTAAAGCGCGCGCTCACGTACGCGGTAAACGGCGAAAGTAACTATGACTTAATAATTTGGGTTACGCCGCACACCGCGCACATTACGGATAGCAACAACTTTACTGTTAAAATACCTAGTGCACGTGAGCGTGCGCCTCGTGAGGAGGGACTGGCGTAGGCCAGCTTGACGTTCGAGAAAACACTACCCCAGCGCGTCGTGTCGTGACCTCTAGCGTGCTGTTCTCCTCGTCAATTCACGTGCGTTCGTGCCTGAAGTGGAGAGCACAGATGCCGAGTTCGCGAAGACGCTTGCTGTGGGCTAATTCGGTCCTTTTTGGGAGAGACGTGAAATCTTGCGGACAAAACGATCCGGGCCTGCCATAACCGGCATTGCCAAAATTAAAAGCCATGCTAAACCGACAACCCGACCTGAACATAATGCCCGAAAAATTTCAAAGCTCTACTGCTGCAGTTTTTTTTTTTTTTTTTCAACTGGTGAGTTCATTACCGAGTTCAGCAACCCTGTTCTAGCGACAAGGACATGATGGCGATGACTGATCCAACGACAGATATCCGGAAAACGGTACAAGTGTGTAGAGGTAAAGTACTTTCCTCGCCCTGAAAAACACAATGTGCTATTGATGTTCGAGTGATAGCACGATGTCTAACGCTCTTTCTGTTCCAATGCGTCCGGTTACACCAACTGTCCCAGCCTAATATGTGCACGTCATTCATCGGGCTACGCAGTCAAGAAATTGGAGCAGCTTCGGGCGATTTTTTCTACAGTAGTGCAAGCACAGCGACGCCTATAGGGGCGTCGAGGAAGTCTCGCTCACCGCCATGGAAGTGGCGGGAACGGGTGCAGTCGGGTAAAGGCGCTCTGAGAGAGACAGCCGACCGGCAGCCGATGTTCCACAAGCGGGACCTTGTTGTTGTTGTTGTTCCACGTCTTATGGCGCATACCCACGCGGGGGATTGGCCAGGAATCGGGCATGAAGGGGGCTAATGCACCCGCTCACAACTTGAAAGTAGATACCTATCCATTTACATCCAGTAACAGCGCGTGATTAGAAGAAAGAATTCGTTAAAAATTGAAAGTTTCGGTTGAATTTGAAAGAAAAAAAAAAACGTACCCGTAATAATCAAAGCTAACAGGGCAGACGCCTGGTCTCGGACACATATGCATGAATGGCTGCAGCCACCCCTCTGTGACAATATCCCAGTGATGTGGCTCCTAGCGACAGTAGTACGGACTACGGGCATGGAGATAGGAAGTCCAATTCGTTGTAATGGCCTGGCAAGGCGACGTTGTCTGATCATTGAAAAACCACGGCAATGTAATAGGAAGTGGCTCTAGTGTCTCATGTTCACCGCAAATAGCACATAGGGCGGAGGAGGTGAGACCAGACCTGTGCATATAGAAGTTCAGCTGGGGAACCCTACATCTGAAGTTGGTTAATGTGAACTCGCATTGACGAGATTCACAAAAACGGGGATTCCAATTGTGTTTTAAATGGGCATAACTCTTCAAAATTAGTGATGACCCCTTCCTGCGTTGCGTTAGGCGTTTATATCTACGGACTCCTGCTACAAAAACGGAACAAGGCAAAGGTCAACCGAAGGATCATCCGAAGACGATCACGCCAATTAAGGAGTCAGCGTCTTCATTAAGGAGTAAACTTTGTGCCCGGGAACCAAATGAGGCAGATTTCTCGCAAATGGAAATGCACCAGATCAGGTGTGAATTTTCGGGTGATGACAAAGCGGAACAGACCGATAGTGAGTCAGTAATTACAGTCGAACATGGATATATCGAACACGGTATATCGAATTATTGTCTATATCGAACTCATAAATTATCCCCTTGAAAATTCTGTGTAAAAGTATAGGAATTCGTACGTTTATATCGAACCGTATTTTTCCCAACATTGCGTATATCGAACGCCGCGCGAGTTGGAAGGTGCTCTTCGGCGGTCTCTGCACCCCCGATTGAGGTTGAGAGTATGTGGAGGAATGCGCGCGGGCATGGCAAACAACGGCTTGCGGAACTAATCCCCCCTACCGGAACGAATTTGTGCTTGCCCAGTCGGGCCCCGCTACCGGCCACCGTAGCGTTACCGGACGGAGCCTGGTATGCTAAATCTCTCTAGGCACACAAGCCCGAACGTTCGGAAAATGTGACAATGCCAGGTAGGGATGCCCTAGCGTCACTAAATAAGCTACGCTTATTAGTGACGCTAGGATGCCCCGACTGCGCACGTCCTTTTCTTGTTTTGTTTTGTTTTGCGGCTGCGTACGTTCCCCGGCTTGCCGAAAAAGGTTTTTTTTTTCTCTCTCTCTGGGTCTGTCTTCCCCCGATGTCGTTTCGGGAAAGGGAAGAGGGAACGAAGGCGCTGGCGGCCTCCTTCTTTTGCATTTTGCTGCTGTTGCTGCTGTTTGGCGAGTTGTCCCGCACCTTTCGGAGATCACTGTTTCTCTCGGAGATGACCATCGAGAGCGCTTTGTTGGAGTCCGTTCAGAGAGCCTTGGAATTGTTACCTTCAAAGTTCTTGTGGTACGTGCGCACTGTTCTTTTGCGTGCGTGTTGTGCATGGTGTGCGAATGCGCAGCGTACTGCTGGAATTTTCAAGTTGTGCAGCCTCGAGAAGATCGCGACCAGCGTCTTTTATTTCATTTCCGGGGCGAAGAAGCAGGCCAAGATCAGCGATTTTTTTTCCACGGAAATAAAGTGTCCTGTTGCGTCGTGAGTGCGGAATTAGTTGTCATTCTTGAATGCGACGATCGGTAAGTGATCGTCCGCCATAGGTGATGTCTCAGAGCCCATATTTTTTATATCGAATTTTTCGTATATCGAACTATTTCGCGATCCCCTTGGAGTTCGATATATCCGTGTTCGACTGTATATAGCTATATTCAAGTGCTGCGGAGGTACTTCTTTTAAGGCCACTACTACCGCTAGGAATTCGGCTAGAAATATTGCAGTGAAGCCTGGTAAACGCAGCGAGACTGCCCAGTTAAGCTGTGGACTAAAAATGCCCACACCTGCCCTCTCCTCACGTTGCGATGCATCAGTTGCCACAATTACATAATCATTCAAACTTGCCAAACGGTCGTTCAGGTGTCCTGTAAGTAGTCTTGGCGAAAGCATTTTGGTGCTATTGGTGAAAATATTATGAAAAGTTAAAGGCGCTGGAGGGACCTCACCAGGGCATTTGCGTTATTGTCGGAATGTTGATTTTCAATGAAGAAAGTAATGCCTGGACGTAAACACACTGAGGACGAATGTGCCGAGGCCACCAAGAGTTAAAAACAGTGCCGGCTGAGCTACCATCAACGAAAGAAATCGGCTTTGTGGCGATTCAAAATCCTCATAATAGTCAGCACTGTTAAGAGTTGAAACCGCGACTCTAGACGCGGCATCCGGGCCTGCAGATACAAGATGTTATTCGCCACGCACCTTGGGAGGCCGAGGCACAATCTTAGGGCACGTCGCTGAGGAGGACTTAGACTTAAGGACTTAGAAGGACTTAGAAAGCTTCGCTTTAATAAGGGCAGGCTGCGACCAGTCAGTCACGATAGGGGCATGGTTGTCTCAGGTGGTGGCAGTCTGGATGATGCGTGGTATCTTGGGAGGGTGACTGACTATCCTTGCCAGGCCACTCTCAATTGAAAAAAAAAAAAAAACTAGACCAGAGTGTACGGGAAATCGGGGTCTTAATAAGAAGCTGTCATCAGGAGGCGAGTTAAGGGTAATTTCTGAACAACGTTAAAAAAATTAAAGCCCCTTTTTTAAGGTAAAGATCGATAGTTAAAACGCCAAGCTTTCTCTCATGCAACCCGAGTCAAAGTGAAAGTCCAGAGTTCGAACTGCTTCGACCGTGTCGGAAATGCGCAATGGGGTAGACCTCGGCTTCATAACGCGAGGGACCCCGGTTGGAATCCAACCACAAGACGCGGTTTTGTTTGAGGCGCTTCGCTTTTCATCATCATTATCATCTGGCCTTCTTGTAAACCCAATGTGTAAAGTTGTCTTTCCTGCGGTGCGTATTGGTGTTACGACATGCGGTGCATTTGAGGCAAAGAAAGCTCCGCTTCAATACGGGGACACAGGATCCGGGAGCGTCTGTCTCGCTGGCCTAGCCGTGCTCCAGACACCTTTAGGGTGTTTGCAACCCACAGACCCCTCTGCATTACACAAACCTATGCAGTTGGTTTAATGTTTGTTTCCTTATTGGTTGTTTGCTCATTGCCCAGAAGAAGAAGCTGTGCAATTCTTTCTGGGAAATGCAGTCGGTACAAGTGCCGTTTTAACGCGCTGGCCAAGCGGAGGCCCAGTACCGCCGAAGCGGGATGCTAGTAAGTGGTCTGGTTTGTACACGTACTATTATGAGCAAAATGAAAGGGAACACAGGAACGCGTAGAAAACACCCTCAGACCCAGCTATGAGTGATACGCAGCGGCCGCCGTCGGAAACAAAGTGGAAATGGGGACGCTGTTCTACCAACCCATCCCATTCCCGCCGTGCGTCTATCGGCTGTCGGACGATACCGTATTATCCGCGAAATGACGTAAGCTGTTGCTTTGACGAAATGTCCTTTTGGTGGGAGTGCCAACTGTTAGTGGAAGAGAGCCCTCCTATCCCCCTTTGTTTTTCACAGCGCCATCCGCGTATCGCTCCGAGTCTGTTTCGAGGCTGTTTGCCACGCGTTCCTGTGTTCCCTTTCATAATGCTCATAATAGTACCAGAGTCCTCCAATGCTTTGTAAAGCATTGAATGACTCTGATAGTACGTACGCCAAAATCACGTTCTTTACCGCTAAAACGCAAAATGAAATCGTCTCAACAGCTCTGCCAAACCGCCACCTGACAGGGAAGCGCAATGCATGTCAAATATTTTTATTGGCGTTACTGGGCTCTTCTTTTGCATGAGGGGTTATCGTTAGACTTGTGTAACGACGTGCCGGCGTGAGGGGACTTGCAGCGGTTTCCCAAGTTAGCTGTAAGTATAGGGAACGAATAGGTTGCTAAAGGGGCACAGCAGCCCTGGAAGTGCTTTAATCACCATGACACGCCGCTGTAATTATGTACCGACCTTAATAAAAAAGCATTAAACGCCCCGTTAAGCGAACGGCGTCGGTATGACCTGAGGATGGTCGAACAAATGACCGCCAGAGCAAACAAAATAAAGGCAAATTGGTATTCGAACTTGCGCCTTACAGAGTGTAAGTCCATCTTTTGCACCATCGCCAAGATCTTTTTATTAAGTTTAGTAACTTCAACAGTAACTTCATTTACACATATAGATACAGAGCCATACGGGGTGATTGCAGATGTCTCCGTGATTCAGGGAACGTTAGCTTTAGCCACACAGAAAAAAAAAAAGCAGGCTTTCGGGAATTATGCGAGCCAAAAAGTCAGGATGTTTCGCCAGGGAAGTTAAAACAGTCGAGGGGTAATGCCAGCAAAGCCGCAGAATGCCGGAGAGATTCGTGCCATAAGGATTGCCAAATGGGCGGCAGTGTCATTTGTGTACGGCTTCAAGGGAACGGGGAGAGAAGCTCTGGTGGACCGAAACGGGCTCTTTCGGGTTCCAGCCCTCAAATTGAGTCCCATCTCCTTTGCTGCTCTACCTTCAACTGCATAGGAACTCGCGAGCCCCACGCCAGTGTGTCACAAAGCTTAGGGTCTGAATCAGGCTCGTCAAGGGCGGTCACTGCCCACTGCGTCTTCTGCACAAAATGCCTCCACGCCGACCGAAGGCCTTCAGCAACGTCGACCCATGCCCTCCAGAGCGAGTGGCGGCGTATGACCTTGACGCAACAACGGAAGAGTGGGCATTCCGAGGCCGCATCAAGAACCCCAAGTCCATACAGGTGAGCCACCAGTGCGTGTCAAAGGAGCACTGCAGCTCGTCCCAGAAATGTGACACTGTGTTTCGCTCCATAACAAAAATGCTTGGGCCTTCCACAGAGCAGACCCACCACGAAAGAGGACGCCTCGCTCCTCCTGTCTCGCGTTGGTGGGTAGAACACCTGCGTGCAAATGGAAGAAAAATCCGTCGAGCCAGTCGGCATGGGAATTGTGATGATGATTATGATGATTATGCTGGTGATGATGATGATTAGTGGCTCTCCCTTTGAATCGGGGTGTCGGTTTTTTAATCACACGAACTTTTGGCGCGACCTAGCGGTGATGCGGGGAACATGGGGGGGTTCCATCAAGTTTCAGTACAGCTTCCTCGAGTTCTCTGCGCACGCGTACTCGCCAGGGAAAAGTCCCTGTAAGAGGGGACACCGCCCCCGCCCCTTCACTGTTAAAGCCCGCTGCACGGGCCCCATGTGTAAGCTGCGTTGTTGTTGCGAGGCAAAGGGTCAGATGTCATGACATCTGCAGGTGCTACATTTTGTACAGCCGCCTGGAGGAGACCATCACGATGATCGAGGAAAAACGTAAAACGCTTCACTATCATCCTAAGCTTCACGTTAATGAGCCCAAGACCCCCACGCTCCACACTCCAGAAAATGTTCTTGCAGCGCGTAGGCTCATATACGCGCAGCATTCGGATGCCGCTTGCGTATATGGAGTGCGTCTATCTTCTTTAGACCCACATTAGTGCACGAGTAGCCAGATACATTGGGTTACTTTATTGTTTCTAAGCTTTCTTTTGTTTCTTTTTGCCGATGATGTAAATGTATTCCATTATAGCGATTAAGTGCCTTCGCCAATTATCTATTTTTCCCGAGCTTCAAGGCGCAGCTAGCGCAGGGTTGGCCCGTTTACGCTATTTTAATGCGTATTTCCAGCGTTCCCCTCCGCGCTCTTTTAATTGGGCTTCGGTTTTTGGAGGAGAATATTTTTAATTCCGTCAGAGCATTTTTTGTAATTTTATTTTGTATATTTTTCTTTTCTGATTTTCCAAAATTCTGTTCGACCAATCATCTCCATTTACGCAATTACAAAGATCAAACGTGTCACTTCCACCAGTTATTCATTTTTGTGGAAATGCAGGGCGTTACACGGTTTGCTCATTTTCGCTATTTTTAATCGTATTTATAACGTTCTTATGTGGGTATTTTTTTTTAATTTAGTCTTAGGTTTTTGGGGTATAAGATGCATATTTTTGATTTCGTCAGGTCATTTTAGTGAAAATTTTTACTTTTTTCTGCTTTTCCTATTTTTGGTATTCTAAATTGTGTTCGACCAGTTATTCGACGCTATAATAGCGATTAAATGTGGTACTTTCTCCAATTCTGCATTTTTGTGCGAATGCAAAGCGTTGCACGGTCCTGGCTGGGGGAGAGAGGGGGTTATTCGGCAAAGAATGCTTTGCGTTAAGGCAGGGCTCGGCAACCTTTTGATGGTGGAGGGCCGAGTTGCATGAAACAGCCGACACGGCGGAGGGCCGGACGCAAATTTAAAGGGGGGTGGGGGTGCTTAGAAGACAAAGAGAAAAAAATCAGCGCATTGACAATTATCTGGCTAAGTGTGAAGATGGGGAACAATGCCAATTGGAAGCTCTTAAGTCTCTGTTTTTGTTTCCCGTTTAACCCCATTTGAGGTCAAAACTGACGTGTCGGCCTTCAGATAGGAAGTGACAGGGGGAAGGGGGGGCCGCATAATACTTCCCCGCGGGCCGCATGCAGGTTGCCGACCCCTGCGTTAAAATATCACGCATTGCACTCAAGCCGAAGATACGCCAAAATTAAAGAGAATATACACTGTTATAAATCAGCATTGCCACAAGCACGTCACATTAATGCCAGCGGCATTTTATGAAGAAGAAAAGCGTTATATTTGACATTTATTTTTCGGTCAGTTCACCTTTTGTGTTAATTAGAACAGTGGTTCTCGAATGGGAGTCCGCGGACCTGAAGGGGCCCGCGAGGCCATCCTTTTACAGCGAAGCTGTTAGCCCCTAGTTCGTCGGAAAATTTCGTGTCGTAAATAAAAAAACCCATGCAAGACCCAGCAGAACTCGCCTAAGACGCCGAGTGCATGCGTCAGGATAATCACGCATACAGCATAGAGCTCAGTATTCGTTTAAAAAAAACACTAAACAAGCATTGAAACCGCATTATGGATGATGAGGCGCCTGTGAGCAATGGGACCCCCTAAACCATGTGTTCCTGGTGAAGATTACGTTTGCAGATTATGTTTAAAAGCTAGGCAGGAAAAGTGTCACTATTAGAGCAGTTATTGCCCAAGAGGCCGGCGCATGCGTAAGGCCAGGCAGGACCCAGCATTTGCCGCCAGAGAAGCCGAGCGCAAGCGACAAGCCCGCCGAGACGACGAGGAACATTTCATAACTTCCCACAGCATTTGTAGAGGTCTATACAACAGCTTCGCTGGACATTGACTTTCGCAGGGCGGGAAATGGCGACCATTTTGTTGATTGATTGATTGATTGATTGATTGATTGATTGATTGATTGATTGATTGATTGATTGATTGATTGATTGATTGATTGATTGATTGATTGATTGATTGATTGATTGATTGATTGATTGATTGATTGATTGATTCACAGTGATATCCTTTTTGTGTTATGACGCGTGACACCACCCCAAAGCTATGTCATACCCCCTCACCTTCTCATCCCCCATACGCAATCTTTTCTCTTTGCGAAACACTTGGCAACGCAAAAAAGTGGCTTTGCTGCATGGAACGTATTTTAACCTCTCCGCATTGCCCACGTTTCAAAGCCCGTTTTTTCCGCAAAACACTAGCTTTGCGGAACAGCCAGGGACGTAAAATGTTGACATAATAGGCGTTTTGGCGAATTTCGCTGCAAGAGCAAACTGTTTGACAGTACGGTACACATCAAAATAAAAGCCAGACAAAAATGGCAGGCATTGGATAGGTGTATGTGCGAGTGTGACACCGATCAACATGTATCACCGTAGAATCATCCATCACCTCTGCAAGACCAAAAGTGATTCCCGGCATAATTGCAGCTGAGAACCACTGGGTTAGAGAATTCCTTTCAGGCTGTGACGATTCGCCGTGGTTTCGCCACAAACGTGGAAATAATTGCGTCGCCTCTAACCGGCGCCCGATGAATTGACATGGCTGAATTCCCATAAGGCGCTCCTTAGGGGTTCGGTTTCGTAGGTGCACGTCTTAACTCTCAACCCTACCTCCTCGCCGAGCGGGCACAAGCACCCATTGCAGACGCAGAGGGTGAAGGGGTTGCAGCGAATCGCCAGCGGCATGCCGGCAGCAGAAGCGGTGTTTCCTTGCGGGTGGACGGAGCTCGTTGGTTTCAAAGGTCGTGGGAGGTCGTCGAGGCAATGGCTATCAGCAAGAAAGGTGACACATGCGTCAGCACAGCTTCCGTAGCTCTGACAGAGAAAGAACTAGACCTTCTTAGCGATTATCCTTAACTAATCTTGGAAAAAAGAGTGTCGCGCTGTGCCAGTGTTGTGCAATATTCCATGTATATATGTTCCCCTTTTTGGTTACTAAACTCAGTTGACAGCCAGCATTGTGCCCGTGTGTCCTTCCTAAGTTCAGTGGTTTTTCGTTCAAGCTGAATTTTCAAGTCGTTGGTTTTAACCGAGTGTGCAGGTTTATCGAATTCGTCCGGTCAAAGGAATACTGTAGCAGTAGCCCAGTGTTGGCCACCGAACAGCTGTCAAATCCAGGATTTACACGGCGGCGACTGAGGAATCTGTCCTTGGAGTCGAGGTGGCGGGAAGGGGAGGAAGGGGGACCGGGTACGTGCTCCTCAGACCTTAACCGATAGCGGTGGGTTGCGGATTGCCGTGTAGACGCGCACTTTCGTATGGTGCGTGTATTGTAATATTTTCGCGTAAGTTCTCATGAGTCATGGTAGGACCAGCCTTACCTCATTTGGCGCCCAGTGCCAAACTGCTGCCAAGCCCCCCTCCCCCGCCTGTCAAACTCATTTTTACGCCGAAGCTGTCAATGGCTAGGATCCAGCAGAGAGAGAGAGAGCGAGACAACTTTATTGCGCAATAATGCGAGAGTGGTTCCTCAGTCCAGGAGCCCATGTGCTGTCCAGGCTGCCGTAGCCCTGGTAACAAGCAAGAGCTGGTCCTCAGGTCGACAGCTGGACAGCAGTATCTCCCACTGCTCAGGGGAAGGGGACGGGTTCAGGGGCGGAAGGTGCGAGTTTTTTGTGCAGTCGAATAATATGTGTGTCAGAGTTCCTGATTCGTGGCAGAATTTACACTTATCAGAGTACTGTGTAGGAAAGAGTAAATGCATACGGATGGGGTGGGGAAAAGTACCTCCTTGAATTTGTCTGAGTGTGGTTTCTTGGCTTTTGTTCAAAGATGTGTGAGGACTGGGGAATGTCTGCCTCGTGGTTCTGTAGTATTGGGTGATTTCTTGGTAGGTGAGGAGAGGTGCGGAAACAGCCCCGGTCTCAGCGGCTCGGTGAGTGAGGTCTCGAGCCTGTTGATGAGCAAAATTGTTGCCCGTCAGTGCAGAGTGGGCGGGAGTCCACACAATGTCCACCCGATGGGCAGGCGGATGGCGGGGGCCACCCGTCCCGACAAGAGCCTGCGGCAGGCGGCTTGCGAGTCCGTCAATATAACATTGGAGGTGGTTTGGGTAAGGGCGAGCGCAATAGCTAATTCTTCAGCGTCCAGGAGGAAGTTGTCCGAATTGAAGCGGTGGTGATGAGGGCGTTCTTAGATGTTACCACTGCCACCATAGTTTGGTTATCTGGGTAACTGCCCGCATCTGTGTAGATTACGTCGGATCGGCTGCTGTAAAGTTTTTCGTGGGCTTTGCTACGGGCTTCTCTACGACCAGGGTGGAGGTCCGGGTGCATATTTCTGGGAATGGGGCGCACAAAAATGGACTGGCGCCAAGTGTCGGGGACGGTGACCAGGTGAGTCTGGTCAGGGCATGACCATTGAATATTTCGAAGGACCGCGCGGCCTGCTTTGGTTTGGGCAAGTCGAAGGCGTTGACTAGAAAGGTGTCCTTCGATGAGCTCCTCTATGGTATTGTGGAGCCCCATGCTAAGTAGTTTGGCCGTATACGTGCTCATCGGGAGACCCAAAGCTTGTTTTTTTGCTTTACGAATGAGGCGATCGAGTTTGTCGGTGTCGGTTCGAGTTGGGACAATATATGGCGCGACGTGAGTGAGGCGGGAGATGACAAACGCCTGAACGAGCCGAAGAGTATATTTTTCTTTCATGCCTTGGTGCCGGTTGGTGATGCGACGAATCATATGTATTACCTGATCAGTCGCTTTACTTAGGTTGTAAAGTGTTTGGTCGTTTCTAGTGTTGGCTTGGATAGTAAGACCCAGGATCTTCAGGGCTCTAGCCGGTTGGATAGTGTGTCCGTCGAGGGTAATCGAGATTTTGTCAGGGTCAGAGTTGAGGCTGTGCTTACGAACTATAATTAATTCGGACTTTTGAGGAGGACAGTGGAGGCCATTGGTTTGGGCATACGCGTTCACTGTGTCCGCAGCACGTTGAAGAGTTTCTTGAATGCCCCCAAGGGAATCGGTGCCCGTCCAAAGGGTGATATCATCCGCATAAAAGCCATGTCGAAGGTTGGGTATTTGCTCTAGGTCAGCGGGTAGGCCAATGAATGCGATGTTAAACAGGAGGGGAGACAATACAGATCCCTGGGGCGTGCTACGACTGCCGAGTTGGATTGGTTTAGAGGTGATATCCCCTAGTTTGAGGATGGCTCGGCGATCTGTGAGAAAATCGGCGATGTAGCTGTATGTTCGTTCTCCGCAGCCAGTCTGATTAAGCCGACCAAGAATCGCCGCGTGGGTCACGTTGTCAAATGCCCCTTTAAGATCCAGGGCAAGGATGGCTCGAGGGGAGTGACGGGTGGCTGGTGCGATTATTTCTTCCTTCAGTTGAAGGAGCACGTCTTGGGTGCTGAGGTGTTGACGAAATCCATACATGGAGTCCGGCATCTGTCCCGTATCTTCTAAATGCTGCTGGAGTCTCTTGAGGATAATGCGCTCCAATACTTTTCCAATACAGGAGGTGAGTGAAATCGGTCTGAGGTTGTCGATATGTGGGGATTTACCTGGCTTGGGTATGAAACGTACTTCAGCAGTCTTCAATTGCGAGGGAAGCTTCCCAGACGACCAGAACTCATTGAAATGAGTGAGCAGGGTCGCTTGTGCTTCGTCCCCAAGGTTGGCGAGGACCTTGTAAGTAATCTGGTCGGGTCCAGGAGCGCTGTTTTTCTTGCATTCTTCTAAGACAGCCCTGAGTTCATAGAGCTGGATATTCCGATCGAGGGACTCGTTGGGGGTGCCTGTGTATGGTAGCGGAGGGTCAGCTGTATCTGTTTGTAGGTATTTGTCTTGAAGGTCCCGGATGAGTTGGTCGGGTGTTCCAGAGTACGCGTGTATGGTGCGGGCCATGTTTCGGTTCGATCCCCCTTTGCTGGTGAGGCGATCAAGTAGGTGGCGTAGTAGGTGCCACGTCTTGTGGGTAGTAAGAGTGCCTTGCAAGCTGTCGCACACCTGGAGCCAGTTTTCTCTGCTCAACTTCTGAGCGTACTCAGCGGCTTGTTTTGAGAGCAGTGAAATCTTCTTACGAAGCTTTCTATTATGGCGCTGACGCTTCCACCTGCGGGTAAGGCCATGGCGCGCCTCCCATATGCGAATGAGCTTTGCGTCCACACTTGGGGTTTGGTAGGATGTGGCTACAGTCTGTGTGTGAGCCTTAACATCACGAGTGAGGTCTTCTATCCATTCCATTAGGGGTTGGTGAGGGTCTGAGGACCGAATTAGGCGGGATTTCCGAAATGCATCCAATTGGTGATACGGGCGAATCCGGTGCGGCTTTGAAATCCCGGTGTCGGAGTAGGAGGTGGATAATGTCGTGGTCCGAGCCAAGATTCATTTGCGTATTACTCCATCTAACATCAAGTTGTCCCGATAGCAGAGAGAGGTCTGGGCTTGTGTCACGACATGTGCTAGTCCCTGTGCGGGTCGGCGTGTTGGGATCATTCAGGAGGGTGAGGCTGAGGTTTTCGATGGCTGACACCACGCTCTGCCCTTTTCTTGTGTTATACTTGTACCCCCAAAGCTGGTGTGGAGCGTTGAAGTCCCCGAGTACAAGTAGTGGACACTGCCTAGCGAGGTTAAGTGCTTCCTGAATTGTCCTCTGGATCTCAGGTTGCTTGGTAGAAGGGCGACAGTAAACGTTCAAAATAAATAGATGAGATGTTTGTTTGACGGAAGGGGAGAGGACCTCCACAAGCGTGTGTTCACATCCGGCTTGTGGCGTGAGATGCTGTGTTGCTGCAATAGAGTTACGAACTAAAGTAGCTGTAGCTTTCTTCAAGGGATCTTCATAGGAGAGGTAGCCCGGGAGCTTGGTGGGTCCATTTGTTTCCTGTAGTACTATAATATCTGGTTGTGGGTCTAAAGTAAGTATGTACTGTTGTAGAGAGGCTGCTTTGCCTCGGTAGCTACGGCAATTCCATTGAAGGATCACCGTGGCTTGTTGCTTAGAGCGTGTCGTGGCCATCTGAAGGCGGGTGGCAGGTCGTGCCATCGACTGTTCGAGCGTATGGTACTGGGCGGCGATGGGGACGGGAGCCACAACCGTCCATTCTGTCTTGTCTAATGGGCCCTGCGTCTGTACGTATCCAGCAGACCGTCTCTGACTACAGAGCGATGTAGACGAGGATGCCAGGCGAGCGTAGCGCCATGTTGCGGCGCCCACTCGAACCCGTGTAATCGTAAAACTGTGCGCCACACATTCGGCGTTTGAAAAAGAAAATCATAGAAAGTAATAAAAACGCCCTATGGCCTTCATATTTCGATATAACACGCTTATAATGCCCTTGAAAAAAAAAATGCCTCCCCAGCAATGAATTTGAACGCAGAGGTCAAGGCGACTTTAATTGGCCTTTAATTGTAAGCTGGGTTTCCCACATTGTGTGCTGCGCAGTGAAGCATGTCCGTCTACGGAGGTAGGATGATTAAAGAAAAGGCTATACCTCCCGCTTCATTGAAACTATTCCTGAATCAATTACCTGACAACTAGCCGCTGAGACGGCTCCACCATTACGCAAAATTTTGTTTTCGTTTCATAATTACACACTTCACAGTGAAGTTGTAAATATTTTGGAATTCCCGTTTACTATCAATACGCGGGCTTCTACGGGAGGGAAACGGACAGCCCCGTGTTTTTTCGCTGGAATAGAAACTCTAGTCGGTCCAAGTTTAGTTTAAGCAATTAACTAGGAAGAATACTCAATCGCAAATTGCAAAGAAGCGTGTTTTGTTTTCTGCACTCCTTGGACTGCGCCACGGTTATAGCACATTGTAGCTCACGTTGACGCTCGGCATCACAGCTTCACCGGTCATCCTTCTTCACAAAAAAGGAGGGACACTGAATTTCTTTTAAAGCGATCGCTTTCCTAGTGGGACCGACGGCGTCCTGTCAAAAAAGTAATACATTTCCTTGTAGACTGGTTGGCTGACCGAAAAGCTGCCATAAAAATATAGAAAGAGATCATAGGGCCTCCATATTTTGATACAAGGCGGCTTAGATTGCTCCGAGATAACGGCTTTAAAGCAATGCGTTAGCGTTCAGAGGTGAAGCCCACTTTTGAATAATCGATGTAAGCCTGGTTTTTGTGCGTTGGCTTCCCCACATTCATTGTTCTGCAGTGAAGCATAGTCATCTACGGAGGGAGTATGATTACAGAAAGCGGCTCTAACTCTTGTGTTACCAGAAGTATCCCAAAGCCAGGGTGTCGATCCGGAACCGAAGCGAACCAAAAACCGGAACCGAACCGATACCTTTTCCGGAATTGAACCCGAACCGTATTTTTTACGAGGCTGAACCCGAACCAGAACTCAACCGAAAAAATAATAAGGGTTACCGGTTCACGACGAAACGGTTCGACCGTCCGTTGGTGATATAGCGCGGTCAGTGTTATTCGAGGATTTTTCTTGTTTGCACACGATCAGCCCAGTGATCATCCACGGGCTTTCACCCCTTAGATCAATTACAACATCATCGACGCCCTCCCCATTCTTGGATGAAACTTGACTGAAAAATGCGCACAGATATTGAAATCGTAAGTCGCTCCTGGCCACGCGCAGAATATCCCATGGTGCACTCTTGGCGGCGTGCAGGCGATACAAAACCTATGCGTTGAGATACAGGAGATACCTATGCTTCCAGATACGGGTCCGCTGCGACTATAGAAGCGTTGCGAATCAACACAAAATTAACACTAACGTAACGTAACAATATACTTTTGATCTTGCATAATATTTCCCTTTTATACATAGTATAAAAAACGAAATTTTAAGATTCAGTTTTTCTTATCCCATTATACTTTGTTGGCAGGGCAATGGTGTCTTGTGTATTAGCTTGCTGAATGGATGGATAAACAAAACTTTAATTTCGTGAATCCATTCGGGCACGGGATGTTGGGCTATTGGTCAAGGGTGGTGGCGAGAAGACCATGCCTTCCAGCTAACTCCAGGGCTCTTGTCACGGCCCAAACTTGCATCGACGGGTCGGTGCTGGCATCGCGCCCTCCCACTGCTCTGAATTGAGTAATTGCAGACCGCTAGGAGAGGGGTCTTCAGGGAAGCCAGAGAGAGAGAGAGAGAGAGAGAGAGAGAGAGAACAACTTTATTAAAGTGCCTGCAGCTCGGTTAGATCCCCCTCGCGCGGGGGTCTTTCCGCGACGCGGCCGTGACGTCTTCTCGACTTCTTGTCCCTCTACTTCGGCTCCGGCCTCGCTACTCCCTTCGGCCGGCTTCGCCTGCCCCTTTGTTGGTGCGGTAACCTTTCGTCGGTTTCGCTTGATCGTTGCCTTTTGAGGGCCGCCGAGATCTGCTGGACGGCCTTGGTTTGCTGTTCCTGGTCGTAGCTTCCCGCTGCGGCTTCGAGATGCGGCGGGATCATAGTCTCTGTCGACGCTTCGCGCGGGTTTTTGACACAGTCCCAGACGATGTAAGCCGCGGTGGCTCTCTCCTTCTGGCACACTCGGCACAAGTCACTTTCGTACACGCTCGGGCAATACAGTACAATATATTCTTAAGCGGCGGCAGGACAGATGACCCAAGCGATGGTTGATAGTGAACGTTGTATTTACCAGGTGTCGGCGCTGGACCTATTTGCAAGTAGCCATGATGGTGGTGGTGGTGGTTCCAGTGAAATGGCGCGTACCCACTCAGGGGATTGGCCAGGAAATGGGCGCCTTACCGAAAGAAATTATGTAATTTTTGTAGGGAAAGAAAAATATTTAAATATTAGAATGGATTAGCAGTAGATGACTAGAGAAATAAAAGTAAGAAGATCAGAGAAAGAAATAAAAAAAGGTAAAAACGAACATCGTTTAATGAAAATTGCAAGTAAGAAACACGAAGAAAGAAAGCGGTACAGACGACGCAGTGAGCTAGGCGCGCATATACTTGACAGGGGAATCCAGCAGGGCCAAATGATGCTTAACACGGCAGACGGCGTGACTCCAGGATGAATGAGTGATAGCTCTGGCCAGGTTGCGTGCTGCTCACGTCTTCGTCCGTCGTTGTTGGTACATGAGCTTGTATATAGGGCTACGCGACCCTGTTTTTCTATTTCTTCTGTTGACAATATGAACTAAATCTGCTCTTTTGACTTTACATAGGGAGAATTAGGGCCGGTAAGCTCCTGGATAAACCAAAGATAATTTACAGGTGTTGTAGATTTCACTTGTTTGAAGCTGCCTCCAGGTGGCTTGCTGAATTTTGTTGAGGGATTAATGATGTGGAGGATATTTATGTATGTCTAAGCGATATAATGCATAAGTATCTCATGGTACGTTTTCGTGCTTTCCCTAGTCAATCTGAGGAAGAAGTCACCCCCTTACCCGGTCACGTAATAAAAAAAATGTGCAGAGGCAGGCAGGCCATAAGACTGGCTGTACCGCGAGACATCGACCCCACGCACTAAAAGTGCCTACTTGTCGCAATTTAAAGTTCATGGGGATACAGTGGGATACATGGTGCTTTCGTACTGTTATATAAAACTGCTTACGTTACCCTTGGTAAAATTTTGCCCCATCAATTCACTTCTGTATATAGGTGAAGCTGACTGTGATATAAAACTGCTTACATTACCAATTGACTTTGTATAAAGGGGAAGCGGACTGTATATAGGCTCTTTGCATAAAATAGCGGCTGGAAGGAGTGCTTCCACATTAGCAGAAAACTCTCAGAACTCTTGTACCATTTTTATGTAGATTGTTAGAACTTCAAAAATGCCGGTAGAACTTGCTTCTCCTGATCGTGAAAGGCTGCTCAACAACGAAGTCGCCTAAGTGCGTGGTCGGCGTGATTCCTCTGCTGCGCCTAACGGCACGCTCTGCATGGGACTTCGATGCAACCATGAAAGCAAAATAAACCGTGACCTCGTTTTATTCGAAAGTAATAGCTTTTGGTAACTCGCTCTACGCTATTCCGGCCCTGCAGGATGTTGCATTCAACACCCATAATAAGTGTCGAAATACCCTCCCGAGTTTCAGTCTACCCAACGTCAGCAGCGACGTAATGCGGGAAAGAATATTTACCAGGCATTTAACTTTATGTCAGCAATCGAGAGGTACAGTGAAAACTAGACTGGAGGCACCACTAAATGCCACAAACCTGATTTTTAGCTGTGGCCTCGATCGGCGGCTGCCAGGTCGCATAAATATATCTTTGTCACTTCGTAAGGCCTTGGGGAGAAAATGTCTTGTGAACGGCAGCAACTTCATTTATTTTCCTGATTACCTAGCGTAATCGTTTAAAGCTGCCATTAAGACCGACATCATCGCTATTGAGGCAAAGCCATCTTTTCAATGAGCCATACTTGTATTTTTTTGGTCACGGTCTCTTTGAACTACAAACTTATTTTTTTCGCAATTACTTATAATTATTCTTTGCGAACCGGTTCACGAACCGGTTCAGTGTGTAATTTAGCAAAACCCGGAGTGAACCTAAACGAAATTATTTCACCCGAACCCGAACCGTAACCGGACCGGTATTTTCTCGGATCGACACACTGCCCGAAACAGATCACCTGACAATAATGCATGAAACCGACCTTCCCCATGGAGTTAGAACGGTCATTTGAAAAGCGCGAAAAAGGAACTTTTCTGGATAAAGCAATACATGCATTTATTATGAAGAAGGAGTACAAGAGTGTATCTTTATCTCATAAATCACGTATCCGTGTGCATTTAGATCGCTCGTAGATGAGATGCGTCTTCTTAGTGCGAAAAAAAAATCGTTGTTTTCGGGCTTCTCTCAACCTTCTTTTGGAAAGGGATGGCAAATTTTTAATTACCTTTTTGCGATTGATTGTGTTCGCTTTTTTAAGGAGGATGTCTAATCGTAAAACAAAATTGTGTTTGATAGTTCATTCACGCGAGACATGTATTTCGGTGGCTGAAGCCTGCAACGTGGACGGCGAATCAATGCGCCAACCAGAATTAGGTTCTCGTGCATGACGCCGCCTAAGGTCCGCCCAGGTCACAAGCCATGTGCATTTCAAGCGGGCAATGGTGCTTAAAATGCACAAACAAAAAGAGGCTTGCCAGTAAAAAAAGGTTAGTTGTGCCAACCAAAATGCCAGACGTTTGCCGTTATTCCCCAGAAAGCTAGCGCCCACTCGCGAAGACCCAATTTAGTCTGATTGGCTGTCTGATTTTGTCTGTCTGATTTTAAACCTTATGTTGACTGTCTGATGTTAGGCCTTTATAAGCAACCAAGGAGTGTTTAAGGCACGAATACGACGGGAATTAAAGCGAAACAAGTAGTGCTATAGCTACTCTCAAATAGCAGGAGCAGGGATAAGAGATACTTCGTACTGAAGAGGCCGATAAAGCGCCAGTTTTTTTTAGGGAGAAGGCCCTTAGGGGCTAGGGCTGTCGGCGGGTCATGTCGTCGTCGTATCATGTTGTCCACGTCTCATGACGTCGTAGTATCATGTATTGGCTACTAAAGCACCGACACACTCGTTTTCCAACGCCTCGCGCTAAAACGCTTCAACTCAATGGGAAAAACGCGTGCTAAAAGAACACACCGGGGCACTCGTCTTCCAACGCCTCGTGCTAGAACGCTTCGCGCTTCAAAGACACGACACTTACACCAAAGCTGTCTACCTCTACCCCCAACGGTTTCATCTCCGTGGGCAAAAACGCCAAGGCGCCACTTATACTCTGCATGCTTCACTCCTCCGCAGGTTTCACGTTAGTGAAAGTGGCCCGAGATTTTTTTTTTTTTTTTTCGTAGAATACGCCCTTAAAATTATGGATTTTTCTACAGTACCACGTACGCGCATCGTCATTGGTTAAGCGTTCTGCGCAGAAGACCAGACAGACAAGGAAACATCGGCGAAATGCGGACGGGGGTCTTAGTACTAAAGAACTTAAACAGCGGGTGCGCTAGCTCCAGGTAGGCACGTCAGGTAACATACTGACAGATAATTACAAAGTTTCAGCGTTAAACTTGATGATAGTGGAGTTGGGCATCTTTTGCTTTTATATAGAGAATGCACATATATTATTGCTATAATCATGTATTTATGCAGTGCTGTATAAAAGTGTCTCGGCTGTGGTCTGGGGTTAAGAAAGTTTGGCGCACCATTTTTCCTCACACACATAGGAAAAAGTCTAGCAGGGCCAAATGATTGCTGTCGATATAAGTACAACCTCCTCAAGTAATGTTGTAGACCGTGCGAGGTTTGTCTGGATAGATCAGGTTAGTTAGCCTAATACCAAAATCGGCTTCCTCTTGTACTTTAAAGGGCATTGTTCAGTCTATTCTGTTTCGCTTTAAAGCTTTGAACACACGCCAGTGATTTGAGCACTTCCGTCTTTCCTTTCTTTAGCAAACCGTTCCGCTTAGAGATGTGCGCAAGAGAAGACAGCTGTAGCCAGAAGACGATCAGAAAACGGTTTTGGTCGCAGTCCTTGGTTTCCAAAGGGGAAAAGATTTCAATTGGATAAACAGGTAAGTTTTACGGGCGGTTATACACCAGTTTTTCGACAAAATAGATACAATGACCTCTTCAAGTTTGAAACAAAGCCGGGCTATAAAATAAATGTTCCAAATACCGTCGCAAAATTTCAACCTGATTTTCCGAGGAGGCGAAGTACAAAAAGAACGCAGGCAGATTAAGTGCACACCAAGAAAAAAAAAAAGGTTCCCCTACCCAAGAAAAGATGATTCCTGTCTGTGACCCATATTTGCCCCATTAAGATAAGCGTTTTGTTTTTTTTTTAAAAAAAATGTTTATTATAAAACCAATTATTTCATTACTGCGCTTATTTACTTTTTTTATAATTATTATTTCTACGGTAGATTTATTTTTCGAATATTTAACAAACCCAGTACAGCCCGTCTGCCGCGAACTCAATTCGCCTGTGCGCAGAATTTAAAATTGAAACCCCCCCCAAAAAAAAATTTGTTTTAATTTCCCCAAAGGTGTTGAAAATTTTTAAAATTTTGTCGCCTTTTTTTCTTTTGGTTTTCCCGGGGTTTTCCAAATTTTCCTTTTTTTTGTTTTTCATTTTTCGTTTTTTAGTTAATGGTTTTTTTTTTTATTTTGTTTGCAACACGGGGAGAGAAGATTTCGTTTGGGAGAAAAAAAAAACCCAGGGATGCCTTCTACGAGTCGATGCTTATAACACCATCTCTGCTCGACAAATAAAGATTTATCCTCGTACCGTCTCTTAAAATAAAACAAAGCCGGGCTATAAAATAATGTCACACCCTGCGAAATCAACCTCTCTTTCCGAGGTGGTCAACCATTGTACGAATTTTTTTCCATATCCTGGACACAGTAACAATACTAGCAAAAAAAAAGTTCCTTACTCAAACATAAGATCGATTCACTTTTGTGCGTCGTTTTCCCTGTATATAGGTTACTTGTTTGTCTTTCTGTTCAAAATAATAAATAAAATTATTATATATTTTATTATATTATTATTATTATAATTAACCCAATTCTACTTTTTTTCCAGTGCATATTGTCTTTCCTTATGTATTGTTCTGTCTCATTTTTAATGTCCAAAAAAGTCAATCGCTTTGGTACCTCCTTAAGTATAGGTTATTGTTTGTTGTTAAATGATTGATTTTATTTAATTATTATTATTATTATATGATAATTCTTCGAACAAGCGCCGAGACGTTAATTTTAGTTTTGTGTCCAAAACAGCAGCCGTTGGAAGCCAAGTCAACATCATTTGTGCGAGATCGGTTTTCCGAACCTCCTCAGGGGTTAGAAGCAATTCCTTTCAGAATCTTTTTTTAGCACATGTGGTCATGATTTTTAAAATTGGGGGGATTATTTGGACATAGGCGTTTTCCCCCTCTCTTCAAAGTGTACCGCCGAAGTCTCTTCTTCTGATGGACGGAAGACAGAGCCGGGTGGAGAGATCTGGGAGGGAGAGAGGGGGTGGGGGGGAGCGTTTAGTGCAGGTCGGCGCCCGCCGGAGCCCTGTGCGACCGCCCTAGTCGCCCACCCCTAGGACCGGCATTGAGTCACGGATAGTATCGGGTGCAACGACTAACGATGTTAAAGTCGGGGTGCTCCGTTGGCAGAACAATTCATGTGGCTGGCGCAATTTTTCAACGGTGCACATGTTTAGATGGCTTGAAGGGCAAATAGATTTCGGAAAGGGCATTTCGTCGGATTTCCCAATGTTACTCCCTCCCCCCCTCGCGCGCTTTTTAGCGCCCGTAATTGCTGGAGATCTGTCGTACCATGCAGCATTACGTAGTACTCCCTTTTCCCAGCCTTGTTGTCAATATCCAGCCAACAGAAAAAGAGTCCTGTTAAGTCTTCCGCCCACCCGGGCTGTGTTGCACCATGGTTGGGATGCGCGAAGCCTGTTCGTCTCGGCTCTTGCACGTACACGGTGCTCCAGAGCCAAGGGAAACATTCATTTCTCGTGCCAATATGCTGAGAACATCTATTTCGTCCCCCCCCCCCTCACCCTTTTTTTTGCATGGAGAGCAGTGCCTTCTTTTATAAGTTTCACAGAAATTTCCCCAGGTACTGCACAACATGAAACTGGCGGCTCTTCTCTTCAGGCATGAATCAAGGTGACAAGTAAAAAAAATTGAGAATAAATGGTACCCTGCTCTATATGATTGCGCGAAATCCTTGAAAATAAAAAAAAAATAACTTTTTGTGTTGAAAGCGCTGGCTTGGTTTCGCCTAAATGGTTGTGCGAAATTTGGTCTATAAAGCGGTGTTTTAAGTAGGCAGCAAGTACCTTCTTGTTTAGAGATTTTTCGTATCTCATGTAACAGCACCTATACAGGGTGTTGCGACGATAATTGGAACACTTTATAAATTTTTCCTGGGCGAACCGCCGCTCTGTTCGCGCTCAAACTTGCCACGAAGGTCGCATTTTGTGGTCTACTTTGTTTGATACCGGGAACGACGATGGTACTTACCTGTTTATCCTGAAAATAAATAAAAACGATTTTCGCCTATGGGAAAATGGCGGCTGATTTGGACGTGCGAGCCAGCGCCAAGTTGATGTTGGAACTACGGAACCACCTGCAGAGTGAACGCCGTTTGGGATTCACGTACGGAGCCAAATGGTGCAGCAGACGATCAGAAAATTCACCTAGAAATGAGCTAGCAGACGATCAGAAAACCCGGTTTTCGGGCTCGCACGTCCAAATTAGCCGCCATTTTTCCATAGGCGAAAATTGTTTTTATTTATTTTCAGGATAAACAGGTAAGTAACGTCGTTGTCCCCAGTGTCAAACAAAATAGACCACAAAATGCGACCTTCGTGTCAAGTTTGAGCGCAAACAGAGCGTCGGTTCGCTCAGGAAAATTTTTTAAAGTGTTCCAATCACCGTCGCAACACACTTACATCCGGCGTGATTTTTGATGGAGGCGAAGTACAAAAAGAAACGCGAGGGCGAGATTTAAGTGCACACCAAGAAAAATGTAGGGTTTTAAAAACCGGCATTACGCCGCATCGCCAAGAAAAGATGATGGTCCTGTCTGAATAGACCCATATTTGACCACCCATCGAACGATACAGCGTTTCATGCTTAATTTATTTTAAAAAAATGTTTCAGCCATAAAACCAATTATTTCCCATCACTGCGCTTATTTGACATCCTGTTTGTAAGAGAAGAAATCAAATTTGAGGATACGATAATATTCCCACTTGAATTTCCAAATATTTTAAAAAGAAACATGCGTGACAGCCCCGAAGTCTGCCCGACTGACAGCTCGCCTCGCGCGCCTCTTACCGCAGTCAAACTGCCGCGTTGTTTTGCGGGCCAATGGGAAGCGAAGAAATTATTTCTGTTTTTTTCCCATTGGCCAGTGCGGCCCACGTGACACAAAGGCAACTAGGGTGCCGCCATCTTGGTTTGTAGCGCCGCCGCGCCGCTCCGTGTGTGTCTAGCGTTTGATTTCATTTCGCGGTGCGGTATTCGCTGCGTTCGTCGTTGGTGCTGGCGAAAAGAACCACTTGCTGCTGCTGTTGTGTTGGGGGTGAAAATTTGCGGCTCCTTCTCTTGTGCTGCTAGGTTGTTTGCCCTGGAGTCGGCTCTGTTCCCGCGGTTGTTTGCGGAGGAATCACGAAGGTGTCTCGCTGGATACCGACGCTAGTCCGCGGCTGCTGCTTTGACAACGGCCATGCCAGTCCGTAAACAAGGTGGTAAGATCATTTCAGTTGTAGGCTTAATATATCCTCCGATTAATCGTGCCCGCACTGCGTGAGAGCAGAGCGCCGTCCGACCGACTCCACCGGAGAGCTTTGCGGGTTTTCCTCCGCCCTCTCCCGCCTAGAGTCTCCGATTTGTCACTCGCCAGGAAAAAAAGCAAAAAAGAAAAGGGAAACACGCTTCCGTGCCGCAGGATTTGTTGTGCTCAGCTCGGAGGAGGAGGCTGCGTGGTTTGTGCCGTGTTTCCACCTGTGTCTCCACGATGCACCTCGACAGTGAGGCTCTCTCGTGTGCGCGATACCATTGCAAAGCCAGCGGATAACAGCCGACGTCCAGCGAACATGGGTCAGTAGCGGCGGAATGCACACGCTTGCGCTCGCTGCCGAATCCGCGGCCCGAGCAGTGGTTGCGCGCGTCCGGAGGTTGCGGCTTATCGCCGAGTGATGCTGCTGCCTTAGCTGCCGCTCGCTGTCGCATCGTGTACGCGCTCAGGTGGTCGGCGATAGCGAAGGCGGCGGAGATAGGCGCGGTTGGAGCGCGACTAATCGGTCGCGCACGGCGCCCGACGTGCTCGGTGGGCGCGCCTCTGCCGACGCCTATGCGGGCAGCGACGGAATGTCAAACGGCCTTCGCAGTGGTCACAGGAGTTGGGGATGACGGGGTTTACGCTCGACTCTTGGTCTGCTGCCACCGCTGTGAAATGTGTGGCGGTTGGTTGCGGCATAAGCGCGTCTCGCGCCGATCGAATGGCACTGACGCATGCTGATCGCGGAGCATGTGTCAAAATTGTTTCCAGCGCTGTAGTGGGGCGTACGTGGTCGTACGCGTTCGGAAATGCTGTAACGGATGTTTCTGGTAGAGAAATAGTGTCGTGTCGTCGTTTGGGGTTCGTTGTAAGCTGACCACGGACACTGAAACGCCCGTCCTGCATGAGCGCTCTTGCACGGTGAATCACACGAGCAAGCCGCGGGGGCTGGCGTCTGCGGGCTCGGACAGCTATTTTATTATTGCTCGTTACACTGCAGGTCTCCAAACGTAATGTACCGACTGTTAGTGTAACTTGCGGCATTTGTCTTGCTTCGGATTTTTTTTAGTGACCAGAAGGGTGCTCCTGTACAGCTAATTTCGCGTCATCCTTTCAGTACCGTGATTGGCGTAACTCTAGATAAATTATTTTGCGGAATTAAAGAAAAATCAATTAATAAGGCGGAAATATTGTGTCTGCGTTCCGACGAAAATTAGAAGCATGTACATACGTTAGCGTTTACATGGCCAGATACCGACATGATGCTTTTAGCTTTTTTTTTTTGCTACTTTTGGTTCAGACCTATTAAACCACCACGCAGGCCGCGAAAAATAAAAGCGTCGTTGTCGCTTCAGCACACTATGGGAAATGCGTTGAAATGCCGGTGTTGTTCGTAACCATTGTACCGGGGTTGAATAAAAATACTAAACAAACAAAAAACAACCTCGAAATTAAGCGGATAGTGGAACATAAAAATCGGCAAAAACTTTGCAAAAGTCATGTACAACAATCTTTGACCGTGTGTTGCCTCACGTCCGACAACAGCTGTCAAGGTCTTCATCTTGGCTCATTTCCTAAAGTTGCTGTCCAGTCTCAAATTTTGTGATTTTAGAGATAAAAAAATAATTTGAGCCTGACTCAAAGTTTTGTGACCACCATTCTCCAAGTTTAGATTGTTTATTGCCACTAAGTTTGTGTTGCTACCAGAGACGTAGCCAGAGGGGGACATTTAGGAGTTCGAACCCCTCTTGAAATTTTTTTTCTAGGTACAGCATGCTCCTTATGGCAAAACTGCTCACTTCGCGTACCCCCTAGTCTCCCATCAGTAAGAATTCTGGCTACGGCCTTGGTTACTACTTGAGAAAAAACCAGCCGATCTTCAGTGCGTGTTCACTTGTTCTTGCCACTGGTTTGGTGGTCTTGGGTAGGTTGGGACAGTGTAAGTGTGATCCCAGTGCATTCAGGTCTTGTCTGGGTATTCCCCTCGGCGTTTGCATTTTGGGGTGGAGTGCCTGCAAAGATGCAAGTAGTGTGGTGGGATATGAACACGTGTGTGGGTGTGTATTCTCTAACTGCTTCAACATAATGCTGTCAGAGCTGATGGAGCAAAATGAAGACAAGGATGAATGACATGGTGAGGGACTGCATTGGGAGTGGATGATGGAAACATTACGTTCATCTAAAGGTTCATGGGCACAAACGTTCTCAACGAAATGTTAGTTTTAAACATTCAGAGTTGTTCCTTTGGGGACCAGTACTTTTTCTGGTACTTTTGGCCCTGAATAAGGCCTGCCGAGGGCTGATTTCACTACCCAGCAATTGCTTAGATACCGATGAGCAGATTTCCTCCATGCTGGGAGTGCCGGATGTGAAATTTCACTTGCATATCAGGAGTGTGCCGAATCAAATGACGGTATTTTTGCCGATGTGCCCTGCCCTTAAATTGCGTAAAAGCTGTGACAAACAAAATCACTCCAGTTTGAAAGGGAGTGCAACTGGGCAAATTTAAATGGAAACTTTACTGTGTTGACATTAATCTAAAACCCACTTGTGTAAACAACTTGGTTCCATCTTCCACGTGGAGCACTTTTGTTAAGCCCGTTCTACATGGGGCGAATTTCGCCTGCGAATTCGCAGTTGCGGCGCCGCCCGTGTGGCAAAACAATTTATTTTCCTCTTTTCACTGCTGCGACATATTGCCAAATGCTAAGCGGCGTTCACAAGAGAAGTTAGACTCTTCCAAACATTTGGAAATTCGCCACAGCACCGAGAATAGATCGTTTTGGTGCACGAGCGGCGCCGCAGCAGCGAATTCGCAAGTGAAAATCGCCCCATGTAGAACGGGCTTTACTCAAGCCAGAGCTTTCACGCAAAAGCACTATGGCAGGGCATTTGTGAAACTGGCAGATTAGCGTAACCAAGGAACTTTGCCTTGAATGGAAAGGCGATTGAAACAGTTTGAATTCAAGCGATACCTTGCTGCTGCCAGCCTGTTAGTATGATGCTCTAGCTCTGCTGAACGCGCTGCTGGAGCATATGGCAAGAGGGTGTGTCTCTGTCGCGAAGGAACAGTCGGATCGTGATACCACTGCTATACGGGATTTTGAGTACTGTAATGTGTGTTGTGCTGAGCCTCCTTGCCCATGGCGTCACACTTGCCTCAATTGCGTCGTTTCCTTCGCGTTAATGGTGCAGAGGCCCACCGGGCCCTGGAGCTGTTGGAGGAGTACCACAGCCGGCTGAGCAAGCCGCAGGACAAGCAGCTGCGCAACGCCATCGAGCGGGTCATCCGCATCTTCAAGAGCCGCCTCTTCCAGGCTCTGCTCGGTGGGTTCCCTTTGTCTTCCTTTTCCCGTCCTGATTCACCCTTCCTCTCCGATGTTCTTACCCGCTGTGCAGGTCTGCTGTTTTGTTTATTTTTTTGGCACTTGAGAGGCCTCAAAATGTAACATCGTGCAGCTACATGGTGTAGGCAAAAGAAAGACAGTTGTGTTGCAAGAGCTGTTGAAGGCTATGTTTTCAGATTTGGCAAGATTGGGATGGATAATGGGAAGTTATGGTGAGCCCAAATGTAGGAAGAAGTCACGAGATAATTATGGCCTGCGACAAGAGTGAACAAATCAAGGCAAAAGAAAAACAATAGAAACGAGTCATTGCGTTCATCTGTCCATTTAGAGAATTCAAGCAAAGGCCGATACGTCACTTTGCTGAGCTGCCATTGGTTGGTGCCTTTGCCTGATGCAAGCAGATTATTCAAAAACACAAACCTTACAGATGGGTCTGCGTGTCCTTGCTGCAAGTGGTCCTGTGTCTTTGGTCATTGCTTGTGTTCGCCGAAAATAACTAAAAATGAGCTTTCTGTGAGCAAACCGGAGATGGTGGGTGGGAGAGGGGACTCAGTCCAGGTACCCTTAAGCCTTGACTGCAGTCAGGATGCGGGCGACCATAGACTGCGAGCTCAGTGCCTACGCATTTTTCCTATACGTTGTATTCACTGGCTTGGAACGCATGCAGGCAACCATGTGAGTGCGCCGTCACTGGTTACATTGGGCTCCGCGGGAGCGCGGTACTTGTCCATGCTAAGCACATGATGTGTGTTGGCCGTTCCAAACTCTACTCCGCTGAACGCAATGTAATGACTTGACTTCAATGTGAGTGCGATTAATAACATCTCTGTTGACACCACTGTTGAGAATCGGCGGGTTGAAACGGAGCAGCCGACGCACGTCAGTGGTTTTTTTTTCTGCGGCGTGCGAGCGCAGTGGCACAAGCCGCGCCATGTCCATGGCGCTTCGGCTATGTCCGTGGCTGTTTCCTGTGTTGCCAAGTGAAGAGAGTGACAGTTAAACTCCTCAGTGAAGACCATCCATACACCTCCATTGCTGGTGTCAGGGGCTGTTCTTTATTTACAAACAGGGCATTTGTCTATATGTGTGGAAGATATTCGGAACACTGCTGAGAATAGTCGATCGTTCAAAAGGACTAACAGTTTTACACGTGTTTGTTGCCCCCGCTTAAAGGAACTATGAAGGCAGCATACTACTTTGCCTTATTTGAAAGATTTGTAATGTCATGGCCGGTCAAGCCAAGGCCAGGAGCAAAGGGATTCATTGCAACGGTGCGTGATGCACTGCTCATGCACGACACCTGTCTTTCTCTGTGGGGCACACCATCGCACATGAAATCTCCCAGGCCGTCAGCAAGTCTCAAACAGTGGAGTCTCTCTCATCACCTGGCATGAGAGAGGGAGTTAGCTGGAGTTGCTTTTCTGGCCACACGTCCCAACCTTACATATGTAGCTGTGATTGGCCGCCAAAGTCATTGATCTGCATTGGAACATGTGCGACCTAAGGTTTACGGTAACCCTGCTCACCTGGATTGCTCAGACCACACATTCGTTCTATGAACCTCACTAGCTGTCGCTCCCTATCACTTTCTGGCTGCCATAAGCTGAGGCTGTTCCAGCAGAGTTTCAGCTCTGCCATTCCATACTGTTCTTGGCACAGGTATTTCGGGAACTTAGCCGAGCACCGGATTTTTTTTATTTATTGATCGTGATACCCGCAGTGCCAATGCTGGCATTACAATGGGGGGGAGGCACACAGACACGCACACAAACAACACTGAGTGCAGGTCTGTACAAAGCAAAAGCAAACAGTAACAACCTAAGTAACACGAACTGTTATACAACGGTGAGCAAAGACAGCATACAATATTGAAAGGAATCACCTTATCTGCAGGCATGCAGTGAAAGCTTCACTCAACGTAAAACACACCTCCTACTGAGGTTTGATTATTCTAGTCCGATATGGACCTTGGACAAAAGATATTTTAAACAGATTTCTTCTGCATGAAATTTCTTTTACTTGAAGTGAATGAACCCTTCTGGATGAGATTTTGTCTGGCTTTTGTAAGTAACGGTCGCAGCTTATTCTTGTTTTTGAGTGAAATATGCTGTGAAAAAGCTTCAGTCAGAGCATTTATCTGCGGTCATGCAAAGATTGCCATCCCAGAGAATTTTTCGCCTGGGGCACACTGAAATTCCTAGTATAGTCGTTGCAAACAAAATGAACAGACCTAATGCGATACTTGGGCGCAGCAGCAGTGTGCTGAGGTTCTCGTGGGTTCTCTCACTCATGGGTTCTCTCGCTGTCACTCACTCTCGCTCTCACTCTCAATCGTGGGTTCTCTCGACGGCAGCTATGGTGAGCCTCTGCGGCGGTGGCACGAAGTGCGTCTCAGGAAGGGACCACGAACTGCGTCTTAAGTGAACGCACATCATAGTCACGCACACGTCCCCCTCACGTTTTTGCCCCAGCGTCGCGACGTCGAGCGCCTCATGCGGCCACAGCATACTGCCCCCTCCCCTCCCCCACTGCACACTTCGCAGAGCACTGGCTCGCGCTGCCACGGCGAACCGCCCTCCTCTCCCAATTTCGCGACACTCTCCTCATTTGCTTTCTTTCATCGTTCACTTTTTCTTTCACTCTTCGGTCCAGGCCATCGTTCACTCGGTTACGCCGACAATCGGCTCAGCCCAGAGATGGCCGCCAAAAGGCTGCGCGCTAAAACACCAAGATATTTATGCTAATTTACCAAGGTAATATCTTTTCCATTTTAGCATAGGTATATGCCTCAAGCGCTGCCTGTATGGGTGCCACTGAAATCCTCCTAGCGGCCCGTTTCAAAAGTAGCCGCGGGAGACTCTGGCCCGCTCCCCATTGTTCCCTCTGCTTTTGCAAACGTTCACGACTGAGATTTGCCATTTGTATGCCCTGGAAATACATATTTATGTGGAGCAGTCACTCTGTTTGAAAATGCGGCGTATTTACGAGAATATAAACGTTTCTGACGCGGTCTTAGTGTAGTACATTCGGTCTGTAAAAGCGTCAGATGGGGAGGCCGGCGTCTCTGTAAGCAGCATTTCCTCAGGTGGTCATGCTACGGCTGTACACTACTATGCAAGCGGCTTTGGTGTGCGTGGGCTTACATAATCTAGCGGAGCACTCATTCCTGACAGCATGCCAGTTATGCTCGCCAGTATCAAACTTCCGATATTGATCACCAGCCTGGACAAGCCAATGGGGCATAAATTTAATGAAACTCTGTGAAAGTACGATGAATAATGCAAAATATACCCAGGAATCTGCACACGACAAAAAATTTAATGCCGGGCCGTCTTGTCGTTAGATGAGCACTCGCAAAAATTCCTTGTTACATTTATCCTCCACGAGCAGCGCTGAGACGGGCTTATAGAGTAATCCAGTGTCCGCGACTAAACTATTCTTTGAACCATTGCCATATGACACAAGGAACCTGCAAAGTCTAGCACAAACTGAAATCACAAGGCCTTGTCAGATACCACACTTGTCCACCGACAGCTTTTGTCGCTTGTGAACTGCCTACCTTGTGTTCTTAAGAAAATGCGTCTGCCGAGTGATCAGCCATTCGTTGAAGTCGAAAAACAAAAGGAAAGTGAACTCGCAGCTTGTGTGTATGATTACTAAAACGTTCATTCCTGGATTTCGTTCCACATTGAACACAACGATAATTAAGTGTCCTCCTCCCCTCCCCGCCTCATATCTTGCAAAGTAGCTGTGAATTTCGTATCTAGTTGGTCTGGTGAGTCCTACCTGGCTGAAGTTTAGCCGAACTTCTTAGCATTTCCAAAAATGCTCTGGGTTTTTTCATTCCCGTTAGAGCTATTCTGTTTCTTCTGGACTTGCAGACCATATATTTTTTTGTGGTTTCATTCACCCACCTTGGTTCTTGTTATAAGGCGTGAGTGGGCACATATTTAACGACGCACAGCCTTTGAATATACTTAACATTTTCGCGTGGCTTATATTCCCATAAAAGGCACAAGTTATTGTCATGTATTGGCTAATCACATCCACGACGCATATTTGTCTACGCCGTACATATTCGAAACAAAGCCGCATTTGTTGTCCGTTCTGCAAAATGAAACCAACCTGTCATTGTGCTAATATCAGAACTAAACGAGGCGACAAAACAAATTCACGGAAGCTTGCACTCACGCGCAAGACTTGAATGGCGAAGCTGTTGTAGGGGATCATTGACGGACACAGAGTAGAGTTCTGGTATTGTTGTGGTGTCATGGTTGAAGTCGGTGGCATGGTATTTCAATGACCTTATGTTGAGCAAGGCCAGAGTGAGCTCGTCATTTTGGTCGACATTTTCGTACGCCACTCTGCAAGTGCGACTCATCGTCTCTAGTGGATGCTTTGCACGCCGAGCCTCTCGAAGCGTGGTCTCTTCCTTGGCCATGCAAACTATGCGCGGCCGGGCTATGTGGAGTCGATGATCACGTACAGCAGCTTTGACATTCGTCGTGGCTCTTCTACAGAACAGAACATGCGCACGACATCATGAGGACAAACGAACGAAGGGTGTGACACTTTGACATGTCCTTTCTCATTCCGAGCAAGTGTTGCCACGATCCGGCGAGCTGGAAGTTTTTTCCGACCAAGTGTGGCCAATCTTCCTAAGTGGGTATGCGTAGCTTGACGAATGTGTGCTCGAGGCACGCTGTGCACGAGCGCTCGCATTTTATGGTTATTTTTAAGTGCGGACACCATACACAAACGATTTGCTCAACAGCTTCGCTGTCAGTAGAATTCACTTGTGCCTGACGTGTTTGGAGGTGACAGTGCTAATGATCTGCTACCGTTGCCGACGCCCGTAAGAGCGGCCAAGAAGCGTGCAGAGCCGCCTTCCTGGGTAGCTCTTGTTGGTGTTCGAGCACTGTACCAAGATGCAAGCCTGTTTTTTGAAGTGCCGAAAACGTGCTATTTGCTTACAGACTGCCACCATGACAAGTTGTTGTTTAGGGTGCAGAAAGGCAAAGAGAAGTGAAAGAAACCCGAAACACTGCATGAGCTCATATCAGCCATGCAGCGCTCATCCCGTTAATGCCGCGGAGAAGCGGTGGCAGGCGACACAGCGATCGCGAAGCTCGAGGTGTATAGGTGTGAGCATTTTTCTTTTTTGTAAAACTCATACAAACAGTTTTGTCCGAATTAAATGCTCATACCCATTTCATGCACCATTCCGAAAACCTATTTGGGTCATGTGTCAAGAATTTACAGTTATCTTGAGTTTTAACGACCCTGTACAGAGCACCATCATCAGCGAAGAGTTGCATAGAACGAATTAATGCTGGCAGTCACATCATTCGTATAAATAAAAAAAAGCAGCAGTCCCAGAAAGTAGCCCTGAGGCACCCCTCAAGTAACATCCATATCTTGTGACGTTTCGCCACCCATGATGACTTTGCTTTCTGTTCGACAGATACTCCTTGATCCAGTGAATAACAGCGCTATAAATATTATACCAGGAAAGCTTTTCAATTAACAAAGAATGAGAAACAACATCAGAAATTTTTTTATATCAAGGAAGACACAAGGATGGAAAAACCATTGTCCAGCACGCAAGAAAAATCATGTACAAATTCAGCAAGCTGAGCGACACACGAGAACCATTGGCGAAAACCATGCTGCACCGGAGTCAGCAAAGAAAAAGCATTGAAATGATTGGCGGCAGCAGAGATAAGAACATGCTCAAGAATTTTGCAAACTACGCGTGTTAGTGACCCCGGCCCGATAATTTGATGGAAACGATCGAGGGCCATTCCTGTGAATAGGCGCTGTAGGCGTGAGTAGGCACTGTAGGACACCATGCGGCTGGACGCGAAGGGAAACAGAGGTGCGCCAGTGGCCATAGGCGATCTTTACAGCAGCAGAAGTTCTCTTTTCTCCATTGCAGATGCTACTAGTGACGTTTCATTTCCTACTGATACAGGCACAGAGGTCAGCGTACGTGCTGCAAATTCTGTGGACCTCACTCTTGTGCTTGTGTGCCATCTGCAAGCAGTCAACAGCACTTAGGTACCAGTCTACAGGGAGGGGTCGGTACCTGTCAGCCTGGATCTCCGACACACTTTTAAAGGAATTTTCCTTGTCTACAACGTCAGAAACCGAACATGAGATCTAAAATGTACATTTTCACTTTTCGCTCCTAGTTGATGAGGCAGGCAAGAAAATCCTTGACTCAACGAAAGGCTGTGACATCTACCACTTCTCCAACATATGCTCCAAGTAGCAATCCGCCTCTTTCACAACGCTACTGCGCATGCGCGTGCCCCTGGCGGAGGAGGCCGTAAACAGTGTGGCAGGGGTCGGCCGGTCAACTCCGCGGTGACCCCTCTGACCCCACCGCTGCTGTCACTGAGCCCGTATAGTGAAAGCATGCAAGTGGGTTCGGCCCCCACCAAGCAAACGGAATGCAGTGCGTTTTAAGAATGCGACTTCTAGGCAAACCATAACATGAAGGGGAAATTGTTGTTTCTGTCGACACGCGCCAAACCCGAACAGGAGTGAACAAGTCTGGAGCGGTCTGTCATGGCACGTACCATGCATAAACGCCCCGTTCTGCATCTCGCCATAGTCACACCAGGCCGACGCACCGCTGGCAACAAACCGAACTGGTATGCCGAATCCCGAGATCGCTTTGTGATAATACGCCGACGACGGCACTAACACACCGGCCGACCAAAAGTCAACATACACGACAGGCCCGTCGACTGAAGACAACCAGTTGGCCCGACAATATTCATGCCGCGATGAATGTGTGTCTGTATAGTTTTCTTTCGCAGAACGGGATAACCGTCGTAAGGTTAATGAAGCAAAAATCACTTCACACTATGTATGCTATTTGTAGTTCGACTACCGACGCGTCGCTGACTTCGCTCAAGTGAAGCTACATATGCGTGCATGGATGGCACGCTCGTAGAAAATATGAGGCATTCTAAGGCCAGAAGGAAAGTTACTCAAGTTAATCTAGGAAGCAAGAAATCAAAATCAACCAAAGTTTCTATCTTAAAGCGGGAAACAAATGTACGTGAAACACTTCATTTCGACGTCTGCTAGCTGAGCTAAGATTTGCGATCGTATCTGCTGGCTTAAAGGAGCACTGACACGAAAATTTTATGTTACACTTTTATTGCTTTTATCGATGCTTAATGGCCTGGCGAACCTGAAACAGCACTTCAAATACTTCAGCGCGCAATAGTTAATTACATGAACGCCTGAAATCGTTTGTTTCAAATTCCCCTCCGCGCTTTCATCCCGAACGGCGCATATGACAGACTCCCTGCCTGACCTCACCGCTTTGTGCGGACGTCACCGGCGCCCGCTTGAGAGGGTCTTGCACCCGCTCGCCGCTCGTGGAGCTGCGCGCATGAAGTGGCGTCACGAGCTTTGAGAGCGCTGCCGTGTCACTTCTGTTGGCTCTCACTGGATGATGTCACGCTGATGTCCATTTGCTGAGTGCCGCTCCCGCGCTGCTCTCTGTCGGGCGATAAATGAGATCCATTAAACATGTTCTTCGCGTCGCAGGCCGCTCATATTTCACCCAGGGTATTCTGTTGAGTGAAGGAAGCGAACTGTGCAATAATATTAACGCCGACAATTGGTGTCAAGTACGCAGTCGCTGGGTGTCAGCTATTCGTGGCGGCTTGAGGGAAGCTTAGGGTACAAGCGCTATTTAACGAATGATCAGTTTCTGTGCCAGCAATAGTATAATGCAGCATATTCACAGTGGTGCACAATGTGAAAAGCTGAGCCTAAATTTGGTGTACGCATCATTCGGGAAAAGTGGGGTGCGTCGCCGCGGCCGAGAGGTCTAAAACGTCAGAGACGGACGGCAATCTGCTCAGTGGTGGGGGTTTGAATCGTGCCGGAATTTTTTTTGTCAGTTTTTTTTAGCATGCTTGCAGAAATTGGTACCTTTTTTTTTTCAGCGCAATCTGCACTCAGCCGTTCACAACTGGGAAATATTTTGATCCCAATGATGCGGAGCTAGCTATTTGAGTAGAAAAGTAGGTACTGTGTGCCACATTGTTTTCTTCGCTCGTCATCTTCCCGCTGTTTACACGGAATGAACCGATACCAATTTTTCGAACTGACAGTTCTTCTAGAGAAGAAAGTGCAACGAGGGTGAAAAGTGTGGTTACGAATAAAAATGTGCCATAAAAAGAAATTTTCTGATATACGTTGGGGCTTGGGTTGCTTATGATTGGCTGCTTCGGTCGAAATGCTGCTAAAAGTAACCTGCACGTGCATGTATGCTTGTTGCGGTGATAAAGAAAGAGACAGAAAAAAAAAGAACTAAGTGACATCGTCAACAATCTTTACACCGAAGCCACACGGCAGTGTGCGATGTCACCTGACTTTCCACACCTGAAGCAACAACGCTTCTCAAATTGGCATCGCTTTTGCTAGAGCAAAGGTTTTTGTCTGTTAGTGGGTCATAGCCCTCTGGCCACAAGGTGGAATTATTCAGTACTACCTGACTGAGTGCGTAAGCCCTGTGGAAGAAAGAAGTCCCAAGCCACAGCAAAAGAAAGAATAACTCTATTTACATTAGGCCGCTATGAATGTACATTGTTTCTGATCATCCTCATCTTCCTTCTCTTCCTTTCTGTCGGCCCCTTGGTCCGTCCTCCTCTTCCTCTGGGCAATTTCTATTCACCCGTGAACAAAATGTAACAAGCTCTTTCATTCAATTTATCCATTCATTCCATTGACATTCTCGGGTATGCTGTTATCGGTAAATGCTCAAAGGGCAGCTTAGCTATGGCTCTAGACAGTTAGCATGTAGCCATAACGACATTCATGCAGCAGGATGGCCTCCGCACTCACTCGTGTTACGGTTGGCTGTCGTGGGATGACATGGCACACTGATGTGGTGTTCCACCTGTTCCTGTGACGGCCCTGTGGACACCATTGTAGCGGTCCTGTCCTTGATTTAGACATCTGTGTTATGGGCTGTGATATGCTGCACACGAATGAGCCAGTTTGTTGCTAGATAGATCTTGAGGGCCCAGGCCAGTAACCACATGCAAACACATGGCTCGTGCGCACAGTGTAAGGTTGGCCAAGAATGATTAGGATCTGTGCATCGTATTTTGAGAGTATGCGGGTTTGTTTGGTTGCCTGCCCGCTTCCTTCACAGCGCAGTAGGTGGAAAGTGGGTACGGGGCTGGATTTGCTTCTGGCTTGATGTGGCATGGCTCTGGAAGGTTGCAAAAATAGAGATATGGTGTTTGCTTCACATTTTTTTAAGGCTGGAGATTTGAGCACTGTGTCAGCGCTTGTATTCGTGCACTTGCTGCCCTCGAACAATTGCAGGGGGGGGAGCTTGGTTACTAAATAGATTCAGCGACATCGCAGAGCAAGTGTCTTAGCCAAACGGAGTGCTCAGCCCTTGACTCCACTGTTTCTGTTCAGATGCTTTAAAATGGGGCTAAATTGCAACTTGAAAACGATCGTGGTTTTAGTAGCCCCCACACTGTTTGTAAAGATTACAATGGGATAGATCAGTGGCATCTTGCCCACATTGTGAGAATGGGATTCAACTGTCACATTTGACTCTTTCATACGTGCAGAAAGTCTGCAAACTTTTTTAGCAACACTGATGTAGTTTGAGTTTTGCAGCTTATTTTAAACTGTCAAATGAATCTCTTTAAAGCGCTGCAAGTTATTGGCCGGTTCACCGAAAGCTTCCACAGGCTGCAGAAACTGCTTTAATGTTCTTGGTAATGATTGACCAAGTTATATTGCAACACTGCCAACTTCTAGCATGCCGGTAGTATTTTCTTTCTTCTTGTGAAAGCAGTGTTGTACTTTCGCCTTGTCTATCCAGCTTCTGTACATGCAGAAGGTTAGCTAATGGTAGTTTGTTGTATGGCATACAAAACTACACATACCGTAAAATCTCGAGAGATGCCTCACCCCCGAAAGATAACCCACCCCTGTTTTTGGCACGATTTTCTAGTTTTTCAAAAACAAGCCACCCCAAACAAGCCACCCCAAGCCACCCCAAACCAAAAACAAGATAACCCACCCCTGACAATAGCATCATCCCAGTCGGGGATGACGCCCGCGGAAACGAGGTTAGCTAGCATGGGTATGGTGCGATAACAGGTCACAGGAAGCTGAAACCCGGCTGCGATAACAGGTCACAGGATCTAAAAATAACATGTGCACATTTAGGTTGGCAATGCAGCCCGCACACATGTAGAACCATAGCGAAATCCCGAACCCGAAGCGCGATCACCACGCATCCTTGAACATTTCTCAACTTTTTTTTACTGCACACAAAAAGTTAGCCCACGCCACATTTTCACTTGATTTTGCTCTCGATCTCAGGTGGGCTATCTCTCGGGATATTACGGTAATACAATCCAATTCAAGAAGGAATTGGAGCAGGGGGCCATGGTGTGGACCAGTTGTCTCATACCTGTTAGCTGATGCTCAGCTGTCACGAGTGCCTCTTTTGTTCAGGCCCTTTTGCAGCCATCACAAGTTAATTGTTCGGTCTGTGAGTGATGTGTTTGAAAGGACGAATACTTATAAAGTGAGATGCATGAAGAAAAAATGGATAGAAGTGTCACATGATTGTTTTGATGAAATCAGCAGATTTATTCAACAAGAACAACTGCATAGTGAATTTAAATTTGCCAGGGAAGTTTTGAGTGATTGTGAGCTACTGTTTATAAAGGGATCCAATGAAAACTAGCTTTTCTTTTTTATTGTTGAGTGGCCAGGTGCTCTGTACCAAGGTTCGGAAGAAATGTTAGGAAGCTAGAGTGGGCCAACTTATTGAAGAACTAAATAGGGAAAAAAAAACAAACTATGTGGACCTTTACTGTAACCTTAACTAGTCTAACCCTAATATTTGATTCAAAGGTTTTAGTACATCATAGTATAAATAAGTCAGTGACTCACCACTTAATTCAGAACAAGCCTAATGCCCATTTCCTGTGCTTACCACTTATTCTGTTGCTTTTTGTTACCACGTTATTGCCTGCTGGCTTAACGCTACTGTGTAAAAAATTGTAAGCAGCCCATGATACAGTGTAAAATGTTAACTTGGACACCCCCAGTTTTCTGCTACATGGTGGACAACGCGCAATCCTGTTTCTTATTTATTTTCATCGCTGTTTCTCACGTGAAACGATGTTTTCTAACGAAACCGTCTTTCATTGCACCTTTCAGACATCCAGGAGTTCTACGAAATCACACTCCTGGATGACAGCAAAAGTATCCAGCAGAAAACCGCCGAGACACTGCAGATAGCCTGCAAGTGGGAGAACAGCCCTCCCATCACGGGAACACATTCCAACAGCACAGAGGTGAGTGGGCGGGTTCTGTCTCGCGCTGCTTCAATGCTACTGCGGTTTGTGACGTTGCCGCAAGTCACCCATGGTCGTCTGTGCCCCTGCTCATGAAGCTTCGAGTTCAAGTAGGCAACTGATAGATTCGTTAGAGGGTAAAAGGTGGTGGGATTAAAGGTGTACTGACACGAAATTTTCGTGTTACGTTTTTTTTGTTGCTATGGGTGCCTACCAGCCCACTATTCATAGAATGGCACATTAGACGGCCGATCACAGTGTAAACAATCATTTATGGCGTCGTTTAATCATGCCAGTTTCAATTTCGACAAAAACCAACACCGAGCGGCCGCCATGACAAGAGGGCGCCCGTGACGTCATCCTTCTTGTCGCACCGCTGCCGGTCATGATGCACGCAAGAGCGAGCGCACGCGCATACCCAGATACGCCGGGCTCTTCACCATCACCAGGGGGTGGACGATCTTCACCAGGGGGTGGGCGATGTTTGGGGTCTTTTAGTAAATTGAACATTTCACCCCTAAAGGGGGCTGGGCGATGTTTCGGGGGTGGGCGTTCACTCGGAACTTTACGGTAATCAGAAATGCTGCTAAAGGTGTAGAAGGACAAAGAAAGTGTCGAGACGTTATTCTGATTCCTCGGCATTTGGTCTCAACGATGAGTTCTTACTCCCCATGTCCCAACGCATTGTACTCCGTGCCGTCCATCGTGTTGCCTATGCAGCTCTTTCTAAATGATCTGCAAACCATTCGGTCAGGGAGCGACTTCCGCGCTGATGACACCTGTGCATAAACTGTGGAAAGTGGCGGTCGCTGCAGGCGCCCACCGGGCGTCCTTGGCTTGTTGCCCACCATTCAGTCTCTATAAAGTTTGCGTGGGTGATCCTTATATGGTTTGTTTAGTACCACGTCCGGTGGCTGCAGCAGTGAAGTCAGGCTGCCCGGGATGATCACCAAGTCTGTTTTGTTATTGCATGGGGCCCACTTAATTAACTAGCTGTGAGGCAGCCCTGAAATGAATCAACGACCAGCAAGTTTGGTCGCATGGAAAGGGCACCGGCTCGTCGCTTCCAAACAAGTGGGATCCACCCCAACATCAATGACTCGTTCATGAAGCCTTTTTCATTGCACAGGGCAATGACGTTGCGAGAGCCTTGGGCAAAGTTTTCCCTCTTGAATAATATTGTGAAAGGAGGGAGCTCCCTGCCATGAGCGGCGCACTCCAACATAACCTTCGGTGTCAGCGCTTGTTACCATGAGTCGGAAGCTTCACTTTATTCTCCCCTGTTTCAGCACAGCAGCATTGGGCGTCATATCAAACCGAATGGGAGTTTTGTCAGCGCTACCGATGTCTCCCATCATATAGCCGTGTTTTTGATGCAGGCTGATGATGTACTGCTCAAACTCCAGCATTTGATGCTTGGCTTTCTTGGGTAGTGTCTGGCAAATGGAGGTTTGCCATCACAGCACGAAGCCCTTTCTGTCGCTGCACCCACGATAGTGAACCCTTAAACTGTACCCGTGATAGTCAAGAGGCACCCGCGAGCGTGGCGGCTTTTATCTGATATGCTCGGTTGTCGTCGGTACCGGTCTGGCGTGCAGCTCCCAGACAGCTCAGCAACCTTGCACTGAAGTTCGGGATGGCTGCAATCTGCCCAGGAAACAACGTTTTCTTTGAATTGCTGCTTGACAGGAGGCATTGCTTTTTGCTTTGCCATTAGCGCACACTTTTCTGTGCCATGCCAAATTCCCGTTGCGCCACCAAGTTGCCAAGAACTTCCGCATATGAGATCACCTTTTTCTTAAAGGCTGCGCTAAACTGCTGTCAATGGCAGTGTGATTCGAATCATTGGTGCTGCTAACAGCTGACTGTCATGAGAGTGTACTTTGAGTCCCCAGTGCGAAATCGGGAGTGTTTTTGCTGGCGCATAAGCCAACCTAGAAAGAGCCAAAGAAACTACGGGCCATGAGCACGTTATTGACATTTAGTGGAAATAGACAGTCATGTGAATTCATGCACTCAGCTTTTTTTTTACGTGTCTATTAGCAGATCTCAAAGTGATTTTCAGTTTTATGAGACACTGTTATGAACCTGGTTTGTGGGGCCAATCAATTATTCCACACGTCGTAAAATGCAGGTATATCACACACCGTAATGTGTGGGAATGTACTTTCTGAGAAACCCCTGCAAAAAATTTTCTTTTAGGCTGGTATTCATTGCTAATATATCTGTCAAGCTCCCTAAATAATGTTTTTGTTCTTTGAATTGTTTTCAACTTCTGATATGATGCATTTACTGCCGCTAACTGCTCCAGAATAAAAAAAAATTTCTGCTCTAAGGACTGCTGCCAGTAAACTTTCGGCTATATTAGCCCTGCAGTAGTAAGGAATTGTTGTGAACTAATGAATAATGTTAATATAGCTTGGCAGCCATTTGTGTTCTTGAGCCTGTCAGGGCTCATTCAATTGTACACTGAAAGGCACTTTGGCATGCTTATTACATTTTAGCCTCATTCGGAGTTTTCAGCTGCTTGCCATACACACGCAAGTGTGAAGAAAATTACATGACCGCGTCTGGGTGCCATTGAAGACTGCAGAAAAAATGTGGTTGATCCCTCTTCCATAGGAACCGGCCAAGCATGAAAGTGAAATGTGCTTTCACAGGAGCAGTTGAATGTTCATTGTGCATTGATATGAACTTGCACATCACTATTTATATTTTGTCGGTATGGCACCGTTAGACGTATCAACCTTAGACACAGGATTGCACGCGCCGGAGCATTGCGTAAATACGACTGCAACCACAGGCCCTCGCAAACCGTTCGTACGAACGAAACCAAGCGGGTTGTCAGCGAATCGTTTGGTGAACACACAGTCTGCTACAGCGAAAGGAGCAGCGGACTGTGTCACGAGCGTGACATTCGCAAGTCGGCGTCGTTGCCTTACAGGTGCGCTGCAGCTTACGCTGCGCATCCCCCGTACACGTAGGCGCTGGCATCGAGGTGCCAACTGTCAGTGCTCAATAGCGTCATGATGAACTACTTCGCTTCGCCTCGCCTAGACGGCAGCACCATCTGAAAGGAAGGATATAAGGCACGTTCATCGTCCTATTTACGCATCTGTCCATAGCGCAGTTGGGAGCGCGTTTCGTGCCTCCTGTTGCGGTGAAAGGGTTCGTGGCTCGAATCCCAGCGCAGCTGCGTCGAATGAAGTTTTTCTGGCGATGTCATTTCCGTGACGGATATGACGTCAGTGAGATCTTGGTGGACCCCGGCATAAAACACTTTCGTGCTAAAACAAATGAGCCAGCGTTGGGCTTTTATGCATGGCAAGACTGCATCCCTGAGGTGGCTTGCTGGCTGGCTGGCCAATGGATCACGTGCGCACACACGTGACGTTAGAGGAAGAGGCATGAAACACTGAGACTGTTGACACGTGCATTTAGATGATGGGAGAACGCACATGGGACATAGCAGGAGTACGCTCACAGTGCCAGACTGCACTGCATCACATTGCACAGAACGGTGATGGATTCAGCATAACCTGGTGTGACGTCACCACTGCCGATTTTGTTCGGTGAGTCCTTATTGCTAGTGCGGGGGTCGTGTCGCCGTCGAGCCGGCGTCGGTGAGGCTCCCTGCCCCCACTTGATGGTACCTTAGCTGTGGTAGCGTATCCAACGGCCGCAGTGTAAAATCCATATCCAGGGGGTGCGCTAGCTTTGTCCTTGATCTAGGGGGCTCAGGCTAGGGAATTACCGACGCACTCAGTGCTGCTTTTGTCTTGAGTCTAGGGGGGCTCAAGCTAGGGAGTTACCGATGCGCTCAGTTGCCTCATCCTCTGGGCCCGTGAAGACTTGCCCGCTCGATAACAGGTACCCACTGGGTCCTGGTCTCATCGCAGACCTGGCACTTAGCTTGCCGTCTCTCTGAACAGTTGAACGACCTTGAATACAGGTGCCTGCAGACTGCTTGGTCCCAAAGCGATCCCCGGAACTCATGAGTTGCTGTTGTTGTCCTTCGAGTACGGCTCATACCCAATCAAGGAACCAGCCAATCATCAGAGGTTGGAGAAAGGAAAAAATATTCAAGGAAGCTTGCACTCACACGCAAGACTTGAATGGTGAAGCTGTTGTAGCTGATCATTGACAGACACTAAGTTGAGCTTTAGTATCGTTGTGGTGTCATGGTTGGCGTCGGCGTCATAGCATTTCAGTTACCTTATGTTGAGCAAGGCCAAAGTGAGCTCGTCATTTTGGTCGACGTTTTCGTGCGCCACTCTGCAAACATGACTTGTTGTCTCTAGCAGAGGCTTTGCACCCCGAGCATATCAAAGCAGAGTGGCCTCTTCCCCCTCGGCCGTGCGAACTAACCGCGGCTGGGCCAATGATCACCGACAGCAGCTTCAACATTCAAGTCGCGGCTCTTCTACGGTACAGAGTGCATGCGCACGACGACATGAGGCCGAGCGAACGAGGGGAGTACGCTATGACGTGTATTTCTCGTCTATGACGTGTCTTTCTCGTTATGATGTGCGCTAGAGGCACGTGTGCACGAGCTCTCAGCATTTTCTTGATATTTTTCACTGCGGACACCGTACTCAAATGATTTGCTCAACAGCTTCGCTGTTAAAAATGTCTTATCTAATTTCGCGGCACTTTACAGGAATAATTAAAAGCACTTGGAAAACATTTTGGATCCATAAATGAGCAAAAAGAAATAACTGAATAATTCAAAGTGAGAGTAAGCAATGCCAAATTTAATGCGAATCCGTTTATAGTGTTTTCAGTGAAACTCAGGAGGGGTAGAGCAAACATTTTCGCAGCAGAACCTTGTCTCCGAAGCACTGAATGAAATTCCCGCGCATTTTCTCTTCCTCATTTCTCCCAGCGCTACCACCCTACGCTGGCTGCCCAAAACGGTGATGACGATGAACCGGTGGCACATGCAGAAATTCAGAAATCGTTGGTGATGGTGGTGGCGATGGCAAACCTTGCTGGGGATGATTGTGCTGCAGCACTGTCAATCATCACAGTCATATTAATCTCTTGGGCGAGCATGTAAATTTTATTGGCACTAGTGTTAAATTGCTACTACAACACCCACACATTTACCATCGCCTATTGTTAAAAAATTCATTTGGGTTGATCTTTGCCTGAAGTGTTAGCCAAGAACACACTGGCACTCTCACCAGGGGTACTGTGGCAAACGAAGACATGCACAGCCTTCTTAAAGTTTTTGTCTGCTCCCTCTTTGATGTCCAGGCTGCCACATCGAGTTACCAAGCAGTAACACTTAACCCTTTGCAGTCTGGAACTTTTACCCGCTTTCCGGCTGTTCCGGTCCACAACCATTGTGGCAGTTTCTGGTGCCTCGAAGAAAAACAGAAACTGTGCAAGAAAACCTCACGGGATATTTATTTTTTCTGTTGCATTCTGCTTGAAACTTCTTTACCGATATTTGAGCAGCATGTGAAACTGCTCGAAGCATTCTCCTGGGTGCAAGCCAATGTTGCTAGTGCAGGTTTTGCAGAACATTACTGATTCCCTCCTGCCTCTTTATTTTTCTGAAGCTACGAACAGCATAGTCCTTGCAGCTTCATCCTGGAAGCTTGTAGATAAAATGGTTTGCCTCAAATAGCCTTTCCTCACACTTCATAAGTGCAGACGGGCCCTGCTTTTGGGCTCGAGCCTTCAGATCACCCACCAGTGGTTGGATGAGGTTGCGGTGGTACTGCAGGTTTCGCTGCTCTTTTACCGCGTGAATCTGCAGCTGTGTGTGCCACCAAATAAATCTATTGACAACGGAAACCTGTAGATGCCAGGAAAAGGTCTTTCGCCACCTATTCATTGTCTTTCGACAAAATGCACAGCTCACAGAGTAATGACCCGTACGGTGCTGTCTCCACCGTCATCGTGGTCTTCAGTCACTCGTTTCTGTCGAATCACCGTCATCACTAACTGGTGGAGGCACGCAATTCGCTTCCTCACTAAAGTCATCATTTCTTTCGCTAAGTGCACCACTGTGGAACACACGTGATGAGAAAGCAGCCATGCTGCTCGACGAATAGTGCACGCATGAAAATGCTCTGGAATCCAGAAGGCCCGTGCAAAACGTTGTGCTGCACCCTAGTGCAAAAGAAGAAGACTTCAACAACCAAAGTTCACTTATCCCTCAAGAGATGGCGCATCATGTATACAAAGAATGAGGGCACGCATCGCAGTGAAAAAGGCTGCGAAATTTAACCTTGAACATCCGAGTCGGGCGTGGCCTGACAGCGGACCGCTACGGCTGTGTTGCGTTGCCGGGCAGAGCCCGACAACGGACCGCAAAGGACCGAGCTTCCTGGATCAGGGAGCAAACTTGAGTGGAAGACGTCATAGTTCAAATTAAGAAGAAGAAATGGACTTGGGCTGGCCATGTAGTGACACGAAATGACAACTGGTGGACGACCAGGGTAACAGAGTGGCTACCGAGATAGGTCTAGAAGGGGAGAGTTATTATGTCGATGGAGGGAAGAGATAGGGAAATTTGTAGACAAAGAATGCATTTGGGGCAATGGAGGACAGGGGCGGGTGGAGGTCAATGGGAGAGGCCTTCGTACTGCAGTGGACCCAAATAGGCTGTGGATGATGGTAGTTATGAAAGATGAAAGCTGCCGACGAGGCCAGCCAAGCAGGTGCAAATGCATTCTGATGGATTGGGCGCTCAGGTATCTTCTTTTCTCTCACACATGAGACTGCTGTCGACATGACCGTGGCTCAGAACAATAATGAAAAATGTCAAATTATTTAGATGAATTCAGTTTAAAATGCTTTTTAAATGTATGGTTAGAGGGACCAAAAATACATGTAAAATCAGAACTGTCACACTCGAGACTCGAGAGCATGGTTGGTTACGCTTGCTGAAGACCGCACAGGCTGGGGCTGTTTTGGGAATCCCAAACATGCTTACTTGATGGATGCGTGCCCGTGAATTCACAGGCAATGTACGAAGAGCTGTTGTTGGCCATGCAATGCCATTAGAGCTCATTTGTAATATTAAAAAAACAAAAAAAAAAAAAACAGAAAAGTTGGCATGGTAGTACAAAACTTGCCCTCTGAATTTGTGGAATCCCTTGTGAAATGCACCTAGGAAGTTTTATTGGCTGAAAAGCCAAAAGGCTATGGTCGAATGAAAAGTTTCTAATTTGGCCTGAATCGAAAGCATGATCACTGTCAGGTCATGCTTTCTGGGAGCAGAGGCTGTGGAAAGTTGTGCGGTTCTGGGGATGGGGTGCTTGGCTGCAAGGCACGCCATATCAATAGCATGGAAAGAAAAAATTCCACAATTTTTTACTCCATTAAGGCCCCTGCAGAATTCTACAGATACAGCAAGCAACTCGCGTCAACTGGTGGCAGACCGTCGCCTCCACATAAAAGGCAAATGCCTTCCTCGGTGTGCCATTCCTTGAATGTACGCCATGAACAAGGAATGCACGCCATGAACAAGGAGTAGGTTGGCCTGAATACCCGCACCATCCTACTCTGGGCAGTGGTGGAGCTATTTGCTGTCGCTGGCTGGTTGTACGAGACGATGCATACTGTGGCAATAATCATGGAAACAATAAGCGAGTGCATAGACAGCCCACCGGCAAACCCGGCTAATCTCGCAACAGTCTTTCCAGCATCTTTCAACAAGCCCTGCAGGCCACATGGTTGCCTTTCGCTCTAATCAGCGCGCAAGTTCCAATGTAAGTGGCGGCGGTGATCAGATGAGTGGCAATGTTTTCTTGCTGGTGCTAAATTGGTACTGGCAGGGGATTGACAGCAGCGAGAGTGATATGTTAAGCAGAATTCTGCCCATGGCATCAGGCACGTAGTCAGGAATTTTTTTTCGGGAGGGGGGAGGGGGTGCCGTGGTCCACCAAAGGATGGGACGGGGAAGTATCTAGGCAAGGCTTCTTGCGCGTTGTTTTTCAAACGACGCTTCAAATATTTGACTTTAACATGCGATTTGTGTATGCTGAATGCTAACAGTGAAGCCCACCTTAAGGAGCTTAGATGATGATGATGATGACCTAGATTCCCGTTCGCCGGTCTATGGGTAAGCCACGGGTGATTTGTTCGTTTGTAGAGCAGGTGGTTGTGCGGGCAGGCGCTCGTGAGTGGCGCGCGGTCCCTGAAGTTCGTCAGGCGAAAGGGAAGGCCAACACTGGGTGTTTACTATCAAGATTCGCGTGTTTTAGATTTTCCTTTAGGAAAGGGACTAAGAAGTTTTCTTATCAGATATGAAGTACAGTCGAGCACGATTTGAAGGGTATCGCGCCAGCATCGAGCAACTCACGTGCCGCCGTCCTACGGTTTCGTTTCGGAACCATGAAAATCAAGATTTCGCACTCTTCGCTCCTTTGTTGGCTGTTCCATGGTACAACAATGGCCCGCGCAACTGACTTGCCACCCTTAGGGTCTCAAGCTTTATATTCGTTGTTATCAAGCACAGACTTGGTTACCTTTTATCTACGCCGACGATAACCAAACTGGCATGGAAGATTTGTTAAAGCTGGTGTTCTGTCTGCTTCATTTGAAAGAGTAGCTTACCCGCGATAACCTTCGAGTCGCAGTGGACTGTACGTACGGCACATTCATATATTATGGCGGTGAAGCTAGCGAACGTGTGTCTTCGTCCTTAAGTAATCGCCTTTGTGTTATTTTTTGTGCTAGTAACGTGAATAGTAAACTAACGCTTAACTTATTGCACTGCTGTTGAATGTTGAGCTTGTTGCGACGTTTCTTAAATTTCATTCTATTTCTATCCGTTAAATCGAACAGACATGGCTTCAGTAAAATTCAGGTTCAGCAAATACAGAATGCTAGTTCTAACCAAAAGGGAGGTCAAGGAAACAATGGAATAGTGTCAAAAGGGCAACACTCCGCAATAAAGAGAATTGTACAGTTTGCTGATGTGGAGGAAATACAAGATGGGCAGAGCAATGCTTTTTGTCTAGCAGAAATTATGGAACTGCAATAGTCAATGAAATGCGATGTCGGTAGAAAAATAAACACATCAAGGGTTGATAGTTGACCGAACAAAATACGGTGACATGCTCCGTCATGTGATTATACTTTGTATTAGTGTAAAGACAAGAAATGATACGCTAAATCCCATTTCCCGGCCGTGCTGTTCTGCCAGCGAAACAGTGGCACTGCCTCGATCGGCTCGTGGCAGGTTCCCAGCGCTGCTCAGTGTATCCGGTGCGAAATGCAGCCGGGCTGTATATGTTGACATATACAGCATCTGGAGCGGGCACAGGGATCAGACGTTGATGTAGCCCTTGTTTTCAGCTTTATATGAGCAAGAATGTTCTTAAAACTGCAGGCGACTTCAGGTGGTTCTTCAGGCTACTTAAACCGCACCCCAGCCTGACACGAAACATTTCGGGAAGGGGGGGCACGGGCCTGGTGTGCGCCCCCCTGGCTATGCCCCTGCATGGCATTGGCGGGCCAGGCCGCCCAGTCGCAGAGACTCATCGGCTGGGAGTTTCAAGGGAAGTTCCGGGAAGACTTGCTGCCCTATGATTGCCAGCTGCGAATGGGGTTGGAGCTGAAGCTGTGCATGCAGACCCCAGAAGAATCATTTTTTGAAAATTGTGGGGCACGACTTTAAGGTAATATTGGACAGGGGCGCAAACACTTGGCTCATAGCAGGCAAAGTTGTCCACCACCTCAAGCAAAACGCTGTTCGGTTAGGTGGCCAAAGGAGTCCCCTCCAGCTTGCGGATGGGGAAGCGCAATCAGGCGGTGACGTGCACATCACCGTGTGGTGAAACCAGTGAGTGAGGTAAAAACGGCTTGTGCGTCAGCTGACAGTCCCAGTCATTGTGAGAAGGAACTTCATGTCCAAGACCATGGTCGACATCAGCATAGGAAGCTAGCGGAACCCCCACTTCTATTACTGATGCTGTTCACAGAGCCACCAGCTGTCGTGGTACCTTCAAGGCCAGCATGCAGCTTACAAGGAAGGGGCCAAAGAATTGCACATGGTTTTGGCAAACACTTGTGAGCTGCTAGCACCCAAACAAGACCACTTTCTGTCACTGTTGAGTGAGTTTGGGGGAGTACTCACAGGCCAGCCTGGCTGTACCAATCCGCTACGACACAGCGGCGACATGCCGAAGCAGAGCCTCTTAAATGAAACCTCCACCCAGTGAGTCCCACCAAACGCCAGGTGACTGAGCCCCATTGGACAAGCTGCTCAAAGCGGGCATCACTTGTTGCTCCATGAGCCGGTGGTGTTGGTGTGAAAAAACAATGATAGCTGGCTCTTGTGTGTCTACCACAGGAGGCTGAACACGATACTCTTTTCTGATTGTAGGCGAAATCATCTCAAACTTCGAAGCGCAGTACTCGGGTACAAGTTGATTCATTATGGGGTTTAACACGCCGAAAACTACACAGGTTATGAGGTGCACCGTAGTGGAGGGCTGCGGATTAATTTTGACCATCTTTACCCTGCACGGAGGAACAGCCGGCTGCTGTGGGGAGGTGCAGGGGAAAGTTACGTTGTCGTTCTTAAAAGTAGTGCTCAAGTATAGCTACTTCTCTATCTTTGACACCAGCAAAGGGTACCTGCAGGTTGGGAGGCAGCAATGTGACGAATGCAAGACTGCGTTCATGTGCCACAGTGGGCTGTACGAGTTTGTACACATGCCTTTTGGCTTGTGCAGAAGTCCGAGGACATTTCAGCGGCTGATCAGCCAAGTGCTTGCGGACGCCAAGTGGCAACATGCCATCGCCTACCCGACAACATTCTTCTAAGGCACTCCTGCGCCTTAGAAGAACACCTCTGCCACTTGAAAACGTTTTGAGGAAACCGGGCATCACCTTAAACTTGACCGAAGCCCATGTTTGGAGTTCTTGAGTAAGTCTGCTTGAATACAGGGTTGAGTGTGGGCAAATGTATCCAAACTCAGGGAAGTGACAGCAATCCTGGAATTTCCTGTGCTGAAGGACATGAATGGAGTGTGCCGATTTCTCCTAATGGTAGGGTACTATCGCCAGTTCCTTCTGGCCTGTGTACAGCTGCGAGAGCCTCTGGCAAAACTACTAAGGGAGGCCGCTCCCTGGGAATGGGGAAGGGCACAGGAGCACAGCTCCCGCCTGCTATCTCAAGGCACTGCAGAGACAACATCTCTAAAGCTGCCAGACGCAAGAAAAACCTTGGTGATCCAGATGGACATGAGCAACCTCAGCATGTGAGCAATGCGCCTCCAAACGGAGGAAGAAAAGCTGCAACCGGTGGCGTTTGCCTGCGGAGCCTTAACGGCAACTGAGAAAATCTACTTGGTAGCCAAAAAAGAGGCCCTGGTGATCTTCTACGCACTGAGGAAGTTGGAGATGCGCATACACCTGAATGCCATCTCCTTCGCATTGCGCACTGTACTCGGGTACAAGTCGACAACGGCAGTAGCTCATGTATTGAATCATTCCGCTGAAGCGACGGACTCGTAGCGTTAACGCATGTGCATATTTTGAAAGGAGATTGCACTTAATGCATGAAACCGTTTTCCTTTTCTAATCTGGACCTAGCGTCTTTCTGATGTAATAAAGGCTATCTTCTCCTCCTCCTCCTTTTCTAATCTAGGCAGTTTGTCATTGCTGGAGTAATTTATGAGCAGATTAAGGAGAACTTACCTGTTAGCAGTCCTCTGGGACTTGCTAGTTCGTGACCCACGGGCTTAAAAACTATCGTGCACGAATACGAAAAGCTTTACAAATATATGCAAGTGTTAGAAACGACTAGTTTGCTTAGTCTAGAAATACGTGACTTCTGCACTGAAATAAATACACAGAACTCTCACTTGCTAGACAGCTAGTGCCATCTAGTGAAAACTAAATAAATGAAAACATATTTCTGGGTAATTTTTTATTTTCATTAAAGAAGTGATATCTCTCCAAAAGAACCAAACTAGGCCATTAGGAACATTTCTATGGATTTGCAAACATTTCGTATTGGTACACAATGCTTTTCAAGCCCGTGGGTCGTCAGTTAGTAAGCCCCGTAGGAATGTGATCAGGTGAGTCCCCCTTAAGGCCAAAAAATTGCGGAGATGACTTGTGTCGCGTTTAAATACTCACAGTAACGCACTCTTTGTGCTGCGCAGAGGAACAGCCGGCTGGGGTGATGAAGGTGCGGGGGGAACTTCCGTTGTCGTTCGTAAACCATTACCCGTGTATAGGGAGAACGCTTTGAACCTGAACCATTTCCACACCAGCCTTTCTGGCCTTTGAAAGAGAACTACGACACGTACTGACATAGTTCTGGCCAAATGGACCGTTAACAAGGCAGCGTACATGGCAACTGCCTGCTGCACACAACGCCAGCCCGAGCGACTGACAAGCACCATCAAGGCTACAAATTGGAACTGGGAGTAGGCTAAGGTGGCACAAAAGGGCACCTATGGCCGAGCACAGCACACTGGGGCATGGAGTACCAAAGAGACGATACCGTGGCTGAAACGTAACGATGCACTCAGCAACGCAAGCACAGTAATTGCGGCAAGTGTCGCACCCAAATGGTTCAGACCACTCGCAGTGGTGGAGAAAATCTCTCTGCTGAACTACATGCTGAGAGACCTCCGAAGCAGACCGGGTCACTGAGCCTGTCCATGCCCACAATTCTCACATACCCTTTCATTGGCATTCTAAGGCGCAGGAGTGCCTTAGAAGAATGTTGTCGGGTAGGCGATGGCATGTTGCCACTTGGCGTCCGCAAGCACTTGGCTGATCAGCCGCTGAAATGTCCTCGGACTTCTGCACAAGCCAAAAGGCATGTGTACAAACTCGTAAAGCACAACTGTGGCACTGAACGCAGTCTTGCATTGTCACATTGCTGCTCCCAACCTGCAGGTGCCCTTTGCTGGTGTCAAAGATAGAGAAAAGCATTGGCAAATGGACTATGACTGCTCTTGTCAGAAGCTGCAATGTCGAAGTACTCACTCAAACGAGAACTCTGTGACATTGAAACTTGGCATTGTTACTTTTGAATTCATGGCTCATAAGAAGTGCTGAGGTTCTTTGGAATTTTCACTCCTTGAGGCACCATATCTGTACCGAACTGTTACTTCAGAGCCTGGCTGAATGAAATCACCATGGTTCTCTTAACATTTATGTTCCAGTCTTCCACGAGTCACTGAACTTTCCCGGCCACTATAATTATATTTTGCAGGTACTACTTTCTAGAATGATATGACAGAAAGATACTACCAGATGTTGTGTTGCCAAATGACTTGCTGCTTTCTTATCTGCATTCATAATTCATCCGAAACTGTCGTTCTAGGTGCAGTGCATATTCTGTTCAGAGCTTCCCCTCTCAGGAGGCTTCAATGTGCCTGTCTGGGTTCAGCACAATGGCACCAGTGACTACCTGGAACAAGATTCAGGAAATGTGTGGGTCCGAATCGTACAGGACTTTTGTGTCCAGTGGTAAATGTCGGAAAGAATGGAAAAGATCAAATGATGGGCCAGAAGGGCTATCCATCCTTTGATGGTGCAATTGAGACAGCTCAATTGGCAAATCATAGTGGCAGTCACCTCGCTTCCGACTAGCTCAAGTAACACGAGAAGTGACGGACTATCTTTTGCTTAAAATTTGTAATGCGGACGGTTGTGTAAGATCTAGGTGAAAAGCGTGCTGGCCCAAGTTTATACTATTAGCCTTCAGAGGTTGTGCCAATATTGCAACACTAAACAATGAAACCTCCTGTGAGTGCCTCCGTATTTTTCCTTTCGTTCAGTGCCTAGTGTTTTCAGGGATGCATGCATTGTGCACACTCTTTGAGGGATAGCTGCAAGCATTCCAGGAAAGCTTGCACACATTGTGGGAAAGCAGCACGCATTGAGGGAAAATTTGCGTGCATTGAGGAAAAGCTGCCTTTTACAGCACTTTGTTCCTTCCACATTTTCTAGGGACAAAGCCCGTTAAGGGCTTGTACTGTCGGCGTCTCATGTCGTCGTCGTCTCATGTCATCGTAGTATCATGTAGTAATGATAGTAATGCACTGGAACATTTGTTTTAAAACGCATTGCGCTAGAACATAGCACGCACTAAAAGAACACACCGGAACACTCATTTTCCTATGCCTCGCGCTAGAACGTTTCATCTCTGTGGGCGAAAACGCTAACTAAAAGAGCACACCGGGGCACTCGTTTTCCAACACCTCGCACTAGAATGCTTCGTGCTTCAAAGACGTGAGGCTTACAGCAAAGTTGTATACCTCTACTCCCAAATGGTTTTATCTCCATGGGCAAAAACGCCGAGCTGCCAAGAATGCACTTATACACTGCATGCTTCGCCCCTCCGCAGGTTTCCCATTGGGATGGCCCAGGATTTTTTTTTGTTGAGTCCAACCGGAAACCAATCAGGCGACGTGGTTTAAAACCAAAACAACATTCAAAATAAATACATTGAAGTGAAGTAAATGCGATATGTTTTTAAAAATATTTTGGGGGTGTGTGGGTTAACAGCCTCATTGTGAGCAGTCCAGCTCTGGCACTTTCGATTGTTGCTTTTCCATGAGTACATCATGGCGCTGTGTGTTTTGTAGGTTATTTGCATTAATCTATTGCATACTCTGCCGCCACCATAGAAAATTGCTGGACTCTTGAATTGCTTTAATGTGCCTAGTGCTGGAGGCATAGCACTTTTGTTTTTGCAAGAGGAACATTTTTCGGTGTGAATAAACAGTAGCGTTCCATCGCTTTCTTCACAGTAGGACTGTGATTATGCCTCTTATGTGGGCATGAAATGCTTGGTAAGTGGCCCCTAGTTCCTCCACTAAGAGGGCAATCCTACTATTGAACACTGTGTTGGGACAAAGAAGGGATTCTGCACAGGGGAGGCAGAAAACAGCGCAGTGCTTTCTCTCTTTCTCAACTTCCTGTTCATCCTCCTTTCTTCTGAAAACCCTTACACGCTTGTCAGGGAGGAAAGATTTTTTTCCTCTTATGAGGGCACCTTGTGAAGCTGAGCTCCGTACACGCAGCCCCCAACCAATGATGCGCTCGCTACCCCGTTTTGCGCAGAACATACTAACTCTTGCAAGCAAAGTGTAAGGGAACAGTTCACCGAGGATTGCCTGTTGGTTAGCTGTGGTGGCGGCTTCACTGAGCCGCGGTTGGGTGTAGAGGCAAGCATATGGGCGCTACGTCCCGTAATCACCATGGGAATCTGTGGTAGTGGCCTTGGGAGGTGCAATATGCTTGTCGTAGGTTAATCACTGGATGCGGCAGTTGAGCCATCTTTTTACTGGATTATTGATGAAAAGCCATACAGTACAGTGGAAATGGAAGCACGTACAATGCCACAGTCTGTGCTTCTGTTATAAGGGTTTGTGCTGCAGTATATCCCAGTTTGAAACTCTGTGGTATATCTAGGTATCCGCTATCCTTCTCACAGTATTTTCAATCAAGTAACAACACCTACGCCGATCATGCATAGTCACGTCATTTCAAGTCACTCACAGTTTGCACTCCTCCACCTCCTTGTTATATACATAGCTTTGTATCTGTCCATCTCATTCATGTCATCCACAAAACTCCATTGATATCCAGATTATGATCTCACTGATTTCCGAGTATGTGCATGGTTGATGAGTTTCTAATATTGCCTGCAAGGTAGGTTGAGTTGCAAGTAGTGCTTTACTTGAGGACGTGTCAGTTGTGTCCAATTTAATTATTATTCAAAAAATGTTTAATTGACTTGAGCAAGCTCCCCATGCAAAGCACAAGTGCTCCAAAGCTGTGGAAATCGGGGCAGTTTTCCCGGTGCTACAAGCTTGGCAAAAGGGACCATGAGCCCTGATGAAACTGCGAGTGAAATAACAAACTTGTGTTTATGTGAGTATACATTAATGTGTATACATTATAATGAAGCACCTTGTGAAGATCAGATAACAGCAGACCTCTTGAAAGATGGCGGGCAAATTGTACTTGTAAAACTGGCAAACCTGTACACGCAATGCCTAATGACCGCGAGTGTAGCAGAATCTTGGAAGAACGCGAACCTCATCCTAATCCATAAGAAAGGTGACATGAAGGACTTGAAAAATTACAGGCCGATCAGCTTACTGTCAGTCATCCACAAGGTACTTACCAAGGTAATCGCTAACAGAATTTCTGCCACTTTAGATTTCAGTCATCCTAAAAAACAAGCAGGGTTTCGTAAAGGTTGTTCAGCAATGGACCATATCCGCACGATCAATCAGGTGATAGAGGAGTGCGCGGAGTATTACTGAACCCCTATAAATAGCCTCCATAGATTATGAGAAAGCATTTCATTCGGCAGAAACCTCAGCAGTCATTCAGGCATTACAGAACCAGGGTGTAGACGAGCATTATGTAAAAATACTAGAGGACATTTACAGTGGGTCCACAGCTACCATCATCCTCCATAGGGAGAGCAGTAAAATACCTATAAGGAAGGGTGTCAGACAAGGAGACACAATCTCTCCAATGTTATTCACAGTGTTTACAAGAAGTATTCAGAACATTACATTGGGAAACAGGTGGGAGTAATGGTTAAGGAGGATACCTTCAGTAACCTCAGATTTGCTGATGACGTTGCCTTGCTAAGTAACTCGGGGTACGAATTGCAAAACATGCTTACGCACTGGACATATAGAGTAGAACCGTGGGCCTGAAAATTAATATGCAGAAAATTAAAGTCATGATCAATAACCTCGGGACAGCACAGCGGTTCGAGATTGGTAGCGAGGCAGGAGAAGTGGTAAGCGAATATATCTACTTAGGCCAAGTTGTGACCCCGGATCCCTACCATGAGGCAGAGATAATTAGAAGGATAAGAATGGGGTGGAGTGCATACGGCAGACATTCTCAGATAATGGCGGCCTACTGTTGTTCCTGAGGAAGAAAGTATATGACAGCTGCATCTTACTGGTACTTGCCTTTGGGGCAGAAACTTGGAGGCTCACTAAGAGGGGTCAACTTAAATTGAGGACGACTCAGCGAGCAATGGAATGGAAGATGATAGGTGTAACATTACGGGACATGAAGAGAGCGGAGTGGGTCAGGGAACAAACGCGTGTTAAGGACATATTAGTAGAAATTAAGAAGAAGAAATGGACGTCGGCAGTGCGTGTAATGCGAAGGCGAGATAACCGTTGGTCATTAAGGGTAACAGAGTGAACCCCTAGAGAAGACAAGCGTGGCAAGGGGCGGCAAAAGTTAGATGGGCAGATGAGATCAAGAAGTTTGCGGGGATAAATTGGTCGCTGTTAGCACAGGACCGTTGTAATTGGAGAATAATGAGAGAGGCCTTTGCCCTGCACAAAGCATAGATAGGCTGATGATGATGACATTAGCGGGCCACTTCAAGGCTAAGGGTGCATTTCGTGTTCACAAAAGTGCCACCACCGGTCTCGTGGGTCATCCGATTGCCTAAACACTTCGTGTTCACTGTGCTGCCACTGCCACTGTTACCCGCACTGCAACGCCACTGGTTGCTCGTGCACTGATGACGCTGATTACCTTTTGTAGTTGGTAATTCAGTTGTTGGGATCCATGCTTAGCAGCTGCTATTGGGTTGGTAGCTGAATTGTGGACTTCGAATTTCTTGCTTGAATTTTTCTGTCTCCTGTAGTTGAGCTTGAATTTTGTGTCCCTATCAACTAATTCAATCCTGAATATTTAACTGCACACTAGTTTTGGTCACTCTTTTTACAGCACATGTGTGGGGATAAATGTCGTCGTGTTATGCGAGATGGAATGCCAAATTCAATCCAAGGAAGTGTTTCGATTTGTGTTTTGTGACTCGTGTCTTCTGTCTACGCACTGGAAACAAGGCTGAGGAACGTTTGGTTGGCGACACCCTTGCATTTAATAAATGCGCACGAAAATTTAGCTGTGATCATAGAAGGGTTAAACGTGTGCAAAACGCCACAGGTTTGTGTTGCAACTGATCGGTACGAGGGTTTTCTAATGCTGCATACCTTCCTTTGACCAGCTGGTCACTTGTAACCCACCCCGGCTTCGCTGTGTTTGAGCACCATGTGAATTCATTTCAAATTACCTTCCGTAGGTGTTTGGCATGCAGCAGTCACACGTTCATGCGCCAGGCATACTGTATTGCTAAAAAATGTCAGGATTAAGTAATTAAGCCCTCTGGCGGGTGGTGACAAGTTTTAGCTGCTGCGGCGTATGCTGTATTGTGCATACACCGCACAGTGGGCTCCTTGCAAACCGTGCAGGCAGATGCTTGTTGCAGTCGTGAACAAGCGGTGTTTCCGCCAGTAGAGACTCTCCATGTTTTTCAGCGTTATTCATACCATGTAAACGCGGCGCTTCATCTACAAACTCAGCTAAGCTTGTGTGATAGACAGCGATGATCGACATTCGTCCCTACTGAGATATGCCGTGCCTCCGGTGATGGGGTGCCGCTTGTCGGAACCGCACCCCCGTTTCCCCCAGAACCGGGAACGCTGATTGGCTACAGCATTTAATGGGGCCCACCAATAGCGCAGCCGTACTGTTCAGTGCTTCGTGCGTCATAGGGGCTGCGTCAGTGGCAAAAATTTTATGTCAGAGCGTGGCAGTATGGCAACGAGGAAGTGATAGGTGAACAAGGAAAAAAAAACACAATCTTTTTTGCGTGTTTGTGCAGCCACTGCTTTACGCAGAGGTGCAATATTTGGTATATGTTGTCTTGAAGGGGTACTCTAGCGATTGCACGATTGAAATGGCAACCTTCGGAAGCCTATTTAGGGCCCCTTTAAGGTAGAAATGTGGTTAATTTCCCAGTCATTCGTTTACAACAGTCACCGGGATTCTTTTCCAGAATAAATACCACACGTCAGTGAAAAAGGTACATTTCTTCATGTGGAAAATTAATGCCTTATGCTTGTAATGAGATTTCGTTGCCGGCTGCTTTGGAAAAACAACCATTGCATGGCTAAATGAGGACAGAGACCGGAGGGCGCGAAAGAGCTGTCTTTACTTTTACATCCAAATGCTGTGGTCGTATTTTACAGCATTCTACCACCTATGCTTAAACAGACAAACTGCATCACTTGTGCTGCACAGAAGCTGCTGTTACAAGTTGTAGGTCCAACCGAAGCGCTCGGCAGAAAAAAAGCTGCAAAAGTTTTTAGAATTGTCTAATAATACGTAAAAATTTTGATACGACTTAACATTGTGTTTTCGTGGAGGCACTAAACGTGTCAACCCAGGCAGCATCTTTTTATTTTTTTCTTTGTTGAGTTAATCATGTGAGCCACGGTATTAGAATGCACCTTGGTGATTTCGTCAGCTCATTCTGAGGATTTTTCTTTTTTTTGTTTTGTTTTAGACAAACACATGAAAGCGTACGATTAGGTCGAACTTTGCAATTTCGTTAGCTTATAGCTCATTTTCACTACTCTCCATCTTTTTTTAGTTTCATGCCACGGACGGTGGTTGCCAGATTTGGCTATGAATATCTACATTGTATGTCTTGTGCTTGGTTTGGTTATATTTTTTTGTTCTTTTCTTAGTGTTTAACGTTTACGCTACTATTTAATGCTTAATTGTCTTGACCTTGGCATTACGCAGTTTGTGTTAAGGTTCTTGGAACAAATGCTCAGAGATTTAAAAACACAGGACTCTGTCACATTTTTTAACCCCCTTGGCAGTCTGTCAGTGCCGTCTTTCATTTCACACAGGTTTGGAAACAGGGGGTTGTAGCTTTGGCTGTTGGTGGCATCACTCCGATTCTCAGTAAAACGATTACTACAAACGTGGAAGTGTGGCTTCAGCTTCCACGCTCCCGAGCCGTAACCCCAGGGAAACAGAATGCACAAACCCTTTGGTTAGAGAAAAAGTTCATAAACTGGCACAACGTTTTCACAGCCACATAGTAATATGACTCACTCTTACGTGTTTCTCTCTTCAAACCAAACTGTATTCAGGTATCCCATTGTTAGGGCTGGTGCGGAAACCGTTGTGATTAAAGCCGGTAGAAATGAATACTAATACCAATACTTTTATTAGTACTCAGAGTGGGTGGAGCCAGGCACACAGAACTACAAAAGGCATAACTGTCTGTACAAATGAGGCTTGTGCACCAAAACTTCGAAGCGTCCGACGAGTTTCCCTAGCTGTTAGTGCAACCAACAACACACCACATCTGTCTAAACTTCATTTCAGGTGACGTATCCGCTCACAACAACAGTTAAACATAAAATCTGAAGCAAGGGTGACAAATACAATGGAAGGCTGTGTATACCAATGCGGCGGCCCACTCCAGTAACGAAGGGAGTGCTGCGGGGTGTCGCCACCCGTCCAGCTGCCAGGTCTGTATAGAGAGTGAGAGGTACAACAAACAAGCGAATCAGGTGGTATTGAAATCGACTGCTTGCCGACAGTGGACCACACCTGTAGGAGGGCATTGTACCATACTTTATAAAGTGGCTAACCAACTCAGAAACCAGATATTTATATTACCTTTTTAATGTTGTATTTTTATGCGGAATCTCTTATTGCACGTAATCTCAGCCCGTCCTTCACATGTGAAAGCAGTGCTTTGTGCTTTTACTAAAGCGTGGAAGGATTGCCACTCTTGCCTCAACATGAACTCTGTGCTGCAGTGCACTTAATATGCATAATGGACTTATAGTATTAATCAACTTGCATTTTCTTACACATTATTTGAATTTTTTTTATAGCCCTCTACTCCTGTATGTTTTAACACATAAGTTCGCATTGAGCATAATGTGCTTGGTTCTTCTGGCCATGATGCCCTTGCGCCATAAAACATCATTATCGTCATCACGAGTCATAAGTATTCATAAATCATTTGTTTATTCATTCGTTCATTGATTTCGATCGTTTGTTCATTCATTTACACTAGGAGTGTCATTCTGGACTTTGTACCCACACAGCAGCACAAAAGCCGCCGTGGTTTTTCAGGACTAGGAAGCGTACAAACGTTCATGACCAGGAAGTGTACAGGCGTTTCCTAGTGAGCACAGCCATCTGACACATCGCCATCAAGGGGCATGTTTGAACATACAGTAAACTCACGTTAAGACGAACTCGAAGGGACCGTCACCATGACAATTTGTTCATATTACCAGAAATTCATCTTAAAAGCAGACGTTTTTTGCATTGCGGACGTTACAAAATAGCAAAAACGTCTTAACCATGAAACTCGTCTACTGTATAGTCACGTGCCTTCTGATACTCTGCTTAACCGAACTTGGCTGGCTGGTGTTGTGGTGTAGAGGTTCCGCTTCTGGATAGCAATCTTCGAAGCTGACATTACCATGGTGTTATATTCATGTTGAGTGGATATTGGATCAGCTTCATTAAGTTGGTGGTTTTGTCCCCTTTAGGTTGGTTTCGGCTGTCCATATAGGCCAGCTAAGGGCTGGCTGAGCTAGCTGCAGTAAGCATACATTTACGTTATTCTTTTGGGATTGGAATTATTTTGGTTGTTTTAGGTTTGTTCTGGCTGTTATTTATGTTTAGAATTGTTTTGTTTGTTTTAGGTAGCTTCGTACTGTGTGTATAACCCCTATAGCTAGCTCAGGGGTTCGCACAGACGCAACTGGGAATGTATACTGCGTTCGCGCAATATTCCGTGACTGGTGCAGCCAATTCGTCTGTTTTTTTTTTTTCTCTTTTCGATGGAGCGCCTTCTCTTTACGAGAGGTCTACTGTGGTCGGCCTGGTTGCGGCATCCTTTCTCGCCAGCTCCCGTATTTGTTTGCTTGGAGTCCAGTGGCATGTTTAAAGCACGCCACGCCTTCTTGAGACAACCGCTCACCCATAAATCCTTCGGGGAAGAAGTCTTGCGGCTGGGTGTGGTCGGAAAACTGCGCAGAGGCACTCGGACGAAAATAGCCGGAGATTCACGCCTGCAGCGGGGGAGTCCTGCTGTTGGTTAAGTGCAGCAAGTTGCTCTTTGCACTGGTGCGCAAACTAGGCATGCGCATTCGTGCACTGCATGATCGTGACGTGCACTGCTCGTGCGGGTGAACGCTGATTTTGATTGATTGATTGATTGATTGATTGATTGATTGATTGTGGGTTTAATGCGCTGACGCAACGCAGGCGATGAGGCGCGCCGTATAGTGGAGGGCTCCGGATTAATTTTGACCACCTGGGGATCTTTAACGTGCCCCGAAATCTCGTACACACGGGCGTTTTCGCTTTTCGCCTCCACCAGAAAAGCGGCCGCCGCGGCCGGGAATCGAACCCGCGTCCTCGTGCTCAGCAGCGCAACACCTTAGCCACTGAGCCACCGCGGCGGGTGCGGGTGAACGTGCCCTGATGCCAAAATGTGGGCCCTCTGTTATTGTCTGTGTAGCCGCAGCTATGAATTTGTATAAATATTTTTACATTGTCTTGATACTTTCACTACTGTCTTTTGGCAACGCCTTTAGTACACATAAATTTCAATGTTTTCAGATTATGAAAGAGATTGGCTATTGGCTCTCCTTTCTTGATGCAACAGCTGTTGGGCGATGTCTGTACTGGCTGGGTATTCACGGGATTCTTTTTTTTCGAATAACAGTATGATTCGTCTAATGTTTATCGAGGAAACCAGAAGGTGTGCCATTTACGCTTTCGTTAAATTCCGGCAGCCTGCAGCTCGTGCAATTTCTCGTGCAAAAACTCACGATATTACTACTTTCCTGTGAAAGAGACACGAAGTTAAACTGTACCAAAAATTGAGACCTTTTGAAAAATAGTATTTCCATATAGTGTGCCCAAAAAACTGCAAGATGCGAAATATGGCAACTGAAATACGTGCGTGCATGGCGCGATCGACCGTAAAAAATCGGTGATTTCGAAACCGAAATTGAAAAGAGCGCGACCTTTATGGCCAGGCTGAAGGAACGTTGCAGCCGGCGAGCGAGCGGACGGCCGGAACAAACCAGCGCGCAACCAGTTCGCGCCCGCGGAAGCCCTTGAAGAAGAGTGCTCGGCAGAGCTCGACCGGTTCTCCTGGCTGACCACAAAAACAAGCTCCTGGCCGGCCGGCCGCAATGTCACTACCGGTTAGTTAGCGCGATCCGCCTGCAGGTGCAGCGTCCTCCACTACAGGGCTAATTTCAACACTTCTAAGTGAATTGTAAGGAATTCCACGGGGCTCTTAGTTGTGTCACAGTTGGTTTTATGGTACGTATACTGTACGTTCAAAATAAATTTCTTCGAGGTGAAATTTCAGTGCAGTTGGCCTTTAATGGATGTAGTATAAAATTGTTTCCTAGCATTTACTACAAAATTAAAACGTAACCAGTGGGTCTAGCATTGAGGGACTGAACAATTAGCAACAATCCATTCCAACCTTATTGCAACGCGTACTAACTCTTATTCTATGGCACACCAACTCAGGTGATAAAGTTGATTGAGACAGAACAGCAAAAGAGAAAAAAAAAATAGTGCCCTTCCACTCTGTGAAAAAGGATGACCTGCGAAGCTGGACGCAGTACACGAAATGCACGTATCAAAACACGTTTGTTTTTAATTTGCGATCGAGCAATTAGCACTTAGCCCAATGAAACTTTGAAGGACTCGAGATTTATTCTAGTGGACAAACATGGAGCTGTCTGTTTCCCTCCCGCGTCGTAGGCATGTTACTGCCTGCGCAACGCACCAACCCAATCCGCTCACCACTGAGGACACCGGAAAGTTCGCATGGGTGATGTGGACGTACACGTTTAAACCTCCCGCCAGCACAACGGACATGTCCTCAGTGAGGGCATGAAACCTATATCTGCGCGTGCACGCCCCCCCCCCTTCCCTCCACTCCCCACTCGTGCCTGATAATCCGGCAACCAGTTATTCGCGTGCGCTTAGAAGTGAAAGGCACCGCCAGAATTGTCGCTCTGAAAGCCCTTCAAGCTGAACAAGAAATATTGGCTCACGTTGACGTTGCTGTTCATCCGGGAGAGATTCCCAGCTGCTCGGCGAGCTAGAACTTGCAGTGTAAACGGCGGCGGCAGCGGCTTTTTGTTGTTTTCGCACCCATTCGCGCTTCTATTCCGGCAGATGCTTCTTCGATTTCCACTCTTCTTCCTCCAAGCGAGCGACACGCCTCTGTCCACAGGGAGTTTTAATAAGTCCTTGAATGACTCGAGCTTTATTCTAGTAGACAAACATGTCGCAGTCCGTTTCCGTCCCGCGTCGTAGGCATTTCACTGTCTGAGTAACACACCAACACAAACACAAACCGCTCGACCGTTGAGGTCGCATTGAGCCGCGGGACTTCCACTTTTAAATTTCCCGCCACCACAACGCGCATGTCATCGGTAGCGGCATGAAGACTAGCTGTGTATACACGCCCCTGCTTCTATCCTCAATAAGCGCCGCATAAACCGGCAACCGGTGATGGGCGCGTGCTTAGGCGTGAAATACACGGGCGAAGATGTCGCGCAGAAAGCCTTTCATGCTGAGAAAGAATTATGCGCTCACGCCGGCATTCAGAGCTCACAAGTTGCTCTGGTAACGCTCGATGAGGGCGCTACCACCGGTTGTCAGCCGATTGCGCAGCTTGTGAGGGGCATCGGGGCTGGCGAGGGAGATAACAGTTGTGAAAGCGGTGTCGGCGGTGGCGAGGAGGAGCGCCGCAGCGGCGCCGAGTAAATCGGCTTCACCGGAATGAAAACGGGGTCAGGGGGGGGGGGGGGTTAGACATATACTGCTTTGCAGTAATCGCTCCATCGTGTTTCACTAGCACACTGAGTCTCCGTGAGGGATAGAGTGCCGGGACCTCGCGACGTACGGTCGCGGTAACTTGATGTTCCGAACCTACACCAGGCCTATGCGACGCGCCGCGTGGGAGGATGACTACGGGTTAATTTTCACCATGTGGGGATTTCAAGCGTGTACGCAACAAATCTCGACACAAGGGCGTTTTTGCCTCCACCAGGAAAACAGCCTTCGCAGCCACGGTCGAACCCCCGTACTTGTTCCCAGCACTACAACGCCCTGGCCACTTCGCCGCCGCGGCAAATCAGCGGCGGCAAGTGAATGCAGAGACGGACGCGCTGCCATCGAGGAATAATGACAGCTGGCGTGTGCCCGGCACTGCAGGCCGCTGCTTGCATTAATGTGGCGCGACTTTGGGCGAGGTCGGGGCGAGGTCAGGACGGAATAGGTGCCGAATAAAAAGCAAATCCTCATTGTTTTCATATCGAAGTCAGCATATATTCCGAGTTAGATGACCTAATGCAACTTGGTGGGGTTGCAGCTCTTTTTCTTTTAATTCGAAAGCCTGCTGTGCAGCATAATATGTTGGAGACAAGTGGGATTAAATGACAAGTGGCCGCGCTTGTCGGGTATTAACTTCTACACTTCCTTAGCGATGTTGTCACGCTCGATTTGTTCTGCTTTCCAGTTCCCCCATAATTTGAAAATTTGCTTAATTTGAACATACGCTTTCTTTTTGGCGGCGTGGTGGAGTTTGAATTAATGCCAAGATTCTACCGTAACATGATCAAGACCTGTAACTACTGACACCACAGGGATTTTGTTTTTGCTACAAATATTGGTGTACGAATGCACTTACGTACAACACATACATCTGAAGAGGCGTTGTGATCCGCTACTAAAGGAATTACATGCGTAATGCAAATAAAGTGAAGCTTTATAGGCTAGGGTTTTGTGCATTTTAAAGACGATAGTCTTTCTTGGGCTAATTAAACGCAGAAATTTTGGTCTGTCTGTCTGTGACTCGATTCAGCCGCCCGGCCAAAGTGAAACAGAATATGCACAATAGGTTTATATACCCACAGCCAAATCTAAACGTCTAAGTCGAGTTTTAATGTTCATACTTGCCAACATTGTTGAAGAAGAACAAAAAATTACGCAAAGATGAGGTATAAAATCAATACATAAGTAATATTTGCAGTGTTCCTTTATTGAAAAAATCTGGCTGCTTGATTTTTGCGATATCAAATGACATACATTCACTGCTGAAAATAAATTCCCTCTATCGCCTGCTGTCGCCTGCGCCACTATAGCTTTTGGCGGCATTTTAAGAAATCAAACGGCTGCAGTAACAAAAGGTTCCACTAGATTGGTTCCGCGTTCCGCTGGGGGCCTGCGTGGACTAGGGCAACGTGGTTCTATAAACGTTGTAGTAGGGTGCCTCGATTCACGCGTGTCTCTGCCGTACGGCCGCGCTGGGATCGAGGCACCCGGCGTGCAACCGTGGAACGCGGTAAATTTAAACTGACATGAGCAAACATCTAGCGTATTTATCTTGGGAGGAGCGAGACGGGAGAGAAACAGCATGAAAGGTGAGCGGGAAAGCGAAGGGAGACATTTACTTGGCAGGGGCGCCGCATGACTATCGTCTTCGTCGACATTTGCAACTAAAGGAGCAGAAACGCGGCTAATTTTTTCTTGTGCATTTGCAAAAACACCTTGTTGCGGCAAAACCAACTTTATTGCGAATGCTCAGCACAAAATGGCTATAACTCGTTTTATGGAAATGTTCAAAAATATATTATTGTTATATTATTATTAGTATATTATTATTACATTAATCATTAAAATAAATTTATAATAATATTAATAAAATAACAAAAATAATAAAAATAACTATTACAAAGAAAATAATGATAATTATACGTGCTTATATTGAAATATGTTATTATAGATCATATTATAATATATTATTGTTTTATAGAAACTTCCCCAACCAACTTTCACGGCGATTAACCGCAAAGACGGCTCTACATTACAGCGCGTTTCATTTACTTCTCATAATTAGTTCCGAATAAATGAGTTCGCACCCGCGCTGAAAATTGTGTGCCACCTCTGCTTCGTGTACGTAACAGCTTCACCGGTCATCCACCTTGTCAGAGTGGAATGGGTCGTGATTTTCTACCCCGTTGGCCACGTCCCATGTGCATTCGAGCGCTCCCGCTACAAGCGCCCCTTGCTCACCCTGTAAAGCGTGCTCTGCCCTTAGCTCGGCTGCAACGCGGCGAAGACGTACAAAAGCCGCCGGGCAACACTCGGGTTGCGAGTGGAGGAAACCGGTGACAAGTAAACGGGGTGCAGAGAAAGAAGCAAGCGGCAAGAGTCCGCGAATTGCGCCGCGAGAGAACACGAATGCTTTGTCGTAATAAAGTCCGACAGCGCGTCCCCTCTGTTGAGCGAGTTGATTGGTTTCAGGACAAAGAGTAACGTAGAGAGTGGAAGAGTGGCGGCCTAAGGCGCAAAGTACAATTGGAAACAGACTTCTTCTTAAGCTCGTTTTACGACGAGACAGTGCCACTGAATAGATCCTTGCGCAGGGCTGCTGCGGACCAATTACGCGAGCAAATCATGTTGCAGCCAGTCAACGGATGAGTAAGGTGAGAAAATCGCGCGCGCTGAAAAGCCGGCAAAAAAAGGAAAAGGGAACATAGCTGCTTGAATGTGAACACGTTAGTCTACAGGACAGAAGTCCTCGATTTATTGTTCAATAAAAATATATAACAGCGGGAGTCCGCGTCCGGTACAGCAGATACAGATGAGTTTGGTCGGAACAGAGGAGCGCGTGACCTGCTAGCGTCTTTGAAAGCGTTGAATGGCTGATTGAAGAGAAAAGTGGCCGTCCGGCGTCTGTGGCAGTGAAACGTCTCTTAAACCGTCTGACGTCGCAAGGAAAATAAAAGTAAAATCATGGAACAGACAGTCTTGCTGTTGACGCAGTTGGTACCTTTTTTTTCGGGAAACACGAGGTTTGCATTCACTAACATTTACTTTTAGTCAGCTGGAGCTTAGCGGTGCCTCGGGGATGAGTGTTCGACTCGCATTCCGGAGCCTCTGGGTCCGATTCCCATTCAGTCCCGAGTATTATTTCAGCTCTGCTGCCTTATGTGAAAACACGGACCTTTCGCAAAGGGGAACGAACACGTCGTGAGACAGGGCACGACGAGCGCAAGGTTGCGGGCAGGTCCGTACAGGACAGGACAGGAACAGGTTGGCCTTCTCCTGTCCTGTCCTGCACTGAAGTGTCCAGGAACGCCGGCCGGATTTTGAATGGGGAAAATTTGGTGGATGCGTCAGTAGCGGGTCAAGGTGTCCGTGTAGCGCAGGAGAGTTTGGTTAAATGCGACGGGTAATGATTATCCCGCGAGAGGAACGATGTATACAGGGTGTCCCAGCTATCATGCACCAAGATTTAAAAAAAAAGAGCAATGGCGTTACTCGAAGAAAACCTAGTGCATAATGTTTGCAGTACTGTGATGAAGCGGACAGTATTTTTTTCGTTAATGAGACTTAACTAATTGGTTGTAATTAATTATCGAACTCGAGAAGTACTGCCCTAATCACTAAAGTGTCAATGAGGCACTTGTAGGTGCCCACGAAAGGCATCTAACTGCGGTATTTTCAGCGACGAACTATTTGCGTACTCGTTTATTCTGTCCGATAAAGAAAACCCGCGAAATATGAAAAATACCACGTGACGGTGCCTCCGCGCGCATCGTAAAGCAATGCCCTCGAACAAGCTGCCTCTGAGTTAGCCAGAATGAAATAAACAAAAGAAAGAAGAAATCGCGACCGAGTTTGTGCCTTATCTGCACACGCACCCCGCCAATCTTGCTGTTGCTCCTCCTTCCATGCATGCCATTATCAAAGTGATACGCTGTCTCTTCGGGCGGGTGGCAGGCGAAGCAGTTGCTTTCAATCAGCTTGTTTGGGGACGCTGCTTTACAATGCGCGCGGAAGCGCCGTCACGTGGTATTTTTCATTTTTCGCGGGTTTTCTTTATCAGTCAGAATAAATGAGTTCGCAATATGTTCGTTGCTGGAAATACCGCAGTTAGATGCCCATCGTGGGTACCTACAAGTGCCTCATTGACACTTTAGTGATTAGGACAGTAATTCTCGAGTTAGATAATTAATTACAACTAATTAGTGAAGTCTCATTAACGAAAAAAATTACTGTCCGCTTCTCCACAGCACTGCAAACATTATGCACTAGGTTTTCTTCGAGTAACGCCATCGCTCTTTTTTTAAATCTTGGTGCATGATAGCTGGGACACCCTGTATAAGCGCGGGCAGCGGCGTGCACGTGCCGACTCGTTCCCCTCAAGGGTTCTGTGTCCGGCAACCCAGACTGTATAGATTTTAGAAATGTTAGCCTAGCCGTTAAAGCCCTGCTTACATTTCTTAGTGACTCCTCTCTGGATTCTCGGATCTAGGTTGCGACAAAATTTATGACTGCGAATCAATGTCTCATGTTTGTTTTTGTTTTTTGTGGACGATAATCATGTGCTGAAAAGTGGACTGTATTCGTCTGAATTCAGCGCCCCGTTGTATGTGAGGTTTTACGGCTTGTACATAGTTCATTTGTCGATTTTATTGTCATTTCTCATATCTTCTATATTCATTTCTTTCCCTTTTTATCCCCAGTACCCTCCGCCAATGGGAAGTAGCAGGCGCCCAAAATCACTTTCTCAGGCCGACCTCTTCTCCTTTTCAATAAGCATTTACTCTCTCTCTCTCTCTCTCTCTCCTCTCTCTCTCTCTCTCTCTCTCTCTCTCTCTCTCTCTCTCTCTCTCTCTCTCTCTCTCTCTCTTTCGCTCTCTCTTTCGGGCTGGTTTGAAGGATATGAAGGGCTGTTTTGGAGATACATCGTAGATACTTTCTGGAAGCTGCCTGAGAGTCCGTTCTTATAATTAGTGTATGTTGCACTGTAGTGACCGCGCGAGCTATTGCGGCTTTTAGGAACCACCAATCAATGTGGCATTGACAGCGCTGAATGGTTTTTCCTTTCGCTGTCTATTCACAAGCTACAGAGGGGGATGCATCCGCAGTGAAGGTATATTCGGGTCGCTTTTATCTTTAGCTGGCAGGGCTCGTTCTTGGGCACTTCGGACCTTGAAAGGAGCGGAGCGGGCCTTTACCGAACCCCCCCCTCTACTGTTTTAACGGCGAAGCTGTTTATCAAATCGTAATTTTTCTTGTCCGCAGTTAAAAATACTGAAAAGTCGCCAAGCTCGCGCTCGTGAGCGCGAGCGAGCCAAGCATACCTACTTAGGGAGATGGGCCAAGATTGGAAAAAAAAAAAAGAAGACTCCAGCATTTGCCGTGATGTGGCATCACTTGCTCGGCACGAGAAACACTCCAGCGTTCGGCATAATCATGGCAACACTTGCTCGGAACGAGAAAGACAGGTTATAGCGTATGCCCCTCCGAGGGGATGTCCAATGATTATCACTTCCAAAAAAAATGAAAGAAGCTCACATTAATAGCAACAATGACGGACTAAAAATCGTTGCGGCTGCAAAGAAGCAGCAAATCGGCTGCAATCGTGGACTTGAACCGCCGGGATGGTCGTGAAGGTTGCGCACAGGTTGGCTACTTTCAAGTCTTTCGCTACTCTAAGACTTTCAAGTCTTACGTATTAATGTGAGCTTCATTCATATTTAATGTGCGAAGCAGTTTGAAGCCTCGACCTGGCTACATCCTTGTTGAAATGCGCCCTTCTTGGCCCGCTATGTTTCCCGTTTCCCAAGCGAGCTGGATTTTTCCCTTACCTTGTATTATATTTTCCAGTCATAATGGGAGCAATTGCTTTCCTCCCCCTCCGATCACCTGGTCCAGCTAACATGTCCGGCCTGCAGCCTTCCATGCTGTCGTATGCACCTCCCTGGCAGCATCGCCTTGTTTATCACTTTCTTCAGCGGTGTTACACGCCGAAGGCGCTGGCTGACGACAACGGAGAGTGATGGGGAAGGAAGGGAAGGGGGGGTGAAACTCATAAGTGAAGGGCGGCTGGCTTGGACGCTGCGGGGAAAGAGTGTTTTGGGAGGGAAGCGTTGACCTGACGCACCGGGAGGAGGGGAGTCGGAGGAGAGGAGATGTTTGCCTGCTGCCTCCTTCCGCTCCCCCGGAGACACGAGCCTCGCGAAGATTTGCCCCGGGCCGTTGTGTGTGCGCGCGTTCGTGTTTGCACTCCAGTGTCCGCTCGGACGGGATCCTCCGCCAAGGAGAAGAAGGGATAGGGACGTGTATAGGGTAAGCGGCGGCTGCTATTAGGCGGCGCGGCCGTTCGATAGTGCTGTAGGAGTTGGGGACAACAAAGCCCGCGATTGCTGCGCTGAGGAGGGGAAAAAACGCGCGCGACAATTGGGTTAGCTTGAAGGAGGAGGAGGAGGGGAGGCGGCCCAACGTTTGCCCCCCAGCCGTGGGCTGGTCGCTGCCCACTGGGTCGCAGGCGCCGAGCAGTTGGACTGCTTGTTGCGCGGTTTGCGGTTGCGACGCCGGCCCCGTTGACGTTTTACGAGGAGCCGCAGAGCTGTGCCACGGCCGCTCGATGGAAACTAGTTTCCATCGAGCTGCCGTGGCTGTGCGCTCCGCTTATTGCGCTTCGTTGCCTGCTGTAACTTGGGCGGTTTGCGACGTTTCCACCTTTACGATGGCGAACAACTAGTTGGTGCGATCTTGCGTTTCGGTAAAGCGAATGGCTCGCATTGCTGACCTTTTTCTGTTTTACCTGATTGCATAACCTTTTCTCCAAACGCCCGTAAGACGAATCGGGGTTTTTAGGCGCGTTCCAGAAAAAAAGATGGTGGCGCCGTTGATTCATGTAGTGTTCCTCATGCTGACAGTTCTTGGCATGACGGGTGATCACTAATTTTGGAGATCAAATATGAGGTCAATTCCCAGATGTACAGTATTTGTCAAAATTTTCTAGGCCAAATATAAGCCTTCCGGACCACAAAGGTTTCAAAGAATAAGCTTAACCTTTAACTTCGACAAAATGATTTTATGACAGCACGAAAGAAAGGTGTTTTCTCTAGCTTTCCGGCATAAAACTTTGTAGCCTCGCTCGAAGCCTGAGCTTGTACATTGAAATTTTCTCTCCGTGTGCATACTTTAGTGTTGGCCTAGACAATTTTGACAAAGACTGTACGTATTAAGAGCCTTGGAGCACTAGGCCGTCCTGGCGTTGTCGTTGCTTGCGCCAAGATGTTGAAGGAAGCGAAATTTTATTTTTCAGCTGCAAGCGATGGCGCGTTCTATACTGTTGCGTGATCTGTCTTTTGGTGGATGAACAGAGGAAACGTCGAAACAAAAATGGAGACCGAAATGAAGGGCAAGAAAAGGGCTGCCGTCTTTGGTAGCACTTTTTTGGTAGCCTCACCCACCTCCCGCCCTGTGCGCTGCGCTTTTCTTCTGGACAGTTGCGCCAGTTACAAGCTCATGGCTTGTGCATTTGAAAACCGTTTTTGGTGTTCAGGCGGAAATGTTTTGTTTGTTTGCAACGTTTATTCCACATGGTTGTGGGCCTTCGTCGTGCGGTGGAGAGGGTTCTCGAGGAGGGGAGAGATAGGGGACTGCGTGGGGGAAGCTTGTGGCCGAGGTTCGACGTGCTTCGTTCCGTCGCGATGGAGGACGAAAACGACGAATGCACGCAGTGTCTTCCCGGCCTTGTTGCGCGCACGACCAGTGGTGTCAAAGTGCTTTAAGTGGCCTCAGAAGATACCCGAAATCGGTCACGCAGATTCACCTAGAGCGGGCACGTCCAAATGACGTGCTCAGCTGTCGCCCGCGTATCGCATTCGGTGCAGTTTCCTTGATGGGGTCGTTGCGGTACGATTTTTTTTTTTTTGTGTAGAAAGTAATTTTTGAGTACGCTTTTCTGGGAAGGTGTTTGAGTAGTTTGTGGTTTGTTCCGTATGAAACGCTTATTTCCACGTGGTTCCCTGCTTACGCCGTGCGATGCAAAGGGTTCGGGGAGGGGGGAGTAAGGGTGGATGTGGTTTGGCCTCTCGGGATGGCGGTTATCTGGTAACGTGAACGAAGACATGTGCTGAAAATGGCGATTCTCCTCCTATCCCCCTGAAGCGTTCACCAAAGAGTGCGAACTACATAGAAATCTGGAGCAGAGTGACAACCTGTACGCTGCGCCCCTGTATTCTCTCAGTGGTGACGGAGTCAGTCGTGGTCTAGATAGAGGAGGAGGGCAGGATTGAAGGCCTCGGACCGCGGGTCGCCGAAACTCGTGCGCTGGGCATCAAGGCAGGCGACGTGACGCGCCTGCGGGGGCTCATCTCCATCCTCCGGAGGGAGGGAGCGTAGTGGGGGAGGAGGCCCGCGCCGAGAGGTTCCGGAAGCGCCCGTGGCTGTGACGCGGAGCGCTGGCGTCGCCTTGACCGCGCTCGCCCCGGGGCCAGCTGCCGTGGCGCGGAGTGACGTACGACTCGGCGCGCCGCCGCCGTCGTCAGCCGCTTACTCGGGCTTCGGCTGCGCGCGGAGCGAGAGGCTGCTCGCGCGTGCGTGCTCCTTGTTTGTTCCTTCCCTTTTTCTACTCCGTCTGCGGTCGCTGGTGAAAGAACGGGAGCGAAAGACGGCGTCAGCTGCCGCCGCCGGACGCTGTTGTTCCGGAGGGACCATCCATCAGCGCACGGTGGGAATTGCCCCCCTCCCCCGCGCCAAGACGTGATCGCCCATAACTGTGCGCGCGGTTGTCTTTTGTGGTGGAGGTGCACCCGAGAAGTCACTGCGGCCCGCCGTTGCTGCTGCAGCTCGGGAGCAAGTGAGAGCGCTCTCCGGATGCCCCACCGGTGGTGCTGCACCATCGCCGCCTCGTCGTGTTCGATTGGGGGCAAGCTGGGAGAAGCGGAGGAGGAGGCGCCCACGTGGATTTTGCGTGCTCGTGCTGTCGTCGCTTGTTTACGTGCGTGCGCGAGCGAGCCGGGCTCAAATCGACGCGCCTAACGAGCGTGCCGCGCTGGCCTGTCGTTTTCGTGTCGGCACTGACCAGCGCTGTGGGAAGAAGGGCTCGGGTCCGGTGCACCGTCTGCGCGGGCAGACGGACGTTTTTTGGTGTGAACCGGTTCGGTGTTGCTGTTGTTGACGCAGCTTGGTAGGCGAGACAAATGGCAAGGTAGGCGAGCCCGAGGAAGGCACGCAGCTGCTGCGACGAGGCTGTCGTCGGAGCGTTTGACTCGGTCGCTGGCGGGGGGCGCCCGCCACTCTTTCCAAGAAGCCCCGCCGAAGCGCGTTCCGTTTCGGATAAAGGGAGCAATCCTATTTCGGACGACTTTGCTGTTGGCCCCGTACCGTGGCGTTGCCCTTCGGAGTGCTAGTCGTCCTTTGTCTCGGGGGAAGGCCCTAAAAATAAGGCGCCCCGTGACTCCGCCGCCGTAATCCATTGTCACGACGACGGCGGCGGCTGCTGGCGTCTGCTTTCCCTCTGATTTAAGCAACAGGCGTCCCTGCAGATGCAGTCTCGACGACGTCTCGAAAAGCTCCGATTCCGATCTGGTTTGGTTGCTCGCCGCTGTGCTCTCCTTTGAGAAGACGCCGGCGTGCTTGTACACAATCGTTGCGCACTCGGCCGTTCGAAGGGGGCGCATAACGTGCTTGGTTGCAAATATGGCGCGAAGCAGAGTGCGTAGGCGTTCTTGACTGGACGGATCTTGGGCGGCTTGAGTTTCCGGGCTTGGAGTGGGCGAGAACATTTTTTTTAAAGCGCGAAATTAAGCGGTATATCAATTTCCCGTGTCTCCCCAACTGAAATTAGTCGGCAGGGCGTTGCGAATTGTTTTCGCTACGATTCATTATTAGGACTCCACGCGCTTCCCCGGAGACGATCATTTTTGGTTCGGCGGATAGTACCAGTCGCTCGGGTAAGGTATTGCGGCAATTTGGGGTTCCAGTTGTGTTTATCTCCTCCCCGCGTCTTTTCTTCGAGTCGCGTGCTCAGGTATAGTGCACTTTAGAAAGAGCCTTCGTTCTTACACCTCAGAGGCTTCCGTTCCTTGGAGCCAGCCAATAGTTGCAGGGTAAACATCGCGCCAAAATTAGGCGACCAAGGAAGGAATCCCCTCATATCCGTGGACTTGGTTGCTCCCGGAACCGCGTTCGAGAGGTTGCTGTTCGCGTTCGCGATCCGCCATCCCACGGCGTTTACTTCTCGCCGATGATTGGTCGCTTCAAATTCCACTGGCCAGTTACGACTCGGACCCATTGCCTACGGGATTTCGCGGGGCCCTTCGTGTACGCAATTGTGGGCCCTCTTCAGCGATTGCTCACCACACCTGGTTGGAAAGTTTTGCCCGAGCGGATACAGCGAGAGTGAGCCGCCCTAATTAAATGCAAATCTGAGCAGGGACGCACGCTCAGCGACGTATTACAAATCAGCGGGACCTGACTGGCGGACAGCTTGTTTCGCGGGAGGCCTTGGTCGAACGTAACTTTGTTTTTCTTTCCAGTTTTTATTTGTTTGGACGCTCTCCAGTAACAACGATTTCTGTAACCAGGTTCCGAGGGCTCAGCTTGTAGGGGCCGTTGGTTTCCTTTCTTAATTGCAGTGCACAAAAGCGGTTTCGCACTGGAAAAAGAAGGAAAAGAACAAAAGACGTTTCTCGCAATTTTATGTAAATACAGCTTCTCACTGGCGGTTTTATCTATTAGCGTTGTAAAATAAGCTAGTACGTGCGCCGGATCTCATTGGTCAGCTCGCTGTTTGGCCGTACAAGACCTTTTATACCTTGCGGAGCTTTATCTGACGCCGTCCGTTCAGCCACCGTCAGCTCTATTGCTTGCAGTTTCCTCACAGGGACGCGCACTCTCGTAGTATTAGCGATTTCTCTTCGATGAGATAGATGCTCAGAAGCCCTTGGTCCAGAGAAACCACTGCGTGCCTACTTAAACACTCGTTACCCGGGCGCAAGTGTACGTAGATAGGAAGCGCTGCTGTGGCTCGTCTGTCCACGGCCGCGCAAAGCCACTTCCTTGGCCTTATCGCCGACTTCCACGGACACGTTGTGTGGTCAACGCTTACAGATTTTGTGTTGAAAACCAAGGCTGATTTTGCAGCGTTGGTGGTATCCGTACTGTAGTTTAGGCGTCCAGTTTCGCCGATCGGAGGGAAGCTGCAGGCGCCGTCGCGTGGTCTTCCACGTGTCTGGAGGAAACGACGGTTGTAAGTATGGACGCACGCAGGCCTCACTGCGGCCAGTTCAGAGGTGACAGTAGCGGCGCGCTCCTTACTCTGGGAAAGGCGGCCCCTTTTTGCTTGTGTGCGCTGGGCGGTGCGTGAGGCGAGAGCTCCCGGCGCAAACAGCGCGCTCCGACCCGCTCCGAGCGTTAAGAGCAGCACTGTTCCGGGGTAGTGCGACCGAAGGAAAAGAAACAAGGGGGAAAGAGCGAGTGCTGTTGTTCCGTTAGGCCCGCTTGAGGGGCTCCTGTCAAAGACTTTCTCGCCGAGCGCTTTCCGCGAGGCAGACGTTAAAGACCCGCGGACGACGGCGCGCGGTGAGAGGCCTCCGAAGAGAGACGACAGCGCGCGACCGGGGATTTCGTGACACAGCCTCCCACGCCGTGGGTTGGTGGTGGTAGTGGTGTGCGCCGAGCCGTGCCTGGTTTCCGTTCACTCCGAGAAATGTGGACCGACAGTGAAGCCGCCGATCCGTGCGTGTGACACGCGTGACGGGTGTCTAAGTGCGTGTGAGTGTGTGCGTGTGTGTGATTGTGCGTGTTGGCACTCGGATAAGGAGGGAGGTAGAGGAGCCTTTGTACCTACCAAGGAACGCGTCCGTCGTACCCCGGTGACAAGACAAGAAGAGCGGCAGCACCATGATCGACTGGGTGTCCATCGTGCGCCACTCTCGGCGCCGCTTTTCCAACTACATGTACGCCATGCCGAGCAAGGTCCGCCGGCGGCGCAAGCACCAGGTGCGCACCCAGCAGCGGCTGCTGCAGAGGCAGCAGCAGCGCTACGACGACGAGAACCGCGGCTACCAGGCCGTCGAGCCGCCGCCCGAGACTCGCTTCTCCTGCTCCTGCTGCATACCGTCGCGCAAGAGCCGCCGGGTGAGTGGCCTCCCCGGCCTCCTTCGGGTCAAGAGTGGCCTCCTTGACCCGAATCCCTGACACTGCCGATTCTTCAGCGGCAGACTCACGTGCGTCCAAGCAGTCCGGTTTCCGACGCGGTGCGGCAAAACATTTAGTAGGTTGGACGCGCGCGGGAGCGGCCGATACGGGGGTCTTTCTGCAGCCAAACCAATTCTCTGAGCGGGGGGCGCGTGCGCAGGCGCGTCTTTTTTCTCTCATTTGTTTTGCCCTTTAGTGGAGTAAACTGTCAATGTACGTTCCGGTAGAGAGAGACGTGCCCGAACCTGATCGTCTGCAGCTCGGCACGAAGAGGATATGATTTGGTCTGGTTCTCATAGCGCCGCTGTGCGGTGGTGCTGACCGAATACCTTGTTCACACTGGCGGCGCGGAAATCGACTGCGACGCGTTTCGCGGACGCGCGGCAACGTTGGGCATGCGATGCGATGGTGTACCAAGCACGTGTAGTTGTTACCAGTGTTTGAAGAATCCGTCGGAGGCGCCGCTTTTCCAACTCAGCTTAGTCGTGTGGCACACACGTTGCGTAACGCGCGGGATGTGGGAACGTCACCCGTGGCTTTTGGTAGTCGCTTCCGCTTTTGGCAAGGATGCTGAATTGAGGTGATATCGTGTTGGGATGTGAACTTGCCTCTATGGCGCGCGTATCTACCTTGTTGAAAAAGAAACGTCACCCAGCTGTTTTTATTTATAGTTTAATGCTGATTACATCCATAGGCTCAGTTACGCTGGAGTCATATCTTAGGTATAAAAATTGGACATTGGAGAACAACACGAATCACTGAGGCATATCATGGGTGGTCGCTAGTTTAAGGCTGCAAAACAATTATCCGAAAAGAATAGAATAAGCAGACAAAAAAATTAGACCAGTTCTGCTCAGCGTGAAAGCAGTGATTCGCCATAATGGGATGTCCGCTCACTCTTACCACCCTATCACGCTCTTCGCTGCCCTGTCTCATTCCTCTCCTGGTAAATTCAACGGAGGTTGGTCCAACGCAATTCAAGTTTCCCGCCTTTGAAGTGCTAGCGCGCCCTCTGCCTGGAACAGCACTAGCGGGAGTTCTGTTCTTTTAAGTGCAGAACGTTTTAGAGTCCCGCCTTGTCGTCGTAGCTCGTTCGCTGTCACGATGTCTAGCCACCGCCACAATCAGGCGAAGTTGCGGCATAACGGACCCAAACAGAGCCCCACGGCGTAACGGCGTTACACAGAAACTACGAAAAACGAGCAGTTTACATAATCATAACCGTTCGAAACTCCTCAGCCGCTGGCACTTGACTTACATCTTCCCATTATTTAGCGCAAAGAAAACTGCAGGTGCATTTGAGGCAAAACTTGAGTAATTAACCGGTGGCCCCCGCGTTCATTTAGTTGGGAACGCTTGTTGGTTTTTACGATGGGGAGCGACCCGCCGCGGTGGCTCAGTGGCTAAGGCGTTGCGTTGCTGAGCACGAAGAACAAAACTTATGCACCCGCCGCGGTAGCTGCTAAGCACGAGGTCGGGGGTTCGATTCCCGGCCGCGGCGGCCGCTTTTCTGATGGAGGCGAAAAGCAAAAACGCCAGTGTGTACGAGATTTCGGCGCACGTTAAAGATCCCCAGGTGGTCAAAATTAATCCGGAGCCCTCCACTACGGCGCGCCTCATCGCCTGCGTTGCGTCGGCGCGTTAAACCATACAATCAATCAATCAACGATGGGGAGCGAAAAAAGTGGCCGCGAAAGACACGCGTTCATAACTGCGCAGTTAGGCTCCGGCACGTGTGAGCTGAAAGCAAGCACAAAAAGAACAGAACTCCCGCTCGTGCTGTTCCAGGCGGGGGGCGCGCTAGCACGTCGAAGGCGGGAAATTTGAATGGCGTTGGACAAACTACTGTTCAATTCATCAACAGAGGAGTGAGACAGGGAGGGGAGCAGCGTGAGCGGTGGTAGCAGTGAGCGGATAACGGCGCCACCGCCTCTCTGGCGAATCACTGCTCTGAGCTTCCGACCGCTTTCACGTTGAGTGGCATTGCTTTATTGCTTTCATCTCACACGTGCCGGAGCCTTACTGCGCAGTTTTAAACGCGCGTGTTCCGCGGCCACTTTTTTCGCTCATTATCGTAATAACCAACCAAACTAGTTTTCCTAACTATATGAACACGCAGGCTGCCGGTTAATTACAAAGGTTTTGCCTCAAATGTACCTGCAGTTTTCTTTGCGCCGAATAATGGGGGAATGTATGACAAGTGCCAGTGGTTGAGGAATTTCGAATGGTTATGACTATATAAGCCGCTTGTTTTTCCAAGCTTCTGTGTTACACCGTTGCTCCGTGGGGTTCTGTTTAAGTCCGTTATGTCGCTACTTCGTCTGATTGCGGCACTGGCTTAGACATCGTGACAGCGAACGAGCTACGACGATGACAATGCGGGACCCTGAAGTGCTCTGAACTTTAAAAAATAAATACTGCCGTAAACCGAAGCAATATGGCTAGAGTTGTGTCGTGACCGTCGGCAGGGGACATTGGGGAGATAAGAGTCGCGACCAGTTGGGGCTGAGTGTGGGCAGAGAAAGTCCATGATGTTTCTCTGTGTCGTCGAGGATATAAAGTTCGACTTGCTTGACTGAAAAAGCTAGAAAATACGCAAACGGGCCACTTAAGGCCGTATCCATCACAGAAGTTAACGCAGTACTGTGCAGTGGGCTCTCATAAAGGCGGTTGTTGTAACCGTCTCCAATTTCTGTATATCGCTCGGGAATGACAGCACATCAAACGTTATAATAAAAACAATGTCCAAGTCCACTGTTGCATAGGATACACCAGAGAAAATTTTTGCGAGGCAAAAAAAAAAAAAAAAAAAAAAAAAAAGCCCGACTTCGCACCGGAATGCACAGTATACGTTCAGCCGCGCGGTTCGGCTGTTGCTTTTCGCACAGACCTGCGTGCGTGTTGGTGGTGCGCGTTCGGCAGGACGACCCGATGCGCACAAGGGCTTTCGTAATTAACGGGCTTACAACTACCTCGCTGTCATGTAGTGAAGCTTAACCTCAGTGAACTTTAGTCCTCGGTGCTAGTGTAGGATTGGAGAGGCGAAGATCCCTATGAACCGAGCCGTGCCTCCGAACGGAGACTCTTCGGCGTGGCTTTAACTTGTCTCCGAGGCTCGCGACTAATGCTGTTGTGCACCTGCGAAGCTTTTCCCCGGAACGCTAACGCGGGGCGCACGCCAGAGCAGCTGAGGCAACGAAACTTGTCCTGACGGCACCGGATCGTTTGGAGCTGGGTGTCCGTCCGTCTTGCCAGCAGCAGCCGGGGCTACTGGGCTGAACATGTCGACTTTGTTTCGAGGAACCTCCCGAAACGACCGCTGTAATGTCTGCCGGCTTATGTGCATAGGGACATGACCGCGATAGCCCTCGTGTGAATTATAGCTAGTGCTGTTGAGAAAAATTCCCCGAATTTCCCCCGAGGGGAAGAATGTGAAAGTGCGAATGCACGAGTTGAATTTGCGCGGTTTGGTAATGTTCGCGAAAGAGAGATCACACACACACACAACTACAAAGAAAGAAAGATGCATTTATTCACAGACACCTATTTGTGTTGTCGTTGTACTTGATTGCTAGAGCGGATCGCAGCTTTGAAATTTCGTGTCAGTACTCCTTTAAGCGGGTGCATTAGCCCTTCTCAAGCCCGATTCCTGGCCAATCCCCCACGTGGGTATGTGCCATGTCAGCGGCCAGGCAGCGCGCGCCCATCTCCACGTGCGCGGACATCGCCGGTGGACGCAGGTTCAGGGTCGCTTAAGAAGTGCATTGCACTTAAAAGCATTAGTGGATTCGATTAGTCGGAAATTCGGTGTCGTAACTGACAGATGGCGGACAAAATGGCCGGAGGCGTAAAGATAGCAAAACTAGTGTGATTGAATTGAAAAGGAAATGTGATAAATGGGGACATGGATGTGAATCGAAACTAGGCCCTCCGCAGTACGGGACGAGCGCGCGTACCGTACTCCGCTTCGGCAGCATGGCTCAAACTGACTCAAGGTGGGCGTAAGTGAATGCATTGTGGCGCTCGCCTCAGGAACGTGTGTTCGAGGCATACTAAGGCCTGCGGCAGTAATTGGAGCTTGCCGATTACAGAAGGAGCTATTAGACGAGTAAAAACACGTTTCTGCTAAATGTCCCTTTTTGCCGGGCGATGCGAACGTGGGTATGTGCCGGCTTGATGTTAGTGAGCGCCATAACGCGGCGTGCCCCCAAACCTGTGATCGTTCAGTGCTGCCCGGATGGCGCGCGAGTGGTGCGGAGGCGGGTATGCGTCGAAAGGCTAAACGTTACGCTTTCATAACGCTAAGCTTGCGTGTAGGTGTACGAAGACGGGGCGGTTGGCCGAGGCCCCCAGTTATAGTGACGGAAAGGAGAAAAGGAGGCACAGGGAAGGTGATGACGATTGATTTGATAGATTGTGGGGTTTAACGCGCCGACGCAACGCAGGCGATAAGGCGCGTCGTAGTGGAGGGCTCCGGATTCATTTTTACCACCTGGGGATCTTTAACGTGCGCCGAAATGTCGCACACACGGGTGTTTTTGCTTTTCGCCTCCATCAGAAAAGCGGCCGCCACGGCTGGGAATCGAACGCGCGACCGCGTGCTCACCAGCGCAATGCTAACTTAGCCACTGTGCCACCGCGGCGGGTAAAAATGATGACGATGATTAATAAGGAGAGGAAACGTGATTCCAGGGGTGGCCAGCCAAGGTTTCAGTCATAGTAACGGAAATGAGAAGGGGAAAACTTAAGAGGAAACAAAAAAACAAAAAAAAAAACATTAAGGATAAATGGTTTTCTCGGTGACTTAATTTGTCAATCATGGCAAAAACAAGTGCAGGACGAACGAAGCACACTCGAGGCAGGTGTTAGTAGTGTCGTGTCCCGCTCGCTTTGTGTGTCCTTCGTTCCTCTGGCGCTAATTTTAGCCAGAATGGCGATGACTATGAGAAGACACGTGATTTCAGCACAAACCGAGCTTCACGCCTCTGCTTCGCACAGTGGCGGAGCAGTCACCAGAGATCTAAAACACTGATGGCGGCGCCCAAAATACTGGCGTGTTAGTGCGGCAATTACACATTAATGCTTTACCGCTCACTGCATCGTAATAAGTTCTTCAGTGTCCTCGAGCTTCAAACCGGAAAGCCAAATGCGTGTAAGAACGGAGTGGGGTGCACGCAGTGCACCTGTTGACTTTCGCACAGACCCCCTTGCGTGCTGGTGGTGCGCGTTCGGAAGGGGGAAACCTGATGCACACAGGCACTTTCGCAATTAACAGGCGCACCACTGTCTTACCGGCTTAAGTTTCGTAAACCTTGGTCTTAAGCGCTGGTGTAGGATTAGGGAGGGCGCAGATCCCCATGGATTGGAGCCGTGCCTGCGAATAGAGACTCCGCAGCTTGGATTTAACTTGTCTCTGCGGCTTGCGTCTAACGTTGTTGGGCATTGGCGAACCGTTGCTCTAGTACGTTCGGTAGCCTGGGGCGCACTTCAAAGCAACTGAGGCAACGAAACTTGTCGTGACGGCGTTGGATCGTTCGGAGGGGTATCCGTTCGTCTTATTAGCAGCCCTGGATAGTCGCATGAGTTTCAAAGAACCCCTCAGAAATGACCGCTGTTGGTGGGCTGTTTCGTCTGCCTGCGTGTGTATGGGGACATGGCTGTGATAGTCCCTCGTGCAAATTATAGCTAGTATGAACAGACGTGGGCTAGTGTTGTTTCTTGAGAAGGAAGAATGAGACCTGAATCTGCCGCCTGAGCTCGCGACTTCAGCCCGTTCTACGTGGTTAAAATTCGCAAGTAAATTCGCACCATGTGAAACGGGCTATTCGACGACGCAGACAATCGCACACCGTCGTGTCTCAGTGTCAGGTTCTTTTTTACACGTGCTTTTGGGCTGGAACTGTCTCACTGGGACGTGGTTTGGAATTAAATTTCGTTTCTTGGGCGTAAAGGAGGAACAGCACCGGTTGTTCTTGTTTTTGTTTTTGCGTCGCATCACTCCTGTTGAGTCTCCTTTCGGCGTACCTTGTAAAGCTGACTTTTCCTCATCCTGAAGCTGCTTGCAGTGAAGCACCCTTTACAGATCGCTTACGTACGAGACGCCGGACAGCGCGGAACCGAGGGAGCCCGCCTCACAAAGTTATCTCTCTAAAGCACGCCAAAGAACGTCGACGTAGTGGGGCGAGAACGAGGCGTTTGCAGGCAATCGGGAACCAGGCAGTTAATCTTTATGAAGGTGGCGGTCAATTTTCTGCCCGTGTATAGAATGCAGCCGGCGCCGCGGGCTGCAGCCCACGCGGTGTCCTCAAAAATGGCGGCACCGCTTTTTGAAGAGGGTGTTTAAACGAGCCGGAGCAGATCATGCGCGAGATTATGCGCGCGTATATACGGAAGCGCGGGCCTTGCGGGCCATTCCGGCCGAGGGAAAGCGCGCCATGGAGTGCGCGGGAAATAAGGCGCGCGGCGTAAATGATCGCTATCTGCGGTGAACCGCGGGCGGGCTGGGACGGCAGGCCTCTGCAGCCTGTGGCTGGATTCGCGAGCGGAGGGAAAGGAGATGCGGAAGGGGCTTTTGCGTGGCGAGAAATGAAATCGCCCCTCCCTCCCCCACCTCCCCCCTTAATTCCGACCCGTCTACCGGGATTGCGGCCGGTTGTCCGAGCCTTTGTGGCGCTTCATTTGTCTTCTATTTGTTTTCCCTTTCGCCGCGAGGGAAGGCCAGCATGGCGCTCTTGTTTAAGAACGAGCGGCTATTCCTCGTTACTTCTCTCTCATCTCTCTCCGTCTTCTCTTCCTCACGTCTCTCTCTCTCCATCTCTCCTCATCCTCCTCGGGCTCTCTCTCTCTCTCTCTCTCTCTCTCTCGTTTGTTCCAGCAACGAGACGCTATTCTTCGTATTTTCGCTTGCTCTCTCTTTCTCTCGTTTCTTCCAGCTGTTTGTTTTGGAAGGTTTCCGAGAGGGTATTATCCCGTCTTTGTTGCATGGCGCATTCTTTCTTTTTCAAATCTTTTTGCGGCACCGTGTTGCGCATTTGTGTCAGCTCGAATCGAGCGGCGCGATACAAAAGTGCAGGCCCCGTTGCGGCGGGGCGCGCAGGAGGAAAAGAAATTGCCGTGGCCGTTGGGGAATTTGATGAAGAACCGACTGCTGTAAAAATAAGTGCCCCTTCCTTCGCGCAACCGGTTATTCCTTTTGGCGCGCAGCCTTGGAGGGCGCCTGGGCGCGACGCCAATCGATTGCTTCCAGCGAATGTGCGTGATGTGGTGATCCGCATACATTTCCCGCGCTTACGCAAGCGCGCTCCGGAGGGCACCAATGGACTCGGAGAGGAAGAATAAGAAAACGGAGCGTTGGGATAAGGGGGGGAAATGGGAAAAAAAGGGGGAAACCTTTCTGGCTGAGTAGTTCGGCGACTTCTGCGCGAGCGGCTTCGAGGGAAGCCCTTTCAAAATTATTCGTTCTCAGGGGCTTCTCGGGGAACAATGGTACACTGCTACCGTCTATCCCGGATCATTTTTGTGGCTTGGGCTCCGGTGATTTGTGCATGAAAATTGTTCGTGCCTTTCGCTGGTTTTTTTCTCTCTCTCTCTCACTGTTATCTTCCACTGCGCATTGCCCAGACGCAAATTAAATTCGCAGACAGTTAAGTAGTGACCTTGCTTATCACTATGGGCACGCTGTTCTGATGCCAAGTGTCGAGGAAAAAAAAAAAGATTGTGAGGAAATTCTGGGAGCTATCTAGAAATGCGTAAGCACTCTTGCATCGCTTCCCTTCATTTTGGGGGCTTTTTGTGCTCAAATGTGGCTGTGAGAATTGATTGATTGATTGATTGATTGATTGATTGATTGATTGATTGATTGATTGATTGATTGATTGATTGATTGCTTGATTGATTGTAGGGTTTAATGCGCCGACGCAACGCAGGCGATGAGGCGCGCCGTGGTGGAGGGCTCCGGATTAATTTTGACCACCTGGGGATCTTTAACGTGCGCCGAAATCTCGTACACAGGGGCGTTTTTGCTTTTCGCCTCCACCAGGAAAACGGGGCGCTGAGTATCGAGTAGGTAACTGAGCGACATTTCGTCGTTTTTTATTTCGCGGTGGGCGGTATGTATGGAGTGAATGCTCCTTTCGTGTGGTTATGTTTCTGTTTTTGTTTCCTTTTTAACCAGTTAGCTCATTTATACTATTGTAACGCTGAAATGTGACAAGTTTGCCTTATAATTAGGACATTCTTATTGATTGAATTAGGCAAGCTTATTTAGTGACGCTAGGTCAAACCTGGCGTACTTTGTTGCAGGACGCTTGTACGAGAACGCAAGCTAGCGCCGTTTCCCGCCACCATACTGCTTCTAGGAGTAACTTTGTAGCTTCGACGGGTTAAATCACGACAATAGGTAAACGCAACAAACAGAGCGAAACCTACGCGATTGCCAGTACTACGCGGAATGAAAACAATTCATTCGTTTTTACCTGAAAACAGCCGTGCGTTTGTTACATTTTTTTTCCAGCGAAATGATATTTCAGCGCTCACGTGCTCGGCACGGGTCATCGAAACAACGCGAGTTTAATATTCGGAAAATGCTGACAGCCTTTCCGTGAAACCTGCAGCGATGCCGTCGCAGCACGTTCCATGCGCCGTATCTTACTTCGTCGTGGCATCCTGAAACGAAGGCACGGTGGTTTTACTTTCAGAAGAGCAAAGACTGTGTCTAGTTGGGTGTACATCTCACGGTATATTGCGCTGCTTTAGAGCTCAACAGCAAACAAGACTACACACACCCTGGTCGACGCGCGAGTGTATTTTGAACAAATAAATCAGTTAGTAAGCGCATCTTCGCGCGTGTGTTTAGTAGTGTTTGTTGTGTAGTCCTAAAGCAGCGCGATCTATCGGGCGATGGTTTCGCTTCTCGGCGCCATCTAGAGCCACAGGTGCGAAGCAGAAAACACTTTGGCCATCAGCCTGCGTCCATCACCCACTGGGAACGCGGGCCTGGCGTCGGTGCGAATCCCCTGCCCGCGGTCGTCGCCAGAGTTGCACGCGAGCCAGGAAAAGCAGCTTCTTTCGCCTTTATTACTCCGTTTCCTCGGCGTCTGCACTTGGCGTGCCCGCATGCTCTGCGCTTATTTTGATCTTCGCCGAGACGCGGCTGTCGCGATGGAGGCGATGCGATCGTGCCTGCATGATGGATGGCGGCAAGCCCGCGTCGACAGTGGGACACGTGTCCGCCATGCATGGCTGCTGCCTTCTTTCCCCCTGGCAGCGACCACTCCTTTTTCCGTCCGCCTTTTCTTTTTGCGCGCTACGAAGGGGAAGCTGCAGTAGTGACTAATGTATAACGCCGGTTGACGCGTAAATGAAATCACCGGGAGTGGGCAAACCAGTGCGAGAGGCCGGTAACTGTGACGAAGAACAGAAAAAGGGAGCGACGGTGGTGCGGCTTGTCAACAAGTGAAGGCAGTGCGCGCACGCTGCGTGCAGAACTTCGCACACACAAAAAAGCACGCGGGCAGAGCGTTCTGCACTCTCACGCACGCGAGGCACGCGCGTGTATATATAGAGGGGTAATTTCGCAACGTGTCGCGGAGGCAAGCCGCGGTGCACGGCGGGCAACTCCTCATGCATTTCTTAGACGGGCATTCGCAGGTAGTGCGTCTTTCTCCCGCAGAAAACGCCATTTCCGTCGCCGCCCGCCGCGCCGCCGTTGTCATTGCTAGCATCGTCGACTCGCGGCTGTCTCGATGGAGGCGCCTACACTCTTAGGCAAAAAGGACTAACAGTTCGTCCTTTGGGGGACTAACGGCCGCTGCCACAATCATTACTCCCTTTGGGGACTAAATGTGAGGGGACGAACGGTTAGTCCCCCACCCGGATGGTCCCTTCCGATACTCCCCAAGGACGAACTGCTGAGGGTGGCAAAAAGAAAAAAAAAAAAAAAACGTCACCAGCAGGGATCGAACCACCGACTCCCAGAACTATACACGAGGAACCCGACGCGCTACCGCTAAACCAATGGAAGCCGCGGTAGATAATATTGTACAGCGTGTACAGTGCTGTGCACAACGCGAGTGTACAGCGTGTAGTGCTGTGCACAACGCGACAGATTCATTGTAACTGGCGTCCGAATTTCTATCCGTGCAAGCGAACGTGACCGCGATTTGCGCTTTGCTAACTTTAGGCACTATTGCTCAGTTCGATTCTGAGTACAGCCCCACAACCATAGTTTTTTCTCGTAAATAATAATCAAGTAACTCGTCTCCTAGTTGAGATAGATAGCTGGGTGATCGGGTGACTCATTTCTTTCCGCACAAATTAGCGCAAACTAAGTGTACTCTTAGTGTTCGATACATATGTTCAGTTCTCTATGTAACGTATGTGAAAGGGGTCGTCTGTGTGAGTGTCAGAATACGCAAACAGACCATATTTTCCTGCATCGGCGAAATCAAATTCGTTGTTGCTTAGCCTGAATTCTTCAAGTTCGCGTCGCTAGACGATTGCGACTGAGAAATGCAACCGGGGTTTATAGCACTTGCAGCATTGTCATAGCTTTGGTGAACAAGGCAATTATGTACCGAGTGTAAAAGATAACTTTGAGACGCTTACCTGTAGCGAGCATTTTTATTTTGCAGTTGTCATCAGCAACTAATGGGTTTTTTCTCGTCTGTTAATCATATACATATTCCTTACGCTTAGGAATCGACGTTTGCTATTGTCACTAATATTTGTGTTACTGTTGACGCGCTTGAAAATCTTTCATTGGACGTTATTACCTCGCACGAATCGTATGCAACACAGCGTATCAACATAACCTCACCGAGCAGCGTCTGACCATCGCGCTTCGCCGCTCCTTGCCATTACCCGCCGCTCTATTAATCCGAGACGATTTTCATATAATTAACATCGATATTTTCTCCCGTGGCACCATCTAAAGGACCCACTGACTGCAATGACTTGTGTTTTGGAAATCTAAAACTGTTCACAGACATATGCGCGAAAGGGCAACGACGGCGCCATTACAGGGGATTAACGACGCAACAAAGAGACTAACTGCATGCGTTTCGTCTTCCCGTTACTCCTTATAGATCGGCGGGGACCAACAGTTATTCCGCATTTGTGCACACGGCACATGCTATGCCGCAGATACTCCCCTTGAAGATGAACGGTCGCCCGCGAAGACTAACGGCTGTATTTTAGTCGCTATTTTAGTCCTTTTTGCCTAAGAGTGTAGGAATGCCAGAGTCTGGCAGCTCCCCGAAGTGCCGCCGAGGGGATTACGAACGAGCTTGTGCCGGGATGCTTCACGCGCGATGGAAAACCGGGAACACACTTTTCGCGGCGCGCGCGATGTACGTAATCAACAAAGGGGCGTAATGAAAAGGGGGGCTCGACAGAAAACGGCAGTAAGTTCCTCATTTCATCGGAAGTCGCGTTGCTTATCATAGCCCCGCTAGAGTGAAGACTTTTCGAGCACGCAGTACACCCAAAAATGTGTAAAAAAGAAAAAAATCTGTGTGCAGGGGCCTGGTTTTTTATTAGGTGTGGAGTAGCTTAGGACCGCGCACCTAATCACACAGGCACCGGCACGTTTCGAGCCTGTGTCTGGTAGACCAGACAGAGTGAGTGTCAGATGTCTTACCCATTGGGCTTACGACCGTTTTTTTTTCTTTATTGTTTGGGCTACGACCGTGAGCGAGGGTCAAACGGCTTACTCCCTCGTCTGTAACGGTGCGGAGTACCTTAGGACCTCCCAATGTCCGTCCGCGTCCATCCGTGCGCACACCACCATCAAGCGAAAATCAAGCGATATTCGATTTGAGCCGTGAGTTGCAGTTTCATTTAGGGAATAATCAAGGTGCAACTCATGGCTCAAATCGAATGACGGTCGGGGCGCAAATCGGGTGTCACTCGGGGCGCAACTTGGATGTCATTTCGAGTCCCCATACTCCGCACCCTCGCCATCCTCCATGGAGTGGAGATGCTGCCATTTTTAGATGCGAAGCATCTCTTGCTCGGGGGGATGTCCCGCGTCCGTGCCCTGTCCGCAGCGCCTCTGATGATGATTGTGGCAGGATGCCCCTAGGGATTGGCCAACCAAAGAATCCATCACGAGATAGCTTCGCGTTCAACCACCGTCGTCATCTTCCCGTACGGTAACCGCTGAAGAAGAAGGAGAAGAAGACAAAGCTGCGAAGAGGAGGGCGTGTACGTTGCTCTCAGCCGGTGCACCAACGTCAACGACCTTTAACTTACCAACGCTGACGGAGACTACCGATTCTACCACAGAGACGACAACATCGACAAGAACATGATGTACGAGTTTCGGCGCCTCGAGAACCACCGCCTACTCACCGTAGCACAACAGTATTTGCGTGCCTTTGCCACCGGTGTGGGCCCGGACGCGAAATTCCCTCTGGCGCTACTAAACACCAGATCACTCAACATAACGGCAACACAATGGAACCACACGGAATTCCCATGATGCTTCACATCCTCATCAGAGTTCCCCACGAGAAGATGGTGTAATTTTTTTGTCATGTTGACAGCGGATGTTTTAAGTTTTATATCTGTGTCTTTAGTTCAGTAATCTCGTTGCTTTATTGTGTCGTCGTCTTCGTCGTAACGAGAAACTGTGGAAACGGTGGCTATTTATAAAATGTTTGGGCAAACGCTTGCTCTTGTTGGTCCGCTTCGCTCAACGAGGGGGGTTTGGGACCCGTAAACTGATCGCTGCGTTACTCAGTAACTACATCGTTAAATACGATCGCACCCGTTGTATTGTTTTGCTATTAGGTGGGATGTAGCGGAGGCGCGTAATTCGAAAGACGGGAACATACAACTAACCTTATGTCGCCTGAATCCTGAGGTGGTTATTGAAACCAATCTTTTTTCCCAGCGTCACAGTTGTTCATCGTTAGTCACACACATACGTCAACTCCCGTTTCTGTAAGCATATATAAAATAACGCGTACTTTGGACTGCGGCGCGCATGCGCACTTATCTCTCCTCGAAGATTGAGGACACTATTTGTGGGCGCCTTGAAGTCGAGAAGACAGCGACAATACCCTCGTCGGTGATTGACCGAAGGGCTAAATGCGCCGCCGAAGCCACATGCGTCATGCCGCCGACATCGGCACGTGGCGTTCGCCTAATCCGAACCTTTTTCGATGCTTCCGATTTGCACATGTCAGCAATGCACCTACTCGCCTCGTGTCTTTGTGCGCCATTCTTTGCATTGCAAGAAGGGTCGAGCTATAAGCGGACGCCTGCGAGGAGAAACAATTTGGAGGAGTACATCGCTCTTGCGACGAAGAGGATCACCTAACTTATGAAGTAGCTGTGTTCCACCGGTTGCCTTTTCCGCTTCTAATTTAACACAGGTAAAGTGAATGCAGACTCCGGTTGGTTTCACTTGCTGCTGCATTCGCCCCGTTGTCATGGCGCTGTTTGGCCGTTGCTGCCGGCGCAGCACAACAAAGTGTTTTCCACTGAGTCTACCTTCAACGCGCAGGCACGTAGTTTTCTGCTATTTTTCATGCTTCTCAGGACGGATCGGTCAGCGGGGCTCTTACGCAGATTGACCTCCATCCGCACGATTGAAACAGGGAGAAGCAGGGCAATGTAGGTACTGAGTGGTAAGCATGGCAGGATCTCTAAGACCTTTTGGGAAAACCTGGAATTATCCGAGAACTGATGCAAGTTTTGTAAAAATCAGGGAAATGGAAGGGAATTGTGCCAATTTTTAACAGCGAAGCTGTTGAGCAAATCGTATTTTTTTCCCTGTCCGCATTTAAAATACCACGAAGATGCCGAGCCCTCGCACGTGAGCGCGTGTCTCGCGGCGACCGCCCAGCGTCCCCGGCGCACGTTTGTCAAGCCAAGCGTACCCACTTAAGGAGATTGCCCAAGACTGGCAAAAAAAAAAAAAACACGTCCAGCGTTTGCCGTAATCGTAGCAACACTTGCTCGGAACGAGAAAAACACGTCATAGCGTGCTGCCCCTCCAAGGGGATGTCCAATGATTATCACTTCAAAAAAGAAAAAAATTAAAGAAACTCACACTTATAACAGCAGTGATGGAGTGAGGTCTTTGTGGCAGCGAAGAAGCAGTAAATCGGCTGCAATTGCGGACTTAAGCCTTCGTGATGGTCGTGAAGGTCGCGACCTTCACGTTTTACGCGTTAGTGTGAGCTTCATCTATTCTTTTTTGTCTCAGTCAGGGAGGAGAATGTCGGGCCGAATTCTCTAAAACACGGGGCGTCGCTTTGAAACGACGGGGTAGCGCCATGCAAATGCATGTGTTCTGGGGTTGGGGCCGTCGCTTTGAGGAAGCTGTGCACTCAGTGTGAGCCGCAGAAAAGCACTGTGGCAAGGGCGCCAAGCGACAAGTGAACGATGGTGGCTAGTGGGTGTCGCTTCGCGCTCCTGCCAAAGTGCTTTTCTGCGGCTCACACTGAGTGCACAGCTTCTCAAAGAGACGGCCCAAACCCCAGAACACATCATGGCGCTACTCCGTCGTTTCAAAGCGACGCCCCGTCGTTTTAGAGAATTCGGCCTCTGGTTTTTCTTAAAATAAGCGCGGAACGTATGCTCATACACTTATTCCGGGAGACTCGACCGAAACGGTTCACTCGCTGCTTGAGAAACGTTTTTATTATTTATCGAAGTGAGACCGGGCGACAAGGGGACAACCTGATCCGGTCGCATGTCACCAGGGAGGAACTCTGCTCAGAGACTCGCGTTTCGCAGCTCGCGCACCGCTACGATTGACGACCCGTCAGTCATTGCACTTCCAAATGGATTGTCTCGACGTGCAGCAATTGCTTACCGCCTTCTGGCGCCCGTATCGTATACCGTGTAACGGACGCACCGTACCGGTTAAACTTGGGACGTGCTCTTTGCGTGCCGCAATCCTTCGCCCACTCTTTTTGCCTTGCGTTAGGCCTTTCGCATCGAATGTTTTCGTAAAACACACACTGCAGCTGTGATGTATGGTCGCGATACGAACAGCGTTGCGGAAAAACTCGAGTGCGTGTAACCGTACCCTAAACAGGGTTTGCTGGAGCATTTAGTCGCGTTATCAATCTATTCGCATGATAAACGCACCCCTACATTGGCCACCAAAATTTAGAATTTTTCATTTCTGCGCAACGAATGCAACCTTTATTTTGGAGCACAAAAAAAATCAAACAAGAAGCCACGTTTTATGAAACGTTGCCGAGTTGTTCCTTAAAGGGACCATGCAGACAAAATAAAAGTTTGTTTTATTCGAAAGATCTGGTGTTTTTTAGTGCCCCCAGCGCTTTTTGGGCAGTAAGGGGTGATTTTTTTACTAAACCAAACTTGTGTTTTGTCTTCATGGCCTCTTTAACGGCGGCTGTAACGTCGTAAACACCTTTTCCCACATGTTCTGCCGCGCACTACCCCTGTCACGTGATCCCCTTCGATGAGGTTGTGTGCGACGGCCGGAGGTAGATAAATGTCTCTGAACCACGGCTACGACGATGACAACAACAACAACAACAACAAAATATTCAGGTCATCGTCATCATCACCAGCCTGCTTGTGTCCACAGCAGGCCGATGGCCTCTCCCAGATTTCTCCAGTTGTTCCTCCACACTATTCATATTTCATGCCTCCATCGAGTGGATTTCCTTCCTGTATATGTACTCCTAGTCCCGTGTCTCGGCAGCCGTTCACCGGTCGTCAGTCCCCTGCATCACGTGTCCAACCCAACATACATTAGCGACCCTTTTGCCAATGCTTCGGGATTCTTACACTCTCCCCGATGTCTCTTTGTTGATCAAGAAACTTTCCCTGAGCTGCTTCGTTTCTTCGTGCCTCGGTAGCAAAGAATATGCCCGCCATTAACCTGCTCTAACCAGGCTTAGTTATATTGCCGCGAACCATGTATTGGTTTGTTTATTTATTGTTTGTTTTTACTGCCGGGCCACGCCCGGCTGTGTTAAGCAGACTGTTTCGCCCTAACGTCGCTAGCCCAGAATAGTCTTCTTTGATCTACAATGTTCTGGATGTGAATCGACGGTTCCAGAAACCCTCGCGCCGAGAGATAAAAGCCTCCAGAGCAGACGCTGCGGCATTCGATTCGACGACGCTCGCCTGTGCAAGTCACTTTGTTGACCGCTGCTTCGCCGCCTGTGTATTTTTTTAGTTGTTAGGGGAGCACAAGTTCGCTACAATAAACTTGTTTCTCCTTCAAGACAACTGTGTCGTTCTTGGCTTCGTGACGATATGATGCACCATTTAACGCCGGATAGCTTTTCTAGGGGCACAGCTGAGCTACTGTCGGTCGCCGGAGTTCTAGGGCTAAACGTTGCCATGTTCAGGTTCCCACGGCGATCTGTCCAGTCGCAGAGACTCACAGCATCCCCTGCTGTATGGCTGAGCTGACCGCCACCGCGGTGAAGTGCTGGTTGGGAGTGGGGGCCGTGTGTTCAGCTTTAAGTTAATATGGGAGGTTTCGACCTTACACGTATCAAGGTGGCCAGATCTTGTTCTGTTGAGGGAACGATGTTTATGTCCCAGAGAGCCTTCCTAGTACTGTTAATCTTTTCACCGTAGCAGCCTCTGTTATACGAAATGATGTTTCCTGTGGAAACAGGTAGAACTCCGAATACGGCGATGTGATGTCGACCCTATAGTGTTCCTCGATCGAGCGGAGTCTCATTCTTTAGCACTATCGGTAATTACGTAAACAACGCGGGCGCCGGCGATAAAGCAACTACGGGGAACCATAAAGCCGGGAAATGTTATAATGAAAGCCTAGTCTAGGACGTTGCTCGATCGTGGCTCTTAATTGGCCCTAAATTAGCACCGCAAACGGGTTGAGGGATGAGAGCCTATTCCAAGGCGTTACTGGATTGTCGCACTTAATTGCGGTCTTAAATTGGCGTTGCCTAGGCGCCAAATGGTACCGTAGAAAGCTTGTACTCAGTCGTCACTGGATCATCGCACGGAATCGCAGCTTTAAATTAGCTTCGCCAAATTGCCAGTCGTTACCGTAAAAGCCTCTTACAAGACGTTACTGGATTGTCGCACCTTATTGCAGTCTTAAATTAGCGTCGCGAAAGCGCGCCGTACGATGGCCACTAGGTGCACATAGGGTTCGTTTCCGGTGTTATACTTTCTTTTTAAAAAATCGGTTGGTAAATGTCGGATGCTATTTTGCAAACTGATAATCGGGGAGAAATCGCTTTTTTATGAAACCATTCCCAAATTCTGTTTTTTTTTTTTTTTTTTTGGGGGGGGGGGGGTTAAACCTACAGATGTACAATGCAACACACTCAGTTCGTTTTATCACAAGGTATTACGAGCTTCCTAACCAGTTAAAATAGGTGTTTGTTTCAAGCTGGTATTAGGGTTTTCTAACAGATACTCTTGGAAATTTTGTGTTCATTTGGAAATGAATCGGTAATGATGACAGTAAAGAGCATTGATAACCTCAAAGAACTGAAACGTTTTATTCAAAATAGCTGGTCATCGAGTTTTTAGACATCGTTGCTTACGTACATTATCATTTGCACGCGCAGCATGTCGGTCTCCATTCTAGAACCTGTCCGATCGTTGAACGATTCTCAGCTGGGAAAAAGTCCTCTCGACATCACAGCTTCCGTTAGTCAGGCACAACAATGTCAGCATTTGCAAGCCTATAGCTGGGGCAGCGAGCGGCAGAGCCACGCCAATACTCAATCTGTTTGAAAAGTTTGTTTGTGGGGCTTGCTTCCAGAAGGTATACTGGTTGAGACCAGCGGATCGTCAGCTCATGATTGTGAAGGTCGCTGCTTTGAAAAGGTCCATTAGGGCAGAAATTGGCTTTTTTAACCTGATTCTCCCGAACCATGTTCGGGGTGTAAAAATCGGGTTTTACCCGAAAACGAACATCCTTTGTATGCAGCACAACATTGTTGCTACAAAAAAATGGGTAGTTGGGCGAGTTGGTGGGTATTCATGTTGAGGAGTAAAAGCCAGCGCCCGTCTTGTGCATTCTTCTGCGTCACTCGTCCTTTTTGCACGGCTATACACCTCGACGCGTGAATACCCACCAACTCGCTCAACTATCCATTTTGTTGTAAACATTTTCTGCTGATTTCGAGCCCGCTTTACGCGTTGGGTAGCAGCCAAAAGCGAGCTCATAGCCAAAGCGCCGGCTAATCATAAATCGCTATTACGATGGCCCACTTGCGAGCAGCTCTGTGAACCTACGACCTGGTTTAAATACCGGTACTCAAACGGGGTGCGTTCTGGCCAGGCATTAGTAGCGGCATTTGGTGTAGCGACTATGTTTAGCGGTGTGAGGCTTGCGGAGACAGTTATAAGGTTGAGTTTCAGCCAGCGCAATGGCCGATGGGCGCAAAGTTGAAATTGAAGAAAGAGCGAAACGTGTTGAAAACCTGTCCTCGCTCACTGAACGCGCCGTGAACTGTGCATCGATTTTTGGCCGGAGTTAGGCGCGCCAAGTTTGCGAACAAAGCCTTGGCGCTCCTGTTAAAAACAAGCAGCTAACCTGTCCTGCGTGCGGGTTTAGCTCCTTTTGAGAGGTGGGGTGGTAGTGAAGGAGGGCGAAAGGATAATAGGCGTGGCGCTTCAGAGGTCCCCGACGCAAGCGAGAGGTAACCGGGCTTTGCGATAATAACTCTGCGCCGCGGCAGTTTGCCTGCCGTCCGTGATGAGAAATTATGGGAGCGTTCATTACGGGGGTGTCCAATGTAGAGCCGCATCCCTTATCATCGCCCGTACGCAGTCTCCTCTCGGCTACCATCCCATTTCTTCGGCCGCTGTAGGTGAACACGCCGCCCTTTGTACCGGCATGCTGCTGGCAGGCTTCGTCGTGATGGAAAAAAAAAGTCCAGCTAGTCCAACTTTCTGTCGTGCTGCTGCCTTCGGGCGGGCCTTAGCCATTCGCGCCAAGACCGGAAAACAACAGCCACAATTTCCGTTCACGAACTTTTTTGTTCACAGCTGTGTTGAATATTGTTCACATTTTTTTCTTCACTAGTGACTGCAGTATGCCTGGTTTTGGGGTAGCCATTTCTCCCAGTAATGTGTTGCTCCTCGTTTTTATCGGGCGATCCCGACACCTTTAGCGCAATGAAGCTGTGCTGTTGGGATTGTCGCAGATTTCTATTTCATTGTGACCCGCCGTGATGGCTTAGTGGCTAAGGCGTCGTGCTGCTGAGCGAAAAGCGAAAACGCCCGTGTGTTCGAGATTTCGGCGCACGTTAAAGAGCCCCTGGAGGTAGTCAAAATAAATTAACCCGGAGCCCTCCACCACGGCGCGCCCTGTGTGTCGCGTCGGCGTTAAACCTCATTTAACACAGAAATAAGGGTTGGCAGTCAAGAAAACCTCGGAAAGCAAAGGGGAGGTAGGTCATTGAAGGGGTAGGTCATTGAAACAGATAAAGAATTTGGAAAGAAAGAAAGAAAGAAAGAAAGCGGAATACCCCAGAAAGCGGGGGGGGGGGGGGGGGGGAATCGCCCCGCCGGTAGCGTAGTGGTTATCGCACCAGACCGGTATTCTGGAGGTCGTGGGTTCGGATCCCACCTGGCGGGCATTTTTTCTCCGCTTTCTTTCTTTCTTTCCAAATTCTTTATCTGTTTCAATGACCTACCACAACCTCCCCTTTGCTTTCCGAGGTTTTCTTGACTGCCAACCCTTATTTCTGTGTTATTTTTCTACGAGCCCCTCATTTCCTATTCTGATTCGCTACACACACACACACACACCACACACACACACACACACACACACACACACACACACACACACACACACACACACACACACACACACACACATATATATATATATATATATATATATATATTTTTTTTTTTTTTTCGAGACGATCCCAAAATACTGAGTACAAGTGTTCAGTAACCCACATATTTTCGCTGTTACTTTGGGGACAAGATGGTTCGCTTGCGCGCCATTGTCGCCGTAGATGTATGCACGCGATGAAAATGTAGTTACCGAACGTAAAATTTGGAGATCATATTCTCCTTTATTTCTCCATTATTCTCCCATATTATCCTCGCAAGGGACGTATGATAGCTAATCTTAAGCCTCGGATCGCCACAATGTGTACCGCATGTTAATTTGGTTTTCGGAAGGTTTTGTGCGTGAGTAAACCGGTCGTAATTGTAGCGGCCGCATGGGAATAATGCACATTCGGTGGTTCAGGTATCTTAATGCAGTACGCCCGGAAATCCCCTATGCATTAATATAGACGATTCTGTAATTGGTCTCCTTGATGGCGGGGGTTGTGGCTCAACGAAAACAACAGGTCTTGGAACGTGATTTCTCCGTAAGCGGCGCAGCGACACCAAACGTTACTAGAATAGTTGGCGGCACCTTTATGGTTGGAGATGCAAAGGGTAGAGCGTGGGGCTGTTTCTTGTTCAAATGAAACTCGAGGCGCGTGTGCAAGTTGGTCCGCTGTCTGTCTTGTAGGTGGCGTGTGCGTAACCTTGCCCCTGCGGCGTGTACTCTTGTATAGCAGAGGAAAACCTTTTAAGCTGGTAGGGATGCGGAGAGCTCGCAATATGCCATGATTACTAGTGAGTTGCCAGAATTGCGCTCTGCGAGGTTTCGACCTCGTAGGCAGGTTGCAGGAGCAAAGATGAATAATAATAATATAAATGTTCTCGGGGAAAATATTTGTAATAACCGTTCGTAATGAGTATGGGGCGCTTTCACAAATGTAGGAATACAACAAATATTTGTGCTTTTGTTCTGCTTCTATCACTTGAATTCTTGACAGACATGCAGTTGAATGGAGACAAAAGTGTGTGCGTGTGTGTGTGTGCGTGCGTGTGTGTGTGCGCGTGCAGGTGTGGCTATTCTTTGGTGCGTCGTTTTTTTTATCTTCGCATACCCCTCTTCGTGTGTCGAACGGTTGGCCACCTCGCGCCTGAGTTGCTCACGTTTCGCGAGCTTATCCACACAGAAGGCAGGACGCGTGCCCTCTTTCACGGATCCCCGCGCGGTGACGTCACAGGAGATATCCATTGCCCGCGATGAAGTGCCAGCTAAGCGTGCATAGTATGCCGGATTGCCCTCGAGCGGGCATCGGGCGGGTGCGCAAACTCGCGTTGGCGCTCGAGATTCCACTGCGCCGCGCCAACGGCAGGCGGACATTGATTGAGTGCACGCTCTCTGACGCTGCCTCGGATGCCGCGGACGAATTGCAAAGCGATCTCATTTCTAATGCACGTTTCAGTGCGGCGCTCGGGCTTTCCGGAACACGATATTCCTCCTGCTAGGGTGCTCGCGTTACTCTCGCGCGAGTGTGCGCCCGGATGGCCCCGCTCTCGAACTTTGTGCGTTTGGCGCGTCCCCGCTCTAGCGTTGAGTTCGCGTTGTTTCAAGTTCGCGGAGTGCGCGTTTGAATAAGCCGCTGATCGCATCAAGCGCTCCGCGGCAACGGCGGAATTGTTTATGAGGAGAAGAAACTTCGGCGAAGAAGCGGCGGAAATAATTCATCGCTCGCAAGGCGTTCATGCGGCATTGTGTCATCGCGGGTGGCAGTTTAAGTGCACGCGCATTTGCCTTCTATTTTACTGCTACTCGTTTTTTTTTTTCTGCTTCTTCTGTTCGCTTATGGCAGAGCGAACAGAGCCCGACCCATGTGGTATGCGGTTTGCTAAGGGGTTTACCGCGAGCGCTTTTAGCGCCTGCTAAGCTTTTGCATATACAAAACAAGCCATATGAGCAGCGTTTCCCGCATGGATGCAACGACGCGGCTGTTGTCGGGATGTGATGACCTTTAATCGTGGGGCTTATAGTAGCGGAAACATAAACATCGCTAACGAGATTTTTTTTTTTTCGCCATGGGAAAAAAGAAATCGAGAACAGTGTTGCCAGAGTTACACGGGAATCGGTCCCTGAATCGCTCGGCAAGTATACGCTGTCGTGTCCGTTCTAGCCGACAACCCAGAGCACGTGCCATTGAGAGCCTGTGATTCCGAAAGTATCGTGCCTTATTTGCGTGTCCACCGACTCCCACTTCCATCCGTGCTGTTTCAAATGAGGAAAGGTCTCCCAAGTCTTACTTGTTACGGAAAACCTGTCGCAACCACCACTCTTGTTGTTAAGGAACCCGCCGCGGTGGCTCAGTGGCTAAGGCATTGTGCTGCTGAGCCCGAGGACGCGGGTTCGAATCGCGGCCTCGGCGGCCGCTTTTCTGATGGAGGCGAAAAGCAAAAATGCCCGTGTGTTCGAGATTTCGGTGCACGTTAAAGATCCCCAGGTGGTCGAAATTAATCCGGAGCCCTCCACTACGGCGCGCCTCATCGCCTGCGTTGCGTCGGCGCGTTAAACCCCACAATCAATCAAATCAATTCTTGTTAACGACATCTTTGGGGAGGGGTAGCGAGTATGTTTTTGTCGTTTATTGCTCCTCTTTCGCACCTGTACGTCGGTGGCCGCTATGCGTTGTGCTAGAATAAAGAAAAAAAAATTGCCACATACCAATCACAGCACATAAGATTCAATTCCATCGCAAAAAATCACGCCCTCATCATCACATCGCATGCGATGCGTCCCAGCAGTGTCACCACTCTCCGCCTGAGATTGTTTCACTTTCCGCTCAGCTGTCTTTTCAGTTCTCTGCTAGGAAGAGCCGCCTCGGGAGAGCGGCCTAGATAGCTGGTGGCTGCTGCGCCGCTTGGTGAGGCGTCGGGGTGGGGGTGGGGGGTGCTCGGTTGGACGGGGCGCCACAAACCTCGGGGACTCTGGTGCGTCAGCCAGAGAACTGCCGCATTCCTCTGCTACACAGGCCGGGCGTGTACCGGTATCACGTGCACTCTTTCTTATCCCCTCTTTCTTCTCCGCCGTTCAGCGGTCGCACCGCACGCTGGACGACGTATCAAGGGGCGAAGCCCCTTGGAGGCTTGAGGTTGTCGGCGTCTCCTGTCGTCGTTGTCTCATGTAGTCGCGGTACTAGAACACCAGGACACGCGTTTTCCAACGCCTCGCGCTAGAACGTAACGTGTACTGAAAGAAAAGTGTATAATGGATAAAACTGGTTCGAGATATACTAACATGATTTGAAGATTAGTGGAACGCTCCCTGTGCGCTTCAGCAATCGTCAAGCACAAGCGGAAGCTGTTTGTGACGGGTTATAATTTGTGTTCCACTAAAATACCCACCGGCCTGATCGGGTCGGGTGGTCGGTCGAAGCAAGATAAGGCATACTTACCTGGCGACGGGGCCTCGTTCATCACCGAGGACGAGCCCCCAGGGGCGAGGCGGGGGCATTGCACTGCGCTCGCGTTGACCCTTGCCACTACTCCAAAAACTGGGGCAGATGGTGTACGCAAATTGCTTAAATCCGGTTCAATGCAAGAGAGGGCGCCACCGCCTCGGCAAGCGTGCTATTGCTCCTCCCACCGGAGCTTCTCCGGCGCCCAATCAGCGCGCGCCGTGTGGCGAGATAGAGACTTAACATTTATACACTGAATGCTTCGCCCTTCCCCAGTTTCAGGTTAGTGGAGATAGCCCGGGATTTTTTTATTTAGGCGTCTCATCAAACGCGAGAAGTGACCGTTGTCGGCGTCTACACGAATGGCACCAAAATGGTCGCCGCTGCAAAGAGAAAATAAAAGTGGCTCGTGCGGGCATCGAACCGGTGTCGGCAGAGCAGCAGCCAGGTGGGATAACCACAGCGCTAGGCCGGCACCCTGCCAGAGTGGAACAAGAATTAGCCAGACGCGTGCGCCGTAACAGGCGAACGTGTCGGCACGTGCGTAGAACGGGTGCACGTGGTGGAGAGCCGTGCATGTGGGGAAACTGCAGCGTGAAGTGCGGCCAGTCTGGCTGTCGGTGTAATTGGCGTGAACAGACGAAATAACGAAATCGAACAAAGAGACGGAAGCGGGATGTAGCGCTGAAGAAGCTTTAAAGTGAGAGCTTTCCTACTGTGGCCGATGGCGTCCTGTCAAGAAACTAACGCATTTCCCCATAGACCGGTTGGCCAACCGAAAAGCTCTGATAAGATGTCAGGACACTCGGCACGTGCGTGAAACGGGGCTTCTTCTATTAGGCCGAAACGTTTACTCGAAAATCGCGAAAATGGAACGGTTCTAGATAAGACAATACACGTATCGATCACGAAGAAGGTGTACACTAGCATACTTTTGTTTTATTAACCACGTATCGGTGTACATTTAGATCGTTCGAAGATGCGTTTACTTAGTGGGCGACATGTCGTCCCCCTTGTTTGCGATTTCGGTCTTTGTAGGTTTGGCGATCGATTGGACAAAGCTTTCGCGCGCTTCTCTAAACTTTCTTTAGGAAGGAATGGTAAGGTTTTTGATAATCGCTACGCTATGGTCATCAAGCCAAGCAGAGAGACATATAAGGCTGTCACCTTAAAAAAATATCGGAGGCTTTTGTTTTGTGATATGGGCGTAGCCAGAAACCCCAGTCCAGTCCTCCGCCCACCTGAAAATCGATAATTCAGGGGAATGAGTCTTGTGCGCGTCTACGACACGTGCAGCAAGAGAAGCATAGGAACACGGCAGAAGTTGTTTAGCCTTGCGAGAAAATTCAATCTGCATCGCGCTTCCCTGAAGCTAGCATGCCATGGAGCTGAATCTATTGCAACCTAGGGAGTGTCGCTGACAGGAAAAAGATAGCATAAACAAATCGTTTAGGGATAAAAAAGATGAGCAGAATTGGGCGAGAAGTTAAAGAGAAAAAAAAACTGAAAAAAAGTGTATTTTAATATGGTCTCAGCACGCTTTTCACCCCACCTATCTCCGTATTTTTTGTAGCGCTACTTTGTATAGTATGCGGTAGGAACCCCTGTCGGGTGTTTTACGCCTTTAGTCCCTGCCTGAGCCTTTTTAAAGGGGGATTCAGTGCCTCCAATTTCAACGTGTACGCAAAAGTAACGCTGCCGCGCGCAAAATTAACACGTATGTAATGTAACTATATTGTTGATTACAGTAACTGCTACAGCTTAGCATATACGTACATCGGTATTACTGCGCGTCCGTCGATGAAAAGGCAACAGATCGCATTTCCAGGCCGCCGGAAAGGTAATCGATTTTCTAAAAAGTAAATTGAATTACCGCCACGTCTGTCCTCTTCAATGTAAAAAAGACCACACACAAATGCGGGTTCTATGTGTCCCCTTTATGACGGGCGAAGAAGAAACGGGGTCTTGCTGGGAAGGCGATAGGCTAGAAAGAAAAAAAAAGTGCAAGTGGTGAAAGCGCGGCAATCTTACGACCAAACGCAGCCTTCGTCCCTGAAATCGTCCTTAATGCGGGCCGCGCCGTTGAAAAAGTAAGACCGCTATTCAAACGAAACTTGTAAGAAACGGGAGGCGTGCGCTTTGTGAATGGAACTGCGCATAATAACACGGAGGGGAAGCGGCGGAAGAAGGAAAACGCAACGTCGGGGAGGTTTGAGCGCGGGGCGTCGGGCACGGAGGACGAGAATCTCGCGGAGTCCGGAGACGCCTGAGCCGGAAAGCTAGGAAAAGGACAGTAGTTTGAGAAATGCGGGAGAACACCCTCCACTGTATGATGCAGTGCGAAGAGCGGCGCGCGACCGGGCTGCCTCCGCGTTTTCAACTGTGAGAGGAGGGGGAGAGGATGGATGGAAACGGATTGCAGGAGGCAGTTGGAGAGCTGAATCGATGGAAGAGTCCCGCTCCTCAAAGGAAGAAGAAAATGACGAGCGGGATGAGAAGGGCGAGCGGAATGAAGCCCGAGAGGAGGGCTGCTTTCACGCCGCGAGGGCTTGAAGCAACGCAACCAGCGGCAGCCTTTGAGAGAGACATCCGACCGCGTCTTGGCTCACTTCAAGTGGTGGCAAGTTTGAGGAAAGTGCAGTCGAGCTGCTGCTGCTGCTGCTGGCGGTGCAAACAAGATTGACAGGACTCCCCTCCGTCCGACCCACTGGCGTTTTTATTTTTTATTAGCGCTGACAGCTTGACGCGGAGGAAGATTTTTGTTTCTGGTTGTTTTGTGTTCTGTGTGCCTGCACTTGGCAGCTCTTTTGAGTTTAGATGTAGTGTGTACGCGAATGCGTTTTGAGGAGCACTTTTGATGCGTTCTTCGCCGTTCCTCTACGTGCCCATTTTTCGAACGGAGTAATCGTCACCGTACATGGCATATCTTTTGGTTCGCTGCGGTGCATCTCAGTCGCCACCTGTCTTTGTCGCTGACAAGTTTAAGCGGCTTTCCTACCGATGGGAGGGCTCTATGTGGCATATCCATGATTTATTTTTTTAAATTCTTGCAGAGGGACGTCATTCAGCCATAGCCTTATTCGACAATCCAGCCACGTGGCTATGCTGTGGCAAATGAATGAATGAATGAATGAATGAATGAATGAATGAATGAATGAATGAATGAATGAACAAACAAACAAACAAACAAACAAACAAACAAACAAACAAACAGCAAGCAAGCAAGCAAACAAACAAACGCGTACAAATAAATACATAAACAAAACAGTTCCACTCAACGTGAAAGCTGTCAAGTGCGGAGCAGGGATTTGCTAGAGGGCCTGTGGCGCCCTCTTTTGACTAGTTTCAGTGTCAGCCTGGTGTTGATACCGAAAGTGGTCAGGAGAGGGCGCCGCAGCCCCTGAAAAGGCCTATAAAAAGACATAGAATTGAGTTTTCATTCATTGTCAATTCATGATTTTTCTTTATTTTATATTATTGTGCACTTATTTGCGGCCTAGCAACGGCAGCCCCCGTGGCAACGGCGCAGCGCAAACATCACCCCAACACTTTGCATATGAAGAGCGCGTGCTTGTGTGGCGCAATGGGATCGGCGTCGACTTCGTCACGCGAGTGGCCCAGGTTCGATCCGACCAGCGAACGTCTTTTCGAAGCGCCTGTTTGGGTGTGTGACGTGGCGTTAGTTTGCCAAAACACTATGTGTGGCCGTGTCGCGTACTTCAGCCTTTGTAATCATTGACTTAACTAGTCAGCGGGGATCTTGAGCCTTGCCTTATACGAAATGCCCCCCCCCCCCCAAAAAAAAAAAAAAAAAAAAGAAAGCACCATGCGCACTGCACGGCTGCCCTACAAAGTACTGCAGCGATGTCATAGTGGTTTGGCAAGTTTTTTTAGGGTATTTTAGTCTTCAAGGTATTGATTTACACTTATTTCATCGCAAATATCGAGTTGTTTTTGTTTTTTCACGTGTTGGGTAAAAAAGTTAAGCGCAGTTGAAATTCGTTATTGTAGCTTACGGCAGCAGATTGGGGCGAAGTATTCTGCGAGCGAAACGGTGCTTTGGACGCACTGTTCTTTTAAAAAAAATTGTGTAGATTGACGAAAGAACTGAGGCCATCTGCTGCGCAGTGGAGACAATAACGGTAAGGTTATTAGACAGTGTTTGCAACTTCAATATGCAACCGATTAAGTTTGACTTGTTAACGAACGGACGTCCGCCGTACATTGACAACCTGAGCTCCGGCACGCCCTGTCGTTCTCCCTTTGAGAAAAAGGAGACGATTCCACTTGTGCTCCAATATTGAACTGAAAAAATACGGGCCACGATTTCCTACAGTCAGTCGTTCGTTTTTCTCAAGGGTGGCCCTTTCGAATTTAGCGCGACCCACAACGACGAACTCGCCCGTGAGCTACTCCTGTAAAGCGTGCTTTGCCTGTAGTGTCAGCGCGTTCGGTGGGAAAGGCGACCTGGGAGATATCGGAGAAAAATGCAGCTGGCAGCGTACCTGCTTGCTTCGCTGCAAGTGACGTCAAAAGACGGTAGCATTTTCGTCACCTGACGCCTCCTCCTCTCTCCCCATCTACCCTCACACTCTTCCCCTCTTTCTTCTCTCCTTTTATTCCTGTTCTGTCCCTCTCTCCCCCGTCCTTTACTACCCGTTACGAAACGCTACCTTTCCGATCTTCCTTTCTTCATTCCCCCTTCTACTCGCCCTCTCCTACACTTTCTTTCCTTGCAGCCCCTGCAATGCCCTCCCTTTCGCGCTGTTTTCGAAAGGGAGGGGAATCGGGTCTGGAAGTAGGCCTGGAGTGAGGGTGCGACGAATGCATTCTGTGTTACGGTGTTGGGCACTGCTAACAGAATGAATTTGCACTTACTTTCATTGGTGTCCTCAAACAACGAGCAGAAGTGGCAAGAAGTTGCTGGCTCCCGTTTCTTGCCTGTATTCCTTTTCTGTATTATGCTATTCGCTCCAACTTGGCAGTAGTCTTTCCGCTTTGCCCATTCGGGGTTTTGCGTTTTAGTTAGCATTGCGTTTAGCTCCAACCAATAGTGAGGCGCACTGTGCTGCGCTGGGACTTCGAGGGAAATCGACGTGGACAGTTGCTGTGAGGACGGCAATAGTGGCGTTTTCCCATCTTGGCGTGAGCGTGGCTACGCCATCTTGGTGAGCGTGGCTACGGGGAAACGAAGTTGCCGAGTTTCCTAATCGAACGCTGTCCCCGTAGCGCTAGAACGGAGGACGAATTGGCGGGTGACGAAGATTTACGGGGACAAACGTGGCAGCGGAATAGAAGAATTCGAAGAGCAAAAAATTGAGGATAAGTGGGCGACACAGGTGGCGTCGTTTCTTTGCATGTCTTTCCGCAAATGAGTGAGGTGCTGGTGGAACATTCCGGCCTTCCGTCTTCATTTTGTGTGTCACTGTGACTGGGCTTTGCGAAACTTCGCAGGGAGACCGGAGACACGGGCTTTGTATCAATGTGGAGGGTTTAATAGGGAAGAGGTGGGCCGGTGAACTGCGGCGAATAATGTAGAAAGTTATCCCGGATCTTACGCGATGTGGGAGTTGGTATTAAAGCGCAGCTGTCTTTGACGTCTGCGGATTGTCGCTGCTTTGACGCTTAATTTGGCTCCAAATTTGGCTGTCACTCTGCGCTTGGGTGCAATACGGCAGTAGATGCGAGCGGAACCGGAGCCTATCGCGCACGCCGCTAACCGAAGCAGACTCGTCCCGCGCGGAGTGCTTCTAAAGATAACTCGTGTGCACCCGCATACGGCAGAGTCCTGTTCCGCTGCTGTCTCGCTCCCGCCGCGTATCGACTTTGATCCACTTCGCGTTTACAAGCCAGTATGCACTCGCGTTCAAACTATCCTCTGCCATATTCGACGCTGTTTCGCTTCAAGTTTCGCATCGAGCATGCGCTGGCCTTCCAAACCACGCTTCTCTCCGTATCGCATACGGTCTTCCCCCGCTGTCCTTCCTTCTATCCCCAGCTTTCGTCTCCTGCGCACTCAGCGTTGGCCCCACATTGTTTTTGTTGAAGGTGGCGTCTGTTTATTTGGCCGCCCTGGTTCGCGTGCAACGTGACGCCTTTGGAACGTCCGGTGAGGCACTCCCACGCCACACCCTGCACGCACCGTTTCACTCAGTCGACACCCTTTTCGCAGGGTGCTTGGAGTTCCCCTCTTCCGTGATTCTGCTATGCAGATGGTGGCCCTCTCCACTATACTTTTTCGGAACTTCGTACCGGGCCTGACGTACTGGTTTAAAGTAATTGAAAGAAGCGCAGAAGGCGTCAATCGAAAAATTCTGCGCGGGATTACAGCAACGTGTTGCGGTGATTGAAGCACCGCGGCAACCGATTAAAGCCTTCTGGATACTCTTGGGGGGACCCGTCGCGTTTACTTATTGAACTTGTCTATTGCCTTGGTATGTCCTGCTCCCGTGGCAGTTCCTTCGGAGGCCTATTGCATTGCCCTACAGCGTTCCGTCACGAATTCTTTTGGGCTTGTGTTGACTGTTGGGAGTCCGAGAGAACCGCTGCGGGCCCCCTGCATGCCGGTGCGGGAACGCCAGAACCCGGGTACGCTGTTGAGCGGGATCGATGCTGGTCGTTGGGGGCTTCCGCATTTCCAATTTCCGGGCATTGCTATTCATCGGGCCCGAAAGCAGCAACGAAGGAACTTGGAAAAAACGTAAAATATGATTCGACGTAGTATTGACTGTGCTTTCATTTTGTTCCCTATAATCGATGCTAACGAAGGCGTAGCGATGAGTTTTGTCCAACCCTGCTACTGTTGCGTGTTGATTTCGGCGATGGAGCACTCGAGTGGTTGCAGAAGTTGTGCGCCGTTAACTGGTTTTAACGATTTATGATAGCATTTAAGCTGAGGAATTCAAATGTTACACTTATCACATCAGAATGGGAAACAATGTTTTTGGTGGAACAGTGTTTAGCGGAACATAGCTGAGTGACGAAGGTATCTCATCGTATGACGGTGGCGACGGGAAGTGTCTCTCGAGGAACTCCCCCCGTTGAGCCCGTCTTGCATCTGGACTTATAGGTGGTATTCATTGAAACGTTTAGCTGTTAATTTCTTCGCTTGGCAACACTGGAAACAGCCACGGACATGGCCGATGCGCCACGGACATGGCGCGGCTTCTGCCGCTGCTCCCGCACGCCAAAGATGGAGAAAAAAAAAAAAAAAAAAACCGGCGTCCGTCGTCTGCTCCGTTTCAATCCGATTCTCAACGGTGGTGTCAACAGAGATGTTATTAATCGCACTCACATTGTACTCGAGGCATTACTTTGCGTTCGAAGGCTGGAACGTCCAACACAAATGATGTGCTTAGCACGGACAAGTATACCGCCGTCCCGCGGAGCCAGACGTAACCAGTAACGGCGCACTCACGTGGTTGCCTGCATGCGTGCCTCGCCAGTGAATACAAGCTATATCCGCTTCAATCGCATTCACGGAGCCAACAGAAAGGTTATTCTAGGACTCACATTCATGCCAGTCTTCTAATCATCCATGTTCTCGAAAGAAAAGGAACCAATCGCGGAAGGGAGGCACACGTAGTTAAAACCCGAAGGCGCGCGTTCCGGTAAAATAGTTATTGGCGTACAGTGAGTTGTTTGTGGAAAAGTCCCAATTCAAAATTGGAAGTGACAGAAACGGCCGTTGCCGCAGAGGAGGCCGTTTGACGTCCGAACTTCCCTGCACCTGCACGCGGCGGATAGCACAGAGAGGGAAAAAAAATAGGGGGTGCAGACAACCTCGCTGAAACTCTAGAACAGGGCAAAGCAGCCAGCGGCCGAGAAGTGGTCACCGCGAAGGTCTTGCTTCCGGGGAGAACCGCTCCAAGATAGTTATCAGAAAAAAGAGGCCTTGGCGGAAGAAGAAGCACTCTGGAACGAGGAAAAAGAACATGACAGTCCTTCACAACGGGAAGTTGCTTCGGCTTTTAGTCAACGCTGCTTGTGGGGGTTTTGTAATTGTATCTGTTTTGTGGTAGAAACACTGTTGGACACCGAAATCACATTGCAGAATGTGCGCTTTCAATCGCTGCTGCGTGTTCCATGTCGCTGAAGTTCTGTTGTCCGTATCACATTGCTTGTAATTACGTCCCTCCTGCTTGGACCCTTCCATGCGTCTGCAGTATTGTGTAAATAAATACCTGAACAATGAGTAAATAAATAAATAAATAAATAAATAAATAATAAATAAATAAATATCGTACAAGTGTCAAGGTATTCTCGTGCCCGTTGTTTGTTTACCGTGTGAGGATTTGAAATAATATCTTGAGCGCTAGCAAATGTTTTAGTCCCCAAGTGGCACCTTGATGTCGCAGTGCGCGCAATTAATTCCGTTCGCTTAATGGTGTTGTCAAATATTTCATCCAGGGCCGAAGTATTGGCAGCCTCTTTTGCTTTGGCGAAATAAATGGTGGGGCTGCTGATCCTCGAAGAAAGCTCGTGCTCCCACGGGTGTGGGTTTGGTGTGACACTTTCTCGAAATGACCCGTGGCGTCGGGCTTCGTTTTGGTGCCCTCCCTTTTCTCTCTCATCGCCATGGCTGCAATTGCCTTGAGCACTCATTGAACCCAAAAGCCTATTTTGCAGCTAGGTGGTGGTGAACAATGCATGGAACATGACTCAAACGTCGGAAACGAGGCAAAAGAAATAGAAAAAGTTAAAGCAGTTAGTTCCACTTAACGCGGAAGCTGTGAATTTCGGAGCAGTGATTAGGCAGAGGGGCTGCGGCGACGTTCTCCGTTTTTTGATACCACCCCTCACGTTCTTCCCCTCCCTGTTTAAGGTATGAGGCCTAGTGCTGGGGAAAGTTTTTTTAAAAATAGATAAAGAACGCAGATTTCTGGTCTATATCATCAAGCACACTTTTAGGCCCATGAGAGCCTTATAAACTATGTCATATTTTAGATGCGACGCATCTAATTCACTCGCCTTGTCGGCGTTGTCGGCGTCCACCCCTCCCCCATTCTCCTCGCCGTGCCAGCTGCGCTCTCCGCCACTCACCCCCTCTCCTCTCTGATAGCGAACACTCTCTCGCGAGGGGCATTGGATTGGATTCGATTGGCTTGGCTTGGCTTAACATGGCTTGGCTTGGATTGGATTGGAACTCTGCGATGCTTCGCATCACCTCAGGGTTCCCCTCGGGAAGATGGTGTAATTTTTTGTTTATATTTTTTATTCGAAAATTGTATTGAATGTGGGTCTCACGCCAGCACTCATAACTTCTAATTTAACTTCATGAAAACACACAATTTTTCGTAGTGGTACAGTGGAGGCTTTGGCCTGTGCAATGAATCAAAAGTAATAAGATCAGATAAATCTTCGAAGCATAGTGATGAAATAACCAAAAAACAACGTTTTAATTGGGTGTTCTTTGGTGTAAAAGTTGGCCATATCAAAACTTTTGGCTCGATTTGATTTCTCGAGGTTCATTGCACACCCAATAATGTGAGGAAGATGTGTGCCAAGTTTCTCTAAAAAATATTTGTAATGGAAACAGTTCTGAATGTTCGCGCGTGGAGAAATTTCCAAAAAGTAATTTCTGAGAAAATCAGCAAAACATGAAATATTTCAAGCAGGCGTAATGCTTACATAAGATGATCAGAAGAGCTAAAATTTCCCACATTTGTAGCTACTTCCTTCTTAGATCTTGCTCGTGCCGGATTTTGCTCGAGTGGCACCTCGTCTTTTTTTTTTTTTTTTTTTTTTTTCCTAGCTTGCTTTGCAGTGTCAGTGCTCTCACGGGATGCCTTGGCGATGCGCGGCTGATCATTCGTTTTTGGTATTTGGTTTCTCATTTCGTGCGTCTTCGCGCTCTAAACATCCCGATACTTTGGCTGCCAGTAAGAAAAAGTAAGCGACAGAGAATAAGCACATCCACCAAACAATCCGAAGTTCCTTTGACGCGCGCACGAAGTCTCCAGAATGTAAACAAAACGTGCAAAACATCGCCCATCTGCCTTCTGAGAAGTTTGATTTTAATTGAGAAATAACGTGTTGAAAACACTTTTAGGACATTTTTGTACTATTGTTAAATAACAAGCTAAGAACTCTAAACCAGGGCAGGGCGTTTTTGGGTTGTACACAAAACTGGCAGTTTCAGTTTCGGTTTCGTAAACGCCTAGTAGGCTTACATTTTTTTTATGTATCTTTTGAAAGAAACTGTATAGGAAGAAACATTTTTCAGCAAAATGATGTCCAATAAATCCCGCATCTAACAGAGGGGAAAACAAAAAATTGACATTTTGAAAAATTTTGCGATTACGACTAGGCCTCACACCTTAACTCCTCTTGAAGAATTGAACAGAACTTTGTTCAATGCAATTCTATTTTCCCGCTTTCGCAGTGCTTGCATGCCTTCTTTTGGGACAGCTGGCATGCTTTTCTCTATCTTTTGTTCCTTATTGTGCCTCGTTTTTTCTTCCGCGTCGTTTTTTTTTCCGCGGCCACTTTTTTTCGCTTGCTATCGTAAAAACCAACCCAACGAGCCTTCCTAACTAAATGTACCTGCAGTTTTCTTTGCGCTAAAGAATGGAGTCGTGTGACCCGTGCCAGCGGTTCCAGGGGTTTCGAGAGGTTCTGTCTGTAAAATTCTTTTGTTGAATCCTGTAAACTTTTGGCCCGAAGGCTGACGCGAGGGACAAGCGGGTATCTTTTCGAGGCCTCTGTTGGGGTGCGTGACGCCGCGTGACACCGTAACCGCCGACGAGCAACGATGACAAGCTGGGGACCTCAAGTGCTCCGTACTTAATAAGAACCGCGCATCTCTGTTGGGTATACCTTTATCTTTCTTGCAAGCAAACTCTGGCGCACATCCGACACTTTTTGGTTGCAGCCGTCACTCTTCTTTCTGTCTCCCCTCCCTGTACACACACGCGCGCGCGCGCACACACATCAATTACTCCCTCTATTTCTCGCCCCCCTCTCTCTCTCTCGGACGATACATCCCATGACTTACGTAAACCGCCGCCTGAAGACGGGAACGGAGAGCGGGGCAAGTTGAACAGTAGGGTAAAACATTATCGAACCGACGAAGAAGAACATAAATCGTCCAACGGAATCAGGGAGCGGGTTGTAAAGGGTCGCCGTTTGATCCTTCGTGATGAATTTAGAAGATTTCTGCCCGCGCGGATCGAAGCGGTGCGGCCGGAGGATGCGGGAGCGCAGGATGACTCTCCGCCGGTGAAAAAGCAAAAGAACAGCAGTGGGCGGTGGCGAAAGATAATAAGAATTGAAAGAGAGACAAATGGAGGGTGGGTGCGATGAGAATACAAAGGATACAGCCAAGGCGAATGAGAAAGCGCACAGCTGCAGCCCGTCGGCCCCTTTCTCTGCTCCGTGGACCCGCCACCGTGGCGGCGTCGGCGGCGGCGCTCACCAAAATAGCGGCGGACGACAAAGCGGGCTCTAATAAGAGAATGCCTCTGCCGAATGCGAGGCACCGGTCGTGGTAGCCCTGGCTGGCACGTGGGGAGAAGGGGTGGAGGTGCGTACTCCGATACGGCGTCGTCTAAGTGGGAGTCTAGGCTGTTGGCGGCGGCTGTTGTTAGGGGTTCTCTGATTTGCCTCCGCACTCTGCCCGGGCGGTCTGTTTCTTCGTTCGGTTTATTGGTCCGTTGGCGTTTTCGTTGCGTTCGCCTCCACCGTGTTGTTTGCTGGCTGGTTTGAGCTTGTATGCAGGAGTACATGCCCACTTGATAGGAACAAGGTGGTTGGGGCTCAATTTGTATGTCGTCGTGCCGAACACCAGGATTATGGATTAGTTTACACCGCCTCTGGTTGTTTCAATATGCGTTAAAATCTTCCCGTAGCGCTTTCATCGGGAATACCGCGTTGCAGCAAGGAATAGAGCACTCGACCTCGTTCTAAAGTTAAGCCGCTGTGCCACCGCGGCGAAGCGAAGCGTGGATTTAATGCGGCTGTGCCCAGGTTAAACTTTACGACAGCATGCCTGGAGTGAGTAAAAAAGTGTGGTTGATCCCTCTTCCATAGGAACCTGTAAAACGAAAATGAAATGTGGCTTTACAGGAGCAGTTGAATGTTTATTGTGCATCGATATGAACTTGCACATCGATGTTTATATTTCGTCGGTATGACACCGTTATACGCATCAACGTAGACACTGGATTGCACGCGCCGGAGCATTGCGTAAATCCGACTGAAACCACAGGCGCTCGCAAACCGTCCGTGCGAACGAAACCGAGCGGGTTGTCAACGAATCGTTTTGTGAACACACGCTCCGCTGCAGGGAAAGGAACAGCGGACCGCGCCACGAGCGCGACATTCGCAAGTCGGCCTCGATCTTACTCCGTGGTCGTTGCCTTACAGGCTTCTGCGCAGGTTACGCTGCGCGTCCCTCGAACACGTAGGCGCTGGCATCGAGGCGCCAACTGTCGACGCTCAATAGCGTCATGATGCGCTATTTCGCTTCGCCTCTCCTAGACGGCGGTACCGTCTGAAGGAAGGATATAGGCGCGTTTGTAGTCCTGTCTGTTCATAGCGCCGTCGGGAGCGCGTTTCGTACCTCCCGTTGCGGCGGAAGAATTCGTGGTTGAAATTCCAGCGCAGCCGCGTCAACCGAATTTTTTCTGGCGATGACATTTCTGTGACGGATATGAAGTCAGTCAGATCTTGGTGGACCCCGGCATAAAACACTTTCGTGTTAAAAAATGGCGGCGGCTTTGCTCAGCTAACCTTGGATACGAGCTTGGCTTAGCTTGTTTAAGTCTCGGCCTCACTTGGTTAACATTTGATTTAGCTTTAATTTGATTTACAGTGGCCGACCGATTCTTCGGACCTGGAGGGCAATGATAAATAGTCCAAATAAAAGAGCATTCCAAAAAAATCCCCGAGTCGAAAAAAATGAACTTTATTTCATTTACACAGGACTGAAGAAGTCGCGAATAGTTATTTGCCTTAAACCTGATGATGATGTGGCTTATATTCAGCGTCACCTGGTGCCTAAGGAAGTGGTGTCTAAAAAAAAAAAAGAAACTGGCCACGTAGAATGACCCGTTTCCGGCTTTCGAGGCTGCTTTCGCTGCGGACTACATACACAATTATGGCCTTCAAGATCAAAGTTTGTTACTGCGGCGGGAGTCAAGCCAATCGCCATCCATGCCGAAGCTAGCTAGCTGGCTTGCGATTGAAAATGGCGTCGTCCTGGAGTCGCACCGTGGCTCTGTCGCGGAAAATTTTGTCCGGAAAATTTAACTTTTGTCTTTATTTTGTCCGAAATATCTGTTGCTCATATACATCACTGCTATGAGACAACTGGCAGTTCTTCAGGAAAGTCCGGAATATCCAGCAAGTCCGATTTTTTGGAGTCCTGAAAAGCGGTCGGCTACTGTATACTATTCTTCCAAAGCCTGCCTTTCACTACAGGGGTGGTCCCGCTTCCGGCGTTTCGCAGCCGAAAGGCTCGCCCTTCTTCGGTCTCCGACGCAAGCTTCGCCCGCTTTCGGACCCTCTCCAATGGAGCAGCTTGCCGGGCGTTTCAACCGACGACGGCTCAAAGCTCCCGCCTGCTTTAACAGCCCCGTGCGGGGCAACGCACCACAGCTCCGTCGCGCTGCCCCACTGCGCATGCCCTGCGCGTGGTGCTATCGTGTGTCATTATTTTCCTCGGTACTCCTCAGTCCCCCGATCGGCGCTCGCTTCACCCACGCGTCACACATGGGCTACACAAATGTTTACGATTTGAACCTCCTATGCTGATGTATGCGCAAGAAGTCGCGTTCGCCCTATTACGCGCCGTTCATTTTCTGCTCTTTTCCCCGGGGAGCTGACGGAGCGAGGCCGAGAACGAGTCAACCGCCTCCACCAGCGCATTCTCTCATTAAAGCGAAAGCTTTCGTAGTGGCTCCGATGGCGTCCTGTCAGAATACTAATGCATTTCCCCGTAGACCGGCTGGTCGACCGAAAAGCTCGGATAAGATCTTTGGACACACGGCGCGTGCGCGAAACCGCCCGGACTTCCACTGTGTCGAAACGGTTACTTGAAAATCGCGAAAAAGGAACGGTTCTGAATAAGGCAATATACACGTATCAATCATGAAGAAGGAGTACAATAGTATAACTCATATGTCTCGTAAAACACGCATCCGGCATACACCTAGGCCGTTCGTAGATGCGTTTACTTAGTGCGCGAAAAATCGTCGCATGAGTTCCTTCTTCGTTTGCGATTCGGGTCTTTGAAGGTTTGGCGATCGATTGGATGCACTTTCATCGAAGGTTGGACGCGCTTCTATAGCTTTCGTGCTTCTCTCAACTTTCTTTAAGAAGGGATGGTAATTTGTTCCAATAACTGCGTTTTTTTTTCTTTGTTATTCGCAACGCGTGCTCATCTTCTTCCGGGGTTGGCGCGCGAAGCAAGGAATTGTGGGCCGCCGTGCCCGCCTGCATAGGCTCTCTCAGCTGTCAGCGTGTTAGCAGGGGTGTCAGCATTGCGGAAATTATAGCATCGCACTTGTGTTTCGTCGGCGACGAACCCGGCAATGGTATACGGGCGTGGCGATAAAAGCGTCTGAGTGAAAACTCGTCCGTTGAGTAAAAACTCCTTTATTGACTGAATAAACGTGATGGTGTACGTTTACGTCATTTCAAGATCGGAGCCTATACTGCAAGCGTTCCGTCGCGCCTGCACAAACAACACTTCGTTGGGCAAGTCGGAAACACGAACATAAACGTTTGCGTCGCCTCGAGGCGGCACTTGGCGGTGGTTTACGATAACGTACGTCAAAATTCGTTTTGTGCGCTGGTTCTCTACTTCGGTTCGGTGGTAGGAATCAATTCTTCGCAGGCCTTGACAACCGCTTTGAATGGGTTTCAACGCGTGCGCGGAAACGCCATGCCTGAAAGCCGCGAAAAGAGACGACGACAAGGTATCGTGGAGTAACCCGCGCGCTGGCATGCTGTGGTGCACAGCCCGAGGGTGATTTGAGATAGCCAAATTGAAAGCACGTACTTAAGCGTAACTATCCCGATTTGAGTTTAATGCCTTCTTGTATGCTTCTGTCGCTTGGATTTACGATACATCCAGGCACCCGTGACAACTCGGCGAAAGAGCCCGTGTTTTCCTCGTGCGCCGCCAGATTGTCGTGGGAGCCGGGGACTATCTCTGTCATGCAAAGTAAGAAAATGAGCTCGTATGGTCGCTGCGTTTCTCGTACACTCATCCTGAGTTTGCAACGACGGCGGCGACATAAAACAGCCGTGCTGAAGCAGCAGCCACACGCTTGTCCCCTGCGAATTTTACTTCGTGCCACGGAACGAACTACGCGCGGCCAAAGCCAGAACACACATACACACACGCTAAAAAAATCAAGGAAGCTCACATTAACGCGTAAGACTTGAAGGTAGCGAACCTGCACGCAACCTTCTCGACCATCACGAAGTCCACGATTGCGGCCGATTTGCTGCTTGTTCGTTGCCGCAACGACCTTTACTCCATCATTGTTGCTCTGAGCTTCCGTCATTTTTTTTTGGAAGTGATAATCGTTATAGGTGGCATTCATTGAAAAGTTTATCTGTCATTTCCTCGCTTGGCAACCCTGGAAACGGCCACTGGACATGGCCGATGCGCCACGAACCGGCGTGCGTATTCTGCTCCGTTTCAACCCGATTCTCAACGGTGGTGTCAACAGAGATGTTATTAATCGCACTCACATTGGACCCGAGGCATTCCTTTGCGCTCGAGGGGGGTAGAGTTTGGAACGGCCAACACAAATGATGTGCTTAGCACGAGCAAGTACTGGCATCCCGCGAGCTCGACGTAACCAGTAACGGTGCTCTCACATGGTTGCCTGCATGCGTGTCTCGCCAGTGAATACAACGTATACATCACCTTGGAGGGGCGTATGCTATGGCGTGTCTTTCTCGTTCCGAGCAAGTGTTGCCACGATCACAGCGAACGCTGGACTTTTTTTTTGCCAGTCTTGGCCAATCTGCCTAAGTGGGTATGCTTAACTTGACAAACGCGCGGCAGGGACGCTGGGCGGTCGCCTCGAGGACTGTGCTCACGTGCACGCACTCGGCAATTTCTCGGTATTTCTAACTGCGGACACGAAAAGTTACGATGTGCTAAACAGCTTCACTGTTAAAAAATTCGGAGATGGATGATTCATTCATGGGTCCTTCAGCTAACTCCTTCACCTCCTGAATCGTACTGTATCAGAAAGGAAGCAAGTGGATGTGTGAGTGATACCTCTATTGCTCTGTACAGTAGCAAAATGGGATTTCTTGAAAACGTGCTGTGAACATCTGTATCATAGTTATCATTTGGGTATTTGTACTACCCTTCTTTCTCGGCCACTCGATTTCCACAGGAATATAAGCGCATTCGTAGCGCAATGAAGTAGTTAGAAGTTAGTGCCTGTCTTATCTACTCTGTGCTCACCGTCCGTGTTTTTGGTTGCGCTTCAAATCACGGGAACTACTTTGACGCTGCCTTGAAAGGTTCGAACTGTTTAGTGTTCACGAAAGCGTTTATTGCACATAGCCCTCACAGCGGCGTCAGCCTTGCGAACTTGCGGACTTTTCGTACTCTCTATTTCCGCTATGCCCCACACTACGCAACTGCGCTGACAGACGGGGACGGGATGGCGTAACACGTGCTGCAGCGCCTTGACGCTGACGTCGCCCCTAGCAGCTAGGCCGCGAAAGGTGCGAACGCAATGTCACCGCAGCCAACGAACCCGCGCGGTGGCTCAGTGGCTAAGGCGTTGCGCTGCTGAGCACGAGGTCGCGGATTCGTTTCCCGGCCACGGCGGCCACTTTTCTGATGGAGGCGGAAAGCAAAAACGCCCGTGTGTACGAGATTTCGGTGCACGTTAAAGATCCCCAGGTGGTCAAAATTAATCCGGAGCCCTCCACTACGGCGCGCCTCATCGCCTGCGTTGCGTCGGCGCGTTAAACCCCACAATCAATCAATCAATCAATCAATCAATCAATCAATCAATCAATCAATCAATCAATCAATCAATCAATCAATCAATCAACCGCAGCCAACCGTGCCTCCTGCTGGGCTTGACGTCACCCCGCTCTGTACGCACCCTGCGTTCCCTTTCCTTCTTTCGCTCCGTGTCGATGTACGGATCGACGGCGAAAATTTTGCCCGATATGCCTCTTCTATTGCTAACGCAACGGTGAAAGGGAGGGCAGACGCGTCAAAGCGTGCTGCGCTATTATCAACCCGCCCTTTTTGCACTTTCGGACGGCAGTGAGCTTTCCGCGTCCGCAGCGAGATATATACGTTTGGGATTGTTCGCAGCACCGACGATGGCTGCTCGTACCGGAAGCACGGCAGTTATTTCTTCCGGCAAATAACTTCGACTGCTGGAAAGCGAGGTCAGTAAGTACAGTATTTTAGTCGTGGTTGTACTTATTTCGAAAAAAGTGTCGTTCCCCAACTACCGCCACTAGGGCAACAGCTGGAGGTCGAGGGACGCCTGTCGAGCCACTGAATCATGCTTCACGTTGGAAACAAGGGAAGGAGATTGCGTTCAAGTTTCCCGCATCTTTCACTCCAATTTTCGAGTTTCTCGCTGCGCGTAGCTGCGTTTAGTTGGCCGAGGCGTCCCTGGCAGTGTAATCTAAATGGATTTCTTGCATTGTTCAGGGAGTGTAGGAGGGGACATTTAAGTGGCTCAATTAAGTCTCAGAGCTCGCGGGCTTATTCACAGTGGCGAGAGTGCGCTTTGCTCGAAGATTTGGAATGGCTTCCCGAACCGCTGTGCCTTCGGGGCTTTAGGTCTGCCAGCCGAACGCCTACAGGTCAGGAGCGAGACCGTGCCCCTCTTGGGCCTCCTTAGTGCAGAGTCAAATCCAGAGCCACCGGCAGTGATTGCCGTGGAGGCCGCCGCCGCCCACGAGAGTTAGCTTCGGGCTTATAGGAACTGATGCGCCCTGATTAGAGCCTCGGGGCGCGACGCTAATCCGGTGCGGCGGCTTGTCGAGCCGTTTGTGTAACGGCTCTCGTTGCGATGGTGTCCAGGATAAAAGTTTTATCCCCGTTTCTTGTCTTCCTGGTTTAAACTAAACTGTTGAAGACTATAGGTTTAAAGTATATGTTCGGGAAAGCCTTATTCGCTTTGACGCCCTGCCAAAAAATAAGTGTGCAGTTTACAGAGTTCAGTATATACGAAGTGCGCTTTAAATAAAACGGGAACACTTCAGGCCGAACGCTGGATGAAATGGTAGAGGTCCGTCCTCCGTGCGTTTAATTACCTTGACTTTGCGCCACCATTCCCTGCTTCCCTTTCCTTTATTGTCACTTCAGCATAGACAGTGTGTATGCTGGCTTAGCGTACACAGTGTATATGTATGTTTTCTTTCTTCTCTGCAATGTCGTAGTAAAAGTACAGCTCGTCGGCTTCCTGTGTATGCTTATGAGTCTCAGTTGCAACCGTAAGAATAGATAATTATCGGGGTATTATGTTGAATCCGCGAAGATTCGCATGCTCGCGCTGTTTAAGTGGTATAGAAATGGGATATACTTGCGCCGACTGTACAACCGTCGTCTCAACCTTGTATGCTGAAACCAGAGAACTGTATAACACGCGTGCAAACTTCTTTTTATTGCGTAAGCAATATATGGGGAATTTTTTTCAAAAATGGTTGCCGTCGATCTGCGGACAGAAAGCGACAGAACACAGCACTACCTCGCGCGCGCGGCGAGCGGTGACGTCAGCCGTGCCAGCGGCGGCAGGCGTTGGCTGGTGACATGGAGACTTCAAGTCGAAACGGGCCTCGTCTCCTTCTCCGCCCGACGCGTCCCGTCACCGCCAGTACTAGTTGTAAAAGGAGTGTGCAGAATCGAGTGCAGGGCCGAGTGGGAGGCAGAAGAGGATGAAATGTGAGTGGCGGCGACGCATTATCGATGCTGGCGGAACAACAAATGGAGCGACAGGCAGTCGCGGATAAAGCGAGCGAACGTGACGACCATTGAGACGGCGAGAGCGCAAAGCGCGGCTGGCACGGGGTGCGAAGGGCGTGCGAGAAGCGTCGTGCTGCGAAATTGTAAAGCCGGGGCAAGATGTTCGCATCGGATCGAGCCTTTTGTCTGCGATAGAGAGTGATATGAGATATGCTGACGCATTTTTGAAGATCTACCAGTGGGTCCTTCATTATTATTTTTCTCCTGGTTAGAGAGCAAGCCGCGTGGCGTAAACGAATGGTAAACCAGAAGCTTTCGAGGACATAGGATGAAGTTGGTCAGGACACACAACAGTGGGCGTAGCCACTATTCATTACGAGGGGAGGTGTTTCAGGAGGGCCACTTGTGTGCACTGTGACTCGCCGGGTTCGGGTTTGCAGTCCCGCTCTGCCCGTTCCGCTAGGAGGGATGTGACCTTAATGGTTGGGATTGATTGTAAGGATGCTGCTCCGTGACGTACACGTGCGCATAGGCAATTGCTTGCCTGAAGCGGGGCGTATATATTAATGATAGAAATGGCCCTTGGGTAGGGTCGCTGATCGGCGTGGGAAGAATCAGTGCCTCCTCTCCGAGCACTGGCGTACACAGTACCGAGCCCGAAGGCGGTCAAAAAGCAGCATTTTCCGGGTTTCATCCACTGCCTGGGGGTCCCGTACCGCGTGGGTAGGTGGGAGCGTGTGTTCCTTAAGCCTTGCCGGGGTCGGTCTCCCGTGGCGTGGGTGTCGTAATGGACCTCCGCCGTGGTTGTCCTCCCACCGCCCGGACGACGACAAGTGCGACATTTCGTCCGCCCACGCGACCGCCGCCGGTCGCCGATCGAGCCATACCTTGCAAAAAAATGTCGCCGCTTCGTGCGCTCAGTAATACGCGGCGTCTCCTTCCTGCCCGCATACACGGGCTGTCACAGCGCGGGGGCGAGCGATATGTATGCGCTACGGCGGCAGGAGCCGCTCGTCGTTCGTTCGCCGTCAATTTCGTGCTCGTTCCCCCCCCTCCGTTCGTTCTGTGCTCTCCCTCTTATCCGCTTAATAATGCACGCCGGCTCGCTCGTAAATTCCGAGCGCTTGTTCTCGCGGAAAGCCGATCTTGTGGAGAAGGTAAACACGGGCGGCCCCGCTGAAAGCACGTCGGCCCGTACGCAGCAGGATGTGAGGGATCAGCAGTCACGGCCTCCTCCTCTTCATCCCTCTACCGATCGCCGCACACAGCGCGGAGCAGCTTGAGCGGCCGCTTCGGGCTGCCTGCGGGGCTTTTGTTTTATTTAATGGAGCCCCGCGGGCGGATTAAAACGCGCTCGAAAAAGAGTGATGGAAAAACGAATATAGGGGAAAGAGAGCTGCAGGCGGCCCGCATGCTAGTCGCGGGCTTTTCGCAGAACGGACAACCTTCCCGTTGACCGGGCGTCCTGCAGTGAAATGACGGTCCGGCATATTATTTCGTCGGTTGTATTGTCGACCGCCTCCTGTCGACGGAGGGATTGATCGAATAAATATTTATTCAAACGAGCGAGGGACTGTCGTTGCGGGTCCGGTGAGTTTACTTCAATTTTTTTTTCTTCTCATTGAGTAGTCCCCTTGCTAGAACTTATTGAATTGAAGAGTGGCTGACTTGCAACAGTTGCGCCAACGTCACGCGTTGTGCGTTCGAGAGCTAGTGTTTCTCCTCAACATGAAGAACGTTGCGAACATCAAGTTCAATTACATCTGCAGCCAGCGGGGATTTATGCGCAAGCGATTCTTCGGCTCAACCCCATATGTTCGGTTTAGGACGGGATGGCCTATTCCTGATCGACCGTATAACGATTATTTAATCAATAAATTAATTCAATGATTTCTTGTTCCGTGCTGCAAAAACGGTCGGTACGTCTACGTAAGTTTTTTTTTTGTTTTGTAGAGAAGGGCAGCTCTAGATTCATATGGGGCACATGACCTTAGTTGCGCGGTGTTGTCAACGTCCTCGAAATCGTGACGCCCTTGTGCTGCACCAACCATTCATACATCTGTCTATGTAGAAGCAGGGCGTATCAAACCTTTCAAAGCCAGCGGAGACCTCATTTGAGCGTTAGCGCGACATTGTTTGCGCGCCGCTGGCGTCTACGGGTTTGCGCGCGACTTGAAATATCTTTTGACTACTTCGACGAACTCAAAACACGAGACGAAAGGCAATAGTGGGGAGCTGAATTGAATTCTTGCCCGGGCAGTATTTATTTACTTGACGGTATACGACCTGCGTCCTCCTTTGCAGTCAATCCGAATCAATCGAAAAATTATTCCTCCCTCGCCGGCGTGTTCGTATAGTTGGGCGCGCACAATAAAATTTCTCCCCCTGCCGCTTGGGGCTGGGGCCGGAAGAGCCAGTCGTCGCTCTGTTCGACCGATCTGTGCGCACACCGCTATGTTTGCTTTGCCGCGTACAACGTTCCGCGGAAATGATTTCTTTCGTGAATTTGTTTTGTGTCGTGAATTTATCCTTTTTCGTGAATTGTTTATTTTACCTGCTATGGAGATGTTGACGGACGGAGCCACGAAATCTAACGCGATAACAGCTGAATAGGCGAACACTGATATCGTTTAAATGTACTGTCGATTTAGGGTGTATGCGTTTTTAACGGCCCCCAAGTTTGCTTCATTAGAATACTTCTTTGTCCCTATTACACTGTGTACCAACCTTATCGCAGACTTCAAGCTAGTAATCGTGATATTGAAGAAAGAAGACGGAGCAGTCTCTAGCAACTTTGCGGCGGTTTCTCTGTGCCCTCAAAGAAAGTTTTATTCGCGGAAAGTGTCTTTTTTTCGCTGCTGGAATTGAGGTTAGTGAGTTACCAAAGGCTAGGTATTTCAAATTGAACAAAGCTGTTTTTTGTCTTCTTGGCCTTTTTTGGTGGTTGAATCCCTTCACGCTACTTTGTACCGCATTTTTGCTCGGTCGGCCGAGCTTTCGGCATTGTTTTACCGACCAAATTTCGCGACCCTTTCTCCCCCTCTCTCCCTCTGTTTACACACGCGCACACGCACATACATTAAAGGGACCCCGCAGCACTTTCGATAAACGCTTTCACTCTTTCCTTCGCGTCTTGAAGCACTGCGAAACCTACGGTTATCGCCACCACGGAGCCGCACTGCATGCGTTATTTGCTCGTCGCAGCAGATACGCCTTCCGTTTTTGCTTTGTTTTGGTGGCTTTATTTTTAAAGTTGCCATCGAAAAGCGTTCATTGCTACAACTGAAGGAAAACCGGCCAACATCCGCTACATGGCCTCAGTGACGTAATTCGGACCGTCGAAGAACGTCAATACAGGGAATAAGAGAGAAAAATCTTTTGTAGCGAGTTTACAAGTTATCTGATGGGCATAGAGCAGTAATTTTGGCTGAGGTATACTTTGTGGACCCCTAAATCTAAGTACGGCTTGTGTTGGGGGCTACGTTCTGCAAAGCATTTAAGATTTAGAAAAAAAAACATTGAAAAAGAAGCGTTGCAGGGTCCCTTTAAATTCCTATTTCCTTTCACCTTCTCGCGCTGTTCGTGCGCAGAAATGTGGCGTGCTGTTCCGTCTCCACATCGGGTCACCTCCAAGACGTACACCGTCAGTCCAACTGTATTGGCCACCCGTGGGAACGGCCGCGCTGTTTCCGCTGCGTCGCCGACGCTGCTCGGACTGGCTGCGAAACTTTTTTTTCCCGCAGATACAGACGGCACTCCCTTCCACCTCCCATACGCGCACATACACGCACGTCCGTGGCTTCCCCCCTCTCCTTTCGTGCCGCCCGGTTTGGTCGCGCGGGGAGGAACGCTTCGATTTCTCACACGCCGACCGCCGCCGCCGTTATTGCGGCCTCCCCCCGGGCATTCCCCGCGTTAGCCCGCGGGTGGGATATCGCGTGGTCGATTTGGTGGGTCAATAGATGTCACCACCAGCACGCCTCGTTCGTTTGCCTGGGCGCGATAAGCCGACACTTATTCTTCGCGCCGCGCACTTTCCGTTTTGTATTTTTTTTTTTGTCCTCCTCGTTCGATTCGTTCTCGTCGTTCGGCGGCCACCCGCCGATCTGGCAGCGGCTATTGCTTCGGCGATGCTCTGCACGTGGTAGTAACGGCGGAGAAGGGGAAGATGATGATTATGATGATGACCCCGAAGCCGTCGTTGTCACCCGCTTGTGGCCCTCGTCGATGGACGCGGAGGCAGCGCCGGAGCGACCATTGGATGATAGCGAGCTGGTCAGGCGGATGCAGGAGAGATCGGAAAGGGGATGGGAAGAAAAAAAAAGGCGAGGAAGCAACGCACTTTAACCGTCGAGCGGTGTAGGCGTGCGCGGCCTGAAGAGAATAACCCGTGAGCGTTGTGCCTTGAGGGGAAAATTCATTAAGCTTCAAGCTGAGCGCTCTTAATGAGATAGCCGACACCCGTGTTGGAAAGGTTCCAGGTTGCTCTGGGCGCCTGGAGGAGTAGTAAAAGAACGCGGGTCGGGACGGTCATTAGGGAGCGGAGTACGACGGCTGCTGCCGCGACTCGTTCACTGCCGCGCGCGCGCGCGCAGAGAGGTAACGCGTCGCTTTTGTCCGCGTAACTTGAAAAGGTGCTACTGCATTGACGCTGCGGGGATTTCTTGACGCGTTCGTTTTGGGATAAAAGATGAGGAAGTAAGGATTTGCAACGATGTGTCGAGAAAGGAGGTTCGTTGCCGTGAGAAAAAAAGATAAACGGCAGTCGTAAACGGGAACGGGAAGATAAAGGGCAGTCGTATGCGTTCAGAATTATTACGCAAAAAGGAGCCAGTGTGTTTTTTTATTGTAATATAATAAACTGTGAAGGTGAAGTTCAGAATGAGGAAGCCGGTTGCTCAAAAAATTAACACATAAAAAAAGGGGGCACATGTAAAATAAACGAAAAAGCTTCCGTGCCTTCCCTTACACTGAGCGAAGCTTTCCGCGATGCCGGAATGATTTTTACAGCGAAGCTGTATACCACCGCCGACGTCGACCACCCGACGTCGACCACCGGTGGTCGACGTCCGTCCGTCTATCCGTCGCGTCGGCGCGAAAAAAAAAAAATATTAGTCTCCAGTTTCTCGCGAATGCTCTGTAGCTCTCAATTTAATATAGGTATCTTGAAAAAAAAATACTGAAATCGGCCGCCAAGACGCCTGTACCTTTACATCGAGTTTAATTTACTAGTCGTAATTAATTTGTTCACAGTGACGTTGTAAGCCCTGGAAAATTCCAGTCTGCTGTTAATGCATGGCCGTTTACGGAGGGAGTATGGTCGCAGAAAGCGGCTGTAACTGGTGTTCTAGCGAAACTTCCCCAACCAGCTTTATACGGCGAGTGACCGCTAAGATGACTCAATATATTATACTCGTGAACTTCGCCTGCCTGGCCTAATGTGTCGCTGAGCGCGTGGCGATCATCGTCAATAAAACTCGAATCCACGGAACGCAGTATTCCGTCTTAATTAAGCTTGCCGTCTGTCTGCCTACATTACTTCGAAGCGTGAATGCTACTGTTTTAGGCAGCAGTGCATGCGCCAATAGCTACACGTGCGCTGGCTGTGACCGGTGCTTAAATGCCTATGGGACTTGCTAATTCATGACCCAAGGGCCTAAATAACATCGTGTGCCGATTGTGAAAGGTTTTACAAATTCATAGAACTGTTCCTACGGCTTAGTTTGCTTCTTTTAAGGAATAGATCACTTTTTTACTAAAATGAAACATAAAGAAATGCATTTTAGTTTATTAGTTTTCATCAGGTGGCGCTAGCGGTCTACAGTGCGAGAGATTTATTTTTAATTTCAGTACAGGCGTGACTTATTTCTAAACTAAGCAAACTAGGCCGTTGTGCAAATTTGTATGCATTTGTAAATCTTTTCGTATTGGTGCACGATGGTTTCTAAGTCCGTGAGTCATGGAGTAGAAAAGTCCCATAGGTATGTAACAGGTGAGTCCCCCTTGAGGGATTCCAGCTTCCGGGCTCGAGTCCGCTGGTCCAGAGCCCGTGTTTGCATCTGCGGCGCTGCACGCCGGCCTTGTTTGCACCGGAGGTGTCGGCTCGCAGTGATTCCCGAAGACAGGAAGAACGCAGGAGTGGAGGTGTGCGGGGAAGCCGGCGTACGAATAAGACACTTGGCCCTGCATGAGGGGCGCCCTTCGGCGCTATAAACACACGTCAAGGCGAAAGAAATGACGGGAGCGGCTGGGGAAGCGCACTGTTGACGACGAGGCAGTGAATGAAAGCGGTGTGCTCCAGAAATAGCGGCGAAGGCGAGGACGTAATAGTAGTAATAGTCATAGCGGTGATAGTGAAAGGAGACGCAGTGTGGAGCAAGAGAAAAGCTGTCGTCGCGAATAGTGCAGTCTGGCGGCCGGCCCGTGACCCCGCCAAGCGCGAGAAAGGCGTCTCTCAAGACCCGCTGGCACGTGCTCGGTGGGGAGCGGGAGACGAGGGAGCTGCAACGTAGCGCGAGTCGTCGGGCATGCGTGTGAAACATTTGGAACGGAGCCCGGGACGTGACGTTGGAACGGAGATCGAGAGGCGCCCGGTACGCGCGCGGGTTCGCGCAGTGCACCCGGGCTGCTCTCTAGTTCGGAAGGAGCAAGCAAAGAAGAAGGCGCCGAGGCGAGGGCTGGAAGCCGTACGTGCGGACAGGACGCCGCTTTCTTGCGGAGGGAACTGGACGGCGGTGAATGCCAACGCCGGGTACACACTTCCACCCTTACTCGGTGCGCAGCCATCCGTTCCCAACTGGCACTTTGGAAAATGCACGCCGACAGCACGTGCGTGGGTTTTCGAATATGCGAAAGAGCAGTTCCCTTGCTGCTTAGTGTGCAGCATGTAATACGCACGGCTGAAAAAGAGAAATGGAAGACTGCGTTCATTGCGGTCGTGATACGATGCACATCTCTCGAGCGCGGTATGGGCGTTTTGTCTGCGCTGGTGGTTCTATGTCGTGTGTGGCAGGGAAGTGTGCCGCATTTATTGAAATAGTTTAGTTACATATGTACGGGAAGGCCCCGTCGTCTGCGTTGCATTCAGACGTGATATTCTTCAGACGTGATATTCTTTAACGTGATATTCTAACCGCTATACCCTACGAGTTATAGCGGTTGCATTGTTTCCTTTAAAGAGAAGAGTGACAGGAACTGACGCATTTCTGGGGAACAAGCGGGTTCGCACCGAAGCGGTTAGTGTCACTTTCGCCAGTATCTTTTGCGACCCATGCTTCCCGCCAAGAACAACAACAACAAGAACAACAACAAAAAACCCTTCGCAACCCGCATATACTGCCTATCAAAAGTTGAAGTAATACTTAATGGCTCCTGGGGTGCAGTTCACGCCCGATTCACTGACTTGATGAGTAGAGTGAGCAGGGGTCAGCTTGCTTTTATTTTGATTGATTGATTGATTGATTAACATACCTAAATTTCGCCTAAAGGGCATTACAGTAGGGGGGGGGGGGGGTAAATGCATATTCACGCACGTAAACCTTTCGCGCGCAGCGGTCAAGAACGGGCAATGCGACCTGGTGGGCCGTTGTGGAACACTAAACTTTAAACAGTTAAGCAGGTCTGCGCAAGAAAGGTCACCTTGAACAATTTTGTGAAGAAATGTAAGATCTGCACGCATACGTCTGCAGTTCAAGAAAGGGATGGAAGGAACTATGGGCAAGTCAGAATCAGGATGAAAACTGCGATTGTAATGACGGTGCTTAAATATGGATAAAAACTTCTTCTGCACACGTTCTATTAATTCACTACTAGATTTGGAGATGCCGTTCCAGGCAACAGAAGCATATTCTGAGGGATACATATTGCATTGTATAGCATTAGAAATGGATCTGGATAAGAGAATTCCTTTGTAATCCGGCACACATTTCCAAGACTTCGGAGCGCTCGTCTGGTGATGAGCCTAATATGAGGAGAAAAAGAGAGGCTACTGTCGAAAAGAACCCCGAGATCCCTAATCTTCTCAACCATTTGCAGAGGAGCTCCCTCTGCAAAGGAGTTGAGGTATAGATAATTAATAATAATAATAATAAAATAATAATAATAATAATAATAATAATAAATAATATAAAATAAAAAAACCAAGATCAGGCGCGTTATGCTTGTGACCCCTATGACGCTTCACTTCTTCCGCAAAGAAAATAAAGCAAAACGATCAGCTTAATACGTGCTAAAGTAACTGCTGGGGCCGCGACGTTCATTGCCAATAGTGTCTTTGCGCGGTTGTGTGTTCGTGTGTGCTCCCGTGTGGCCGGATATATCCGCATTTGTATTCCCGCCTGGCTTCGCGAGGGTGTGAGCCGAACAATATTACGTAGAGGGAAAAATCCCGGGCCATCTCCGGTAACGTGAAACCTGGTGATGGGCGAAACAAGCATTGTTTAAGTGTATTCTTGGGGCCTTGGCGTTTTTGCCAACGGAGACGAAACCGCTGGGGGGGGGGGGGGGGGGTACAGGTATGCAGCTTTGCTGTAAAAGTCTCTTGTCTTCGAAGTACGAAGCTGTCTAGCGCGAGGCGTATACGCAAGTTTACCGGTGTCTTAGTATCGTGATTACATGAGACGAACGACGATTACGACGACGACGACGGGAGACGCCAACAGCCCCAGCCCCTAAGGGGCCTCGCCCCTAAAACTGCACGACAGCTGCGCCTGGACAGCCACTTGATGGAAGCATCTTGGGTTACCCGCGCGCCCGGTCTTCTACGCGCAGTTCGAGGCCTATGTTCATCTCAGCAAACGGCACCAGTTAGCAGAGAGCGCTCTTTGTCTAATCCCCCTTGAAGTACCGCCGGGGGAAACGCGCTTGATCTCACACGTGCGTGTACACGCGTACCACCGGAAAGGTGCGGCGCCCGAGAATGGCGGCCTGGGAGCAGGAAAGGATGATAAACACATCGCCGGGGTGGGGCCGCCAACGCGGTGGGGCCGCCAAATCCCCCGAGATGGATCGGCGGCACACGCGCACCGACCTGATGACCCGCGGGGAATGGGAAGGGGGCACAACGGGAGAAGAGGAAGCGGCGAGCACACGCGAGCATGTATGTATGTACGAACGCAACACGGAAAGGGGCCTCGACGAGGCCGTATACGCGCGCACGTAGCGCTTTTTCTTCCCCGTGCCGACCTCGCTTACGGCGGCAACACGCTGGGGAAAAGCGCCCAGATGCCGCGTTGGCGGCACAAAGCCAAAAGCGCAACTGCGGCCAGCTAAGCGGTGGTGGCACGCTGGACACGACAGCGGCCAACGAAGAACGCCCTTTTCACCCTCTCTTACCTTCTTCTGGGCAGCCAGGAAGCTCGTGGCCAGCGGGCGGCTAGCTCGGCCGCTAGCCGCACGTGACCCCCTGGCGTCACGGGGCTCCATCCGTTATGCACTACCTGGGATGCGTAAACGCGTGGCTTCGCCGCGAGCGCCTACTGTTGCTGACCAAGTACCGTTGCCGCAAGATACTAGTCATTAGCTGCTGTACTGCAAGACAAACTCTGCGGTTTTGAAGATGTCTTTATTAATCTCTATCTTGTATTAATTAGGCATTGATAACTAACCATGTTTAAGCTGCATTTTGTCGATGCGCTCGTGTTATCCTTTATTTCACGGTATAGCGAAATATTTCGAGGTTTGGCTTATCGAAGAACTTGGCGGAAGAAGAATAACGCTGTTCCCGGTACATTCGCTAGTTGTGTTTCTGACAGAAATCTCCTTCCCTCCCGCTCCAAACAATCCTAGCAATTTTTGGCGCCCAACTGCAACCCACGCCAGCCACGCGGCCTCAGGTCCCCCCAGGGCCTCAGGCCTATTTCTAAATAAAGTCGTTCATTCATTCATTCTCTTACTTCGTCGTGGTCTATTAAGGCTGTATGGAACAGCTCAGCGATAGTCGCGCGCGGCCTGTTGTAGGGACCAGGGCTGTTGGCGTCTCCTGTCGTCGTCGTCGTTCGTCTCATGTAGTCACGGTACTAAAACACCGGGAAACTCGCGTACGCCTCGTGCTAGAACGTAACGCGTACTAAAAAAAAAAAAAAAAAAACACTGGGCCAGTCGTTTACGCCTCGCGCTGGAGCGCTTCGTAACGCGTACTAAAAAAAAAAACACTAGGCCAGTCGTTTACGCCTCGCTCTAGAGAGCTTCGCGCTTCAAAGGCAAGCAAGAGACTGTCAAAGCAAAGCTGTGTACCTCTACCCCCAACGGCTTCATCTCCTTGGGCAAAACCGCAAAGGCGCCAAGAACACGCTTATACACTCATGCTTCGCCCTTACCAGGTTTCACGTTAGTGGAGATGGCCCGGGATTTTTTTTTCTTAACGGACCCAGGTTATGGCAAGAGCGCAGGCGGGGCCCGCTTGGCTACGAAATGCTGGGACATATGTGCGCGTGCGCTTGGATGAACTGCGTCCACCCATCTTCCACCAAGCACCACGCATGGTAAAACCGCGTGACGATAACCAGGTGCTCCTGTTTACGGCGGGGACGAAGCGTTGTCGTCGTTGCTCTTGCCTTCCAGAACACGTCGTCTCGGGAGGAGGCTCACTGGTCGATGCACCCCGGGCGTTTGTTTTTACATGACGTCCGAGGTGGCGGCGCAACACTAAGCGAGAGCAACACGGGCACATTGGCGAACATGGCCTGTCGCCTAGTTGTGCACTCTGATTGAAACATACTCCGGCCACGAACATCCCTTTGGTATCACCTGTTCACTGTTACCAACGTGGTGTTAAAGGGACCCTGCAACACTTCTATTTTTTTTAAAATCCTAAATGCTTTCAGAACGTAGTCAACAAACACATCCAGTACTTAGAATAGGAGGTCACAAAGTACCTCAGCCAAAAATTACGGCTCTATGCCCATCAGATAAGTTAGTACCTTCTTTCCCGTACTTCGCGTTCTTCGAGCGCTCAAATCACGTCACTACAGTAGTGCAGCGATTATTGGCGGGCTTTCTTTCAGTCGCAACAATAAACGCATTCGATAGCCACTTAAAAAAATTGGCCGCGTATCTGCTCCTTTCGTTGCAAATGTCGTCAATAGACGATAGTCTTTATCGACTTTTGCCAAGTAAATGCCTCCCTTCGCTTTGCCGCTCACCTCTCATGTTGTTCCTGGTGCGTCGCGCTCCTCCCAAGGTAAAGACGCCAAAGGTTTGCTTAATCATTTTAAATTTCCCGCGTTCCACTGCTCCAAACCGGGTGTCTCGATGCCCAACGCTGCCGTACGGCGAAGACGCGCGTGAATAGAGGCGCCCTACTTCAACGTTTATAGAACCGCGTTTCCCTACTCCACGTGCGTTGCAAGCAGAACGTGGAACCTATCTAGTGGAACCTTTCGTAACTGTTGCCGGTTGATTTCTTAAAATGGCGCCAGAAGCTATAGTGGCGCGGGCGACAGCAGGCGACGGCGGGATGAATTTTTTTCTGCAGTTGATGAAGTATTTCATGTATGATTTTTTATAAAGGAACACTGCACATATCACTTCTGTACTAGTTTGTTGTCTTATATTCGCGTAGTGTCTTGTTCTTCTTCAACAATGTTGACAAGTATGAACATTACGCCGGACTTAGACGGGTAGATTTAGCTGTGACTATATAAGACTATTGCGCAGGCATTGTTTTACTTTGGCCGGGTGGCTGAATCGAGTCACAGACAGACAGACGGACAGACAGAAGACAGACATACAGACAGACCAAAATTTCTGGGTTTAAGGAGCCCAAGAAAGACGATCGTCTTTAAAAAAGCCACAAAAGCGAATCGGAAACGGAAGGCGCATCTGCTGCGACGAGCAAATCATTCAGTGCCGCTCCGTGCTGGCGATAACTATAGCTTTCACAATGCTTCTAGACGCGAAAGAAAAAGTGAAAGAGTTTTTCGGTAGTGTTGCAGAGTCCCGTTAACGAGGCCGCAACACTCCCGGGATTTACCGCAGGAATTGGGTACACTGCGTTTAGTCGAAAACAACCTCCTCACCCCTCTGATTGGCGCTTGCTGATTTGTTCGTGGATGCAACACAACATTGGTGCTGCTGTGAGCTGCGGCAGGAAACAAACAACAACACAACAAACGGAACTACTTGGAAAGGGCAACTCCTTTCATCTAGGTGTTCAGAGTTGCAAATTTTGACGATGGTTGTGCATATACGCTTAAGATAAGGCAATTATTAGGCCTTCGCATTTTGTGGGTGTTTACATTCCTCGTAACCGAAACAGCTCTTAAAGTAGCACATTGCGGATTAGGAAACCGAACTGCGAAATGCGTTAGCCAAAAACAAACAAACGCAACAACAACAGCAACAAAGGGCTATGCCTCGTCCTTGGCGATACCTGTAAAGGGAAAATCATCCGTTCAAAATCAAAGGACGCAATTTTACCGCACCGACAAATTTTGTCTTTCTCTAACGACGATCACATTGTTTGTGGCGGATTACCCAGATTAAAATTTGAACGAAGAAATCACTAAGAACGTGACTGAAGATCAGGCACCGAGAATTTTTGTATGTGGAATAAAGAGATTACGGCGCAATCAGGTATGTCACAGCTCGCGCACTCGCTGGTTGCCACGCGATAACGGAATTCCACCAGAACTGTAGTTGATTGCGTACGTTGATCGGCTTCCTAACAAATATCGACATTTACATTTTCATGTATTACCTCGACGATATCACCTCCCACAGCCAGACGGGGAGCGTAAAATCAATCGGTTGCAAAGGATCGGCATATTCAGCTCGAGGTTTAATTTAGGCTATCAAAGGCCATTTCAAGTGCACTGAAGTCACGTCAACATGACTCCGAAGAATTCGCACATCGTAGCGTTTCACAGGCGCCACGACAGCTAAGAGCATTTACCAAGGCTGGTAAACGTTTGTGGGAACTTCCTTACGACTTCAGCGGCCGGAAAGACGGGTGGACAGCATCTCCGAGGGCTTACTTCTCTCCCCCACCACTCACCCCTTCTTTGCAAAACTAAAAAGCAGCACAGAAATTACGGCAACGGAATGTAATGCAAGCCCGGCAACAGCAGCCTCGCCAGTCTTGACAACCTATCCGAACCTTCTCTATGCTATGGCGTGAACGCGTTGCCTTGTATATTGCGTTTAACACGATGGTGGTATATTGCGTTTGCCATCGCATGAAGGCATCGAGCCCTTGCGTTTTTATTGTCCCATCTAACGTCGGGAGTCGTTTTGGAGACCGCTGCGACTCCGCAAGGTGTTTCGTCGCGCATTCTTTCGAGCCTATGTTGACAGTCGAAAATCATTTAGAGAACCGTTATTTTTTTATTTTTTTTTATTCGAAAGTTTGCCCTGCGGCATAACGGTGCACGATTCTTGCCTCCGCCACGCCGGCCAGCGAGTACGCTGCTCGCCGCGCTCACGCCCGTCCGGAGACGCTCGTGAAAACAATGTGCCCTTGTATTGACGGCTGCCGAAATTGAAGAAACAGAAATACAAAATAATAGAGGAAAACACTGCGTGGGCGATGAGGAAGGAAAATAAAGATAAACCCGCGGGGAGCCCGAACGCTTGACTGACAACCCTGAACGAGCAGAAACCACAATAGGCGAGCAGGGAAAAAATAAACGCTCTTCAGCTCGTTGGCGGAGGCGCCATTCTGTCGCAATGTTTTCGCAGGAGCAGGTTCCTTCTTTCAGCGGCCCTTTGTAAGCGCTTTTCATTGCATCTGTTTGCACCCTCGGGCTCTCTTCGTGGCGTCTTTGCTTGTTGCCTCCGTCGCCTCCCTTTGCATACGTGAGCAGGTCCGCCGCCGAGACAAGTGCGTCGAAACAGCAGCCGCACAGCAGCTCTTTGTCCGCTTCACGTCGCCGTGACAACGATCGCGTTCTGCACGCGAGGTCGCGGTATTCTGGAGGCTCTGAGAACTCGCCGCGGGTAATAGAAGCGGGCGCGAGAGTGTAGCTACGCAAAGTGAGATTGACGTGACAGAAAAAAATAAAAAATACGCGCACGCAATAATCATTGAGGGAACAGATGTATTCATGTAGGCGGGACAAGTCGGAAGCCTCATACGGGGCAAGAAGACGGAAAGACTAAAACGGTTGCCTGTGGGGTTGGAGGATTTCCCACGTCCGCCCGCAATACGGATCACCTAATTCCGGTCATTTAAAGTGGTAATGAAGGCAAATTATGAGTTTGTTTTATTCGAAAGATTTGGTGTTTGATAGTGCCTTCCACACTTGTCTGGCAGCAAACAATGCTTCATTCACGGAGAAATTAAACAATTTAAGACAAAATTTTAATTTTCCCCCTAAATCGTGTGTTTCGTGGCGTCAGCGATGACGTATTCTGGGGGTGTGCCTGAAACCATAGAGTTTCTTAGGAGGAATACTAAAGAGGAAACTGCGCCTGGGAATCCATGTCGCCGTGGGGGGTTATGGGAACACCCCCGCTTTTGACTTGGGCATGGCATGACAATTGGATTCTTAAGCGGTTTTTGGGATTTGCTTTCTTCACTATGCATTAACACGTCTACGAGCTACGAGGAAGCCGAAATCCTCCCTGTTCTGTGGTAGCCGTGTTCGGTGAAACAGCAGGCAGTGCGTGATCGTACCTGAGGTTGGTCATGCCGCAGTCGAAGGACGTATGACTGAGCAGGTAATATGCCGCCGCGAAATTTGTAGCTGACGAAAAAAAGAAACAAAGCGTACTTCGACTAAGACAAGATACGACAGACACGGGCGCCTGCGGCCGTCCATATCTTGTATTCTCCCTCGACTGCTTAAAGCCACGTTTGCTTTTTTTCTTCAAGCGTGAACCAACTCCGCCAACTCGATCCGCAGCAAGTTTTGTTAAACTGTAGCTGATAATCGGTGCACCGGTTCGCCACGAAGGCGACGTTTTCACAGGCACGCTCAAAAACATTTCCAAGCTCTTCAAACAACTTATTGTTTGAAAATAGTGGTAAAATTAATAAAATAAGAGTCTCTAATAAGTTTCCCACGAAATATCAACATTGTTAACTGCCAGCTTGGTCTGCAGAATAGTAGGCACAACCATCCCGGCAAAAATACGCTTTACTTCCTTTTTCCTTAGTTTTAAAATAGCCTGCTTTTATTTTCCATTTACATAATTGCACACTATTCTTCGCCTTTTTGTTACACTCTTTAAATTTGCGGCCACTAGAATGTTTCAACCCAAACCAATGATGAAACTAAGGCGAGCGCATGATGTAGTGGTGGTACATGACGACACATACGGCCTTGATGTGAGCCGCATAGACGCTAGCGCTAGATTCCTCTCTAGTGTATATTGTAAGAAACTCTATGCCTGAAACAAACGTGTTGACTATGCATGCTGCGTTCGGAGAAACGTCTTAATTGTCGCCTCGTTACTGTCTGCCTTCATAGATGGCGGGACGATACCCCTCAATGTTAGTAAGGGCCGTATAGGCTCCGTGCGCTGGTATGGTGGCGACACAAGCGCCTGAACAACTAGCGCCATCTACGGCCACTGGAGCCATTTATCGGATGTTGTTGTCGTCGCTTGCGCCCTTCCCCGTACGCCCGTGCTACGCTCGGATGACTGATTACCAACGCGCTCGTTTTAACGGTTTTAGAGAGGTGGGAAATACTGGCTCGTTTTCTTTTTTGTCTAAGAAAACCCCAAAACGCGGTCGCCAGCTACACGCCGCAAACGATGTTTACTGCGTCCGGGAGGAGCTAGCGAACGAACGGACCCGTCCGATGTTTCCAGCAATGGCGTTGGGTACATAACAGGCGTGACCCTGGGCTGTGACTTTTAGTTATAGGCGGGTACAGTGAATAGTTATGAGTTGTGTTGTAAACACGCGGCTCACGCATCTCTGCACTTTATTACGAGTTCAGTACCCCCGAATTCATAGATGTATCTTCTTCTCAACTTAAACCGAGCTTAACTTGCCGCCATCTAAGTCGGCTTCCCTCAATTCATAGACCCAACCCGCTCTTCGATCGCACTTCAACCGTACTTCGACTGATCTTGGTCGGCCGAAATTCAAGTCTGCTTCGTAGCTACCTTGAAGGTTTGAAGTCAACTTCGTCGCTTCGTTATTCCAACATGGCGCCTCGGCAGCGGTAGCGGCGCGACGTTGCGCGATGGATCGCCGGCTTCGAGGCAGTCTGTCGTGCCACTGATGTTGTGTTTGGTGACGCGTATACGACGAAAAGCCGAACTTGAAGGCAACTTCGTCGCTTCGTTATTCCAACATGGCGGCTCGGCACCGGTAGCGGCAGCGGCAGCGGCGCGACGTTGCGCGATGGATCGCCGGCTTCGGGGCAGTGGGGCTCTTCGATTTACCGTCCCGGACTCACCGCGGGTAGTCCGAGGATTCCCCGAAGCCATAGGGATACATGGGAAAATCGAATGCTGGACTGCTTCTCGGGGAGTCCGCGGTGAGTCCGAGACTGTAAATCGAAGAGCCCCAGTGTGTCGTGCCACTGATGTTGTGTTTGGTGACGCGTATACGACGAAAAGCCGAAAATACCGCTGCAATCGTTGAGCGGCCACCAAAGCCGGTGTACGATGATCGCCGGGGACTGCCGCTGCCTACACTGCAGCAGCTGATGCTGACCCTCCGTTTTCGCCAGTTTTTACGGCGCCGGCTCCTTTCAAGCAGCTACGGGAGACTGGTGAAACCTACTGTGTGCCACACCGTAAAGAGGGTGACGGAGCTGATCGGAAAAAAGCCACTGTTTGAGCGGCTGGTGCGCTTCCCGGTCGCGTCGAGGTAGTGCTGCAAATAGTATTATTGCCATTCACGGCCCTCTGACGACTGATATCAGCCAACTTGCTTTTGCGCTTCGGTATCCCTTGAACTTGTCACCGAGTATCTTGTCGCATCCCTCCCGAAAGTGGCTTCACGTGGTTAGTTTGAACATTTCCTGGTGTTGTTTTTTCTCTTTGTTGCAACATTGTGCGATTGTTAACAGTGTTTTTGGTCTACACAGTAAATCCAGCGAAAAGGGAATGTTGTGCAGGTTATAGTGCGCAAGTTTCTCCTTGAGAGGGACCATGTATACAGCATACATCTTTGTTTTGCATTAAAGGACTGGCCTTCAGTTACACCCAGTTCTTCTGGCCCCAAAAGTGGTCTCACATGCACGAAGAGTTATTGCAGCTCCAATTTTTTTTACTCTACAGTGTAATCAGTAAGGTCATTTGTGAGGTAACCAAACAGCGTAGTTGGCGTGTTAACTGCATGCTAGCATTCAGGCAGCACAATCCAATGGAACCTAGTGCCCAATACAATTACACAGTCATGTTTATTGAAAATGGCTTTTGTCGACCGTGTACTACAGCACTAGTCCAGTCCCAGTGACGACACGGGCAGTGCGAGTTGCTGGCTATAGTCTCCACTCCGTCATCTGGGGACGCCAACCCACACTTACCAGTTACGACGTGCTCGCTGAGATAAACGGGTGGTAATTTCTTGAACAATTATAACGAATAGCCTGATGTTACACACAGTTATGTGGAGACCGCACTGAAGTGCTACTTTTTAAGCAAGCCGAAAAGAAATTGTGGGGAATGCTTCGGTGTCACTCTTTTTTTTCTTTTGCCGCCTGAATAGCTGTCACGTAAAGACTGGGGAACGCTTCATCTTCGGGCTAGAACAGCAGTGATTGTTCTTGGCTTGCTGAACTAAAGAGGCCACCCACATTTACTTGATTTTAATCGGCTTAAATAAATGTTTTTGCAACAACCGGGTTGGCTGGCCGCAAACTCCATCACTGATATCGTGCGATTTTCACATGTTCCTCAAACTGTTATTTTCTTGTGAATTGCATTATCCTGCTGTAGCCTTCTTGTGGGGTTTGTTAGCTTGATGCATGATAAAAGTGGATATTGATGACTGAACTTGGGCAGCGACTCCTACGTAGATTCAATACTGTGAGCTGGGGAGGCACATATTCACAAAACGCTGATGTTGCTCAAGCAGCAAACAGCACTGCAATGCACCTACATGAACATCCACGTTTCAATTCAAATCAAGCAAGTAGTTCCCTGTCCGCTAAGTATTTCTGTATTTTATTCTAAATTGCTCGCCATTCTTGTTGCCCTTAGTGCAAAAAAGCTGCCACTAGAGTGTGCAAAGAAAAATACCAGACCAGTAAGAAAATGCCTGTACGAAGGCATTTGGTTTTGCTCAAGTACTCCTAAAAGCTCTAATAGCCACATTTGTCAAATAAAGGCAGCAGACTGAAATCACTGAGCTTACACATACTTTTATTATTTCTGTTGCAAAGCCTTGGCCATAAAAATTAAAAAAAACACTGGCAAAACAAGAGATCCAAACCTTTCAAAGACAAACACGTTTTGGTTTGCCTATGAACAACAAAACTCTAGAAAATCCAAAATGTCGTTTGTTTTTGTTTTTAAAAGTTCTTCGGCTGGTGTCCAACACAGTCCAACAAGAAACACCACTCCAGAAAGGACAAGGCCCTGACAACATCCTCCTGCTCGCAATACGATAAAATTCTCTCTCCCTTCATCCCGACTACACGGGCTCCTGTCGAATTCTCACTCCAAAGCCTGGGTGAGCAAAGTTTTCTCACGCTTAATTTTATACTCAGGAGCTCTAACTCAAGCTCTTTTTGCTGGTTTATCAGCTGGTCCTCTAGCTGTATTTTCTCAGGTGCACCTCCTTATCAGCAGAAGGTGCAGGTTGTGCTCCTCCTGCAGGAGCTCCACCCTCGTGTTATCGTCAGCCCAGAGCTTTCACTCGAGGAGAGCCATATGACCGTTTGGATGCCCTGCGGCCTCCGTAGCGGGCGCTGCTGCATCACTGCCGCTGCAACTGCCGGCTGCGGAAGCTGTAGCTGCCGCCACCAGACTTGGCTCCCAAAGAGACTCTCGTGGTAGACTGTCGTCTTGCGCTGTCACAGCCCATGTTTCCCCGGGAGATGAGTCTGGCTTGGATGAGTCATCTGAAATGAACAAGCAAACTATATCTGTTGAATGTGAAATCTTATGCGATATGTGAGTGCACGGAAGGGTAGGTGGAGGTGATCTTCCTTTCAAGGCAAAGGTGACGCCACTGCCTATTCCACGATACACAAATTGGCTGCCTTACTCTTTACACAGCCATTTGAGTATGTACGGGGAATTAAAGGGGCCATGTGAGTTACCACTCCGTTTTTTCAGCACATGGCCTGGGGCAAAACTTAGAGTTAGCTTAGAGCGTGCCATGTGACAGGTAAATGTGATGGCATGCAAGTAAAAAAGGTGCGCACTGTAGCTGCGGAGAACTATGTTTGTGGGGTAGCCGCGGCGTGACGTGTCGCCAGCCTGCTTGTCCAAGTAATTCGCACCAAAAGACAAAAAAATTAAAGTAAAGCAGTGTTTGGGTTTTCAACACTGCGTCCTTGTGTGTGTGCAACGTCTATTAGAGAGCAGTATGCCACACGTGAGGCTGGTGTGCAGGACACGTCACTCCATCGTTACACCGAAGTGCAACTGAGGTGATTACGAGACGCACCGTAGTGGATAGCTAAGAATTTAGACCACCTGGGGGTCCTCAAAGGGGCCATTAAGACAAAATACACCTGTCTTCTATGTTTATGTATTCACTTGTACTTCTACTGTTTACCCAACACTTGCTACTGCTATAAAAAGCATGTGCACTAAATGTAAATGCAGAGATCTTGTTCTGCAAGCTTTGTACTTTGCATCGGATTTTGTCGGCCTCAGCGAATTGCAGCGAGCTGCCAATAATACGTCGTCAGTTCAGTGCGGAAAAGTAGCTAGGGTATTGCAAACCCATTATCTGTTTTCCTCATTATTTTATTTATTTGAGTCAAGTCTGTGTTAAAATTTGTGCAGTGTTATTCTAACGAGGCAATCTTTCCAGTCAACCAAACTTTAATTTTGTCTTCACGGCCCCTTTAACATGAGCTGACCTTTCATTCTCCAGCCTCAACCAGAAAACAGGCTGCAGCAGCCTGCATTAAACCTGCATGCTAAAAAATGCGGATGGCCACTGCTTTTTCTTTCTTCTGCGGCAAAATGGATTCACACGTGATTAGGCCCCTGTTTAGAAACCAAAGATAATTAATTCAACCACGAGCCCTCACTGCACTGCAGCTCAGAGATGTTGGACAGTTTTTTTCCCTAAAGATGGAAAATTTGTACCCACCTGTGGCATAAACACGGTGTCCCTGGTGCTGTCCACCATTGCCTGCACCAACTGTAGGACCAGTCGACTCTGCACAGGCAGCAGGTGGCGTGTTCCGACCAAGTAATTCTTGTTTTCAGGCCGTATGCCAACCATCTCCACGGTCGGCGACATGGGTCGAGGTAGTGGTCCTCCCCCTAGAAAGCAATGCGTAACACACCGTCAGTAAAAAAAAAAAAAGGCTGGAGTGAATGTGAGCACTGAAATGGCTCTAACAGCAGCATTCCAGTGAAAATAGTCACGCACACACACATATACCTGTGCTTCTGTGGTCACATTTTGACTTCTCTTTCAAACTATAGTAGACAGTAGTTGAAATGTGAAAATGAAAGCTTCACTTTAAGGCTGCTGTGCTATAGCTAGGGCAGGCCTCCACGTACAGTGGTGATCTCGCTAAGGGTGAACACGGGAGCGCGTGGCCGCCGGTACTATCAGAGCAGCCTACCGTGCCCAGCGCGAAACATCACGCATGAGCTGTGCGTGCCGAGCGAGACTATGCTTTCAGCGCGCGCACTGCGTCATCAGAGCGTCTGTGAGTCGTCTGCTATGTTTAGCGCGCATGTAGCGGTGAAGCTATGAGCCACTGTATGAATGAGTTGAAACTAGAGTCCACATGAAAAATGTTTCCCTGTGAGCGGTAATTCGTTCTTTAGCACCAATGCAATGGTTTCGGCGCAGTAGCGTAACTCGCCCACTTGTTTCAAACAGACTCAATCAAAAGATCACGCAGATTTTAGCAGCACTTTATTTGTGCAAGTGCTTACAAAAAGTCTTTTAAATGCACATAGAAGCACGCAATTCAAGGCTTCGAAGGTGGTCACTCAAAGGTGGCGCAGGCGCTACGACCTTCATTCCATATACGGGAGAAAACTATCATCCTTTACCTGTTTATATTTGGGCGTTTTCATGCAAGAATCCCGGAATCGAGGATCAAAGCAAGGTACCATTAGCAGACGAGACGCAACATAGCAGACGACGAGCAGACGCCCCGATGACGCGATGCGTGCGCTGAAAGCAAAATATCGCTAGGCCCGCACAGCGCATGCGTGATGGTTCACGCTGGGCACGCTAGGCTGCTCTGATGGTTACGGCGGCCACGCGCTCCCGTGTTCACCCTTAGCGAGATCACCACTGTACTGCAGTATGCTGGGGTTTCACAGTACTGCCGATAAGCTCTCAGTACCTGGATGTGGACAGATTATTTGTCAGGGTTCAGAAGCTGAATCTGGCTGGCACACATTTCCTTTGTGCACATGATGCGCGGTACACTACAGGTTCGGTTACTAAATTTTGTATATCCTTGTTGAGGGGAGGTTTTTTATTTTGAAAGGCTTGAGATTCAAAATTCGGCTACGTTGAAACGGATTATTATTATATCCAAGAACGAAACAGGGATGACATAACATCCGCGGCCCTTAAGAACCGGCAAAGTTCTTTTAACACAGGAAAAAAATCACAGCAGGACGCGTGAAAGAAGCAGCTTTCGAACGTAAGGCGCGACGGCAGTAACATCTATCGGTAGCGCAATGCTAGGGTCTTTCAACGAAATTGCGAACGTGTTACTTACCGGCCTTCAATTCCTCTCGCTTTCCGCGGAACCATTCCTCGTTCCACTTCTGCTTCATGTTGTTCAAGCATTGTTCAGTCCTGCCGCGTCGCGTTTTGTGACACCAAAGACGGAGTTAAAATTCCGTAGCAACATCTCGCCACTGGGAAGCTTTCGCTGCAACGGAAGATACGTCGTCCTTGCGCTATAATTTGCTTCGCCGCGTCTTTAAAACCAACACAAGAAGAGTCTTTTCACCTTCTGTGAACCTTGGTGCAACTTTTTTGCGCATTTCTTGGATCCTTTTGCTGCGCACGCACAAAAATACAGAAGAAACGAACATGAAACCAACGAAACGCTGTCGAGAACGCCGATGCGGCTCGGTTGCGAGCGCCCGGGTTGCCAGATCACATTCACTAATGTCTGAAACACGCGTTATGCTTTGACTGTAGATGATTGGGGATTGCTATTTGCTTAAACAGACCATTGTTAACAATTACTATGGGTGGTTTTTAGTTAAAGGGACTGTTTTATGACCCTGATTTGCATCTTAAACGAAATAATTCCCGGTTACTCTCGATCCCAGCCGCGTCCGTCGCCGCCCCGCTCAAGTCGCCCCCTGACTTGATGAAGCAAGCTCGCTCCAACGTCTATGAAACGCGAAGGTCGTCTTAGACCCGTTCAAGCCGCCTGCTGTCTTGGAGCGGACTTCATGAAGGACGCTCGCTGCTTAAGTTTAAGATAGGTCTATGAATTCGGGGGTAAGCGAGATAGGCGGGGGAAGCTGCACGCGCAAGGCCGGGTGCAACGGCTCGCGTAAACATGCTGATGCAGTTGCTATGTTCGTCAACTCATAACGGTGAGCACCGGGCAGCTATTGCCAAATTTTAGCGCCGGTATCAACGCCGGTGTTCCAGCTCTGTCCGAATCAGCCAAATGTTAGTCGTATGGAGTTGGCCGCGATATCTGCGTCAAAGCAGCGGCCGAGGCCGCACGGTCAGAAGCTCCGCGCGTACACCTAGGAAAGGGTAAGCAGCGATGAGCACCATAATACAGAAGAGGAATAAACGATACAGATTGCTAAAGCATAAGCAAAACGTAATGCTAAAATGCCGGGGAGGCATAAGCTCAGCGACAAAAAGAAAAAAAAGAAAACGACCGACACCGTCACTGCTTCCAAGATGATTGACGCGCATATTAATGGCCCATTCGTTTCGCTGCGGTGGTTGCCTGTGGGATCACTGCAGTTTCGTGTCAGCTGTTACGCTGCGTCATATTCCGTAGCACTTAAGATTGCTGTGGTGTATGCTGGCGCGCTGAATTGTTCCCGATGAAGTTCGCGTTGCCTATGCAAGTTTCGCCGGGCACCGGCTGTCGCAGGTCCCCCCCCCCCCCCTGAAGTTGATAGCAGGCGTGCACAGAAACAAGATCCTAGAGTATAAACCACATTCACACAAAACAGCAAAACGAACGCTTATGGCCAGAAGTCGATCGGCGTTGTTTACATTGCTCGTCGCACTGCGCGGGTTCATCGCTGTCGCCTTTCCGCTTTATTTCAAGGGAACCGAGATAAACTATTTTTTCCTCAGCCTCCTCGCAACCTTTTTAAAATGTTGCGGGAGCTGTAGACCCAGTATACATACAGAAATACGCACTACTAGCTCGACTTTTTCACAACGACTGCGGAATCTCCGCCCGATACAGCCGCTCCTTCGGGCTGACCAACATCCGATTTCTGACGGCGCCGCTGCTCGGCGGCGCTGCGGTCGCGCTCGAAACACCAGCGCACGGAGCCTATACCTGAATGAACGCTGTCCGCACTTGCTCTGTTTCTGACCGTGTCTGTACCTGGATTACTTTTGTTACGGTTGACAGCAATCATTCGGGAAAAACTGGGTGTGCTGTACAAAGAAAGTCGCGTAAGCGCCTGGGTTGTTTTTGTGTCTAGAGGTCCATTCCATAGATCAGACGCTGCACTGTGCTGTGGTGGATGGTGCGGGGAATAGACGTGCTGGGTTGGGGGACGGAGATCTTGCATTGCGGACGCGTTGTCCGTGTGTATCCTAATGTGGTCTTCGGTTGAATTCTACGAATGTCTCCTCAAAGTATGGTGAAATCTTACTATGGCAATAGCTGTGCTGCAATGGGGTTCAGCTTGGCTGCTTGTAAGACTGAATACTGAAGCCAACTGGAACATCCGTAGTAGGGATACTACGTTTCTTTTTGTGCTCCTGAATTTATGGTGCGGTGCCACATTAAGAGCCATCACGTTTATTCGTCGAGTAAAATGTTTGTTGTTTGCCGAACTATTTCACTTCTAGTAACATTTATGCGCGTTACCGGCGTTATCACAAAAGCCACACACGCAGCCACGTTTGCTCTAAAGATAAAGAGCTTTGTTTAGTTTCGGAATTCTTCTGGACCCGATACTTCAACATACCGTACTGATGCCCGGTGCATGCACGTGCGGGCTTTTGCCACAAGATCCTCTGTTCTAACACGCTTCGAATCGAATAAAGAGGGTCTTGTTAATCCCATATTCGTAGACGATTATTCAAATTTGTTTTGTTAGTATAAAATTAGAGCTACAAAAGTATATTTGTCAGGGATTATTTAGAATCGTCATGCAAGATGAAGAACAACAAGAAAAAAAGGTTACCTTTTTTGCTGATTTTGGCTTTGAGATGACAAATAAGTCAAGATTGTGGCTAACCAAGCCAAGTAGGCGAGGAATGTCTCTAGCTGCAGTGGCGGCGCCCACGACGGCCCGCGACTGCAACACCAGATTTCCCTCTAGTATAATGTTGGTACGAAACAATGGAAGCAACTAGCAGACGGCCAGAAAGGCGAGCAGACGACACATGCCAACAGAGACTCGAGGTCTCGATTGCGTTCTCGCTGGCTCTCGCGTCAGTTGATCGTCTGCTCAGTGCGAGAATGGCGGGCTGGTCTGCTTTTCGTTCGCAGTTAGCGATTGTAAACGACGTTCAGACGCCGGCGTGTCTGGTCTTCGACGAATACGGGGCACCGCGGTGTTTCACGAACGGCACCAGGTTTTCGCGTCTGAGGGTAGGCATATACAAATGGCGGCGTTTGGACGCACCCAAGGAATGTTTGTATGGCCGCTCGCTGAAGCAAATGCAATCGGCTCTTTTAAATGCAGAGCATTTCTTAGCCTCGCCTGTTCCTGCGTCGGACGGTGTCAACAGTTCCGCGTCCGCAGCAGGTGCGCCTCTCCTTCCCTCCTCTCTCAACAGCAGCTGGCGCGCGCATGCGTCGTAGTCAGCCCGTTCGCTCCGTCGCGGTTTCGGCGTAACAGGTGCGTGATAGCAGCGCGGTGGGGCTTGGAAGGGCGCGCGCTGCTTGCGCATGCGCGCTCCCCCCCCCCCCCCCCCCCCCCGTAATGCTCTCCCTCTACTGCGCGCGCTGCAAATATAGCGGCTAGCGGTCGCTCGTGTTTCAGTCACTGCGTTGCTCCTTCCTTCCTTGGTTGACGCTCGTGCCCATGTTTACTCGTATCTGCTACTCCAGCATCACGGAAGAAGCGATGGAAGCAACACTGCCTTCAATCAGTACTGAGGCCCCAATGCTCTGCATTTACTCGTGTTCCCCTCGCGGGAAGGCGCGGGAATTTTTTTCTAGTAGATGGTGTACATACTTGATTGTGCAATGTGCAAGTGCAATGGCGACGGTTTTATCCGCTGTTATATGCTGGCGTCCCTTCACTGCTTTCGGGGAGAAAGGGGGGCGTCTCGTAGCTAGCAGCCACCTCGGCGAAAGTTCGTTTGAAGTCGTTATCGCGGTACGTTTGCACAACGCTTTCAAAGTACGCGTGGATACGGTTTGCATCGTGTCGTGTGAATTTCATCGGAGTCGAGTGCAGCAAACCTTCGTAGAGTAAACTCGCATACCTCAAAATATCGGTTAAGTCGAAATTTTTTTTTCGCCGATCATTTACCTCCGATAGGTGCTGTGTAGTTGCCCCCTTTTATGTCTAAACATTTTTTTTTCGGGGAACCACGTATATCTCGAAATTTTGACAGAGAAGACGCAGGGGAAAGCCCGCTGCAAGCAGCTGATAAGGTCTCCGTGCGAACGCTTTGCTCCCACTACGCGCCGCGCGCGGTCATGAATAAAAATTAAGGAATGAAAATCACCTTCGAGGTGTACGCGCTGTACGACACCGACGTCCCGGTTACCGGAATGCCGACTGGCGCTGACATCGTTGAGATGGCTGTGGACGACGCAGCTGATCATGCGGACGACGAGGAGCCTCGAGAAGTGCCTACAACGGCAGAAACAAGAACCATACTGCGTTTTAAAGGTTAATTCGATAGACTGGGGCTGCTCGAGAACGCTTTTTAGGGACCAAATGCGAACGCGAAACAGGCGAGCACCACGGATTTCTCTCTTCCGCAATAATAAAAATTCTTCTTTCCTGCGATTCATTTTGCCTTTATTCCGAAAGCTCCCCCGTCCAGTGAAGGTTTTGTTGCCAGCCACTATCTCTAATTTCAGTGGCCTGGCAGCAAATTTCCGGCATTTCGCTTAACTCGAAACTGCGCTTATCTTGACATTTTTAGCGGTTTTTATGACTTCGAGTTGACGAGGTGTTACTGTATATCCAAAATTAGAGGGAGGGTCCAGGCTATGCGAGGTAGACAGTTTATTTCAATCGACCAGTGCGCACCTTACAGAACTTGTTCAGGGTATATGCACGAAAACAGCTTCCCGTCTGCGTGTATAACGGACGCCTCGAAACACGCCTAAAGGGCGCGTTTGCTTGCGTCGACATCGGCTCTCGATGCAACCGAGAAATTTTGTAATTACTTTGACAGACTTCTAAAAAGTTTATTCGTAACAAATAACAATACACCAGAGTTCTAGCTTCATGTTGCGCGCATACGCGCGGCGCCGACACGAGCAGACGACAGATCGTCTGCTCCTCAGTTTGGCTGCCGCGCCGGATCTCGGGAAGCTCGAGAAGCTTCGAGTTCCTTTCTCACGTGACCCACAACCTCACGTCCTGCCTGAGAGCTGCTTCGTAGCTGCTCAGAGCGGCTTGGAGCAGGCGTATAGAAGACACTTTGTGTGTCTGCACAGTCTACGGCCGACAAAGTGTACTCACGGGTTGGATTTTGCTTAGAAGTAACGAAGTCTCCAAGCATCATGCTAGGCGCGCCGGCTTTTATGCATGCTTACTTTAAGTTAGGCCAGAGCAAACGAGCAAATAATCGTTCCAAAAGAAGCGCAGCGCGAGTTTTGTGAAGAAGCCGAAAACGAAGCGGGAGTTACACCAAACGCTCACGCTCTTGAAAAACGTAAATTTGTAATATATATGGGACAAAAAACTCACTCAAATACGATGGGGAAGCGAACAAGGGTCATAAAATATTTTGTGTTTTCGAAAATATCCCGATTATGAACATAAGCAATTTCGAATTTTAACAAGAAAGTGTTTTATTCCCGGATGCACGAAGATTTCGCTGACGTCATATTGTCACGGAAGTGACGCCTGTACAACCAAGCAAGCGGCCTGTAAAGGGTGCACCCCTACACACAGGGTCTTCTTGCGGAGAAGCAACCTTTAGTACTAAAGAGTACGTTATACTTAAGGTTGTTCGTTTTCGGGATTTATATTTTAACGCGAAAGTATTTTATGCCGCGATACCCCAAGATTTCACTGACGTCGTATCCGTCACGGAAGTGACGCCTGTACAACCAAGTAAGCGGCCTGTAAAGGGTGCACCCCTGCACACAGGGTTTCTTGCGGGGAAGCAACCTTTAGTACTAAAGAGTACGTTATACTTAAGGTTGTTCATTTTCGAGATTTATATTTTAACACGAAAGTGTTTTATGCCGCGATACCCCAATATTTCACTGACGTCATATCCGTCACGGAAGTGATGCCAGTACACTTTCGCAGAAGCGGCCCGCCACCAGCACGCCGCTCGCCAAGCACACCCACAAGACAGCCGCCAACCCGCAAATCATGCTCAGCTGCAAATTTCGCTGCACATTTCACTTTCGTGTTTTACTGATTTGTATGACTGAGGCATCAACCGCAGTCTTTTTTGCACAGTCTCCGATCGATCGAAAGTCCGTGGTTCAGACACCTCAAATACTTAAGACCCTAAGGTACGCGTAGGATGCCGTGCAGCATGGATTCTTCGTTCTGTTTTGATAGCAATATACTTCACGGCGTTCATCTGCGAGAACACGCGCGCGACTTCCGCGTGGATAATGGCCCATGGCCCACAACGACAGCTATATTACAGTGAAAGCTCGTTAATTCGGACCTATACGATTTATCCGAATGTCGAATTATCGAATGAACCGCGAAAACAGCACATTTACTATTTACAAACAACACATTTACAATTTACAAACTTAGCATTTGCATTTTCTGTGCGTACCGTTACTTCATGAGAAGAAGCGCGAAAAAATAAAAATAAAAGAACGACTATGCAGAGAGAGACACACAGAACGTAAGTCGTTTTCTTCGCGCTTCTTTCCATGATGCATCACCAGCCCTCCCAATTTTCAATTGCGTTATACCTTTACTTTGCTAAGGACTCGGTGATGCTAGTTTGTCTTTCGGCGGATAGCTGGGCGGAAAGAAAAAGTTTTCGGACGTGCGAAGAGTTCCGCATGGAGCATCACAACAGAGAATTTTCAGAACGGCGAGAGCATCCGCAGCTTCTAACCAATGAATAGCCAGTACCTCCGACTGTGTACTGGCCGCGGTGTACGCTCTCACTCCTCGCCACAGTTATGGGGAGAGAGCAAGTGAACGAAGGACGGCGCTTTGCGGCTACCGTTGCGAGAAGAGCATTAGTCCGAATTAAGCGGTGCGCGCGTAAATTTGCGCCGAAATCACGGAGGTTCGTGGTCATAGGGCAGTGTACGTTCTAGAACAGAGGGAGCAGGAATGCCGCATTATCCGAGTTTTCTAATTAATGGGGGCCGAATCGTGCGAGGTTTTACTGCACTTGAAACAGCTTTCATCGCTTGCATCCGCGAAATGTGACACCGCTCCCCGCAATACAATGCAGTCTTCGTTGTTGGCGTTTTTCAAGGGAAGAAGGTGAAGTAGTCTGCACTGATTGTCGAACAATCCCTTTAATAATTTGAGGAGAGGCAGATAGGGAATTAACATTAATTTCCCGAATAAAGCCCCCAAATGCAACAAGCGGCTGAAAAAATCCACAGGCGACTCGGTCGAAAAAGAAGCCCAGTATATTCGCTTTGCTGATGAGTCATGACACATGCTGCACTTGTGGACACCAAACTGAATACGTGCGTCATGTCCTGCTTGACTGCGACCGAGCGGAAAAGAATTGACTGACAAGCTTGCTCTGCTACCTCGGACACCCCTATGTTTGCAGAAACTGTTGGGTCCGTGGGACTATCTACGTACCCAGAACAAAAAGTTCCTTGCCCTGAGGGAGTTCTTTTCAAGCAACGAAGATGTGCCAACACTACTAAATGCGTGCACATTCCTCTGGATGAATGTGGGCGGACACATTCGTGTTATGAGTTGTGCGGTATATATGTGCCCGTACCTGCGTTGCATCGTGGCGATTTTGTATTGTTATTCTGTTCCGGTGTTGTACGGAAACACACACACCACACACCACCACACACACACACACACCACACACACCCACACACACACACACACACACACACACACACACACACACACACAACCCACACACACACACCACCAACACACCACACCACGCCCCACGCACACGCACGCATGCTGTATATATGTGCATAGATGCTATTGGCGTATTACTGCTGTATGAAAGTAGTTTACTGAGCGCGCATGTGACCTTTCAGCCGTTGTCCTTTCTAATGTTATTCTTCTAACCTCGTGGTTTCATTAAGACAGCCATTGTACCTTTTAATTACTCCGAAGTTTGAAGGACCCAGCTTTTCTTTAGGTTAGAGCTAGCCTCTCCAATAAATCATTATTTTCTCTCTCTCTCTCTCTCCTCTTACACAAAGTGGAACTGGTAGCCCTGAGTTGGGCGTTTTGTTCTAGCATTTCATACCATCGACACACTTCTCCCTAGAAATCGTGAATTGCCATATTTTTTTACACGAAAGTGTTTAGGTACACAAACCTCACCGTCGTCATATCCGTCACGGAAATGACATCACCAGAAACAGTTTCATCGGCGCGGCGGCTCTAGGATTCGAGCCCACGATCAGTCTGGCCGGACGGAAGGTGTGAAACGCTCTGCCAACTGAGCCATGAAGTCATGCCGGGGTAGCTATACGAACGCGCCTTATGTCCTTCCCTCTAATTTCTCCATTCAGATGGTGCTGCCGTCTAGGAGTGGTAAAGCGAAGTAGTGCGTCGTGACGCTAATGAGCACAGCACCGATAGTTGGCGCCTCGATAGGGCACTTATAGCAGCGGAAGCTGCTGTGTTTACCCGTCCGCCGCCTATGTGGAACGCCGCTCAGCTTGTGGAACGCCGCCGCCGCGTTCCACAAGCTGAGCTCGTCGCAACGCAAGGCGTCTGCCGTACACGCCACGAAGCAGGACCGAAGTGTTCGCACATTTGCCGAAGCGAGACGCCAGCAGGACGTCGCTCGCCAAGCACACCCACAAGACTGCTGCCGACCCGCAAATCATGCTCCTTTCGCTGTAGCGGACCGTGACTTCACCAAACGATTTGCTGACAACCTGTTCGGTTTCGTTCGCACGGTTTGCGAGCGCCTGGGGTTTCAATCGGATTTACGCTATGCTCCGGTGCGTGTAATCCAGTGTCCTAATGTTGATGCCTCTAACGGTGTCATACCGACAAAATATAAATAGCGATGTGCAAGTTCATATCGATGCACAGTACACATTCAAATGCTCCTGTTAAGGCACATTTCACTTTGGTGTTTTACTGATTCCTACGAATAAGGATCAACCACATTTTTTTACTTTTCCCGCTTCTGTGTGGCCCCAGACCCAGCTTATTGTAGCTGTAAGCTAGCTGACGAGCTCGTACTTGAGTGCACGTAGTGACTGAGCTCTCTCTTCTTCGTTCTCCTCCCGCAGAAGTACCGGTACCCGGAGGAAGTGGACCTCCCGCGGACGTCGTCTCGGCTCAAGGACGTGGACGGCTTGGGCACAAGCGTCGACCACTACTCATCAAGCGCCGTCGAATCGCCCAGGAAGGTGAGCGGACGATCAAAACAACAGCTGCAGTACGCAGAATTGGCGTTCGATCTCCTCACGTGGTTGGAATTCCAGTCCGTCTTCTACTCACGCCTTCCTAGGCGCTGTCTGCTTTCTGCTTCTCCACTGCCCAGCTCGTGGCATAGCATACATACATACATACATACATAAATACATACATACATACATACATACATACGTACGTACGTACGGTACGTACATACATACATACATACATACATACATACATACATACATACATACATACATACATCTATGCATAAATACATACATAATACACATACATGTATCATACATCATGCATGCATGGATGTATGCATACATAAATCGTACATACATACATGCATGCATGATGATGTTGATGACGATACACACAAAGACACGTAAGCAGTCTGAGGAATGCATAGGGGAAGTAGTTTTTAATATGAAGGTGATCGTAGTTTTAGAAGTAAAAACAAAGTGGAGAAAAACACGCGCCCCGCTAGCATGGGGACCGAACCCGGTACCTTCGGAATACGCGCTTTTCGGATTGGCAGTCTTTGTTTTTGTTAATCAGTTTCGACAACCGTGCCAATTCGATTGTTTTCCACACTTTACAGTCGTACTTCGCATAAAAAGGGAATGCTTGCAGCAAGCGCGCTCATGACTCTTTCAAATGGCTAAAATACTGTTCGCATAAAACTTCAGAAACAAATTTCAAAGACAAGCGACCAGTGTTCTTGTTTCGGCAGGAGACTACGGCGACGAAGTTACCGTATCCAAGTTCGTTATCACAACGCTCCAGTAGCGTCCCTTCTTATATCTCGGGGGTGCGCCGACAAATTCAACAGTGGACGTCGTCGTCGGGCGCACATTTGCCGTTATTTTGCGCCGCGGACGACGGGCCCGCGGGCCACACCGCTTGAAAGGTTAGGAGTAATCGACCCCCTCGTCAATAAAGCCGGCCCTGGCGTGCATATCATGCAAATCAATTAGTCGTGCGTTGTCTTCTCTTCCATCTCCCGTATCAGAATGGGCTCGCGGCGCTTTTTCGCGAAAATTTTCTCGCCCAGTTGGCCACGCACCCATTCTCGAATGTGGACACCCTGGCGCCGTCTGGCGGGTTCGCCGGAAGGCGACCTTTGCCAACTGGTTCGCGCAACGGGCGCTGGTGTCGCTTCGCTCCGAATAGGGTTAAAGCCCCTCCGGCGCTGGGCATCGAGGCGCCCTAGCTCCTAATAGCAGCCCATATCCGCTTGGGGTCTCTTGAATATGTTGAGGAACCCGTGCGCTTGGAGATTGCAAATCGACTTAAAGTTCTACCATTCTCCTCAAGACGTATCCCACCTGATTCGTGCCGACTTGCTTTTGGGAACACATTAAGCGATGACTAGATCGCGACTGCTATCAAAGTTCCTCGCTTACGAAAACACACACAAGATTTAATCAGTCAGTACTGCTACCTATTAATGCGCTTAGGAAAAGCCTTGGTATTGCCTCGAAGGAAAATCATCTTTGGAGAGCGTCCTGAAATTGAAGTAAAACAAACCGAAACGGGCAAAGAAAAGTGAGTGGGAGACAACCTCAAAACCAGAATTGGTGACCACAGGAAACAGAAATTTGAAAAAAAAAAAAAATGGAAATTTCTTTCATTTTCCCATCAGACAAAAGGGAAGGAATGGGGAGGAAAAGCTGCTTAAAGTAGCTTGACGAGCCCATTAGCTCCTTCTGAACATTCGGGCTCGTGTCTGGAGCAAGTGAAAGCGCTACGCGCTAAAATGCATAACTGCTGCATTGAGCCTAGGTTGCATTACTGATGCAATTTGTCAAGCGTAAAAAAGAAGGGGTTGTCAAAAAGTGACCAGAAAAACTAAGTCCTACGGCAATAATGAAAGGTGTAATACAATTATCTCTTGGAGCTTTGAACAGGAAGTTTTAGTTGTGCCTTCGCATTTTGGCCAGGAAAAAAAAAAGTAAACTAGGAAGGGAAATAATACTTCAAAATCTCGGGCCATCCCCACTAACGCGAAACCTGGGGAGGCGCGAAGCATGCTGTATAAGCGTATTCTTGGCGCCTTGCCGTTTTTGCTAACGGAGATGAAACAGTTGGGGGGTAGAGGTATACAGCTTTGCTGTAAAAGTCTCTTGTCTTTGAAGCATGAAGCTCTCTAGCGCGAGGCGTAAACGAGAGTCCGGATGTTTTTACTACGCGTGAAGTTCTAGGGCGAGGCGGAAACGAGTTCTCCGGTGTTTTAGTGCCGTGACTACATGAGACAGCGATTACGACGACGAAAGGAGACGCCAACAGCCCCAGCCTTTAAGGGGCTTCGCCCCTAGAAGGAAAACAAGCACGCAAGCTACTACAACCACAGTAAGGTTCGATGTTGGGCTAGTCGGTCGAACATATTTAAGGGGCTGAGTATAGCTACAGTGGTATAGCGAAGAACAGGAAGGATGCACATGAACTGAGCGCTAACGTTTTGTCCGTCTGCAGCTTTCCTGCCCTTCGTCTTGCGTTGAACTACTCACCCCCTAAATAGAAGTATTACTTCTATTTAGTTTTTGCCTTTTTCCTTTGCGCCCTCCCCCCTTCATATTTTTCTTGTTCCTGGGAACTGTGATCTCGGAACGGATCGGAACGGCAGTGCAGAGACATCAGTGCTCCGATTAGAAATTTTAAATAAATTTTCATTGGTTTATCTTTCCCATTTTGACCATTTAGCATGCTCCAGCTCGTGTTTGTAAAGGGGAAGGCGGGGAACAGCCGGAACTCATTCCAATATTTACTTAGTTCAAATAATCCTCTGATGTTACGTACAACTTCGGCTACATACACTCCCGGAAGAAAGAGTTCCGAACTAACGTGATTTTCTGCTGTCCTCGAGTTGTGCACAAACCTTAACCCGAGGATTAGTGCAAGGCGTCTGGTCACAGCATACCCCTCAGGATGACACTCGCGCGCAACTTGCTCGTCTAAGTTTTTCTCTCTCTCCGTTCTGCAAGAACGGGTCGCAACAGAAGGGGTTCGGTGAAAAGTTGCTCCCGGGACCAGTTTAGGAGTAACAGCGAGGTTTTTGGGAGAACGAAACGCGGAACCCATTCTTTCAGCTCGAAGTAAATGCTGGTATATGTATACGCGCCTTCCAGGAGTGCTGTTTTAAATGCCCTTCGCCGCAAGACGCAAGGAATGATGCGACGTGTGACATAAATCTCTCTGGTGACACTAAGACAAAGCGGAAAAGCAGTCTCGTATGGATAAAGGGGAAAATAACTGCTAACATCAATAAATTTGAGCCGCGTGGACTGAGGCTACGCGATATTTTTCAAAGCTTTTTTTAAAACTTATGCAATGGCGGCACAACCCTAGTTTATTGCCTCGCAATGTTTCTACGCAAGGTCCTAGGATCGTTAGAAATAACCGGTGGCCCTAAACGTTCTAGCGTTGCTTCTCAGCGTGGATGTTTGTTAAAGAAACTTTTTTTTGCTTCCATGACGTGTCGCTTACAGCGCCTGTGGCTACGTCCGGCCACCGTTAAAAGAACTTGAGAAATCTGCAGAAATCTGTCTGCCTACTCAGGCGATGCCCCAGTTATGCATGATAGGAACCGCGCGCGAAAACCGGACAAATTAGACACACACACGCGACGCAGCTGAGAAGGTTTGAATGACCCTCACGCACGGAAATTCCTGCTCACACGTGGCAAGTGCCGCTGGGTACATCGTAGTGGAGGGCTCAGGACTGGGTTATAGGCCATCCAGGTATCTTCAATGTGACTCCAAGATCATGTTCAGGTCCAGTATCTTGTGTGTTTTTTTTTTTTTTTGCATTTTGGTGTGGCATAGAAACAAAAAAAAATCGAGGTCCGCCATGAAAACAAAATAATTCAGAATTGATTTTCATGATGGACCATAAACGCAAAAAAAAATATAAACAAAATGTCGAACGTGACCAGGATCTTGGAGTCATACTGATGATACCAGGATGGCCTAAACCAGTGATTCTCAACTATGAGGGCGCGGGGGCCCCTCTTAGACCTGTAAAAATGGTGGACGACACCACTAAGAACTGTATTAATCTGTGCCACTACGGTGAACAATTGGCTTTCGCAGCTAAAATCCGACCAAATGCCTATACTCTTTCAGTTGCGTGGCTTTCTTTTTCGGACAACTGACTTGTTGGGCAAAAAGTCGGTGTTAGAACACGTGTTACGCGGTGACGTTAAACTACATATCATGCGGCGAAGTCACACTTTGGCGTTGTTGGCAATGTTTCGCGGAAAGTAAACAACGCGGGAGAAGGGGAATTTCGGGGCAGGCGTCGCGGACCGCCGAAATGCCCTCGCGGCTCCACTTTTGAGAACCATTGGCCTAAACCAATCCATGCCCTCCTTCACGATGTGCTTAGGTGCACTTGTCGCGTCTGAAAGCAGTTGCGCGTGCTTATCGGCGAAGTTTAAAGGAGTACTGACACCAAATTTAGAGGCCTAAATAACGATATAATTGGCTTCAGTAGTTTGTACAGATTACCCACAGAAATTTTTGGAGCGATCCGAGGCTGGAAACGCATCAAAAATCGATTTTAATTGCCCTGGCCGCGAACTATTACAATCGGCAGCACTAGCGAAATCGCTTAGGGTGTGACGTCAGGCTATCCGCGATTTTGCGGCCGATTCAGCATGACGTCATACAGTTGTTTCCGGAACCGGAAGCGATAGCCTGCGCTGTTGTTGTGGGCGGTCTCGCTTCGATAGGAGGTTTGGCTTGGCTGCGGTACCGCTGTGAGCAAGGCTTGCGAAGTGCGCACTTCACGTTTCCGCGCAGGTATTGCCATCTCTCGACCGGTCGGCGCACCGCCCGCCGCGCGCCGCGGGGGCCGGTCAGCGTATACGCTTGCATCGCGGCAGATATCTGATCGCCGCTTTTAAAATAACCTGATAACAATCCCAAGCACAATTTTTCACCACACAACACCTACTTCTCGCATGTGGAACTTCATTTAACGATCAGATTGATTCAGAAGAGCAGCGACAAGCGGTTGCTACCGTCTTGCTACCGTGGTCTGCGCCGGATCGAGCCGCTGAGTGTCCGAGCTGGCAGGCGCGGCCGGCGTGTGCGCGAACTGTTTCCGAAGGCAGGAAACGCTTCACGATTGCCTGCTTATCCATTTTTTGCGATTAAACGCGCGGGATCTACAAATTCAGCTCAGCGATAGTCGTAGTTGACCATGGAGCAAAAACGGTGGGCGGAGCGACGCCGACGACGCATCGCATGCACGCATCGGGTCATGTGTCTCAAATTCACGCGTACGACTAGTCGTGGTGACAGTGTAACGATCAGTCGCATGCGAATCGAGTGTACAAATCGTACATGTGTCCAGCGCTTTAGTGTGAACGCGTGCAATCCGTAGCAGACGATGCAGCGAACGTCTTGAACCTTGCTTAGCGAACTGAGAAGTCGCTCGATTACATTTTTGCCTGCCAATCCCAGGCTCGGCCATTACAAAACAACACAGCGACCGTCATTTGGTTTGCGTGCGTGACTTCGTGCAACCGACCTAAAGATATTTCGAGGGCAGACACGGCGCCGCGGGCTCTCTTTGAACCCACGGTGCTTTGAGCCGCGCCGGGAGCAGCGGCGCCACGGGAGGCGGCAAGGGCAAGCTTCACAGCCGAACTCGCGCAATCCGCCGTCGGATGGCGCTGCCGGCCGCAACCTTGGTCAACTTCGGTTCGCCTTCCGCAATTTGAGTGAAAAGAGCGTTTTCGGTAATTGTCATTACTCCGCTGCAAGCACCGCGAGCTTGCCATTCTCAAAAGAAGTCGTTGTCTTGTGGATTGAGGCGTCCCCGACTTGCTTTATTTAGGCGGCGGCTTCGAATTATCCACCGATTTAAAAATGGGCACCAGCGGCCTCGTGTCAGGCGCCCGGCATCTTTCAGGGGGAAGGGGGGGGGGGGGTTCGTTTGGGAAGAAGCTCGACGCACCTGGTGTTCCAGCTTGGAATCCCAGTCGCCTTCGGAATTCATGCGATGCGGCACGTCATACGTGGAGCCGACAATGCAAAAGAGAAGCAAACAAAAAAAGTAGGCGGATTTCTTGTGTGTCGAGGAGACCTTTTCTTGTGAAAGGAAATTTTCACTGGAAAATAAAAGAATCCAAAGCAGCAAAAATGTGCTTTCCTGATTTCGCATTTCTGTTCTTTTTTTTTTTTTTTGTTTACTTATCTCGGCAATTCCTGCAACGACAGCGTAGCTTGTAAGTAGCGTATTGCGGTACAAGCTAATTTCTCACCGCTGTGCCAACTTGCTATTTTTTTTTTCGCAGTGGTCTTCTCATTTTCACCGTTCTCAATAATATGACGGCGCAAAAACTAACAGTCAATAAGGAAACTTGCATAATGTCCGGCCCTTGTGGTTCGAGTAATTAAATCAGTTTTTTTTCGTTAACCGCATTCTCAATTCATATAGTTTCTTGAATTGTTGTATAGTTTCATTTGGGGTTTTATACCTTGGTTTATTTTGCATCTTTGCCTGTAACAACAACAACAACAACAAACAACTAACAACAACATAATAAAATAATAATGATAATAATAATAATAATAATAATAATAATAATAATAATAATAATAATAATAATTTATAGTTTAAATACAGCAAATTATCTAGCTCGCATAAGTTTGCAGGCTTGCGTGCGTAGCTGGGCAGCTTCAGCAGTGGTCATAGCCGAAGCAGATGCTCTAGCACCATAAAAAAAAAACATCAGACATACAGGCAAAACATCGAAATGAACATCAAAATATCAGTGTGATAAATACAAGATTAACAAAAAACATTGTCAATTTTATCATCTCGACATATGACGGCACACACCCGCACAAAAAATAAAAATCCGGTGACAGAACAGCGAGAATTTCCCGGATTGTACTAAAAATGACTGAAGGCTCGGTTCTTAATTGTGAGTAGGAATACAACCGTCGGGTAAGGCATCAATGTCACACGTGAAACACATGTTCAACACATATAATTCACTTGGCAGAATGGCGCATAATTCCTCAATCTACATTTTTTTACCCATGACCGAACAAATACTGAAGCCTGTTTGTGGGATGTGAACAGCGCACATCATTTTGCAGATAAATGACAGCTTCATTATAAGTTGCGCAAGGGAGAGCCAGGGCAGTGTCATCAGCGCGTGGGGTTCACATAGTTGCAGCCTTGTATTTCTTGGCGTTCTGAATTGCACCCCCTTGAATTGAATCCCGGTGTTTCGCTTTGTTCTTGACTCGAACAACAACAAAAAAGTACATTTTTCTGTATGGATTCGGCAAGAGCCTTCTGGCTATGGATCCCCATGCTGTTCTGGGCGCTTGTGGACATGGTAATTTGCGAAATAAAAAAATCATTTGGAGAACAAAACGGTACGGATACACCTCCCACTCGTGTTAATAAGCAAGTCCATGGGTCTGTTGAATGACGTCCAGAACGTGTTCTAGAAGTATCTTCACTTAAATTATCATATCCGGAAATGTTAGGATCGATAGCATCTTGATTGATAGCTAGACGTATTGTTTTGCATCTATACAAAGAAAAGGACATTTTGTTTATTTTCAGTGTGTTTTTTTTTATTTCGCCAATTATCGTATCCACAAGTGTTGAGATTGATTTCATCTCCGTCAATTGGGGATCCAGATGCTAGTGATGCATAGGCAACTTTAAGTGACATGGAGCTGCAGCCGTCTTACTTGCTTTATTCTACCCATAAACTTTTTTTTTTGTTTTACCGTGTAGTCGATGTCTAAGCTTATTTAGTTTTTAAGCCTTGAAGAAGTGAACCCATCGGGCGCCGCTCCCTTGCGCCTCGCGAACCATCGCAATGACGCCGCATATGTTTACAGTGGGGTTTGGGGACATTTTTCTGGATATAATTATGTAGTTTGACTATTTAGTGGATAATATCACCTTCGTGCTTTCGCGGGCACATCGTATATTAGATGATCCTGCTGGCGAAGTGTTAAATGTCCTTCGGCAGAACGCGAGTCCTAGTCGGTATCACCAAAAAGCTCTAAGAAGACTGCAAGGGAAGGGGAACCTCTGAACACACTTTTATGTTGCACAAGTACGCGTAAATTTGAAGAAAAAATAAATATTTACCAGTGATAGTTATGCCGTGGGGTCTGTGCTAGGCCACTGCTAGCTCTGCGATTTCGATGTATGTTGACCTGACGCACTTCACCTACTGTCCCCGGTCCTCTCTCCTTGTTGTTGTTGTTGTTGTTGTTGCGCCTTAGGTATGGCACATACCCAATCTTTCCGTCAACCTTTTCCCTCCTCGTCGTCACTCTACCAAACACACGGGAGTTCCACAGCGCTTAACCATCGTCGGCGTCAGACGAAGGGGTGCATTTTCTGCTTTATTTTACACGTCCGTGCTCCTCTCTCCAAATCCCAACTACTTCAAAGTTACCGGAATGGCGCAGTCGGATAGACATCGGCTTCGTAACGCCGGCGACCCAGGTTCGATTCCGACCACGGGGAACGTTTTAATTTTTTCCACTTACCCACGATCATCATCATCGTCGGAGAAGGTTGGCTTTCCTGCTGTGCGTTTTGGGTGGACTACAGACGGCATCGGTGAGAGGCTGAAAGCGTCGCTTTAATAGAAAACGTCAGTAGCCCGTAGGTATAGAATCACGAATTCGGGAACGAACGGCCTGGGTTCGAGCCCCAGCGATGTCTATTGTTTTTTGGGCAAGACCTGTGATTTTGTAACTGTAGAATGTTCCTTCAGATCCACTCTATCCATTCTTTTCGGAAAGAAGGGTAGGTTGGTATCTTTTAGGTCGGTTGAGGGGCGAGGCGCGGCTTATTAGAGAGTTATAGCAGAGCGAAGAACCTGTCCTGGTACGGTACCCAATACACCTGCGCACGCGCACAACCAGCTTTTCCGCCTCCGCGCATGCGCAGTAGCACCGGTTCTCCGCTCTGCTATAACTCTCCATTAACACAATTAAGTAACGATCTGCAGCGCCCTGGAAGTGCAGAGCTTGTGCTGGCTTGTACCTAACTGGGAGCGGAATGTCGCTGCGGAAAGAGGCTCGCAGAAGGGCTGTGAGAAAGGGTGACGCAGCGCGTGCCTGGAAAGAGAAACAGCCGCACCGTAGGAGGGCAATGCGAGCCTCCTTTGGAGGTGGGGGTCCCGATGAGGGCGGACAGGTGGCTGCTGGAGATAACGAGCGAGCAGAAGGAGCTCGGCAGGTTGCTGGTCAAACGGAGACGGGCGCGGCCGCAAAGCTCAATGGAAAGTTCAGCAGCAGATGAACAGAAGGTCCGGCTAGGCTTTCGCTCTCTGCTTCTTAGAAGTTTGTAAACGTCTCCCGTATACGGTATACGTTGGTCATTCTTGGCGCCATTTCGTTAGAAAGCCGTGTTCCGGCATGTGGTACGCGGAATATCGGTGCCATCCGCTGCTCACAGCGGCGTGTTTTTCGTCTCACGGGGCACATACGGCTTTCGCATTACTGGCTTAGTGCTGCGCGACCCGCCGCGATTACGCTAGAAAAAAAAAAAAGGGTTTGGGGGGGGGGGGGGGGGTGTTCAACAATAACGTTTTGCAATCTCGAGCCATTTCGCTAAACGCGGGTATCCGCACAGTCTTGTCGTAAAGGAAACATATTGCGTTTATACATTGAGTAGCAGTTTAATGGAGCTGCTAACGGCGTGGGATTCGATTTGGTCAAAGCCAAACGATGAGATAAACCGCACGGAGGAACGACACAAGCTGTTTGTTTCAGTAGATTTTTTTTGTTTTGTTTTTCTGCTGTGTACACACATGACAAAAGGGAGAAACGGCTGAGCTTTGACTTTTGCAACCTTTGCGGCCCCGAGAACCCGAAAGGTTTCGCCAGCAAACTACATTAAGGAGTCGTTCACGCGGTTGAGCAAAGGAAAGAAAGGGTTTTCATGTGTGTGGGTGTGTATGTGTATTTGTGTATATGTATATCTGCATGGCAAGCCGTGGTGTCCGGTACGGCAGGCAATCGCCGAGCTCCATCCGTCGTTTTCTTGTCCTCAGCTAATGACAACGGAAAGCGGTGCCGCTGTCTCAACGTTTTTCCTCGTCTTTTCCTCTCCCGTGTCAGTGCCTTCGAGGAGGTTTCGTCACGACCACGCCTAGAAGTTTCGTTTTTGGAGTCTCATTTCGTGTTCTTTTTTTCTAATTTTGTTGAACTTCGCTTTGGTGACGTCCGACTATCCTTTTCAGTCAGCCACTGCACTGCTTATAAGTCCGTTTTTCCTGATCATTAATCTAGAATGCGGAGGTCGTGAGCCAAAGAGCGATGCAGTCCTTGGGAAGGGTCTTCGTGGCGCCGTGAGAGAAATGGAGGGCGGATGGTCACCCGGTGCGGATTGCGGGGCCGCGACGCGCCGGTCCACAGATAACGCGCCCGAAAGGGAGCGCACGGATGGTCTGGCACGACGTCTGTCCACAGGCGCCTTTTTGAGCGATGCGGGCCCCCAAATGGAGCAAATGTTTGCACTGGGGCAAACGGGGCGCGATCACGAAAGGGTCGTTTGCCTTCTATACAAATGAATAACCGCGGCGATTCCTCAGGGGAATCCGCTGCGTGCGTTGCGGATTTCTTTTTTTTCTCTCTCTCTTTCTTCTATCCCTGCAGTTAGCGAGCCCGGTCGAAATCGCTTCGGAACAACCTCCCGACATTTCCGTCCTGATTACGATTGCTTGTACGTGCGCGGCGGGAATAGTCTGGCTCCCTCTGCTGACGCAATACGTTGTGTAATCGCGCCGGCGTACTCTCCTTGGCTAGATTTACTGTTGAGAGAGCGCCTTATCAGTGCATCCGCGATCGCATTTTTGTTGGCATTTTCGCCCGAGTGCCGTGCGCATTCGAAAAACGGATATTGACAAAATGTTTCCTGCGCATCAAATCGATGGGGAGGGTGTAGGAAGACAAGTTGATTGAAATGGGGCGGTGGGGTGCGGGTAGAGGGAAAGAGGAAAGGAAAGGTGGCGGGACGAAGGAAGCAAGGCGCCAGCATCTGGGCCTGAGAGTAGATTTGCGAATCACCCGTAAGGAATTGGGAAATCAGTGCTGAGTACGTGGGGCCCCCGGTAGTTGTAGAAACCCGAATGCGCCGAAAAAAAAAAAAAGGAAGAAAAGAAGAATTGCGGGGCGAAAGCGCGTCTAAGGTCTTATATGCGCGTTTCGTTGCCGTTGCGTAGCTGTTGGCCTCGCTTACGCGGTTTTTGGAGCGGTATTTGAAATCTCGCAACCGCACCGCGGGGAGGTCGTTAGAATGTGATCTAAGGGCAGAAGTGGGACGCTTTTACGGCCGGTGGTCTCGGCAAATCGCCGCCTCAAAGGTCTCGCCTTTAGTGGTTGGCTGTTTGCAGGGGTCGTCTGTTACGATGAAAATAGCGTGGCAGCGAAATTGGTCGCTTTTACAGCTTTAGGCGGCGAGCTATCCAAACAGTTTAAAGAATGCACACGGAGGTTTCAAACTCTGATCTAGTGTGCGTAATGTTTTCACCTTTTATTTTTGTAGAGCTGGGTTGGGGGTGCGGGTGGTTTGCTCCTGTTGAAGGATTTGTTTTTAAGCTTTGATTTAACTGCTCGATCGTCTTCACTTTTGCATATTTAAATGACGTGGTCCAAAGCCCGTTGGGCTGCGAAATTCCTTCGGCAGACGTCAAGTGGCAATGGGGCGAAATATGCGCGCCCTCTGACAACCTCCGACGACTCACCCAAAGGTTAGCAGTCGCTCGTGTACGAGTACAGATGTAAGCGGAGTAGAATAGCAGCTTTTCGAAAGAAAATTGTGCCTTTGTTGTAGTGAAATAGCGACTGCCCACCTACTGCCGTGTGATTTTGCTAGACACTTTACCTGCGTGTTATCGAACATCTAACAGGGCAAGTTTTAGCACCTATCTAGGGTGTGGTCAAATGCTGGAGGCGAAAATGGAGGATTGAACCAAGGGCCCTTGCAAGTGGTGCGGTCGGGGAGAGGATTCGCTCACCGGCATCGTAGCTTGTTTCTCGACTCACAGTGGGAGTGCCGAGCAAGCCGGATATATTCGAAGTAAAGTCGAAACCCCCCAACTCTGTGAGGAATGAATGTGTGGATGAAGGGAATGTAGCGATAAAGGGCGCATAGTGAACTTTGTTATACCGTTCCCGAGTCAATGACGCTTTGGTCATGCTGTATCACAAAGCACCAGAACCTTGAAAAGGCGCGATTAGACGACGGTGCGCCTGGCCTCGGAACGAGCTTATTGTTAAATTTAGGTTTATCACCTCTGACTTGTGCGGCGCGATTTGTTTCAGCGCGTTTACAAAGTGTATCAGCATTACAGTTGCTACCGCCTACTACCCTCCGCTCTTTCATATTTGAACGCCCGTATTGCAGTGATCCGGCGGCTCGATTTCGACATCACTGCCGATCGAATCTACCTCTCTGCCCCCGCACGGTTGGCGCGCGTGCTCGTGCAGTCTCTTTTCTCGCTGCCACGAGGCGCGTAGTGGCAGCAATTGCAATCGTGCTCTGCCGCTGTGCCCTTTATTTTGATCGCTGCCTAAGAGGAGGCGCCGCGCGCGCACGCGCTACCTACCGTCTCCCGCGGCGACGGCGTCGGCAGTATCTGCTTCACAGCAGCACCTGTTGCTTGCACGCTTTCCATCAAAAGCGGCGTTTGTTTCCCTTTAAGCCGAGCAAACGGTACGGAAGTTTTGTTTTGCCTGTAAAGGGTGCTCCACTGCAAGCACAGTCATGGTGCGGTGAAGCCTGCTTCCCGGAACCGGCGAAACAGTTACATGCGACCAGTGGCGTAGCCATAAATGTCTTTCGGGCGGTGTTATACCCCGCCAGTAAAAATAAAAATAAAAAGATGAAGCGCCTGTGACCAAACAATGTCTTAGTGAGTTTTCCACTTTAATAAAGCCAATACATTAGATGCCTCGTTTGCTGTAATATATACATAAAAATAAGATAGCTCACAGGGCTAAAGTTTTCCGTTTTAATGTATGGATGCGGAGTGAAAATAGCATGGGCGAAAGAAGGTTGAAAGGAGGGAGAGGGGGATGCAGAACTCAGAAAATTTCCGAGGTTGCCCTGACACCGGCCGCCCCGTCCCGCGCCCCGGCTACGCCCCTGCCTGCGAAAGGTTGGGCTGCCAGCTTACAGAAAACGACTCTCGCTATACAAATGTATCGTTGCTGCTCCTGCATAGACTACATGCCGCCGGCCGCAGCCCTACACTCTACCGCACGTCTTACACACCGATGATTTTGCGGATTTCGCAGTCACTTCTCGAAAGTACGCGAGAAATAAAACAATTTTCTGACGCATAGTGTGGTGCCAGCAATTGTGACGTCGTCTTCTTTGAACATTGGAACTGCTTCCGTACACAAAGGCTATTTATTTCTGAAGTGGTCGGTGACGCAGCAATTTAAATTCTAGCTAGCACCGAAGCAGCCTTGCGACTTCTACGACTACGCTAGCCACGCTATGAAACCACCGGGAAGACAGTGCGCGTATGTTTTTTATTTGAAAGTCCTATCCTTCGACATTTCACGCAGATGCGTTCCGGAAAGGACGTTGTTTTCGCTGATACAAAGAAAACAAATATCGACACTTCCAAATTTCACGCTATGCGACGTCAGCAATGACGTTTTAATTCGGGTACCCAAAACAAAGTAATAAGTGCGCTAAGTTCATGCTAGCACTGGAGCGGCTAAATAAAACGGGACCGGAGACCCCAGTACTATTGCACAATCGTGCTTATTGGCGTTCGCCATTGCTGGCTACCGCCAGTGACAGCCACGTCCCCGTGACGTCACAGGGGCGTGTCGAAAAAGGGGTTTCGAATAGCCACTCTCGATAAATTATTCGATGTTCGCGCAAAGTGGGCATGATTGTTTTACTGACATGCCAATCTTTCGAATGAATCAAGCGTTTACTTGGGCTCATGATTCGTGTAATAGCTATCGTCGGGGCCTTTGGCAGTAAGTGCAAAGCAGCGAATGTTTCGCTGATGCGGTTGGGGGAAATTATGGCGATTAGATAAGAAATAGAGGGGTCCTTGCTGCGTTAGGAGACGTGTTCAGAGCGCAGACACGATGCACAAACCACGGACATTGCTACCCCGCCCCCCAACTGTGGCAAGGGCTCAAATTTACCGACACGAAAAAAAAAAACATGAATGGTGTAATTTGCCAAACAATCGTTCTCCCCCACTTTTTTTTTTTTGAGAGTGGGGGAAGGGGGGGGGGGTCAATCTCCTTGTCAGTGTGAGATTTCGGCGTATTCGAAGTTCGGTTTTGCATTTCCCTGCGGGAAAGTGAATTAAAGGCGCAAAAAGAAACGAAAGGGAAGGGTAATACATGTAGTCGTTTTCACATTTAAGAAAGCCCATTTCAAAATTACTCGAAAGTTGTTTTCCAGTGGCCTTACTTGGTGTACGCCGGTAAGTGGCGTTTTAGCTGCCGAACTCCGTCGCCAGGTCTTCTCGCTGTCACCTGTAGCCGGATGGAAGTTGCCGCTGTTAAAGGCGCCGCTCGCTGGCGATCTGGTGGCACCATTGCCCCAAACACGACGGGCGACCTTGTCTTTGCCGTAAATTATTCGCCAGTCTAAACAAGCACACTGCTGACGCCAAAACGGCGACAACAGAGCTCGCGCTACTCTCGTCACGTGTAGGCACCAACGCGTTAGTTGTCAGCGCAGACATCAGGGGAGCTGTTTGTCAGACGAATGGAATTTTTCGGAAACAAAAATGCGGGGACAGAGACAGGAAACGCTCAAAAGGCCGCGCCCCGAGGGGACCTCGTTGTCAGCTGCACGAGGGAGCCTACGCCAGCGTATAACCTGCGGCGCGCCTGCGACGCTGCGATGCGAATCCGTTTGTTTGGGCTGAAAAAAGAAACCGACGCGGCGAGAGCGGTAAGTGTCTGCATAATTGGTTTGGGGCTGCACAAGGGGGACTTGGAGAAGGGGGGGGGGGGAGAGGGCAGGGCAGGCGGTGAAGGATCGAACCGAGCCTCACAAAAGAACGCGGGCACGTAACGCACTTTTTTCACTGTTTCGTCACGCGCACCTTCCCCCCGTTTTCGGTGCGCGGAGCAGCGTTTGAACTCCTGGTTATGGTGCCTCCTGGGCCTCGCCAATTACTGCGCGTACGAGAGGTGAGCTCTTGTTTGGTTGCGTAGGAGGGGAGATGGCGGTATGTGGAATTCGCGCACCGACTGCAGGGGTCCGCGGGGAACGCGAACGTTTGCGATGCAGCGGGGAGGCCGGTGCGCGAAGGCGGGCGAAGTTGCGGGGTAATTGAGTTCGCCGATGAGTTTCGTTGGCTTACACGTCTGGATGCGGCGGTAACGACGGCTGCGGATGTGAACGTGCCGAATGGTGAGTTTTTCGGGGCGGTGTGTTTGTAATCTCTAAAAACGGATGGGTTGGCACGGTCTGCGGTTTTCTCACGATGCATTCAAACGGCGGGCTATATGATGCTTAACTGCGCAGCCTTAAAAACGTAGCGTGACTGAATCGCTGGGTGGCGTGATTTCAGTTCCGAATAGAAAGCGTGAGTTCGACGTTAACGCCGTGAGAACAGTTTTTTATGGTCGTTTATCTCCTCCTTCGTTGTCTCGAACATTTTTTTTTTTTGGAAGTAAAGGAAGGTTTAAAACCGAGCTGTTAGTGCGACCTTAGGTGAAACCTTTCGTGTCGGCGTAGACAAAAAGGGAAAAGAAATCGAAGCCCCCTGTTTCGTTCCTGATGTAAGGAGTGGTGTTATGATCGCAGTCCTCAACGAGCAGAGAAAGCTTATCCACTCAGCGCCCAGGATCACGTTCCGCTTTCAGAGGGCGATCACATCTTGCCCACTGATGACCCCTTTCTTGTTCACCCATTCTCAATCGAATCGTTGAACTTCGGCTTCTGCAATGGAACGCTGTGATTGCAGGCTGCTGCTTTCGCCATATACTTTATTGTATGAATGCTGATTGGTTCATGTGAGCCCTGGCCGTCATATCTACTATGCTATTAGAGAATGCCGCCACCTTCAGCTTGCGAACTTGTTTCTCGGGTGCCTCCGACGTAGTATCCGAACTTGATCGTGTTCAGTTACTGTGTTGTTCGGATCGTTCTCGTGTAGTCGTCAGCAAAGATACCCCTCGCGTTAACTTCTCTAACGAGCAATGGTGCTTACGTATCCGTATGGATGTTGTAATTTAGGTCAGCGGCAGTTTTCTCACTTTTCTCGACACACATGCCGCATCCCATGGTGTAAACAATGATACTGTGCGCCTTAGTAGACGCAGGTGTAGACGCAGTAGCTCTGTGCCTATTTATTGGGTGTAACGCTTCACAGAAGAGTACAGGCAGCAGGGGTATTCGGACGGCGGGTCTCAGCGAAGATGGCTGACTCAGTGTGGCACGCGAGCGGAGGTCACACACATCTGCGCCGTAGTCTTCGAACTCCTTGGCTGGCCAAGAGGCCCGGCACGTGTCCTTCACTGGGTATTGTACACAGCACGGCGATCACACACACCGCGAGCGGGGGACCGCGGCTTGACCGATATTTGCGCGATAATAATAAGGTATGCGGTTCGTCCGTTCACCCTCGTAAATCTAGTACTTTTTCGCAGCAATAACGGCACAAAACGGATAACGTGCGCGGTGATTCTTGAAGTAACGCGAACGTTCTTGTTCCTATGCATCGGCAGTTTTCGGCAGGTGTAAATACGACGTCTGCTCGTGAGAAGTGGTTCCGGTACGCCAACCACGTTCCGAGAATTTCAACGTCAGTGAAGCCACATTCGCGATGATTTTCGGAATTCCAGTGCCACGGAGCAATATGGGTTATTCTTCCTCTTTTTCGTATTAGCCCCTAAGCCGCCTTTCCTTTGGTACTACTCGGCTTTCGAGTTCTCGTACAGGGTGAGGGCACCAACTTAGCCCTGATTTAGTTCTTATCAGCAAGAATCGTGCCATATATGCCCGATGCCAGGCAGTGCCTTTGAATGCTACTGCCAGGAATCTCGTTTTACTGGCCGTTTTATTTCTCACTGCCGGGCCTAAGGAATCTGTCCTGGGGGGTGCCGAAACACTGCGTACTCCAGAAAGTGTTTTTATTACCTTCCTTTCACTCTGGGTTAGACGATGTCCACTGTTTCTTTCGTTCCACTTCTCTAGGATCCCATCCAACGTGAACATTTTGAGATCACTGCACTCAGGGGGACATATTTGCTTGTGCAACTTCGAAGGCCACTGCGACGTTAGAGAAATTTTGAAAGATCTAGTTGTGCGACGCTGTAGTTGGAAAAGCGCTTTACTGTGTACGGTCGATCCGTTGGAGATCATTCTAGAGCGCTCGGGTGCTCTGCTGCGCCGTTCCATAAAAGCCGCTTCCGCCAGTGGTCGCGCTGATTCATATAAATTTCTCCCATGCGTTTGGTGCCCCAACATCTAAGAAGCCGTAAAAAAATACTCGTTTGACCTCGAAGCTCCAGCAAGCTGCCATTGAGCCACTTTTAGACTTAGCGGGCACAACACAGCTCGAGCGCTTCGGACAAGCTTGACGCCTGCATAACCCAGACGGAGCACAGACTTCGACCTAGCTGATAAGACTGCCTGGGACAAAAGCGCGTGTGCGCTTTCTTTTGGGAGTTTGTTTAGAAATCAGTGGGGCTGAAACTTTTTTCATTTGGTGTCTTTCCTCGTTGATTGGCCGCGTAATGCAGCTCCTAACCTGATTAAGTTCATCCCCGTGTAGGGGAGAAGCTGGTCGAGAGGAGTTAGCACTCTTCATGAAGGAGCGAGGTGGTTGAGTAGGCAGCAGAGAGATATGGTCATCCCTTTCTTTCAGAGGGAAAGCTACCGGGGCCTCTCTCGTCAAGGGGGGCAGTGTAGCTCACGAGCTCCTCACTTATACTCTGCAGCAATTGTTTGGGTAGATGAAATGGTGAAGGGGAGGGGAGAGTAAGAGCGGGATTCCGACCCATTCGCTCGCCCTTCACGGAGGCACGCAAATTGAATACAACACTGCAACGCTTATGTGGGCAGTGCTCAAACGCTGCGAGTGATACTCCGCGCGTATACCGCTCAGCGTGTATAATTGTGAAGTCGTTTGGAAACGCAGTGAAGTAGGGGCCGATTTGCATAGTTTCGCCTTCCTAGCTATAGTTGGCGAGAATGTGGCTGGCTGCTCTAAAAAGCAGTGGCTCTTGGCAGTTTCGAGTTGATGCGCAACCGGGCGATTAAAAATATTAAAGCAGCAACAACGCACTTAACGAGAGAAGCGAAATGATATTTTTGCGTCGCTGGTGTAGAGCCGTGATGCCGCCTTTGAAACTATGCTGGGCAGAAAGTTTTGCCAACATCCCTATTACCGAGGAAACTAGCGCCGTTTAATGATCGCATAATTAGGCGCGCCGGTAAAAGAAAACGGACAAGACAAAACCAAAATAAAACGGAGGGAAAAAAAATACGAGAAGAAAAAGGGTGAAGGAAGGAACAGAAAATCATTCGGTTCGTACTTTCGAAAATTCCCCACTTATTTTTTTTCCCGCGCACGTACGGCAGTGCCGAAACTGCCACTTTGAATTTCGAGGCACGGAACAATTTCAAGCAAGCTCTTCAAGGAGCTTATTGCGGACATTAGTGCGCGCGCGCGCGCCCGCCCTGTTGTGGAACTCTGGTGGCACTTTAGAGAAGCTAGCACGCGGCTCATGAATGTGTCCAGAGCGGGCGCGTTATGTGTTACTCCTTCTGCATGCTAACTGCATTTAGGCATCTCTCATGCTCTTGACAGTTGCTTTTTATTTATTTCCTTTTCCCACTTCGGCGCGCGCCAGCAGAAATTGGCATATCTTTAAGCAGCGTCGAGCTCTGACTGTAGCGCGAGTGGTCTTCGGCGGAGCGAACGTGAGAGGAGGTGAGGGGAAGATGAGAGGAGGAGAGGAACGTGATGGAGGGTAGGAGATGAACATGTAGGGAAGGAGGGGGAGGGCATTTCAGGGGCGTCGCTACAGTCGCTGCTTCTTCAGTTGGCCGCCAGCGAGGCGGCCGACGGTGACGCAGTTTTCAGCCGTTGTGGCCGCAACATCCGGCGGATTTATTCTGCACGTGCTCTGCGTAGAATATGCTGTTTACGAAACATCGTCTGGGTGTTGTATGTGTGCCCAGTGGGAGACGAGGTGCCCATTCCTATCGACCGACGCTCTCCTCGCTACGGTAAAAGCTTAGCCTCGTCTCCACGCGTCGCACGTTGCCTCTCCAAGAAAGTGCGCCTTCGCTAGGCCGGTCGGGTTGGCCCTGGAGAATTTAATTGTGCGGGTGCTCCGGTTGTTTGTCAGGTTTGCGGCTGTGGGGATGAACTCTAATACCGCCGTGTTAGACGGAAGGAGCGCGGCAGAATAATTTCTAAGGAAAGCTGAGTGCCTTTGGCTGGCGAGCTGTTGTGGGATTGGTGTCGCCTGGAGTTTTAAGTGCAGAGCACTTTAGGGGCCCGGCTTGCCGTCGTAGTTCGTCCTCCGTCACGCTATCTAGCCACCGCAGTCAAGCGGCGTAACGGGCCCAAACAGAGCCCCGTGGCGTCACGGGCCCGGCTTGCCGTCGTAGTTCGTCCTCTGTCACGCTATCTAGCCACCGCAGTCAAGCGGCGTCATGCACCCAAACAGAGGCATCGAAAAGGTACTCGCTTGTCCCTCGATCCCGCCTTCCGGCCAACAGAAGACACATCAACAAGCCGTTTATATATAAGCAGAACTGTTCGAAACTCCTGGAGTCGCTGGCACTGGTCATACCAGTCCCCGTTAGTTAGCGCAAAAGAAACTCCAGGTACATCTGAGGCAAAATATATGTAAATAATCGGCAGTCCCCGCGTTCATTTAGTTAAGAGGGCTCGTTGGGTTGATTTTTACGACAGTAAACGAAAAAAAAAAGTGACCGCGGAAGACTTTTTATGAAAACATACATGTTCCAAACGACGCAGTAAGGCTCCGACACGTGCGTGATGAAAGCAAGCACAAAAAGAACAGAACTCCCGCTCGCGCTGTTCCGGGCAGTGGGCGCGCGAGTACTGCGAAGGTGGGAAATTTGGATTACATTGGACAGGCCTCCATTTAATTAAATCATCAAGAGAGAAGTGAGACATGGAGGCGAAGAGCGTGAGGGGGAGGGGAGGGGGGATAGCAGTGGGCGGATAACGGCGCCAGAGCCTATTGTGGCGAATCACTGCTCTTCACTTCGACAGCTTTCATGTTGATTGGAACGGCCTTAATTTTTTGTTTTACAGCGAAACTTTCAGTGCGACTATATCGAAAGCGTTCGTACACGTTCGTACACGCTACACATAACTGGCCACACAGAGGTGCCCGCATGCGCAGAAGGCCCCAAAGGATGTTAGCTTGTCCGCTATTTAGAAAGATATGTTGCGAGCAGAAGCGCAACGCGTAGAAGACGTATCGAAACCATTCGAAAGCGTTGAGGCGGCTTGCACAAAGCGTCTCAAGCGGCAAGATCATGAAGGCCTTCTACAACGCGAGTCCGTGGAAGCAAGTCATCTCGGGTGTTCAACTCTGCAGTCATGGTTTCGCATTCATAACCCAAACTGCTTGAGGTGTCCTCTGACTTTACTTGCACGCGCCTGTTTGTTGAGTGTTCAGGCTTACACTCTTTTCTGCGCCCTCAGGCATTGGCTGGCGCTGTAACTCCTTTTTTACTTTCTTTTTCTTTAACAAGACATATTTCGCATGCGAGGAAGGCTTATACAGTCTCTTCTGAAGTGGCGTAGGCACGAAAGGGCGGGAGGGAACCATTTAGTGCTTTACCAAACCGCAGTGGTAATCGTATGAAATCGGCTGTTTTTTTCCCCTGTTGTTATCATCTCCTGTATAGTAAGTAAAGTTCTAATTGACCGCGCCACAGCACAGGGTTTGGGGCGTTGCGGGCGTCGGTTGGGACTTCTGTCAGCTCCAAGGTTTTCTACAGCCGGGGTCGGCAACCTTTTGAGGGGGAGGGCCGATTTGCATGAAGCCGACAAGGCGGAGGGCCGTGGCGGGGTGTTGGATGGAGGAGGGCCGCTTTGCAGGCAGAGAAAAAAAGTTAAGCGAATCGCCAATAATATTTGAAAATAGCTGGTTAAGTGTGAATATGGGGGACACTGCCAACTGGAAGCGATCACTTCTCTGTTCCTGTCCCCCGTCTAACCCCATTTGAAGCTGTGCCGGCCTTCAGATAGGAATGGACAGGGGGAGGGGTGGGCGCTCGGATGACGAGCTGGGGCCGCATAATACTGCCCCGAGGGCCGCAGGTTGCCGACTTCCTAGCTGGTCTACAGCGTACGTTACGGCGTTTACAAACGTGAGTTCTTCCTGTAGGCGCGCTGTTTTGTTTGGCGGGAAAGCGTTGCTGGTTATCGTTTTCAGAATGTTTGCTGACCTCCCCAGCTCTGTAGTTCGGAAAAGCCGGCTCAGTCGCCACTTATCCTACTTCTGGCGTTTGCTGGATTGAATCGTTGTTTGGTGGTAGCTCAAGGCAGCTTTAGTCTCGAGTTCTCATCGACATTCTGCGCAGCCAGGTCATTTCGTCTTTCTTAAATCTCTGCATGAGATCTTGGGTACAGCGGTATTTTGCGGACGGAAATACCTGTGGTCCCTGGGTATTTACTCTCGTCTGAATACTTTAAACAGCGGAGCTGTTGTCATCATCATCATCATCACCAGCCTATCTACGCCCACTGCAGGGCAAAGGCCTCTCCCATTGTTCTCCAATTACCTCGGTCCTGTGCCAACTGTGGCCAATTTATCCCCGCAAACTTCTTGATCTCATCTGCCCATCTAACTTTCTGCCGCCCCCTGCAACGCTTGCCTTCTCTAGGGATCCACTCTGTTACCCTTAATGACCAGCGGTTATCTTGCCTTCGCATTACATGCCCTGCTCACGTCCATTTCTTCTTCTTAATTTCTACTAATATGTCTTTAACACCAGTTTGCTCCCTGACCCACTCCGCTCTCTTCTTGTCCCTTAATGTTACACCTATCATTTTCCGCTCCATTGCCCGCTGAGTCGTTCTCAATTTAAGTTGAACCCTCTTAGTGAGCCTCCAAGTTTCTGCCCCGTAGGTGAGTACCGGTAAGATGCAGCTGTCATACACTTTCTTCTTCAGCGACAATGGTAGGCTGCTATTCATTATCTGAGAATGTCTGCCATATGCACCCCACCCCATTCTGATCCTTCTAATTATCTCTGCCTCATGGTTGGGATCTGGGGTCACAACTTGGCCTAAGTGGAGCTGTTGTAGGTGGCCGTAATGTGTAGCGCGTAACGCGTTAAAAATATCAAGAAAATGCCTGACTCTCGTGAGCGCGTGCCTCGCGGTGACCGCTGATCGTCCCCGGCTCGCGCAGTGGCTTTAGTAAAATAAATAAATAAATGAAACTGGCGAAAATCCAGAGAAGCGCCTCGCGTTGCCTAGCAACTAACAGTGCCACAGCTGGCGCAACACCTGCTCCACCAAACCTCGATGCGACTCCAGGATCGCCGCGGATGCGTCGTGCACGTACGCGCCGCCGCTGCGTTCCAGCTGCCGTCAACCGCTACCGCGCACGTAATGCTCGGCATGAGAAATACGGCGATACCGATGCATGTGACGATGACTACTGCTAGCACAGTGCAAAGCGACGACTAAACGTAAATTAGCAATTTCAAACTTGTACAAATTCGTGGTGATGAGTCATCCATTGCTCACGTAGAAAGAAATCCTGCAGCTTCGCTGTGGTTCAAGCCTTGCGCGACTTCGTGCAAGCTTCGCCAGTTTCTTTGTCTGTGCGTGTTAATATCTGAAGTTTGCAGCACGTATCGCCTTCGTGTTGCAGCCTTCGTGCTCTTCCGAATTTTTATTGCGTAGCATTCTTTGCCGAGTACCCCACAGCCAGGACCGTGCAAAGCCCTGCATTTCCACGAAAATGCAGATATCGCGAAAGTTCTACGAAAAGCGTAAAGGGAGATAATTGGTCGGACAGGATTTAGAAAAGGAAAAAAAAATGGCTGTAAAGAACTGACACTCAATATAAGCGGCATAAGAATGTCCGCATTAGTAGACAATTCTCTGAATTTCTGCAGCATTTTACCTTATGTAACGTTAAAGTTGCCAGTATTAGAGACGGAGGATGAAGGAGAAAGTGGTTGTTTGGGGGGGGGGGGGGGGGGGAGGGGGAGATAGAGGCCGATACGGACGACTAAACTCCCGTATTGTTCTTCTCACGAGCTACGCAATCGAAACCTTTCCTTTAGTGTTTCTACCGTGGGAGGTGCACATTCGCGCGTATTAAAGAAAGGTCAGTGAGCGGTTCCTTTTACCCGGGTCCAGAGCATATATAATTCGGAGTGCTAACTTCTCCATTCCATGCCGCATATTTACTTGCATGAGACGAATTTTATCTCCTGAACCGTGGCCTCTTTGTATGCTCAACAAATTCTTGGGCAGCATTTAGAGCAAATGCCAAGCGGTTCCGCGAACCGCGCTTTTTTTGGAGGAAAGGCGCCTTCCTCTACCCGTTCTGACAGCGCGTATTCGAACTTGCAATAGGATGGGCATACGAGCTGCGTGTTAGGCCGGAGCGGGCGGCTTTCACTCAGCGGAACGTTGCGCGCGCCCGCATTTAACCAACGCGTCTGCGTTGCGTCACCGCTTCGAGCGTATACTCTTGGGCTTTTTCTGCGTAGGTGCGTACCGTACGGAGCAGCGGGTGGGTGTGGGCCGTATTACAATGCGTAGGGCGGCTCATTGTGCTCTCCCACGTAGGTGCGGACGTATGGGCTGTTGGCCGCTGTGTTGTTAGCTAAAACCCTTCTTTTGAATTGCGTGCCGGGGAGCGGGCGGTGACCCTCGCACAGACAGTGGGTTTCGATCGGCCTCGATCGAAACGAATTGTACTTTTCTCCTCGGGCTCAATTTAGCCCGCGCTCAGTTTAGGAGTGTGGGGCCACATTCTGGAGAGATTCCTCCTTTCATCGTATCTGGCTGATACGCTTGGTTAGTCTGTTCGGGGAAAAGCAGATGTTCGGCAGATGCTCTCGCACCGATGAAACAATGAATGCCACCGAAGTTAGTACCTTATACACCTAATAAACTGCTTTGTTTCAGTTCAATAGTGCATTCATTGTCACTTCCATTTTTTTTTTCATTAACCTGTAGTCCCCGGTTAGAAATGGGGTTAGAATTGGCCCGATACCACTTTTCTGGCGCACCACAGATACGGTCGCCTGGCTTCCTTTTTTTGTGCAGCATTTCCCTATCTAAGGCCTTCCTTCTATTGCTGCACTTAACTGACAGTTTATTATATTTGCTCTACTAAGATTCCTCAAAGGCATTACAATACAAACAACCCGAACCCTTATATCATGTGCTCTTGCTCCCTCCTGGTCACCGTTATCACCATCACAATGTTTATTGTCGCCGTGCTAATTACAAAGGCAGCACAAACAACAGCGGCACTTGAAGGCCCCATGAAAATAAGATGCAAGTTTGGTTCACTGCGAACAATGCCACGTCCGAATAACACATCATGACGTTAGACGTCAAACGTTGTACCATTAACCATTGTACCGACTGGCGTATGCTGACAAAAAAGAAAAAGAAAAGCTACCGCCAATAATTATGATGGTGCGATTTTAGTAGAGGCCTGTGGTTACGCTTTATCTCATCGCGTTAATGCTACCACGGAGTTAACACACTGCTGACTTTGCTTTTGACGACACCCGCCCATTCCAATTCCAGTCTGCCGCAGTGGTGTACAGCCAAAGCGTTGCGCCTCTTACACACAAGGTTGCGAGTTCTTTTCTTGCACCCGGAGGCTCATCTCTGATATGGGCGAAGACGAAAATGTGGTTGATCCCTCTTTCATGGGAATCGGTAAAACACGAAAGTGAAATTTGCCTTCACAGGAACAGTTGAATGTTTATTGTGCATCGATATGACGTTACACATCGCTATTTCGTCGGTGTGGCACCGTTAGACGCATCAACATTAGGCACTGGATTACACGCGCCGGCGCATTGCGGAAATCCGATTGAAACCCCAGGCGCTTGCAAACCGTGCGAATGAAACCGAACGGGTTGTCAGAGAATCGTTTGGTGAAGTCACGGTCCGCTACAGTGAAAGCAGCATGATTTGCGGGACGGCAGCAATCTTGTGGGTGTGCTTGGCGAGCGACGTCCTGCTGGCGGGTCGCTTCGGCAAAGGTGCGACCACTTCGGTCCTGCTCCGTGGCGTGTACATCAGACGGTTGCGTTGCGACGAGCTCAACTTGTGGAGCGCGAGAGGCAGAGTTCGTAGCTTGGACACTGAATGCGTGAACGCGTTCCGCTTCCCGCTGGCGTGTCTCGTCGCACCAAAACAGTCAGGAGAGCGACATTCCCCAATCGGCGTCGTTGCCTTTCTGCCTTACGCAACAGTTTTCTTACATGGGGCCACGGTGGAGGAATAATTTATTCCTCCACCGGGCACGGGGCCATCACTACTGCAGCATAGGCGGTGGTTAAATACCGCTGCTTAAGCTGCTGTACGCTGCCCTGTCGAGGTGCCAACTATCGGCGCTCATTAGCGTCATGACGCACTACTTCGCTTCACCTCTCCTAGACGGCAGCACTCTCTGAATGGAGAATGTTATAGGGAAGGATATAAGGCGCGTTCGTAGAGCTATACAGGCTTGAGTTCATAGCCCAGTTGGCAGAGCGTTTCACACCTCTTGTTGCGGCCAGAGTGATCGTGGGTTCAAATCCTAGCGCCGCCGCGTCAATGGAACTTTCTCGTGCGATGTCATTTCCGTGACAGATATGACTTCGGTAAGGTCTTGTTGCATCCCGGCATGAAACGCTTTCGTGTTAAAAGTGCGCCTGTGTAAGGGATTTTGGAGAGCGTGAAAGATGTATACTCCAAGACTAACTTTTGTGCTCAGCTAAGAGATAAAGCTTTCATAGTCATGTCGTCTCTTGTTCAACGATAAACAATATCCGGTTTCTTAAAAAAATAAATTAATAAAGCTTGAATTCATCTCTCGCACTTCCCCCCCGTTTCTACGGTTACGTGGAAGTGTGGGACTGGTATTGACATCACTGTATCGCACCTTTGTTTCATTACCAGGTAACGAAATCCCCCCCCCCCTCCCGCCTATCCCCCCCGATATAATATATCCCGATAATGTCACTCGAAACGACGTTTTGAAAATTGGGGCAAATCTTATCTCTGACCGACGAGATTGGCAAAACTTTACACCATCTTCCCGCGAGTGGAACCATGGGTAGATGCGACGCATCGTGGGGTTTCCGTTGCGTTTCCGTTATGTTGTTTTCCATTTAGCGTGTCAATTTGTTGTTGTTTCCATTATATTACGTACGGTTGCGCCGACCATCGCGATAGCAGGCCTGTTAGTCTCCATTCAAATCATCGGTGGTCATCGGATGTCATCGGAGCGGCGGAACGACTGAGCGGAGCGGCGCAGTTACCGCGTTTATATGTACCGCGCGTTAACGGTGAGGGGAATGAGAGAGAGCAGCGCATGCGCATGTGTTAGATGTTTAACCGAGCGCTAACGCGCGCTGACGCACAGCTGGCACGGCGACGGGAGCGAGCGCTAACACGCAGATGGCGCTGCGGTGAGAGCGGCGTTAGCGCGCAGCTGGCGCGGCGAGGAGAATGGGGGAGGGATGCGGACTACGGACGACGGAAGACGCCGGAGGGACAAGGCGAGTTAAACGAGATGCTTCGCATCTAAAATATTTATTCGTACCAAGTAGGCTGTAGCATGAAGCTCAGTTCTTCGGGGAAAGTGCTAATGCTCTGAAAGTATCTATGAAATTGATATTTCACTCAATCCATTTTCTTGCTAGTAGGAGGATGTCTAGATATATTCTGGAAACGGGAAATGATTACGAAAGTCAAACTACATAGCGCATTCTCAAATAGGAGTTTGACAAATCTATTTTAATTTCCCCCAAGGAACGCTTGGCGGGTGAAATAATTATGCTTATTTTGTAAAAATATTGTATTCGTAAAATAATTAATTAATGCGCGCATTATAGCCCTGGTGTAGCTTTCACCCGCCGCGGTGGCTCAGTGGCTACGGCGTTGTGCTGCTGAGCACGAGGACGCGGGTTCGATTCCCGGTCGCGGCGGCCGCTTTTCTGATGGAGGCGAAAAGCAAAGACGCCCGTGTGTACGAGATTTCGGAGCACGTTAAAGATCCCCAGGTGGTCAAAATGAATTCGGAGCCCTCCACTACGGCTCGCCTCATCGCCTGCGTTGCGTCGGCGCGTTAAAACCTACAATCAATCAATGGTGTAGCTTTCGTGCATTGGAATGAATATTTTATTTTTTTTATTGCTGAGTCAAGGCCTGCACCGGTCGAAAACGAGATCTACGCAGTGGGGCCGATATTTCGAGGTTCCCAAAATGGAAATGAACTCTCGGACAGCTGGTGCGGCCTTATTTTCGAGCAGTGCTGTTTTATTCGGTGTGGCGCTTGCTTGGCGGGGCTACCGTACGGGACTTGCTTGGCTGGAGCTTCTGATGACATCGAAACGGCCGAGTTCCGAACAAATCCTCGTCCGCCCGTTCTAGTTACGTTCAGTTCCACTCTAACGCAACACTTGCACCGCTTTGGTGCAGAGATAAAAACAAACTCAATGTCCCTCGATTTTCGCAGGGCGAGGTTCTTTCGTGTTCCCCATTCCATTTGAGCGGCCTTTTTTTTTTTTTTTTTGTTTCCCCTTTGGCGTCGGGTTCTGTGATTTTTTTCTAGCTACACGCCCGCGTGCGTTGGCGCTTATTCTTTCGCTTTTCGCGACAGGCTACACGCTTTCGCACACCCCCGATCCCCGTCCTCCTGGTTCCCTGCTTCGTTTTGCACCGTGTCCCTGCTTCTCGTAGGCGTAGTTTGATGTTCGTTTGATTCGCGATTCGCCTCGGCGCCTCCCCATTCGCCGAGCGTGCGGGTCTTTCCATCGTGGATGATGCGTAGTGAAGCCCCTGCAGTCCGCTCGCTTCCACGAGTAGCAGTGTGCCTCTCGTGACTTCTTTTTTACCCGTGCACGTCCTTCGGTGACTTTCGCACTTTTTCTCTCCCAGTTCGCGCATGTTTCGTGGCCGTTTCTGCGGAGAGAGAGAGAGAGAGTTTGGTTTCGGGGCGCACCTTGACGCGGCGGAAGAAAGGGGTGCGCTCTTGGGGAAAGGCGGTCATTTGTCAAAGGCGCGTCGTTAGCTGCCGCCGCCCCGCGGTGCGGCTTTGCGCACCTCGTGCCCGGTGGGCAATCTACGGCCGGCGTAGCGCACTTAACAACAGCGTGGCGCCGGCTCTTGGGACGGCTGCTGGTGCTGCCTCGGTCCCATTACAGGTCGATTGTGGGCGCGCGCGCGTGTGCCGGACTGGCCGCCGGAAGCGCGGGAGGAGAGACTCTCGGCGGGCATCCGCGGATGCTGCTGCCGCTGCTCCTCCTGCCTCTTCCGCATCACCTGTGGGGGGGACCCTTGGAGAATTGCCCGGGTGCTTCGGGAAGATTTCGGCGGGCCCCGATTTCGGGGCCTTGGATTACGGCTACGGGCACGCGTGCCGGAAGGGGTTGGTTTCCTGTCGGGATTGTTTCTTTTCTGTACTCCGGGAAGGTGTTCATGATCACGGTGCGCTGGCCGGCCGCTTTTCTTAACTTCCGGGAAAAATGCACGAGTTGGCGAAGAATCGAGCACAAGAGAAAATTGTGGGGTTGGTAGCTCTGCCGGAAGAACATCAAAGGACACAGGAAGGAACGAAGGTAATGAACGTAATGACGGGGCAACGGAAGCAATGTGTGTGTGTGTGTCTGTGTCTGTGCGTGCGTGCGTGCGTGTGTGTGTGTGTGTGTGTGTGTGTGTGTGTGTGTGTGTGTGTGGTGTGTGTGTGTGTGTGTGTGTGTGTGTGTGTGTGTGTGTGTGTGTGTGTCATCATCGTTAGCGAGACTGACCAAAAATAAACTGATGACCATTAGTGTTGGAATCTCCCCCGTCCCCCACGTTTCTCTCCCTCTCTCGCTAGACACAATGCATAATCATCATCATCGTATTTTATGCCAGTACAGATTAAAGGCCTCCATCAGTGCATCGGTCTTCTCCTGCAGATAGTCCCGTTAGCACTCCGTTACCTTGGTGGTCTACCGTTTGTCACTTTTCCGTATTGCATGTACACCCTAGCCGCACTTTCTCATTATCTGACTGAATGTATCTCCACCCGAGTTTTCTCCATAATCCGAGACACTCGATTCCTATGTTTAAGCTTCACCCCTATCATTCCTTTTTCCATGGCTCGTTGGGCCGACCAGAGTTTTCTTTTGTGGGGTTTACTGGGTCCCCAAAAATTCTACGCTAAGTCATCACCCTGGACTACGCAATGCTCGAATAAGTTCCCTTCTTGTGACATAGGTAGCTTGCTGTTCGTTATTTCGGAGTGCTTGCCGAATTCTCTCCAGCTTATAGTAACTGTATACTCCTGATTTTCTTCCCGTGGCTTGTACCGGCGCTCACAACTTGCCCGAGATTGTTACGCTTACCCACGTCTCTGTTTATTTCATTGCATAGGCTGAAAAGGGGGCGCCTTTTGCTTGTGTATTTAACATTACTTTCCATCTTTCATTTTTTATTTATTCTTTATTCTGCAAGACAGACACAGAGACATTAACAGAAAAAAGGAGCGCTTTGTGGGCGCTACCAAGGCAGTGGTAAGCAAACAGAAACACAGAGGTGCGAACGGAATCACTAGAGGACCAGACAGGTCTCTAAGCAAGGATGCGAAGAAAAAGGGAACAAGGGGAGAGGGGGATAGAACAAACAGTTTAAACCACGAGAAGGAGGTTGAACATATAGCTGTTCCGGAAAAGTAGAAGGTAAATACTTCAGTATATTTGTAATTTGTGCTTTGATGAAGTTTCGAAAAAAAAAAGAAAACAAGGTACATTATTGAATACTTCAGGTATATAGTGTAAACTAACACTCTCAGCATATCTTGCGCGAACTCTTAGCACATGAAAACGCTCCAGAATTTGACCTTGTCGCGTGTTTTTCTTCAGGCAGTTCATCACTGTCAGACCGAAAATAATTTAGCACAATTGTCCTGAAAGAAAAAAGAGGACCAAAAGCACATTTTTAAAACATCAAACCAGTTTCCCGAAGGTAAAGAAACATTGTATGAGTCACTTTTAAGGATGTTGTTTTATTTAAATACTATTGATTCTGCAGTGCTATTTCAAGAAACATGGAAAAAATAGAATATTTCATACCTGAGTGTACTATAATAAGCCAGAGAGTGAGTGACGAGGTTGCGTATGTAGTAAGGCACAAACAGGTTTGAGTTATGGAGCATGCTTGCCACAGAACGTAGCCGGTTACATAGGTGCACCATGTGAGACGACCACGACAAGTCACTGTTAAAAAAATAATGTCTAAATATTTTATAGAAGAAACATAACTTATTGGAACCCATGGGGACTATGTGCAAGTGGAGGATTCTAAAAGTAAGAATTTAATTTTCTTTTAGCCTCTTGAGAGGGCTATGAAAACATGTTGCCTTGGTTTTTGAACTGTTAGCACTAAACATGTTAATCCTGAACCGATCAAATACATGGACAGCATCTTCCCGCATCTGCTGTAAAGCAGATGAATAGTTTGGGTGCCGAGTACCTAAACTCTATCAGCGTTTTGGTGTACTTTTACTATAGTGCATGTCAGAAGATAAATCATTGACATAATGGTTAAATAATAACGGCGAGAGAATTGGTCCGTGAGGAACTCCTTTTTTCAAAGACAACGGGCTACTCAGTATCCTGCCAGACGGACTACTTGTGTTCTGCCAGATAAAAAAAGCCTTAATACTTTCGTAACGGCGGAAAAACCGCTTGTTTGTGGGTAGTCCAGGAAATATTTTTTCCTTGCCACAGAAAATGATTGTTGCTAAAGTGTAAGGTATTAAATGATAAATGAAGGATAGCTCTTTCCAACAGTAATCATTTCAAACAACAAATTTATAACGAATTTTATCAAAAAATTATCGAAACAAAATGTAGCAAAAAGAAAAAAAAAAGGATGACAACATCAGTGCTACTTTGCACAGGGTACACATAAGAAATTTGCAGTGCACAATTTGAGCATAAGGCCCCTATAGAACAACACTGCAAACATTAGCTCTGCAAGTGCAAAAGTTATTTACATACATACAAAAATATAAACACTAGTGCCTATTGGTTGTTTTCGGGCAATCCAGGAATTTTGTTTCTTGCAGAGAAAATGATTGATGTTTAAGTGTAAGGTATGAAATGATAGAGGAGGGATAGGTCTTTCCAACAGTAATATTTGCAAACAACAGATGTATTTATTTATTTTATTTATTTGTAGATACTGCGATCTCGTAACGAGACCTTAGCAGGGTGGGTTACATCTTTGTAACGAGTACATAACATGACACAAAGTTATACAGAAACATAGTCGATGGCAGGTAATAGAAAGAAATCAACAACAATCAAAGCAAGTGCGACTCGAATAAAGATAATGAACTTAGTGAAACAACATCATTCGCCAGGTCATTCCAATCTACAATGGTACGTGTGAAAAAAGAATATTTAAAACAGTTATTTCGCGGAACAAGTGGTGTAATCATAAGGGAGTGCCGTTTTCTGGTAGCATAACCTGAAGAAAAGGATAAAATGTGCGACGTATCTACACGGTAGTGCCCTTTGACTAACTGAAAAAGAAATTTTAAGCGACAGATGCGATTTCTCTCGGAAACTGATTGGAACCCACTTCTGTTTAGGAGTTCAGTAATGGAGGAGCGACCATATGAGTTATATATAAATCGAACTGCTTTCTTTTGTATTCTTTCTAATTTTTCTATATTATTCCTAGTGAAAGGGTCCCAAATGACGACTGCGTACTCCATTATCGGGCGAATTATTGAATTGTAGGCAAGAAGGCGAAGATCGGGTGTGGCGGACTTTAACGAACGCCTTAAGAAAAACAGTTTCCGAAGACATTTTGCGGTTACAACATCGATATGCTTCGTCCAAGACAGGTCATTGGAAATCCAAACACCAAGATATTTGTACTCCTGTACTTCTGAAAGTAAAACGTTGTTTGCTGTGTAAGAAAACAAAAGCGGTCGCTTTTTATGTGTTATTCTCATAAATACCGTTTTTTCAAAGTTTATTGACATTTGCCACTTATCGCACCAAGAAATTACTTTCGCAAAGTTTTCGTTCAGCCTGGCCTGATCTTCAACGGAACTAATTTTCTCATATAATACACAATCATCAGCGTATAGTTTAACTGGAACTGACAGGTCTGTGACAATGTCATTTATAAACAACAAAAATAAGAGCGGGCCTAGAACCGATCCCTGAGGGACACCGGAATCAACTGTTACTTTGCCTGAACAAGCTTCATTCAGAACAACAAATTGGTTACGGTTAGACAAGTAGGCTTTGATCCATGTTAGTATTTTTTCGTTTCTGATTATACAGCCTAATTTGTGCAGTAATTTAGTATGCGAGACTTTGTCAAATGCTTTACGGAAATCCATAAATATAACATCGATCTGTTTACCTTCATTTATTGCCTGTGAAAAATCATGAACAGTTTCAACTAATTGTGTCGTAGTGGAATACCCGCGCCGAAAACCATGTTGTGCATTCGTCAAGACATTATGTTCGTCGAGAAATTTAATCAGGTGTTTATGGATAATATGTTCCAGTAATTTGCACGTTGTTGATGTCAGGGAAATAGGGCGGTAGTTAGAAATGCATGCTTTGTCACCATTTTTATGCAAGGGTTTAATTTTAGCGGTTTTCCAGTCTTCCGGTAGAACACCTTCATTCAGAGATCTGGTATACAGGATGCATAAATATTTTGCGCACCACTCAGCATATTGCTTCAAGAAGGCATTGGAAATACCATCAGGGCCCGTGGATTTTTTAACATCAAGTTGCAGTAACAAATTAAATACACCATGCTCAGAAATAGAAATATCAGGAACAGGGGGGAGATCCAGACTAAAATGCGGGAGTCGGGCATTGTCCTTCGTAAACACTGCTTTGAAATGACTGTTAAAAGCCGAGCAAGCTATGGTTTGGTCATTCACAAGCTTTCCATCGATTAAAAAGGAATCAGAAGAGCTGCTGCGGGGGCTAATAGCTCTCCAGAACTTTTCTGGGGAGGATTTAATAAAGGATGGAAGCTGAGTGCTAAAGTACTTTTCTTTGTCTTGCATAACTTGCTGTTTTAATTTTAGGGATATTTTTTCAATAGTTGATTTTAATTCATTACCACCTTTCTTTCTCGACTTTTTCTTCAGTCTCTTCAGCTTTCGTTGTAGGTGCAATGTATCCCGAGTAACCCAGGGGTTGTGTTTCGTGCTTTTTCTTCCTATCAATGGCACAAATCGCTGAATACACTCACGAACAATGCCTTTAAATGTATGCCATAATGCGTCGACACTGCAAGTGTTATCTTTAAAATTGTCGTACTGTAAATCCAACATATCAATGATGGATTCGTGATCGGCACGGGAAAAATTGGGGAAATAACGAATGTCATTGCTCCGAGTTATGGTGACGGCGGTTAAGGTTAGTACAACTGCTTTATGATCAGAGATACCTGGCACCACTTCGCATAAAACATGTTCCTTTATATTGCCGCTCACAAAAAACAGGTCCAGAATAGACTCTGAATCCTTTTGTATTCTAGTAGGATCGCTCACAATCTGCAATAGATCAAAGCTAAACGCAATGTCAAGGATTTCATTTTCTACAACATTGTCTGAGCGGGATGACAGCGCGGCCCAATTTATGTTTGGCAAGTTGAAATCCCCCGTGAGAATAATTCTGTCGTCCTGTTTTACGTTGCAACTTAGGTAATCTTTTAAATGTTTTAGAATACCAATTGAAGAATTTGGAGGCCTATAAATGGCTCCAAGAACATATGCAACATTATTAATAAACACTTTGCAAAAAACACTTTCCATCTCTTCCACATCAGGCATTCTCACGACCTTTACGGATTTTTTGAAAAGAACGGCGACCCCTCCTCCTCGGCTCCCACGATCTCTACGAAAAACATTGTAATTCTTTGGCACAAATTCACTGTCGTATATATCCTCGTGTAACCATGTTTCTGTGAGCACTGCTATGTCAGGACCGTGGGAAAGTAGCACACTTTCTAGCTGGGCTGTTTTATTAACTACACTTCGACAATTGATATTTAAAATGGAAAGGGCTTCTTTGGTTCGTCTGTTTTGTTTTGAAGGTCATTTAACAGTCTTGGAGATTTTGCACCGCTTGTTCTTTTTATCATCCCAAGTGAACATAGTCCCGTCCACGCTTAATTTGTCAAAGACTAGTTTGACCTTTGCCCCATTTTCGCGCTCTTCGGATGAACTTTTCCATAGCTTTTTTCTAATTTCTCGAATATTGGAAGAAAAATCCTCCGATATCGAGACAGTAGTTCCTTTGAGTTTGGGGCAAGCCATTAACACTGCCATTTTTTCACGGAAGTCGAAGAACTTAACAATTACAGGGCGGCAATTGCCGCTCTTTTTACCCAATCTGTGGCATCTTTCAATGCTGTCTGTGGTCACTTCGAGTTTTTCTTTAAACAATGTATCTTTAATGGCAGTGAGAAGTTCTTCAGGTTTTTCGTTACTTTCTTCCTCTAAACCGAACACAATCAAGTTGTTTCTCCTGCTCCTATTTTCTAGTTCGTCAACCTTGTTGGCTAAAGCTGTCATGTGCCCTTCAAGTTTGGCGACTGTCGATCCTACGTTATTTACTTCTGTTTTCAGAGCATTAAGGGCCGCCATTTGGGCATCAAGAGCATTCAATCTATCAGTAATTCCTGCGATATCTGCTTTCTATCTTTCCCTGTTTTTCCAGTACGTTGTTTATTGAGGCAGTCATGGTGGCCTGGCCTGCAAGAATCTGAAGCAAAAGTTCATTCTCTGCAGGGCCCGGATTTGCCTCAACGTCGCCACAAGTTAAAAGACTTATTTTGAAAGACAGGACATCGAGTAAAACACTTCCGACAGCAAGTGGGCAAGGCAGCAACACTAAAAAACGATTGTCGCTACGAATACATTTTGCAGGCAAGTAAGTACTAACCTGCACGATAAGACAAAACGGGTTTGCCATTGCGTCCGATGTGCTGCTGCCAAGCCCACTGATCATGTCCGTCGAAAGGCGGCTCTTTATAAGCGCCAGTGAAGCCACGTGGTCTGACGTCACCGATGAGGCCGCAAGCGCAGAAGAGGCGATGAGCGGCAAGAAGACGTCGCTGATGGCACAGTGGTCATGTGGGGCGGATGAGTTGTCGTCCAGATGAAGCACTTGTCCGATCAGTCCAAACCGGGCGCATGCGTGCAGTGGTTGCACATGAAGCAAAACAGCGAAGACCTGCACGATAAGACAAAACGGGTTTGCCATTGCGTCCGATGTGCTGCTGCCAAGCCCACTGATCATGTCCGTCGAAAGGCGGCTCTTTATAAGCGCCAGTGAAGCCACGTGGTCTGACGTCACCGATGAGGCCGCAAGCGCAGAAGAGGCGATGAGCGGCAAGAAGACGTCGCTGATGGCACAGTGGTCATGTGGGGCGGATGAGTTGTCGTCCAGATGAAGCACTTGTCCGATCAGTCCAAACCGGGCGCATGCGTGCAGTGGTTGCACATGAAGCAAAACAGCGAAGACCTGCACGATCAGACAAAACGGGTTTGCCATTGCGTCCGATGTGCTGCTGCCAAGCCCACTACAAATTTTATCAAAAAATATCAAACAAGAAAAGCACACACAAAAAAATTAGAATATACAATTTGAACATAAGGCCCTTATAGAGTAATACTGAAAATGTGAGCTCTGTTAGTAGAAAAGTTATTTGCACCCATAAAAAAATATAAACACTACTATTGCCTATTATACAACCGCGCGAAGCAATTTCTCAACGCGGAGAAGCAGAGGTTGGCCGCTCACGTTTCGCATTTGTTTTCCGCTAAACCTTCCTTTCTTCGTTGCACAGATTGCAGGTCCGGTATTTTCCAATTTTTTGTGGTTGGTGCTGGGGACCCTGAGGTGCAGTTTTAGGGGACACAACAGGAGGGGCCCGCGAGATGTTGCTCATCACAGCCCAGCATCTGTTCAATCAGCTCGAGCCAGAAAGCGAACTGATCGAAGCGCAAGCTCCGTCACAACTCCGGAACTTCTGGGCGGGGCCGACGAAAACGGGGTTTCGCGCTACTCCGGAGTGCTACGCCGAGGTCAACTCCGGGCCATCTTCGCGGAGAGAACTCGACCCGTTTTGCAGCCGGCGCCAAGTGGGCTCGCCCCAACGAAGTCGACACCCTGCTGATAAGAGCTGTTATTACCTTTAGAATAGGTCTGATCTTTTTACATCAACGCGCGCCTGTTATGAAATGGCAGGAGGAAGAAGCGAAACTTACCGGTGGATACCTGTTGATGTTCCGGGGCGGCTTGACGCACTTTCGCCGTCCGTAATTGAAGTCGTCTTCCGTGTCTGTGCTGCCAGCATCATCCACAGATTCCAGCTCAGATTCATCATAATCCGTCGAAATTCGCCGTTCGCGTGAAGCATCGGGGAGTGGCGTCGACGCTATCACTGAAACCACGTGAGCTCGCCTCCCCGCCGGTGAAGGCCATTTACCCCCACCCCCTTTCCTCATGCGACGGAGAAAAGAACCTCGAAATCGAAACTGATGAAATACTTCCTCCTTCACCCTCTGGATAGCGTTAGCTGTCCAGACGCGCGCGAGAGCGGCAAAAGTTTAATTAGCATTCATCGATAATATGCTATCGATAAGAATAGACGCGGTCACGAAAGTACTAATTTTCGTGTTAAGTTTTTTTCGCTGCTATGTGTGCCTACGAGCCCACTAATCCTGGAATGGCACATCAGGCGGTCGATCGCAGCGCAATTAAATATTTACAGTCTTGTTTATTCGTGTCAGTTTCGGTTTTGGCTGAACGAACACTGAGTCGACCGCCATGATGGGAGGTTTCTCGTAATGTCACCGTTCTCGTCGCACCACTGACGGCGTGGACGCGCGCTCTGGAGTGCGAGCCGTGGTCTCCAACGTGTCCACGCACCGGGCAGCATGGCGTGAGTCCCAAAACCGCGACGTGTGCACACGGTGGAAAAGCGTGCTGCAACCGCAGCCAGCGCGTTCGCTACGTCACGGGAGCCCTCGCGCTGGCAGTTTGGGGTCCGGAGCAGCAGATCGCGTCATGGTGATGCCGATTGCGAAAGGGTATCCGTTCTGAGCTTCCCCGTGCGCGCAAAGATTAAAATGGATTTAGCGTATGTTATATTGAATGCTTCCTGTTGAAATTTGCTGGGAGATATCTCCATATACAAAGGAAGCCCTTTGCATAGTTATCCCAGCTTTGAAATTTCGTGTCAGTACTCCTTTAAGGAGATTCAGAAACAGGCCTCGGAAACCGTAGGCTTGTAATTTGTCTAATTGTACTCAGTGATCCACTGAATAAAGTGCCTTTGTGTCATCAAGAAAGAGAGCCCCTGAAACAAGGTTATGCTCAGAAGAGTCGTGAAGGTGGTCGAAAAATTAGTCCGAAACTGAAGCAATAACTGAGCTTTCTAAGTACAGTTCCTAAAACATTCTTTTCGGGTTTTCTCCCGATTACTGAACAAGGCGATGCCATCCTCAGGCCTCAAGTTGGTCAAATATTCTCACACATATTCATGGCTTGTCCCAATTAACCTTTCTAAAAGCGCCCGCTAGATATGGTGCAGGTAATTTCGATGGATAGTAGCTCCTGGTTTGACGCCCTTCCGTATAGATAGTTTTCCGCTTCCTCATAGAGGATTACCGTACCCGTTGTTACAAATACGCCCGTCGCAGGGCTTTGTTCAATACTCCTGGGCTGTGCGGCGAAGTGCGCCTTTCAAGCAGGCCCCCCTTTCGGTGACTCACGCTTGCAGCCGACAATTCAAACGCGTCGCTACACGTCTGGATCGCAGGCGCCTCGCTGTCGGCGCGAGTCAAACTTCGGCGTTGGCAGACGAGACATGCTTCAACCTGTCCGAAACACGCGGAAGCCGCTGCGGAGACCTCCTCTCTGCCCTCTCTCGGACTCAGCGTGCGCCGCTACTACCGACCGCTCACGAGCTCTGGAAAGAGTGTTGTGTGCGTCTGTGCCGTTCGTGTCGTGTGCACAATCTAGAGGGAGCGCTTCTTTTGACCGTTGGCGCTTTGTGTATGAATAGGACCCCCCAAGCGCTGTAGTTCATTCCTGTTTGAGCAGTGAATCAATGCTGTCACTCTGCTCGAGTCCTGTACTTTACGTTTGCCTTCGGCTTCTGGTCTTCTTCGAGGCAGCAACGGCCGCTCGCTTCACCACGCTACACGCGTATGTCGGAGGCGACGGAGCTCGGCTCGAGTACGCCTTCCCGTATGCAGCAACGGGTTGTCAGCGGTGGGATGACAACGTCGCAACACCGTACACTCCCTGCACGTGTTCTTCAGGAGACTTGGTGCGTCTCTCGATTTACTCTTTTTCTCAATGCTTCCATCACTCTAGGGGTTTCTGCACAATCAGTTGAAGGCTGTATATGTCAGGTAAACAGGGTTATTGTACCCTGCCGATTTTTCTATTACAAGACATACGGCATGAATGTGACCCATTGCTGTGTAGCTTTTCCTATGATCACAGCGGAGCTATTTTACGCCGTCTCATGGTCACCCAATTTAATGGTGGTGGTGGTGGTGGTCAGTTAAACGTTTCGTTTGAGCGGAAGCGGGGATGGTTGAGCCGCTCCCCTCTTGTGGGGGCCCCCTCAGCCCAGGAGGCCCTGGGCGGGTGCGTCGAGGTGCGTTTTTGGAAGTAAGAGATTATCGTTGATGTTACAGGTAGCTACCGTGGGATATTTCCTACTTTCAAGCTTTTGCGTGGCTTTGTTGTAACACAGTGTTATAATATGCCACAGCGATCGGCACTGTCCGCGACCCCTTTTATCGCCATAGCAATTCCTGAGGTGCCATTGGGTCTGGGCTATTGTTACCCACAATGCGACCGGCCACGGCCAGATCCAGTGTAGCGGTCCGGCAGGAGGAGGAATTGTTTTAGCTTCGTTTAATCTGCGCAGAGGCGCGCGGTGCCATTTCTTGTTCTTTTTCATACTCTTTTCTACGCTCCAACCGAGGCCCGCGGAATAGAAAGAGCCGTGCGTGCTCGCGAGTGTGCTTGCGGTCACACGGTTTGTTTCCAATCATTATTCCACACGGACAGCGCAGTTACGAAGCATTTCGGCCGAGATAGCGCTACCATCTTCGCGGTAACTTTTTCTTCTTTTGATAAACAAGGCGCTCGGCCGCACGCGCTCGTAGTTCCACAGGCGAGAAGTCCGGGCGCGCCAGCGGCGGCGGCGGCGCTGACGTCGGACGGGAGGGAGGGGAGCGAGTCCCGAGGAAGCGCGGGAGGAAAGGGGGAGAGGAGGGATGTGGCGGTGGTGCGGGGGGCGCGCTTGTTGGAGTTTGGAGCGCGACCGTGGCGGAGGTCCGAGTAGTCCGTCGCGCGGGCATCGTGGCCGGCACGTGAGCGTGCGCGCGTGCCGGCCCCGGCGAACGAGGAGAGCGCTTGCCGTGCGTACGACGACGACCGGCGCAAGAGGCGCAGAAGAGGTGCAGGCAGCGAGGAGGCGGCCCCCGCTCGTGCCCCTCGGCACTATGCGGTTGGGGCTGCCCCGATGGGCGCCGAGGAGTCCGTGCTCACGGTGCCGGTCTCGCCGGCGGAAACCGTCGTCCTGTCGCGTAGTGGAACACTGAGGAGGTCTCGCAAGGTGAGCGACTTGCATCTCGCTCTGGCCAGCCTGTTGCTGCCCCTCGGTTGTGGGGAAACAAGCATGTACTTCTGCTCTGTGCCTCTTAAGTCCGGCCATGTAAATCCAACTAAGGAGCATGAACTGCGTGTTTTACCCTTCTGTCTTTAGAGTGGCGTATCGGCGCCTAGGTTCGTCTTGCTGGCATCCATTCCTTTTGACGCCGCGGGTGCTTTGTCTTGTTAATGCAGCGTTATCACGCCGAGGCTGTGTGACGGACTGCTTCTTTTTATTTAGGTCACCCAGATTGCACGAGATAACGCTAATTGTGCCTAAGTGTCCGAGTATAGGCAGGTATGAAGAAAGCTAAGTTCGGTTACACTACTCGGCGCGCGTGGATTTTATTTGGGCAGCTTCGCCCAAATGGCGGGTTTTGTTTACTGCTCATTGGACTTAAGTTTGCGAATCGTTTGGTTTGACGCCCAAAAGCTGACGATGCTTTAGAATTGCTGATGGTGATGAAAGTTTCGTCGAAAGGATGCGTAAATACCGGTGGTTCTGTCTTGGGCGTATGTGTTCCCAAGACTTTGGGTAAACAAACAAGCTTGGTAGTTTTGTCAAAGATGACCTTTCACGCTGCGGTATTTGCTCCAAATTTCCTTGGTATTCATCCGTAAATACGGGAGAAAACGTGACTGAAGAGAAGGAAAAAAAAAAGAAAAAGAAATTAGACGCAGTTGCCAAAAGCTGTCGTATCTAGAGTAATACTGTGCAGAGCTGCGCATAATACGGTAAATGTCCTGCAGATCGACAGATTCAAATAAAAATGCAACGATCACAAGAGAATTTCATTCCTGTCAGGCCAGTGCTGAGCTGTCACGTAAAGCCCCATCCCGCCTTTCTGTTCCCACGGCGACGGTCTCTCCCGCTGAAACCGTGGCAGCACATTCCTGAGTTCACGGTGACAGCGTGACTGAATAGAATCGATTGGGAACAGCAGCAATTTGGGCTTTTGCAGTATTTTCTGTTTTGTGAGATAGTCCGAGGCTTCGAGTTGTTTTATTTTACGTTGCATCAGTCAGCTGCAGCGTAAAATAAATTAGTGAATACCCTGAAATAATAACAGTAATTACAATAAAGAGCGGGTAATGGGGCAAATAAGCAGGTTTTAGAATAAGCAGGCGGGCTTGCAGAAACTGGTGTGCCACACATGAGTGGCATACTTCAAGCACTAGCGCCGTTGATCGGGAAGCCAGAACGGACGCATTTTCCCCAGATCGAGCCCACAGCTTTTCCGTGCGTGTAATGAATGAACGGAGGAAACCTTATTTTGGCGTCTTCGGGCGGGGAAGGCCTTAGCCCCGGTCCTCTAGTGTTGCCTCGCATAGCTCGCGGGTCGTGACAGCTGTTCTCTGTCGGCGCTTAGGTCGACCAACCAGTCACCCCCGAGAGACATAAGGGGGCTTGTTGAAAAGTGAGGAGGCAGTGATACTGCGAGCAGTCCCATACCACGTGGAGGACATGCGGATACCTGCCGCAATGTGTGCGTGTGTTTAGACGGCCAGTTCGGGCCCGTTGAGGAACTTGTGCCCGAGGGGCGGCGTCGGTACACACTCTCCGTGTATCAGGCGTAGGACGGCGGCCTGAAGCCTTTTGAGCTCGGCAGGATGGAGAGTGAAAATTTGCCGGAACTCCCGTGCTTTCTGAAGGAATGAATCCCAAAAGTGGCCACACGGAATGGCGCGCTGGAACACCAGTGCGCGTGCTCCAAACCCAAAGTGCGGTGGCTCGGGCCAGAGCCTTGGCACGCTCATTTCCTTCGACAGGTTCGTGTCTCGGGGTTCAGACGGTGTGACACGTGTCATGAATAGGTCTTCTCATCGATGCACATATATAGGACAACTAACACCGAAGGTCGCGTCAGTTTGTTGGGAGTGCACTGTCTGCGGGCGTTCTGTGGGTGTTCAGAAAGAATTGTCGGGTCGTCTGGTGAGTGAGACCTTCTCGAGGAACTTCCGAAGGCAGAACGTGAAAAATGTAGGCATCAAATGGTCAAGGCTGATTGTTTTACACCGCTTTGAGAAGAGTGCCCGAGATCCAGACGATTGTGGATGGCAGCGGGTATTTCGAGGTCCTGCTCGTTGAGATGGCGGAGGAGCATATATACATGATGCCGTATATCCTGCCGGGGGTGGTGTCCTCGTGTTGATCAGCGCAGCCTGACTTCCTGAAGGTCTAAGTGGGGGTCGGAGATTTAAGGCTCCGTACGGACCGGATAGAAGGCGTGCTCCACCTATAGGCAAACATTTCTCGTCTAGTGGCTGCAGAAGCTCTCCTTCGTCCGCTTCCTGTACTGCTGGGATTGTATAAAAGCAGCCAGCGGAAATTAATCACACACGTTGTAACCAATCGTTCCTGGTCAGCTGGTCTGCGTATTTGTGTGCTTGCGAGGGTGCACTCAATTCCAAAGCTTCTTGCTTGCGATAGGTGTAACAGGTGCGCGTCCAGATGTTATGTGAAGAGTGCGGTCCAATGTTGTTCTGTTCGTATACCACGGTACGTACCTGCATAAAAGCGTTTAGGGATGTAAGGCGACTCACCTCCGTGCTTCTGGATGCAGAATGGCGCCCGCTAGTTGGTTGAATGGGGAATGCTACCGTTTATGTGCCAGTTTATAGTAAAAAGGCTATTCTCCCCCTCCGCGTTCCCCCTCTAACTGTAGATAAAGCGGCCGCTAAGCTGTCAAACAACGCAGTAACATTCCATCGTGTTTGTTGATTCGATATGCTGCATCGTTCCCGTTGCACCATTTTATTTTGTACCGCCTGACTGCTGACAGACGATGTTACAGTGCTGGAAAGAAAAGTATTCGTTCACGTTTTTGTTTCCAAGTTATTTTAAGTAGAAAATTAAGGAAAACAGCTCACACTAACGCGTAAGACCTGAGAGTAGCAAAGCTGTGCGCAGCCTTCACGACCATCACGACGATTCAAGTCCACGATTGCAGCCGATTTGCTTCTTCTTCGCTGCCGCAACGACCTTTACTCCATCATTGTTGGTAAAAGTGTGAGCTTCCTTCATTTTTTAATTTGAAGTGATAATAATTGGACACAACCTTGGCGGAGCGGACGCTATAACACGTCTTTCTGGTTTCGAGGAAGTGTTGCCACGATTACGGCGAGTGCTAGATTTGGTTTTTGGCCAATCTTAGCCGGTCTCCCTTAGCGGGCAGGCTCGGCATGTTGTTGGTATTTTTAACTGCGGACTTATTTTTGGATTTGCTAAGCAGCTCCGCTGTTAAAATGTATTGGCATGTAATAAAGAGCTGGGGGCTACCGTTGTCAAATGCCCATTTTCACAGAGGGTGGTGCATGGTTCCTCCGATTTGTACGACTGGTTCCTTTGCAGTTCCTTTGACTGGCCGTGGAGGCTCAGCACCACAGTACAGCGCGCCAAAGTTGATCCTATTCATTTGTTGCTAGCTGCTGAAATGCGTTGGGGCACTGGAATTGAGCTTAAAGTCCACCGGAACACCTGAACAGAAGACACTCTTAATCGTCATTAGCTACTGTAGTTGGTCATGCTTGCATAGTTGAATGTACTTTAGGCATGGTCGGCAAGTGCGCTTCGCTCTGGGAATCGGTGAACCCAAGCGGTATGGCCTTATTAAGCATAAAGTCGCTAATTGTTTGCGCGGCGGCTTTAAGAGATAAGGATCAGTGAAGGTGTTTATCGGACAGAAAACAGAAGGTTCGGTCACCACCAGAACAAATTCTGGCTTCTTAAATGGAAATGAAGAGTGCAGTGGAAAAGTACGGTTGGGGAGTGTGCTAAGCGAAGAAAGAAGCACCTCAAGGGGCTGACCCCAGGGTAATGTTTTGAGCCGTATTCTTTTCAATGTGGCCATGGCTGGGCTACCTGGAGCACAATTATAAGATCGCCAACGAGCTCATGTATCTATGCACGCTGACTATGTTCGGATCTGGTTGGCCGGATGCCAACATAAGCGACTTGCAGTGATGGCTCAACGAAGGGCTCACACCATGCAGAAGTATCTGACCTCTGTCGGACGGATACTCTCAGACGAGAAGTCTTGTTTTAGATGCGAAGCATCTCACGCACGGGGCTGTGTCCCTCCCTCCCTCGTTGTCCGCCGGCCGCACTCTACTGCGCATGCGCATCTCTTCAGCCCCGTCAGCGTCTGGGCTGACGTCAGCGCATTTCACTATAAAAAGAAATAGTTAAGCGGCGCCCGGTTTCGATCCCACGACTCTTGGCCGCAACGGGAGGTACGTGGCGCTCTTCCCACTGCGCTACAAACCGAGACGGGGGCATGTGCTACGAACGCGCCTTATGTCCTTCACTCATTCAAACTACGTCAAGAAGCTACTGAGACAACGAAGGCACGCGAAGCTGAACGTCAACGGAAACGACGAACTGAAAACTAATGGGAACTTCAGTCGACCCCACTCAGGGTTCCCCCATGGGAAGATGGTGTAATTTTTGTTAAATCTTTTCCCTGGGAACCAGCGGCGGTCCACCCGTCTTAATTTAACATTGGGAAGCCTGCCTATCCGCCAAGCCACTCACGTGCGGTTCCTTGGGGTCACCGTGGACAGCAGACTGTATTGACGACGGGCAGTCGACACGACTATTTCGGCTCTGCTTCCCCGTCTGAACATTTTGAGGAGGATTGTTCGAGCTAAGTGGGGGAATCACCCCGCGTCCATGATTAAGCTGCACTCAGCACTGATTTTGAGTCGTATTCTTTAGTAGCCGCCTCTGATCGCCCCTTCAGAATCCCGGTGTGAACGCCTAGAAGCGTTGCACGGGAAAGGGCTGAGGACATCAGTTGAGTTCCGAGAAGGTCATACGGGAGAGCCAGTCTGTTACACTTCGCTTGATGGCGTCACATAGGTTACTGACACAGATAAGGCGTGTAGGGGAAGCCAATGCTGGTAGAGCAATAATAAGGCGGCTTCGCACAAGGACGGCCTGTCATGCGCACACTGCTCTTAACACTCAGAATTTTGTGCCATCAGTTGCTGGGGAACATTCAGACCTCAATTCCACCACGGTCTTATGAGAGCCTCCAGTGTCAGCTACATGTTCCAGTGAAAGCAGCCAGATTTTTGGTGCTTGAACACCTGGAGAACTCTTACCCGAACCGCCTTCAAATTTTTACGGGTGGCTCAGTCAATCAGCATACAGGGGCTTGTGCAGCGGCGTATGTCGTTCTAGATGCGCAGTTTTCCTGGCCCGCACGCCTGGATCATGTGGTGTCCTCTACCGACACCGAGTGCATTGGCATCGCGGCTGCTTTGAGAAAACTCAAGTCATACAAGCCGCAGGAAGTTGTAATTCTGACGGATTCGAACACAGCACTATAACTTTACCAGCGTGAGACCCCACGAAAAGGGTCTCTGTCAGCGTTCCTTACGGCTGGTGCAATAGCTCAGAAGCAAGGGTTTCAATATGCGGTTTCTATGGATACCATTCTATGCTGGCGTCAATGGCAGTAAGGCTGCTCATCAGATGGCAGGGAATGCGCTGTCATTTGCACCGACTGGTAAAGTTCCCTCCGATCACTGGAACGACTTCAGGCGAACAGTAGTACTGAGAGCCTAAGAAGCCGGACGGACTCAAGGGGTCCTGGAATAAGGACTCTTCCCCAGGGCTCACTCCTTTGGAAACACGCTTATTCCTCCTCCTCCACCATTTTAAAGGAGTACTGACACGAAATTTCTCGCTTTCAGTTTTTATGCTGTAAAGAATACCTATTGACCCAGTAATTACGAAAATCGAACCGAAAGCCGTCAGCCGCCAACACAGAATTAATTATAGCACGTTTATTGCAACCAATTTCAAATTTGGTCGCCGCGCGGGAAAATGGCCGTTCGAAGGCCAGCCTGCAAGCGGGCCAGCCTTACGTCACGGTCTCACCCGTGACGTCAGGGACGTTTTTCTTTCCTCCATGCGTTCGCCGCATCGTCTGCTACGATTGCACATGGTCCGCGACTCGCCCGCGCAGTCGACATGTCGTCTGAATCGTCAGACTCGGATGAGTCACTGCCACCCGACAGACAGAACAACGTTATTTGGCCAGGCGATTAGGCCGGCGATGTCTTCGCCGTCGTCCGTTTTCTAATATCACTGCGGCTCGAACCGGCGCAGACCGTGATAGCAACAGCTTGTCGCCACTCTTCTAATCAATCTGATCACGAAAAAGAAGCTCCACATGCGAGAAAGTAGATGTTAGTGTGTTGAAAATTGTGCTAGGAGTTGTTATCAGCGCTGAATTTAAAAGTGGCGTTCAGATATTTGCCGCGATGGTAAGCCTACGCTGACCGGCAGCGGAGGTTCGGCGCTCCGACCCAGCACTGCCGGCACCACGGTGCGGCGAGCGGCCGAAAGATGGTGCCACCTGCGCGCTAGAATCAAAACAGGCCGCGGCAGATGTCTTGGTCACCGATCGCTGAAACGGAAATTATTGCCAAAATAAAGCTTCATATGCGAAAAAGGGGATGGTAGTGTGGTGAAAAGTTGTGTAAGGGATGGTCATTCGCAGTTGTACAGATACCAGCGATCAAATAGTCGCCACGATACTAAGTTCCCAACACCCAAGGTGACCCGTGCAACCCCGAGCCTGCTGGCTTGGGCGACAGTTCTTGCGGCCGCCGGCGCGCACGAACTCAGTCCACGTTTAGCGCTGCATGTCGTCGCGTGGAAAATAATGCATCTTGGCGTCGTCGTCGATTTGCTCGACAGGATTCCACGAGCAGTACTTCGCATACCGCGAGCTTGCCATAGCACAACTTGGGCGAGCTCGGCGACGCAGCACCGCCGCGTCGCCAGCTGTGCCCGTCGACAATCGCGCACCGCGCAGTTTTCGGCACCAGTGCCGAACACCATGCGCCGGCAACGAACTGAAGAGCAAAGACGTCGAACATGCACGCAACGTTTACAAGCATTGCTCACACAGCTACGCCCACGTCTCCTGCCCAAACGAATACCACCGACAACAGCAGCGCAGGATATCGTTTCCGGTTCTGAAAACGACTATATGACGTCACCCTAACCCGGCCAGACACGCAGGCCAATGTTTCGTCACGCCGAAAGCGATTGCGCTAGTGCTGCCGATTTGTGGAAGCTCGTGGCCTGGACAATCAAAATCGATTTTAGATGTGATTCCGGCCTCGGATCGCTGCAAAAATTTCTATGAGGCATCTGTACAAACTACTGAAGCCAATTATATCATTTTTAGGTATCAAAATTTGGTGTCAGTACTCCTTTATTAAGACCTTGGGAGATCCCCACCATAATCAGCCTTACGTCACAAAGGGTCTTACAAGATTGGAGGCAAGTTTGCTGTAGCACATCCGAACGGGCTCAGCGAAGACCCCAGCATGGCTATTCAAGGTGGGCCTCGTGCGATCGCCTCTGTGTTCGTCATGTGCAGTGATAGGTGATGTACACCACTATATAATGTGTTGCCCAGAGCATGATGTAGAACGGACCGCATGCTCTCAGCGATTCGAAAGTTGGCAGCCCCACACAACCCTCCAGACCACCTCGTCTTCCCAAGGGGACATTGGATGCTGCGCAGGGAGCTGTCGCGCCTTCTTCTTAGCTTCCTTCAGGAGACGGAACTAGCAGACTCGTGGTGAAATTACACTAATTAGGTTGCTCTCGGGTGGAGAAATTGCCTGGCTAACACCGCCACTCATATCTAGCCAGGCTAACACCGCTTGATCCACTACAACCGCCACCACCACACAGATAAGGTTCAGTGTGTAGCTGCTGAGCACCATGTCGAGCACTCAACTGCGGTGGCGTGAGTTTCCGACGAACGCATCTGGCAAAACTATTGTAGGCGGGTTTGGGCGCTCGTTAAGTGTCAAAGTGGTTGAAAAGAATCTTAGATACCCGTCAGGTACGGGGAGACTTGTACACCATAGATGCGCCTTTGCGTTTCAAACCCTGCAGAGTGCCTTCGTGAAGTTGTTGGAACAAGCGCATATTAATCTCTCATGGAATATTTCTGGTTGTCCAGTCGGGAAAGGGCAGTAGAACCAGGCTTGTCGCCATGGGTGGTCGGTCTCCTGGCAGGAGCATGTCGGAACCCTTCTGGCGCTGTGCGGAGGACTTTTGGGTGGGTTAGAAGCAGGTATCTGACGTTTGAGGACTGATTCGTACAGCCAGCAATAAAATATAACGCTGCGCTGCCCAGCTGTCGGTGCCTTATGCAGCTGCGTCGATGCTTCATGCGTTGCCGCGTTTCCTTGGCGGAAAGAAAAAATGAGACACAATAGATTGGTAATAATAATCGATTGTCTTGTGCCCCCACATCCCCCTCACTTTCAAAACATTCCGAAGCCTTCGTGCGTGCGTAAATATAAGAGGAGGAGGCAAAAAAATCCGCATATGCACTGCCTATGGATGGTTATCTAGCGCAACTGTAACGTACGGCCGGTGTTTACCCGTGTGTTCCTCCTTGTGGTTCACTAAAGCCGATTGTTGTGTCCAGGGTGCTGCATCGGCACGACGTAGACGAGCTCGTTCCCGCTCCTGCTCGGGATTACGTACGACGCGTGGCCTACGCATTTCGATGTAACGCGCGGCCGGTGTTTGCCATTGCCGCGTAGACGCCGCTTCGCCTGCAACAGCCCCGCCTCTGCCCGCCGTTATCGCTTCAGCTGTTCTTCACGCAGTAGCTCGCTGCAGGAGGAACTTTATCAGGGAGACTCTGCTGCTTGAGGGACTTTATCGCTCCCTCCCTCTTACTTCCAACTCCCCGCCAACCTGGTTTTTTCGAGCGTGCACATGTGGTTGCAGCTCAGGGGTTTCCTGCCTACACAGAGCGCCGTGTTTTCCTCTCACCATATAAGACTCCACTTTAATGTAGGACCGTTAACGGGTCACGCGTGCTAGAACTCCCTTGCCGCGTTGGATACGTGACTGAGAGTTAAAATAGCGCCTTCCGCAACTCCTTTTAATGTTGTGTAAACGACATTGACTGCATGGACGCACGCTGCAAGCACTGCAGCCAGCAGCGGGGGGTGAAAACTAGGAGACCGCAATGTTAACTCAAAATCCTCTAAATCAGGGACGCGGCTTCCAATCCTATACTTCTCGCTTTGCTGTCGAATACAAATGCAGCGGTCTCACGCCGGAGAGGAAGGAGAACGCTAGACGCGCACACGACTGGCACGAAAGCGCCGCTGGCGAATGCCCGCATCGATATCAATGGCCGGCAATGGAGCGGCGGTGTCGGGTGAATGAAGCGTGATTGCTTCGCCAGGGTGGATGCACCGCGGCAGCAGCGGGGGCGGCACACACGTGCGGTGTGCGCATCACATCGTCGCGGCGGAAGTAGAGCGCTGCTTTCCGCACAGGGCCGTGCTATATGCTGCTTGCTGGTCCACCTCCGTACAGCTTTTCTGGCACCGTACTGTACTGAGGTCGACGCACCGTACGAAGTTGTGTGTGTCTTGGCACGTGACGTCGCTCCTCACTTTTCTTTCAATGCTGTCGATAAGCGCTTAGTTCGCTCTGAAATTGCATCCAACGCACTGCAACGTTGGCAAGAACGAAAACGTCCAGATCTGGCTTTTTGTTTGTTTGTTTGTTTGTTTGTTTGTTTGTTTGTTTGTTTGTTTGTTTGTTTGTTTGCGCAGAAAGGCCTCCCCGGGTGTGAGGTGCGCCGTAGTGTAGGGCTGTACGGAATAACTCAGAGCACCCAGGGATTCTCACATACGCGAAAACCTCGATACGCGCGGACGCTCTCGTCGTTCATCTCCGTCGGGAAGGAATTCGCCGAGGCCGGGAATCGAACCCGTTCCCTTGGCTCGGCCGCAGAATCTTGTTCGCTTGTGTACCATGGCGGTGGATTCAAGCAGCAGTCTTCTTGCGCGGTACATTAAACAAAGAGCGTGAGCCATCGATAATGCGGAGCCCTTCGCGCGAAATATTCGTTTCGGTAGGAGCAGCGTGCATGGTGGCACGCTTATCTGCCACGCTGGTCGCCTGTCTAGCTCGCTACACGAGGCACGGACACCATCTATCACGCCGTGCCTTCCGGGGTAAACGCTCCCCGTTTTTGTCCCCTCTCCTATTTTTTTCTTCTCCCGCGGACACTACTTTATGGAGTGCTTCCTGGGTGAGCTTTGACGCGTAACCTGATTTTCAGATATTGAAATTCCCCCGCAAAATACGTCTTTGTATATCGTTTCATCTTCGTCTTTCCGTGGCGAGCGTCGTGGCTTGCCTTCCATTCTTAGCGTAGTTTAGATTGCCGATCACTTAGTTTTGACGGGTGAACGATGACTGGGGAACAGGGCGGGACATGTGGCGGAAGTGAGTATTTGCGCCGGCATCCTGACACGAAGGTGGCAATTCATTTGTCTATGCCATCGGTATGGTATGCAGGGCACAGGATCCGGTTCAGACAGTGTCCGCAGTCATATGCTCTCGTCATACGTCGTATTCGTCTGGTCGTTGTCACCGCAGGGAACACATGCGTACCGGGCTGGGAAAAGCACTCGAGACACGTATACGGTCCACCAAAGGGGTACGGCGGGGGAAGGGGGGGGGGGGGGGGGGGGGGCTCTCAGTTTTCTCAGATCTCAAGACAGCGCGGTGTATACAGAAATGGCGTTCAAACGAACTCACATCAAGAGATTTCGCTGAGTGATGACAGCAGGCCATTAAGTTAACGTTGCTTCGGCATTACTTGAAGTTGTTCTTCGGTCACATTACAGGGTGCAGTTCTAGCTTGCATGGCGTATACGTGCGTCGGTCGGGCGTGGGCCGGATGGGTCGAACGTGACGTGGTGGAACGTCCTGTGGTGTACGTTATTCGAATTCTCCGTAATTGACTGGATTCGGCCCCGCATCTGCCATCTTGTAAAACACCACACATTCATTATGCCTCACTTCTTGATTTGATTGATTGATGTTAGGGTTTAACGCGCCGACGCAACACAGGCGATGAGGCGCGCCGTAGTGGAGGGCTCCAGATTAATTTTGACCGCCTGGGGATCTTTAACGTGCGCCGAAACCTCGTACACAGGGGCGTTTTTGCTTTTCGCCTCCATCAGAAAAGCGGCCGCCGCGTCCGGGAATCGAACCCGCGACCTCGTGCTCGACAGCGCAACACCTTAGCCACTGAGCTATCATGCCTCACTTCTAGTGACACTCCTACGTACAAGGCTTCTCGGGCGGAGCCATGGTCACTTGAGCTCGTTAGATTCGACGGATTAGCCCTGATCTCTTAATGCGCCATCCGCCACTACGGAAACACTGCTGTTAAAGTTCCGCAGGCAATTTCCTGTAACAATAACGGCAATTTTGCGTACAATCAATGTTGCCGAGATACTGCGGGCACACATTTTACCTGCTGTACTGTCGCGAGCCCATCTTGCCGTTCGATACTCTCGATACTGCCGCTCGATATCGCTACAACATATCTATATATTGCACCCGCCCCGTGGTTCTGCCCCAGCTTCTGTTTTAGTCATCAACGCCCTACGTCACTTCATTAAAAGCACCGGTCATAGCGTTTTAAACCGTGCGCCTCGGAAGGGTGTAACCGTAGCGGCAAGACGGAGGCTACGCTACAGGCGTCGATAACGCACGGCTACGTTCCACCGCCACCGCCGCCGGAAATTTAATATTCGCGGGGCCCACTGGCGAGGGCGAGAGGAAGAGAGAGAGAGGGAAAATGAAGCCAACGAGCTTGCAGTTCCATTTGCGCCTCCCTTTCGTGTTATTAAAATCATTCCTACACTTCGCTTGTCTTCCCTCGACCCCGCAGCAAGCTGAGAGAGAATGGAAGGTGCGGAGCGTGCACGGCGAAAACGGTAGCCGAGGAAGACCCGCGTTAGGCCATGTCAAACGCTTCAACGAATGCCGGGAAGCAGTTTTCATGGAAACCAATTTCGCTCGTCCGTTTCCCGTCTCCTTGCTTCGCCTTTTTCTCGTTTCGTCGCAGCCCGTGTTCAGTGAGGACGTTCTAAACCCGTTTAAGGTATCGGCGCTTTTAAGGCGTGCATTCGGCGTGCTAGAGGGGGAGGCGGCGGGGAAACAAAAAAAGAAAAGTCCGCTTCGTGTTCTAACGCCCGTAATTGTTCGCATTAGGAGTCGCTAAAAATAGCCAGCGCCGGCCGGCGAAAGGCGGTGTGAGCCTTAACGGCTGCAGAAACGGAACGGCGTCTCATCGGAGACGTCTGCGAGTCGCTGCTGCGAGCGAGCCCGTACATGCGCGACGCTTAATGCATTCAGCTCAAACAAGGCAGCGCTAGAAGCTACCGAAAATTCGTCGAAAGCCTCAGTCGCGAACCGAAATTTGTATTTTTTTTTTTTTTGCATTTTACTGTATTGCATTTTATGCTCGAGTGCCTTTCTAGCGCTTATCTACCTCGGTGACGCATAATTTCAATTCCTCCTCCCGACGTAACGCATTGGGCCAGACAGGAAGCGCGTCCTGGTTCTTTTGTGCGCGCCGACCGGTTGACCGGCCGCGCGGATGGCGCTTGAATATAGGGCTGCGACGAGCCGCGGACGCACAGACCGAGCGCGATATTTTTCTCGCGATGCATTTTTTAGCGCTCCCCGATTCGCGTATCGAGTTGAAAAACGGACGCGCGTTTCTCCCCCTTCCGTCCTTCGCCGGGCTGCCATGGCGCGCGCTGCATTCGGCACCTATATAGCTGCTCTTCGAGCTGCCGCTGAACGGCTCATTGCCTGCTCCGAGTGGCGCGTTCCCTCGGCTACCTCCGTGTTTTCTCGGCCCCCCGGTCGCCCTCTGTTTCGTTCCGCCTTGACGTGCGCCCCTCGTTCGATGGGCCGGACGCGCTAAAGTGAGTGTTTGTGCGCGCGCTCTCTCTCCGGTTTTCCGTTAAGACACCGCCAGTTGCGGCCACTCCTTTCCTCGCCCCACGAAGCCGTTTCATTCGGACTCTCCTTTTGTTGTTCGTTTTGTTTCGCGGAATCTCTTCGAGCTCGCCTAACGCGCTCGTTTGTCTTCCTCGAGTGGTTCGGGCGCCCAGCTTCTTCATATTTTGCAATCCACTCCTTCCGCGTGCGGGCGCAGGTTTTCGAGTTTTGCGGTATAGCTCGGAAGTGGCGAAGAAATTGATCAAATAATAGCGCCCGGAGAACGCCGCTTCTGGGCCCCTGTTCGACCGAACCGTTCGCGAAGAAGTATCAGGCCCGCAGTTTTTGCCGCATGTTTGTTTGAAAAGAGAGGCGGGGAAAAAGAAAGTAGGAAGGGCTTGATGCGAAACCGTTTGTTCCTTCTCCAAAGCCACCGGAGTGAAGTCTCGTGTGAAATTGTTTTATTTGGGTCGTGCATTTTTTAAAACTGCGCTTCCTTCGGCTGTGTATCGGCGTTGTGCGGTTTCCGCGGCCTTGTGTTTTCCCGTTGGTTTTTATCTCGTTGATGCCATGTGTTCGTCTTCCCTCGCCACGGAATCCCGGCCCCTTTCTTCCCCTCCGGGCTTGACGACAGACGGTTTCGCAGACGCCCCCGGCTGACGAGTTCCGAATGAGGCCCCTTCGATGAAGCACTCAGCTACAAGGCTCGAAGAGAGGGAGGCGAGCGTGCCTCTCTTACTTCAGCTCGGGCCGATAGAAAGCTTTGAGTGGAACGGCTTCTTCTATCCGCTAAGTGCCACCACCTCTTCCACAGCGCGACGTGCTCGCTCGACGTTCATTGCGAAGCCGCCGAAGAGATGGAAGCGTTGCCGGCAGCTCCGAAGGGTAAATGTTATGAGCTCCGCTCCGCCTCCGTGCTTATTTATTATTTTATTTTTTTAGTTTGTGTTCACGTCTTCGATGCGAACCTAGCCTTTGAGTTAATTTTTTTCTTCTTCTTCTTCTTTGTTTTGAGGGTGGATGTGGAAGTCGCACTAAAACGAGCTCGTAAAGGATGTCGGGTAGAATATGAGCCTACTTCCCCGCGGCATCTTGTATAGACGGCCGGATGGCTGGCTCTGAAAGACGAAATGAGGGCTTTCGGAGACAGGATCGAACAGAGCCATTTGCGTCCGTTACATATTTGGGGCACAGGATTTGCGCCGTGTTCTCGTTCGTGAAGGGCTTTTTCGGCTCGTTTGGCGCTTCTCATGCCGGGCGCACCCGGTTTCCGAGGCTTCTTCTACGCTGTCGATATATCCGTCGCAGCGCAAAGTACACAAGCTTATTTACAACCTGGGACACTTCGCGGTGATGCATCTCGGCTTCGAGTAGCCGTTACGAATCGTTGTTTGTTGCCCCCTCGTTAGGACTTGGCGGCCCGTCGTGCTGCGCACGAGCTATTTATTACACATGGCGAACCGATCTACACGAACGAAACAAGTGAAAATGCTCGGAGCAATAAATGTGAACTTCAGTTTGTTTGCTTGTGGGCTTGTTCGTTTGTTCAATGAGTTGTAATGCCGCACACGCGGAAGTGAGCTTCACGAGTCTGAAGTATCTGTTTTATTCCGGCATGCTAATGGACTCGGTGTATTGCAGGAGGAGGCGCTAGCAGTATCTTGCTGTGTCTGGGTTTTTAGTTGCAAAGCCGCCCGGGGATCCGTTGAGTATTCCATTACGCTCCCGAGGGCCCTGCATCCCGCGAAAGGAGGCCTTCGGCGGCTTTCAACGATGAGTGTTGTGCGCGGAGCATTGAGCGGAGCCGTTGAGGTTGTCTAATTAAGGCCACGTCCTTTATTGTGTTCATTTTGCAGCGAACAGAAGTTTCAGAAGGAGGGCAGCTTAATAGTGAGTTAGCAGGATGCTCTGAGATGTAGAAACAGCATATACTAGCCGAACATGCTCCCGTCCGGACATCTTCGTCGTCTCTTTTGTTGGGGGCAAGTTTGTTTTCGATCGAAGGAAGCCAGTGGTTTTTGCTGTGTCTGTCTGTGGCATTTAATTATGGATCGCAGATCCTCCACTAGTGCAGGAATCCTTTGTAAATGGCTCATTACGCATCCACTTTTATTCCCTTTCTTGGCCACATTCAAATTCAGTTTGAGAGTATTACGTGCAAGTGGGAACGGGAAGAGCTTTTTTCTTTTTTCCAGGGGGGTGGGGTAGCTTGTTTAGCTTAGAGGCCGTGTGATACGTTGCGTGAAATATGCCTGCCAGGTTTTTTGTGTGGGTCGATTCAAGAACGAAGCTGCATTCTGTATAAAATCTCCCTGCAACTTCGGCCCCTCACCTTTGTGGCGCATTGCAGCATTTTTCACGCAGTGGTGTGTACACATGCATCTCGTGCCGTTATTTTTGTGTCGTATTTAGGAACATCAAAAGTGACACAATAACGCGTGGATTTTTTCTTTATCGAGGAGGAGCCGAGGGACAAGCGCTACGAACAGTCGCGAGCAAAATCTAAATAAATCAACTTTGGCTGCCACTCGAAAGTTACGTTTCGAGTTTTAAAAAAAGAAGAGATGACGCCATGTATTTGACGTGACAAAGGTGAATCAGATATCAAAAATGAAGTACTCGTATTTTGTTACATTTGTGAAGTTCAAGCGGCTGCGTAAGCTCCGTCCTTTGCACCGACATGTTCCTTCGTGGCATCTATAAAGCATATGTAAGCGCACAATTTTACAACACATGTCGTACACCGTGTTCGAAGTATTTATGAGACTGCTTTTGGGTGCGAATTGGTTTATGATCTCAAAAAATGCCCGAAACGTTGGTGCTCTGGAATCAGGTAGTTCTTTAAACTCTTGAACAAGCTCCGTCTCGTGTAACGGCTGCTCTACGTATAACTTTTTAATGTCTTGCAACGCCTGATCGAACGGAGCAGCTGCTGGAGACTGGATTTGAATTTCGAAACCTCATCTCGGCCGCTGGATTTTTTACGTAATGTGACCTTATTCTATAAACCTGACCGTTTCTTGTGACGCAGCTTCCTCGAGGTAAATTGCATTCGTCTCAGCATTTAGGATACAAGTTCGCTTGCCTGGGGTTTAGCGACGTGTTTTTTTTTCTCGTCATACCGAGAATTGCCCCATCTTACTTGTACTTGGAATGTGTTGGAGTTAGCTATTCGGTCTTCTTGAGAAGGTAAGGTAACGTGTCCAGGGATAAATTTTATCTTTGTTGAAGCAATGGTTGCTGGGCTCACTAAAAAGCACAGATCTATCTTTGAAGTATGATGGGCATCAGGTAGTGCTTTTGCGCTACAACCGCCCGTAGTTTTCTCAACTCTTGCATCTGTCGGTTTTCCCGCCGAGCATGTGGTACTGCGGCGATGCACCCTTTACAGGCGCCGTTGCGCTGGTGAATTGAGGCCCAGGGACTTCCGAATGACGCCGGTCTTTCCGCGCACTGCAGCCGACTTTTCTTCCTTGTACGTTTGCTTTGATATTGTTCGTGCGTGTGTGCGTGTATGTGTGTGTGTTTGTGCGTGCGTGCGTGTGTGCGTGCGTGTGGGCGTTATTTTGTTGTTTTTGTCTTCGGGGTTACAGGTACCAGCTCGTAGGACTGTCCAAAACTTGTTCGTTGATTTTTCTTTTCGCACAAATAGGGGTACCGTTTTTCGGTGTTATGTCTGCCTTGCGCAGAATGGCGATCGATTTAGATGAAACGGCTCGACGTTCCAGGGAAGGAGGGTTGTTATACGGCGTTTATTCTGCGAGAAGCACCCCGCCTGCTCGAGCGAACCTAACACACTGATTCTGATAGCTCGCGGCGCCGGAACGAGGATGCATGTGACCAGTTCTGCGGCGCGATGATGATGACCACCGTGGATGATAGGCGCATAAAATCGGAGCGAATACTCGCAAGCGTTCTTTTCTGAGCAGTTAGATCGTTTGATACGGAAACATTCACCTCCTGTTGGATGCAGCTCTTCCAACGACTGCTCCCGTTTGGGAATCTTACAAATTCAAGACACCATGCTACAGACAGTTTGCTAATATTGTTCATTGTAATGCGCCCTCAATACAGCACCTTTGGTCGTTTTTGTACCATCGTTAGGCCCTGAAGCTACTCTAAATAAATAAATGATCAGAATCAACCCTCCGCACTCCCGGAAGTACGCTTACTTTGTTTTGTTTCCCAAGTGACGATGTCTGAGAGAAACGCGGGTATTCGCCCTTTATAGTTTGATGGCTTGGAAAAGGGAGACGATGTACATGTCACACGACAAGGAAAAAGGGCCCTGCAATGGGACCGGCCCTAGCTCTCTTTTTATTTTCTTGTCTTGGAAGGTCTTGTCAAGGGAGACAACGCAGAAGTTCCGTTGAAGGCTCGCAGTTTAGCTCTTCCTTTGCTGACAAAATCGCTCCCCTTCACGGAAACAAGAATCGGGTTAGCGCAGGGCCGGAAAAAGCCCAACTGGACATCGCAGTTAGCTTCCGAGATTTATTTCCGATAAGTGTATTTTAATTAACCCCGGTTAGTTGAGTGTAACTGACGAACTTGTCACATTTTTCAGTGGTATAATAGTATCGCAATCAGTCGTATGGTGCTCTTGTGGTGCTCATCGCAAATAACTTCTATTGCCTCAGTTGGCGATGTTTTATTCGGCTGACAGCTTCCGTTCTTTCTTTTTTCCCCGCTAGTAAAGTGTGGTTCGGGTGACTTAAGGAGGATGTGTATACAACGCATCTTCTTTCACAATATAGAAGTCCGCTCTGGTTCAGCAGTAGGCACGCTATTCGTCCCTTTGTGTGCATCCCAGGAATTGTTGCCACTTTTTGAATGACGTTTTGGGTGAATGAAAAAAAAAAGGAAGTGACGGATTTCCACGTTTAAGTAAGTGCGAACCTGTTTTGTGCGCAGAAAGCACCGCGTGTTCTTGAGAGTGTTCGTCTCATCACAGAATTGTATGTATGCCTGGCTACGGCTGTCATTTTGCCTGCGCGTATGCACTACGGGAGTCATAATGTCCGTACGCCGTGTTCCCATGCAGCTCGATACGCTTTCCGGCTGACGCGTACCAGCTCAGATCAGAAAGCATTGAAGACGGTAGAATAGGGTCACGCTGCTGGTCAAGTTTGTTGTGAATCTTGATTGTGGTGCTGGTAAATGCGCTCCCCAGGACGAGGCCTTAGTCTCGAAGGGGGACACAAATATGCGGATGAAAGAAAGAAAGAAATTAAAAAAAGAAAGAAAGAAAGAAAGAAAGAAAGAAAGAAAGAAAGAAAGAAAGACATTCCTGACGAAGCCGTTTCATATTACTGTACTTATTGTACAATGCGTGACTGGCTCGAAGAGAAGAACTGTGGGTGCACTATGACGCATCATTATCAGCATTGTTATGACCACCTTTGAGTGGTCGAGGGAGCGTCAACTCATCAGTGTAGTGAATATGCGGAATAATGAGCGTGATCTTGATTTATTTCATAAGGGTCAGTGGGAAGCCACCTCGCTCCTATTTAATGCGTCAAAGGAACGATGGACAGAAGCGCATTCGGGAGGATTTGAAGAGGGATGTTCCAGAAAATTCCACGAGAAAATTAGTAGACCATTATAGTAATAGGGGACAACTTTATGATTTACATAATGCCAAAGTGGTCATCGAATTTATTCAGGCTATGATGCATCGTTATTGCGTCGCCTAAAGACATTTTCTGCTATTTGTGAATTGAGATTTTTCGCTGTTGTTGGTTGGGGTTGCTGAGCACGCAGCAGAAGCAGCAGTGCCTGTTCCGAATTGATTTTCGGCGTTTGCTCTTGAAGCAGACGGAAATTTTCTAATCTTATTGACCAGATTTCTTCCGGATCAACATAGCAAGATGTGCCAGAAGAAGCCGCAATTTCTCGGCGGAGCGTTTAAAACCTCAGCGCTCGTGAATTCTCTTAACGCGCGAGAAATAATCGCTCACGCTTTACGCGTGATTCAGTTTGATTCAGTTCGAGATTCGCGTAGTGAAACGACCTGACCGGGAGTTGTCGGCAAACAGCGGGGCCGGAACCTGTCGGCAAAATTCTGGTGGTCGGGCGATTCACTTAAATGGCGCCAGCTCGCTTAAGGGGCGTAGTTTGTATCTGCAAGTGTTGAAAATCAGCAGCACAAATAGAGAAAGCGTATAACATCATCGTTTGCGTCCACGCCATTTAGCAAGCACTAAACAAACAAAAAACAAAAAAATTAAAGCCGTTACACTCAGCGTGAAAGCTGTCGGAAGTGCAGAGCAGTGATTCGCCATAATGGGCTGTGGCGCCGTTATCTGCTCACTGCTACCACATATCACGCTCTTCGCCGCCCTGTCTTACTCCTGTCCTGATGAATTGAACGCAGGTTTGTCGAACGCATTTCAAATTTCCCTCCTTCGCAGTGGTTGCGAGCCCCCTGGCTGAAACAGCGCGAGCGGGAGTTTTGTTCTTTCTGCGCTTGCTTTTCATTCCGCACGTGCCGGCGCCTTACTGCGCAGCTTGGAATGCGCCATTTTTTTTCTTCCACGGCTACTTTTTTCCGCGTACTATCGTAAAAACCAACCCATGAGCGTTCCTTAACGAAATGAACATGGGCGCTGCGGGATTAAAGGGACACTGAAGTGATTTGTAAACAATGCGGGATTACGAGCGCAAATTGTAGTCCGGAGTCCCTAGGCCTTGTTTCGACCACTCTGAGCGCGTTTACGCGAATTTATTTAGTAGAAAAATCAATTCGAAAATTCTAATCCTCCTCTCTTTACGCTCGCCCATTTTCTGTGGCGTTTTCCGTGTGACGTACAGCAGGAGAGGAGCTGGCAATTGGCTGCGCTACTGCACGGCTCGCCGACCTTCCGCGACCGAGTCAGTCGGCCCAGCGTTTAGTCCGCCGGCCCGCCGACGGGTCGTCTCGCTCGATCAGTTGAAACTAAGCAACAACACGTTTGGGAATGGAAGAATGTGCCTTTCTTTACTGTCGTTAGTTTGTACACTGTAATCTAGCTCCAAGTCAAGGTCGCTTCACACAAGCGCTGCACAAGCGCACATGCGACGCTTCGCTGACTGGTACGCCAGTAGGAAAATATAAGGCCTCTTGAAGGGGGAGAAGAGTCAGCGAAGTCAATATAGGTACTAAGGAAATAAAATCAACTGATATTTTTTACCGTACAGCGTAAAACTACGGTGCGGGAAGCACTTTTTTGCGCTGGGCGAAACAAGCACAGCGGGTCAGCAGCACGACTACGCATCTGCGAACGCTTTTTCCGTCTACGAAATGCAATTGCTAGACGTGAACTATTGTGGAAACTCGGGGGACGCTTACTGCACGAGCGCAATACAACAAATAGTCACCTAAGCTCCTTGAAATGCTAAAACTAAATAAAACTGTAAACTGGTTATACATTATATAGCTTATATTTCCGTGTTCGGCATCGCCCGCTCGTAGCCTAGTTGTCTGGAGCGCTAGGTATGTGTTTTGCCAGTCACGAGTTCGAATCCCCGCGAGTTCGTGCTTTTTTTTTTTTTTCGCCGATGTTTTGTATACTGGGTTCACTTTTTTTTGGGCCGCAACGTTCATTGCTCCACGAACTAGTCCACAGAACTCGCGCAGGCTGGCACTGGCGCGCTAGCGAGTTCTCGTTGGCGTGCTGTTGCCATAAGCACCGACTGCTTGCGGGCAGTGGGCACAGGCCAGACTCAACAGACCCTTGGACTGGTGCGAACACGCTTTTTACGATACAGGCATGAGTGAGGCAAGCTCCAAATATGGGGGAAAAGTGCAGGCATTTGAGCGTATGCGGGGACGCGGAGGGCGTTCATGCACTGCGTAGGGCTCAGCGAATGAATGCTACGTTTCCAAGCCGTCCTTGGAGGCTTATCTTATGCATTTTACAGCCGACAACATGGCAGAAGCGCGGTACTACGATTACTGTGATATTGAGAATGCCCATCCAACGATGCCATCGGACGTCAACATGTTGTTTTACAGACCGAAACCGAAACTTGTTTTGATTGCTAACCTTGGGCATCGTCCAATCACGGTGCCCCCTCCTCCCAACGTCACGCTTAGTTGGTGCGGCCCGCGCAAACCGCGCATGGTAGTTTTTCTTCTTTCGCGCTTTGTAAAATAATTACCGATTAGTCAACCGGATAAACGATGAAAAGTGTGCTAATTTGAGCCAGTCTACGCAGTGCAAGCAAAAACGGGAGCTTGACAAATTCACTTCAGTGTCCCTTTAATTACGTATATTTGGCCTCGAATGTACCTACACTTTTCTTTGCGCTAAACAACGGGAAGATGTATGACAGGTACCAGCGGTTCACGAGTTTAGAGCCGTTGTGACTGTGTAAACTGCTTGGTTTTTTGAAGCTTGTGTGGGACACCGTGACGGCGGCTACGCCGTTGGTCTCTATTTGGGTCCGTAATGTCTCTGCGCCGCCTAATTCCGGCACTCGCTTGACATCGAAGAGCGTTACAGCGAGCTACGACGACAAGGCGAGCCCCTAAAGCGCTTCAAATGAAAAAAAAAAAAAAAACGCTTTCTTCCTTCCCCAAAAGTGGTGTCGTTTTCAAAAGTTGTGTATTTTCAAAAGGGAGCGCTACAAACTTGTTGCAACACTACATTGAGGGGAAATGCTGCCGCTTTGTCAGCTTAAGTGTTCGAAACGTGGCCTGTTTGTTTGTATATTGCGTGTGGGCGACATCATAGACTCAGCAAGAGTAAACTCAGCTAGATAACTGGGCAGGAAGGGGCGCTCACACTGGGACACCATAAGAGAAAGCGCAAAGGGTTAACGCGGTGTTTTATTTTAATTCACATCTCGTGAAACTTTTCTACTCATTAGGCCTTCTTTTGTTGCTTCTTTTTTCTCAGCGAGGAACATCGGAGTGCTGGTTGTCAGACGCCTCTTGCCTTTAGCCTGTTTACTGAAGGGCCTTTCTGCAGGCCGAAACTTTTTTCAGCGCCGTGTGGACGGAAACAGTGGCGCACTTTGTAGACCATTAGGGAGGAAATTGCGTTATGGGCGCCAGTCTCGCCCCCCTCCCCCCCCCCCCCCCAACATTTCGTCTTCTTCATTCCTGCCTTTCCTCGCCGCTTTTCCCGTAGAGTTTCTCCTTCCAACTTTGAAAGAGGACAATTTTAGCGCGAAGCTGTGTCCGCCTTTTTTTTTTTTGCTTTTTTCTCCCATTTCTTCTGGAGGTACGGCACTTCCTAATTCAAGTATGCGCGGGTGTCTTCGCCGATTCTTTTGTTTATTTTTTTTTCTTTTCCTGAAAACACGGGGAGAAGCGAGAAAGGGGACGACTTGTTGCTTGCCAGCTTTGTTGAGGCCTGCCGCCCCCAGCTGCCGTGCGGCAACGCAGGCGCTGTGAAGAGAGGACAGCTAGCTCGGCTCGGCTGGCTCGGGGCTAGTGGCCGCTGTTGCCGCCTCGAGCTGCTCCGTTGATAATGATGTCAGGGGTTTTGCGCTCTCGCTGAGTCGGCACGAAGAGCCTGAATGATTGAAGCCGGCTACGTGACGGGCGTCACCGCTGGCGGCGCCCCGCCCTGCCCCGCCATGGCGCTCGCTGCCGGGCTGTCCGGAGTGCCCCACCGTCGCGTCTGTAGCGCGACGGCGGGGCACAGCAAGACTCCTTGTAAACCGCATGACTCCTCGGGAAATTGGTAAGAAACTTTGACCGATAGCCCCTACGTGTTTTTTTTTTGTCTTTTTTTTTTCTTGAAAAGGGTTGGGGATGCCACTGCCAGCTGCCAAGCTTAAAGAGGCCATAAAGACAAAATGAAAGTTTGGTTCATTCAAAAGATTGCCTCGTTAAAATCATGCTGACACCACTTTTGCAGGTAAACTTCGCTCAAATGAGCTGTATAATTAGGAAAAAAGGGAACGGCCATGCGACCCACTAGCTCGTTTCCCGCAACAGAACCTATGATGTCATACCACCCAGCTCTTCGATTGGCGGAGGCCGGAAAAAAACAAATGCAAATTAGGCAGGACTTCTAAGCTTGCCGAGCGAGCTATTTACGCTTTAATTTAGGGAACAGTTTTTATATCAGTAACAATGGTGGGACAAACAGTGGAAGTTACGAAAGCAGACGTAAACATAGCAGTACCGATGCGTACTGCTGTTGGTACTGCGCGCACTATGCTTCGTTTAGATGCACTGCACTGCGGGGCTTTGGTGTTGTCTCAGACGACACTGGCCGACTGACGGAAGCGACGGTGTCTTACGTGACCATATTTGTCGAGCGAGCGCCATGTTTCACGAAACGATTATTTTCTTCATGAACAAAAACAAGCCATGTTTTAATACGGTCACAAAGAAACCAAATGCAGAAAATGGCTTGCCGCGGTGTGGTGGCGCCATCTAGGTTTACTAACAGTAAGCATGTCTCCGCTTCACACCAAGTTTAGCTGAAAGACCTGTGCTAATGATTCATTGTTAACGTCGTTCAAACACACGTTTTGGCGCGAGAATCAAAATTTTAGCTTAAATTGATTAATTTCTCAGTGAATAAAGCATCGTTTGCTTCCGGACAAGCGCTGGGGGCACTATAGAACACGAAATATTTCGAATAAAACAAACTTGTATTTTGTCTTCATGGCCCCTTTAAGGAAAGCCGTGGACAAATATTTTTCGATGGTAAGATACGCCGTTCTCAGGAGGCTCAGATAGGTTAGGAACATATATTCCCCTTATTCGAACAGCTCAACGTAATTCACGCCAAAATTATCGTGCAAATGACAGTCCTTCATAAGGTTGTTTCAGTAGATGGGCTTCTTATTTCGTTGCTGCGTTTCCCTCAGCGGAGCCGCTCACGGCAAAGATATATGTTGCACTGATGTATCAGTCGACAGAATTTTTCGTACTTGAGTTTTGAGGTCAGCTTGAAGCAAGCTGGCCGTTGTTGGGTGATCTTAGTCGGGTCGAAATGTCTCGGCGGAACACAGAACGAACGTACACTCTTAATAAAAAAGGTCGTGAAAGGTAGTAACGGCCGTATTTACTAACTACTTACGAACCTTACTACCCCGAGGTTTTCTACGTAGGCTCTGCCACTAACAACTGCATGGTTAGTAAATTAGCTGAGTGTAGGAAGTAGGGTGTACTAGATTAAGGTCGTGCTTACGACTAGATTATGCATTGCCAGTTTGTAAACGCATGTAGCTCAGAAGAGTGCTATCGCTGGGACTTTACTAGTGGGGGTGGTGGTGCTTACTGCCTGCTTCAGTTAGTAACCCTGACTAGTGCTGCATTTACTACTCCCAGTTGCTAAGTACCTAGTGTATACTGGGACAAGTAACTTGTTAGTATTCCATTAGTGAATGCCCCGACCCTTTTTTTTTTAAGAGTGTAGGGCAGCGTGCAAAACGGACGCAGCAACCTGTTGCGTTGCGTCGTTGGATATGTAAATAAGAACTTTCGACGGCGATTTCTTTGTGCGAGTTCGATATGGACCCCGTGCGCCGATGTGCAGGCCACACTTTTTTACTGCCAGGATGTGTTCAGCGCTGCCTTGCGGGCGATTAAAATTTTTCCTCTCTCCGTGAGCAGGTGAGGTCCCGCAGATTCGTCTCGGGCCGTACAAATATCGACGCGTCAAGCGATGAGTGGCCCCGGTTATGTTGGCCCATCACAACTGAATGAAACAGAACAGCACTTTAGGGATACTGAAAAGTGTGTCACAGTGGCCAACAGCGTGCAATTCAGCGTGCGTGTGCGTAAGGCACGAGAACCCTTCGTAAGCAGCCGCTGCAAACTGATTCCCAAAGACTGCCAAACTGCCAAACAACGTTTGTGCTTTTCTTAGCGTTCTAGACTGCTGTCTTTCACTTTCTGCATACATATATAGCAGAACCTAGTTGTGCGTTGGTAGCGCAGGTGACGTTCTCTACGGCATGTTTAAACAGTTTCTCCCGCTCCGTCAAAGTGGCGTATACTTCAGTGTCGGTCCCTTGTGAGTGTTTTCACCCCACTAACTCGGCTAGGTGTCGGCCGTTATTAGCGCAACGTCAGCAGCTCAGGCGGTGATCATGACTGATAGTTTCAGCCGCCATTAGCCCGGAAACTGAGCACCTGCCTTACTAGAGCACGGGCAGCTGGCTGGTAATGGAACGGCGCCGTGGCAGGCTTGGCCGGCCGCGTAGACCGGAACATTTGATGAACTTCTCACGGAGAAAGCGCGCCCTGGACGGCTCCCCCTCACTTAGCGAACACGCCTAATTGGACGCTGTTTACTTCAGTAGCAGTGGCGCTGTCTGGCATCCTGATTATAATGCCGCCACCCCGCGCGCTTGTTTTCGTTGATTCCCCTACCCCCCTTTTTCACCTGTTGAGGGCTGACTTTCTATGCTTTCTCTACAGGTCATTTTCCCTCTCTGTTTGGCCGCTTGTTATTGATGCTGGTTTAAGGTTTAAACGCGAAACCAGGACGGAAGGTGTTTTTTTTTTTTTTGCCCATTCTTTTAATACGCGAAGTGTAGTTTTGGGCAAGGCTTCTCGCTGAAGTAATTGCGGCTAAATGGAACATGCAGCAACATTCCGTTCGCTTCATTCGCCTTTTCAGCTTCTTACTTTAAATGGCTACGCTATCGAAATGTAGGCTGAGATAGAAAGCGTCAGAAATTGCGAAACATGGGGGTAAACGCTGCCAGACATGACTTATGGCTCATTTGTGAGTTATTATATTTCCTTTATTGTTCTATGTTTATTTCCCCCGATTTTGATATATACTGCGTCGCGAAGAGTACTCACATTGACGTGGTTAGGCTCGCTCCTTCCCTCACTTTGTGTACTTTGTGCGCACGAAGTAGAAGCATTCGGTCGTTCAGGTTGGACGAAAGGGAAAGTCTCGTTTTGTGCAAGATGGGTCCACCTTTTTTATTACATGACGTAAATCGTTGGATATTTGCATCGGCGGCTACCCAAATTGTTTAGTAACCTCCCCACCCGTTTCCGAGTTGCATGATATGTCGGAATCGCAATTGTTCGGTGTCAAACACCGTGTGTGTTGTGTGCGTGCGTGCATACACATACATGCATACGTGCATGCACGCGTACATGCATGCATACAGATATACGGACGTAAAGAGAGAGAGAGAGAGAGAGAGAGAGAGAGAGAGAGAGAGAGAGAGAGAGAGAGAGAGAGAGAGAGAGAGAGAGAGAGAGAGAGAGAGAGAGAGAGAGAGAGAGAGAGGAGAGAGAGAGAGAGAGAGAGGGGGAGAGGGAGGGGGGGGGGGGGGGGGCAGACGAATCATATTTCAGGGCACGGATACACAACGCCGTGCAGAACTTCATGGACGACTGGCGGTATGAAAAATTGAAGCAGTAGACCCGAATTCAACCCGCTTGCACGTACGCCGCCGGAAGCGTTTGCGAGGCATCATAGCAGATGGAAGTGCAAGGAATGGCAAACGGCCCACCGCCGTACGCAAACTTTAGAGCCGTCGGGCTTTCCGACGTCAAAAACTTGTCGCACGTCCCTCCATCGGTCACGCGAAAGTTTTTTTCTCTGTTTTCTACTTCTGATCCCCCCCACAGTTGAATCGGGGCCTCTTCTTGTCTTGGAATGTCGCTTCGTACGCCTTTTTCCCCGGCCACCTTGCCCGCGGCGCACGCTGTTTCCGCCTTCGGATAGCAGGGAGGACGGACTGAGGGGAAATAAAAAAAAAAAACAGGTACCGAGAGACGCACCTCGCACGGGCCATTAATTTCGCCGGGAACGCCAAAGTTTGAGGCTTTCAAGAGTTGACCGTATTTCCCGCACGCCCGTGCGTGTGCGTGAAATGTTGTCGACGCGTCGCATTGCAGTCCCTATGCGCCCCTCGGCTTTTCTTGAGGCGTCGAGCGAACATTATGCACTTTTGCTCTCGCGCATGCCTTGGAATGCCGGCGTTGGATTCGCCTCTGGGCTGGCTGTCGCTTCTGTTTTCGCGTAGGAAGTCCGCGTGCACTTTAAGAGACAGCAGTCTCCCCAAGGGCGTGTCGTCAGGGGTTGGCCTACGTTAGGGATCGCTTGAAGGCAAACTAAAGAGGGGGGGGGGGAGGGGGGGGGGGGGGGGGGGGGACGATTCCCTAGCGCGGACGCATAGAATGCCGAAAGCGAGTATTGTGCGGCCGGGTGCGATGCCGATTTCTTTCTAGGCAGCACGCTCGCTCCATCCACCCCCCGCTTTCTCTACCCCTCTTATTCCATCCCCGTCCTTCCCTCCACGCTGTTACTGTTTTTCTCGTTTGCTATCGGTAGGAACGCGCGAAGGTATTCAATTTCACCCGAGGAATAGTTGGCGACTAAATGAACTTCGGAGACTGCAATATGTCTTGTCACCCGCGGCTTGTAGGTGGTGCTGTGCGGTATGCATGCGCGCTCTTCTTTTGTTTTCCGTAGGTTTTTTTTGTTTTCGTATTTTTGTGCATGCTGAATTCCGTGGTTTCCCCCCCATGCTTGCTGGCCGCGTTTCTTCAAAATTTGTCAGCTTTAGAGATGTCCACGACGGCCATGTTCGGGTTTTTACGTATGCGACGAACACCGCGCAGACATTTCTTGCGACTCGGCGATAATTGAAGTTGTTTGAGCAAAGTGCTCACTTAAGGCGCGGATCAAGCGCTGGCGTGCATGGTCGACCGTAGAGCGTTCACGCGGAGCGTTGGCGACCGGTTTCGCCGAAGGTAGCGTTAGGAAAGCGGGGCTGCTGGAGGTTAGAGGTGGTAGAGAGGGAGGAGAGGAGAGGAGAGGAGAGGAGAGAGAGAGGGAGGGAGACGGAGAGAACCGCGTGCCGTGGTGGCAGACTCTTTCGCTTCAGTGGACACCTTTAATTGCGGAAAACCGCCGTCGACGAGCAAGGTACGGGAGTTCCCTCGGCGCGAGCTCATTCAACACCCGCAAAATGAGAAGGCCCTGCTTCGTGGAGTGGCTCATCTCCTGTTGCTCCTTCTTTCTTGATTGAATGCGAAAAGAAAAAGAAAAAAAAATATCTGGACAGCGAGTGTCGTCGTGCACTTTGGCGAAAATGAAACATCCGTCGTCTTTCGCGCGGTCGTAACGCGTCGCGGGGTCTTCCTCGTCACCGGATCGGTGCTGGCTGAATCCCATCTGGGTGCCCGGGCGAATCGAAATCCGTTTGACGCGGGCTGCGTGCGCTTGACGCGTGGATCTCTCCGCGCTAAATCGCGGCATCAGCCCTACCGGGCTCGCGGCGCCAAGGCCAATTTCCTCCCAGCCTTTCTCCCCTCGTTCGTTCCCGGCGCGTGCCGCTCGACTCTCTGCTGAAACACTGCTGAAAGGGTTATCCCTTCCCCGCTTATTCAACAGCGCACGTATTCAGCAGCGGCCGTAATTCACCGAGGTTTGCGCAAGAGCTTTTCGAGGTTGTGATACGTGCGCATTGAGATTCACTTTAACGAACGTCTCTCGAAACACGAGCGTTCGCTCGGCGAACGTTGCTCGAAATACCGCGCCGAAACGCCGTCGGGTTGAATGAAAACTATAATCTCATCCGAACAGTCTGTATAATAACGGCACACGCGTTTCACTTCTGTGGACGCGTTTCCGTCGACGGCTCGTTACGTCCCTGAGGTCTTAGCGCGTAACCAGAATGACTTCGCAGCATCTGTCGTTTCTGCGTTTGTACAAACGAGATCGTCATCCCCGTTTTGTGTCAAGACGGCGGTTTCTCTCCATCTCTCGATGGCACGCGCATTTGGTTCCCTCCTCTAAGCGAAGTGTCTCTTCGACGAAGCAGTGTCTTTCGAAATTCCTGCTGCGTAAGAGCGTTCCGCGCACGCTTATTCCCCCCCCCTCTCTCCTCTCTCTCCTCTCTCTCTCTCTCTCTCTCTCTCTCTCTTGATCTAAGCTTGGGAGGGGAACGTTTGCAAATGGGAGTCGAATGATATCCATTTCGCTCAAGAACGTTGATTGAAAAGCTAAAGAACGCGTGAGGAAAAATGCACACGCTGGAAGCGAAATCAACCGGTTGCGCATATTTCTTTGCAAAAGTACTTGTAAGTTTTCACGCTACGTCGTGTCTCGTCTTCTCGCAAAAGCTGCGAGCTACACGTTTCGCTTCGCGGATTTTGAACCTTCGTGTACGATGGCCAATCGGATGACCCTGGACGAGTAGTGTATTTGAGCTTGTTGTTCAGTCATTGAAAAAAAAAAAAAAAAAAAAGGAGAGAGAGGTTGATTGAATCCAGGTATGAGCGCCGGCTACTCCTTGTCACGTTAGTTGTAAGGTTCCTATAAAACAATGAAAAGTTCAATGAGTATTCGAGCGTTGTCTTTGTTTGCCGCTGTTCTCGCCGAAATTCTGGCTGCACCTGCACACACACACACAAACACACACACACACACACACACGCGCGCGCACGCACGCACGCACGCTCAGAGAGAGAGAGAGAGAGAGAGAGAGAGAGAGAGAGAGGAGAGAGAAGGAAGGGAGGGAGAGGAGAGAGAGAGAGAGAGAGACTGCGCACTGCTGGAAGGCTTACTCCTTTTCTACCTCTTCTCCCGGAAGAGAAGAAGGGTGGGGGCGGAAGGATGCGCGGAACCGCAATTGGTAGAGGCTTTGTCGCCAAATGAGCATCTTAGAAAGTAGAATGGGCATTTCTCTTCCATTGCAACTGTGTGGGTCATTCGGTCCACTCTTCCTTTTCTTTCGGCTAGGGTGACCATGCTGTGTACGCACGGTGAGCATGCGGCAGACCGTCACGCCCAGTGGTTGCAAGAAATGTCCCATGCTCACATTTAAGGCCGTATTTGCATTTTTATGCTGCCGGATCTTATATTTCACGGGGTTCTCAATTAATAGGGGCCGGAACGGAAGGCAGCTGTGATCTTCTCATAATCTGCGTTGCTTAATAAAATTTTACCGCGTTCGTTCGCCCCCTCTGCTCCCCCAACCTCGAAGTGAGCCTTGTCTCATGCCTTCCTTAAGTCACTGTGGAATTGCATGGACGCTTTGGAAATTCTATTTTTTGAAATACGTTGGCGTATGTGAAGGTTGTGTGATCCTGAAAGGCGACTGTCAAAGGCCAACTACTAATCGAAGCGTTCGCACACCTTCGGCAAATATTCCTTGCAGCGCCGTGCACCCTTATGTACAGGGATCGCCTTGCCCTGGCCGGTATTACAAAGTGGCCCTCGATCTTCTGGCCAACCCGCTTCCCATCTGCGGCTGATCGACAGGCCTAGCGCTCGAGGCACTGAGAGCAATATCCGGGTGGCGGGCTTGTTTTGCCTGTCCCGCGCTGGAGAGCACGGGCAGAGGGGGCTTGTTTTCGCGCCGCTGATGGGGTCTCCTCGGCCTGCCCTCCGGCTAGAGGGCGCACGTCGACCGCAGCTGCTTTGCTTTCCTGCAGCATGCTTCGCTGAAAGGCCTCACGCACACCACGACACAGCCTTTTGTGGGGTCGGAGCTGTATGGGTCACGCTTTAGTGTTAACCAAGATTGCCACCCTCGATGAAAAGAACGCACGCAGTTCACCTGTCAGTGTTACGGCTTCAAGTCTTCCGTGTTCATAGAACGCCGAGGTGTTCGAAATTTTGGTCCATGTTTATTTTTTCCGCTTTGTGTTGCTTACGCGCGATTGCTGCTGTGCCGTCCTTCTCGCGACAAGTGTAACTTTTTTTCTTGATGAATACCCCACCGAACTGAAGGAGACATTCTACGGCGACTGGTATATCGGAACACTGCGCAGATATGAACTTTATATATGAAAAAAGTAATAGTCCTTTATTTCAGCTGCAATGATACTTTAGCATTAGCGTTTTCCCTAATTAAAGTAATCTTAAAGGGCGTTGAAATTAATTTCAATGATCAATAACAGCAGCCGTAATTTGTATTGGATTGGATAGGATAGAAACAAATAGAAGGGCAGGGAGGTTAACCAGGTGTAGAGCCCGGTTTGCCACCTGCGCTGGGGAAGTGGGGTTCGGGGGTTAAAAGGAATGGGAATGGGAACGCGCGCACTCATAGTTTTTGTTTTTGCACTGAAGACGTCCGTGTAATGGTGTGTCATTCAAAAACGGAAGAAGGAATTTTGTCGCCTTATGTTAATTTGACGGTTAGGATCGATGACCAAGGATGTCTCCACCGTGAATGACCGATCGTTCAATCGGCGGAGTTGGGTGGCCAGCACGTTTCTCCCCGGTGAATACTGGGGCAACGACGAAGGAGATGCTCGATTGTCTCTTAAGCCCCACAGGCGCCGCAGCGGTCGCTCTTAATTGGCCATCTCGATCAAGGAGCAGTAGGCTTTTGTGAATGCTCCTCCCAACCACAGTCGACAGAGTAAAGTTGACTGTGAGCGGGACAGCCTGCACGAAAAACGGCGCTGGAGTAGGGAACCTTGAATGTAGAGGCAGGTATTCGCAGAGTCCGGTGTATTCCGTATATTCACGGTGTTCACACCTTGAAAAGATCGAAGCGCCGCCGCGGCGTCAGTTGTTGGGAGCGGAAGGAGGATGTCGCGTTCGCTCTCATGGCGAAGTTTGCCCCCGCCAAGGAGCATATCTGAGGAGTCAAAACTAGTTTTCACTTCCTCGTATAGGTGTTGTTGTGACAGAATACGGCCAGTACGTGGCTCGATGCAAAACATTTTCCCGTTCGTACGCATGTGCCTACTAGCCTAGGCACGTGAATGTCGCCGTTATCATCGTCGCCCGCTCATTGATAGCACTGGGAGCGTAATGAGGAGAAGGATGACGGCCCCAATCTTCGCGCGATTCATCATCTCGCCGCTTAGTGTAGTGAAAAGCCGAGTGGGAGCGGGTGTGCGATCCCGCTCACAGTAGACGCTGTTGCGGATGAGCAGACTAGCAGAGTTGAGCGACTCGCGAAGTTCCTCTCCTAGATGTAACGGCCTGACGTCCTCCAGGCTGCGAAGCCGGGTGTGCGCCCTTCCTCGCGCAGCAGAGGGAAGGGGCACCAGGGTAGGGTGTACCGTGTGCCAGGAGCACGCAACAAGAATATGCAGGAGGCGAAACGGCCCGTTGCGGCAAGCGCGGGTGGGCGACCAGATAATGTCAGAATGAAAATCAAGGCGGACTGCAAAGCTTTGTCGCAGCGACGGCGAAGGAGAGGGTAGCGCACCTAATGGACGAAATGATATCGGCCGCAATTCATCGCGTGGCAGCGCTGTAGAATGCCGATCGCGTCGGCCGCTTAGTTTCTTCGCCCGCGGCAGATGCAGCTAGCTTAACCTATGACGAGCACTCGTGACATTATCTGGTCGCGCTAGGAAACCTCGTTTCCCCTCCTGTCTTCTTGTTCCGCAACCAAAAAACAGAGGTGTATCGAAACCAACGGAGAGCGCGGTTGTGTATTGCAACGAAAAAAAAAAAAAATGTATGGAGCTCAACAGTTCCCCCGATGAACCCGTGTTGCAGCCATCGCCACCTACAATTTTTTTTAGGTTAGTGGTTATTAATTCTGGTGTTATTTACGCTGTTTAATAAACGCTAATGCCATAAAATCGAGAAATACGACTAGTTACCGCAATAAATGAAGGCGGACTCAGAGACAAGACATAAAGCCGACCGATGAGCAGCGGACGTCAGGGGTCCTGCTAACCGTAGGAGTTCCCATCAGAAATTTTCATCTCAAAATGGACCCTCGTACCGGCCCCGAAACGACACACCTCTCTTCTAGCACACTATAACAAGGGTACGCGAAGGCGCGACGTAGGTCCCACCGACACGCTTCGAGGTCCAGCGTCGTCAACCGCTACCCGGCGTACCCGCAGCTTCACGACGCTCGGCACGTCGTTAGGCTCAACGTTAAGGTTACCTAGCCTAAAGCCCAAATACTGGCCAAGTAACGGAGATCGGCTCAGAATTTTAGCGATAGTACGAGCGTGGGAAGGAGAGGAGAGGCAAACGAAAAAGGGGGACGGTGGAAAAGGGGGGCTTATAGAAAGGTCGAAATATGGCCGGTGTCGTCGTGTTGTGTGTTTGGCGACATCGTACACTGCGCAATTCGAAATTGGGCTTGCACATAATTCGTCGACGTGACTCAACGAGAAAGGATGCTCACGCATTCTTACATTGTACGAGAAAGCTCAAGTTTTCCTTAGTTCATTTTGTGACGCCTAAGACGGGCACAATTTTATTTTATGAAAAGTTTCGATCACCTAGCAATTGCTGATAGAAGTGACTGGCACCAGAACTTTTCTTTCTGACTTAAGAAAGGTTTGCAGGAAATGTATTTCAGTTGCATTAATATTGGCAGCCATGGATCGTGCGTCTTGCCTTTTCCTTGAGGAAGAAAGAAAATGGTAAGAACTGAACGGAGAGGACTCCATCGAACGCCATCTCGTTCCTTGGCCGCTTGTCGCGTGTAATGACCGCTGGGACATGCATACGGACACGTCCTACTCCCCGCTTACTGCCCTCTCGTTTGCATGAGGCTGCCCACACGTGCACCTATAACCGCACACTCCCTCAAACGAGCATCGCGATAAGGCGACTTTCTCCTGAACGACGGACAAAACTATTTCGGACCGTCCGCTCACGTCGCATCGCGTATCTCCATTACGCATCCAAGCTGTCCCTCGTTGAGTGTCAGGGATGCAGTAGCCCTAGGTTGTCGGAGAGGCGTCGCCTGGATGTGATTGGAAACGACGTGGGCCGCGGTTCCGGGAGCACGCATATATTCGTTATTGAGAGTTGGACGCTCTTGTCGCGTACCCTGCAGTCGTGCCACGAAAAGAGGCGGCGGAAAGGAAGTAGAGATACTAAAAGGCCGGTACGCTATCCTCCTATTGATAGGCGTACCGGTCTGCTCGTGAATGTATTTACGACGTTTGATGAACCTTCGTGTACGTGCACCGTACCAGGTCCGCTTAACGTGCTGGGATGCATGGGAGCGGCGATGCGCTCGCTCTCATCGATTCTCCGCCGGACGCGCTTTTACCTTATTTATGCGCGCGCGATGGGAGACGAGATTGGCAGACACGTTTCCGCGGTGGCGTCGGCGGCGTTTCCTAAGCGGCTGTGAGCAGCTGTCGGCCGTACGCAACGCTGTTTGGCGTCCCGATCGCTCCTTGTTTGTATTGGGCACGAACACGCGATATCGCGCAGCGTCGCACCTCCTCCCGGTAGTGCCGCCGTGCGCGCGGCGCGAAATTAATAAACCTGACGCGCCCTTCTACGGCTTGCACGGAGTGCCTCGTAGTCTACCAACGTTGTCCGCCGGGCCTGGCTGCGAATAGAACGACGCCGAAGGCTGGTTTTGCAGCGGAGTTCATGCGTTTCGGCGGCAGCTTGTGTGCTTACGTGTGTAGGGAGAGGCGCGCTGGCACTGTTTGTCGACGTGTTATCACAGCTTTGAGTGCGTAAGTATGTCCTTTGGCGGTGAAAACACCTGCAAAAGCGTGAGGCCCGGCGTCTGCAAAATAAGTGCTTAATTGGCCAGATTGGCAGAGTGAGCGCTTGTAATCGTTATAAAAATCCCGAGCCATCTTCACTAACGTGAAACCTGGGGAGGGGCGAAACATGCAGTGTATAAGTGTATTCATAGCGCCTTGGAGCCTCGGCTTCCTGAGCATACATATTTTCATTGGCATTACCCTGCTATAGCTTAGCTGGTGCAGGTTTGTTCCTGTTTTTGTTTAGTTTTTTTTCTTCTTATTTTAGGGAACATTTATTTCTCAGTTCTTAGTGTATAAGTACATTCGAGGCGCCTTGGTGCTTTTGCCAGCGGAGATGAAACCGTTGGGGGTGCCTGGCTGTACAAGTCTTTTTTAAGCACGAAGCGCTCCAGCGCGAGGCGTAAACGAGTGTCCCGGTGTTTTAGTACCGTGACTACATGAGACGACGATTACGGCGACGACAGGAGACTCCAACAGCCCGAGCCCTTAAGGAGCTTCACCCCTAATATTGCGAAGGCTGGGTACCTGCAGAATTTCACAAGGAAGGATGCGAAGAAACCAAGAACTCGGGACAATATGAGTTAGCAATGAACCTGTGTGGAACAGTGAAGCCGACCTTAAACAAATCTGAAAATAAGCCAATGAAATCGCTGAGGTCTAGCTAATCTAGCACCCTCATGCGATTAACAGGAAACGTGCAAAGATAACAAGAACGAAAGTGTGCAGAATGGAAGAGAAATTTAAAGTCAACCACGGAAATTTAATAAGACCACGTGAGCCCTCCCGTGGTTAACTCAAACGAGAAAACAAAAACGCGGAAAATTATGAAAAATTAAGGAAGGAACGTGTTCTTTTGATGCCACGAAGATAGGCTGGTGAAACGGAGCAGCGCCGTGAGAATGAACGCGCATTAGTGGGTAGTTTTTAAAATTACCGCGCATTCGTTTCCCTCTCTTGCATCATATAAAGGCGGCGTCAAGAAACTTGCCGGCTGGGCTGACAAGAATGGCTTTAATCTTAATTCCGCGAAGAGCTCTTGTGTTCTGTTCTCCAGGAGGCGTGGCGTCCACCCGGACCCAGACATCAATCTTGCGAATGTGCCAATTCCTGTGAACAAGGAGCACAAGTTTTTAGGTATTTTATTCGACGAAAAACTTACATTCATCCCACATATCAGACAGCTCAAATGGAAATGCTTAAAAACAATGAATATTTTTAAGGTCCTCTCACATCAATCTTATGGGGCCGACAAACAACTCCTGCTGCGCCTGTACACAGCGTTGGTGGGGTCTCGGCTCGACTACGGCAGTGTCGTGTATGGGTCGGCTACAAAAACAGCACTGAAAATGCTCGACCCAGTGCTGCATCTTGGCCTTCGCCTCTCATGTGGCGCATTCCGCACTAGCCCTGTTGAAAGTCTTTATGTCGAGTGCGACAAATGGTGCCTAGGGCATCAGCGGGAGTATGTTGACCTGTTGTATGCATCCAAGATCGTGTCTCTGACCAACCATCCTTTTAATCCCACCATGAACGATACATCAAATTTACAACTCTTTTTATAACATGCCATCTATTCCCTTACCGTTCTCTACTCAGAGTTAGGGAGGAGGCTTCTGCACTCAATGTCCCCCTTTCAGACACGCACAAGACACTCATTCATAATTTCATCGCACCATGGCATCTTCATTCCTGTAACAGCGACCTGTCATTCATTCGTGTAGAAAAAAAATCGGGGTACCAGGAATGCCAATTCTGCAGCACTTCCTGTTCCTGCAGGACAAGTACAGGTGCGCAGAATTCTATAGCGACGCGTCCAAAACTAATTCTACTGTCTCTTGTGCAGCGCACGGACCAAATTTTAGTGTTATCAAAACAATGAATTTTCACAGCAGTATTTACACGGCAGAAGCGTATGGCATTTTACTCGTGTCAAATCACATCCTTGAACATAGGATTCCAAAGTCCATCGTCTACACAGATTCTCTAAGCGTTGTGCAGGCATTGTCATCAGGAAGGTCGTCAAAAAACTATGTAATCAATGTTCTTTTAAAGGTCATAATGACTGCATATGCTTCAGATTTAGAAATAACCATATGCTGGGTACCAGGTCACTGTGGGATCCCTGGCAATGAGACCGCAGATCAAATGGCTAGTGCTGCTGCTCTCATGACCACAGTTGACATAACAACAGTACCTTACACCGACCTAAAGACACACATCAGACGACAGCTTCGTAACACATGGCAACTACACTGGAGTCAACAAACAGACAACAAACTTACACGTAATAAAACCACAACTGGGACGCTACATAACTGACTCACGCAACAGATACTCTGAAGTCGCCCTGGCTAGGCTGCGGGTAGGCCACACACATGCGACGCACTCCCACCTGCTCACTGGAACTTCGGGACCCACGTGTAGCAGGTGTGGAAAGGGGCCTATCCGTAGTCCACATACTAATCACACATGCAGAGCACTTACACAACACGACACAAAACATTTCCCTGAATTATACAGACGACACATTCCTTTGCACCCATCATATTTTTAGCCGACGAAGCCATGTTTGTCTAGTCAGCGTGTCTTAAGTTTTTAGCTGAGGTGAACTTTCTGCAGCTCTTGTCATATCACGTGTAATCATCCTGGTCCCTATACACCAGCCATCTCCATTGTCTTTTTGTTTTGCACATCACTTTACTTTTAGTCACATGTTTTAGTATGTACGGTCTCATCACAATTCAGTAACATCTTCTTTGGCGCTCTTTGCCCATAGTCGGCCTTGCGCCAATAAAACCCAACTATCATCATCATCAGCATCATATAAAGGCGTCTTTCTACTCGACATAATTGCTGTTCCTCTTACGCTTGCCATTTTGAGTTTAAGGGGTTGTAGTTTTCCACGGGCGTGTAGCGTCATGACTACTATACAGCGTGCCCGCTTGCCGGCGAACCGGTGTGCTTGCGTGCCAGGCGCTTGAAAGGGATCACTATGTCCGCAAAGGGTGTCCCCAACGCGTCCGGAGAGTCTGTACCGTTGCCAAGGGCGCACGACAGGTGTCGCCCGGCTTGACTTGACGCAACACGTTGCTGCGATACCGCGCAGTTTCTTTTCGCCTGCTGCTTTCGCCCCGCTCAATTCAGCCGTTATTGTTCAACGGCCTCAAGTATTCATAATGAGCCATGCGTCAGCTTTTGACTTACAGCGAGGTTCTCATCGTAATGAGTTTCTCTTGTTTTTCTCTCTCTCTCTCTTCAGCGTCCGTCCATGGTTAGACGGTCAGCCCGTGCATGTTTTAGTTTCCGATACTTTCTCTCCCCGCCGTTGCCGGGCCCGGGTGTCAGTTGCGTCGCTAATTACGTCCTCCCCGGACTGCCCGCTGATTTCGTCGCGGACGTGTCCGCCTCGATTAGGGCGCGCGCACTCATTTACCGGTGGACGCCGCGCGGCTGGCTGCTGGCGTGCGATCAATGCGTGAGAGGCGCGCACGGTCGCTCGCGCGGTGCCCGTTATCGATCACTGCGCGGCCGCCGTGGTGGTTGTGCTTGTAGTAGTCCGTTATACTTGATAGAGATTATCATCCCCGCATTAAGTTGCTCTGTGACGAACGCAGTAATCCCGTTAGGGAGGCATTGTTAATTGCGTCGGAGTGCTTTTGCGACGCGTACCTTTTTGCCTCCGCCGGATTGCTGGTGTTTTTTCGTGGCTAGTAATACACACACACACTTGCTGTTTAACGCTGCTATTGCGTCGTGAACGGGGTACGGGCGTTAAACTTTTAATCGGGTAACTAGCTTGTTTCGCAACTTACGTTAGCGTTAAACTTTTAACGCTAACGTCTTTCGGGTAACTAGCTTGTTTCGCAACTTACGTTAGCTGTTTGAAACTACGAGGTGTTTCAGAGCATGAGTTTGTTGTGCTGAATAAAGTTTAACGAGTAAGCAACTAACTCGATCCATGGATCGAGAGAGAACAGCTCTCTCGATCCATGAGAGAACAGAGAGAGAACAGCTCTAGATCAGCGTTTTATATTCATTGGAACATTTATATGGATTCAACAGGTTTAAACGAGGAAACCTGTCTGTCCGTGGGTGGCGCTTGATGTTTCGCACTTTCGCCGTGCGTGTAAATGTTTATAATGGAATGCTCAAGGGCGTTTATACCATCATGGAAGACCGCTTCTACGGCTCCTAAAAATGCTTCACAGCAATGTATGGGGGGGGGGGGGGTCGCAGTGAAGCCCATGGCAAATAGGCTCGGTGCAACGTCTTATAGGGATACACTTCGGTACTAACGAAGTGTTTACTCAAAGTTCCCATGCACCCATGCTTTGATATCGCACTGTTATACGGCACCTGAAGAAATGTCTTCCCAGCAATACAGTTGCGTAATCAAGCCAGTTTTAAGGTGCTCGGTTTATGATCCATAGAGGCAGTGTTGAATGAAAGTTCAAAGGGCACGCATACTTTCATGTAAGAGTGCTTATTTTGCTCCTGAAAAAAAAAAATGGCTGGCGATTACGATACTCCCTTAATGCGATACGGGGGCGCAGCAGCAGAGCGCTGAGGCAGAACTTCCTCGTGGGTTCTCTCGACGGCAGCGATGATGAGCCTCCGCGTCGGCGGCGCGAAGTGAGTCTCAGGAAGGGACCGCAAACTGTGTCTTAAGCGACGCACATCATAGTCACGCGCACGCCCCCCTCACGTTTTTGCCAAGCGTCGCGCCGTCGAGCGACTCGTGCGGGCACAGAATTCTGCCCCCTCCTCTCCCCCACCGCACACTTTCGGGGAGCGCTGGCTCGCGCCGCCACGGCGAACCGTCCTCCCTTCGCAATTTCGCGACACTTACCTCCTTTGCTTTCTTTCACTCGTCGGTCTTCCCATCGTTCGCTTTTTCTTTCACTCGGTAGTCTTCCCATCGTACGCTCGGTCACGATGACGGTGACGCGGCTCAGCCCAGAGACGGGCGACAAAGGACTGCGCCATAAAATGTACCCCTGTGAATTCACCTGTGTTGTGTAGTGAAGCCGACTTTAAAGGGTCTCGGTCTATAGCAGAGCGGTGTGCATATGCTTACGTATTATTCGACTGTTCATTCTTAGGTGTTTGTGGATTTTTTTCCCCCTTCTCCGCTTTGGGTTGGCTGTGTGAAGGTATTATCGGTACAGCCGCAAAAAAGGAAGTAAATGATAATAAGTTAAGATAGGGCTTGTATGAACTTTGCGACAAGCATGGTGGTAAGGTTCTAAATTTCTTGAAGATGAGTCCGGAAAAGGGGATAATAAGTGCCACTGCGCAGTAAATATTTGGGAAGCAGCCAGAACTGCCTGTTCTGCACTGCGGTAGCGGCATGATTGTCATTTAATTACGCCTTTCCCACTATCTACTCGAAAGTTTTCCTTGCCGATGAAAATTTTCGGCGCCTTTTTGTTCGTGACTACTGCTTCATTACAGAGTAGCTTTATCCCTTGAAACTGGATGATGTCATCTTAAGGAACTCTATAGAAGGAAACCTAAACGAAACCTGCGGACAGCTCCCGCTGTGATGTCCCTCTCTCCCATTTCTCTACAGCCCTGTCGTCAGGGCTGACGCTCGCGCCACGTGCCAGATTTCTGTCACGTCACATTTCGACATTGGTTTTACAAACCGAGTCAGTCAAGAAGAAAAATAACGCAATCTAAAGCGTTTCTGCTCCATGTAAATGCGTTGTGTGCTTATTTAGTACTTTGGGCGTACTTGGATTCCGTGGAGTACCTCCAATACAAGCGTTAGTTTTAGCGTTTCTTCATTCAGCCAGAATTCGCTTGAGATAAAATCGATGAAACGACATTAAGTCGCACTTCTGCCCCATTTATTTATTTGTTTATTTTTCGCTTCGGATATTTCGGTGTGCCGGTACATGACATTCCTTTCACGACCGGTGGCTCGGTTCGGCCTGGAAGGGCTGCCTTACCGCCTCTCTGTCTCTGCACTTCTTTCATTTGGTGCGCATCATCCAGTCCCAATGATTTCCCCATCGCTGCCTGGTTGCCGGTGCGTCTGCAGCTTGTCTTGCGGTATTACAAGGCCGCGCCTCTTCGTTTGGAAACAAGCTGCTAGCAGTACTCCCACACCAGAGCAGCTATTCGCTGACGCGGGCAACACAAACCCTCAAGAAACCTAGATCTCTTGGCGGATATGTTTTCAGTCTGGCTTTTTTTTTTTTTTGCCCGTCCCTAGTGACGTGTAGCAAAACTTCTAACTTGTGCGCTTGCGCGCGCTAGCAGTCCGTGACGTCAATAGTTTGCTGTTCCACCTGTTTGTTTTTATTGTAAAAATTGTGTTCACCTGGCGAATCGTTTCGCACGCAGCGCTTTCAGATTCTTCTTTTTCGGTGAACATTCGTCAAGTGGGAGTGGGGGAGGTCTTGTAACTAACGTAGAGGTTCGCTGACTTCATACTTTAGTGTTTATTTCCGGATATTCCCGGTTTTGGGCGTGCGTAGCTGTAGTTTATTGGTTCGGAATAGAACATTTATGCTGCGAGTTCTCTCCCTACGGGTTGTTTTGCTCTGCGGTCGCTAAAGAGTAAATTTGAAGCCTTGTTGCAGCCTTGTTTCTGTATGCGTGGTTCCGTGCTCGCCGATGTTGATAGGAATAATACAGGGTGTCGGAACGAAATGTTTTTCGTTCCGGTTTTTGTTTCGTTCCGTAAATAAAAGTTGCGTCCCGCTTCAGCTCCGGAATAAAAAAAAGTAATCCTTTGTAATGGTTCATAACGGTTTGTGTTTGCGCGCAAGAAAAATTGAGAATTATAAAGTTATGTGAAAAAAATATGAAGTGATGTTTATTAATTTTTTTAGAAAAAAAATTTAGCACCTTAATAGCCCAACTGCACACAAGAAAGTGCGAAGACACGGAGCACTTCTTGCCGTATACATCTTGGTTGCGCAGCTGCAAATGACGCTCCAAGTTTCTTTCCAGAAAATACACGCAGGCAAACATCACTCTGGCACGAAGGTTTGTTTGAGACGCTGTCGTGGATGAAAAATCTCATGAGAGTGATTTGTTTTGTGGCGCCCCATTGTAATGAGGCGCCCCAAAATAAATTCTTGTTGGTGTGAACACTCCAAGCCACCGAAAAAAACCAGCGTGGTGCGCGCGTACGCTCAATTCTTGAGTGTACTGCCTTGGTTGGGTCTCGAACATTCAGAATTCCTGTCCGGGTCCCGAACATTCGAAATTCCTATGAAGAAATTAGAGGCGATTTCAAATCGTGCTGTGGGCTTGTTACACTAGTATAGCTATGATATCAACGTTACACAAGTTTAAAATGTTCCGTCTCATGGGACACCCAAAAGAGCCGAGCTCTGGAGGTGCGACCTGTCCAGCTCATGCCTGTCCGAGCAGCTCAGCTGGTAAAGCGGGCTGTAGCGGCTGGCAAGGCATATCCTGGACTGAGGACTCCACGTCTTGAAGACTCTATGTAATTTGGCCTTAAATAAAGACGTTTATCCTCTCCCTCCTCCTCCGGCCCACCTTTTCTAGGGTATAATCTTAAAGGAGTACTGACACCAAAATTTAATGTCCCATTTTTATTGCGTTTTCGATGCTTCATGGTCTGGCAAACCCGAAACAGCACTTTATATACTTGAGCGCGCTATAATTCATTACATTGAACGGCCTGAAAATTATTGGTTTCAATTTCCCGCGCTTTCAGCCCGAAAGGCGCATATGACAGAATCCCGGCATAACCTCACCGCTTTGTGCGGACGACAAAACGCTGCGGAGGCCGGTGGGGGCGTTGTTTCGACCGCGCCGCCGCCGGAGCTGAACGGCTAGGCTAGCCAACCTAGCTAGGCTGCCTGAAGGTGCTAGGCCTACCATTGCGGCGTAAATTCGATGACCGCTTTCAATAAAAGTCCTGATGGCGACTTCTTTTGCGATTCCGGGCTATATTATCGCTTCCTTTCCCGTGTGTGGAACTTTATTTTTTGCCAACAGTGCCTTTGTGGGCAGCGGTTATGCCTGTAGCTCTGGCTACGTGCACCCGTTTGTGAATGCGCCATCGCCCAGTCGCCGCTCGCGGGGCCGCGCGCATGAAGTGACGTCGCGAGTTTTTGACAAGCGCTGTCGCATCACTTCTTTTGGCTAACTCGGGATGATGTCGCGCTGATGTCCATTGGCTGAGCGCTGCTCCGCGTGCTGTTCCGTCGGCGTGATAAATGAGGTCCAATTAAAGTATGTTCTTCGCGTCGCAGGCCGCTCATGTTTCAGCCAGGGTATTCTGTTTAGTAAAGGAATCCAACTGTGCAGTAATATTGACTCCGAAAATTGGTGTCAGTACCCCTTTAAAGCATGTTGTACGAAAGGAGGTCGCAGCGGATCGACATCAGTGCCAGTCACGTATATATCCAGACGAAGGGACAACAGCAAGAAAATTGACGAATATTCATTTCACCCATTCACATTCCCAATGTCATTTTTTCGAAAAAACTATAAATAGGGTAACACCCTGCCCGACACTGCTTGCTTTCCATTCTGCATTCCTGCAACGAACTCCTTATTTCTAATTTTTTCTAAATTATACGGGCGTAACAAGATCCTCGGCCAGGCAGCCTTGGAGCCTAAAGGCAGCATAGGAGGTTTCCCGCCAGTCGACTGCTCCTGATTGGCTGTGGACGCTCAACGTGGTCCCAAGGTTAAAAAGAAGTTCTTCGTTACGCATGTGGGCGCACTCACCTTTACATAAGCACTCCAGGAAGTGGATGAAACTACTTCCACCCAGACAGCCAAGTTGGTAGCGCATCAGGCGGAAAATCAGAAGGTCATCATAACGGAGGTTATAACGCTTCAAGAAACTCGACACACGAGAGAAAAACGGACAGGACGGAGGATACTTCAACTGATTTATTACCAAGCTACATCTCCGCATACATAGCAAAAAAAAAAAAAAAACCGAGCCATGCGCAGCGTGAACCATTCAATACACGACTCCCAAACAACCATCACAATAAAATACACAGATAACACCAGCCTGTACCCTAAGTCATACTAGATAAAAATTCTAACTCAGAGGAAAAGAGCCACTTATGTATCACTGACGCAATCACTGCCATATTTCTTGATATCAAAAACATTATCTAGTATGACTTAAAGTACAGGTTGGTGTTATCTTTGTATTTTTTGTGATGGTTGCTTGGGAGTTGCGCATTGAATGGTTCACGCTGCCCATGCTCGGTTTTTTGTGCTATATATGCGATGATGTAGATTGGTAATAAATCAGTTGAAGTAGCGCCCGTCCTGTCCGTTTGAAAGCTGACCTTTTTACCTCTACCCCCCAAGAATTCTGTCGCAACAGCTGGTGTCAACAGAAAACTCCCGCGAACAAATAAAAGAAGCTACTGGCACCGCCAGGAATCGAACCTGGAACGAATAGAGAAACGGGGCGAGAGCCCGTTGTCTTACCGATTGAGCTAATCTGCGACAGCAACTCAAGGCACCAGGTACAATCATAAAGAAAAATCACAGTAATGCCACTATGCCCCCCCCCCCTCCCCCCCAGGGCCGGTGTTGTCATTTAAAATTCCCTAAGCGCAGTGAAGGGTTCAATTTTTGACAACCGCTCTGCACTTCAACAAACTGTGGGACACTTTCCAGGAAATGGTGGCGCGTCTACATCACAATGAAGCCAAGCCATGCGCGAACGCCAAATGCTGTGCAGGCCCAACAGTATGACACTGTCAGATGGCACACCGTCCTCTCTATCAATGCACAAAAACGTATGCCGTGTGGGCTAAGTGGAAAATCTTTCCGAAGTGACCGCTGGAGGACATCCCAAAGGAACACTGCGGCCCAACAATGAAGAAAGACATGCTCCACAGTTTCGGGTTGTTTACAAATAGGACAGACGGTTCCCCGTGGCACTAAGAGCACCCTTTTTCTCATCCAAGTTGCGACTGACAGCTTACCAGTGTGCAATTAAAAAAGAAAGTCTTTGCCCCAGGTGACACTTCCATTCGCTTCACTCGTTTTAACACATCTTGTCCTAGACCATTGCTGTATAGAGCTCTATACAGTGGCACTGGGAAAACAAATTTTTTCCTGGTTACATTGGCCAGCATTTGCATTGAAAAACGGATTGCCAGAAATCGGAATGACAAAACACTACCAGGCAAGCAACTTGACGACACTACAAATTCTGGCAAAGCACGCATTCACCGAACTTGCATGACAGTGCTCAGAAAAGGGTCCTGTACATCGCGCAAAAACAAAAACCGGTTTACGAGTTGCCGTGCGAACAGGTAAGTCAGTCCTAAACCGCCGTCGCGGATTCGCCGAAACAAATTCGTCCTACTGCTCCTAGCTCTTCCACCTGGACGCCCCCCCCCCCCCCCCTTTTCGCACACACACACACAGAAACAGCAAATACGCGATGTAGCTTCTGGGCATTCAAACGTGAACAATGCAGCACTTGCATCACAAACCAAAGCTTTGCCACAAAGAAAAGGTTAGAAGTCGTGGCTCTCGTGAACACTGACAGCCCAGTTGCTTTCACTTTTTCCACTTTCTCTTTCAGTGTTTGCACCTGCCCCCGCCAATAGGGCTCACTGTCGCGATAGTATTGCAGTGGGGTTTCCAAGTACTTTACTGGGGTGGTGACCCAAGTTACATTAGCAAAGGTCGCTGGCGTTGACAGCCATTCACCGTGCAAAACCCCAGGCATTTTCCCCAATTAACCAGACTCCCCGTGACCTCACCAAGATGCTTCACTGTTTTCACGGCGAACATCACGCTTTCCTTGTCCGAACAAACAACGGCAATGTTGTAGGAATAGACGAGAAGTTTGACCTCTGCCTCCTGCAGTTTAAATCCGCTTATCTTACTATTATAAATGATGCTAAGGCACAGAGCTGCAATGTATACACAGACAGTGTAGGACTGAGGGGGCAGCCCTGGCGCACCGAACGCGGCACCTCGATGACCGCTCCCAATTTCTTATTCACTACCAACCGTGTAGTGCAGTTCCGGTACGCCAGCGCCACTCCCCGTCAAGTGACAGAACCAAGGTTGATGTGCTCTAAAACATAAAACAGGATCTTGTTGGAGACGCAGTCATAGGCTTTTTCCCTGTCGAGCTGGAGAATCGCTACGCCCGAGCGCATTGCATCGCAACATTCCAGCACGCACCTCGCCTTTTGGATATTCGTAACTATGTTACGACCCCTGATGCTACACGTCTGATGTGGACCTACAATTTTATGTATTACCATTTGTAACCTTTCCCCACAACCTTCGTAAAAATTTTGTAATCAACGCTTGTTAGCGAGATTGGTCGGTATGCTTTAGCATCCCGTAATTTTTGCTTGTCGTCGGTTTGCAGAGCTTGTGTTTTATGGGAGGTAGAAAAAGATGAAGGAAGCGCTTCAATTTCGTAGTCTTGATTGTACATGTCGGCAAGACAAGTGATTTCAAAGATTTGAGATGTTTACAGAACTCCGCACTAAGCCCGTCAGGACCCGGTGACTTTCGATGGCACACTTGACTTCCTCAGCCAAGGGTTGTTCGAGCTATTCCTTTGTTTCGTCATCCAAGCGAAGTCACGGAGCCAAAGAACCAGGAGAAGGTGGCAGCGTTTGCTACTGCGATTCCAGCAGACAGCTCAGAGAACCAACAGCCCGCTGAAGTCGAGCCCGAACAAAGCGTGGTTGAGCTACGAGCCCGCGCGGTGACTGGAGAGAAAGACGGTGCACTCACCGAGCACATCGGTGGGTTTGCCCCCTGCGTTCTCACTGAATGCTACGTGATAGTATCACACGCGACTTCTCGCGCCGCTGTGCCTTCCGTCCACGGCACGAGTAGCGGCCGTGTGCGCGCCTTGCGCATGCGCTAGGAGTTGGTAAGGGTTAAAGGAAGCTCGCACCAATGCATGGCATCTCACTTCTCCCCCATCTCTGCCGCCGATCTCGTCGCCTCTGTCGGCGGCGGCAGAGTGAGATCGTCTAACACCGGGTTTGAGCTTCCTTTAATTTAATACGAGTTTCCACTCATGTGCTTCACCAATAGAACTCAACCACCCACCACCACTATTCGTGGATCATGCAATGATTTAACCTTAGCAAAGAATATCTCTTTGATGTAATGAAGTGTGTGGTTAAGTGCATTTCACTTGTGTCTGGTTTCACTTTTTGTAGAGCCACGTGTGGGAATTCAAGTGAGGTCGCATGGGCAATAGGCGTGGGTGTGGTGTACAGCTTCGCTTTCCAGCCACCTTCACAGGGTGGATTGGCGCGCATTTTTTTTTTTTTCTGTCGTGTGTCTAGTTTCTTGAGGCGCTAACCTTTGTGGTGATAACCATGAAGAAACTAACCCAGCAGCCAGTTTTATTAATCAGAAGGTCTCGGGATCTGTCACCACCCATCTCACGTGTTTTTTTCTTTCTTTTCCTCTCCTGACACTTCAAAGGCGGCTATATTCATTAGGAGAACGTGTGAATGTGCTGCCCCAGCGGTTTCGTGTGCGTTCTACACTACACTGGTGGCTTTCCGTTCTGTATCATATTAGTTGAACGAGACCCTCCTCCTCTCTCTCTCTCTCTCTCTCTCTCTCTATATATATATATATATATATATATATATATATATATATATATATATATATATATATATATATATATATATATATATATATATATATATATATATATATATATATATATATATATATATATATGTGTGTGTATATTTATTACCGCTACGCTGACAAGCTTCCGGCCTGAGGATGTCGCTTCTGTGACAGGGTCGGAATCCATACAACAGGAAATGTAAAGGCGGCGACGGGGGTGTATTGTTTTCCCTCAGCTGTCTGTGCGTTTCCGCTCGAATGGAAATTACTTGCGCCCGAAGCTTTCGCAATGGAACCACCGTATGTCCCATCTTTTAGCTCTTTATGTGCCAGCCTTGCAGAGTTCCAGATGACTCCTATTGTCTTTCTGCGAGCTGCCTAGGCACTCTATTCGAACTGACAGCAGCATGTTTGAAACTTCCTTCCTCTAGGCGATGCAAACAGTTTGTGACAGCTGCCTCCCCCCCCCCCCCCCCCCTCGGACGGAGAGCGAGAGAGACAGAGAGAAAGATGAAGGAAGGGACAAAAAAGTGTGTTGGCCTCGTAGGCGCACGTTAAATGCGCCTCAACGCTTCCTCGCCGCGCAGTGAAGCGTGCTTATCAACGAGCCTTTCTGATCTCATTTGATTCATACGCTTCTCAAGTCGCCATAACGCGCCTTTGTGACGCCTGGAAATTCGTTTTCTTTTCTCATTTCCTTTTGCGCATCGGCGGACGGTTCGTATCCATGACTGCGTTTCACTGTACAGATGGCGGCTCCTACGCGAGGCCAATCTAGTGAATTCTGCCGTGAATAGATAGAGGCGCTTTATTCAGCGCTGCTCGCTGGACTGACCTTGCTTGCCTTGATCTGCCTTTTTTTTTACCCCTTGATAGCTGTGGAGCGGGGCTTCCTCGGCCTGAGCGTGGCTGCGGAGTATGCGGCGATCTAGACGCGAATGCCTCGTAAAACCTTGATCGAAGTGCCAGCCGTGGTAGGACGGAGCCGGCGACTGTTCGATGCTCGCACCGGCCGATTGCTTCTCGTTGTTCCCTGCGCCTTTTTGTGTCTTCTTTCCCCTGTGCTACGTACAATGTATGGACCAGCAAAGAAGTGCAAATTGTGGAAAGACGTTAAGTTGCCTTACGTATTTTGTGGGCGTATACCCGCAAAAAACAACGAAAAGAACAAAGTATTAAAATGCTAATTTTCATTTTGTATTGGTGTGACGGTTCTTACTCGAGGAAGAAATCCGCCGTGGTGGCTCAGTGGCTACGGCGTTGTGCTGCTGACGAGGACGCGGGTTCGATTCCCGGCCGCGGCTGCCGCTTTTCTCATGCGAAGAGTAAAAACGCCCGTGTGTACGAGATTTCGGTACACGTTAAACATCCACAGGTAGTCAAAATTAAATCCTGAGCCCTCCACTACGCTGCGCCTCATCGCCTGCGTTGCGTCGGCGCGTTAAATCCTAAAATCATTGAATTTCTCGAGAAAGAAAGTTGCACGCAGAGGAGGGGGGGGGGGGGGGGGAGGAGGAGAAGGAGGAATAAACTTTCTTTAAACAAGAATTAGTACGGGGACAATCGCTGTGAGCGGTCTTCAAAGGTTGCAGAGAATCTGCACCGTTACCATAGTTTTACGAAGTCCCGTTTTAGCGTCCCCATGTCACCATTCTCAAGTCGGTATATCAGAAATCGTAGTGCGTGTATGGGTATGATGCCGTGATGTCTCTTTTTTTTACGCTTTTGGCATCTTCTGAGTTAACATGCAGCTTCTGCGGCTGCGGTGGTTATACGTATATTCGCTGGACTCTATAATCTACCGATATAGACCCACACTTTAGTCTCTCTTCAAGCACTAGCTTCATGTATCATTGCAGCAATTATGCAGCGTACAAAATGACAATTAAATGATAGGAGCAAACTGCCCAACGGAGTTCTGCCGGCCGCCAGCGCTAAAGCATTCCCGGCTTCGTCACGGTAATTTAGCGACCTTTCGCGTTTGTTCGTTACGCGCAGCATCGCTTGAAATTCGTTTATTTCGGAGCATTTGGCTGGTAAGTTTGAAGTTTTTTTAGATACAAGAACACATCTAAGTGTATCCATTGTTCTCGTCAGCATCACCACCCCAGGTTGAGTTTCTTTTCCCTAAGGACGTCTTTGAAAGACACTTATAGCCACTACAATTCATTCCAAAGTATCGCAGTATATTCGGTACACAGTAAAAGCATTTCACTACTGAGATACAAACACATTTTTCGAACGTATTTCGATACTGAAATACAGATACTCAAAAGCGCCTCTGAGATACTATCGCGATATCCTAGTATCGGGATACTGCCCAGCCCTGGTTTCCCCCTGCGCGCAGCATCGTTAGTCGTTTCTTTTGTCGCTGTCTGTAATTAGATCTCAAGTCTACTTTTGAGAACAACCTCGGCTGAGGGAAGGCCTGAAGAAAAATTTAAAGCCACTCCACGTGACGTACGTAGGCACTAGAGTCGAGACGTCGAACGTTCGAGCAGATTTGGCCAAGGTAGTTTCTTCGCCCTGTTGGTGCTGTTTCGGGCTTAGGGATTCACTTGGTCCAGAAGCAGCAACCGCGGCATGCGAGGCGACTTCACAGCGGCAACCGCGACCATTGGCGAATTGACGACGTTGCGAACGAGGCTTGCTCAGGTCCTGTTGGAATCCACGTCTGGTCTCACGTTGTCTTGTTCTTGTCGTTCATACATACATACATACATACATACATACATACATACATACATACATACATACATACATACATACATACATACATACATACATACATACATACACGTACATACATACATCCATACATACATACATACATACATACATACATACATACATACATACATACATACATACATACATACATACATACATACATACATGATGCGTATTTGTGACACAAGTGGTTTGTATAATAGCTTACTTAACCACGCTAATTTATTTGCCCTGTTACGTGTACTGCAGTGACTCGATGCGCCAACTTGATTCTCCCTCTGTCTCTTTATATGAACCGCACTTTGGAAAATGTTTGCTACACCGTTAACTGCACATCGTGCTCGTCACTCTCATTTTACGGCTAGGCTGTATGTGTCTCGGTTTCCTCATGCAGCGCCCACTTACAAAGTGGCGTCGGCAAAGATAGCACGCGCTCGCGCTCCATGCAGAGCTAGTGTAAAAGGTCCTGTTGCGCTCGATCTAATGCAGTTATCTTAGGAAAAAATTACACTGAGATTGGCCTCGATGGCGACTCTATGAGTACGCCTGTCATCATTCACTTGTAATTAATTAGCTCATGGGGACGTTGTAAACGTTACAGAATTCCTGTCTGTTTCACTGCATGGCCGACTACGGATGCAATGTGGTTACAGGAAACGGCCGTGACTCTTGTTTTATTGAAACTATCCCGAAACAAAATTTATTGACAATTCAGAAATACTTTTAAGGACGTTATGTCTATGTGTCTTTATTCGATCGATAGAGTAAATCACTATACATAACTAAGCTCGGACGTATGCAGTGTTTTGTATACAGTGCCACCTGTGCTCCTTTTTACACATATTGAAGAGAAATGTTGCGTAACTGTTCTAGTTCAGGTCCTACATGTACAACGCCCCCTGCTGCTCTTTTCTGCTCAAATTGAACTGTTATGTAATTTTGACACTTGAGCGGTTACGTACACAATGCCACCTGTGCGCATTTTTTTTCTGCGACCTGGATGAAGTACGCGTAGAAAGACGGGCGATATGATATACGGCGCGCAATCTCCTGTGCAGTTAAACATAATCGGTAAATGCGCGCCGACATTTAATTTTATCATTCGCGAAACAAGCTTGAGGTACCTTAGCTTTATATTACGGTATGCTTGATGAGACGGCTGGGGATAGTGTTATACATTAACCCAGCGAGTTACATGACTACAACCGCTCTCAGGCGGCATCGAGAAGATCATTTGCTTCGTTGACATTCGTTGTCATTGTTCGTATCGGCGAGAATGTTAAAGGGACCCTGCAACACTGTTTTCAACTTATTATTATTTTTTTTTCAAATCTCTAATGCTGCAAAACGTAGTCAACCAACACATCCAGTGCGTAGATTAGGCGGTTGCAAAGTACCTTATGCCCATCAGATTACTCAGAAACTTGCTCGAAATATTGTTTCTCTCTTTTCCGGTCATGGCGTTCATTGACCGCCGAAATTCGGCTGTTGGACTGGTTTTTTAGAGTCGCAGCAATGAACACATAAGATAATCACTTAAAAAAAAAAAAAGGCCACAAAAGCAAAGCAGAAACGGAAGGCGTCCATCACGCAGTGTCGCTCCGTGCTGGCGATTACTATAGCTTTCGCAGTGTTTCCAGACACGAAGGAAAGAGCGAAAGCGTTTATCGGAATCGTTGCAGAGTCCCGTTAAACACGTGCAACAAAGTTGAACCTGGAAGTTTTGATAAGTTTGCAGCGGTATGCGGGCTTTCACAAGATATAAAAACCTCGTGAAAGAATTTGTCGTATTTTAAGCGGGGAACTTTTAAAAAATGAGAGCGAGTTTTCGGTAGAAGCGGAATCTACTTTTAATACTCGGTGCTCAGAGCAGCTTAAAAGAAACGGCAGGCTTCTGCTTTCCTTCATCCCCGCCGATGGGGATTACTAGGCTGGGCAATTTCGCATCCGGGGTAGCATTTAGCCGAAAGTGCTGTGGGGTCGGACATTAAAGGGGGCGTAGGTTTCAAGGCATGTGCCCCCCCCCCCTTTTTTTTTTACCCTTTAGTGGACCTCAGAAAGCGCAGTGATATATGGGCTTTTTCGAATAGTTTTTAATTGCGTCGCCGTAACAGGCTGGCGCAGCGCTCTTGCTGCGAATTTTCTATTTTGTGAAGTACCGTTTCTCCGGCTATACTGATAATAATAATAAAAACGTTGCTTTTTTCGCTTTTCTAGTGTGCTTGAGTGACTGATAACAGTCGGGCTTTCGCAGTCCTTGGATCCTCCGTCCTCACCAAACCTAACGTCTCCCTAAAAGATTGGGGGTTGCCATTCAAGCGTTGCGAAATATCTTGTACCGCGTGTCGTCGTCGGACGTAGAAAAAGAGGGAAAAGTAAGTGCGTGGAGAGCTCTTTCTTCTATCTTGTCCCGGCGTGGACTCGGATGTGGTGCGCGCATAAACATGTATAACGCGCATCAGGGTGGTTCCATAGGCAAGCCGGCTGTGGCGGCGATAAAGGGTGCGTTTATGCGTGCGGGGAAACCACGTCTCGTCCACGCGGGCACCCCGTATCTCGGACCAGCGGGCCGGCGCAAGCGACACAGGGGGTGGAAGACCGCGCCACCATCGCGGCCGGGGCCTTTTCAATCACGGCACTGTTTTACGGCGCTCCCTAGCTGTGCGCCGTCCTCGCGTCGTGGCGGGGCTTCGCTTTATGGCCCGCCCGTACAAGACCGGAGCTCCGGAGCGCCGGTCGCCTGGCCGAGGGAAAAATGCAGCGTGATACGCTCTGCACGCGACCTCTTTTTCTGCCAACCACGCTTCGGTTGCTCTCTTTCTCCTTCCGCGTCCTCCTCCTCTTTCTGTGATGCCGCCTTGTCGCTGCGCTTTGCCGTCGTACTTGGCTGCCTCGCGGGTGAGCGCCACTGCAGCGGTGATTGCTTGTATCAGGGCGTTTCCCCAGTGGTCTGGTAGCAGCTGGTCGATTCCGTTCTTTTGAGTACAGCCCAACATTTCACTGATATTTAGCTCGACATTTTGTTTAACGCTTTCTATAGCTGGCCAGACATTTAGGCGTACGCGCTACCTCTAAGCGGGGCAGGTGCGGTCAAAAGTGCTTGCGTATACGTGAAGCCTACCTCCGCGAACGTCGCCAAGAATTTTTGCGGGTATTTCTTCCTTCGCTTTTAGCAGCCGCCTGGAGCTGATGTAATCGCAGGAATGCGCCTCAGCAGTATCTGAGTGCCTGTGAACGTGTGGTATATGAGGGAAACAGCTGCAGAATTACTCTACTATACTAGTGGCATCGGTGAGGCGGTTCGTACGCGCCCACATTTTTCTCGGGAAAGGAAACCTCGGGCACTTTTAGGGGCCAAGCCCCTTAGGGGCTCGGGCTGTTGACATCTCCTGTCGTCGTCGTAAGCGTCGTCTCATGCTGTCGCGGTAATAAAACACCGGGACACTCGTTTACGGCTTGCGCTAGAAAGCTTCGTGCTTCAAAGACACGAGACTTTTTTGGCAAAGCTGTATACCTCCACCCCCAACGGTTTCGTCTCCGTGGGCAAAAACGCCAAGGCGCGAAGAATACACTTATACACTGCTTGCTTCGCCCCACCGCAGGTTTCACGTTAGTGGAGATGGCCCGGGATAATTTTTTTTAGTTCACTGCATCGAACAACGGTCAACAGAACTTTAAAAGAGGGGTAACGCGGGCCAGTTGGTACATGATGCTAAAAGAGAAAAAGCGCGCTAAAGACAGGACAGAAGGCGAGACTAGGCACACGCAGTGCTGACTGCCAACTAAAGTTTTATTGAAAAGAAAGGAGGCTTTTAAACACGTTTTTCGGAAAGAACATATACAAAACTTGGTATACCAGTACTAGTGATTATGAAGTGAGATACCTAATCTCCTTGTCCATTAATTCCAACGAAGGACTGCTGATGCAATCTTTTCCCCTTTGGTGTATGACCAGTGCCTCGAATATCTCACGTGTGCGTTGCTCTCGGTATCGCCTTAGAATGGATCAACAGAAACCTTCTCACAACTTGTGAATCGCCAAAATTGCGACGAGGAACGGGCAGAAAACGGACACGCACAAACGCGTGTCCGTGTAAGAGTTTACGGCTTCACACGTTGTGTTCCAGCCCGCTGAAAAGTCCGCCCTGAACAGAAAACTGTTAATTTTAAATGCACGTTGCACCGGCTTCACGAAATGCCAGGTTTAATTTTCTCAAGCCGCTCCCCGCGCTTTGTACATCTCGTGGTTCCAAACATAATTGTGTACTGGTGCCTACGCTTGTGTTAAGTTACCGTAACTGTGATGCCACAAATAATCCACTAACACGGAAGATATAATTGACCTCGCTACGTTAGTAATGCCTTTTGTGGAAGTTTCAAAACGACGCCTCCTTTCGTGACGCATGTGTTTACGTTCTCTGCACACTCTGATTTAGTCCACGTGCTCTGAGAACGCACGCGAAAATGAAGTACTACTATTCGCAACATGTGCATATGAAGTCTGTCTGAAGGGTGCAAGTTATCGATCTCTGAAGGAGGGTAGTATTTACAGTATTTACAATTTTCCGATGTATCTTTTGCTGAACTGTTTTATGTCCCTCGGGTGGTAGCGCGGATAAGTAAATCACCAGGTCGTGGTTTTCTGAGTGCAAGTAAGTGCCAATGAAGAGTTGTTTCTCAAAGTGTCTGTGCAACACTTGCGATAAACGATTTCACTCTTCAAACAAGAAAGGAAACACAGAAAGGAAGCGGCCTGTCTTAATTCGAGTTCTCAAAGAACCCCAAGACTCGGGAAGGAGAGAAAAATCTCTTGAGCAGGTTTCCAAGTTATCTCAAAGAACCTCAAGACTCGGGAAGAGAGAAAAATCTTTTGAGCAGGTTTCCAAGTTATCTGAATGGCATAGAGCAGTAATTTTTGACTGAGGTACTTGGTGACCCCATATTCTAAGTACTGGATGTGTTTGTTGACTACGTTCTGAAAACATTTAAGATTTAGAGAAAAAGTTGAAACAGGCGTTGCAGGGTCCCTTTAAAAGCCTATTTAAAACATCCTTGTTCTGCTGTGCCCCATGTCGGGCCCGTTTAAGTTCTGTCGAAAAGCGTATTTACTGACAGAAAACTGTCCAACTGTCGCTTAAAATAGTATATTTCTTACAAATAAAAAAAATATCTGAAGAAATATATGTTAGCTGCGACGCCTTATATCGACCCGACACAGCACAATCGCAGACCCGCATCCACAGGGCCAACGTAGTTTAGGAGACGCCTTCACGCCATGCTGTACAGTATTGATTCTGATGCTACTTCGGATACAAGTTGAAGGCGTAGGTACCTGCATAAATCGTATGGCAGAGATTGAAAACAAAGATTTTCGGTCCGTTACCAGTTATTTGAAAAACATTACCTCCCTAAAGTTTTTATCTCCGCTGCTAATTATTTTATTTAGTTTAATATAGCAATACCATAGCCCAAAGAAAAACATTAATAAATGCCCATTTTGTTTCTGTTCGATACTTTTGAATATGGCCCTGTTTTTACCTCTAGATTTCAATATTATGAAGCCCAGAGACATGGGATGCTATCGCAAACCAGGTATTTCGTGAGAATTGAGTGAACCAATAAATCTAGAAAAATTCAGGCGTGAAGGAACAAGGTCATAATTATAAGCCCCCCTAGTGTGGACCACCATCACCCCCCACCACAAACACACACTTTTTTTATTCTTGATCAGGCGAAGTAATTACCTGAGATTGAATGTAACTTATTAACGAGAGCATCGGTGAATTTTCTTTTCGAATTGTGCATGTGTTTCGTTTGGTGCGTCCGAAAGTACGAAGTTTCCGTGAAAATTCCTAGAACAGGAGGGGAAGTGCGGCGCTCTTAGGAGAGCCCCGGCAACTCTGGAATGCGGGAAATTTGCGGCCGGCGAGGGAGCGCGCACGGATAGCGGTGGCTGCGCTTGCGATATGTCTGCGCTTGCGAAGCGCTCTGAGCCCCGTTACGCTTGAATGGGGCGACTCACCGGCGGGTCGTTCTTAATTGCCGCACTCGTCGTTGAATCACCGAAGAATGGCTTGTACTAATCAACTGTGCACGAAAACTGCTGCCTTCGGTGCTTCTTCGTCAATTTGCAACTCTGTGGTTGAAATTTTTTTTTTGCCCAGACTCTAAATACGGTGCCGGAGAAAGGCCGTAAGCAGGCTGACCGCCTGCCCAGCCTACGTTCTTAAAAACGCCCTGGGCATCCTGTAGCACTGTTTTAATGACGGCAGTTCACTCACTCACAATACGTTGTTTGTAGCCTCTACAATGGCGACATGAAAGCTACAGTACCCGCTAGTCCGTTCGAGCAGGTTTTTCTACTACTTATTTTGTCCCCATAATTACCATGTGCGTTTTTTCTCGTTTTTTAGCATAACTATATGTTTGGAATACTTGCTTCCTTGTAGTATTATTTCGCCCCCCCCCTTATCACACACGCACACACACACACACATTTTAAGCACCCTGTTGACTTCAGCAACAACAAACAGTTCAAATAAGTTGACATTGCAGGCTGGATTTGCTTCGATCTCAGCACCTTTTCCAAGCATTACGGGTACAAAAAAAAATAAAAAAGAGGGAAAACACTTCTATGAACATGAGGTCAGGACATCACTGTGCAGCTAGGTTGTCCCAGAAGAATTCCGTGCCGTAGAAGGTTGATATGGTGAACTGAGCGATATACCACGCTGTCTATAGTTAAACATTTCCATTTAATACCTTGTGCCTCTCGTGCGGACAATCGCGTACTAGGCACCTCGTTGCGTCGCTGTCGTTACAAGGCGCCCTGAAGCCTTGTCGCATGCTGGTGCCGCTACCGGCATGACGTACAGTTTCTTTTTGCTATACGGCAGTGGAGAGAGAGAGAGAGAGAGAGAGAAGAGAGAGGAGAGAGAGAGAGAGAGAGAGAGAGAGAGAGAGAGAGAGAGAGAGAGGAGAGTCATGGGAGGGAAGGGTGAACCCTTGCATTCCAGGCTCTGCCTTCCTTAAACGCAATACGCTGGCAACGACCCATTTTCTTCTCGAGTGCGCCAGGGTCCCTTTCCCCTCTTCGACATGCGGTTGCAAGCAGGGCCACTTATTTACCCGATATCCTTGCCTCGCAGCGTTTGCGGCTTTCTGATTCCCCGTATTTCGTTGTGTTGCCGTTTTTGCAAGAACGTTCACCTAGCTTTCCAGCGGTTGTTTTTGGCGCGACAGAGCCGCCTCGCATGACCTGTTCGGTGGATCTTGAAGGAAATTACTTTTCCGCCTCGATAGCCACGTAACGGCGCCGCCGGAGTTTTCCGTACGACGACGTACGTTTTCCGGAAGACCCTGTTCCCCCTCCTCCCTCGCTTTGTTACTCTTGCTCTTAAAAAGGGCTTCCATCAACCTTGTGATTAACGGCGAAAACTGTTCCTCAGGGAAGAAATAATTGCGCTTCTGGACGGCGTTTCTGTCTTTTTTTCTGACTTAATGTGTTCGCTTGTTATGGTCTTTGCGGTCTTCTCGCCAGAAGAAACGTTCTTTCCGGTTCTGCCAGAATTGAAACTTAGGGATAAGGAGGGCACTTTCGCATCCCAAGTTTTTAATTTCCAACCGCCATGACTGCCGAGCATGCGCAGTGCGGTAACTAAACATGCTGCTGGAGCATAGAGTTGTAGATAAGGAAAGGTGGCGCTGTTTGCGAAACATCCGGAAGTGCGACACCTGTTTTTCTGACATCCATCGAACACTTCCACGGACAGGAGAAATAGAACGACGGGTTTAGCACTGGTGGTGCGGGTCTGGAAGTTCTATTAGTGGGCATCATTTGATGGAAGTCTTTGTAGTGTAGTTGTACCGGCGACGGTGCCAATGTCTCCCCCTACGCGCCTTTTCTGTGTCGAGCTGTGCACTGGCACCGTTCGAGACTGCGGCGACGACGCTTTGTCGGCGTGTTGGCGTGTACACGCCCGTGGCGTCCGCAGCTGTCGACGCATCCGGGCCACAAATGACGATAAACGAGTCGGGAGCGCCTGGCCGCCGGGCCGCGAAATAGCCGGCCCAAAGGCTTTACGTGGGCGGGGGGAGGCGGCTCCTACCGGCCGGCCGGCCACGTTGGTCGCGCGGTGGGACGTTTGATCTTCGTCAGTACGTCGCCCGCAGTGCCGCCGGGATGGATCGCCCCCTCCCCCCTGCCGCCCCCACGCAACCCTCGCCCCCGTTTCCTCTTCCGTTTCCTTCTCTGGGAGGCTGCTGTACGGTCTGCTCGCTTCGCATTAAGCGACCGCGGACGTCGGTGCCGCAACATCTTCCCTTTTGGTCTGATTTAAATTGGGAGAGCTTAGAAAAGGACACTAAAATCTATAAGCAGGTTGGCCTATGTCGCTGAGATTACACCGCTCGCAGTGCAGCAGCAGGGAAATGCATAGGGCGGCAGCAGGCACTGCCGCCCTATGCACTTTTCCTAACTGCCATTTGTGACGTCACAAATTGGAAATGGTGAGACGGGATTGGTGGAGCTCGTCTAAGCGTTTTTTTTTCTCCTCTGAAATAAGCACCGAGGCAGGGAGATGTTATGTCAGTTAAATTTCGAAGCTAACGCTGAGCACGTGCCTCTTAGGAGTCACAAACTTAATCTGGTAAACAATAATTTATAAAATATGATTTCTTACCTCAGGCCGAAAGCCCTGTTTCAGTTTAGATTTCGTTGAAATGTTTCGCTTTGCGTTGCAAAGCGCGGTCAAAAAATTTTTGTGCACGAAATTGTATCGTACTCGATCCATTCGTATCCCCCAGTGATCTCCCCTATACAACCGAAGTCGCTTCGCTATCCAAAGTACGGCCAAGCACAGAAATCACTCAGGGCTACTTCTGCTTTCCCCGTACTGATTACATGAAGTGGCAATAACAGTTTTAATAAATAAACAATTTATTCAATCTACAACATTCCTATCGATATCTAAAAAAGGCGAAAAAAGGACTCACGATTCATATACTCCCTAATGCGAAATTTGTGCCCAGCGCGAACTGCAGTCTTCTCGGTCACGTCGCATATCTGATGCGTCTCAGGAAGTTATCGCGTGATCAGCGAACGCGCGGCGGCACGCGCTACTCTGCCGTTATCTCGCAGCGCGTCGCCGCCGCCGAGCATGTTGTGTGTAAATCGTGTTTGAACCTCCCGCGCAAATGTCACGTTATTCGGATGAGCCGCGAATGGAGGAGGAACGTCTGGTGAAAGTGTGAGGGGAGGCAGGGAGAGAGATGACGCCATAGCAGCGCGTGCCACCCTCCCCCTCACACTTTCGCCAGATGCTCCTCCTGCGTTTTCTTTCTGCCTTCGGTGTCTCGTTCGCTCGCTCGGTTACGCGGACATCGCCGTCGCCAAATCACGGTACCGGGCGCCAAAGTGCCTCGCACTAAAAGCTGCACGAGAGTGAACTCGCGATCGTACGGCACCTACTTACACAGCTCCTTATGTATGCGGTAGCTTGCTGCAAAAGCAAGAGATTATAAGCCCATTTGGTTAAGATTTCGGGATGTGTCCTGCAATGACGGGGTTGGCGATTTCTGTGCCTTGGGCGCCCTTTTTTCCCACAGTCTGGCGAGTGATAGTTTAACAGAAGGCTTAGTTTTTCAGAATAACTTCCTTACTGCGCTTCGCTCGTTCAGATGTCCTGAAATTTAGACTGCCGAAGAGCCTTACGATTCGTTTCCAATGGAACACGTTCTCCGGCGTGGCACAAGCAAACGGGCCTATTTTGGGGTCAGCTTTCCGATGGCCGCATATAGTCATCTTACGCCCAGCGTGAACGAAATGGAAAACATCTGCGGGCGGTTTTGACCAAGGAGCGTGCGTCATGCCGTGGAACAACAATTTTTGTACCGCTCCGTACACGCGCCTGCAGTGATCAAATAAGGGCGCGCCGTGTGCCGTAACCTCTCTCTTTCCCTGTCTCTCTCTTACGCCACATCGCACGCGCAGACGCCTCTCGAATGCGACATCTTCAAGAGAGAAGGTGGCGATGTTTGCGTATTCGCCGCTGTTGTGATCTCGGCGCTGCGGGCTCTTGTTTGCTGGGGATGTCGCCCGGAGTGCCTTGGCCAGCACGCCCCCTTCACTTTTGCCGTGAAGTTGACTCCGTATTCCGGTCAGCCGCGCTCTCCTCATTCGGGGCGCAAACACGCGCACTCCGGATGAGGACAGCCCTTGTGTGGACACAGCGGCGGGTTCCCCTTACCGGCGTATGTTTTGCTTCGCTTCCCATCCTGCCGGACCCCTTTATCATTTCTGCCCCTCGGCGATCCCGCCGCTGGCTGCTTTGCAGTCCAGCGGGCCCTGTCGGGCCGGCCAGTGGGTATGCACCGCGTGTGTGTGTGTGTGTGTGTGTGTGTGCACGGCTCGGCCGACGAGGACCGGGAGGAAAGGGCTAGGATAAACAGGAAGTGGGCCTCTCACCACTCCTGATGTGCGGGGCTCCCAAGATTGTGTCCTTGGCGGGCCGAGTTCTCTGCCCCATATCTGCCGGCACTGCGGGGCATTCCGACGGCTTGACACGGCGGGAAAACGAATTTGACAGTGCGCGATATTCGGCGCGCTATCTTTTTTCTCTCGCTCGGCTAAGTTGGTTGGTTTGGCGTGGGCCTTGATACAGGGGGACCTGGACGGACGCGGGCTAGGACGGGGTTGGCGAATAGAGACGTATAAATGTGGGAGGAGCAACACCGGAGCTCGAAGAAGAAAGAAAGGAGAAAAAAAAGAACACGAGCCGGAAGAGCGAAGATTGCTCGCGCTGGCGAGTGCATCTCTCTCGGTGGAAGGCGCCGTCGCTTGCTCCTCCTTCAGCGGGAAAGCGTCTTCTCCCGTATAAATCACTTGCCGGGGGAAATTGGGTGACGCCCGAGTTCCATCGCTCCTGCTGCCTCTTCTTCGAGCCGCCTGCTCATGTTTACTGCCCTGGCCGCATATCCGCTGTTCTCACGCTTCTCATACCCAGCGCCGTCTGCTGCGAGCACCATATTCCCCGTAACGGACTTTATATATATATATATATATATATATATATATATATATATATATATATATATATATATATATATATATAATATAACTTCTTAAAAAAAGGAACGCCAGGAAGAAACGTACTATGGGGAATTTTCAGTGTTCACAATTGAGAGCGTAGTAAGCGGGGAATCGTATATGAACCGGGAACGTATTACCGGGGTTCTACTATAGACACACGCACACACACAGTAGACTGCGGTTAAGACGAACAACAAATTTTCACGGTCCCTTCGAGTTCGTCTCAACGAGAGTGTTTTCTCCTCTCTCTCTCTCTCTCTCTCTCTCTCTCTCTCTTTTATATATATATATATATATATATATATATATATATATATATATATATATATATATATATATATATATATATATATATATATATCTTTTTGCTTTGATGTGCTAGGTTTTTGTGCTAGGTTTTTGAACGCCCGATTTACTGCTGTGGGAGGGAATTGCGTTAGAGGAAAGGTGTGTATCATAATGCCTTCGAAGTGTTGTCGTCCCGTAAACACTCGTGATGTCGTTAGGAACAGGGCCATGCAGAATGACATTATCAGAATGCTTATATCGTGTAAGGCGTAAACTTTTTGCATTCGCGCTTTAGCGGCGTCCCACCTGCGTGAATTTAAGCTCGCTATAATACTGCTTCATTTTGCTAAGTTCCCCATTTTAACGGTTTGGCGAATAATGTTTGCGACCCAGTAGGGATTTTTACAGTTGCGATTCGTTTTCATTTAGTAAGGTTTTTGATTGAGTGAAACAATGTGGGGCTATTGTCGGCATCGCTCTGTTTTTTGACCGTTGTCCTCAGGTACGCTCGAAACATTTAGGTTAAAACCACTCCAGGAAGTTCTCGCTTTGAACGGGATACAAGTAGGCTACAACCTTGATTTTTCGTTCAGCAATGAGAAGCTTCAGAAGTACACGAGAAACACACCTTAATTTTGAACACACACTGTTCACGCTCTCTGTTTATGGTTTTTTTTTATCTGACGCACTCACGCGTACTACACAGGGTGACGGACTTGAGAATGGAGAAATGCATGACGAATGCCCTTCAAAACATAGCTTTGGAGCCAAAATAGCTGTATCGATAAAGCTGCTACAAGCGTTGCTGAGCAGCCCTCTTCTGAGTCCACGCCACCCTTCCTAGTTTACACGTTCACTTCCAGGCCTAGAGGCCCTGATCTCAGTTCCACGAAGATAAGAAGAAAAAATGGCATCATCTCCACTACGCGTGGATGATGGCGAGGGTGCGGAGTACGGGGAGTCGAAATGACATCCCAGTTGCGCCCCGAGTGACATCCGATTTGCTCCCCGACCGTCATTCGATTTGAGCCGTGAGTTGCACCTTCATTATTCCCTAAATGAAACTGCAACTCATGGCTCAAATCGAATTTCGCTTGATATTCGCTTGATGGTGGTGTGCGCACGGATGGACGCGGACAGACATTGGGAGCTCCTGAGGTACTCCGCACCATTACAGGCGAGGGAGTAAGCCATTTGACTTACGGGTGCTAACTCACGGTCGTAGCCCAATGGGTAAGACGTCTGACACTAACTCTGTCTGGTCTACCAGACACAGGCTCGCATCCTGCCGGTGCCTGTGTGACTTTTTGCTATTGTAAATGCTATGCGCACGGACGCGGGCGGACATTGCGCGGTTCTAAGGTACTTCGCACCTGAAAAAAAATTTTGTTCAGACCTCTGAACTAGTACCGGACCTGCTTAACGTTGGACACGGTGTCATAGATTTGTGGGCTGACTTAGAACAGTTTGGGTTTGCCTAAGTGCGTGAAAAAGCAGCTGATGGGGCCAAGAACGAAACTTGCATGCTACCTCCAGGGCTCAGTACAAGGATGCCTTAAGTACCTCGTGCCAAAAGATGCTTGCTGTTTCTGCTTCCAGGGTGCCGAAATGTGTCCTCAAGGAGGCATATATGAAGAGCAGACATCTCCGAATCGCATTTACGTTCAATGTGTTGAAAAACTTGCAATGGAGTCACGGAATGAGTCTTGGGCTGTGCATAGAAGTCTACAAGGAATGTGGCGTACAGGTTTGCTGCTTGACAGACGTGCTTAGTTGTGTGGTTTAGTTGCACGGAAATTTGTTGAAACACGCGTGCTTCTTCTCTCTATACCGATTGTTAGCATACTTGGGAGCTTTTCTCCGCCGAACTGTCTGTGGCTGGCGATGTCTGCATTTAAAATTGCGCCATTTTACTCCTTTAGTTTCAGCCTCCCACTCAAATCGCGTCAAATCAAATCGAGTGAAATGAAATCATTCCAGCCAAAACTTCGCACGTCACTCGCAGTCACTGAACTGTCTTTTTCCCGGTTTTCTTCTTTCTGTTCTTCGTAGGTAAGCCTCCTTTGGAGATCGCCTTCCTCCTGCCCTGATAGAAGGGGAGCGCTCGGTGCTGAAGCTGCAGTCGTGTCGCTGCCGGCTGTTGGGTCCTTCGGCTCCACGCAACCATGCAGTTCGTTCGACAAGTCAGACCGTTCGTCTCGCGCTGTCACTTAGATGCCACGGTTGTGCGGTCACGTGGCGTCTCGGTGACGTGACGAATTTCCGGACTGCAAGTGACACAAGTCCGTTACGATTGGCAACCGCAGTCACTATGCTCTTCTTTTTAGAAATACGTCCAACGTGTATAACTTTATAGCTGTGCGTCCCATTTGACAACATTGCGCGCGCGGAAAATCGGCTGCAAGTGCAGCGATGCCAACAAAAGCACTTTCGGCGGATGGCACGACTTCCGTTTCGTTAGTTTAAAGCTAAGCACTTTGAGAAGTTGCGTAATGACGGGCTGGTTTATGCTAAAATGTCGCTGAAATATTCTACTTTACGACTGAAATATTTTGGTAGTGACACACTTGCACGCGTTTTATCGAGTGGAAAATACATACAACAAAACATAATTGTAACGAAACTGCTTTGTTCGAAATCTCGTAGGTTTGAAATGTTCCATCGTAACCACTGCAGTGCATTCAGAGCGAACCATTCGGATTTTAACGAAATATCGCATTAACGAAGGTATTTTCTCATCCCGAGGGCTTCGTTATAAGGAAGGTTTCCTGTATACAATAATGGAATACGTCATCCCGTATGTATATCGCCTCGCAATGCTTTCTTTCTTGATCAATCAGATAACCTTTTTATAAATCGTGGCATGGAGTGAAAACTTTCTACAGCAGTGCGTGTACTATGATCGACAGCCACGCTTCATGAGAGTAAGAGGTGGGAATCGTCAAGTATTAGCGCACATTGTTTTTACCCGCACTATAAAAAACTCCCCCCCCAAAAAAAAAAAATTCTGGCCGCTGTCCTGCCAGAAATTTTCTGAAAGTCATGTTTTCTGTTGTTTGTGTATCTGTTATTTTACAAGCATTTCTGTTTTTGACTACAGAAAATTTGTCAACTCCCTGTCTTCAGTGTTTAGTTTTTCGCTTTTTTACAAAAGTGGTTCTGTTATCGAAGGTCCTGTTTTTCTCAACAGAAAATGTGGGAACCTTCCGTTTTTTTATTTTTTTCGCTTTTTACAGATTATTTGTGTTGTGCTTACATTGTTTTTCCTTGCCAAAATTGTAATGCTTATTCACATTTCTGGATTCATAAATCGTGGCATGGAGTGAAAAATTTCTACAGCTGTGCGTGTGCTATGATAGAGAACCACGCTTCATGAGAGCAAATGATGGTAATCGTAAAGTATTAGCTCACATTTTTTAACCATTCGTTCGAACCAACTCGGCGCCCAGACTGGGTATGCGCGCTCTGATGGAGCTTTGAGCCTTCGTACAAGCGACGCTGCGGCTACTTGGTCTGTAGTCATCAGCAACGACGGGCTCCGTGTTTTGTGCGATTGGCTTTCGCCCTTTTTAACACGAAAGTGTTTTACTCCGGTATTCACGGAGATTTCACTCACGTCATATCCGTCACGGAAATGACGCCAGCACAACGAAGCAAGCGGCCTGTAAAGGGTGCACCCCCGCACACAGGGTCTTCTTGCGGGGAAGCAACATTTAGCACTAAAGAGTGCGTTATAGTTAGGGTTGTTCGTTTTCGGGTTTTATATTTGAACACGAAAGTATTTTATGCCGGGATACACCAAGATTTTACTGACGTCATATCCGTCACGGAAATTGCGCCAGTACACCTTTGCCGAAGCGACCCGCCAGCAGGACGTCGCTCGCAAAGCACACCCACAAGGCAGCCGCCGACCCGCAAATCATGCTCATGCAGATTTCGCTGCACATTTCACTTTCGTGTTTTGCAGATATCTATGACAGAGGAATCAACCACTGTTTTTACCCTAAAGGGAGCCTCGTCATTTGTGTAAGAATCAATTGGCGTGTCAGTAGTTGACGCAGGTATGCTGTTTTATCATCTGGCTGTTTTATCCCCCGCCATCTCGAGAGTGATAGAGGTCATGTTGACGCAGTGTTCCAAACTAATTCCAATGCGTACGACAGAAGTGTGCTACCGGGTCGCACCGACCAAACGAACTTTGTTTCGACAGCAGCTGTGAAGACTTAGACGATTGAGTATAAATTAAATGCGCCATATTTTCTTTCATCTTACAAACAGGCGCGGTATATTTTCGTTAACTTTCTGTTATTAGTAAAACGTCTACACGTCCGGTTACGTCCAACCTTGGACCTCGTCCTGACTCCTCTATCTCACCAATATGCGAAACTCGTGCGTTCGGCTGGCAGACGTGCGAATTATCCTAATGCATGCAAACGCACGCCTGTTCACGCCTGCATTGTTTCCGTCGGACGTACACGCCAACGTATTTGACCTCTTTGCGAAAAAAAAAAAAAAAAAAAAAAAAAAAACCCAACCTTGGTACACTCAACGTTATCGCTTTCGCAGATGGAGACAATTCCATTTGGACACCTAGCTGTGTTCAACCTCGTGAAAGTCATCGCGCGTTCACCGTTCCGCACCGTTGCTGTTGTACATTTTTATCCACAGTTTTTTTCCACCGCGTTCGGTCCCACGCACGGCAGAGTGAGGATTCCCCGCACGCCGCTGAATCTTCATCTGTAGCCGCGCTGACGTTGGAATTATAACAGCTGTCGGCAGCTGTCGCCCGGACTCTAATTGGATAGGTTCTCCGCCCACGCGGGGGCTCCGTCATTGGGACAATAGGGAATTGGGGCGAATGCGGTTCCTCACGCATGCGCGGGCGAATTAATGAAGGAATCGAAGGACGCACTGAAGTACGGGTACGAGAGAAAACGCGTGCGGCCTTCGGAGGCGCGCGGAATCAGCGACTCCGTGCACCCTTCGCGACCGGGGCGCTGCTCGGTTCGGGACCCACGTCGCGCCTGCGGGAACGGTGGCTGCGCGAGCGCGAAATGTGGCGCTCTGCTACGGGGCGCGGCGCGCATCTTTGGGAAATCTGGTCTTCATCCGCTTAGACGTTAATCCGTTTAGACCACCCCCGAAAGGGCGCGCCCTCGCTGTCGGCGAATTCTCGCGGGTACTGGGCTCCGCCGTTTTCTCTGTGCCCCGAGGAACCGTTTGACACGCTAACCGGGCACCGTGTAGACCGTTCCCGCGGAGTGTTTTTACAGGCCCAACCCCTTAACTTTTAGCCATTTCGGGTTCTCGATGCAGACGCCGAAACTTTTCTTCGCGTTTTTTTTTATTTAACATCTGGCTCCCGATGGCGTACTCCCCTCTCTCTCTCCTGAGCGCGCGCACGCGTGCATTTTCCGGCCATAATTTAGCGATGAATTTACATGTACCGCGCTTTGCAACGCAAGAGGCCCGAGTGCGGGACACTTGTGTACTGACGCGGCGATTTCGTGGGTGTCGCCGCTGTTCACGCCTTTTGGCATGGTTCGAATTGGTAATGGCAGAGGCCTTCAATTGTTTTTGGTAATGGCGTGCAATGGCGCAGTGGAGTGAAATTTCGCAATTTTTTTCCGCAATACATTGCCGGAGACGCATATACAGCTATCTGTGTCGTCATGATGACGGCCGTCTCCTCTTGAAATTGGCACATGAAAACGTCGCGTAAGGTGCAACTTATTTGGCCCGGTGGCGTAAATCCAGCAACATCACACGGGAGGACTCATCCTGCATTGGCGGACATTTTATTTTATATATATATAGGTATTAATTTAAGAACTATTTTCCGCACAATTTGGTGGTCAGAACGCCCTTGACCTCTCCCTCCCCCCTCCCATGATTTACGCCACTGTATTGGGTTACAATAATTTGAACTGCCTGAGCTAACTCAGCGACATTACCCCGCTCATCAGTTTTCGTCGCCGACCCGTTAAAAAAAATGATAAAAATAATGACAGAATTTTGCGTCCAGGCAGAAATTAGTGACCATACTTGGAATATTGCGAAAGTCGGGAAAGGTCAAGTTGAGGTGCCACAGGCTCACAAACATGACGTGCGTGCCGTTAGGCTTGTTTAGCGTACTTTGACAACTACAGAACATAAACAAAACGCCTCGACGTCCTCTTGGTTAGATTAAATACACTGAGCGTTGGCCATGGGGCCGTTATTGCTGTCCATCGCCCGGGTCTCACCGTGGCCTTCTCCGCCGCAATTTAACCTCCAGCGCACGCTTTGTTCTTACGTATGTGTATGGAAATTGAGTGCGAACAGAGTAGAATCGCCGCGCACCGTTTGACATCACTTCGGCCCGAATGTTTACATTTCGCAGGTAAAAAAGTGAAAGAACGAAAAAATTGGATGATTGATAACCTGTCGTGTTGCTGCTACATCCGCGAAATGTTTGCAATTTCACTTAGCGTTCGACTTTTTTGCCCGGCATTTGTTTTGCTTCAAAGATCGCTTCATGCCTAATGCTTACGTGTCAGTTCCGTGAGCTACTTTAATTCAGGCCAGTTCCATCCAAGGAAATCACGCGTTCATCACCCAGCCTTCAGCAGTGCGTCCGGGCAACGGAGGCGTCCACACCAACGCTCGAAGCTAGGTCTTCAATATTTTTGTTTATTTCGGGCGCCAACAATACCCAGCACCCCACCCACACCTATCCAGAACCGAAGGTACAATACTCCGGCGACTAACAAACTCTTACCCCCACAAAACCCTACTCCATGCAATGTACCCCACCCTCTACCCCGCATCTTGCAAATACTGCCCCATCCTGGGACCCTATACCATCTGGTATAGGGGTGTCAACAAAACCCCGTCCCTTACTCCCGATCCCCAACCTACTTACGAGCAGTGGGTGGCACAGCTGACCAGCTACGACCTCTCCTCCCAGCGTAGCCTGGTAGAGAGGGCCCGGGTGGCCAGCGCAGGCCAGGCTATCCCGGACTAGAGGAAACCCCCCACCAGGCGGGTGCTCAGACAGCAGCACCTAAGGCTCGCATAAAGAAGTTTATTCCTCCTCCTCCTCCTCCGTGATTTTATCAAATTCTTACTCGTGTGCAAAACAACAACAATAACAACAGAAAACAAACAAATCGGAATTCCCATTCATCTAACGAGAAATATGGTTGAAACGCGAAGCTTTCTCTCATGAAACCCGAGTCAAAGTCAAAATCCGAAGTCCAAACTGGTTCTTCCGTGTCGGAATGGCGTTATCGGATAGACGTGGGCTTCATACCGCGAGGGGCCCAGGTTCTACTCCGACCACCACGATGCGCTTAATGTGCCTTCGCTTATCATCAGCATTTCGTGAAGCCCTTTGTGCGAAGTTGGCTTTCCTGCAGGGCGTTCTACTCGGGCGCGCGACGCCATCAGCGAGGCGTAGCAAGCTTCGCTTTAAAAATTCTCGCTTCCTGAGGCAGTGCCGCTAATCGTTTTGATTGTGTAATGTCTTCGGAGCTAATGCCCCTTTTTATGGCGAGTGTTTAATGAACTCCAAATTTAGCTTAAACCTTTAATCTATCGGTTTTACGTTTTTAAATGTCGTTGCTAGTGGCCTGCACTGCTCATTTCGAAAGAGACATTCCCCCCTGTACTAGGAGTTCAATGAAGAGGCGTTGTTACTGGGCGCAGTTAGTTGAGGCGCATCCCAAAGTGCAAGAAGCGCCGAGGTGTGTCGCGTGCACCTTCCGAGCTCGTTTCTGCACGAGTGTCGTCACCGCTATACACGGTTTTAACTAGCTCCGAGGCAGCGCGCGGAAAGAACGAAAGAGAAGCCGAGCGTGTTGTTTCGATCGGTAAGGCGAGCATGGGTGGATGTTCCGGGGATGAGAAAAGGGGTTCCGCTTTCCTTGGCGGCCAGAACAAAGGCTTCCTCCTCCTATGCTAGGGAATCGTCGCTTCGGTGTCTCGGTGTCGCTTTACACCAGCGACAAGCTCTCTGTTCCCTGCTGCTCCCATTTTCGCTCTTTCTCTTTCCTTTGTTTCTTGGGTCCGTTTGGCGTTTCCTCGCTCTCGCGTTTCCTTTGTGTGTGTTTCCCCGAGCCTCCCTGGTGGTGCTTCTTCTCTTTAGGCCCGCGCCCCTTCTTGCTGTGTGGGGCGGAGCTGTGCCAGTCCCCGTCCTCCTCCCCCTTCGAGTGGCACTGCGGGTTCATCTTGGCGCGCCGTCATTAACGAGGAAGAAATAAGGAGCAAATTCCTTTAACGACCTGACGAAACCACGCACTCCGGCACGTCTTATAATTGTTTCGCTGCTCCTCCATCTTCGTTTTCGCTAACATCGAGAATAGCAGCGGCGAGGAGATTGCTTTCACTCCTCCTCTCTCCCTCTGTGATCTCTCCGCGTGTGTATTTCGTTGCTTTATTTACTTGATTTTTTTTTCATTATTTCCTTCCCTCTTTCTCTCTCTCACGCGACTTTGTTTTGGCTCGCAGCCGCGCCCGCCGATTCCCGGCCATCAAAGGAGCGCATAATCGATTAGCTTGTGCTTAATCTTGTGACGGGGTTCTGGCGCGTCTATAACCCTGTTTACACTACACTGGCCGGATACAACGAAACCATTGATAGTAATCACCCGTGCATGATTGGTGCTGGTTGAAATTGTCGTGTTCGGGAAGTCCGAGTGGTTGCCGTAGTGAGGTAGTGAGGTGGCTTAGCTGACCGCATGACAGGTGTGAGTCGTGGTGGCGTTAAGAAGGAACACGACCCACGGCGCGTGTCTTGAGTGTAACAGCTTTTTTCTTCCTGCCTTTCTTGATGTGCTGTCCACCAAGAGTCCGGATCGAGCCGGCTAATTGTGCGCTTTACGTCGGTCAAGCCGTTGTAGTTGTTAACCCCCTATGGTGGTCACGTTCCCCGTAATGACTTGCGTTGGTAGTGACCATGGCGAACATGTGTGTTTGGAACTTAGCTTTATCGACGAATACCGTCTTAATTCAAAGTATGGCCTCTAACTCGCAATCAGGAGCAAGGAGCAGATTGACGCCTAACGATGATGTCGTTTTCAGAAAATGCAGACCGGTTGACATCACCGCGTATAATGCACTTTTTGTAAAACGCGCGTTGTCGGAGGAAACCGAAAGTGTGAGACCGAGTTGACGCGTACCGTTAGATTTCCATGCCCAGAAGCAAATGGTCCACATACGGCAGAAGCAGGTTGTGTAATAAACAACAAAATTGAAAAAAAAAAAAAAACCGGGAAACGAGTACGGCTGATTTCTTGGACTTGCCGAACTACCATCTTTAACGTCAAAAATCGCGAAAAGTAATAGCGAGCCGACGGAAATTTTTTGAAACGTTTTTCTGAAGGACAGCAACCTGTAGTGCCGTGAAATGCCGAATAGGAGCGCCTTGCAGCTTCTGTACTTATGAACGTTTATAAGAGGATATAAACTGCAGCTTGTAAATTTTGCAGCGCTGGCTTTTCCACTCGAACACCACGGGCTACGGTTTTGCAGCACCTTCCCGATCGCGTGTTTTACCTTAGTGTTTGGATGGCGATAATTAACGTCAAAGCTCGGCCGCTTGTTAGCGCCAGCGATGTGTACGGCAGCCACCGGTAAGGAGCGGCGGGCTCGGTTATTACCTCAGGCAATTAGTCGAACATCCGGGCCGTTTCCTCTTACTCTTGATAAACGAGCGTGGGTAACCGCGCGCTCCAATCTCCCGCCTTGTCCGTGATTACGGGCCTGTGCTGCTGACAGCACGAAGTGGCGCAGAACCGCTGTTCGCACCTCGGTTATTATCTGCCCGAGCTCTCTCAAGACGCGGCGGCTATCGGCGAAGGAAACGACGTTGTCGCTCGCTGCAGGCGAAACTGAAAGCAAAAAAAAAAAAAAAAAAAAAAGGGAGGGGGGGGGGGGGGGGGACGCTGTGGCTTCGGTTTGGAGCGCAAAATTCCTACGAAATTCATGCTTAGAACGAAAGTAGGAGTAGGTGCCGCTGTTCCATGGTTCGCACCGGCGGCGGCGGGACTTGGGCAACACCGACAGTGTACACTGGGCGTCCTCGATTACCAGTCCCGGACGGACCTCGAACTGCCTGAGTCGCAATCTGGCGCTCGTTGTTCCCATGTATTCCTCTACAAGTTTTGGTTTGAAGGGTGCCCTTGGACGTCCCGTGGGCGGTCCAGGACTGGTAAATCGAAGACGCCCGTTGGTGCCCCTTGGTTCTTGAGTTTAGTCCCGGGTGGGCTGAGTACAAGTGGCCTCCATGCGAGGGGACGCAGTGCACGCGAGGCAATTTGTGGACCATTGCTTGCTCTGTGTCGTTCAAATCATTGATGTCTCGCGGACTCTCCTCGGCTAGAACCTCGCTCTCAGGCGCCTCCTTTGGGCTGAAGCGTGCAGGGTACACACACCCCGTCCCAGTCTAGGATTACCTCGCTGTTACGCGATTGCCGCGTAGTTCCCGCGCATTTTCTGCCGCTTTGATTCGTTTTTTTTTTTGCTGTTTTTACTTTTAGTGCGCAAGCGCTAGAACACTCAAGGCGAAAGAGTACTGTAACCGTTCGTTCTTTGAGGGAGGGGGGGGGGGGGGGGGGGGGGGGGGGGGTAACTGTGCTTGCCACAATCATTAAACCCTTTGTGGACTGAATGTTAGCGGAAAAGCGGTTAGTCCGAAACCGGTTGGTCCTTTTCCAGGGAGGAACTGCTGGAAGGGAGTCGCAGAAAAAAAAAAAAACCCAAAGAAACAGCAGCACTTCGAGCCGGAATCGAGCCCCTATCTCCCTCAACACGAACCCAATAGTCGGCCACGCGTCCAGACAGGCACATCGGTAGAAATCGCGCAGCGTATGTCAGAATTTCTGAAAAAGTGTGTTGGTGCGGGCTCGTTGGTACATAACTGAATATGGAAAAACAGCGCTAAAACGGGACAAAGAACGTGACAAGACTGGGCGCTGTGACAAGACAGCGTGACAAGACAGCGCCCAGTCTTCTCACGTTCTTTGTCCCGTTTTAGCGCTATTTTTCCATATTCAGAATTTCTACCCGTGCAATCGGGCTTTGCGCTCTAATTCATCATCATCATCATCACCACCACCACCAGCCTATCTACGCCCGCTGTAGGGCAAAGGCCTCTCCCATTATTTTCCAATTACCCCGGTCCTGTGCTAACTGCGACCAATGTATACCCGCAAACTTCTTGATCTCATCTGCCCATCTAGCGCTCTAATTACTCTAAGGAATATTGCTCAGATCGATTCTAAGTAGAACCGTAGCTTTTTTCTTGTAAAAATGGAACAAAACAAAATGGCTGCCGCTTAGCTCAGCTTACCTTGAATATGCAAAGCAAAAGCTTCGTTTAGTCTGGTTGAGTCTTGTTTTCGCTTGGTTAACCTTTGATGTAGCTGTATTGCCGACCACGGCTCAGAGCCGTTCGGTCCCGTGCAACGCTCACAGGACGAGGCCCGGCCTCGCTTTCATTCTCGGCGAACGTGCCGTTCCTCTTTCACGGCGAACGCGGCGCAAGATTAGTCGCGTAGACCGAGACGCCCCAGCGGCGCATGCGTGGGAGGCTGCGGGTTTGGTCGGCTGTCGATCAGCTGAGCGGCCGCCCCGTCACCGCCGCGACGGGAGCGGCCGCGATGTGAGCAGAACGACTTAAAATGGGGCCCTCTGCGCAGCAACGACAGTGGGCCCGGCGAATCACGCGATGCGCTTCGAGCGGTGTGTCGCCGGGGGCGTGTCTCCGGTCAAAAGGTTAACTGTAAAGCTTCGCTTTAAACAAAACTCATGGCCTATTTGCGACGGAAGGCCGGATGATCTGGCGGCTCATTTGTCTCTGCTCGAATTAGCGCCAACTGTGTATATTTTTAGGGATCGCTACATCTCTTAAGTGCTTTCTGTATGGTACGTGAAAGCGGTCGTCTGTGGCAGTGGCATAAATAGGGGAACAGGTCATATTTTCTCCATAGGCGAAACCAAGTTCGCTGTTGCTTATCTCGAATTCTTCAAGTTGGCGTTGCTGGACGATCCGGTCTGGAAATGCAGCCATATCTTACGGCAGTTGCGGCATTGTCATAGCTTTTGTACGCAACGCATGTATGTGCCAAGAGTGAAAGACTATCTTCCACACACTTAGATATAGCGCCAGTTTTTAATTTCTCGTCACACGCACCTGACCTGATGCATTTTAGGGGCGAAGCACCTTAAGGCCGTGGCTTGTCCGTCCGGCGTCCGGCTGAGAGAGAGAGAGAGAGAGAGAGAGAGGAGAGAGAGAGAGAGAGGAGAGAGAGGAGAGAGAGAGAGAGAGAGAGAGAGAGAGAGGAGAGAGCTGTGCTGCGCATGCGCGAGGAGCATTGGGTTGGATTGAAACGCGTTGGGGGTTGGATTGGATTGCATTGGAATAAATTGAGTTAGATTGGATTGCATTGGATTGAAAATCGTTTTAGCAGCAGTAAGCACTCTCACAAGTGATTTACGGTAAGAACGATTCACAATGCTTTGCCCATTCGTCATGATTCACTTCGTGGAGATGCGTGAATTTTTTTTCTCGTCTATTAAACGTAAGCATATTCATTACGCTTAGCGAGTAAGGTTTGCGATTTTCTCTAACAGCTGTCTCATTGTGTGCGGCGCTGGAAATTAATAATTGACCTTTATTACCTCGCACGAGCTTTTTTTCAACGGACGTATTAACATAGCTAGCCACCCAGAAGCGTTTGTCCGTTGCTCATCACCGCTCCTTGTTGACCAGCCGCTTGATTTAGCCTCGGCGTTTTTTTGTTATTAAAATTTATATTTTCTCACATGGCACTATATGAAAGATACACTGATTGCAATAACTTGTGTTTTCGATATTTAAAACTCTCTCCAGACATATCGCAACGACGCAGCCATTACAGGGGATTAATGACGCAGCTACGAGACCAAATGTTGCATTTCGGCTTCCTGTTTCGCTCTGTATATCGACGGGGAGAAACATTTGCTCCGCGTTTGTGCACACGGCACCCACGCTGCCACAGTTACGGCACCGGAAGACGAACGGTTGCCCCCGCAGACTAACGGCTGCATTCGCTCCCAATTCACCCCCGTTGCTCTCTTTTGCCGTAGACTGATTGGTTACGAGGTTGAACGTGCCGACGCAACGCAGGCGATGAGGCGCGCCGTAGTGGAGGGCTACGAATTAATTTGGACCAACCGGGAATCTTTAACGTGCGCCGAAATCTCGAACACGCGGGGCGTTTTCGCTTTTCGCCTCTATCGGAAAAGTGGCCGCCGCGGCCGGGAATCGAACCCGCGTCCTTGGGCTCAACCGCACAACGCTTTAGCCGCTGAGCTACCGCGGGGGGTTTTCGCCGTAGAGTGAATGGTCGACGCAAAAAAAATATATATATATATTTACCCGTACTCTGAAGCTTAGTGAAGTGTTACGTCCCCACAGGGTTGAACGTGACATACCCGCATGCCGAGGCATATTGGACCGAGAGATATCGGACGGAGCTTTATAATACATCTAATAAACTCGATAATTTTATTCGACGAACTAGGCAAACGAATGAATAAATAAACTATTGCACAAGCACCAGGAGGTTGGACCACACGAATTCTGCGCATACTCTTTAAGCCTCACGGTGTCGCCCGCACAGGTGTACTTGGCAACGCTTGTTGCGGAGGAATTTGTGCCGAATCTGATGCACGCGCGTTAAAGAGAACAGGCAAGATCCGTTTGGACCCGCCTAATGAAGCAGGTGGACCAAATGAGGCTTGCTTGCGCACCCTGACGAATTCTCAGAAGATCGCCTAATAATTTTCTTCTTTGTACCTCGTCTCAGTGACGTCATCGGTGACGTTGTGCAGCGCAAAATTTAGATGTGTGTCACTATTTGGGATCGTTTTCGGGTTAAAACAACGTCCCTGAAGAGCGGAATCGCTTGGAGAGAGTTATTAAAGGCGAGCTCTTTCAAATACCACAGGGACATACGCGCAAGCCCGGGGTGTTCCCGTGGCTACGTCTTAACCGATTGCCTCTGCTGGCGCGTCTTGCAATTTTAAACGCGAACAGCTCGCTTGTTCCGGGAAGCGATATTTTGCCCCAACTCGGCTACCCTGAGCAGCTTAACCCCTAATGCGACCCGCGCATCTGGCTCTAAGCTGCCTCGCCGCTGTCTATTCTCGTCGTAATGGCACACGCGTGCCACTAAGACCTTCCGCGGTCTTCTTGCGAGGCGGCCGCGGAACGCCAAGAGCGCCCAGCATACTTTCTACGGCTCTTCCGGACGCGATTGGAACTAAATTTCGTTTCGAGGCGGTAAAGAAAGATATCTGCGATGTTTTACTTTTTTTTTTTCTTATTCTTGTTGAGCTCGGGAAGTTTTCGATGAGCCCGGGGCTAATTATACGGTCCGGGGTGTCGTTTCCTCTCTGATCCGTCGTCTCTCTGCTGGCGGTAATGAATGCGAATAGCTTTAATCGCCGCTCTTCTGTTTCCTTCCGCTGCAAATCAATCAGCCCGGCTGCCGCTTTCTTCTCTTGCGAGTGGGCACGCGAAGCGGTAATGGATCAAGTGCGCAGCAACTGAACGAAAGAGCTAACGACGTTTGGTTCTTTAATGCCGAGGACGTTTTCTAATATCCGTGCCGCGAGCCCTAGACTCTCTCTGATTGCTGCAGCTATTAACGAAACCTGTCGAGCTTTTCATTCCCGGCGAATAGAGCTCGTTTTTGTTTTTTTCACTCGGCATAATTTACGACGGGGTGATTAGGCGGATGATGCATCGTATTCTTAACCTGAAGAGCTGGCTGCGTGTCTAGGCTTCCATCGCCCCGTTTTTGTCATCGTGTTAAAGTTGGGAACTCTGCGCAACAGATGTTTTCTGATTTCAAACGACAAGCTCGTCGAAAAGAAAAATATAAACAGTCTGCTTGCGTTTGTTTGAGCAGCCCCCGACGGCGTGCTGTTTTAATTCATCCGCCATACGATTAATTTGCTTACAACGCTCTCGATGAGTCTGAAGACTTTGTTTTGTTTTGTCTTTGTCTCGGAGTGTGTGTCCGTGTGTGGGTGTGAGTGCAGAAGTTCTGCATTGCTGCTTGAGCACTCGCCGACGTAATTCACTAAGTCTCGGACGTACTATTTAAATTAGGACGGTCGCCTCAGTTTATACTGCCCATCTCGAGGTGCGTAGTTTAGCGTTCTTTGGAGCAGCTATTTGAGTGAAGCATGCTTGTGCTTTGGGACCGCGCAACATTCGACGATAACTCGTTTAGGCGCCGAGTACCGCCTCTTGTGTTTGTGTGTGTCGTTTTTCAGAGTACTTTACCCATCAGTAACGCGAAGTTATAAGTCGAGCATCAGTATTGCGTGTCGTCATGGTAGATTCATACCTGCAGGTAGCGCGAAGGAGGAGGAGGAAAAACGTTTATTGCTCCCATTGAACGGGAAGAAAGGAGCGCGGGATGGTTGTCGGTCATCCATGGTGGGTGGCGTCCCTAGTCCGGGATGCCATGGCCAGCTGCAGCTCGAATGGCCCTAGTCGAAGAAAAAAAAATTTCGTGATAGATGGTTTGTTCAGTCGGTTAATAACTGCGACTGCAATTAGAGCCAGTGTTTTATTCTTATAGTACACGGTTTACGTTTGATTGATAATTATACGCAGGGTTTAGACACATTTCGTAACCCAAGTTCCGCCTCAGCATGGGTAAACGCACGCTGGACTTTTTTAAAGAATGTATGCTTGACATAAAATGGTCGGCATTAGAGTGCAACAGACCTGGCGAATATTTTTTTTCTGCGGCTGTTCATCCTGAGAAACACAAATTACGTCACTAAAATAGGCCATTTGTTGCGCATATATTGTGAGCATCCAAATCCTACAAGAAAGCTCCTCGGATCTAAGGGTACTCCATTGCTTTTGTGACGGCCTGCGCCTACCACTACCATCTTTTGGCAAAAGACAACAGCATCAGTCATGTGGCGTCGCAATCGTCTTTGGCTGTGATCGTTTTGATTTGAGGTTTGTACGCTATCTCGAAAATTACAAACACGAAAACTGCAGAAATAAGGCGTTGAGGGAAGGCATCATGTAAGTATAATGACCGAAAAGGAAGCAGTGATAAATATTTTTCAATGAAAATGGGAAACAGCAACCGAAAAATCTGATTTCCAAATAAGCGAAAAAACTACGCCGTATCCGTATCTTGGACAACAATATGATATTTCAGAACACAGCTGTTTGGCGGCCGTCTCTGGGCTGAGTCGCGTCGCCGTCGTAACCGAGAGAACGATGGCCTGGACCGACGAGTGAAAGAAAAAGCGATCGATGAAAGAGAGAAAAGGAGGAGAGTGTCGCCAAATTGGGAGGGGAGGGCGGTTCGCTGTGGCGGCGCGAGCCAGCGTAGTGCACTGCACGGGCCCGGGCCGGCCCAAAAGCCCGAGCCCGGGCCGGCCCGCGGGCCGCGCTTGGGCCGGGTAGCACACATTTTCTCGGGCCCGGGCCGGGCTCGGTCTTGAACGAAAAATGTTTCGGGCCTTCGTTGGCCCGAGCCGGCCCGAGCAGTGCCTGAGGCACGGCAGTGGTGTGACGCTAATTCTAAATTGTTGATAGCAAGAAGTTTTCCCATTGATATTTGAGTTTAAGTTAAAAGAAAAAAAAAAGCGAAGTGCAATGTCACTATGGCGCCGTTAAAAAACATGATAAATAGACGATTCCGCTCAGAAAGCCTTCACATCAATTATAAAACAGGCGGTCTGGGCAGCATAGTGGGAGAGAGCAGGCCAGACGAGGGCACTCCAGACACACAATACAACATGCTTTTTGAAATAAAACAAACAGAACAAAGGCGACATAGACTTCGCACTGTCTACTGTTGCCACCTCCGTGGTAGCAAGCGGCTCCACGGTCACGACGCGTGGCCCTGCATTCCAAGCGCCTGGGCCTCCACCAGAAGCGGGAGACGGAAGAATGGGAGTACAGCTCTTTATTTTGAGTGCACATGTCGAATACACTGCTGTGTACAGGATGGGGGTTGGTGGAATAGGCCCGCGAGAGGAGAACGCGGGAGAAGCAGTCATTCACAAAACAACACAAACACATCCCCTGAGGCTGGGAGCCGTAAAGATTCCGTCGCCGGTGTCCGCCTCACAGAATTCCACGAGGGTCGTGCGGCCCGCGTCGTCGCTTTGTCTCGAACAATTGCCGGAACAACCCCCCCCCCCCTAGCCACCGGTGAATGGCGGGCTGGCTCGAAGTCCGTCGTCGAACAAATAAATGGGTCAGTCAACAGCGCACATGCGCGGCCGCAGCGGTCGTCGGGATGCTACGGGTCCGTGGAGGGCGAAGCCAAACCCTACTGAAGCGGTTCCTCCACTTCGGAAAAGCAAGCTGTCACCCAAAATGCTCGAGCAAGGCAGACAAGATTTGTTGCCATCAGCTGGTGCCTTCAAGGTCCGCACATCCCCATTTTTTTGCCGAAAGTAGGAACGCCGGACGCCCACATGTTTTCGTATGGGCGTTAGTCACAACCGTGCATAGTTTCGGGGACCAATTTTCGAAGCAGAGCCAATGTTTCGGATAAAAAGTTTTAAAACCATGATTCAAAGCAGAAAAGAAAACAAACGCAGACAAAATAATGCTGCCTTCATCACTGAAGGGAAAGACAGAAATGAAGTCATGAAAGCGGATACGTCATCTGCTCAAATATCAGGCGCGTTCGTGTATGGACCCGAATTGAACCCGTGGCGCAATCTCCGAGTTCCTTTAGCAACAGATAGTAAAAGCAAAATGCTGTCAAATATTCCAGCAGTAAATGTACGTAAACTTAGTCTGTTGAGTCAACACTAACAAAATCCTAATTATATTATTGTGATCATAGTATTTCCCATTCATTGCTTTATGTAGTCGCTTTATTCTTACACTTTTAGGTTAAAAACAGCAAACGTTTTCGGGCTCATGTTTATAGCCTTTTGGACTCGGGCTGATACTTAGAAAGTCTGGCGGGCACCGACTTATTTCATTTAAATTCTACCGGACTCGGGTCGGGCTCGGGCTGATATTTTAAATTTTGTCGGGCTCGGGCCCGGGCTTGGGCTCCACACTTTTAAAAAATTTGTCGGGCTCGGGCCGTGCTCGGGCTCCCGTTTTAAAAACTTGTCGGGCCCGGGCCGTGTCTCTACGGGGCCGGGTCGGGCCGGGCCTAGAAATTCCGGCCCGTGCAGTGCTCTAAGCCAGCGTTCTCCGAAAGGGGGAGGTAGAGCACTGCGCGGGCCTGATTTTAAGGCCCAAGCCCGGCCCCAGCCCGCTTTGTGAAGCCCGAGCCCGACCCGGGCCCGTAACACCTAGCCCGAACCCGGCCCAGACCCGGGCATTCGTAAGTGAGCCTGGCCCGGGCCCGGCCCGTTCCCGTCGTCTCAAGCCCAGGCCCGGCCCGGGCCCGGTCATTTATTTTTGAGCCTAGGGAGGGCCCGCGCGTGTGTGACCAGGCCCGGTCTTTGACGCTGAAGAAAATTTGTTTATTATATTTGGTTCAGTGTCTCCGTAGCGGGTAATCAGACGGAGAATCTAGTCTGCATACAATCACGTCATGAAGGGAAACGCAAAAAAAAAGGGTTTAAAAGTGCACGTAGTTTAGCTTACAACGTCTGCAGTTCACGTCACATCGACGTCATATTAGCTCGTATTCTTGCACGAGAGACACCATCACCTTTAGTTGTCTCGGCCACAAGTCGTATTGCTGAAATTTTTTGATCCACATTTGAATCCACGAGTATGTACGTGCGTTGAAATATTTCACCTCCAGTGGTTGTTAAGTGGTGGTTTCTTTATCACGCGAGTTCGATTCCCCGCCGCGGCAGCCGCATTTCGATTGGCGCGACATCTAAAACACGTGTAGATAGACATAGGCGCACAGCCCCAGGTTGTCTGAATTAATTCCTTTACCCGCTAGGGCATTCCTTGTTACCGCATCTTTGTTATGTTGTACAACAAAATATAAAATCTTGATGCAGTACATAAAATGTCATTAAAATTACAGCATAGTGACTATCAGACCTAGCAAAACACGTTTTTAAAACAATGCGTACAGTAACATCAAGCGCGCAAAAATAAACTAAGAATTTCTACACTTCACGTCGGAACTATTAACGGCCGGGCCTATGAGTTCAAGCCCGAGCCCGGCCCGGGCCTACGGCGTTTAGCCCGAGCCCGGCCCTGGCTTAGCCGGGGCGTTTGGTTGGCCGGGCCCGTGCAGTGCTCTAGGGGGAGGGGATGGGGCAGTATGCTGTGCCCGCACGAGACACTCGACGGCGCGGCCGTTGGCGAAAAAGGGAGGGGAGCGTGCGCGTGACTATGATGTCCGCTCGCTTAAAGGGGCACTGACACAAAATTTTGAAGGCGAGATAACTTCGGAGGTAGATTGGTGTGAACACATATACATCATCTGCAAAATATCAGCGGCGAATACAGCCTAGAATATATTTAAAGTCAATTTTAAAGTGTGCAAAACGCAAACGAGCAGCCAGCAGAGGACCACGTGCAATCGACATCGCGCGGATATTTTGTAAATAAACAACATCCAAACACGTCACGAGTTTGTGTTTGCCGCTTCCGCACTGCCGGCGTTTTTCGCCGGCTGCCCGGCTCGCCGCTCCAATTGGGGGCCGGAGGGCGGAGCTTCTGCTCTCGAGAACGAACAACCCGATCGTTGGCGGCGGAGGCGCCGTGATTTCGTCAGCTCATCGGGCAGCTGGCCGCGACCAAAGTTCTACAGCGATTCCAGGCACTCTGTTTCTATTACTTGTTATTTACATTGGACGCGAAAACGCGCCGGAGACACGAAAAGTCCACTGAGCGAGCCGCACGGTCGCTGTGCAGGCGGCGGCCACGGCCTCAAAGTGGCCCAGGCCGGCGCAGGTAGCTCGAGTGATAGCTTGTTACCGCTTCACGAAATTGTACCCAAGTGGCAGCTTATGAGAAAGGAGTTAATGATGCGATGGCGGGTTGCATTAAAAATTGTCATCTGCACCGCTTACGAGAGCGACAATCGAATATCCGCCGCAGTGCTAAGCCGAACACATCTGTAGGCGGACCTGTAGGCAGACCGGCCGGCTGCTCCCAGCGCGCGTCTTGCCACCCATTGTCTCGAGCGTCGAGCGTCGTTCTTTAGCCGCGGTAGCATTTGCACTCGCAGCGCCTGCGTCACGTCCACGGTCGCTTTTTAATTAAGCGGCTCACGAGATCAGTACGTGGGGGCATTCGCAGAAACTGCCGGCGATGCGGATTCGACAGTGCTACGGCAGCTCTGCTCTGTGATATCCATCCGATGGTCACGTGGTCAGCTTTGTTCACATAAAATCCATCGGTTCGTGGCACCCGCTGAAACCGAAACTGCGACTGGCCGCATTGAAAATTTCTCTGATTAAACAACCGTCGCACGCTGAAGCAAATGAGGTTTCTACAGGTGATAAGTAGGTCACTAGCGACTTATCGCAACAACAAAAAAACAAGATGCAAAATTTTTGTGTCAGTGCCCCTTTAAGGCGCAGTTCGCGGTCCCTTCCTGAGACGCACTTCGCGCTGCCAACGCAAAGGCTCATCATGGCTGCCTTCGAGAGAACCCACGAGTGAGTGCTGCTTGAGCGCGCTGCTACTGCACCCAAATATCGCATTGGGGATCGCATGGGGGAAATATCGAATGGGGCAGACATTTTTTTGCATTCATGTGTATCCAGTAGGCCGCGTTTAACCATGGTGTGCGTCTCAGGGCCTCGGGGGCTCCGCTAGGTCTCAACCCGCACCGCCGCCTGCTTTCTTGTTTCCTTGCGCAGTGTCGGATGCGGGACTGTTTCGAACGCTATTGTTTCTCGTCGTGTTGTGTGAATTCCTGAGCCAGACCGGTGAGCTATTTATCTGGGAAACGCGTATTCTCTGTGGTACACGAAAACTTTCAATAGACAGCGGTGTCGTCGATGGCCCTTGAAACTATCGGTGGAGTTGCAGTCATTGATTTGTAAGGACGAATCACTCGGTGGCCTTTCTCCTGCACTGTGTAGAGCAGTGGTTTTCAACCGTGAGCATGCCGGAGACCCCTTCGGTCTGGCAAAAGTGATAGAAGAACGCATGATAAACGATGTTGATTCGTGTTAAAACATCAAACAGTTTGCATTTTCAGCTAAAGTCGCCGGCATGCTTAATCAAAGCCCGCCTTTTGTGTCTGACTTTTATGCCGATGTGTGTCATATTGTTAGGAAGTTTCGCCTGTAGCTAAATGTCACCAAACCTATGTGCAGCCTTTCGTGTGTCTGGCTTTTCTGCATAGCTGGCGTGTTGGGCAAAAAGCCAACCTGAAAACATGCGGCCGCGCGGGGAAATTAAACGCACAAGTCGTGCAGCGAAGCCACCATTTTTCTTGCATTCCAGGCGAGGTTTGGAAAAGAGGGTAAGAGAATGGATGAACGAGTTTCGGAAAGGGCTTCGCAAAGCCCTTCTTCCCTCCCCCTTTCAATTTGAGAACCATTGGTGTAGAGAGTGACGATCGACAATCCGTTCAAAAGCCTTCAAAACACCCGTGTAGCGCAGGTATTGGATATTTCATTGGGCGTTTGGGTTACTGTTCATCCTATGGCTGTGTTTTCTGTCAGCCCCGTTGTCCGCCGAAGCATATTGCGACCCTTGGAAAGCGGAAGCCCCTGTGAGTTGTTTACGCCGCAAGGCAGCTTCTATTCTTCCAGCCCGGCGCTCTCCTCGACCCGGAAATCAGCCCACATTGGATTCCCATGGCTCTAGCGCGGCGTGCGTCACTCGGGGAAACCGACGGCCCCGTGTCGCCGGCTTCCGTGTCCGACGCCGGCTGTCTGTCTGGCGCGGTGTATTCGCCGGGGTCACGTCGCGCGGGCCTTGTTTTCTCCCTCCTGCGTGGGCGCGCGGCTTCCTATTTTATGCGCGGCTTACTTCACACCGCGCTGGCTGATGGTTGCGAGAACGTGTTGGTTTGGCCCGGCACGCATTGGTGTCCAATTTAGTTTCGTGAGAAGCGTAGGATGGGTGTGGGAGGATTTATCCGCACTGGGGAAGAAGCGAGAGATGCAAGACAGCGTGGACAGGCAGGCTGGCGCAACAATTGGCGGAACAAACGGATGCACGTGAAAAAGTGAACGCCTCGTGCGACCAAAGCTTACTCTTGTGACCCTGTGATCACAATTGAGGATCTCTCTCTCTCTCTCTCTCTCTCTCTCTCTCTCTCTCTCTCTCTCTTCTCTCTCTCTCTCTCTCTCCTCTCTCTCTCTCTTCTCTCTCTCTCTCTCTCTCACACACACACACACACACACACACACACACACACACGCGCGCACGCACGCACACACACGCACGCGCGCACACACAAGTAAACAAGCAAAAAACTTAACAAAATCGAATTCACGGTTTCAACCATGCAACAATCTGCAAGGCGCCAGGGCGTGCCTAAAATTAAGCCTATCTTACAGTCAGTCAGAAATTGACAGGGCTGATACAGGGGCAATGCAACAATTTTTAAAATATCGCACGCGTACTTGGCGGGGGCGGGAAGGGGGGGGGGGGGTAAAGTGCCTATTATTTTTGTCGCGGAAAAATCGTGGCGATTGTCGCGTGCGTGGCATTTCGGTGGCAGGCGAGAGATCGTATGAATCTAAGTCGCGGTTGTGTTGTCAAACTTTTGTTTTGTTTTGTTCTGTTTTGTTTTGTCAAACTTCTGTGTTTGCATTACATAGACTGGTTCAAATAAACACATTTTCAGCGTTTAGTCGGTCGATAAAGCAGCCCTCACACCTTCACAGCAGCCAACCACCTTTACAGCGTGGATTGGAGCCGATTTTTTTCTTCTTTTAGATTTTATAAATTGAATACATCGATAAACCTGAAAGAAGAAAAAAATTCGGCTCCAATCCACGCTGTGAAGGTGGTTGGAAAGCAAAGCTTTAAATGACACCCACAACAATTGCCCATGCGACGTCGCTTGAATTCGCACACCTGGCGCTACAAAGAGTGAAACCAGATATTCTGCGAAGAAGCTTCACCTGGAATTCGCGGGGGCGGCGTCCCGAACGCAGCAGTAGCGTCGGCCACGGCCCGGCTAGAGCGGCGGACGCCGCCGCTGTAGCCCGGCCGTGAGTCGGGAGAGAGAAAACGGAGGGGAGCGTCTTTCAAATGGTGAGACAGCGGAACCTAGAGCTTGGGGCTACACCACCGCGCGACACAAGCGCAGACACCGAAACAATGCGGCATGTGAGCTTAGTGATTCCTATTTACACGGATTAAAACTGGTTAGCTTAGCAAGTTTGAGAATTGCGAGAAAGCTGAGAAAACTCTTATAATTCCTATTTATCAGAACCTGTCGCTACTTTCGCCTTTTGTAATACCTCTCAAAACACAACCGAATTGGTAATCACGATATTTGGAAAACGGAGTCCCATTCGTGGCAGGCAGTGCGCAAAAGGTAGCGTTTCTCTAGCGGCCAGATGTCTGTATGGTGTTTGTACATGTTGTTTTCCCGCCCCGCAAACCAATCCTTAACGTATGCTTGCCGTACGACCACTTAATTCCGTCGGGTGCGGGTTACCGTGGAGGTGCCGTCGAACAAGTTAATCAAGCCGTGCGAAGGCACCGCGCAATGGAAGCGAAGCTGCACCGAATCAGGGCCAAAACAATCGCCGCTGAAGCAGACGACTAAGTCGTACCGCGGACGCCGCCGCCGGCGAGCAGGCACTCCCGCGCGGGGAACGCTGGGAAATTCGCCGTGCCATCTCTAGTGTGCTCCGTGAGTGAACCCCCCCCCCCCCCCCCCCTTAACTCCCTCCTTCCGCTGCTGCCTCCCACGCTTTAAGAGTATGTTGTACCGCACGCCACGAAAGAACCGTTGGCTGGTAGAGCTAGAAAGCTTTGTTTAAAAAAAAAAAATACAGTGCGACATTTGCGGCGGCCGCAGCAACTAACAGCAGGGACGCGTCCTTGCAATGTGATTATACGTTGTCCAGTGTTGGAGTTCAAACCAGTTGCGGTTCCTGTCCCGTGCAGCAACATGCTTGGCATCCAAAGTTGTCGTTGGTTGGTCATTCTCGATACCTCAGTAATCGTCGTACCGCGCTTCTGCCACGTTCTTGGCTATGGAGCGTGTCAGATGAGCCTTCCAGCACCGCTTAGAAGCGTGACGTTCCCTAGCTGAGGCGTACGCAGTAGCTGAACACCCTCCGCGTCATCAGAGACACTCAACTGCGAGGCCCTTCTCCTTAGGAGCTTGCCTGGCTCGTGCATGTGTCGTAAGAGCCATTCTCGCACCAGGCCAGAGTCGGCTGATTCGGCACTGGGCCCGCAAACAGGCGGTGCTTATGTTAACACTACGCCGACGGAACTCGCCAGCGCGTCAGTGTCAGTCTGCCCGCAGTCTGCCAACTCGCTCTTCAAGCAATGAAGGTTGAAGCGCACAGTGGTAGATGCAGCGTAGAAAACATTATACCGAAATAACGAAAAGAATAACTTAATTACACGGCAAATCGGGGATTCGAACTTTCTCATCGCGACGCCCTACATCCAGTGAAGACCACTCGCCCATACCCCCCGCCACGGTTGCCGGGGGAGGAACTATGAAGTATACATATTGCGGACTGTTTTTTTGAGTTTCAACATTTTCATCAGCTTAGATGTGTATTTCGTGAATATCGCTTGTACAGTAAGCGTCCCCGACTGCCTTCATTCGGTGGGAAAAGCGATCGGAAATGTGTAGTCGGGCTCCTGACCGCTGTGCTAGTTCACTATGCGCAAAAAAGTGCTTACCGTACCTTTGTTTTACGCTTTATAATAGATGTTTCGGTCTATTTTAATTCTTTATTACTTATATTAACTTCGCTGACTCTTCTCCCACCTTTAGGTGGCCTTTGATTTTTCTACTGGCGTACCGTTGCTCAGGCGTATGCAGCTTACAGTTCCAATGAATCGAAGTCAGGCGCTGTGGAGCTACGTCGACCTGATACAGTCCAAGAGCAGCAAACTAAAGCCACATTCATTCGGGAGCAAACCTTGTCCTAACTTAGTTTTAACTGAGCCAACGTCGCGGCATTGACTGAGCGAAGTGCACTGACCCGTTAGCGGCCGGCTGACTGACTCTGTCGGAGCGTCGGCGAGCTGCGCAATCAAGCCGAGGGCTGGTAGAGTAAGCGTCACACTAAACGTCATAGCAAGTCGCGAAGAGGATGCAGAGAAGAGGACAGCACTCTGGAATTGATGTTTCTACCAAAATTAAGTCGCGTAAACGTACCGGAGTGGTCCGAACCATAGCGACTGCAGACTTCAATTTGGGCGAGCAATCCCGCTGTGTTTACAAATCACTTGAGTGTTCCTTTCATACGGCGACAGTGGTTGAATGCAGGCTTGATCCCCGTGGTTCTCTTGTAGCACGGGGTGTTACGAAGGGCACCGTTTGCGGGGGCGATTTCCAATGTCGTTCTTTAAGTTGTACCCGAGTTTAGTATTATCTAAAAGCGTGAGGGTTCCGGCTAGGTGGTAATCCATGAGCTTCACAGCGCGACGAGCTTTTCGCGCTGCGGTGCTCATCGGGTACAGTAACGGTTCCGCGCTAAAAGCGATCAAAAAGGGTCTGTTACAGTGCGGCAACCTGCAATGGACATGGTATGTAACCACGACCGCGCCCCGCGAGACACTGCTTATCGAGGTATACGCCTTAATTCTCAACTTCTCCCTTCATTTGTCGTCACTCTCGCTCCCTCCTTCCTTGCTCCGTTCCACTACTCCCCAGCAATATTTGAAAGTAACGTAGCGTCCTGCTTGCTGCAATTTGCTGGTCGCCCTTACTTTTTTCTTCAAACTGGCTTGCGCTGGCTGCGACGGAATGGCGCACACAAGTTCACAGCATCCGCTCGTGTCATGTAGGTCGTAGCGTTAACTATGGCGTGACTCGCTCCAAGCGCATGTTGTTGCTTCGGGATAATTATGATTTGTATTTCGCTTTCGAGACGTATGCAAATGTGCCTGGGGATCCTTTTTTTCGTGGAGGCGAGGACAATGGAGGATTGCAGACGTTCGTGATGAATGCGTGTCGTTGCGGTAATTTTCCGCTGTCTAACAAGAACTAATGCATTTCGCATTTTTTTCTTCTTTTTTTTTCTTTTTTTTTACTGTGGCCGCTGCTCTCGTTTACGGCATTTTATATTGCGGCGGAATTCTCGCTACTGCGTGTACACTGTTCGGGACATGTGATGGAGTGCAGCCTGGCGCTGTCAAGTTGATGTAAATCTATGTTGGTGCAACGTCGTGTTTTGCTGGACTCGCTGGGGCGCTCGAATTCTGGAGTCATGCATTCTCTGTGGTTTGGGGCGAGGAAATTGCGCTGATTGACGTACATGTTCAATGTAAGTGTGTTTCAGTGTTGGCCGCGAAATAGTATTATTCGAACACGAACATTTATGTTGACGTCGACAGGAGTGTCATACCAGGCGTAACAGCTATCGTCTGACATGCCCCAAAGCTTTGGACCTGTCCAGTATGCTCACTCTAACGGAAGCAGTTTTATAGGTATACGAGTAGCCTTTATAAATGTTCCATCGGTGTACGTCATTATCCACGTATACCTGTAGATTGCATGCATGTTTTGATATATATATATATATATATATATATATAATATATATATTATATATATATATAATATATATATATATAATATATATATATATATAAATATATATATATATATATATATATATCAGCGAAGCTGTTGCATGGTGCGTCCAGGAGCGCTCAAAAGCGTTGTAGGCGTGTGTTTCGATGTCCTGAGCGAGCGAATTAATGCACAGAGTCTAAATTTCGAGGTTATAAGGGGAAGGGGGGATGTGCGGTTAAAGTCTTAGACTAGTTGTGGACTAATTTGCCTCTTCCGGAAAAAAAATTGCTATGTTGACGCCTCCGCTCTCTCTTTAAGCGTTATACGGAGCGCGTTCTATGTCTGTCGTCTGTGCTAAACGAGGACAATGTAGCGGAAAGGTGTAATTTGCAGGGTGTGCGGAGCACGTTATGAGAGTGATGATGGGGCAAATTTTTGGGTGTTTAGAATAATTACGGGTTACGGGAAAAAAAAAAAACATGAAGGCAAGTGCTCCGCAATGTTGGGGGCGTGTTTTTCTGGGTCCTGTGAATGCACTAATAGCTGCACCGAGTCTAAACTGGGAAGCAGTATGGTGTATATCACGGGCTGCGTGCCAGGAAAGCTTAATACTTGTAGGTTAATGAAGTTCACTGGGGGAAAAAATTACTTTCTGTGTGTTCCGGCTTTTTTTTTTTAAACTTTAGACGAAGCGCGCAAAATGTTTGCTCGCTCTCCTGAAATAATCAAATGCTGCAAAGAGTTCAGAGTTGCAGGAAATAATCAAATGCTGCAAAGAGTTCAGAGTTGCTGGAAATGGGGGGCTTGTTATGAGTGATGTGCACACGAAGTTTGAAATGCTTGACCGAATTACGTTCTTAAAAAAAAAAAAAAAACTTGCTATACAGATGGTGAAGCGTTATGGACACCCTTTACGGTGTCCATACGGTGTCCATACGATGTCCATTACGGTGTCCATCGTGAGCCCGCTGTCTGGTTAGAACTCGATGGGGCACCGAGTTTCAATTTACCAATTTACGGGTGATTGTGATCGTGTTCAGAGTAATTATGTGCACAATCCTTGGGAGGTGCCTGGAGTAGTTGGGGCCGTTTGCTAGAGATCGGAAGAGTGTGTACGCGCAGTAACAGCTTCGCTAGCAATGGGCCTGTGATTCCGCTACGGTGCAGCACAAGTCCGCTGTTATTTTTCTTTCCTCGTTTTAATCGCACAGATGTGCAGAAGGATGGCAAGTTTGGCTGGTTGGTTAGATTCATGGTGTACAGTCACGGAGAAAGGAAAAGTGAACGCGGAAATATGAACCGGTCGTGGTATATTTGGAAAGTCATTTTTCTGTTTGTTACTTTTATGGAACCATCTGACCTAACGGGCAGAGTTGGCCTTCAGCTCCATACGCGTAGCCCCAGTTCTGGCCTCTTCTCTTAGTCTCTCTCTCTCCTCTCTTCTCTCTCTCTCTCTACTCTCTCTTCTCTCCTTCCTTCTCTCTCTTTTCTCTCTCCTCTTCTCTCCTCTCTCTCTCCTCTCTCTCTCTCTCTCTCTCTCTCTCTCTCTCTTCGGGGAATATTTCTGGCGGGAGATGGAGAGAAAAGGGTCATAGCTTCTGCTGTACTGCCTGGGTACATCTGCGCTGCGGGTTTTTGCGTGGGACGTCGTGCATAGTGCTAAGAATGCCTTATCACGAGCACAGTTTAACCAAGGAGAAGAATAATGTGCGCTGATGGAAAGACAAATTCCTTACTGAAGCATACACGTAGTGGAAGCGTAGTAGCTGAGCAAAGTAACCAAAAAGGGCCTTGTCCTAATTGCACGGCTGAAGGAGATTCCACAGTGACGCTTTATCAACTGCGTGGAGCTTGCAAGTAGGGCCTGCTTTTGCGGCGTAGTTCCATGATGTAGCACCATGTTGCCGCTTTCACGCGGAAAACTGGAACAAAACTTGGGTGTGCGTGATGGAGGAAATAATTTTCTCATTGTATTGCGTAAGCTGTCTGATCTCAGGGCACTCGCCCGGTGAATTGGACGGGAAGGAAACAAGTTTTGATGGACTGCCGGGGTACATAGCCTTACGGCATAGTCCTAGAGAATGCTTATCACGAGAATAAAGAGAAGAATAATGGGTGCATCGGAAGAGACAAAATCTTCACTGAGCTACACGTAGTGACTACAGCACACACACGTAGACCACAAACCTTGATCCTACATCACGCTGAAGAGAGATTCCACAGAGCACACACACCACAGCACACACACACACCACACGCACCACACGCACGCACACACCACGCAACACACACCACGCACGCACCACACGACGCACACACACACACACAGCAGCAACAGCACACCACACACACACGCACGCACGCGCACGCACACACACACACACAACACGCACGCACGCACACGCACGCACACACAAACACGCGCGCGCACATGCGTGCACGCACGCACATCACTGCTGTCTTTATCGCACAACGCTAAATTGTATGTCTACGAAGTTACGTTTGTACTCGAACTCTCCAACGGCAGAGTGAAAAGCGGACGGAGAACCAGCGATCTCAGCGTTTTTCCGGGATGTTTGTTTCGTCTTTCTCCGGGCAACATTAACGTTTCCATTTTCGCAGCTGGTTCGCCAGCAGAAAACGCGACGGCAAGGCACCGTCAGCATTTTGTTACTTCGTATTTTTCGGTGTAAGGGCATGCCCTGCCTCCGTTCCAACCTTGTTCCTTTCGATTGACGCAGCAGCAGAAGATTTCAAACGTTCGCATTATGCGTGCTGACATGCGGTACTGCTTTTGTCGGGTAAAGGCGGGGAGAAAGCGTCCAAGGCAGAGCAGGCGGAAGCAGCTCGTCATGGCCCTGTTCCCTGCCTGAGAAAAGGCGAGGGGGATTGGCTCAGAAGAATCAGACGGGAAAAGAGGACGAAAAGGGACAGAAATGAGCGAGGAGGGGTGGACCAGCAAAAGGAGGAGAGCCTAGCTGTGACGCCGTCTGTATGAGCAGTACTAAGTTTCTGAAAGCAAACAGCAAGCCTTCGCGAAAGCAGCGCTCAGAAATGCAAATCCCGTTCTCTCCCCTTGAAGTCAAAGGTAGACAGGGTGCTGCCGTGTCTTTCCTTTATTCTGACGGTGACAGCGTCTCCGTAACCATTTTTTTTTTTCACGCCCGGAGACCTTCGCGCACGCGAGGGGGATTGGGTGAGCCGTGGAATTTCCTTCTTTTTTTTGTTTGTCTCAGGACGGAAATTTGCAATTCTGAGTTTTTCAAGGAGCTCTGCGAGGATAAATAGTAGCGTTTTGTTTTAAAGCAAAAGCTGCCATCAGCTTCTTATAGAGGTGCATTCTATCAGTGTGGCTGTGTCACTTTTTGTGCATCGTTGTGCGACTATCGCCACTATGTATCGCTGCGTATGGCTGTCGAGCGCGGACACGAGAAACGAGATCCTTTAGCCAGTTCGGAAGTTCTCGCGACAGAACCGAGGCTTCTGTCCTGATGAAGTAGAAATCGGTAGCACACTGCCTCGTTCGCTGCGTTGTAATGTCTGGTTTTGTATTCACCTTGTGTCTCCTGTTCTTAAGGGGGACTCACCTGTTAACATTCCTACGGGGCTGACCACTTCATGACCCACGGACTTAAGAACCATCGTCCACCAATAAGAAAAGCTTTACAAATACATGTCAATGTCCACAACGGCCCAGTTTGCTTATTTCGGAGATGTCACACCTGTACTGAAATAAAAAAAAAACATAAAACTCTTTCTTGCTAGACAGCTAGCGCCATCTACTGGAAACTGGATACCACAATGCGTTTCCTGTTTATTTTTTACCTCGGTAAACAAGTGATGTATTTGTAAGAGAAACAAACTAGGCCGCTAAGAATATTTCTGTGAGTTTGTAAAACCTTCCGCATCGGCACGCGATGCTTTTGAAGCCCGTGGGTGATCAATTAGTAAATCCCGTAGGAATATTATCAGGTGAGTTCCCCTTAAGTGACTACGAAGACCACAAGCACACAACCTTGCGTGAATCGAAATCCCACCGTGCTTGAAAAAAATAACAAAACTTTAGCGTGATTTCACCTGAATATCCTAGATAAATATGGGAGAAAAAAGTCTGGAGGACGCCTAATGTTCGATTGTAGGAGCGGGGGCAGACGTAACGCGCCATCAGCACACGGTAGAAGACAACTCTGAAATGCGCCCTGCACTGGTGGACCTCACCGAATCCTTTGTTCCTGTGTTCTGTCCCTACCGGGCTCCCGACCGCCGCCGTTGCCACAGAGAGAGTTTTAGCAGTCCGTCTGTTCCGTCGTGTACTTAGTTAGCGTGTTGACCGGGACCCGTCTGGGCACTCGGGCATTCGTCGCGCTAGGGGGATTAGTTTCGCGGACCTGCCTTCGCCACGTCCGCGCCTCCTCGCCCTTCCTCCTCGCCCTTCCGCGCGTGCAGCCGCAGACGGGTCCCGGTAAACGCGGTAACAACGTAACCAACGGAACAGACGGACTGCTAAAACTCTCTATTACCTAGAGTTGAAACAGGCGCTGCAATCGTGTGTCGTCACGGGAATTGTGGGTAGCGTGTGAACCGGATTGGTAGCCACTGGCTAGTGCATTGTGCTAGGGATTAGACTTCTCGGTACTGAAACGGCGTTAATTCCGGATGTAACCTCCACCCCGCGTTTATCAGCATTTGTATCTTGAAGGTGGAGAGAGAGAGAGAGAGAGAGAGAGAGAGAGAGAGAGAGAGAGAGAGAGAAGAGCTAGAGAGGATCAGAGAGAGAGAGAGCGGGAGAGCTGATGAGAGAGAGAGATGGAGAGAGAAGGAGGGGGGTGGGGAGTGAATGAACTTTAATTAAACCAGAAACTGCTTGAGAGAGGCGTCCTCATTCCAGGATGCCTTGAGCTCGGGCCGCGTCGACAGCCCTTTCGATCAGGCGCAGCTGATCTTGTGGAAAGCATGAAGCGCCCAGCTGACTTGTGATTCGGAGTGAAGGAACTTTTTACCCAGTGTCGCGAATGGCAGGGTATGCATCTCCATACGTGCGTGTACGGGTCTAGCAGTCTGTGAACCTTGCAAAGTGAGCGGGGAGTGGTGATGCGCCGTGCGACAGCATATGCGCTGTGCCAGCTTCGGTGAGCAGTAAATGGTGTAAAAAATATTCAGTTGTGCTCGCGTTAGGAATAACACACTTCCGTCTTCCGGTTTGCGGTCACAGCAACACGTATAGCTCCTGCCGACGCCAGAGCTATAGGGTAGGTAAAAGTAGCGGCGGTAACTAATTGCCTTCTGCCTTAAAAAATAGCGACGCAGGCAATTTTTAAAGGGTCAAAATTTCAACCGCCGTAATTGCCTACCCGGCCGTCGCGGGCACGTTAACGGTCAGGAGCATTGCGTAGCATTGCGCAACTCGAATCCTGTGATATTTTTTTTCCCCTTTTCATGCCAAAACGACCTCCGAAGCTGCCTTGAAATATTTTGGTCACAGTATTATTAAAACCAAAAAAATACTCCACTAGGTGCAATAATGATTTCTTGGTGTAATAATGATGGCCCGTTGAATTTGGGTTCGAATGGCGAGCGCGAAGCCCCCAATTTTTTTTCTTCCAAAAAAAGGGTCATTTTATTTATTTATTTATTTATTTATTTATTTATTTATTTATTTATTTATTTCATGTACCCTCATGGCCCAAAAGGGCATTGGAAAGGGGAGTGGTACAGCGTACATTTTTAAGCAGAGAACAATGTTCAACATGTTCGAACCTTCAGCAGATTAGGGAAGCATTTCTTATTCTTTCTTCACCGTGCGTTGTGGTATTTTTGCGCTACTCCTTTCCTTATATTTTGTCTTTTTCTCTCCTCCCTCCCCCCGGCCAGTCTTTTAAGTTTCATTTTTGTGTAGTTACCAAGACACTTTGTTAAATGATATCAGTGCTCGGGTTTGCCAGAGTTACTATAGTGTTGTCGTTATTAATTGAAAGCAGAACACGGGAACGAGAAATTAGTAATTCCACATTTTAGTCACAACACTGATCGTTTTGAACTAATTTGACGATAACAAGGTTCTAACAATTGGGTAGAGGAACACTGGGCGGCACCATAAATGCTGGCGTTGGTTTCGACATCTTTGCTACATGGGAACTGGCAAGCAACGTTTTGCGCGCCCTTGCTGCGTATAGTCGCGGGCACTTCCATGCATTCGTGTCTATTCTGTTCTGCGTTAACCGCGTTTATCTGCCGCACCTAAGGGCTGCCACCGCAACAGAGTAGAGGCCACCGATTGTTCTCGCGAAATTAGTAAATCAATGAATAAACAAATAAACGGACAGGCGCGCGCGCGCGCGCGCGAGAGAGAGAGAGAGAGAGAGAGAGAGAGAGAGAGAGGAGAGAGAGAGAGAGAGAGAGAGAGAGAGAGAGAGAGAGAGAGAGAGAGAGAGGGGGAGAGAGAGGAGGAGAGAGAGAGAGAGAGAGGAGAGAGAGAGAGAGAGAGAGAGAGAGAGAGAGAGAGAGATTACTTGTATCCTCTTAGCTGTCCTTGATTCAAGCTTCCCCGCAAAAATTCCAGAAATTAATGGCGGAAGTACAAGTTTCGCGGCATTGAATTGCGCATGTTAAAGTATAACTGTGAGAGTTCTTGTTTTTCTGAAACAACTAATAACACTGTACTTTTCTATTCGAGGCTAGCTGTTGCGCGTCCTCGGCGCTCCGCCCTCTAGGTGAGTTTATCATCCCAACACTGATTGAATCGCTCCAACATAAAGTTCCTTCAAAGTGCCTCTCCGTTGTCTTTATGTCGTTCACGTACACTAACTTGCTTTGAATGTGTTATTTCCCTCCCACGCTCGGAATGGTAGGCCACTCTGCCGCAATGCCAGCGCTGCAAGCCTTGAGGCTGGACCAGATAACGTCCTTTTGGGTGATTAATAGAACGTTGTCCTCGAGAGGCAATGTGAGAAGCACGTCGCGCTTCGCGAGATCGTGGAACGGAAGCGGCCGCGGCTGGTTTGCTCCTCGCACCACGTCTCTTCGTGCGAAGGGCCCGACCACGTCTCTGCGTGTCCGTTTTTTGCGCTGCTATACAGCCTTCGCGTAATCTACCAGCACAGATTTATGAGAGCCGGATGCTTGTTGGATGCCTGTTCAGCGTCAGTTTATTTATTTCTGGCCACATGTCCATTTTTTTCCTTGCTTCTTAGCCTATACACGATTGATTTGTTGGCACTTCGCGTGAATTTTTGCCGGGGTATTTAAGCTACAAGCGGCAACACCTCGTTTGCTTTTCTGATGGAAGCGAAAAGCGAAAGCGCTCCCTGTGTTTCGAGATTTCAGCGCACGTTAAGGATCCCCCCGGAGCCTTCACCGGAGCCCTCCAGTAGGCGCACCTCATCGCCTATGTAGCGTCGGCATGTTCAACCCCAGAATCTTTCAATAAAGGTCTTGTGTAGGGAAATAAAACTGGGCAATTAGACCGGGACGAAAAAGGGACAACCCCGCTGTGCACCGCTGAATAGTTGTCTGTGTTGTGCCTGTGACAATGCTGATTATTAAAAGAACATGAGCCTGAAACGGCATCATTCGATCACGCGTGATGGGCAGTATGTTGATACTGCCATTGTTTGCAAAAATGTGGTCGACAGAAAACTGTTTATTACTTAGTGCTAACGAATTGGCCTGAAAATTTGGACCTAGGGCAGTTCTTCGGGATTTATAGGGACAGGCTTTCATTGCGAAACATTTGCGCTTGCAGTTAAGGAGGAACGCCGAGGTCAAGGAGCGATGCCTAAACCAAGAGCATTTTGCGCAAATTTTTTTCTTGTAATGCAAGTTCACTACTCTAATATGTGTACTACACTCATAGTATGCAAAGCCGTGCAATACTGTTTACAATATTATGTCGGCGTATTAAGTTTTGACGGGGCTAGCACAGACGTATGAAAACATGTGGGGCTCCAATTAAAACACGTATTGAACCATGGTATGACACCAGCGGGAATGAAAAGACATACACAAAAAAGGTAAACCACGAATTGATCACCGCGTGACGACTGTTGTTCGGGATGCCTGAAGTGCATTGCTACGTTATAGCATTGCATGTCCGCAAAAGCTGTGTTGTGCACGTTAGCGTCGAAATAGCGGCACCATGTAATATCCTCAAACTATATAGCTTGCTCTTACAGCGAGAAAGGGTACCCTACATAACACCGCGATGAAACCTGATGCCATGAACATAACGATTTGGTGTCTCAAAAATGTAAACGTAGCGTCGTTCAATTAAGAAGTCACCAAGCGGTATACCTATATGTGTATTATGATAAGCACTCATCTGCACTGAGTTTTGACATTGTGGGATCGAAACACCATCGCCTGTTTATTTTTCTCTTTAGCTGCGCTCGTGTAGGGGCCCCGTCATTTGCATCTCGGGAGAAGAGCGCCCAGTTTCCCCATCAACCCAACCACCCGTGCCACTTCTCTAACTACGCGTCAAAGTGCCCCAAGGAGCGGAAAGTTCCTCGTGCGCCTCGCCTCGCTTAGCGGGCCCATTCCCGCAAAGTTTGCACTGTTTGTCTTGTGCCAGGGCCAGGCGACGGCTGCTGTTGACGCTTGGCCGCTGCTGTCTCTGGCCCAAAAGAAAACAGCCCTCTGCAAAAAAAAAAAAAAAAGTAAACGCGAAAGTTGTGCATAAGATATTTGCTGCGATAACAAGAAAATGGAAAGCAGGGAGAAAATGCCGGCAGCAGCGCAGATTTGTGTTTTCTTAGCGCTCCGTATTTACATTGCCTCCTCATCAAGTTCGTACACTTGATTTTTGTTTATTCCCCCCCCCCCCCCAAGCAAATGAAACAAAAACGCTAATAGGGGCCGGTGTCATTCTCTTATTCATTTTTCATTCACGGACTTTATACTTGGTCTGGATTCAACTTTTAAAGCATGTACCCCTTTTCGATTGTGTTTCACTGTACTTCGCCTCAGTTTATTCTTACGTTTCTTGTGTAGTTTCATCTTTCAAGTTGTGTTTTACCAATTGTTTTTCAGAGAAAAAAACAACAAGTAGGCGCTCTTGGAAGTTGGGACATGTTCCAACGTGCGTATGCCGGTACTAAGAGGCGCTTGCGGGTCAAGTCACTGGTGCTTTCTAACGCGAACGCGTTTCTTAGCTATAGATTGGTCAATGCGCGCACGAGATTGGCGTCTGAAAAAGCCGAGCCCTAAATTTCCATCAGTTGTGACGAGTTCTATTGGGTGGGCACCAGAAAACTAAATGGAACACTAACGAAAACATGTCCATCGGAAATATCGCCCGCAGTCTGCAGGGTGGCATAAAGCTTCTGGGGAGGCAGTGCGTCTGCAGCATCGATTGGGATTCTGCAACAAGTACCCGCCGCGGTGGCTCAGTGGGAGAGGCGTCGGTTTGCGCAGCCAAGGACGCGGGTTCGAATTGCGGCCGTTGCGGCCGCTTTTCCGACGGAGGCGAAAAGCAAAAAAATTCACAGCATATCCACGGGGTGAATGATGATGAGTGGGCGAAGCTCCTGAGGGGAAATCATCGGTAAAACCGTGACTCTTCAGTGAAAGTTCGCCCAGTACATCTGTGTCCGAGCGTAACGTCTAGAAAGTCTCGCTTAAACCGCGCGTCGGCACCTTGGGGCTGAGCTCGCCTGATGCGTTTTGCAGACGCCTCACGAGCTCTCACTGCATCGGGGTCTGCCTGCCGATACGCGCGCTTTCTCGCCGCTTCCCGTTCTCTGACGTTTTGGAGATCCTCTTCGCGCCGCAGCCGTGCCGCTTCGCGTACGGCAGGGTCCTCGCGCCGTTGCCGTGACGCTTGGGCCTCTCGTTCTCGAACGCTGGGATCTTGGCGGCGTCGTCGCGCAGCCAGACGACACGCTTCGGCCTCCCGCTCTCGTACGGCAGGATCTTGGCGGCGGCGTCGCGCAGCTTCACGGAGCGCTTCTGCCTCGCGGGCTCGCACATCTGCAGCCTTATCCATCGGGCGACTCCGAGCGCGCGCCAACAGCGAACGGATTTTATTACAACGCTCCCCGCCATCTAGTAAACAATCCAAGAACTAAACTAGAGGTAGCCACGCCATCTAGTAAACAATCCAAGCGCATCTTTTCATCATATACAAGTACCGCCATCTAGTAAACAATCCAAGAACTAAACTAGAGGTAGCCACGCCATCTAGTAAACAATCCAAGAACTAAACTAGAGGTGGCTACATACATACGTCGAGGATGGACAGACCCACGCCCTAAGGAGCTTCGCCCCTAAAACGCCCGTGTGTTCGAGATTTCGGCGCACATTAAAGATCCCCGGGTAGTCAAAATTAATCCGGAGCCCTCCTCTTCCTCCTCTTAGAGCACTGCACGGGCCCGGGCCGGCCCGAAAGCCCGGGCCCGACCCGGCCCGCGGGCTCGACGCCATGGGCCCGGGCCGGGCTCGGGCTTGAATTCATAGGCACGGCCGTTAATAGGTCCGACGTGAAGTGTAGAAAAGAGCTTAGAAATGAATATTCTTGGTTTATTTTTGCGCGCTTCTTGCTGTTAGTTGTACGCATTGTTTTAAAAACGTGTTTTGCTTGGTCTCATGGCCACTATACTGCAATTTTACTGACATTTCTTGTATTGCATCAAGATTTCATATTTTGGTGTATAACATACCAAAGATACGATTACAAGGAATACCCAAGAGGGGAAGGAATTAATTCAGATATCCTGGAGCTGTGCACCTATGTCTATGTATGTACACGTGTGTTTTAGATGTCGCACCAATCAAAATGCGGCTGCCGTGGCCGGGAATCAAACACGCATGCCAGAGAAACACCACCGCTTAACAACCACTGCAGGTGAAGTACTTCAACGCGCGTACATACTCGTTGATTCAAATGCGGATCAAAAAATTTCAGCAATATCAACTTGTGGCCGAGACAACCACGTGAAGTTGCCAAGACTCTGGTAATCAAAGGTGGTGGTGTCTCTCACCTAAGAATACGAGCTATTATTACGCCGATGTGGCGTGAACTGCACACGGTGAAAGCTAAACTACGTGCACTTTTAAACCCTTATTTTTTGCGTTCAGTTCATGACGTGCTTGTACAGACTATGATCCGCCTGATCGCCCGGAATATAATAAACAAACTTTCTTCAGCGTCAAAGACCGGGCATGGTCATACGCGCGGGCCCTGGCCGGGCTCGGGCCAGGCTCACTTTTGAATGCCCGGGCCCGGACCGGGCTCGGGCTAGGTGTTACGGGCCCGGGTCGGGCTCGGGCTTCGCGAAGCGGGCTCGGGCCGGGCTCGGGCCTTAAAATCAGGCCCGTGCAGTGCTCTACCTCCTCTACGGCGCGCCTCATCGCCTGTGTAGCGTCAGAGCGTTGAACCCCACAATCAATCAATCAATCAATCAATCAATCAATCAATCAATCAATCAATCAATTCAGTCAGTCAGTCAGTCAGTCAGTCAGTCAGTCAGTCAGTCCGATGTTGAGGTTGCAGGCTTAGCGTGGACATGTGTAGAAAACTCGTCGACGAATCTAGCCAAACTAAATAGTGTTGGGTTGTCATCTCATCAGATACGCTCAGCAGTTTCTCCTCTAACGTCCTCATATAGCAGTGTCACTTTTTTGCGGCAACATGCGTTCGCCACGCATGCTCTTTGAGGGGAAGTTCGTGCATTGGTGGACTGAGTTTCAAGTAATGAATTAAACGCGACCATGCGCGCGTTTCCGCATTGGGAACATCCACCGGGATTCCGATTAAATTCGCGCTACAGATGGCGCTGCAGTGATTGCACGAGGCACAGCATCGCAGCGAGCAGAACATGGGCCATGATAAGTGTGTGTTCTCTCTGAAGAGTATGTGGCGTTTCAAGTGGCGTTTCTTTTTTAAAGCACATCGTTATTTTTCGTGTCCGTAGTTAAAAATGGCAAGACAATGCCGAGCGCAAGTGAGCACGTGCCTCACGGTGACTGCCTGGCAGTTGAAAAACCCATAAAATACCGAGCGCTCGTGTGTGCATGCCTCGCGACGACCGCCCAGCGTTCCCTGCGGACGTTTGTCAAGCAAAGCATACATTCGTAGGGAGATTGCCCAAGATTTCAGCGACCGCCCGGCGTTTGAATAACCGATAGCGCTCGTGTGTGAGTGCTTCGCGGCGACAGCCCAGCATTCGACCAGCTCCCCCCCACCCACCTCCCCCCCGAACGTTTTGTTAAGCCAAGCATACCCATTTAGGAGAATTGGCCAAGATTGACAAAAAAATCTGAATCGTGGAAACACTTCTATGGAACGAGAGACACGTCACAGCGCACGCCCCTACAAGGTGATGTCCAATGAGTACAGCACTTCCGAAAAAAAAATGAAAGAAGCTCACACTTATACAGTCGAACACGGATATATCGAACACGCCTATATCGAATTATTGTCTATATCGAACAGTATGAAAATTTCGTTGGAAATCCCCTGCAATAGCATAGCGCCGTTGTACGCGTGTATCGAGCTCCCGATCACGGGCACATTCGATATATCGAACGCTGCGCCTCAAGTTACCGCTTGTCGCAACTGTGAAGAGCTCTGTGATGTGCGGAGCTTTCAGATAAGCTTTAGATGGGCATATTGTATATTTCGAATTATTGATATATCGAACTTTTTCGCGATCCCCTTGGAGTTCGATATATGCGTGTTCGACTGTAGTAACAATGATGGAGTAAAGGTCGTTGCGGCAGCAAAGAAGAAGCAGGTCGGCTGCAGTCGTGGGCTTAAACTGTCGGGATAATCGGGAAGGTTGCGCGTAGAGCTTCGCTACCTTCAAGTCTTACGCTTTAGTGTGAGCTTCCTTCATGTATTATATTATTATTTTTTTTTTTGGGGGGGGGGGGGGGGGGGAGGGGGGGTCAGAACGGCACTTGCGCGGAATCAGGCCGACTAAGTGAAGTTGGTTCGCTTCAGCGCGCAGGCGGCCGCCGAGTGCTGTTCAGTTCGAACGTGATTGAGTGAACAGACGTTGAACACAGCCCCAGGTCCCCCTTAACGGAAGCAACTAAAGAAAAATAAGCAAATGTAGTGTTACCTGCGTTGGGACTACAAGGCGTGCATGAGTGAAGGCGCGCAGAATAATGTGGACCACTTAGGGACAGTTTCGTGCCACCGAACCGTCTCTCATCCTCCAGAAAAGTGACTGCCATGACCGGGAATCGAACCTTCGTGTCCGTGAGCAGTGCCGCTATACGCCCCAGCCACGGAGCCTCCCCAATTCGCCGAAGGCATAAAAGCACCTTCTGCGAAGTTGCATATTCCAATTAACGTCAATATAATAGTACTGCTCCAAATAAATAGTTAAATTTGAAAGAAGAAACCCGCGGCAATATTTGAGGAAGAGAGTTGCGGAAGCACAAAATTCAGGTTCTAAAGGACATACAGCAGACAAATGAAATCTTCGCGGCAATTAAACCCAAGCAGAGCGATAATACTTTTGTAGTGCAGGGTAGATGCAGAAGGAATTCTTTTTTTTTTTTAATTTTTGCCAAGGAGAGTTTCGCACAGTGACATATAGAAAAACGCCCCGGAGCACGGAGCTAAAGGGGTGCCTCCTATTACAGACGGAACGTGGGGAAATCGAGGGAGCAGCAGGAGCAGCAATGAGCAGAACATATAGCTGAGTACAGTCGTGCTACAAATGAAACGCGATCACGAAAATGTGAACCGGAACACACAAACAGCGCAATTTGTTTCCGTGCAAGCCAAATGGGTGGGTGACTTAACTGCAGTAACAAAGATTGGAAATGTGGCTTTCCAAATATACCAATAGCGCAGCATTATTGGAGCTCCTCGAACAGTATTTTTTTTTTTTTTGCAATTTTGCGTGCTCAAGTTCATATCTTCGTGTTCGCATTTCAGTTTGTCCATGAATGTACATTTGCCTCCCCAGTATTTAGAGCGGGGAAGTAATTGTAATGAATGGCATAGAAAAGATGCCCCCCTTTCGTGTTTCTTTTTACGATACTCTGAGAAGAGCTTCGGGAGTTTAAAATACGTACTCAGAACGCGCTGTCGGAGAATCGCATAAAGACGGGCAACATGAGTATCTTCGCGGTACGGAACGTCCGTAGCACTTACAGTAATGCTCAAGGAGCCTCTTTCCACCTAAGCTTTCGCGTACCCGTTAGATGCATTAGGGGTAAAATGGCGCATAGAAACGTGAGGGCATACCTGATTGCTATAGGAGTGCTCTGGTGCGTGCCGCCGCCTTGGGATGGTCGAAGAACCGTGTAGCTGGACGGGAGTTGCGGCAGAGCAGGTAAATCTGCTTCGGCGGAGACTTTGTCGTTGATATGTATGTGTACCAAATGAAGGAAATCTGCAGGGCCCGGTCGCCGTCTAAACGTATTCCGCCGGGGAAAAGATGCGGGCGGATAATCGTGATAGGTGTGGCAGGGGGTGCAATACTAGGGCGGTTCCGCTTGGGTGACAGGTTTGTATTGACGAAACGAATTGACTTGAGCTCGTTCCCGCGTTTCCAGTCCTTCCCTGCCACCACTCCTTCTCGCCATTCTGTCTTCCGGGCCACGTTCGCCCAGTGTTCAAACCGCCAAAAGGGGGCAGTGAGGAAGGGAAGTAGCCTTGTCGCTCATTGCGTGCACGTTCAGCGCCCACGTCCTGCAAGGGTCCGCAACTTCTGAGGAGAGGCGGGAGACCTGAGAAGACAGAGCTGTGAGGGAGATACGCAGGATCTCCACAAGTTAAGAGATGAGGGAGCTCCGATTCGATTAATTTTCTTGAGCACGCTGAAGCCGTAAGGAGTGATTGCGCAGACAACGTTGCGGCCAAGGGCGCGGCGTGCTCGGTTTCAGAAATCCCCAGAGAAGGCGGAAAATATTTTTTGAGGATCTTCGCAGGCGTACGCAGGGGTAACCGTGACATGAGACCAATCCGAGGCGGCTACTGCTGCCGAGGGAACTGACGAGTTCAGGCGGTTCCCGGTCGGCGGGAGTCAACAGTGACGCCGCGGCGCACAAGACCAGGGCGTATCCGGAAGAGTGACGGGTGCACACCGGTGTAGGCTGGGCACTGCACAAAAGCATGCACCTCTCCGGTTAAGGATGACGATAGTTGAACGCGAAGCTTCCTCGTGGGAGATTCCTGGGTCGTCGTCCGAGTTGGGACTTTGACTCGTTGAGCTCTGGCTTTACTCGCACGCAGTTGGGACTTTTTTGATCGCAGCGGTTTTAACTTTGATCCTTCGCTATTTGATTTCGCACGAAGAAAGATTCGCGTTCAACCATCGTCGTCTTTAGGAGGAGGGGTGCATGATGTTTCTGTCTAATTTTGCACATCCACGCACCAATCTCCAATTCCAAACTGCTCCGACCGTGTTGCACTACTGCAATCGGATAGACGGCGGCTCCTTAGCACGAATGACTAAGTTTCAATTCCGATTACGGGAATTTTTTCTTTCGCTTCACGCACTACCGTCATCATATTCAAAGAAAGCTGGCTTGCCTGCAGTGCGTTTCATTGTGCGCTCGGACGCCATCAGTGGGACATAGAAAGCTTCGCTTTAAAAAAATTGGCGGCCTATGTATACCTGCTTGCTTCACTGAAAAAGGCGATAGTCTTCGTCTTGTCTGATAACACACCCCTTTCCCATTGCGCTGTTCTCCTCCCCTCTCACTCTCCCATAACGGGCGCAATGGAAGTTCACTTAATTTGATTGTGTATATTTTCCCCGCATTCGCACAGCTGGCACGCCATTTGTTGGGACCTCTTCTTTCCAATGCTCTTTGAACACCTCAAAGGCGCATCTTTATTGTTTTACTTTTATCTCGCCTGTCTTCTACACCGGCTTTTACAGCGTTTTTTTTTAAAGATGTCCTTCTGCGAAAACCGATCGCACGTTTATTATTTGAAGGAACTGTGCTATGTAAGGTATGCCTAACATTTTACGGAACGGTGTTGATATGTATATGGTGCGCGCCAGCAGTCTCGGTAGATTCGAACATATACTTGTCCAAACATTCAACTTTGGTCTGGCGCCCAAAGTTATAAGTCTATCGTCTTTAAAGGTACAGGGAGGATGGCCTGGGCAGCACGGCTATGTCTGGGGATGACTTCTAGGGCGGATCTCCAACGAAAGAGCAAGGCGGCGGCACCGGGGAGCATACCTTGTACTCAGTGAGCTTCATTACAAGGGATGCAGGGACGAGAGCCTGTGAAACACTCAATAGCTTTCCAAATTGTCACGAGCCCGTGTGCTGCACACCATGCGGGACAACTCCGCGTCTCGTGGCGCCCGAAAAGGGGACGAAAAACGAGGCATCCATGCCAGGATTCACATCTAAATGTTTTTTTTGGTTTATTTTTGGGTGGTTGCTTTGAATTTTTCATTACTCATCCTGCAGTGCACCGCCACTTAAGGCCACTGGCTGCTGGTGGGCACGTACAAAAACTGAAGCCGTCCCACTCAATGTGAAAGCTGTCGGAAGTGGAGAGCAGTGATTCGCCATAATGGGCTGTAACGTCGTTATCTGATCACTGCTACCACCCAGTGCAAATCAAAATTCCCGCCTTCGCACAGCCGCTCGGCGTGCCCCTGCCTAGAACTGCGCCAGCGGGGAGTTCTGTTCTTTTCTGTGCTTGCTTTTCCTCCCGCGCGTGCCGGCGTTGCACTGCCACTTTTTTTTTTTTTTTGCGTACTATCGTAAAGACCAACCCAACGAGCGTTCCTAACTAAATGAACCTAGGCGCTGCCGGTTAATCTATACCTATAAAAAGAAGTGCCCGACTGACTGACTGACTGACTCATCAACGCCCAACCAAAACTGTTAGACCTAGAGACTTGAAATTTCACGAGTTTACTTGCGTCATTGAGTAGGTGCTCACTAAGGCGGGTTTTTCAGAAATTGCCCTCCTAACCGAAGAAAAGGGCGAAATTGTGGTTTCGCGAATTCGTGATTTTCTCGGTCACCCATTCACATATCGAAGCGCTTTTTGCTGATATAAGTAGCCCTTAAGAATACCTAAAAAGTAATTTTTGGATTTCGCCCTAACCTACACCAGCGAGGTGATCCGCATTCCGGAACTAAAACGGTGTCCCTAAACATTCTCAAATAAATCTTTCACCGATTCAGTAATCCAACTGATTTTTGCTGGCATATGTTACTCATACAAATGCATAGAACCGTTTATAAGGATTTCGCTCTGCGACGCCGCTAAAAGGGTCAAATTGTTTTTTACAAATGACACGGCTGATGAGCCAGAAAGGCCTGACAGGGTATGTACACGTCTAGCCAAACTGCTCTTTCAAACGGCTACAGATTGCAAGGGCACATTCTGATTACGGTGTTGGAGGTCAATATTTCTTAAAATTTTAAAAATTCCACCATGGAGAGAGTGAAAAGCGGTAAAATAGTTTTTCAGATATTAATTTTTTTACCACCCGCCATCTCAGATATCGAATTGGTTTTTGTTGCGATAGGCAACTTTACGTGATAGGCAACTTACTCACGTATCTCAACACTGTTATACAACATTTTTCAATGACACCCTCCCAATAGAGGAAAGCGGGATTTCGGGCAAACACTCTTTTTACACTTTCGTAAATAACTACCCAGCCAGTTGATATCTGGCCATTCGTTTTTTCTTGAAAATGCTGCCCATTTAATTGCCCGAAACCCACTTTCAGGATGTTGTCCTAACATGCGTATAAGAAGGCCACCGAGAGGGAGAACCTGGTGACTATACAGCGTTTTGCTCCAGAGCGGAGGCTGCCCACTCTTCACATGACTTTATGAAATTGGGAACCACTCCCACTTCGCCAGCTCAATAAAACCTTTTTCACTCACTGACTCATTCACTCAAACGCGCCATCTTGGTGCAATTTGTTTAGCGAGAGTTGGAGTAAAACACGAGTACCAGTCGTTTCACATTACCACGACGCGCGTCTGCAGTAGGAGCCTATGTACGGACCAGGCGCTCCCCCCGAGTGGTGTAATCACTTCCCAATGAAGTAGCCTAATAGGTCGACTAACAAATACCCAGTTGCCTGTCCTTAATATAATGGCCTCACCCGGGTACCGCCGGGTACTACCGCTAGTTACGTATATTTTGCCTCAAATGTACCTACAGGTTTCTTTGCACTAAACAACGGGGAGATGTATGACAAGCGCCAGCGTTTCACGAGGTTCGAACGCTTATGAGTATACAAACCGCTTGGCTTTCGAAGCCTCTGGGTTACGCCGCGACGACAGCCGCTACGACGGAACGCCGTGTGGCTCTACTTGGGTCCAGCGAGTGAGCTACGACGACAAGGCGAGCCCCTGAAGTGCTCTGCACTTAATAAAGATGATGATGGTAATGCCAGCGAGCTTCAAGTCGACGAAGCAGAAAAGCCCAGCACGCGCTGCGTGCTGCACGCGTAGTCATGGGCAAATGAAAAGAGAACACGAATATGAACCGGAACACGCAAAATGGAAAAATACCCTTCGTGGAGGCCCAATAATGGCGCGTTATTGGTATATTTGATAAGCGACATTCCCCAAGTTTGAAAGAGCCATGGAGAGAAAATACAACTTCGTTTAATTTGAAAGAACTAGGATTCAGTATCTCACTCAGTGCCATTAGAGCCACAAAAGATGTTTTTTTAACGAAAAAAAAAAAGCAAGAAGTATTTAAAAACTCAAATTTTGCGCCACAGTGACGTGTTATGAGCAAAAATGACGTCATACGGGCCAACAATAAAACAATTTTCAGTGCGTTAACTGCGCGTTAGCATCCGAGAGAGAGAGAGAGAGAGAGAAATGACCTTTATTGATTCGTCCTACGAGAAAGGTGCGGGTCAGGCCACGCAGGGCTTCGCCGCACCTCGTCTAACTACCTGCGCTAGGTGCCGGGCGGAGCCCGAGGCGTCGTGCCCAGCCGGCCGCGCGGGTTACTCGGATCGCCCGCGCCGTCGCCGTCCGCTCGACCCCCGCGGGGGCCGGGAGGCGAGGGGCGATGCGGTCAAATGGAACTAGAGGCCCCATTACAGACGTCCAGTCATGTGTCGTCGCGACAGGTGAGTTGGCGGCCGCCAATCTCACAAACAAGGTTCCGTGACGTCATAGAAAAAGTTGCGGGAAATTGGCTAGGGGAGTCGGCGACTGCTTCACCACGTTTTCTTTAATATATCCGTTATTTGTTCAAAGATTGCGATGATTATTGGTATCATTGTTATCGGGACTAAGCAGTCTTTATAATAAACCCAACTTGTATTTTGTCGTCATGGCTCCTTTAAGCCACGCATCAATTAGACTTGCATGGAACGAAATCGCTCTTTTTGCGTGCTCTCGGCTTCACACTTTCGTGATCGCGTTTCATTTTGTACATCCCTCCTACATCGTCCTCTTTATTGCGTGTCTCAATCGAACCACGCGACAGTTCCGCGGAACTACACACCAACTGGCTTTCCCCTGCAAAATGTCTGCTGGCTTGACCGCCTTGAAAATCGTATACCTTTATTTAGTGATCCCAAGTGGACCTGTTTCCTTTGGAATATATAGGCAGCCGATTTTATTTGTTTCTTGTCGCTTAGTGCGCGGTTCCATTTTGTCTAGTAACTTATCGTGGTAGAGGTAACGATTCCTAAGATATGCCAAACACATTTCCGTTCGCGGCCTCGTTGAATATTGGGTTGCATTCCTCTGAAGCGTCGATACCTTTTGCTTGTGGTATTTGTGTAGTTCTGACCGTCTAATGGCTTTGGTTTGGGCTTAGTGGCGAACGTGCTGGTTGTCTAATTCTCGGGGAAATTGTTTGACTGCATTGCTTTTTTTTTCTTTTTAATTTTTGGCGCGCAGGCGTCGGGGCATCTGTAGTTGTGACCGGATGGCAGAAAACGATGAGTATGGACGCCCCGTATAAAAGCAGCCTTCCGCGGCACCGCCGATAGATACAACAACGGCTGCGTGACGCCGTTGTTTGTCAGATGGCGCCAAGCTGGGCTGAGAAAAGTCTGGCTGCCCGATAACAGAAGCGAGTGACCCGTTTTCATCTTTGTTCTCGCGCCGTAGGAGGCCTGTCTATTTGTTAGCATTTTTTTTCTACCCAGGCCCCCAACTCCTGCCTTTTATTTAGCTCATGGGAGCTTTGAAATATGACTCAGACGAGGGCTGGACGCTGCACGTCTGTCGGTTTATTTCGTCAAGTGGATGCGGCGTTTTGGTAGTTGGGATTTCTTATACTTCTGCTTCCGCTTTAATGTGTGGACAGTTGTTTCTGCCACCATCACGTTTTTCTTTCTTTTGCGGCCAGACTGGCTCCTTTTAGCGCTATGCTAGTCTTTCTATACTGATGCCCTTTACTACGGTTTGAATGGGGGTGTGAGGCGCGCGCGATTCTGTGCCTCCTTTGTATTTAATCAGAAATCAACGCGGATATATAGCGAAGTGATTTCCTCATAACGAGACAGCACAATTAGTAGTATTGATGTGTGCGCGCCAGTCACAAATCCGTCTAGGTGTTTGGCTGTGAAGTGATGTGGGGCTGAGGGTAGAGGTACTCAAGTTTTACTGCATGAGTAAATGACTGTGTATGGTCTGAAGAAATCCATGTGCCATTGTCATACGTGCAATTTCAGGGCTCATTGAGTAAATGTTGATTGAACTCGTTTTATTTCACAGCGAAGCTGTTTTCTCGTTGCGGTTCGGTGGGTTTTAAATGGGCTTGAACGAAAACTACCGTTTCTCCAAGTGTCTTCGTGTGTGCGCATTTTTTGTTTGTTTGTTAGACTGCGTTCCAATTCGCGGACAGCTTGGTAGACAGCCTACGAAGCAGTCCAACTAGACGTCTAAAGGAATAAAATTGGAACGGCGCCGCGGTTGCAAATGCAACACCAGCGCAGACGACAGCGTCGTAGCAGACATGTTGAGATGCGCAAGGCGCAAGTTTCGTAACTAAGATTACCGTTGTTATTTTAAACCTTACGTGATTTAAGAATTAAACAAATTCGTCTTCATCACTAGTAAATTACACTAAATATTTCAATAGAAGAACAAGTGCTTTTGTTTCAACATTAATACGCAAAAAGGTGGCGCTGGAGTCGCTTTTCAGTTTAGACAGGAAGGTAGCCTGCATCGTTGCAGACTTCGATGCTGTCTCCTCGAAGCAGTCTTCGTTGACTGCTTCGTTCGAATTGGAACGGGGCTTAACATGGCGGACTGTCCGCGAAGACGGCAACGAAGCTGTCTAAACGGCAAATTGGAACGCACCCTTAGTTTACATACTTGATTGTTTTATTTGGCTCCGAATTTGCTTTAAGTCGACATTTTGCCGTTATCCGTTCTCCATTTCCGAATTTAGCTTGTGTTCTGTCGTCGTAATCGACAGGCCGCGTGTGTAGTCCGGACTCCCGAGGATCAACGCGCCTACGAAGAGATATGACATGGTCACGTTCGAGATTGGAATCGTCGCCGGAGTGCTATATAAGCAAACTGACTTGATTCTGGCTGAGAACGTGTCCAAAGTTGTATTCGAGCCCGTCGCGGTGCCATGATCTCGAAAAAAAAATTATGACCCACCGATCAGGACAAAAAAAAAAAAACGTTCAAATTTAAAAACTTTTTTAAACCTAGTTATCACAAGCGTAAGGCCTGTTTCGCTTGGTTTTGCAAGGACTATACCCACAGTGTTTCATCAAGGTTTGTTCTTGCTTGAGATTTCTCAGCCTGCTGTCCAGCTATATGTACTGGATGATTAGATTAATCCTGTCGCTTGCGCCGAAGCGCACGAACAGACGACCCTGACGGCTCTTCCCAGCGAATCGCGTATCGTAACGTCGCACCTACCGCACTTGCGCTCTGGTGGCTCAAGGTCGTAGCGACGCGACGAATGATCTTGGGAGACAGACGTCAGAGAGCTTTCGCTCTAATCAAGACCAGCAACCGAAACAGTGAAGGTGTGCGCGTACCTTATAGCAGCTTTACGGCGTCAGCTCCCCAGAGCAAGCTTTACAGAACGCCGTTTCTGCGCGAACTCATTACCCTAAGTTCAGGTATACCAGCTCTTTGGGTCTCGTCTGGTCAGACGTCAAGCGGCTTCTCCTTGTGACCATGCGAGCACTTCGTTTGATGAGATTCAGTTGTATCGCCGCCATGGCGAGTGTATGCGTTAATCTCAAAGTCCGTCGACGCTTCCAGTTGTAAGCGGAGCTGAGTGTTGACCTGGCATGTAGACTAATTATAATAAAGGTGCTGAGCGGCAGCCAGAGGCGCACCTCGCTTCGTGTTTGGAGTTGCGGAATTGAGAACCCCTGGCGTCACTGTAGTTTCCTTCGGTTGAGTGAGAAGGCAGCGGGGAAAAGCTATTGGATTGCGCCGTCTAGTGCCACCCCATTCCTATCTTCCTCGCGTTCCCTTTACCACAGTATCCAGCAAAGGCCAACGGCAACGAACGAGTCGTCGACAGCCGAGCCCTTTCCCAAGTGTATACGGGCTCTCAACGCTGGCGCCTGCTTTGCATGGCGACTGCGCCCCGCGCTGATACCTTTGCGATATGAGGAAGTTCTTGGCATTGCAACCTCGCCCCCTTTCTTCCTCATTCGTGGTTCCACACCTCGGTTGTACCCTGTGGACTTGTTTCATGTGCGAACGAACAGAAACGTAAAACGTGTGATTGTTGGTGGGGCGGCGACCCTGTGAGCGGGCCTTCCTACCTGACAGGTGTTGTCGCAGCCTGCACCTCGCCCCGAGGGGAGCCGCTCGCTGCACGCCATGGCTAGCGGAGGTTGGCACGGCTGGTGAACGGAGGAGGAAGGGCGGCCGCCGGAGCTTTAATTAGGCTTCGATAAATCGTAGTGCCAGGCGCAGCCGTTCCTCGTCAAGACGTACCGCCGCCGAGTTTGGCTTAACGACGAGACCAGGGAACGCCAGCTCGGGGCGCCGTGTACGGCCGTCTGGGGTGGTTGGAGGCTGCGGTGGCCGTTTCCCAGTGGCTCTGCTCTGCGTTCTTATTTTGTTTTTTCCCTAGTCCTACTTAATTTTTTTACTCGGTGTCCACTCTTACCTTGTAACTATACCCCTGCCTATTCTTCGCGATGCCTAACGTTCCGTTATGCCCTGCGCGCGCGCTAAGAAGTGCGTGGTTGTAGGTAACGGTAAAAGATTCTTCTTACACGTGTCTGAAAAACTGCATGAAGCTGGCGTCCTTCCACTCGTTAAGCCGTCCTGGGTACTCCTGCTGAGCTGAAAGAACATGAAGTGAAGGGCACCACCCTAATAAGTTTGCTCTCTGGGACGCTGTTTTGTTTTAGTAGGCGATACGGATGCCTAATGGGGCCCGGCAGACAAAAGGCAAGTTTGGTTCATTCGAGAGATTGCCTCGTTAGTGTAACACTGACCCCACTTTTAACGCAAACTTCACTCAAATAAGCCATATAATTAGGGAAAAGAAAAGAGAATGACCATGCGACCCACTAGCTCGTTTCCCGCACTAGAATCTATGACGTATTATGGGCAGCTGTGCGATTGGCTGCGGCCGGCAAAATACAAGGTAACTTAAACAGATTTTTTAAACTTGCAGAACGAGCTATTTGCGCGTAAGTTAAATGCATGTGCTCTTTACAGCACTAAGAATGGTGGGGTAAACAATGGAAGTTACGAAAGCATACGTAAATATAGAAGCGCCGGTATGCCGGTTATAGCTGCACAGCCGTCCGGCGCGTTGAGCTTACACTGGCCAACTGGCATGAGCGACATTGTCTTCTGTGACTCTTATTTTCGAGCATGCCCAATGTTCACCGACACGTAATCACCGACATAAAGACGCGATGACACATTGTCGCACGAATACCTACTTTTATTCATTTTTTTCTAAATACGGCCAATTCCTGGAATAGTTCCCCCCGCGACATTGCGGAGATATCGGACTTTTCTCTTTTTTCGACAGACTTCATGTGCTTTTTTCTTTGGCGACGATGCGGCATGACTAATTTCCATATTGTTATATTACGTGTACGGATTAGCATGGCTCATACTATTTCTCTTGGGTTGTTCTTGCAATGCTGCTCTGTTGTCAGTTTTTGTATTACAAGCGTAACATGTCTGCCGACGTATTTGTTGTTGTTTGAGTGTTTTTTTGTGCGCCGCAGTTATGTTCACTTATATTTTCTGTTTTCTTTTATGTACCCCACTCCTCTATACAATGCGTAAGCGCTTGATCGTATGGAAAATAAATAAATAAACAAGTACTATCAATTGTAACAGAGATTATCCAGGCACAAGTCAGGTCAAAAACAATGCGAGGGTGGACAGTGGTTTGTGCGGTATGGTGGCGCCATCTAGGAGGACTGACAGCAACCAAGGCGGTTCACATTTCGCTGAAGCCCTTGTCGACATACCTACGTTTGCTTCACTACTTGCCGTGTGTTTCGTGACGTCTGCGATGACGTCACGAAACACGATTTAGCGGAAGAATCAAAATCTTGGCTTAAATTGTTTAATTTCTAAGGGAATAAAGTATCGTTTGGAGCCAGACAAGCGCTGGGGGCACTACAAAACACCAAATCGTTCGAATAAAACAAACTTGTATTTTGTCTGCATGGCCCCTGTAACGCGGGAAAAATACGCTTTGTTTTTGGCGCAAAGAAATTAAGACATCTGACGCGGCTGCACGTGACTTAGTGGCACGCTCGCGGAGAGACAAGCACACACGCACACGTAACAAGAGGCAGAATGAGCGCGCGTGCTCACTCTCTTTCTGTCACTCTTTGTTGCAGTACAGGGCGTATTTGATTCAAGAATTCCCTTTGCCTAAAGGACGTATTTCAGATAGGCCTTGCAGGGTACGGCACCTTCGGGAACACCAGCACGGGAGCAAGATAAACGAATGCTCCTTTTTTCGGATTTTGTATTTCCCAGTTTATCAATTATAAATCGTGCTCAAAGTTGCTGCGCAGTACAGGTAGTGGGCGACGCGGGTATGCGGCGGCACCACGTGCGCCTATGTTTCAGTTTTTACGAGTCGCTAGAGGACGGGGTTGGGGAAAGATTTCATTGGCCTACACGCAACTGATTGCCATCTGTTCAGAGAACAGTGTGCTGCTGGTTATTTGAGGCGACTCAGCCTGTTAGTATGTGCGCGTGCTCTGAAGCTTACCAAAGGTTTAGTATACATACCCACAGGGTTGGAGGTACCCGCTGGGGTGTATTGGACAACGCTTCACAAGCAGGAACGTGTGCTGCTTTCGCGCAGTATTTGGCCATCGGCGCGGCCAAACTGTCTTTCGTTTGTCCCTTTCTCACGAGTTTATCGTTGCGCTTAAGTAGACATTAATTGTCGTCGTCGCGATAAATGGTAGTCAGCGCCGGCGTTCCGTTTCCATTGCGTTGTCCCTTTCCTTCGCGCCAAAGGTCCCCAAGACGGAGAACTGGAATGCCTTGTTGCAGAGCGCACCACCCGCTACGGAAGGCCTTATCTCCTTGCGTTACGTTTTTTTCGGCGAAGCTGTTAACCTTTTCCTGCAATGGCTTGTCCGTGTCCGCACGCCGACACGACCTGCAAGCAGAAACTATGTGCCCAACCGCGCTTCTGTCTCCTCGAAGTTGGCTGAACGGAGGAAATCCCGCCAGTAAACTTAAAGGAGCCATGAAGAGAAAATACAACTTCGTTTAATTTGAAAGAACTGGGATTCAGTATCTCACTCAGCTCCATTACACCCACAAAAGATGTTTTTTAACAAAAAAAAAAGCCAGAAGTATTTAAAAACTTTCAAATTTTGCGCCACAGTGACGTGTTATGAGCCAGAATGACGTCATACGGGCCAACAATATAATATAATTTTGAGTGCGTTAACTGCACGTTAACATTAAAGTGATGCGGTCAAATGGAACTAGAGGCCCCATTACAGACGTCCAGTCAGGCGTCGTCGCGACAGGTCAGTTAGGAGGTCGCCAATCGCACAAACAAGGTTCCGTGACGTCATAGAAAAGTTGCGGGAAATTGGCTAGGGGGTCGCGACTGCTTCACACGTTTTCGTTAATATCTCCGTTATTTATTCGAAGATTGCGATGGTATTGGTATCATTGTTATCGGGACTAAGCAGTCTTTCTAATACACCCGACTTGTATTTTGTCTTCATGGCTCCTTTAACGACATTCCGTTCCCAGTGAAGTACAAGCCAGGAACTTCCTGTACGCACCGAGCGCCATCTACTGGCTTGCTTGCGACACTCTATTACTTCGAGAACCTGCTTAAGGAGCCCTGCTGTTCGAGCTCTGTAGCCTATAGGGTTAGAATCGTTGGTGTTGGATCAAACACCCTGAGTTCGAGACCTAGCTGTACCAGATTTCTTTCCCAAGGCCTTGCACAAACCGCGTAACCTGGAACCGTGATATCTTTTCTATCATTTGCTTCCTCCGTGTCCCTCTCCTTCCCCACCAGGGTTTTCATGCCGTCTCCGACAATAAAGCTTCTCTCTCTCTCTCTCTCTCTCTCTCTCTCTCTCTCTCTCTCTCTCTCTCTCTCTCTCTCTCTCTCTCTCTCTCTCTCTCTCTCTCTCTCTCTCTCAAGACCGGTGGATTTTTGTACCGCGAAATGTTCACTTAGCTAACTCTATGCATTATTTTCGTAAATAAAGGTGGTTTGGTATCTTTTCGGTCGGTTTAGAGCGGGGAACGGCATATCAACGCGTTTAATTAACGTTTACTATCGCACTTTAAGTGCCGGGCTTATACCGTATTTACTGCGTAATGATCGCCCTCGCGTAATGATCGCACCCCTGAAGTTCGTCGTCAAAATACGACTTTTTTTTATTTCCCGCGCAATGATCGCACTTTGAACTTGCCGCAGCCATATGTCGTATGTGTGCCAAGTTTGATGACGATGGTCGTGCTTACCTTAGTTTCATCGTCTTTGAAAGCGGGCATGGCTACGTTATTGCCGCGGACTTGATGATATTAGCGATATCGGCAAGCATGAGTTCATTATTGGTGCGGAAGAAACTCTCACTAAATGCACATAATGTACTCACGAGGTGGTGGTGGTGGTGGCAAAATGTTTAATGAGCCAAACGGAAGGGGTATAAGGGCGTGGTTAGCCTCCTAAGTCCAGAAGGCCTCTTGTCCGGGCTGCCTCCAGTGCGCGCCGCACCAGGGCGACCTGGCGCTCTAGTGCGGAGCTGGATTAAAAAAAAAAAAAAAAAAACGTGCTGGGCTTGCTGCGTCGGCAGCCGTGTCTTGGATGTCCCACACTGTGACAGCAGCGGCCACTTATTGGTCGACCTGTTCTCACCTCGCAGCAAACTCGTTCCGGTGCGTTCCGTAATTCCGCGGCGCGTTGCGTAATGAAAACGCTGCATTTTTCGCCACTCGGTGGTCATTCGGTGGCCGGTGGAGTTATGCTTTTATTTGTTATCTTGATTATGTTTATGAGACTTACCGGAAACATTCTGACTTGCAACTTGCGTTTTCTGCGCTCATACTTTTTTCGCGAAAAATTTACCTCGCGTAATGATCGCACCCCTAAATTTGCATCATATTTTTGGGAAAAAAAGTGCGATCATTACGCGAGTAAATACGGTACCTATCATCTTTGAACATAATAAACTTGCCAGGCTCACCGACACTTAATCCGATTTTCAACTTCCTTATCCGTAACTCTCCTACAGACGTCGTCTGCTACTCGCCGGTACTTGCGGCCATAGGTCGGTAAAACGAGGAGTCCTCACCCAATCCCAATCCCAATTTTTTCATTCACGCTTTGCTTACTCAGACTCAGACTCGCCGATAGTCCGTACTCAAAATCACGCGTGCTTGCTTACCACGTGCTCTTTTGTAATTGTACTCACCTTTACTCAAGCTCATGTATCATCGCAGGTACTCGTACTCATTCGTACTCAACTCATCTGTACTCACTTGTACTCGTAGTCAATCTGTACTCCCTTTCACTCGTATTCAACAGTCCACTAATTTCTATTCGCATTCACGCGCTGTTCGGACTCAACTGAGTAACGCAAGTGTCACCACTACAGCCTGCGCACTTCCTAGTAGCTCCTACCCTGGCCCGAAGATAGGTTGGGACGATTGCTGTGACTTTTTAACGCATTTATGAACGTGCAATACCAGATTGAAATGTCATCAAGCATTGTTTTTGACATGCGTTATGCAATCGTAAAATTTGCCTGCATGCCTCCTCCACATCGCAAAACCTTCTGAGGGCAATGATAAGAGACTAGCTGATGCACGCTCACGTACAAGCAACGCAGGCTACAACCGCGAATAAATCACACGCCGTCGTCGAGTTGCAGGCGTCGTCAACTGCACTCGCCAGTACTGTACTCATAAGTGCTACTTGCGAATGCATGAACTCATGACTGCAGTACACTCGAGAGCGGTGCACTCATGAGTACTCTACTCTAGAGTACATGTTCTCACGTCCGTATCACTGGTCATCGTACTCACTTTTTTGTCCGGCTCTGTGCTCGCTCATAATCGTACTCACTCGAGTTCCAGTACAAATGAGTACAAATGATTGCACCCACGGCTGGGTGCAATCATTTGTGCGGGGAGACTTATGCTTACGAGAAAGATTTACACTCGTACTTCTGTGTTTCCACCTCAACAGCCACCCAAAGAGAGCGTTTTGTGCCCCCGAGCACTTGTGTGGTGTCATATATAACCTCGTAGTTCAATCGTTCTGATCAGAAGTTGCCTCGGCAAGCACTGGCTACCGGCACGGCACGGAGGGAAAAGCAATCGGACCTGATGTTTAGGCTGCTCGCGCTAGCCGCCATATGGCGAGCGCAACCACGGTTTGGCGAGCAGCTTCAGCGCCTTTACGGCTGCTTGAGTAAAAGATGCTACGACCAGCGAGAGTCCAACTGCGACTAAGTGCGTGTGCTCCACAGCTGTCTCTTTGGAGGTCGGTGGTAATTTTACTTAACCCAAGAATGAATGAAATTAAATTGCCGTTTTCCACTACACGAGGCTGTGAGTTTTACCGCGCCTAGGTGCGGCCGCGATGCAGCCGGCTGTCGAAACCTTGACCTCATCCTTAGCAGCTTAATTCCTGAGGCATTGCACTGTGCACAGTACTCAGTGAAGGATGTAGATTGTTTCGTAGCCCCTTTAAGATTTATGTAGCCAATTAGTGAATGTCCGGTCGTACAGTTCCTCTATAAGGACTGTAAGGCTTGATACTCGTACAGTCTTTATTTAAACCCATCTCTCTTGAGCGGCTTTTATGGAGTAAGCGGGAAGGAAAAAGAAAAAAACACTTTGGCGCCGATTAAAGATCGTAGCTATGCCGATGCAGACTTTAATGAATGTAATGGCATTTGTAGATGCCTTCACATAGCTTTAAAAGGAACAAATGGCCCCGTTCTTACACACTTAATTGATACAGCGGCTGCCTGCAGAGGGCACACTGTCCGAGCTCGGTTGAATTCTTGAAGACGATTGTCACCACGTGTCATCTTGTTGGCCGCAAATAGGATTTGCCGGAACAGTAAGCAACGTGTAACACACACCACGCGCACAGGCATCACATTTAATACCTAAGCGCCAGCAACGTTCTATTATGTGACACCGTTACTTGATACGTCTGCACGTCGTCTACGTCTTCTGGTCTCCTCTTTTTTGCCGATCCCTGCGGGCGGCCGTAGCGGGTCCTTCTAAGAAACCCTATGATCGGTCTCATGCAACCCACGTGCTGATTCCAAAGATGTGCGCTCCCTCTTCCCCATTTCCTCGCCTTGTGCGTAGGGCTAACTGATCGTATCGTTGTCGCATGGGACGTAATGATAACCGCTGACTTTCTATTTAGGAACCTGTAATTGCTTGCTCATTGGAGTGTGGTAACGTCATCTTGTTCGCTTGGCCAGGGATTCCGAAAGTGGGGCTTCGGCGGGATGGCCAGAAAGGTGGTATTACAGGTTTCTCCTTCAAAGCACCGTGAACGATAGGAGCCGGCCTTTGTGCGTCCTCCTGTATCATTGGAAATGGTGGCCATGCCATGGGTCGCTTACGCCTGACTCCCTCATCGCTCGTCCTTGGATTTCTGCTTAATAAAAGTGCGGACGATCGCGAAATCTTCGTCGAGGCCTCACGGCTCTACTTATAAGGAAGGCGACGTTGTGGATCGTTATAGCTTCGCAGCGTGCGGCCCGGCGCCGCAATATACACCCCGCTGTCATTTTTGCGTCGCCGCCGCTTCTTCCGCTGCCAGCGTGACGTGTGCTCCTCGGGAGCCTGCCGGGAAATGAGGGAGCGAGCGGCGTGATTATTTCCCCCATTTTCCCCCGTTCAGCCTTGGTTCTCGTTTTTCGTCCTGTCCAACTTCTTTCTGAATGCCGGCGCCGGAAACAGCGTGCTGCTCCTCGCTCGTGTGACGAAATTCGACACGTCTCGCTCGCGATTGCGAGGGTCGGGCGGGCGTTAGTATTTCCGAGCTCTGTTTATAAGTACACGGTGGCACACTCGCTGGGCGACCGGGTAACGGCGTCTAAATTGGCTTTTGCGCCATGTTGGAGAAGGGGACTCGTCAATAGGCCGAGCGCCTTGTGCACTTTGGCACCGCGCTTCCTCCGAGGAGCTAGCTCTCCGCGCACACACACGTGCTCGTAGGGCTCGCAATTTCCGCGACGGCGGGAGGTGCTGGCTGCGTGCGTATGGGCGGACTCATTATACAGGACGGAGACTTTCGGCGCTGTGCTGTACGTTAGTAGTCACTTTGGTTCCTCTGTCTCTCTCTCTCTCTCTGTCTCCCTCAACGCTGAGCGTTCCTCACCTTTGGGCCCGCAGTTCCGTTTCCCGCCGTGGTTGGCAATTAAGCCCGCGCGGTTGGTTGATGCCCGCCTCTCCGACTGTCTGCGCGTTCCCCGCCGCGGTCTCGCGGGTGCGCGCGACGGGCTTCTACAAAACGGCCTCGAAGCTCGACTGCTTTCCTCGCCGCATTTATATTGCCGGCGGGCGCTGCCCGAGGCTGCCGCGCTCGTGGAATCCCCCTCTGTGGACTGCGCTTTAATGGAAGTCTTCAAAACAGTGCCGCCCACGCGGCCTTGCTGCTCGCGTTCTGGTGGGTGAGCGACTGAGGCACTCGTTGCCTTCGAGCGTGCTAGCCCGACAACGGGGAAGGCGCGGTCGTTTTTTAAACCCCACCTGGCTTACTGGAGTGATGCGTTTCGCGCCGCGTCGTTAACGTGCTCGGCGCTGCTCACGCCTGGCTCACCCGGGAACGCCGCCCTGTGATTAGTTTGGAACCGGAGGCTCTGCAGTGCGGGCTCGTCGCCTCGTCACGTGGCATGCGTGAAATTTCACTAGACGTGGGCGGACTCTTGCCTTGCGGAAATGGAGGTATCGAGCGTGCGCCTGGCAGTTTGGAGAAATGGGAGTTCTCGGCCCCCGAGGCTGTTACTGAGCGTACCTTCGTACCTTTAATCCCGTGTTTAAACTAGGCAGTACCGCAACATCGCAGCCCCCCCCCCCCCACTCCCTCCCCCCCGTTCCCCATCCTGCCTATTCCTTTCTTTTTCTTTTTTTGAACGAGTTGCTGCTTCTAAACCTCCCACATCCGGAGAAGGGTTCCACCGGCACTGGTTATAAATAAGTTGAATTAATGAATGGTTAAATTAATGAATAAATCAATGAAACTTCAGTGTTAACCTACCTGCTTTATTACATAAAAAAATGGCCGCGTATCTGTTCCTTTCGTTGCGAATGTCGTCGAAAGACGGTAGTCGACTGGCGCCCCTGCCTAGTGAATGCCTCCCTTCTCTTTCCCGCTCACCTCTCATGCTTTTCTCGCGTTTCTCGCACGCCTCTTGCACACATTGCTAACCTGCTTTACCTTCTAGCCGTCTCAGTGATCAGGGTTTCTACTCACTTTAGCAGCGGCGTGGGCTTCTTCTCCCTCCTTTATTTGTATACCAGCACCAACATATTGTCGCAGTCATTCCCATGCATTCCATGCTGTTTTGTTGCCTGCCCGGCCGCGTGTTTGACAAACCTGGCCGCCTAGACGCACCCAAGCTAGCGCCATCTGGTGGTTTGTTTTAGAACAGTCCTTCTATTCTCATGGACTACGGCTAATACAGTAGCCAACCGTTTCGTAGGACTCCGAAAATTCGGACTTGCTGAATATTTCGGACTTTCCGGAGGAACCGCCATTTGTTCACAGGGGTAATGACTCTCGGATTTTTCGAACAGCTCTTTTATTCGGGCTCTTTTTTCGTTCCCGTCCAGGTTCGAAAAATCGGTCGGCTACTGTACTCCGTTCGTGTTCGGTCTCACTAGACCAGGGGTAGAGCCGTCGGTTTCTACGCCAGCGGCCTATTCTAGATTTTTTTCTGGAAACCAGTAATTTTTTAACTGGAACATGTTCTCTTGGGTCAATTGTACCAATTATTTTTGCAAATAAGGGTAGCTTGGTCTGTTTTCGGTTGGTTTAGTCTACAAGCACGTTTATTAATTCTGCGATTCTTCGTATACTACGAGAAAAAGCCTCCAACCGCTGTTATTCGTAGCTCGGAATACGGCCGGCTTATTGCGCTGGTGTAGATGTGGCCCTTGGAATACCCATCTACGTTTGGTCAGGCAGAGTGTGAAAAACAACTCTTTTACCGGTGAAGCCCCTTAGGGGCTGGGGCTGTTGGCGTCTCCTGTCGTCGTCGTCGTCGTCATAATCGTCGTTCGTCTCATGTAGTCACGGTACTAAAACACCGGGAAACTCATTTACGCCCCGCAGTGGAACGTAACGCGTGCTAAAAAAAAAAAAAAAAACACCGGGACGCTAGTTTACGCCTCGCGCAAGAGAGCTTTGTGCTTCAAAGACACGAGACTTTTACAGCAAAGCTGTATACCTTTACCCCCCAACGGTTTCATCTCCGTTGGCAATAGCGCCAATGCGCCAAGAATAGGCTTGTACAATGCATGCTTCGCCCCTCCCCAGTTTTCACGTTCGTGGAGACGGCCCGGAATTTTTGATAATGCCGTAGCTTCTGAGCCTTCGTGATGCTGACACCGCGTTATCCCATGTTCCCGCGACTATTCCCCATGCAGTGTAATGTAGTCCATAAGTCGGCGCCTAGCTGCTGCGGTGTGATGAGTGCGAAACAGCGAAGGTGCCATGAAAGCAAAACATACTAGTTTGGATAATTAAAAAAGATTATTTGTTCTGATAACACTAATACCAATTTTATCGCAGACTTCAAATTAATGGAGATATTAATGAAAACAGATAAGCAAGGGGTGACTCTCCGGGCACTCTCCGCTTATTTCTTTATGACGTCACGGAATCTTGTTTGTGCGACATGCGGCCGTCGAGCTAAGGCATTGCCAAGAAACGTGGCTGGGAGATTGTAGTTGGGCTGAAGTTCCGTTTGATCGTGCTGTCCCGTATTACGTTTCTCCTGGCCATATTACGTCACTTTCTTGTGCGATATTCATTTTTTTTAAGTTCTTGTGTTCTTTTGGTAAAATAAAAACCCCATTCGGGGCTGGAATTGAGCGGTGTGTTATCAAAGGACAGTTTTTTTCCGATTTGAACAAAGTTGTGTTTTGCAAATACTGCAAAAGCCTGAAAAAAAACTGGTTGGCTGTGCCGGCGATGTGGGGTTAAAACGAGAAACTTTAAATTAGGGGCGAAGCCTCTTAAGGGCTAGGGCTGTTGGCACCTCCTGTCGTCGTCATCGTCGTAATCGTCGTCTCATGTAGTGACGGTACTAAAACACCGGTAAACACGTTTACGCGTCTCGCTGGAACGTAACGCGTGCTAGAAAAAAAAAAGAACACCTGGACGCTCGTTTACGCCTCACGCTAGAGAGCTTCGTGCTTCAAGGACAACAGACTTTTACAGAAAAGCTGTATACATCTACTCCCCAACGGTTTCATCTCCATTGGCAAAAACGCCAAGGCGTCAAGGTTTCAGGTTAGTGGAGATGTCCCGGGATTTTTTTCAAAGTTCTTGTATTTTTTGGTAAAATAAAAACCCTTTTCGGGGCTTGAATGGAGCGGTGTGTTATCAAGGGACACTTTTTTCGATTTGAAAAAGTCTTATTTTGTCTTCAATGGCCCTACAAATACTGTAAAAGCCTGAAAAAACTGGTTGGCTGGGACGGCGATGTGGGGATTGAATGAGAAACTTTAAATTTGACATAAGTGGTTGTGGGGGAGGGAGTGTTGCGTAGCGGAACCTGCTTTCACGCGCAATTTCGTCAGCGTTAGCACGCGTGTGCGTGGGCGAAGAAAGCTCGGGAGACGAAAAAAAGGTTTCGTAGCCCGTTACGAGATCGATGGGTGCAACTGGTGTTCGGAAATGGCCTGTCCCGCGAACGGACTACTTTCGAATTCCCGCAGAGGCAATGAAAGCTGGCTTTTTCTGGGTGTGGCTTTAGGGTCATAACGAAACGTGCCAGTGTTTCTCCAGGGCCACAGTCTTCTAGGCTATCACAGCCTACTGACCAATGAGTAAGCCTTTGGGGTGCTGCGGGTAGCCACCTTCGATAGGGACGCTGGATTTCAACTTTGTACTAGACTGGGGCCCGGTGGGTAAATGTGAGAGTAAACTTGGGAGTTGAAGAAGGCTAGAGAGACCAATTTGTTGCCCTATAGTATCGCGCCAATGTGAACAGAGTGAAGTTGAGCGCCCATCGCAGTGACCACAGTGCCTTGGAAGCAGCATTAACATTGCGTCACACCAGGACCGCCTGCTCGTAACTCTACCTAATTTATGCTACGTGTTGTTCATGACATAGTGTGGTTACAGGGGAAATTGGGAACGGCTACGATCAGCGTACGTGTCGGTGTATTCGCCTCCGCCGTTTTTTTATTTGAATAATAAAAAGGATCACGGAGGTAGTTATTTTCGTGTTGTTCTTTTCCCCGGGGCTTCTCCTCCAAGCCGCAGTAGCGCTGAGGATCTCACCCCGGGTATTCCTCAACCGACAAACTCAGCCTCCGATACAAACTGTACATTTATTTACAGCCCGGCGGGCGATTAAAAAACTGTACTCGCGCGGAGCCCCAAGACGACGGGCCGAGCTCTCCTGCGCCCGGGCCGCGTCTCTCTTCTCTTCATCCCCTCGTCTTGTCGCTGGGGCCGGGGAAGGGGGAAGAGCGAGTCCTTCGTGGGGGTCCAACCCCATGTGCTGGCCATTAGCGCATCCGGTGTCAGCAGGCGCGACCTTCCACGGAATGCACGGCGTTTCAAGGCGGCGCGCGACACGTGCGTTTCATTTGTCCGCTGCTCGTCCCACGGCCCGCGCCAGTTCGTGCGTCGAAGCGCCCGACACCTCCACCGCCACTGTGAAACATAACTTCAGGGATGTTTCACACACGAAACACACACACCACACACACTTTTCGCGCGTGCTCCATCGTTCATTCAATTGGCGACACAACAACCAGCACGGCCAGTACTCCTTGACCCTGGCTGCAGATCACCATGACAAAGTAGCCACAATCCTCACATATCTCATTCAGAGCGAGCGGCCTTTAGAAGGTACGCACCGGCCGTCGTCGTCCGAAAACACCCTTGCCACGCGGCGCACCTCGTCGCACAACGGTATCCGGGGCCCCTCTCCTCCTCGCTTTCTCGCTCGAGAAGGGACCGCTGCTGGCTTGTGAGCATGCGTTGCCGCCACGCTGCACTGAGGTGAAGCTGACCGACGTTTGCGCCTCTTTCTAGGCGAACCCTCGGGTTCGGCCGCTTCTGCGCTCGAAACGCCGTTCTCCACGACAAGGCGTTGGTCAGCGTTAGCAGCAGAGGGCTGCTTAGCGGCCACATCACCACTGACATGCAATGCTGGAGAGGCTATCTCTTCAGCCACTCCTGCATCCCTTACTGCACCTGCCTGGGGCTGCATTGCTTGAGCGGCCGATGCCTGATTTACACTTTCCGCGCTCAATTCGCTGGAGCTCCCCGCGGCAATCACATTTTCGGGACTCGACATTTGGGGACCTCCAGAAACACAAGATGCAGTGTGCACGACACCAACTGCATCCTCGCGCGATTCCCGTTCTGCTGCATTCTGCAAAGCAACGGGCCGCTCGGCCACGCTCCCAGAATGTTCTCCGTCGCCGCACGGTGCGACGACGGGCTCACGCTCAACTGAAGCCAGCCTCAGCCCCTTCAGTACTGCTGCCTTAAGAACTGCGTAGCTCTTGCGCTGCTCCCCCGAGAGTCCAGCTAGGCACCCTCTAGCCCTCACGCTCAAGTAGGGAAGAATTACCCCTGCTCGCCATTTTTGCGGAACACAGTAGGAGTCTAGCCTGGCCTCGGCATCCGCGAACCAATCAAGCACAAGCGCTTCCTGGGAGGGCATATCTACGAGCACCCCTTGCAGCATGCTCATGCAATCTAATCTCCTATCCATCTCGCTGCACCCTTGTGCTTGCTGCCCGATCGGTGGGGCGGTGGTGTTGTTAGCGCTTCTCCAACGCTCACTCCTTAGGCGTTCTGCTGCTAACTCCACCTCAGCGATCTTCAATTTAGCCTGAAATAGGGCCATCTCGTCAGCGAAAGACATGGCTGACCTAATTCTGACGCTCGCTGCCTCGTCAGCCCTTACACTCAGCTCCATCTCACCATATCTAACCGTCCCCCATTATCTCAGGGCTGCTCATGCAGCACCCCCTACATGCGGAAACGGAAAAAATGGTCCCGGAAAAAATGGTCCGGAGAAAATGGTCCCGGAAAAAATGGTCCCAGTGACCATCTAGGAAAAAATGGTCCCATGCTCCAGTCGACGTGTTTCCCTTCAAGTTACTCAGCTCTGAACTTTTTTACGGCTTTGCTTTTGTGCGTATGCGTTTTAGTTAAAGGGTTGAGAAAGAGATGGAATGCTTTAATATTCTTACAAGGGGCAGAAATTAACCCCTGTGGAGGCTAAAATCTGGATGGATGGGTGGGCGATGTATGTACAGATGGATGGATGGATGGAGATGGATGGATGGATGGATGGATGGATGGACGGATGGATGGATGGATGGTAGGGCTGAGCATCGATTAAAAATTTAGTGCAAGTAATTGGATTAAAACCGCACAAACAACTGCGAGGCCTGGAACCGCCGGTTTAGAAGCTTAGTCGGACACAACTATCTCAGTGTCTGGAAGGTCATTAAAGCTCTACGCTGCGAGGTTTCATCAGAATCGGTGTAAATTGAAATGGGGATTTACGCGCTGATGCTCCGCCTTGGTTTAGCCTTCGTTTCTGCGCAGTGCGGCCCAAACCCAACTCTCGAACGTAGTCATATCGAAATTAAAATATTGAAGCTAAAGCTTTAAATTAATGTCTGGGACATCCCGTGCACCGAAATGATCGCACCGAGACATCGTGCACCGAAACGTCCGTGCGCTGAAACGTCCTTGCACCGAAATGTCCACGCACCGAAATGCCCGGCCACAGAAATGTAAATATAAATACAATTAAAATATACAATCTTTAACTCCAAAGCATGAATAAAAAAAAACATTCAAGAGAAACAAATAGCAACAAAGAGTGTAAAGAAAAGTTAAGGAAAAAAACATGTAAAAAATTGCAGGGGGTGCTTACAACTCTGAGAATGTGAAGGCGAAATTTTCTGTTGATATGCCTTGAACTTTCGTACGAACTTTACGAAAGTTCGTACGAAAGCCCCGGTCAACTCCTGATTAGCCCCCTGGGCAGCCCCCTCTGACGCTCGTTCCTTTCACTACACATACCAGGATCCTGTTTTTCGTGTCGGTACCTTCACCTGTCGAGGCTGTGTGGAAGCGGTTTACCCTTCTCACAACGTGCGGGTTCAAAACAGAGATGTTCTGATATTTATGTATGCTATATGTGGTTGAGACGTCATCAATGCGAAACATCTGTGGATTAAGCTAGCGTAACGGCAAATTAGAAAATAAATATGGGAGAGGCCATGAAAGCAGCCCAACCTGAATTTCGGTAAAACAAACGTTCTTGGTGCGATTAACCGGGTTTACTCGAACAAGACTACTTTTTCTTGCCTTGGCTTCAGGACCAATTTTTCCGGGACCATTTTTTCCTACCTTGAATTTGGGACCATTTTTTCCGGGACCATTTCTTCCGGGACCATTTTTTCCAGGACCATTTTTTCCGGGACCATTTTTTCCGGGACCATTTTTTCCTACACCCCCTACATGTCATGGTGAGCCACGCACCCAGGATCAAGTGAGGCACTGACCTGCATAGTTCGGTGCTTGTGATGATGGGCTGGATCCGTCGAGGTGGTGATCCGTATCCACGCGGCGCCGGCCGCGTTCTCCTTCTCGGGGCTGTAGGGGTGATCCGGCTCCTTCCGATGAGGCGTCCGCACGCGGCACTAGAAGTCACCGCCTTCTGCCGTGGCCAGCTTGCTCATTGCTCCAGCCGTCCTCGTTCAGCAGGCTGCTGCTCTCCATGGAGAAGTCCGTTGAGCGCCGGTCGAGCGCTTCTCCACCAGGCTGGCGAGCTCGCTGCTCCCGCCGATCTCGCTCAGCAGACCGCGCTTTCTCCGCCTGCTCCGTCCGTCGAGGGCCTGTCTCGCCCGCCGGCCGGCTGAGTCGTCGCTGTTGAAGATCCTGTAGACTGCGCCAGTTATCTTCGTGATGTTCTTTTCCCCGGGGCTTCTCCTCCAAGCCTCAGTAGCGCTGAGGATCTCACCCCGGGTATCCTTAGTAACGTTGGGGTATCCTCAACCGACAAACTCAGCCTCCGATACAAACTGTACATTTATTTACAGCCCGGCGGGCGTTTAAAAAACAGTACTCGCGCGGAGCCCCAAGACGACGGGCCGAGCTCTCCTGCGCCCGGGCCGCGTCTCTCTTGTCTTCATCCCCTCGTCTTGTCGCTGGTGCCTGGGAAGGGGGAAGAGCGAGTCCTTCGTGGGGGTCCAACTCCATGTGCTGGCTATTAGCGCATCCGGTGTGAGCAGGCGCGACCTTCCACGGAATGCACGGCGTTTCAAGGCGGCGCGCGACACGTGCGTTTCATTTGTCCGCTGCTCGTCCCACGGCCCGCGCCAGTTCGTGCGTCGAAGCGCCCGACAGAGGTCGTCACGCAGGCTGCGGGACGGCTGATTCTGAACTGAGGTTTCACCGAATTCCCGTTACAACGGCAGCACCGGTAGAACTAGAAAGTAGGGAACCGCCGACGTACCTGCGGCGGATGTCATATATTTCGAAATCTCGTATTCCTGAAACTCGAAAGAGCGCAAATGTGGTCGACAGGCACTGAGAGATGAGGGACACAGTTGTGGCGCCGCTAGTATACCTCGCGGCACAAAAGTCTAAGCTAGAAAGTCTAGGATGGGTCGATCGAGGGACTTCACGTGGCTTTCCTTTGTCCCATATTGTGATCACGCCGCTGCGTGGTTTATTTTGTGTTTTTGAACTCGTGCGTTGGGGTTTCAGTCGACGATCGACGAGTTCGGCCGCAAAAAAGAAGGGAAAGGTTATATCAGTATTGACATATGCAGCCCCGCAGCGCTGGTTGCAGAAGAGGTACCGCACATCGACGTTTGTGCGTCGTCGCCAAATTCGGCCAGCGATGAAGCCGGTGCCGGAGCAGTTCGGCGAAGGTGCCGCGAAAGCCTCTTCTCTCCCTCTCGCCTTCTACCATGCCGCAATTTGTAGTTGTCATAGTGCGTGCACGGTAAGCGATTGTGTGCGTCTGCGTGCGTGCGGGCGTGCGTGTTGCATGCCGTAATCATGGTTACACTCATCCGTACGCTCATTTGCACTCGAGCTCACGTGTGACTAAGGTAATGAGTGCAAGAAAAGGCTGAAGGCGTATGATGGCCAGTGAGGCATGTGTCGCACTCGATTTTGGAGTCGTGCGAGTGGTAAGCACAGCCTGAGGACGTTATTGCTCGTGGATATCGGATGACTCGCGAGCAGGTAGTGATGCGAACATACGAGTACGTACACGTCAGCATCTGCGTGCAGTCATCGACGCAGTTGTCTATAGATGTTATTCATTGAAAAGTTTAGCTGTCAATGTCTTCGCTTGGCAACACTGGAAACGGCCACGGACATGGTGCGGCTTATGACACTGCGCCCGCACGCCGATGAAAAAACAAAAAAAAAAAAACACCGGTGTGCGTCGTCTGCTCTGTTTCAACCCGATCCTCAACGGTGGTGTCAACAGAGATGCTATTAATCGGACTCACATTGGACTCGAGGCATTGCTTTGCGTTCGGTGGGGTAGAGTTTGGAACGTCCAACACAAATCATGTGCTTATTACGGACAAGCACAAGCACCGCCATCCCGCGGAGCCCGACGTAACCAGTGACGGCGCACTCACATGGTTGCCTGTATGCGTGCCTAGCCAGTGAATACAAGCTATACGAGCGATCGTAAGTACTTCAACTTGCTATTTTTGAAAACGGACGGCGAAAGTTATTGAAAGTGTGGACTAAAACAATCGACTTAGACTATTTTTTCGCGTTGCAGTTGTTCTTTCTAAATTAATTCGCACATCAGAAGTGGCTCGGAAGTTATAAAAGCTGCGATATGCAGTGCTGGGTTGACCGCTTTATTGTCGCGATTGAAGTTTATGTACTTTGATCATACACCATCACTGGAGGGTGGGCTGGCCTCTGGAAGCCCGGATATACAAACCGGCTTTGTTGACGCGTCTTTAGCAGTTGTCTTTCACACTCTATGTACCTATCCCTTCACGTATCTTAGGATGGGGACACATATTGTCAGAACCGGGCCGATTTTGTGAGACACGGCGCTTGGAATAGCCCAAAGCCCCTGAATGTTCTCCAGCAAACAAGGGTAACTGAGAGAGAGAGAGAGAGAACGGATTTGAGAGATGTCGGAGGCGAGAGAGGAGAGAGAGTTTTGAGGAGAGAGGGGATGATATTGAAGAGAGCGAGAGATGAGAGAGAGAGAGAGAGAGAGATAGAGGAGAGAGAGATAGAGAGAGAGAGAGAGAGAGAGAGAGAGAGCTTTAATGAGTGCTGAAGAGGTTAGCATCACGAACGGCTGGGCTTGCTACTTCAGATGGGGTGAACATAGTGAGACGAAAGGAGAAAAAAGGGTAGAAAAAGTTCATAAAATTAGTGCATGAGAGGGCGAATAAAATAAAATAATAAGGAGTGTAAAAAACAACTGCAATATTAGAAGAAAATGTCTGAGGGCCTCAATGTCAGGACCTCGGTCAGTGCCCGCTGCAAAGGTATAACATTAATAGCCACGGTACTGTGTATGGACCCAAGGTGTCCACAAGCCTCCCTCACTTACATAGCAGACTGAAAGTTGTCCCCAAAGCACCCCTTAGCTCCTACGCCCGCTTACCCCACATGACCTACGGTCAACCTGCTCAAACAAAATCTCTCCACTTCTCCACCTCTCTTTCCTCACCCTCGCTCTCTGTGCGCCTCTCGTTCTCTTTTCGTGTCCTTCGGTGGATGCGGTGTGGCGTTATTCAGTTGCTCCTCCGAAATTGGCCTGTCCCAGCCACAGAATTCCCGCCCGCCGTAAATGGACAGGAGGCCTTAGACGACAGCGATAAGAAGCGAGAAGTTACGACGAACTTCGTGGCACTATATTTCCGCAGGCCCGCTTTTGCTCTAAGTGGTTTTTAAAGCGAAGCTTTATTGTCCTCACTGATACCGTTTTACGCCAACACGCCCTGCAGGGAAGGCAACTTTCTCTCGCGGTGATGATGAATGATCGTGGGTGATGTGAAAGAAAGAAAAAACGCTTCTCGTGGCGGGAATCGAACGTGGGTCCCTCTCGTTATGAAGCCGGCGTCTATCCGCTTCTTCATTTCGACATGGTCGATTGATTGATTGATTGATTGATTGATTGATTGATTGATTGATTGATTGATTGATTGATTGATTGATTGATTGATTGATTGATTGATTGATTGTAGAGTTTAACGCGCCGCCGCAACGCAGGCGATGAGGCGCGCCGTAGTGGAGGGCTCCGGATTAATTTACTTGGGGATCTTTAACGTGCGCCGAAATCTCGTACACACGGGCGTTTTTGCTTTTCACCCCCATCAGAAAAGCGGCCTCCACGGCCGGGAATCGAACCCGCGACCTCGTGCTCAGCAGCACAACGCCTTAGCCACCGAGCCACCGCGGCGGGTTCGACACGGTCGAAGCGAACGCCAATCAGCAGGTACGAATTCGCGCCGTACACCCTAACCCAAACGTTATGCCTACGGAGTGCACACCCGAGAGTTGCTGTGGATGTTCTATAGAATTGATGCGTACCTCCAGAATTCATTACGAGAAAGCTTCGCGTTCAACCATAGTCGTCGTTAGACGGAGGGGTGCATGAGGGGTGCATGGTTTTTCTTTTTTATTATTATTTTTAAACGCTCGGCGGAAACCTTCTGCGGTAAGCTTCTAGGGAGCACGCGCAACGTTATTTGGCAAATACCGAGACAGTTCCCATCCTCGGCGCAGCACGTGGATCTAACACATCGGAAGAGGTACTGGGTACGAAGCGAAGATCTTCGTACCGAGTTGACTCAAGGACGAAGGGGCTTGCTTGCTGGAAAGGCTGCGCTTCTCTTTAGCTCGTTAATTCATTGTACATAGTCTGTGTTGTTTCTTGCTGCACCTACATCGCCGTGTTCCGTAGAGCTACTAATTGTTATTTGTTTACTTTCTCTATAACCCTAAACTCTTTACTTGCGCTATAACTCTAAACCCGCTTGTAAACTGTCGTGCTGTCCTGATGGAGAGTTGTTTTGTTGCCTGCTAGCAGGGGCTGTGGATCATGCGCATTAACCCCAACCTGTGGCCGGCGTTCATATTCGCGGCAGCATCTGTGCGCTCGAGGCACACTGGTTGAAGAAAAGAGCGTGTGCCGCGGTGTGTGCTTTCCTTGCAAGGACGCCACGAATCGCCGAACGCTGGGTTCGTTTTCACATTTAGGGCGTCGCGCGCGAATTTACTTCAGCCGTCTATAGCCCGGAAAACGCGCACCGTACGTATGATTGCCTCCATTACAGTTTCTACGTAGTCATCAACGCAGTTTCTCGCTCTTTTTGTAGCGTAGGTCGAGTAATGGAGATATTTCTCCCTGTGACTTTGAAGACGTTCGGTAACCATTTTTGAAGATGGCAATATGTGTATTATTTGCGACTACTCCCGAAGCAGCTTATCGTCAGAGAAACTCGTTGGAATCGTGAAACCTGTGGATGCGTACTAATGGGTAAAATGCGCTCGGAGGAAATCTTGTGCTGCTCTTGGAGTGTGAATACTCGGAATGAGTATTCCGCTCTGGCTTATGTTCGAACGCGTAACGAGTATTCTGCCTGAGTGATATGGTGTCTGCTTTCAGACGATGCGGATCTTTATGAGTTGATTGACTAGCACTGATTATGGCGGCCTCACCTTGGCAGCTGCCTAGTAGGAGCATATTGGCAAGTAAACACTGCCGTTCACCACCGGGCAGTCAGGCAACGCGAGAATAACGTCGTTATTGAAACACGATCAGTAGCTTTGGTGGTATAATCTGCGAAATAAAATTTTCCTCGCTGTGTTTAGAGCAAATGGAGGGTCATTTGTTTTGGGCGTAGTATTTCGAGATATTATTACTTGGAGCCTCATATATTAATTGGACGCACTCACTAGAAAAACGTGTTTTGGAGTCCGCGTTCCGGTGCTCGAATGAATACTTCTGAATTTGCGGGAGTCCGGAAGAGATGCGGTAAGATTTTTGAGGGATTTGGGGGAATTACAGTAACTTGCCATTTGTAGGAATATCGTAGGAATTTGTAGGAATATTGTAGGGCACTTGACTCGGGGTTCTGTACTCAGCGGTTCTATTCCCTCCCCCCACTCCCTTTCCTTTCTTTGTACGTAAGACAGACGTGTACTTTCTCATACCCAAAATATTCCCCTCTTGCAACTTTTCCTTTATCGCCTAGTAACCACAAAGGTATGGATTTAGGCGCAGGTTAGTTGTCGGTTTCCTGTTTCAGAACAGTGAGCCGGTAAAGCTTAAAGGGACACTGAAGTGGTCTGTAAACATTGCGGGATTACCAGAGCTAATTGTAGTCTCGAGTCTCTGGGCCATGTTTCGGCCACTCTCGCTGCGTTTGCGCGACTTTATCAACACGACAATGCTATCCTCCTCTCTGCATCCTCTTTGCCGATTTCCTTTGACGTTTCGTATGGCGTCAAAACTAGATGGCTTGGCTTGACTGCATTACCGCACGGCTCGCCGACGCTCCGACGTCACCAGTCGGCCTAGCGTTTAGTCGGCCGGCCGCCGACGAGTCGCCGCAATTCATTCGCTCAGTTGAAACTAAGCCACGGCATGTTTGTGCCAGGAAGAATGGGCCTTTAGTTGTTTGGTTTGTATACACCGTATGAAGCTCTAAGTCCAAGTAGCCCCACAGAGGCGCACATGCGGTGCTTCGCTGCCAGTTACGCTAGTAGAAGAAATTTAAGGCCAATTAAAGGGAGGAGGAGAGTCAGCGAAGTTAATATAGGTACTAAAGAAATAAAATCAACGGAAACTTTTATCGAACAAAGTAAAACCAGGGTGCACAATGCACTTTTTGCGTTGGGTTAACAGCACAGCGGTCAGCAGCACGACCACACATCTGCGAAAGCTTTTCCTTCTAAGGAGTGCATTCACTAGACGTGAGATATTGTGCGAATTAGGAGGGCGCTCACTGCATGAGCGTTATTCAAGAAATAGACATATAAGCTGCTTAGAATGCTGAACCTAAACAAAAATGCAAACTGGCTATACATTATATATTTGCTATTCCAGACCGTGGCAGCGCTGGCTGATGGCCGAGTGTTTTTTTTTTTATATTATTGCCAGGTTTGGGTCAATACATACAGACAAAACATCAACAAACTTACACCACGCAAAAAGGCACTAGCACATATCTTGCTAGTCTGTCAGGTTTAAAAAGGCGGTAGCGTCGCTACACTCTCCAGCACAGTCGCCCACTTGCGTGGACTAGGCTCGGCTTCCAGCACCTCGACTATGTAACGGACATTATCTCCAAAATATTCCCTCCCTTGCCTCTTATCTACATCATTGTACCGACGGGCCTACGTAGAGTGATGGGCAACCGGCATCATTCCCACGGCCTCGGATAGAAGGAAGGGGACGGGGGATCTGTGTATTCAGTGGCGCTTAGGGCAGCCGTATGAAGACAGCGGATTAAAGTAGGTATCAATTTGAAGCCGGTGCCATTGGCAGGCACCGCTGATAGGAGGGGTGCATGCGAGGCGGCTTTGGCGGTAGTGGTTGAGAATGTTGGCTTTTTTACTGGGGACAAAAAGGTCGAGGAAAAGGGGGTAGAATCCCGCTAGAGGGTTAAATTCTTTCAATGACAACTTCACTTCATTGCAAACAACATTTTTTATCAATCTACAATGAAACAGACTCTAATTCTTGATTTTGTTTTAATTATCAACGGTAGCATGACGGCTTCCCGCAGGTTTACATCTGCTCGTTGGCATATTCAACCCCCTTTTCCTGTAATCCTTGCCGTTCTAAATAGTGTCCGCTGATTTGCTGTAGTTGTCCCTCCGTGTATGGTTGCAATGCCTACATAATTTCGTAGCCTGTACGAACAATGGTCGCTTAAGCTACCTTTGCCTTTTTACTCGGATAAAAGAAGAAAGAAGGAAAAAGGAAGACGGCGATTGAAAGAGGCGGTGGAATTTGCGGTGATCCTCCCCGATTTTCCTTTCCCTCCGAACGTTGCTCCCTCCGCTATTGCGCGCTACTTCTTGCGAAGCAGCGTAGATGGCGCACGAATCGACCGGCTCTCGCAGTTACGAGCCCCGCCGAGAGGTGTCCCTGGTGCCCCAGCGGCTGTGCTGGAAGCGGTCAACTGGCCTTTTTTCCGGCTCCTTGATTTTAGCTGTATTTTCTTGACCGAAGTTCTCCGTTCCTTTATTTTTTTTTTTTTCTACTCTGAAGCGCAATCGATAATGTCTCCCTCATTTCTCGGGAGATGGCGGTAGTGCAGCGCCGTTTTGTGGTGTGGTTTGTTCACTGGTGCAACCCTACACATCCACGCACCTTTGCCATTGTTTGTTTCGTTGTGAAGATTTACTTTACCGTTTCTTTCTCTTCTTCTTCGTTCTTCATGCTACGAAACAATGTCTTTTAATGTTCAGCGAGAGCGACCTTCATACGCTTCCTGTTATCCGGCTCATTCTGTTCCCGTCTCTTTTTGTTGTTGTTGTTGTTGTTGTTGTCAGCCTGTGCTTTAAGCTTGCAGTCGTGTAACCTTTGGTGCGGTAGAAAAACATTTTATTAGCGTAAAAGCAGAAAGAAATTTAAACGAATAATTAATGGCGAGATTAACCGTTCGTTGCTGTCGTTGATGCTATATTTTCCACACTTCGTGCACTGCGTTTGGCTTCGCCTTCTGGATGCCCTTAGTGCAGTGAAGCATGCTCTACAGGGAACGTTGCAGGTGAGGCTTTGCACGATGCATGAAGCGCGCTAGTAATCTGTTTCAGTTATTTAAAATCAGGCGGGCGTAAAATCGGTTACGAGGTAGCTGATTAAGTTTCCCAGTTTCGCATAAAGAAACACGAGATAACTCCAAGTACCGTGGAAGCGTAAATCCTACAGTTCATGTGAATTGAAATAATCATAATCGTTTGTGGTTATCGCTCGCAGCTGGCTACCTGTAGTTTTGGTTTTCTAATAGGTAACTATATTTTTACAATTATTACAAATCTGTAGTTGTATTTATGAGCGAATGAATATTTTTATAAATATTATCTTCTGTCCTAAAGTTCTAAACGGCCCTGCATACACGTGAGTCAGCTTTCTTGTTTCAGTTTCGGTTTCATTTTATTAGACAAACATAGTAAATAACATAACGTCAGTATGCAGGCAGGGATCCCATAGTGAAGAACACTTCACTGCATAGTGAAGAACAGTGCAAGAACTCACACTGTAGAAGTTAATATTTCAGTCCTAATAAAGTGGGCTGAAATTGCAAGGAAGCCAGGAATCACGGACTGTCAATGATGTTAAGCGCGTAGGGCAGCCATCGCCTTTTCATTTTAGCAAAGTTCTGCGAAAGGGGCCCTAGATCACTTCGGCCCAGTTCTCACTGACATGATCTCTGACATTCTAGCTTAAATATGCAAGCCTTAGCGCTGCGTAATGTAATATTTCGCCGTGGAAAATGAGTTGATCAAGACGGAGTAGCTTCCTCGTGAAACGCTCAACCTTCGCAAAGTAATCTACTTAGCAAAGATTGCGCTTCGCCTCATCTGTTCTTATTCTTACCGTCCTTCTTACGTCTTCGTGTAAAATAGCGCGCCCACACACTTGAAAGTCAATTTTATTTCGCGTTAATAGGTTTATAAGTATTGACAAGTTTTTAAGTTACTAGTAAAATCGGCGCCCTGGACGAAAGGAAAATTACACACACGCACGCACGCATGCACGCACAGTGACAGCACAGCAGTGCGAATGATCTATTTGGGGAAACATCTGCTACAAGGAGCGGCTTCATCTTTCACATTTAAAGGATTGCACTTATGCAAGTTGTTTTCGATACTATCCGTGCCAACTTCGGGGATTGTTGGATTTTATGTTCGAATCATATTAGTTCCGATTAGTTGCTTTTCTTGAGTAATTGCGAAACAGTTGAACCGGTGATATGCTTTACTGCGGGCGAATAAAACTCAAGTGCGAAAAAAGTATGGACGAACAGAAGACTGGAGTTATGTTTAAATAATACATCTAGGTAGTGGCATTCACTAATGGCAGCATTAACAGTGTAGATTGACTATTAGTTTGAATAGTGTCTGTGATGGGTGCAATATTTACTGTCATGTCTGCGTTGTTAGATCGATGCCGCGGGTTCGATGCCTTGTGGCGGCTATCTCTCTCTCTCTCTTTTTTTTTTTCTTACACCCTGGCTTTTTTTTTTTTTTCACCCTTGTCTCGAGACTTCCGTGTGTGTTTAAAATTCCTAGGCGGCGTGAATTTATCCGTAGCAATCCACCAAAGTGTTGCTTCGGCGCAACAAAACCTGAATTAGAACTATGGAATTCTCACATTTGATCGTTTTTACTGGCGGAGAAGAACGGAGATTTACTTGTGAATATGCATGGATAGTCATTATTTAGTCCTCCTTTCTTTTGCTACGTAAAATGTTTGCGTTGTTTCGTTTTGTACCGTCTCTGCAAACGTCCTAATTATTCGGGATTGATGGGGCCGCAATTGCTTCGACTTTCATAATGAAAGCTTAGTATAGACACAGCGTTTAATATCTTCGTAGTTTTGCCACTTCTTAAAAACCATACTCCCTTTCGCCGCTCACGTATCAGGCACCGTCACGGCTGAATCTGATCAGAGCGCGGCAGATGGGTACATGGCGGTTTGAAAGCTTTAACGCTTCCAGGAGATGAGAAGCGCCATGCTTGCGAATTTTTCTACGGCTACCGAGCTGTGCGTGCAGCATGTTGCTGAACGGTTTTTCGTCGTCATGATTAGTAATTTTTTCGCGCTATTTTTTCGAATTCAAACGGTTGCGTACGATCGCAGTTGTCCGCGTGGAGCCCGAAGCGTGTTAGTAGGAGCGCGTGCTCGAACCTATATATTTCCGGGAATTCGCATTCGTATGTTGTTAAGTCTTTGTCGGCTTGTAAAAACTAGTTACTTTGAGAAGCAAAAGTTTTATGTGTACTTATGTTACCTACTGTTGTGAAAAGGTAAACATTTCTAGCTTGTTCCTTTGGCTTTTAAGGCATGTCTAAGTAAGGAGGCGTGTATGAATGGTGTAATTTATTTAAATATTAAGTTATCGTTCAACTAACGGCTAGTACAAGTACACAGATACACTTGGTACCTGTAAGGCAACGGTATCCAAGGGGTTCGTTATCTCTCAACGCATGAATTTCTGACACCTCGTCTTATCTCCTTCTCCAGAAACCCTCCCTTTAGACATTCATTTCCCGAGGGCAGCACATAACTCTCCCGCTCTTCGCTGACTCCCCGACTTCTTCGCTGCCCAAACTCTGACTGCGTTTCTTGGCCGTGTCAGGGGCCGAGCATTTACTCGCTTCGCCGGTCCCCGTTGTCGCCAGCTGTCACCAGCGTGCGCTAATTTTATTCCTCGCCTTCTAACTTGCCGACTTCTCGTGCGCTCCCTCGACGCTTTCGCTTTTCAGTCCGCTTCTTACGGCTCCTTTTTATTCAAAGGTTGAGGTCCTTTTTTCTCGCAAGAACCGCCGCGTTGTCGCCCCCTTCCCCTGTCTACCCTTGCTTCCTTTTCGCCTCGAACAGAGTTCGCTGCCGTGCATGTGTTTCCTTCACCGAGAGCACTCGTCGCCGGCTTTCTTCAGTATTGTGCAGCGGGGTGAGAACGTTGTAGGCGACCAGATAGCGATTGGGTCCGAGACAGTGTGAGTACGAAGTGACAGCGTGTGGTGGACTTGGCCTTCCTGGCACTCGCTTGCATATATCTCTTGTCTCTAAGCAGCTCAGTAAGTCTTATGACTTCAGCAGTTCTTTTTCCTAAATGGTAAAAATGGGCTCTTCCGCTTTAAAACAAAACAGACACTTTCTTCTTTTCTGTGTGCTGCACGAGACTGGTAAGCGCTTAGCGTCAGGCTCAGCACTATATACGGCGTAACGCCGTACCGTTGCCGTTGCCAGCGTCGCCGCCGCGCCTGCTTTTAGTTTCTCTGCGACGTAAATTCGGGCGTGGAAAGAAGTCCGTTCGCCAACTGAGTTAAGGAAGTTTCGAAGTTTTCCCCCTTGCTCGGAAGCTGGCTGGTGTTGCGCTCGTTGTGTGTTCTTGCGCCTTCGCCCACTCGGAGCTAGCCAGTGCAGCGCGGGCTCTCAAGAAAAGGGGGAAAGTGCGCAGGGATTCACCCTCGCCCTCCTATTCCTCAGCGCTGCCAGCCGCAGCAGTCGTAACATGCGCGCGGGCCAAACGAGTCGGCTGCCCGCCTTGTATAATAGATGAAGGCGCGCCTTTTACGCAGCTGCTTCGACAAAGACAACATAGATGCTCGCGGCGCAGCCAGCATCGCGCCTCCTGAGCTGTCCGTTACGTGTGCCGGCGATGGCGCGGCGCGCTACCGCAGAAGGAGGCGCCCGAGGTCTGGTTAAGCGAGCCTGCGGTGACGCGGCGCCGACTACACCCTCGGGTGACGACGCTTTTTTTCGTCGAGTGCACGCCGGCTCCCTGTTGTTTCCCGTCTTTTGGTCTCCTTGTCGCTTTAACGCGGAATCTTGATTCCATTTGAAAGTGTGCGTGCGAGCTCTTTTAGGGGCGAAGCCCCTTAGGGGCTGGGGCTGTTCGCGTCTCCTGTCGTCGTCGTAATCGTCGTTTGTCTCATGCAGTCACGGTACTAAAACACCGGGAAACTCGTTTACGCCTCGCCCTAGAACGTAACGCGTGCTAAAAAAAAAAATACCGGGACACTCGTTTACGCCTCGCGATAGAGAGCTTCGTGCTTCAAAGACGAGACTTTTACAGCAAAGCTGTATACCTCTACCCCCAAACGGTTTCATCTCCGTTGGCAAAAACGCCAAGGCGCCAAAAATACACTTATACACTGCACGCTTCGCCCATCACCAGGTTTGACGTTTGCGATGATGGCCCGGGATTTTGTTTCCACGGGCCACGTGCAATGCATAGCTGAATGAAGAAAAAATGCCGCAGCCCACTTCGTCGCCATAGGCTGTACACGCTTTACTGCCGCACCCGTGTCGGCAATGGGGTCGTAGTTTGTGTATTGACACGCAAGTGTGTAATACTAGTGCATTGTGAACACCGTGCGTTCATTCTTCCGAACACTATCCGTCAGGGGTAAGCGCCCTACAACCGTCCCCCCCCTCCCCCCCCCCCCCCCCCAATACACTGATGTTCCAGCTCGTATCCCGTATACTACTGAAGCTAACCCTGTAATGTGAGCTTTACAGCTTACACGTTGTTGGAATATCGGCACCCACAACTACAAGCCAGATCGGTGACTGTGAACTGGCCAACTTTAAATTGATGAGGTGCCTCCAATTTTGCAATATTCGCATGTATGCATATACCAAGAACGAAGAAGTTCATTGTTCGGTTTTATCAATTAGTTAGGCGGTGCATAGCGACATGGTTTCCACCGTACGATGCCTGACTGACCTTCTGTACAAGCGTCAGAAACAGCATTCGTGTTACATCTCCGTTTCTTTAAAGGTACTTTGACCAGAAATAAAACAAAACAAAATCAAAAGAGACTACTGTCTCTTGCCAGAGGTTTGTTCGTTCCGAGTGCTTCATTTAATATAGTTCTTGATCGCTACCGCTGCAACGTTTTTTAACAATTTCGCATCGGAGGAAACCAGCCATGCATTCACACCTTTATGCGTCTAGTCCCAGACAGCACGTGCCCGGTTGTTTGCGTGCCCAGACGGAGCTGCTTTCGTTAACGTCAAGCTATTCTCGGGTGCCATTTTTTAGATGCGCAAGGTTTTTGTTTAAACGTTGTAACGTTGGTGATAAGCCAACATATGATACAACATATCCTTTGTATTTGCAAAAGCAATATATACATATAGTGCTCTTTATCCTTCCAAGTCCTATTCCCTCGCAGAAACCAGGAAGAAAGGAAGAAAAAGGCCAGAAAGAAACGTCATTTTAACGCACGCGTAGAAGCGAGGAGAGCGCGGGAAATTAAAGGAAAAAAACCTTTCTGATGAGCTGGGAGGGGGGGGGGGGGGGTAGATGGTCGTTTTAGCGTACTGCCACCTCCATCCCTCCTCCCCCGCGTCCTAAGCGCTGACGCGTGGAGAATTTCAGCCGACAGGCGTTATCACTTCGCTGCCGGGCGTCTTCGGTTTCCGTGCGGGTGGTCTGAGTCTCCGCCCTAAGCCCTAATTTCACTCTGCACCGCTGTATCTTTTGGCTTGAAGAACCGTTGTTCTTTGTCTCCTTTTGCACCGTCCGTGTGCCCAGCCTCCGTCTTATCACTTCTTTATTTCCCTCCTTCGCCGGCCAAGCGCGACAATGCTTGGGAGATTATTAATAACAACATAAGTGTCTTCGCAACGTGTAGCACACTGAAAAAAAAAACAATAAAGAAAAATAAATGACTAGGCAGTGTGACAACGGCTGCGACTGGCCACGTTTTTGCGTTTGCCCGTCGTCACCTACCGGCTGATTTCTGTTTTCTATTTTTTGACGGATGGGTGGGTCGCTTAATTTGGACAGGGCTCAGTGAGTATGCGGGTGCGATGCATAGTACATTCTTTATTCATAAATTTATAGTGACGCTGTTTACGCACACACGCGCGCACACACACACGCACGCGGGAGTGCCCAAGGGACCCTTGTGGCTCCTCGTTATGGGCGCGTTTTGTCCTTGCGCGTGAGGACACACACAAACCAAATCGTAATCCCGCGGTGAATCCGGAAAAAAAGGACTGCAAACATGTTTTTTTTTTTTCGGCCACGATGGACGCGTTGTCAGAACTTTGAAATTACTTATTTACGGGCGGTGGAGAACAGGCATCTGAGTTGGAAATGTTGAATGTAGAGGCAGGCTCAGCACGGAGAGGACGAGGGCGGTGGCAGGCGTGACGGGCACTATTGGTTGCATATGAATTCTAATTGATAGTTTTATGAGAGTAGCCACTATGATGTGTCCTTTTTTTTCTGTATGCGGAATATCGAATGCAATTGCTTAGTTTCAGCGTGCATCAGCTGCCTGCCGTCTAACGATGACCTAAGTGGTCGTGTTCTAAGTGGTCTAACTGGCAAAAAAAAAAAAAAAAAAGGTCGTTCTTCTCGTTTCCTGCGGGATGAAAACGTGGTTCGTGTAGTTCGCCGGAGGGCAGAAAGCGGAATACTTATCCCCGGAGTCAAATATCACGTGTAACGAAATGTTTCAAATCATTCCCGATGAAATCAAACAGGAAGTTTCTCGCTGCACGTTCCCCTATACCTGCTCACGACTTTCGCGTTGAAGTCTCCCATCACTATCGTGTGCGGTACTTTTTCCCTGTTCATTGCTGATTCGACATTCTTTTTTAGAAAATGCCAACATCCTCATCAGCGTAAGTAGGTTGGTTCGTATATATGCTCGGGCTATTTTACTAGTACGTCTTGGGTATCTCGATCGCATAATTTCGACCGTTTCGCTTAAGCCTCTCAAATTCTTCCGATTTGCCTGCTACCTTCTTGTGAATCAAGGTATTGTCACGGAACACCTTTGTGGACAATTCCCCACGGCGCCATAACCCGTCACCAAAGACGAAGAAGAGGAGGTGGCTGGCGCAAGCTCTTTCATGGCCGCGCTTGTACATATATGTCATCCATGTAAATTCATCACTGCACCATCCTCAAATATTCGTCTTATCTTTGCCTTGTCGCCACGCGACAATATCTTCCCCGACCCTCTCCCTTTCATCGTGCCTAGGTAGTGTAGGGTGTGCCCGCTGTTCAGCCGCTTAAAGGCCTCGTTAAGCTCGCATGATCCCACGATATCCCATTTAATGCCTGGAAGCTCCTCGTATAGCGCTGCCAAGCTACCTTCGGTCGACAGAGTCCCGGTGTTAAACGTTTCCAGGTTAAACGTTCCACTCGCGAGTGCGTGGGCTCAGAGGTTGTTAGCACCCTCCGCTGTATCGCTGCCCTGACCGCCGCCGGGGTCACGTGGTCTACCACGGCTGGAAACTGAGCGCTGTGCGTTCGGTTGTGTAATGTCGTATTGGAGCTTTTGGCCGAAATACTAACGCCAGTGTGGCTGTTCTGATTAGGGGGCGCTGTTTGTCCCAGGGTGCCTTCATAGATTAGTTGCTTGTATGAGATCTGCAGAAATTCAGAGAATTGTTTAGTAATGCGCAACATCCTTGTGCCGCTGTCTTGAGTGTTAGTTCTTTAGAGCCAATTTTTTTGGTTTCTCTAAATCCTGCCCGACCAATTATCTCCATTTACGCTATTATAACGATTACAGGTGGAACTTGCGCCAAATCTGCATTTTTTGTAAGTGAGGGGCGTTACAGGGTTCGCAATTTCAAAATTCTGTTCGATCAATTACCTTAATTTACGCTACTGTAATGATTACAGGTGGAACTTCCGCGAAATCTGCATTATATTGGAAATGCAGGGCGCTACACGGTTTTGCCGCTTGTCTAGAGCGTGAGTTCTTTACAGCCAAATATGGCCATGAGTAGCGGAAGACGTTGGATTATTTTATTCTTTCTAAGCTTACTTTTGTTTCTTTTCGCCAATGATGCACATTTATAACGTTATAGCGATAAAGGGCCTTTACTTCGCTAGTGATGTTTTGTTTTCGAAGATGCAAGGCAATACTGCTAAGTTTGTCCGTTTACACTATTTTTTATACGTATTTTGAACGTTTTTTTTTTTGCGGTCTTTTTTGTTTATTCTTCGAATTTTCGAGGAGATGTATACGACACATATTGTTCATTTCGTCATATCATTTTTGTAATTTTTATTTTGTAGCGTAAGCTACACTGGCCGAGGTTGAGCAGTTTCGCGTGGACCTTGAAGAGCTGCGCTGCGCAAGCGCGAATAGCATTGGATTGGATTGGATTGGATTGGATGGGAATAAATAGATTGTATTGTATTGGATTGGAAATCCAATCCAGTTGGAGTACGGGTGTATAGAGAATTGGGTCTGCACATTCGCCGGTCTGCGCATTCCAGAGGAGTGACGTCATAGCCGCGGCAGGCGCACTGGCGGTGGCGCGTGCCCAGCTGTGCGCTGCCGTTGCGCAGTAGCCAAGTCTGACGCTGCGCCGGAGCCGTTTGATAGCCGTTTCGCGTGGCTCCTAGAGAGCCGTGCTGCGCATGCGCGAGGAGCAGTGACTGGACTGGACCGGACTCGATTGGACTGGACTGGACTGGACTGGACGGACTGGACTGGACTGGATTGAATTGGATTGGATTGGAAATCGTTTTCAGTAAGCATGATAATCAGCAAATCGTAGACAATCAGGAAACCTAAGAATAACCTTAGCTTACGCTACGTATATCCTGGCATAGCCGAGCTAAGCCACTGCTAACTTTTTTTTTTTTTTTCAAAATTCCATCCGACAAATTATCTCCATTTCCGCTATTACAGCGCTTAGATGTGTTATTTCTGCCCAGTCTGCATTTCTACAGAAATGCAGGGTGTTTCACGGTACTGGCTGTGGAAGTACACAGCAAAGAATGCCACGCGTAAAAATAAAACCGCAAAAGGCTAAAATAAAAATTACTTTTCACTTTACTCGAATGTCGCACTTAATTGCTGTTCTAAGGTAGCTTTGCTAGAGCGCTTAAGGTTCCCCTGGAAAGCCTATTCCCTGCCGTTTCTGGGTTGTCACATTTAATGGCAGTTGTAAATTAGCGTCACCGTAGCGGTAAATGTTACCGTAAATAACCTATTCTTGAACGTTACTGGATTGTCGAAGCTTATTGCAGTCCAAAATTGGCGTCGCGGAAGCGCGAAATGTCACCGTAAAAGCCCATTGTGATAGGTTACTGGATTGCCTAACTTAATTGCACTCGTATGTTAGCGTCGCAATAGCTCGCCCTACCAGAATCGCTCGTTCGGAATGACGGTATGCTGACGCTTGGGTGGGGTTCCAAGCTAACCAGCGGTGACGTCCCATACAACAGGCTCATTCGGCTATCTGTGTATTAATTCCAGAGGGCTCTGCACAAGGAAATACGGTAATAACTCAGATGATTAGAAATTATAGCAGTGATAAATACTCGTAAATAGTGTACAAATACGCGTCCAGAAATAAGTAGAACAGAACGTTTGGAAAACGCAACGTTGCAGTGTTTCTTCGCATAGTAGTTCGTTGCAGCGGTTTCTTTTTTGTTTGTGTGCACGTGTGTGTCCCGTGCTTTTTCTGTGAAACGTGTGACACATAACGAAGGCATGGTGTTGTTTCCGAGCAGAAAAATAAGTCGCCATACCTCGTGGCATTGCGTTAATTTCAGCGCAAGAAAGACCATTCTAGATAGCCAAGCAATAATATTAATAAAAAGAAAACTGCACGATTGGGGGTCAAAAAAGGGGTAAAAAGTACGAACAGTGACAGATGGCTACTTGCTTACGCACTACTGGGGCGTTTCACCTAGGGGCTTGTTGGAGATTATGTTTGTGTCAGAGTTTTCGGCTTCCGTTGCGTAACAGCCTCATTTTCAGTGTTTTTTTGTTGTTGTTGTTCTGCGTTGCAGCGAAGTTGGCAATGTCATTTTCGCTTGATTCTTATTGTATCCGTCGTCAGCATGAAACTCCAGTCCTCTTCAATTCGCCACTCCTCCTCACGTCTCCCATAGAAGGCACAGCAATTGTGCATCCTTTGGGTGGCGCAGGTGATTCCTGTCGTCGGTATATCGGGAGCGGGATGACTGCTGCTGCCTTTTACGACTTTCAACTCCGCTCCTCCTCATGACGTCACTCCTCGCAAAAGGGAGTAACGGGTGACCCGGAAGTTATCCTTCTATTGAACGGATGGGGTTGCGGGTTCCTTATTCAAGTTGGAACGGAGGAATGATGTTGTTGCGAAGCTTGATTAGCGTCACTATGATTTGGGATTGAGCTGATGTCGTTTGGCGGGAAAACGATGGCCAGCTTGGTTGCACAATCGTTTGTTTTGAAATCGGTTCTCACCATAATTTTGTTTAGGGCAGAACGTATCCATCTGAGGCGAATGCCTTTTCCTTGGCTATCACCATATTTGCGGTCATTGCATTGGTCAATGAAGGCATCACTAACGTTCCTAAATACCGTGCCCTACGGCGTGGGAAAGAAGCAGCGTGTAATTTTCCACCTGCGTAGTAATTTTCCAGGCCTCACGAGTATGATACCTCGCGCAAAGCGGATGCCTGATTTGTCAGGTATTGCGCGCGTTCACCAAGTAAGCCGACTTCGTCGTCCTCGCCGTTCTACCAACGGCTGGTCGGGAGGATGCACGCGCGATTTCTCTTTTCCAGCACACTGTCATCTTCGGTACGCTCCGCTTCCTAAAATAATCCCACGACGAGGATGCCGCACCGCGGGCCGCAGATGATGGGATAAAAGGGCGCGCGAGTCTTGCTATTGGTTGCACGTATACGCCTCGCGTACGTGCAAAATTACCCCGGGAATAGCGTCTCCGCTTTCTCTCGCCGCCACCCGAGAGCTGGTCGAAATTACCTTACGTGCACTTCGCGTGTGCTCTCGATCAGTGTCAGTTATTTACTCTGCGTGGTTCCGTATCTCTCGCTTTCGTGGTCTGCTCTCTCCGTTTCACGGCGCCCCGATCCCATAAGCTACGGTTTCGAAAGATAATGGCGACGTCTCGGGTCGCACCAGGGCGGGGCCCCGTCGCGGCGGCTAATAAGCTATCGCGCCGAAATACGCTACCGCCATTAGACCGGTTCGTTCGCGGGTCGGTATTTACAATCTTGCGCTTGCGTCGTGTGTCGTGCGCCTAATGGCCCTCTCCGTACCTCTGACAGGTAGTGCGCTGTCAAGAGAAAAAAAATTGACGTAAATTTTTTTCGTGATGACTACCGACTGAGTTCGTTTTCTTTCGCCGCGGCACTGTATCTCCTGCGAGATTGTATTACTAAGTGCAAGAATTTACGGCGGAGTTTATGCTGGGAAAGGGAAAACGGGGAAGTCAAAGAAATTAAAACAAAGCAACTAGCAAGCACAAGAAACCCCAATCTTAGAAAGACTTACTTCAAAATAGCGAATTGAAAAAAGAAAAACCGCATGAATGCCAAAGGCGTTATCTTGCAGGACCTTGTTATTGTTCGGTTCATTTTGTTTTATTTTTGTGATTCATTTATTGTTCATTGTCATAACTCATTCATAATACATTATCGCTATCGTAGCTCGTTCTTAGTTCATTTCTGTTTCGTTGGTTTCGTCGTTCATATTTGCTCATTTTCGTTAGCACGACTTCGCGGGTTCGATTCCCGTCCATGAGGCCGTGTTTCTTACGAAGGCGACAAACGAAAAGCCCGCCGTCCTGTGTCGAGATTTGGGAGCACGTATAAATCCCCAGAGGGTCTACAATAATCCGTAGTCCTCCACTACTGCGCGCCTCACAACCGAGGTGCGGGTGAGGTTAAACTCAATTGGAATTTTATGGGAGTCAGTATGAAGCGCTGTTGGGGTACATATTTACTTCCGAATGGGGACTCTGGCTTTCGTCGACGAAGCGCCAATGTTCTACCATCACTAACGGTAAGGCCAGGTAGGCTTCGCCTACTGTGCGCTTTTTCGGAAAGCAGTTACCGTGCCAAGACGAGGTTTGTAGCGCTTCGCGAATTTTCGTTGCTTTTGACGATAGCGCATGCATACATAGCCTATCGAAGGCGAGCACATTTCGTGCGCGAAGAGTTTCACTTTCCAATCTTTCTCCTTGAACTACGGACAGAAAAAGGGCGAGATTTCCTTGCTGGAATTCCCGCGCTTCTATCTGCGAGCCGCAACTCCCTCTTAGGTAGCTACTTTACCCGATCCCCCGCATCACTTGTTGTATATGTGGCATTACGTATTCATTGGTTTTCCTGCCGCATCGGGTGTGTTGGTTTGCATGCAGTCGTCACGCCTAGCGTCGTCAATACCAAGTACGGTCTCAGTATTTGCAGCCAGTTCCTTTGCTTGAAGGTACTACGAAGTTATCTTGGCCGTCGTACTTTACGACGCAAATTAGTTATTGAAGAGCTGCCCGCGCCGCTTTGATGGTATGAGTCTGTAGTGCGGGCACTGCCCACGGACCAATCTGTGCCGCGTTCTTTTTCTAGACAGGGTGCCATTTTGTCCCATCGCTTCAGGTTTATTGCAAGTGGTCAGTGTGGCTGGTTTCGTCCGCAGTGTAACCTTTACGTAGAAACGAAATATCTTAAGTGACCTGCAACTCTTTTTGTTCGGCGTAAACGCGGTGATAAACAAAACCGTGTTGGTACTACTTCTTAACGCGAGGTCGTCAGGTCGAGTGCGGAACGGAGGAGGCGTGCCGCTAAGCTTGACGGTAGTGATGGTAAAGTGGAGACGGAAAAAAAAAAAAGACCCATTATTTCAGCAAGTTCTGCGCCTGCGGAGTCAAGTTCGTCATCTCTCTGTCAGTAGTTGCAAGTTTCCCGGTAGGCACGGTCGCCAGCCGTGTCTGCGACTGACGCCATCTCACCACAGCGCCTGTACCACTGAAACGAATGCTGGGGCCAACATTGTTAGCTAACTACAAGAGGTAGCCAAAATTATGTTAAATATACATGGAAAGACCATAATATGGACAGAAGCGAACTAAAACGTGCACTAACTATAAAGTATGCCCAGGAAATAGTGTCAATAGCGTCCGATTACACAAATTTGTACATTACATTTAGAATATAGTGTACAATAAGTAAATAAATAAAATCTCCCGCGGCACTGTCACCACCGCGAGCTTTATCTGCCAAACGATGGATGGCGCCACGCGGCCAAGCGGGAAGCCGCCACGACCAGAATATACACTTCAAAATCCTGTAACTGCCATATTCTCGCATGAAGTCAGTGACACCCCGTAGCCGTATGTTCCTGCGGCCACATTGAGACACACAAGCATAGATCTCCTCAGTGTTCTTCTTATGAATGGATCTTTTCTATTGGCCCAGTTCATTCAGTTATCTATCACAAAATTAAAAAAAAAAATGCTTTTTAAAGTATTATTTTAGTGTAAATTCTTGTCAAAATTTTCTCTGCTACGCCAAAGGTTTCTGGGCCATAAAGAATTCAAAGGAAATGCTTACCGTTTAACTGTGACGGAATTATTTTGACAGTAAGAAAGAAAGGCGTTTTCTCCTGCTTTCTGGCCCAACACTGAAATCAGCCCCGCTTAAAAAGTAAGCTTGTACGGCTTTGAATATTGCCTAGAATATGTTTACAAAGGCCCTAGGTACTTTGGCTGTGGGGCGAAAAAAAAAGGAAGTAAAATAATTTGACGATAAAAAAGAAAGTTTGCCTGAATTTTAAGTGGATAGATACAACGCAGCATCTGTCATGTTTCTCTGACCCAACATCACTGTGCTTTATATTTTCGCTGTCTTTGTTATCGTACAAAGCGTACGAAGAACTGTTAATACCACTAATGCCCCTTTTCTTTGTAACTTTCTTTGAATTTTTCAGAAATTATCCAGCTGGCTCACTGTTAGCTGATACTTCCTTCATTTTTCTTTCTGCAGCGATGAATCAATGTTGTTGTGCAAGTTTCAAATTCCCGCTGTTCAACCTCGGAGGGGAACTCTCCTTCGTTCTACCAGTAGTAAATCTAGCTGGCATTCGAAGCGGACGTCTTCGCCTATATCGGAACCGGCAGCAATGCCGTCATTTGAAGCGACTTATTCCATCTATTTAATCAAATAGGTGTCTTTCGAATGATGGCGTTACTTATGTAAACCCTCAAAATTCAGCGGTGTTTTCTATTTCTTGGGTGTTTGTTGGAACGGTTCGTGTGGCCGGACAGGTGACGATGGCGTGAAAAGTTCATGATGACGCACATTGTTGCTTTTGAGAAGCGGAGGGCTCATGAGCTTCTGTAACCCGCTGGATGACACACGACTTTTCCTGAGGAGGCGCCGCATCGTCGAGGGGGGCGTGTCATTTTACTTGCATACATTCCACCTCCATGGTCAGCCATGCTGGTTGTAGTCTGCTTCAGTCTAAATGTGGGAAGCGGGTGACCTGTTTTTTTTTTGGTTTGTTTTTTATGAGTGGGATGTTGTTGCGATGACGAGGATGCCGTGGTAGGCGTAATGCAGTTCGCAAAGGCCAACTGACCATCCTTCACACGGAGCAGCCTTGGGAATACATCCCATTTTACGGTAAAAAAAGTATGCACCCGTCCGTGTAACGACAGCGATGGTTGAGCGTGAACCTTTCTCGGGAGGGATTTCTCTGTTTCCGTCTGAGTTTCGAGTTTGACTCGCTAGCGGTTTGGACTTTAGTTTCGACTACAGACGCCATCAAAGCTTCTCTAGAGCTTCTCTTCAAAACGAGAACCTAAAGCAGGCTTCACCTGATGAAGAGTATATGTGAGGCAGAGTACGCTTTGCAGGGAGAAGTTGGGTTTTTCTGAAGTGGTTTTGAGCAATGGAACGGAAGATGATAGTTGTAACATTAAGGGTCAAGAAGAGAGCAGAGTGGGTCAGGGAACACACGCGTGTTAAGGACATATTAGTAGAAATTACGAAGAAATGGACGTGGGCAGGGCATGTAATACGAAGGCAAGATAACCGTTGGTCATTAAGGGTAACTGAGTGGATCCCTAGAGAAGGCAAGCGTAGCAGTGGGCGGCAGAAAGTTAATTGGGCAGATGAGGTCAAGAAGTTTGCGGGGATAAATTGGTCGCAGTTAGCACAGGAACAGGATCAATGGAGATTAATGAAAGAGGCCTTCGCCCCGCAGTGGGTGTAGGTAGGCTGCTGCTGCTGCTGCTGCTGCTGATGATGATGATGAATGATGATGATGATGACAGACACCTTAGTGAGACATAGAAAGTTCCGCTTTAATTTATACAAGCACCTGGGTTTTTATTGTTTTCTCTATTTTTTGTTGATTGTATAAAGAGAGGACTGGTGTGTCGAAGGGTACCCATTGTTCTTAGAGTTTTGGGACGGACTACAGACGCCATCAGTGAGACTAAGAAAGCTTCGCTTTAAAAACCCTTCGTCGCGCAGTGAGCCTGTCAAGAGGAGAACGACACGCAGCGTAGCGGTCGCAGGTCTTGAACTGCACGCCACGTAGCAGTTACGTTTTGAGTCGCAACTGTGGAAGACGTCGGCGCGCTACGTTTCAGTTTCGGTGGCCCCGCCTGCTCGAAAGCGGGCGGCGGGCTCAACCGGGGCCATGCCGCTTATCGCAACTGCACAGTCGCTGGCCCCGGCGGCATCGCCGCCTCTGCTGAACGGCGCCCCGGGGAAAACGTTCGCTTTCCACGGGCCGCTCTTCGCTGCTCTGCTCTGGCGGTAGCGGCGGTTGCTTCCCGCATCCTCCCCCGCTGCGTGGGAGTGGAAGGAGTGCTCTTCTTCACCCAAGCGCTCCCGCCGACACCGTGGCATCGGCGACCGTTCACGGCCGAGGCCTGGCGTTTATAACTCGCCTTTGGCCTTGTTTTGGCCCCGTCCGGGCTATTGCCGCCTCCGTGCGGCTTTTGTAGCTTTCTAAGAATGGTTTATTGTGTCACGCGAGGGACTTTTATAGCACGGCCGCCCGTCTATTTATGTGCGGCGAGGGCAATAAAGGTCTGCTTTGCTTCTGCAAGGCGATTCTCTCCTATATAGCTTGCCGGAAACAGTGCTTTCGGGGAGCGATTCTGTCTCTTGCCGTTGTTACAGCTGGCTTGAGTGACCGACATTCTCCGTCGCCAAGTTTCATTTTCTTCTCGAGAAAAAAACGCGCGGCAAAATAGTTATTGCGGCTTTTGGGTTTATACTAATGAACTGGGAAGCGTGGTGCGGGAACGTATATTTCATCCAGGAATCATTTCTTCTGCGGTTCGGGGTACTTGCGCCGGCTAAAGGCCGTCGCGGTGTTGATCGCTGTGTGTGCGGCTCGCCTGACGGCGCTAACGGGGCAAGAAAGCGACTGTTACGCGGCTTCTTACGAGACAAAGGGCTTCTGTCGGGAACTGGCGTGTATATGTTTTAATCTGGAAGCCTGAAATGCTTGATTGGGCGAAAAAGCCGGCCGGGGCGTTGGCGTGTATAACAGCGAAACGGACCCTTGATTACGGGCTTTAGAATCGTTCCATAGCGCGAAATGTTCCACAGCACGCGCTTTGAGTCGGTAGTGCTGTCCATGCGGTAACAGTGGGAGTGAGGTAAGGGACTGGAAAAACGCAAACAAGGGAGCGAACAGACAGGCAGCGAAATCGGCCAGCGTCGTCAGCTGCCCACAATACGTGGCGGTGGTGGGCAGGAACTAGCCACGGCGCAACGCCAAGGAGATCGAGAAGCAAATCGTGTCAAGCGCCGAAAGGGCTAAACTCTTCAAGAACGCGTGGCGGAAGCAAAGCGTGTCAAGAGTTCAATTGCACTGCAATGCTTTCGCACTCAGAACCCCTATGAATCGGTTAGGTGTCTTCGGACTTTTTTGTGTCTGCAGCCTGATTGTTTTTGCGTATCGTTGGAGCATCTTGCGTGCCAGAACTGCGCCTGGGATGTAGTGGAACACTCTGGATTGACTATACAACCTAGGGATCTTTAACGAGTGCTGGAATCGTGCACACGCGGACGTTCTTTCTTACTCCATGGAAGTCGAAACACTCCATAGGTTTTACAGAAGAAGTTGCGCGGGGAGCGGTGAGGCATCGCACGTGCATCGGCCGTAGATTGTACTTTTATACCTCTTGATGCGGAGGTTCTGCGGTCGCATCGCCTTTCGCGTGCTTGTTCCTGTTAACGACCTATAAGGGTTTATGGAGCTCAGTTCGTCGCAGAATGCGTTGGGGGGGGGGGGAATCTCGTGAAATGTAATGAATAATGTTGCTGCGAAAAACAAAGTTTCTTATCGTTCTGTCCTGGGTATCCGCCCTACTTTCAGTTAAAGCGCAGTCGGGTCAAAGGACCTGCATACTCGCCATTCAAGTTGCGTAGCTTGTGTACACTTTGAACAGGCTTCTTTAGTGTTTAAATAAATAAAGAAACGTGGGTGGCCTCATTATGTGAACTCTGATTTTGCGTGAGCGTATTTTCTCTCATTACTGCTGTAATTGTTTGTTTTATTATAATTTATTGGTGATATTGTTTATGTCATTGTTTGTGCGATTGTTCCTCTTGGTCTCCACGGAGGCACTTCGAACGCTCCCGCCTGCTGGGCCACACAACGACTATCATGGGTGTGCGCCTAGCAACGAGTTTTATTGCTCGCGCGGCACTCTTTCCTTCTGTGAAACATTCTTTCGAAACTTAACTGCCCGACGCAACGACGTTAGTTAGCAACGGCGCGTGTCATCGGAAGAAGAATTGACCGGTGTTTCAAGCGAGCTTCACAGACCCGCGACGTGAATCTTCGAATTGAAGGTGCTGGCGCGTAAGGACCCTCTGTCGAAACGCTGCAAGGATCCGATATAGGTTTGCGTCTCTTTGTGTGTGGGTGTGCCAGCAATGTCAAATCTGGTACGCTTTAATCGTGAAACAAGAATTTGAAGAGGGAAAAATGCGATTTATCGCTTCGGATCGAAGCCGGGGTAAAACAGCGCAGCCGTGTCAGCCTATATTCTCGGCGACTGCACTCCGCGATGCCGAGTATATACGCACCCGACTGTTATGACAGCGCCGCCGAATAAGATACCGAGCCGGTCCAGCTTTAGACATGTGTATATATGAAATTCGAGCGCGTTAGGACAGCTGTGTATAGTTTTCTGAATGCAGACGCACGGATATGCCTTCCCGCCGCTTCTGCTACTTGTCCCTCGCTCTCCGTCCCATTCCTGAAAACTCTACAAGCAAAGGAGCTTGGCGACTCATTGTGCGAGCATTCGAAGAGAGAAAGAGAGTGCGAGGGAGCGGGAGGGGGAAGAAAAGGGGAGCGGGGACTAGCAGAATTACTTTGAAACGCCTCAGATATGCGAAAGCCGGTGCGACAGCTGGCCACTCTTGAAAAAGAAATAACAGGAGGAAAATAGTGTAGCCGCGTTTTATTGTTTGCCTTCTGCCGGCCACGAGTGTCGTAAGACGGCGGCGTAAGAAGCGATACAGCCTCTGGTGCCGTCGCCTCCGCTGCTTCTGGCGCTGCTAGCAGCTGCTTGCATATGTATGCGATGCCCCCGCGTACTGTGCGTGCGTGCGCGTCCATTTGCATAAGCGCATTCGTTGTAAGAATACCATAAGCATATTTAATCTGGGCCGCTGCCGTCGTCGTCGTCCAGTCTGCCGCGGTCCGTGCGTGTACCGCACGATGCCGTTGGAAACGTGGCTGGCTGACTTCGCGCTGGCGGGGCCGCGGGCTTTTCCAGCGTTCAAGTGCGTTGCGAGTACGGGGCAGAGCGAGTTATATTGGAAACTCGGGGACTCTCAGCGAGTCATTCATGCGTGAGCTTAGCGTCAGCTGTACTGTGCGCAATGTTGGATGAAGTCGAGAGATATCATATAATTATTTGCGATTGAAATTTTTTGTTTTCAGTTTGCTGCCTTAACCTCCTCCGGCTCATTTTATGGCGAATTTTTTTTTAATGCTACGCTTGCCGAGATAATTTGCCTGCAGCCTGGCGAAAGCAATGGAGAATGCGGTAATTTAATTGTTCACATTCTGAGACGACCTCCTGTCAAGAGCTCACATTGATGCGTTTTGTCTCTAGACGCAGTTTCTTTCGCAGCCAGCGTTTCTTTATCGGGGAACATGTCCGGTGGCACATGCCCTCTGGCATGTCTGGCTTCCTGAAGACCAGCTTTGGCTGGTGAAGAGGACCCAAAAAGCCGAACGGTCTCAAGGGGTCCTGGAATAAGGACTCTTCCCCAAGGCTGCCTGCTCCATAGGGACGTTTATTCCTCCTCATTATTCCACCATACCTTGTTATCATTCAGTACTCTACCTGAATGGGCACCCCTGCCGGAGAGGATGAGGGAATGAAATGGCGCAGCGGGAGGAGGATGGAGGGGGGAAGGGGATCAACACTTACGCTACCACTATCTGCTTGCTCTCTCTTTGATCAGCTTACAACCTAATGTGACGATTGGAAATCCACGTGACGGCAAAAATCTTTTAACGCGAAAGTGTTTTATTCTGGGATTCACGAAGATTTCATTTACGTCGTATCCGTCACGGAAGTGACGCCATTACAACGAAGCAAGCAGCCTGTAATGGGTGCACCCCTGCACACAGGTTCCTCTTACGGGGAAGCAACCTTTAGTACTAAAGAGTACGTTATGCTTCGGGTTGTTCTTTTCCGGATTTCATATTTTAACACGTTATGCCGGGATACACCAAGATTTCACTGACGTCATATCCGTCATGGAAATGACGCCAGTACACCTTTGCCGAAGCGACCCGCCAGCAGGACGTCGCTCGCCAAGCACACCCACAAGACAGCCGCCAACCCGCAAATCATGTTCAGCTGCAGATTTGCCTGCACATTTCATTTTCGTGTTTTGCCGATTCCTATGACAGAGGAATCAACCACAGTTTTTTTACGATCCGCGTCAGCCGGATTCAACCCTGAAGGTCACGGAGCTCAGTGGATTGTAGCATGGCTACGGCGAGGTGCGCTCGCTGTAGCGGTGGCAGCAGGTGTTCGCTCACGTGACCCATCTTTTAAACTGCGCCACGCGTTTCCTGTCGCAACAAAATGTGGCAACTGAAGAGGACTCCCGGGTTCGACGAGGCGTGCCTAGAGCGCCTACGTGTTCGCCGTGACGAAGAGCGGCGACAAATCTGCGAAAACGAATGACCGGTGTTACGCTGCGAAAAAATCCCCTTACTGCGCAGACCGAGTGGTGCGGGTTCGCAAAACTACTTTAGCCCGAGAACGGCCTTACGCACGTGTGCCGCGTCCCGAAGGAGTTCGCGCGCTCTGTCTTTGAAAATGTTCTTGGTTCGGCGGGCGCCGTGTGTGGCCATGTGTGATGCCAAAATGACTTGCCGTACCACCAACTGGCAGAGATGTTCTAACCAAGGTGGACTGGTGGCCTTAATTATGCCGAGCATAGCTGCGCTTAATTCTCCCAGTGCTAAACTTTTGAGGCGATCGATGTAGTGCGAAATCGTAGGGAAGTTATTTTCCAAAGTGTGATTACATTCTGGGGCGTTCTCGCTACTCAGAAAGAAAACATATGGTCGGTTCAGCGGTCCCCTGATCTTGTCAGCTGACGACTGGGGCATGGCAAAGTGACCTTGCTGCTATCTCGAGTTTACGAAAGGCATCGCCTCGCACCAGTTTCAGTGCAGCTTGTGCACAACAATTTCTGTTTCACCCTACGAAGGCTGCCTCACGGAGGTCGGTCGTCAACATAATGATTATCATCATGCGTTTCCTTCAGAACGAAGTCATCTCCCAAAGATCGCCAGCCCCTTGTACCGTGAGTTTGCCGAGTCCATTCTTTGCCGTAGAATTTTCCGAGTTCGCTGCACGGGGGTTATAACCACGAGTAATTGTGACCCATAAAGAGTGGAAAATGAAGTCTCTGTTCGAGGCAGGCGACACAAGCAGCGTGCGTCACTCTGCGGGCTTTTAATAACGGCGCAATTGGCGAACGTGGGTGGCGCTGATGAGGCGGCGCTGTCACGTCTTGGCAGTGCGACGGCGTTGCCTGAGCTTTGTCTAGAAGGAGTAGATCGCCCGGAGGGCCGCCGACGCTAATAAGTACGCCGTGCGGCGCCGCCGCCATCCCGTGACGCTGCGTGCCTGCGCGCCGCGCCGGGGGCTGATCGCCACGGCGCGCGCGGCCCAATAACGTGGTGGCGGCAGCTGCCAGGAGCCGTCAGCCGGCAGTTCGGGAGGAGCGCGCCCGTCGCCAGCCGCTCTGAGCTCTGTCATCGCTCCTCGTGAAGACTGTCCGCGCTGTCAAGGGATCAGCCCGCGAGAGGATGAGTCACTGAGGAGCAACCGAACGTCTTGAGCGTGGCTTTCTTTTTACCTCGTGTCGGTTAATCGGCCTTCGTTTGTATAGCGCTTGTGTCTTCACCGCCGCCGTGGCGTGTGTGTGCAGAGGCAGTGGACAGGCGGTGTGCGGAAGCATAGTGGGGATTGCGGAAAAATCTGAATAATTCAGAAATCCGCAAAAAAAAAAAAATAATAATAATCGTGAGCTAGTCCACTCTGTGAAGGCGGATAACCAACGATGCTTTTTTTAGCACACGACATGCAGGGGACACAAAATTTACGCGAAAGGTTTAAGCAAATTATTTTTCTCCTGAGCACATTGACGGCGGTCATCACTAAGAACAGTACATATACAGTCAGAACTCGATTTAACGAAACCCGATCTTACGAACTTCCCGATCTAACGATCACATTTAAATTCCTCTGCAGGTGCCTATACGGCTGAATGCTTTTTATGAACTTAAAGCTAACGAAATAGGCTCAGCGCCGGTCCAGATTTAACGAAGTATTCCGAGAAACAGACATTTAAATAAATGAACTATTTCGATTGTTTTTCGCCAGATCGCCACGAAGATTATTGCGCCACGCCAGGAAAAAAAAAAAAGACAGACGACGTATGTAGTTTCTTTTTTACGAAGCTCTACAAGATAAACTCAGCAAACCCGTTTCCACGCTTCCCATAGTCTTGAAGGAGTCTTGAAGAAAGGACGCCGTCATCCATGCCCCTTCATCTTGAATTGCGTCGAAGAAAAATTACTTTAAAAGGAACCCCTGTTTACGTGGTTCACGGAAATGAAAGGCAAGAACATTCCGCTCAGCGGGGAAGTGGTACAACAAAAAGCGCTGTGTTTGGCGCGTCTGCTGTGGTGCGACGACTTCAGGGCAAACCCCGGCTGGCTTATTATTTTCAACGCGGACATTTAGCGCATTGCTAAATTATCGGCAGGCGACCGACGCGGCCGTCGCAACCACGATGTCATGATATCTTCTGGAATGCGTCTCCTTTTAGACATCGAATATATAAATTCAACTGTGTGTAATATGACAGTCCCGATTTAATGAAATAATTCGCGGTTCCCGGCGACTTCGTTAGATCGGGTTTTAACTGCATACACGCTCAAACATTTATTCAGAATGTAGTTATTATGAAAATGGTGCCTCTAACTAACTATTCCACGCAAAATGCATAGCCAAGGGGTGATGCATATAAGCTTGAGGTCCAAATCATGCTTCGGTACTGCATGCGACTTTCGTGGTGACCATGATGTTATAGCACACACAGCAGGACGTTTGTTTTACAACTTCTTTCGCTATAAAATGCCTCGCGCTTTGAAGATATGGCGAGCCTCGGAAGTTTTTGTACGCAGACAGGAAGAATACACGGAACCCCTGCCACAGAAGCTTTGCTTAGAAAAAAAACACTGCCTCGGATGACCAACCCGCGATGTCCGAAATTGTGGCTTCGGGCGCGCTATATTCACACGGGTATTTTTTCATGTCGGTGGCACCGTACTTTTCGTCTCCGTGGTGGTTTGCAGGGAGTGCAACAGTCTTTCTTATTAAGCTTCAGCTGTTTCAAACCAGGTAATTTGTTTTTGAGAGTCGAGTGTTCCTTATTTAAAAAAAAAACACAGTGAAGCTGTTGTGGCTTTAAGTTGGATTTCTCATATCTGTCGTCTCTTCATAAAAAAAAAAGGCAACAACAACAACAACGACATAAAGCTGTTATCCGCGCGTAAGAAAAGAGCACGTGGCATTGCATTGGGGAACTCACGTCTGCAATACTCCCTTTACCCTTGCATTGCCTCTAGAGATTCTGCAAATTGGAGGGTCATGGATCTCAAGTTTAGAGGAAAAGTGACGTTAGCTATTAACAGGGTGACCGTCACTATAATTTAGAGATTGAATACTTGCAATTCTGCCATCAAATGATTGTCAACTTGACTAGCATTAGTTGATCAGAGGTCGAAATGCACCGTACTTTTATCCTAATATTTTATAACCTCAGGTCAAACCCACGGAAGAGGCTGCGTGTCCTCCCCACCTTCAAAATTGTGATGGACGTAAAACTTTCCGGCGCACCCATAGTTTTGCGAGCCTCCTTGAGCGAAGGGCCCTCTTCATTTCCTGTCAGTGCACTCCACGAGAGGTATTAAGAATTTCAGGCTACCGATGATGGATCGAAGGGTTGGGCCCATTATAAAGGAAATACTCTACGTCGCCGATACGAACCTTGAGTTAAAATTACCTTGGGCTTTAATAATAATGAATGTAATAAAAGGTGCGGAGGCTTTCCAAGAGACCAACAGTGCACGACTTTCGTGCATCATTCATTAGACGGGTCGCCTCTCAACGCGTGGCATAAATGTCATTGCTAAGTGTAGGTGAAATTTATCTGGGGAAGTTGTGAAAATGACCCCCCACACACGCACCAAGGACGGAGCGCTTCTATACGTGCGTTGCAGTCGATTTTGGGTAACTCTCTACACTAGCGCTCGCGGTAGACCATTTTAACAGCCGTGCTGTTTAAGCGCTTTGTTGCGCCGTCAGTGAACAGAAAAAAGACCAAGAAAAAGCCGAGAGGGCGTGAGCGTGCGTGGCACGCACTCACGTGGTGAATTGGCCAGGAATCGGGCGTAAGAAAGGCTAATTCGCCTGCTACAGAAGACTGTAAATTAGGAACTGAAGCATTTGGACGAAGAAAGAGCATATATAATCACAAGTGAGAATTAGTTGCGCCGTCAATGAACAGAAACACGCGCGCCACCTGTCGTCTGTTCCTGACGTCACATGCCACACTAATAGTGTCGATACTTCGCTAGTTGGTGCCGCCACCAAGCGGACCAATCTGTTTAAAATGCCAGCGGCTCGGTCTGCTTAGCTGTGTGGGCTTCGTGTTAGACCTGGTTCTTCTACGTGCACTTTCGCTTTTAAAAAAGCTCCTTCAACAAGGAGCGCCACTTGCTTGTGATATCTGGCGGCGGCAGAACTCTATTCGACGCTGTGCCGCGCACATAGGGGATAGGGTAACCAAAGAAGATCCGGACGCCCAGAGAAGAGGCGGCTTACCAGGAATCGCGTCGCGCTGCGTGGCGAATATATGTAATCGGCGACGACGAGCTGGGAATTTCGATTGCGCAAGTTTGCGTTTGAGCAAGCAGCGTCGCGGACGAAACGACCCCTCCTATCGAGTCATGGAGAACTTTCAGCTTCATGTCTGTCGATCCCTAAGCGGTGCGAACGGCCGCTTTCAGCGTGAATCCCTGGTCATCGAGTTCGGGCACGGCTGCGGCGTCTGCGACCGGCTTTGGTTCGGCGTGAACCTGTCTACCTTGAGCTCCGTGCGCAACGCTGAGCAGGAGGAGCTCAGGACTGAAGGGGGCACTATACAAATATAGCATCCATATACTTTGCGTTTGATTTGGTCTTATGTTGACGGACGCCGTATGTAAATATATACCCAGTGTAAATGATTGTGAGTGACTTCTTAGGCGCTCGTTGAGTTTAGCTTACTGATACGAGCACAGCTGTGCTGTGACACACAGGCTGGTACCGTTGTGCAAACTGGCTTAGATTTTTATAACTCATCACATACGAAACACATGTTTTCGGATAACGCGTACAGTGCTGTGTACTAAGAGCGGAAAAGCTCAACTTTTACTGCCTGTCTTCGGGGCATGCTAATGTATGTCAAATACGGAGGTGCCGCGATAAATTGATCTGGCATGCGTTATTCAGAGAAACGGGTCATCATAGAAAAGAAAGTGTCCTCGTCCGCTCAACGAGATGCATGTTCTGCATTCTTCTCGTTATAGTGGAGTAAAAAAAAAAAAAAAAGCAGAAACAGCGAAGTCGAGATTACACTTTCTGACAGCAGCGACCCCGCGTGCGCTTAGCACAGCCCACCTGCCACAGCTGCGCAAGGTCGTGACGCCTTGTTTCCGTTTTGGACCGCATTTATCGGCAACGCTGTGACATATGCCGTTTTGATGTCGTTGGAAGCAACGAGATTTAGGGCAGTGCCTAATCGGCGTCATCTCTGTACTGCTACGGTGCGTAGGTGACTGTCACTGGCCGAAAAGGCTCGCTCGATGCCACATTCTTTTTCTCTTTTTCTTTTTTCGACTTGTCCTCCTCGGCGCGTCTACATGAACGCAGCTCCATTCGATCCGGTGCGCGCCGTGAGCGACGGCACGGCTTGCGAGGGACACCGTTTCGCCGCCGTCGTCGCCGCCGGGGCCGCCGCCGCCGGTGGCTCAGGTGACACAAAAGACATGCTTCGTCCCCTACCTGCTCTCGCGATCGACTCTCATGTCCGGTCCGCGGTGCCGGCATAGTGACACAGATTCGCTGTTTGTCGCGTATCGATCGGCGTCGTTGCCGCGGCTCGAGGCATCGCGATCGTGTGCGTGTGCCGCTGTGGAAAATCTGAAAGTCGTGAGCTTATAATGCGCGTTGGTTTCGCTGGTGGGTAACCTTCGCGTGACGACGTCGATGCCCAGGTTTCACGCGTCTAATCGAGCCGCCTGGCGTGACAAGGAAACACTTCCGACAAGTCTTCGACCTCTGCCGCGTACCGTGTGTCGCCTGCTCGAGTAACTGCGGCATATTGTCCCCGAGTCTACGGGAAATCGGCCATGCCGATGTGAGCGGGTTTTTTTTGTTTTTTTTGTTCCAGGGAAGACTCGCGTGCCGTGGATTCTGCAAGACTTATTTCGTCTGACCTTTCGTCGGAAAATTTGGCGCGCTGATTGAGGGATTCGCTCTTGGAGATTGGTTGGTGTTGTGCACTGGGCTGCCCTTGTGTTTGAGTGTCGAGAGGAACGTCGGCCGTGCGTTGCCTGAACTTTCCGGTTAACCAACATGAACGGAACGAGATGGTCGTGGGCCCACCGCCGCTCCTACTATTGGGTAAGGGCATCAGCCTGGTTGCGGGCATAGTCGCTGTTAAGAGAATAAGCATCTGCTAGCCTGTATGACGGAGAAATGACAACATATGGGGTCTTTACAATGTGCTGGCTATACATCATTTCATCCGTTCGTCCGCGTTTTGTTACACTGGGCCGTCATTCGGATGTTGCTCGGTGGACAAGGTTTCTTCCCGGAAATTTTCGGCATTTCCTGTGGCTAGAGAACAAGGCAAGAGACAGGGGCGGCTGGTTGGGGAGAAAGGAAAAAAAACCGGTGTTCGCACTTTTTTTTTCTCTTTGAACAGGACGTTTGTCATGCCTCCGAGGTGATGACAGTGACACCAGAACAAATCGTGGATCATCGTCGTAACCCCGATATTTCGTAGTCCCTATCGAGAAATGAGCTCGTGGTCGCTCTCTTCGTAAAGGGTAGTGACGCGTTATGAGTGCCGCATCTAAACACTTTACCATACATTCCCGAAGAAAGTTTAGACAAGCGAGGAAGCTTTCTTTTATAAGAACTGCGTCAAAAGTGCGTCAAAACCTTTCCTAACCGTGCGTACAACCTTCGCTGAAAATTGGTCCAATCGATCGTCAAACCCACATCGAAAACGAAGAACAAACCCATGCCACGCTTTCTCGCGCACTAAGAAAACACATATATGAACGATCTAAATGTATACTCATACGTGGTTTATGAGATAAAGGCATACTCTTGTGTTCCTTCTTCATTATAGATGCGTGTATTGTCTTATCCAAAACCGTTCTTTTTTCGCGATTTTCAGGTAACCGTTTGGACACATTGGTAGAATCCCGGTTTCGCGTACGCACCGTGTGTCGAGGGATCTTATCAGAGCTTGGCGGTCGACCAACCGGTCTACGGGGAAATGCACTAGTTTTTTTTTTTTTTTTTGCAGGATCTCATCGGTCCCACTAAAAAGATGCCGATTTAAAAGGTTCCGTGTTCTTTCACCAATTGCTCCTAAAGATGAATGAACCCTGAATTTTATGAGCGCTAAGGATCTAAGTGAGCCCTCGTTATATCGACGTCCGCTGGAGAAGATAATGACTTCTTTATAAGCGGTACTTCGTTTAAAAGTAGGGATCAGTTGTCCTTGAACTGCGAAAAATTTCGAATAAAGTGATTTCGTTATGACGAGAGTTTGCTCTAAATTTTTCGTAATCGCCACTGTTTGCCGTTCTCCGCAATCTGACGACCCTTCTTTTCCCTTTTTGTTTCTCTTTGCAGGTAAGCAAGACACGTTACTCTGTTCTTTTTTTTTTTTTCCTCCGGCCGCGTTCCTGACGTTGACGTTCATCGCTACGTGGTCGCAACCCGTCGTTCGTGACTCCTCCCTTTCACGGACCTGAGCCCGCCTTTCAGGTGACCCACCATGTGTTTCAACGCCCGAAGAGCTCGTAGCTTCGTTCGGGAGAGCGATGTATGATTTTCCCCGCAGAACCAGACACGTTTCAGTACCGTTGCGCGACGAGTTTCGAATTGTTCGTCGTTCTAGTTTTAGACTGTTGTCCACAGCGCCCCCTGGTAATAGCACTCGGTGAGGAACTCCTTGCGGCGCTGAACGTAATTCGCTGGGCGCTGAGGTCAACGTACACAGCGATAGCTAACTGAAAGCAGTGCCAACTTTACCGACACCCACCCGTTCACGTTTCTGAAACTGGCGTGGTTCTGTGTACGCGACGCGGCCGTATCATACACTCCCGCGACCGCGCTTTCGCTACCTTCTCCTGTATTTTGTGCCTCCGTAACCTACCTTCGTACGCGTGTCTGAATGTACATCTGTCCGCCCGTGTGATCTTTTGATTGATTGGCCCATTCAGCGGGTCTGCAGAGTGTAGCCCCTCTTTGCGCTCCACCGTAGCCGACAATGTTCACCTTTTACTGCAATAGAAATGTTGCGAACAAAGTTGTTCTCTTTTAGAAAAGCCATCGCGTTTCATCTTACATTGGATCGACTTCTCTATTGGCGAAGAAATTCGGCACTGGAGGTCGCCACTTAAGCGCTATCGAGGGAAAACAGACGACACAAATGAAGCACAATCTGAAGAGAAGAGGCGCGTTCGTTTTAAATTCGCAGGTGCTTTGCGGAGCCTCAGCGGAAATGAACAGTACTCTCTCTTCTCTCTCTCTCTCTCCCCATCTCTCTTGAGCGACTACACATCAATGCTAATTTTAGGGGCAAAGAGAGCAATATCGGCCGTAGATAGGCGTAGGCAGTTCAACACAGACTTCAGGATGGGCAAGGGTTTACGCAGAATGCTACTTTACCTCGCAAGTCTATGAAAGTCGCTTTTAAACGACCGAGCAAAACCGGTGCATATAGGTGTACTGTTGTCATCCTCACTCATACACACACTTGAACTTCTCCACTGTGCACTAAAGTCCCCTTCGCTTGTATTTCTGTTTTTTTTTTTTTTACGCCCAGCTTTTGACAGTAGGCCCACGAAGAGTAGGTATCGGAAGCTGCGCACCTCACGTGGACGAGAATTTTGCACTTGCGAAATGAGAGCTGATCACCACTCCAACAACGCGGCTGAAAAGCTTCGGGAATTCTGACAAAGTAGCTGCGGCTTTTCCGATGAGACGCAGGCATGCGGATGGGAGTCAGAAACCACGCGCACACAAGCAAAGATAAGCAAATAGACGTGGTTGAAATCGTTTATCCCGCATTACCGAAACGGCATTCCGGCGTACTGTACTCGCGAGGCAAAACGCAAACCACGTTCCTTGCGTTCGCGTGGACAAGTCATTGAAGAGCTGGGCTTTGTGACTACCATGCACTCCATTCAACGGATCTATGCCCATGGCAACACATTCGGGCAAATGAGGCTGCCGGCGGAATTTCGGAAAGAAAAAAAGTTTGTCCAGCTTCACTGAGTTGACGTCGCGAGCGCTGATCGTGAACGAAGCATCGCGAACGAAGCAGCCTGGCGTTCCCTAATCTCAAGGCTAAGCTTCATAGAACTTCTCAAAGACAGCAGATCGACTCCCGTTCGCGCTGATTCATTTTTGCCGTGTTCCACTGCTCGCGACACCTAGTGGAGCCTTTCGTTAACTTTGAACTTGGAACACTGTCACGTGAGTCCGCTGTAGTGCTTTTTGTATTTCGAGGTCAAAACATTTTTTCAGTGCGTATTCTTTATTTGCTATCGCAAAAATCACGCAGTCGTAGATTTTTAATTTAAAGAACAATGCGTAATGACGACTGGATTTTTCTTTCGCGCAAGGCCGGCTGGGGCAAAGAGCGGCAAAAGAACAATGCAAACATCGCTTATTTATTGGTGTCCTGCCTCAACATGCCCAATGTTTTTTTTTTTTTTTTTTTTTGCTCAACAATGTTGACAAATATCAACACTGCTACCAGATTTAGTAGTATTGAAATGTTTTGCCTATATAAGCGACTCGTTCAACTTGTTGCACGTGTGCTTGGCGCTTGCCTTCCCCTTCGCCAGGCTATGCCTTGTCCGCACCGCTGCGCCCGCGTTACCACGCCTCGTCCCATGAAAGCCTCGACCAAGAACAACAACGCTGTTAAAAGAAGAGCCGGATGAACACGGGTCAAATAAGCAGTCCGCGAATACAGGGCGACTGCAACTTTTGTCGCCGTCCTCCCATAGCTGCAGCGTTTCTTGTGTTAGTATCACATAGTTCTTTCCTCTGTTGGTGATAGAAAACAGAGCCTTCTGATGCTGCCCCTGCTAAGTAACCAGCAGCTGCGCACGTGCATTCGGCTGGTTGAAAAGGTGCTTCGTCGCCGTATAATACGAACAGGTGAAAAATTTGGCGCCGATGTTGCCTTCCTCGTTACTATTTTGAGCGACAAAAACTGAAGGAAGGGAGAAGGGTCAGGGACGAATTTGGGATACCGCGCATGCGGTTCGCTAACTCTAACGGCATGCCGTGGACGCGCCGAACTTAAGCCTCCTTTCACAGCGTAATCGGTGCGTCTCCCACGTGTGCTGGTCAGTCGAACTCGGTTGCGCTTAGGAGATGCTGCGCGATGTCAGTGTTTAAGGTTTAGCCACGTTCTAACCCCTTTGTACAGTATAGTCCGCGGACACGAATGTCGTCCTTTCTGGTGCAACTGGACGGAGAAAATGGGCGTACACGCTTGCATATTGAAGCAGCTTTGGTGTCCTTGGCGCTGCTGTTTTCTTTTTACAGCGAAGCTGTATACCGTTAATCCCCGTTGGCTCAGTCGCGTCCGCTGTCCGTGGGCAGAAAATAAGCAAAATGCATTTTGCTGGCAAAGCCGACTTATTGATAGTGCTCACCGAATAGTTATAAAAAGGACATCCGTTACTATATTTTATTAGCCTCGTTATAGGTAAGCACGTTCGATTAGCCTTTGTTGTTGTATAGTAGGTATTTTTCGGGTCAGTGATGCACAAGCATTCATGCTGGTCCCACTAGTAAGACCAGGGAGAATTCGCCGAAAAAGAGAAGTGACCCATATGGCGAAATGCAGCAAGCCCCTACAAAAAAAAAAGAGGAAAATATAACTGAGAAAGATAAGCGTATTTCTATAGAGAAAAGTCGCTCCTGTCAGATATACCATCTCGCTTTTTCCGTATTGTGGAAGGGGGGGGAGGGGAAGAATGCAGTTGATGTGACGAAGATCTCTTTTATTTTGATTGATTGGGCTCGTCCGTCGGATGCTTTCTCTGATTGGCAATCATTACAGTTTACGCATCAGTGCTTCGCAGCGCCTAGCACTCATCCGTACTTGTGCGTTCAAAGTGCTTTCCGAAATCACGTATCCGATGGGAGAGCACGTGGGGGGAGGGGCACGTGCTCGTTACTTTCCGTTTTTCTTTTTTCGTTTTTTTTTCTTTCTGTTTTTTGTCGTCGCAGTCACCCAGCTGTCTGGTTTATCCCGTCCTTCCTCTTGTCCCGTATGCGCCCTTACGCCCCGGACTCCTTCTGTGCGCGTGTATTTGTCCATCAGCACGGATGAGGCGGCTCCCGCACAGTATCGCGAAAGAAACGCCCGCGAAACCAGAACGTGACTTGTGCTGCGTAGTACTTACGGCGGTGCGGAATCGCGGCTGGAGGGAGCAGCAGGCTAGGCCAGCAGTTTTATGTTCCCGCCGGCAGCGTCGGTGGAAACGCCACCGTGCGGGGCGCTCCCTCCCTGATATGTCTTCCTTATCCCTCCCAAATCGGCGTGTGTGTATGCTTTCTGCCGCGGCGTGCGTCGTGTGTGTGGTGTGTGCCTTCGCGCCACCACCAGCGTGGTCCGCCTCGCTTTTGCGCCACTCGTCGCCGTGTAACGACTTGGAGATCTGGCGTGGGCGAAGCACGCGTTATGGCGCCCGATGCTTTGCGGCTTTATTTTTTTTTTTTTTCTTCCACTTCCCCACCTACGTTTTGCTTTTTGAGCAGGCACGAGTCACGTAAACAGGGATTACTCCGCTTGAAAAGGATGACTGTAGCGCTGTGGTCGGGGCTTCCTCATTTCTCTCGAGCTCCGTATGTAAAAAAAAAAAAAAAGGAAAAGGAAAGGAAGAAATGTATTCATGGTAACAATCACCAAAGTAGAAGGGTGGACTTCAAAAAAAAAAAGTTCTAGGTGAGCGCAGAAGACACCTTAAGAAAGTCTGAAATAACGAATGCGGCAGACTCTTGGCGTGTTTGATATTTTTTTTCTGGAGAGCATTTTGGGCCTTATTTTGAGGTGGTGCTGTACTTCGTTGCTTGGTATACAAGTGTTCCCGGTAAGACAGAATTACGGTATATCAATAATAATAACCATGTATTATGTCACCGGCTTAGGCTGTGAGGGATTTCCTCCCCGTCGGTCCAATTTGCAAGCTGGACACAGTGAATATGTCGGCGACCACTTGTGCTCTATTTTTGCCCAAGGTGCTTTATTTTTCGTGCCCTCCGCGGCAACGTGACTGTCGGCATTGTTGAGTACGCGAGATGTTTCCCGTAGTTCCTGGACTTTCGTTGCATTTTCGTGTAATTCGTCGCCTGTTGCGTGAATCGGGTCACGCGTCCAGTGAACACTAGATCACCTGAAAAAGGTCCGGGAAGAGTTTTACCGCGACCCGAAAGCCAGCGCCGCACATCCGGAGGTCGGGTCGCGATAGTGTTGCGAGGAGAGGGCAGTATCTGCCGGGACAACAGGGGGTGAGCTGCTTCGCTCGGACGTGTTGCAAGGGGCTACCCCCTTGAACGGGAATGAAAGCTGGGTGTTCTTCCCCTGCCAGTGACCCACCAAACCGCACTTCCTGCAGTTAGAGCTTAGTCTTGTGAGTTATTCCCTGGATAAAGTTGAAGTTAGCGCCCCCCTTCCATGTGAAGCCGGTGAAGCGGACTTATACTCTCTCAACCGTATATTCTCGGCTGGAAAAGGGAATTCTGGGGACAACTTTTCCCGCCAATCGGGGAAGTGCTTCTTCCAATCAGCTGTACCCCCCAAGGAAGAAGAAACCGACCACGGACAGATAAATGGAAAGTTCAAACCCGAATAAGGCGCCCGTTCCAGTCAACAAGTTATTGTCGTACACGAAATCGTTGATATATGTGAAGCAGAAAGTGAGAGAGGCAGAAATGGCTGTTGAAACGGGAAGGGCCGCGAGTTCCAAGGTCCTTGGCCCGGACTCGGAGGCACGTATGTCGGGCGGCGGCGGAATGTTTGACAACCCTTAAGCCAACCCCTCGGCCGAGAAGCGGTCACCGCACAGGTCTCGCTCCACGGACGAGGCACTCCAAGCAGCTCTCAGAAGAAGGGCCTCGGTGGCCCAAGCGGTGCTGTAAAGCAGGGAATACTGCCAAACGAAACGAGGGCTTCGCGACAGGTACGTGAAGTCAGATAGGGCGAATTTTGTCTCTCTCAGAACGTTCCATTTTGGGGCGATTTCGTTCAGTAGGATATATCTACGGAAAATGGTGGTGATCGTTAATGTCATCGAGTCCACTTGTGAAGCTGTTGTACTTGTCCATCTGCGTTGACATTGCACTGTATTTAGCTCTGTATACGCGACGAGCTACAGCCAGACTGCCCACTATAACCAGCCTTCCTATTGCTTCGCATCCCTCGCAGCCGCATTCCCTGGCTTTTTAAGTGCGGAGCACTTCAGAGACCCGGCTTGTCGTCGTCACGGGATCTAGCCGGCGCTGTCACGCGGCGTCACGTACCCAAACAGAGGCCTTTAAAAGATGACCGCTTTCCCTGGTCGGCATCGAACTTGGGTCCCTGGCATTACGAAGCCGATGTAAATCCCATTGCGCCACAGAAGCACACGTTACTCACATGCAAAGTGTTGGGGGTGATCTTCGCGCTACGCCGTTGCCACGGACGCTGCCGTTGCTAGGCCGCAAATAAGTGCACAGTAATAATATAAAATAATGTGGAATCATGGATTAACGTGCTAATTACCCAAATAAAATGAAAACTCAATCCAATGTCTCTTTATAGTAGGAGGGTTGCAAGCTGGGCTAGTTGGAAAGACATTTTTGGTAAAACCAGCGCAAATTCAGACGAAGACTAAGGAAGTAACCACAAGGACAGCCGCTGGTCTAACAACTAAATTTTCAATTTCTTGTCATGGTCGTGTGAAAAACTTGTAAAAATCCTAAAAACAAAGTCCGGCGGCCGGGATGTTGCTGAGGGCACACAAAAGACCAAAAAAGTTGCCGCCATTCCATACATTCATACGATCACACACCGCCTAAAAAAAGCGGGACAACTTGTATGCGACAGCCAAATCCAGCGTTAACATCCCCCTCGCGAGGGGCACGATCAAATGCAGAGCATTTCCGCTCTTCTCTTCCAGCGTAGACATTGTCGATGAGTCGATGGTGAAACGTGAAACGTGCCGTGAACCCCCTGCCGCGGCTATGACGCACGTGGAGCGGCTTGACGCAACACAATCCAACACAATCCACTTTAATACAATCCAATCCAACCCAATCCAATCGAATCCAATCCAATGCCCCTCGCGAGAGAGTGTTATAGCGCCTAAATCGCGCCACCACACGAACGCGTGATGTTGACGTCACGATCGCGCCACAGACGTTAGCGACCGGAGCGCGCGCGAACGACATATGTGGTTTAAGCGCGAACCGACCGCGGCAAGAGAGCGCGATGCGAGCGCATCAGCAGCTTCTTGACGTATTTTGAATGAGTCAAGGATATAAGGCGCGTTCGTAACCTCCCATTCTGTGTCGGCTTTGTGGCGCAGTGGGTAGAGCACCATGTACATTGCGTTCCGCCCGCAGGTCGAGGGATCGAAACCAGGCGCCGGATAGTATTTTTTTTTATATAGTGTAGGGGGAGGGGTGCGGACAACGACGGTGCGGACTACGACTACGGACGTCAACGCGGGTGACATCGTGAGTTACTGAAATGCTCTGCATTTAAAAAGTGGGCCATCGCTATGGAGTGCAAGTGGCTATCACGGCCCGCAACAAGTTGCGTTCTGTATGTGGCAGGCTTGACAGAAATATAGAGCAGGGAAGTGAGAAGAAAGGGGTTGGTTGTGGTGTCAACCTCAAGAACCGGTATGTCGCATGCGCAACAGGAGTTGTGTACAGCATTCCTTTGCCTTGTGGCCGAACCTATGTTGGGCAAACTGGCCGCTGTATCAACGTGCGTTTAAGAGAACATGAATTGTCATTCAAAGGCCCTGTATCATCCCATCTTTCTTCGCATTGCGCCAAGGGCAGCCAATGCGAACCTAATTTTCCTGCCACTAACATTTTATTTAGGCACAGTAATCAAACAACCCGCGAAATCATGGGGGCATCCCACATAGCTGAGAGGAGGTGACAAGTGTGTAATGCAAACAGCATGTGTCTCCATCCTAAAGAGATTGCGTATCTTGCGTGTGCCTTGATTGTAACATGCGCACATCTACTTGTGGTATCAACGTGACCTTTGCAAACTTGTTTGCCTATGCGCAGTGTCTTTTTATTACTTTATTGTTCGTGTTCAGTATTCCTTTCTGATATTAAAAATTTAGTTGTTAGACCAGCGGCTGTCCTTGTGGTTACTTCCGTCGTCTTCGTCTGAATTCGCGCTGGTTTTATCCAAGGATCTCTTTATAGTACCTTTCAGGGGCTGCGGCGCCCTCTCGTGACTACTTTCGGTATCATCGCCAGGCTGACACTGAAACTAGTCAAGTGAGGGCTCCCCAGCCTTTCTGGCAAATCAATGCTCCGCACTTGACAGCTTTCACGTCGAGTGGAACTGCTTTAATCTTTCGGATATTAGTTGCGTAGGCCTTCCCACATCGTTCGTTCGCGCTGATGTCAACTGAGAAATTGTGAGACGGATTTTAAAAAGTTCGCTCCTTTTAGTCGTGCATAACTAGGGTAGGAGAAAATGCACTGGGAGGGATTCCACATCGCCTTCTCAAGTCTACAGTATGGCTATAGTGACCGTCTTGTTGCCATGTAAAGCTAGTACTACTCATTGTTGAAACGTACTGTACCTTCTCATGGGAGACGACCGCAACGAAATCTTATTGCCGATTATCTGTTGCTGTAAACTCGCCATCATCTATCCGCGTATCGAATGTGCCGCATGCCGGGCAGCTCTAACAGGACGCCGCTAACTCGTCCCCCACCCGAATGGAGTTCCGCTCCCTCTTCCGCTACGGGGCCACGTCTCCTGGCGGCGGGAAACTTTCAGCCAATAAGGCCCAGAGTAACGACAGAATTACGGTTGGCGCGGAGCGCCGCTGTTGCGTCGTATACATTCCCGCGCGTCTGGTTCGAGAAACACAAAAGTACGAATGATTAGGGCTCTCGGCGTTTCTCGTTTTTGTTCTTCCCGTATACGGCGAGGAGTGCGCGCGTGGACCGCCATAAAACGGACGCGGCGCCAGACGGGGCCAACTCGGCGAGACATTTATTAGAAGCAATAGGGTGCTTGGAGTGCGGTCGCACGCGCGGGCCCACGTACCAGCGTGGAGCGTTCGGACGCAAGCGCCAAAGTTTCGTACTCGATAAGTTTTCCCCGGACGAAATTGCGACTGCGTGTCACCGTACTTCCTTCCCCCGCTGCGACACCCGGCGGTCGTATAACGGTGGACGGCCGCTTCCCGTGATAAGGGAAACGTCCGGTGCCGCGTGCCGCAAGTTTAAACCCGCCCGAAGTCGTTCGGTGAGTGCGCTTGCACCACGGTTAATGGGTAATGGGTGCGCGGTCGGAGTGTGCGCGTAGCCTTTCGCGTTGCTGGCGAGGCGCAAGCGCTTCGGGTCAGTCTAGATGATGTCGGTTTCCACAGCCTGGACTATACCGCATCGGAGTTTTGTAAACAGGCCTGTCACCTTCGGAACGCTCCATACTGCCATATCGCGGACCTCCTGCCTCGTATTGATGTCGAACGCTCTTAGGCTACTGGCCAAGCACTTTCGTGGTACGCGGGGGCTCGTCCTCCGGTAGACGGGATTGGATTGGATTGGAATTAGGTAAGAGGGATTGCATTGGATTCGATTGAAATGGACTGGACTAATTTGTGCGCAAGTTGAGCTTGTGTCGTAATCTCGACGTCGTAAATTTTCCGTAATTTCGCCATGGTATATTTCCGGTATTCGCCGCAGTAGTTCCACGTTTCATTAAGCTAATCAACCCAAAAGCGTGCGCAATCACAAATTATAGACAATCATGTTTCGTTTCTTCACTGGTTTGTACAGCGTCCCGGGCAACGCGCTCGTAAAAAAAAAAAAGTATTGTCAAATCGCTATTCAAATGAGTTTGTCGTTCATTTTGCCATACCATTTAAGTGGTGTATTTTAACAGCTTCGCTGCGCAATCATTTTAAGGGGGCATCCCTGTCAGTAATTTTTTTAAAGCGAAAGTTTCGTTGGTGACAAACACGTGTCCGATCATAAAAGACGAATGCATTTCTCCGGCATAGACCGCTTGGTCGACCGAAAAGCTCTGATGGGATCTATGGACACACGCCGCATGCATTCGTGAAACTGCCCGGGCTTCCATTGCGTCAAAACGGTCCCTTGAAAATCGCGAAAAAGGAACAGTTGCAGATATGACAATACACGTATCGGTCATGAAGAAGGGGTACAATAGCATACCTTTATCTCATAAATCGTGGGCCGGTATACAGTCTAGTCCACTTATAACAATATCCAAGTGCCAAGGAAATCCCATCGTTATAACCGATAATTGTTATAAGCGAGTTGCGAAATAAAAGGGCAGAACAGAGCTCAAAACATTTTATTCGCATGCCAGCAAGGTCGTATACTACTACTGATTTGCGCGAAAAGAGGCCGCAGTCGGTCACCTTTGTTTGCGACGTGTGAAGCTAGCGCAAATCTTTTCCGAGATAATCTATAGGTGCTTCACCTAGCTGAGGTAAATGTCCTTAGCGGAAACAAAGTCCCCAGGGGCTGTGTCACGCATTGGGCCTCCTACGAAGACACTACCTGAGTAGGCTGCACAACCGCGTCGTTAGAGTCATCACTGTTGCACTTTTGGCGCACAATATAACCGGATTCAATCGTAACATCCAATATCGTGGCACTGGAGCATTGAAATAAGCGGTTTATTTTACCATAGCAAGAATACAAAGTTGACGGTGCCATAGCTTTTCATCGTTATATCCGATATATCGTTATAAGCGGACTCGACTGTGCGATTAGATCGCTGGTGGGGGCGTTTACTATAGTGCGCGTAAAATCGTAGCATGAGTTCGTTCTTCGTTTGCGATTTGGGTCTTTGAAGGGTTGACGATTGATTGGACGCACTTTCAGCGAAGGTTGGATGCACTCTTAGCGGAATTTTTGACGCTTTTTTGACGCGCTTTTGATGTTGGAGAGCTTTCCCGCGTCTCTCAACTTTCTTTAGGAATGGATTTCTTTTAGGAATTTTTTTTTCAACGCACCCGAAATTTAGCTCCGCATTTGTTCACTCACCACCCCAACTTGTAGGCTCCCGGGATACACTGGTCCCTTACATTCGATGTCCATCGCGGCGAGCACGATGTCTCACCTTTACAGTGTTTTTTGTTGACTGTGCAATGGTTTCGTTCCCGTTGCAATAGGCCCTGCCAGGGAGTGATCTCTGGCTATAAGCAATTGTTATTACATGACCCACTGCTCTTGGGCCTTCGACGCGCATGAGCGGGCGATATCGCGCCCCCTCATTTGTATGTACATTGCATGTGTCTTGCTTGTGCCGCATCTTTCGTTCCGGGCGTGTCATACGCCGAGCTCGGCGTTCTGCATCTCGGCTCTCGAAATTGTTACCTCTTGTCCAACTGCCACGTGTTCACGCTTCGTAAGTTCTGTAAAAATGTCGTAGTGCAATTCTTTGTACTCTCTCAAACACGAATAAAGGGCTGTTCTGAGTGGTTCAACCCCTAAAACTAGCGCAGCAACGCATAAAAAGACTTGCAGGGGGCATTTACTGCGGCTGCGCGGGGCAGCGTTCTATAATGACACGGTGCCGGAGGAACGCTGTCCGTGCTTCCGGTGGGAGTGCGCCGGCCTGCTCGTCGACTTCCGAAAGTCTCCGGGACGAATGAGCCACGAAGGAAGCCCTCGTGGAAAGCGCACCTTTCGGCTGAGTGGTCTCCCTTGTTAAGGTGGCTACGCGATCCGGGGTCCAGCGTAGACCGACGGTGGCCCAGCTTCAAAGGCCGGTCGATAGTGTCTGGTTTAGTTCGCGCCATGCTGTGGGGCCTGCGCGGAGAGAAGGGGGAAGGGGGGGGGGGGAGGGGGGGGGGGAGCTTAACGGGTCCGGCTCAATGACCTATCGGTCTTATTTTCGCTCACTTGGGCTTCCAATCGGGCGCGTACAGTCTTTGTCAAAATTTCCTAGGCCATGCCGAAAGTGCGCAGGCCGCAAAAACTTCGAAGTACAAGCTCACCTCTCGAGCGAAGCTGAAACGTTTTAGGTCGGGAAGCTAGGGAACACACCTTTCTTTCTTGCTGTCATAGAATTCTTGGGACGCAGTGAAACGTTAAGCTTACGTTTTGAATTATTTGTGGCCCAGAAATCTCTGGCGTGGCCTAGAAGATCTTGACCGAGACTGTATCTTCCGTCTGTCTGCAAGGTATACCTGTGTCGCCGACTGTATACATAAGACCACTTTGAGCCATGTAAACGGAGACACGAAACGTGTCGTGGGATGGCAGTTGCGAATGCACTATAGGTTGAGAACGAAAAAGAAGTTTCCTCGATACGACGTGAAACGAGTCGTATACGCTGACTGCGCTCAAGTCTGGGTTGTAATGGGAGAATAATTGGTCGAATTAAATGCTCACATCGAATCTCGAGGATTAATGCGTGAATAAGTTTACTGGAAGTCACACGAGCGGGGTGGAAAACAGCGGAACAGCTTCGTGCGACCCGGAACTTACACAAGACGAAGCTTTGAAGTAATGTGTTCGATGGTAGCGTACTATGTACGCCAAACAGCCGCCGAAACGAATTACACGTAGAACGAAAAGCGAAAGCACAAAATGAAATGGAGAAAATGTGAGCAATGATAAATATGCGTCGCTTTCTAATCACTTCGAACTTGATGTTAGAAAAATGAAGCAAGCGCGGGCAAACATGAATATCGGCATCATTATGAACGTGTCGGCGTAATCGTTTCGGGAATGTCGACGGCGCTCGGCTGCGGCGCAGGGTTGGAAGGAAAGCGAGTTAAATCGTCGTGATGACGAGGTTCCAAACGTTCGCGTCATTGCAATTCACTTTAAACGATTTCGCGCGAAATTGCGGAATGGTGTAGTTCTCGTTCTCTCCGCTTCGAGAGATGATGTCTTTTTTTGTCTTTTTTCACACCCCGAACGCGCACAGCGAAACGAAAGAAAGTGTTCAGCTAGGCGCCTAAATGCGTTAATATTAGTTTCCCGTTGCCCAGCACGACCGGTCATGTCTCGTAGAATGAAGAAACAAAAAACGGCGAAGACAAAGGAAACAGCGTGCGCGCGAAACCAGCTACGAGAAAGGTAAAGAAGTGGGTCGTAATACGACCAGAGGCGGGCCAGCGCGTTATGAAAGGCGCTGTTTTTGAACTGACAAACGATAATGGTTATATCCCCATCAGGCACCCAGCACGAGATCAGGGCGGGGATCATCAGCAGAGGTCGTTTCATCAACCCGCGGCCCGTGCAGGGAAAGCCGCCGAAGAACAAAAGGCCCAGAAATCGGGCCAAGACGACGCTCGTTTTATTCACCAACAATGAGCGGAGACATTGGAAGACGAGAAATGGAGAAAGAAAAATTAAACAGGGGGAAAAGTAATACAGTAATATTATTGTTATTAGGCACAAATAAAAGAGAAACCGAAGCTGTGGGCAGTCTTTCTTTATCACCTTGAACTTAAGCCTGTCTTCACGCCGTTGAAATTTTGACGTTATGAGTTTTTCATATACGACGCAAGAAAATATAAGGGTGAGGGAGGTAGGGAAAGTAGAGAGACGTTAAACGCACAGGCCAGTCAAATTACGCACCATCCCGACCGGTTGGTCGGCCAGTCATCAGGGCCGCTTTTTCAACGTCATTAAGCGAAGGAGACCAGTATGCCCCGAGGCTTGGCGCACCAGCTTGCGCCGTCATTGCCAGCCAAGCCCGTGATGAGAGACGCGCTCGCGTGTGGATGATGAATTTAGCCTCACACACGTGCACTATTATAGGCTTCGTTCGGGGCAGGTCAACGCGTAACCTCGTTTATCTATCGCTTGAATGGATAAAAAAAGAAAAAGGTCTGGTGGTGACAACGCTACCACAGCTTTAACGTTAATGTCAATTACGAGCACGTAAAAGAAAGTAGCGAAACCTGTCGTGGCGATGCGGGGATGAAAGGCATACTGGTGTACGCACACAATCGCACACATTATAGAGTTTTAGTAGTCCGTCTGTTCCGTTGGTTACGTTGTTACCGGGTTGACCAGGACCCGTCTGCTCCTGCGCGCGCGGAAGGGCGAGGAGGAAGTGTGAGGAGGCGCGGACGTGGCTAAGGCAGGCCCGCGGAACTAATCCCTCTACCGCGACGAATGCCGAAGTGCCCAGACGGGTCCGGTCAACACGCTAACTACGTACACGACGGAACAGGCGGACTGCTAAAACTCTATTGTCTCGCCAACGTGCAACACTTTTGAACTGCGGCCGCTTTTGTTGATGGGCTTGTGCTGCCGCCGATGTAGTGCGAACCCATAAACGTGCGGCGCACCGTGCACCCGTGAGAGAGAGAGAGAGAGAGAGAGAGAGAGAGAGAGAGAGAGAGAGAGAGAGAGAGAGAGAGAGAGAGAGAGAGAGAGAGAGAGAGAGAGAGAGAGAGAGAGAGAGAGAGAGAGAGAGAGAGAGAGAGAGACTTTATTACGCAAAAATGCGAGAGTGGTTCCTCAGTCCAGGAGCCCATGTGCGCTGCCCAGGTTGCCGTAGCCCTGGTCACAAGCAGGAGCTGGTACTCAGGTCGACAGCTGGACAGCAGTATCTCCCACTGCTCAAGGGAAGGGAACACAGCCTGAAGATGACGGTCAGCCCAGATAGCCCGCTCCGAACACAGCCCGAACACTATTATGGAACTCTAACGGAAGACTATACTTGTTCTGGATGGCTGCACTAACAACTCCATGAACTGCTTTGTCCTTTACATTCTCGGGTGGTTTTAGTTCGTAAGAGTTTCCAGTCTGTGATTTGTAACGCCTCCCTTTTCCCAGGCAGCCCGTTCTTCGATGGCTATTTTCTATTCTCCAAATCTTCCCCCTTCTCACTTTCATTCGCTTCCCTGTTATAATGGCGGCCTGCGTTCGTTTTATCATGTCACATCCATTGATTCTTATCCCAGTCGTATTTTTTTCCCTCTTTCCCTCTCCCCCGCAATTGCCCCCAGAGGCGATTGTTCTCGGCGAGTATTTGTCTGCGCATTCACCCTTCTCTAATGATGTTAGCCGCCACGATTGGGGACCGAGTTTTTGCAGAAATAGCTCCTCGTATGGATCGGCGTACGCTGTCAATTGGGGCCGCCAGGGTATGGCCGGCCTATGAGTCCAGCGGCAAGCAGTATTTGTTGATAGGCGTACGGGAAGGAGAGAATGGTGGGATTTCTCCAGAATATCGACTCCACTCTGTGGAGAGTTAGCGCCGTGCTTCTTCTATCTTTGAAAAGCAAAATTGCTCGCAATGATTCGAAAGCGGTCTGCTACTTATTGCTTGCGTAATTCCCCTCATTGTCTTGGGCGGCCTGCAAATGGCGGCCTTTTATTTGATGGCTGAAGGGTCCCGGCCGGGCTGGTCCTTCCAATTCATTGAAGCCCCGCCCGCGACTACTGTTTTCTCCCATACTGGGGGTGGCAGGCGCGCGGCTAGCGATTACTTCTGTTCAGGGGTCACTTGCTAGTGTGGTTTTGAAAAGTATCGTAGTGGGGTACCAACGCCCTGGTAGTTTGGGGGCTTTTGCGGACATAATCAGTTGTAGAGAGGCTGCAGTACTTCGAGGCTGTGCTCTCTCACTCACTCACTCACACTCGTGTGCGTCTCTCTCTCTCTCTCTCTCTCTCTCTCTCTCTAATCCTGAGCTCTCTCTCTCTCATCTCTCATCTCTCTCTCTCTCTCTCCTCTACGTCTTCTCTCTCTTCTCTCATCTTTGCTCTCTCCTCTCGGTGGACCGTGCGGACTGATTATGAAGGGGTGGTCAGAGAAATAGGGGAAGGTCAAAGGCATACGAAAATTTGAGGAATTGTCTCGGAAAGCCCGCGACAGGAGTGCTTGGAAAACTGGAAGAGGGCCCTCGCGCTGCAGTGGACTCGAATGAGAGCTACTTTTAAAAGGGAATACGATGAACCACTGACAATGAAATTGCAGTGGAGTACAGTAAGGAATCAACCTGTGCTCTTGATGGGCAGCATGCCTTCATTATCGTTATTAATAATACTTTGGAGAACGTTCTAACAGAGGCCCCGTTTTAATCGCATTCATCATCTGCTGATCTGTGATCGTTTGTCCATCATTCTGCATATTATATCAGCGTTGGCGTGGATTCTTCAATTGTGTGATTATTATTTATTATCAAAGGTGTTTGGTACGAAACCCGTCCAGCGGCTCGTAACAGCGCTGGAAAGAGCTCGTAGCTTCGAAGTTTGTTCTTACCAGGTGCAAAAAAAGAAGAGGTGCAGTAAGGTGATGAGACGAAGAGAAGGGTTTGGGAGGTGTGCGGAAGAACCTTGAGGCTGCTAATTGCATGCACGGCGTTCTAGCCGGCATCATTGCTCCCCCCCCAGTCCCCCCGTGCTAATGGCGGCGCGTTGTTGGCGGTGATCCAATTAGCAGAGTGCGGATCTCGTGGCCAGCCGCGGCTGTCCGGAGGAGGAAGACCGGGAGCCGCCGGCGGGGGAAGGGCGGAGGACGACACTGCTGCCTGCGGAGCTCGGCCGCCCTGCAGTGCGCTATATACGGGAGGAAAAAGCGAAAAATAGCGGCAGAACGGGGCACGGAACTGCGCTGCATGATAACGAGGCTGGCGGGGACCCCCGGTAGATCTCGCCGTACAGCCAAACCTGCAGCGCGAACCGGGGGCGGATGATGTGAGTCGAAGGGATGAGGCTTTATTCTTGCTTCGGACTCGCCCGCGCACCGCCGCAGTGGTAGAATGAGCGCGCTGATCAGGATTCACGTTTCGCGCAGTTGGGAGCGCGCTTTACGCGCTCCACGGAATCGAGTTATCACTTTGCGAATTAAGTTGGCCCGCCTTCTCGGCCGAGGAAAGGGTACGTGCACTGGACCCCGGTGGTTTCCAATAGTGTTGGCGAAGGGCAGCGCCTGCACTGGACGTGGATTGTTCGGCGTCGCTACGGGCGTATACGTATGGAAAGCTTTGCGAAGTTTCGGTAAGTCTGGCATCAGCAACATATCTAACAGGGACACAGAAACGAAAAATAAAGAACGCAGTTAACGGCGCTGAAAACAGCCCAAGCAAGAGTGGTGAAGGCAATAAAAAACAGAAAGGGTGCACATCAGGCATAACACTAAAGCAAAGAGTAGTTACATCGATAAAACAAGAAAGGGGGAAGGGTGACAGTAAAATATAACCCCCCCCCCCAAAAAAAAAAAAAAAGACATCGAATATTTCATCGAACAGTATTTCCGACGTTTAGCAAACCATGTTGTTGGGCTAGTTGGTTCATATTCATACTTAAAACTGCGCATTCGGATGGGACAAGGAAAAGAAGACACAGGACGGGCGCAGGGCGTTTATTTGTAGCAGATCGTAAATCAGTTTCTTCAGCGTCACCGAAAGCTTGTGGTGACTGAAGGCGGTAGAATTGAGCAAAATTTCCTTCTTCGTCGATGGATGGCTTTCGGTTTCAGACAACAACTCTACCATCATCATCAGATGGAGGCGAAAAGCAAAGACGCCCGTGTATACGAGATTTCGGCGCACGTTAAAGACCCCTGCAGGTGGTCAAAATTAATCCGGAGCTCTCCACTACGGCGCGCTTCATCGCCTGCGTTGCGTCGGTGCGTTCAACCCTACAATCAGAAAATCACCATCATCATTATTATCACCGGCCTTTGCATGCCTTCTGCACGACGCAGGCCTTCCCACAGGCAGCCCCTATACTGCTTCATGAGAATCCACACTTTGCCATCGGATATTCCGTCTCATTCCTCAACAGAGTTACCGCTATAGCACTACGTGCTTTCCGTTCGGACGGGTGGGAGCGGGTGGGACAGCCCTTACTTCTTCCGGCCTTCGTAAGAAGTAAAACAGAGAGGAAGAAAGAGTTGCCGCCACGGCCAAGGCTTGAGTAGCGTTAGGCCCGCCTACTTTATTGCTCTATATGGAGAATGGGGCAGTCTATGTTATTCGTAAGTTCAATCTATACCGTCTTGGTAAGCAGTGTCTCGTAACAGGTGCTGGCGTTCCGCGTGTGCCTTCGGATCGCAGCAGCGAAATCCGGGGCCCTTCCCTTCCCTCTATATGATCCTCACTCCGTGTGTGTGGCTCAATGAAACGCCTCCTAGACGAAACGCCTCCTAGACTAAAGGAATTGTTTTTGGTCACGTTATCGTAGCAGACCTGTTGCAGGCTTTCCGTTTGTTTCGGTTTTTGAGATAGCGTTTGCATATTCTCGAGGTCAGAAATCACGGGGCCAGGAAAACAAGCAAAAAGAGAGAAAACTTTGGCTCGTGTGTGATTCCGAGACTTTCCGCCGCCATGCACTGTGTAGAGGATCGCACACTCGCCTGTCATGAGCGATGGTGCGTCGTTTGCAGACTGCCTGGTCCGTGGCCGCACGGCTTGCGTCGCCGCTTGTGGCGACGCTTGCGCTAGCGCGCCGAGCTTTGTCTTCGTGTGTCGGCGTCGAGGCTGAGGTTGTCTCGGCAGTGCGGTTCGATTATGTCTCGCCGTTGTTTTCCGCTCGGTGCACCGCAATCGAGTTCTCTTTGGATCCGCTGTTGCAACATAGGTTTCGTCGCGACAGCGGAGGTTTGCCACGAAGAAGGGACCTTGTCGTTAGTGATCACAATAACTCGTGCATGGGATGTTGTGGCAGAAAAAGAGGATGACGTTTATTTAATGAAACAGAAAAAAAAAAATACGAACAGTTCGAAATAAAACGAAGAACCGTTACTTAAAATTTGAATTCGAATTTCAGTGTGGATGATTACGCAGTCACCCCCTGAATAAGATAAGGGGAGCGTAATAAAACGATGCACTTTTGTGTTGGCAGTGGTTCTCTTGTGTTAGCGTTGAGCTGTACTGAAAAGCTGAGCAGCGGCGAACATTGTTACGGGCGAACTATGCTTTTACTCCTCGGGAAGCGCCATCTTTTCGCTGGGGCACAGGTTTATGCGAGACTGACTGGAGACTAAGAAACGTCTACACTCCTCCCCGTGCTGCCTCTATGCGACGTTTCTTTAGCGTCGAAAAGCGGGGGGTAGTTAACAAGATGTGATCACGCAGTTCACATATTGTCATTCTGCAGTATCATAAGTAGAGACGAGTTTGAGAGAGTGAGAGAGAGACGTAGATCGATTAGAGGCGCTAGCTAGGAGATAGCGCAGGAAGAGTTACGAGTGAGCCCTGTTTTTTCTGGAGACAGCGCATCTTCGCGCCCACACGGGGAGCTCTTCTATTCTTTAAGCGGCTCTACCCGCGGTTCGCCGAGGCCCTTTTTTTCTCCACGCCCGTTCCTTCCCCTTGCAACGTGCAGTTGCAAGCGCCGTCATTGAGCGGAAAAGTGAACATGCGAGTGACGCTACACTGGCATCGTAAAGGAAGAGGTGCTGTCAGCCGGTAATAGGAACCTGATACCGTGGCGACATTGTTCTGTATGATTGATAATATGCATTGAACGGTGACTTTCACCGCGAAGTTAAACTTCATTTCGAAACTGCGAGTAGAGGCACTTATAACGTAGGCAGCTTGGAATAATAGAGGTCAGCGCGCTTGCGTAACGGGTATTGTGGCAAGCCTTTATGTAATCTGTTTGGGTTTGAGTGTCGTTATGGATAGGACTGAACTAGGGGTTTCCGTACTGCGATTTATGGATATCGTTATGGATAGGACTGAACTAGGGGTTTCCGTAATGCAGGCGGGTAGCCGGTAGTGGGGGAGGGGGCGATATTTATGCATGCAGAAAAATGACATAGTGTTTGGACATGCGGCGCAGTCCGTGATTTTTTTTATTTTTTTTTTACTGGTGGCGTGTAGCACTCGCCGCAGTATACTTCTAACTACTCCACTGCTGTCGCGCATCCCCAAGGGCACAGCAGCCCGTAGGCAGACTGTTTTAAATTAGCTACGTTAAACTGGATGTTACATTTGTGTTCTGCAGTTATGTGCGCTGTAACTGCGTTTTCTGTAAATGGAAAACGTGTCGATTACAGCGCCGCTCTTAGCCGACAATTACAGCTCCCTGTTTTTTCTGGAGACAGCGCATTTCGCGCCCCACACGTCTGAATTCTAATCAACAGTCCTTGCCGCCCCCCCCCCCCCCTCCCTCCCCTTTTGAACGTATGAACCGAAGCTGGGAAGAAATTACCCTAATGGCCCTCATAGCTGTGATAATTTGGCGCTTATTCGTGTTAATATATATCTCATTTATTTCACGTATACCTGGGATCCGCGTTTTCGTTGAAATGAAATGCAGTCAAAAAGTGCTGTCGCCCGGTCCCGTAATGCCCTTGCCATATTGGCCGACACAACTTTGCATTGCATGTCCTATTCATTCAATGTAATGCTGTGACTATCGCCCCAACGTAATGGTTACGACATGATGCGAACCGTGTTATGATATTTATACGCATAATCCGAAGCGCTCTCTCGTTTAGAACAATAAATACCCCTTGCCAACTCTTGGCTTTCGTTCCCATTTCTCAAAGCGTGCACTTAAATAAATCTGCGGTCAAGCGGTAACTTCTGGACTTAGCGCAACTTCAACCAACAGGCAGGTAATATGCTGTTTATAATCGGCGAAATGTCCTCAGGTAACCAAACCGCCGGTATGGTTCCAGCTGGCTAGCGGACCGAATATTGGTCTAATCAGCTGACCGCACCGCGGTTCCTATCGTCTTTTGTCATATATTTATTGAAAAGCTGCATGCTAAATCCGTCTATAATACACCATGGCTAGCTCAGAGCAGTATCTTGAGAGGGCACTATGAAGCAGTTATAGAGCTCGTTTGTCTTCGCTCGCATCGAACTGATTAGCTGGTTATCTAGCTGAGTGACCTACCCCACATTTTGATGCTCGTAGTAAAGTTTATCCTCTCTCTATCTATATCTCTCGCCGATAAAAGCTAATTTCGCATCGGAATTCTTTTTTATTTTGCGAGCTTCATACAGTAACTGTCCGTCCAATTGAGACCGGCTCTAGAAATTGTCGCTATTTCTTATTGGTTCTTCGCCCATATCAATACTTTGGTTACATGTCAATTTTTCATCACGGCCTGAGGCACTAGATTTTCATAATGGTGCAACACTAATCCTTTACACTTTAACAGAAGCACGTCGGCATCTCGTGTATTCGTAGCCCCATCATCCATATACAGGACGGCCGTCAAACTATAATCGCGTCGTCTTCCCTGTCTCGTGTCTCGGTTCAATCGAACTACCGTTCTGCTTTTAGCTCTACGTGTCTCTCCTGGTTCCCAGCCAGTGTTGCATCCGGGAAGGCGTACCCGAGCCGAGCTCCGTCGCCTCCGACATGCGTGTGGTAGCGTGGTGAAGTGAGCGGCCAGCCAATGTTGCTGCCTTGAAGAAGACCAGAAACCGAAGGCAAACTTAACTTGTTTAGTGCATGGCGAGAGATGAGCCGAAGTCCGACAAGAACTATGCCCCGACGGGCGAGGTTACAGTACAGGACTCGAGCAGAGTGACAGCATTGATTCACTGCTCAAACAGGAATGAACTACAGCGCTTGGGGGAGGTCTTATTTATACCCAAAGCGCCAACGGTCAAACAAGCGTTCCCTCTAGATTGTGCACATGACACGAAGGGTACAGACACACACAACGCTCTTTGCAGAGTTCATGAGCGTTCGATAGTGGCGGCGCACGCTGAGTCCCTGAGAGGGGAGAGAGGAGTTCTCCGCAACGGCTTCCGCGTCCTTCGGACAAGTCTCTGCATGTCTCGTCTGCCACCGCCAAAGTTTGAATCACGCAGAGAGAGGCGACAGCGATCCAGACTTTCCCAGACACGTAGCGGAGTGTTTGGATCCGTCGGCTGCAAGCGTGAGTCACCGGCAAGGAGGCTTCTACTGGAAAGGCGCACGTAGTGGAGGCCTCGCCACACAGCCTAGGAGTGCGGCACAAAGCTTGAAGCACTGGGGCCCGCTGATTCGTAACACCAGACACTTCTTTACGTGGTTCCAGTCCACCGATGACGCCGTGTAGAAATTCGTAATGGCACGTTAAAGATCCCTAGGTGGTCAAAATGAATCCGGAGCCCTGCACTACGGCGCGCCTCATCGCCTGCGTTGTGTCGGCGCGTTAAACCCTACAGTCAATCAATAAATCGATCAATCAATGAAGAAATTCGCAATGGGGTCTTGGGTTTAAAGTCACTGAGTATCACTACTTCAATGACTCAGTCATGACACGGGCGTTATCTGCCTTGTTGCAACACATAACGTTTTCATTTTTTTTTTAAATGTAAGCGGGATCATACTGCGACTCAGCTTATCTTCCACAATATACCAGCCTGGAGTAACGACTTGCGGGGTTCTGTTTCACCTTCTTGGTTCGTGGGTCCGGAATGTCGGTACGAACGTCACAACATTTAGTCAGCAGTTATGCTGGAGGAGTGATCGCGACGCCTGTTGTTCCCTCTGGTCGTCCATTAGGGGAGCGTGCACCCGTTAAGTGCCCGCGTAAGTCAGAAAAGGAGATCATAAACACCGCCCCGGAAAATTGGCGTCCCATCAGGCTTGGCGGCGAGAGGCATCCCCGGTCTCAGCAGATGGGAGGAAAAGCGGCAGCAAGTGGGAGAAATGGATAGGCGCCATTGGGCCGACTGGAATGCGACGCGCCGGCATTTCCAGATACGAGTGCGTGCGTCCCCGGGCCGGTCAGAGCAGGGACGGGAATAGACGGGAATGAGCTGAAGGGACGGGTGGGGAGCTTGTTTGGACTAGGCGAGTGCCGGTGGCCACCGAGGCGTGTGCCGAGAGTCATTCGTCTTGGGCTTCCTCATTCGCGCGCCGCCTCTGCCGCGTGTAATACGTGCGGCTCGTGTAGGTAAACAAATGTCCAGATCTTGGGCGCCGCCCGTGACTAATGGCCGGGCAGGGTTTTATTGTCGGCACCCCGTCGGCGTACATCTCTGGTGTGCTAGCGCTTTTGCGCACCTTGGTGAGATGGGCTGTGTGATTGGCTTCCTGTCTTTATCTGTGCGCTTTCGGCGCTTTTGGAACGCCAAAAGGAGTCTTTGGGTAAACGTGCGATCGAGTTGCCAGCCTTGCTCCTCGAACAAGTGCCTTTGCTTCAGGAGAGAGGGACTTGGTAGCTTTAATGTTCCTTCTGAATAGAGGGAAGTAGGCGTCATGCATGTCTCTGGAAGTTATGCCAGCCTTGTCGTGCTGTTGAGTTTCAAACTTGGTGATGAGGCGCGCTGTAGCGCCAGGTCCGGCGGATTAGTTTTGCCCATTTCGGTATCTTTAACGCGCGCTGAAATCTCGTCCTCGTGGGCGTGTCCGTGCCTCGCCGCGGTCCCAATAACGGCTGTCATGGCTGGGACGGAACTAGCGTACTCACTCAGCAGCGCAATGCCTGAGCCATTGATCCACCCGGCGGCCGCTGTTCGGTTTTGTTCCACCTAATGCAAAACAGCGTCCAATGGCTAGCTGGTTTTAAGGGTTTTAGCTCTGAACCTTAAATCATTTAGAAAAACATAATCGTAGTTGTTCGGCAAAAAAAAAAAAAGAAGAAGAAGAAAAACTGGCCTCGTACTGGCCGTCGCTTCTTGTCTGTCCGCGGAGCTGAAAGACCGACGGCTTTGCTGTGGTGGGTCTTCACAATGGTGGCCATCGCAGCGACCAGTCGTCTTCGTACGCATGCATTGCTATCTAAAGCACGGGACCCAGCAGTTCCCCCACAGGCAGCCTAATAAGCCCCCACAGAGTGCGTAGCTCAATACGACGCCATGTTGTACACTTGGGTGGGAAGCGTCAATGCAGCGCGATTAGTTTAACGACTCTGGTTTAACGCTGGGATGTATTGATGGCGCCCTGTGCGCAAGCGCCGATGCAGATACGTACGAAGTGCAGCGGCGTGGTTGTTTGGTCGTCGTGGATGTGTCTCCGAACGCGGCTGTTCGGGCCAATACGGCACTCATTCAGGGTGCCCTCAGTGGCGTGCGTAGTGTGAGAAATGCCTCCACGGGGGCTAGGCTTCATCATAGGTATCTCTGGGCTGGGAAATGCGTGGGTTCTCGAGTAGTTGGCATGAGAGTTTGGGGCATTAGTTAGGTGAATATTCCAAGCGGGCACGCGAGAATAATAAAGGGTTTGTGCGAGGTACGGGTGTGCGTTCGGAGTGTTTAGAAGTGTTCTTCAGTGATCATGAAGCGTTTGTCCTGTAAGTGTATTTCTAAACGTTTCGCTGCACAGAGTACCCACGTGGCATATGTGTGTTCGCGCGATGCATAGCGGTAATTAAATGTCATTGGCTGCGCCCCAAACCTAAAGCGACATAAAACATACCAAATCCCTATTATCAACAAAAACAGCACGTATATTCGTGTTTAGAAATGTAGAAAAAAAAGTAAGCAATGAAAAAAAAAATACCTGCTGTGGCTCGAAACCCAAGCCGTCAGTGCCAGTACTCAGTTCTCTACAAGGAGGCTACAGGGCCCGAAGGGTAGGCAGCTTTTAGCAGGAGCTCAAAACAATAGCGCGCGAAGTGACATCACACATGTCACTGTGGGTGCTCTGTGCAGCGAAGCGTTTGGAAACACGCGTCCTGTAAGCCCAATAAGGGTCATTGCTGTAATGCTCCCTTCAACTCAACAAGAACGGGATTCAACTTATATTATTTTTTTTTTCTGGATATGCACACCTTGTTAGTGCAGGCGTGGAATTGTTATTTTTTCTAAAGAGGCACTCACTCAATCACTTCCTTTGTGCTCGTACGCCTGCGTTTGTAATTTCGTGTGTAAATTAGCGTACGTCTGTGCATAATTATCTTGAATGCCCGCATGCCCATTTAACACCCTATTTAGGAAGTTCTCATTTAAAGACAAAGTTGTATTCGCATCATTTTTCTTCCCCACGTTGTGCATTGCATCGTAATTCATTTTACCTCGGTGGAGAGAACAGGTCCATCTCTTGGCATTTCCTTCGGGTCCGCACTCTTTCTCTACTTTTTTGTTTTTTGTCGCTCTCGGTTGTTCTCCCTCCTCGCTTTATGGTCGGCAGTACTAATAGGAAATCTACGTGTGTCTCGCCCAGGGACATCCGGCGAAACAGCCTTTCCGCCGTCCCCTGCCGCGGACTCTTTAATTACACGGGGATTAGACGCGTGGCTGACCGCCAATGTACAGAAAGTAAGCTATCACGCGGGAATAATACCTGTCACGCCCACATGTCCGGGCGCGCGTTTATGTGTGCGTTTGGCGTGCGAACTTTTGCGGGAGCGGAATATGGAAACGGCGGTAATCGTGCGGGTTTCTTTGGGGGCAGCCACGTCCCAGTGGTTCGCGGTAGTTTCAAAGAGAATTAACGGAAGCATTTTTATCGATATATTTGGGAAAACGACACCTTATAGTTCGGCGCTTACCCTTTGTCGAAGAATGACGGAGATATCTGCAGGGGCTCTGTGACGTCTAATTTTGTGGTGGAACTGGTTTCCTGTCTCTTCGTATCCTTGTTCCAGAGATAAGCTTTGGCCGCCCATGTGAAAAGGTTGTGATGGCGGTCACCAGAAGGTAAAGCGACGTGCAGCGTCGGGTTAAACCGCTAATGGTCGATGTCGCATCTGTCGTGATGTGATGCCTAAAGCTTGGCGTCGTTTCACGGGATTCAATCGAGATTAGCGTGGCAGCTAGCGGTGTTCTCGCCCTCGGTGATTCGCGATTAATCTTGGTTAGCAAATTTACAATTATTTTAAAAGCTTTTATGCGTGTACAAGTGAAACAAAAAGTAAACGGAGCACGACTTCGTGAAATTAGAATAATTTGTATTTTGTGCGGCTAACAGCATATATAAAATATGTGCGGTTGGATTTTAATGTAGAATGACTTTCCTGAAAAGTCACTTCGAGGTTGCTGGTTAGGCACGTGGCGAAGAATTCCCCTCGAATTCTCCAACCCGTACGCTCCGTTTACTTTTTGTTTCAGCTGAATACGAATTGGAAAGGGCGTTCACACATCCGATTTCGCTCAGCACGTGAACCGCCGTGCGCGTGCACCTGGCTGGCTTCGCGCACAAGACATGTTTTTCCCAAGTGGCATTGCTAATAATCTCGCGCTAAAATTATTTTGCTTACATTGAGCGTCGCAACACGTCTTGAACTCAGAATTTTTCTGTCGAATAGCAGAATCGCAATGGCGTGCTCCATCACGAGCACGCTACGCTCTCGCACGGCCTCCTCTTGTACTCGTCGCTTGCGCGCCGTAATTGAGCCCCTCTTGCCAGTAAACGTCTTGTCTCCCATTACGGACCTCAGCGGCGACCAAGGAGTATGCATAGTAACCGATCGCTCTGCTCTGTCACTGACCGTCCACGCGCGGAATCAGCGTATCCGGTTGCGCCCGAACTGTTGTTTTGTTCTGGTGGGCTTTCGCGTGGGGGCAAGGAGATTGGTGCTGGTCTCTGTTTACTTGTGGCGCTGTGAAATAGCGAATGGTGTGAACTCGGAGTTGAATAGTTGGATGTTAACTTTAAGTTCAGCTGCTAGTCTTGCCTCTACGCACAGAACAGCTGGCCATCACGTCCCAGTGTCATTTTTTTTTTACACTTAGGTGTGCACTTGGGTTGAAATGTTGCCATGGAACACGCTGGCAATTCACATTAGCTTCCTGGCCATTCCCCTAGGGAGGGCACGCGTTATTCGCGTTTGCTCTTTACGAAACTAGCGTATGAATATTTTGTTTGTGTTAAAGTATGCTTATGAAAAGTTCTTGTAGCGCACACTTCACCACTTATTTGCGATACAAGGTTGGCTTTCCTTCATTACACATTGCTTTCCAGCGAAACACCCTGTAGAGGGACTTTTCGGATCGGACGGCGAGCAGCGTGAAGCTGCGGTGTATTATAGCTGCGTCGCTGTCGCTGTGAAGTTGGAGTTGCACATTCTGGTTTGTAAAGTTAATCTGCAGTGAAAACTGCTTCATCATTTATTGATTGATTGTAGGGTTTAACGCGCCGACGTAGCGCAGGCGATGAGGCGCGCCGTAGTGGAGGGCTCCGGATTAATTTTGACCACCTGGGGATCTTTAACGTGCGCCGAAGTCTCGTACACACGGGCGTTCTTGCTTTTCGCTCCATCAGAAAAGCGGCTGCCGCGGCCGGGAATCGAACCCGCGACCTCGTGCTCAGCAGCGCAACGCCTTAGCCACTGAGCCACCTCGGCGGGTAAACTGCGTCATCACGCAACTTTCTTTGCCATATTAGCTGCTCAGCTGTCTTAACCTTTCTCCTTTTATTTCGCGTTTATTTCGTCGGTATAAATGTCTTAAACTATACTTTCAAACGTGGAAATAGTTTTAGGGTGTCGAAAGAGGAGTCTTATATTCGAGCGAGAACGCTTGTTACCGTTGGGTCTTGCAAATGTCAGCGAATGCAAAGAGATGGCGTGCGCGTCGTGGACAATTCTAGGATTTCGCAGCGCTCAATTCGCGGCAGATCTGTTTGGAATAAATGAGCGCTTCCGTCCTCGTCAAGCCCCTGCGCTGTAGGAGCGGCCATGTCCTCCCTAATTCTTTCTTTTTTTCCGGCCTACGTTCGCTTAGCTCCTAAGGTCCACCCCGGCTTGCGAGACGAGCCGTGCGATACGCGCCTGTTTCCGTGACAAATTTAGGACAATTCCGCTAGCTTGTCTGGCACCCGGGGCGAGCAAGATGGGTCTCAGTTTTTATAAGGCTGCAGGCGACGGGAGATTAAGACTCCAGTGTTTTCATTCCGGGATGGAGTCTGGGTTTGTAGTAAGTACGCATACTGTCTCTACGTTTTTGTCAGGCTTTTTCGTTCTTTCTTTTCCTTCCTTTATTCCCTGCCCGTGTGTTATCTGTTCGAACTTCTTGGGGACGAAGCTTCTGCCGGCTCGCCTAACATTCCAACCTTGACGAATTATGAGGCAGTTTTTATTATATCGATGGAGGGCGTACTGCGCAAGATAGAAACGCAGAAAGAAGAATAATTGGAACTCTGAAGGCTACGAGATGGACATTAGCGGATGGGCTACCCATAGTGTAGCGCACTTGATGCGGCTTTTACGGGTGCTTACAGGCCTTGTATGTATGTGGCAGAATGGCGTAGGTCTAGAGACCGGCCCTGTTGGGCCCAGTGCATTGGACCTGGCTTTGCTTGTGCGTGCTTCTACAGGTTAGAAGATCGCTGCCGTATAATATGTCACTATGAGATTCATGCGATACACCGAGTCAGTGGAAGAAATTGTTGTCGTTCGGGTATTTTGGCGCGCATGCGCACACACAAGTCAGTGGCGCATACTGCATTCTTAAGGCACGATAGCGAGGATCAACGAAAGCTCGCAATTTCGCCAACTGTGCTGACAGCCAGTCCGCTTGGCGTTAACCTTACATTTGTTCTGTGTATGTCGAGTTTCTCTTAAGGGCCGCTGAAGGGGATGATTGAAATTCTTATATGTGGCTGCGCTCTGCAGTTTAACCCGCGAAATTCATTTCTTCTACAATGGCCGACAGCAGAGAGAAAAAAAAATTAGCAGTGGCTTAGCTCGGCTATGCCAGGATATACGTAGCGTGAGCTAAGGTTCAGCAATCAAATCCAATCCAATCTAGTCTAGTCCAGTTCAATCCGACCCAATCCAGTCCGCTCCGGACCTGTCCAGTCCAGTCCAGTCCAGTCACTGCTCCTTGCGCATGCTTAGCATGGCTCTCCAGGAGCCAACCGAAACGGCTATCAAGCGGCCCCGGCGCAGCGTCAGACTTGGCTACTACGCAACGAAGGTGCACAGCTGGGCACGCGCCGGCGCCAGTGCAGTCTGCCGCGGCTATGACATCACTCCTCTGGAATGCGCTGACCGGCGAATGTGCCGACCCAATTTTCTACACACCAGTACTCCAATTGGATTGGATTTCCAATCCCATCCAATCCAATCCAATCCAATCCAATCCAATTCAATTCAATCTAATTTAATCCAATCCAATCCAATGTTCCTAGCGCTTGCGCAGCACGGTCCGTCAGGGTCCACGCGAAACTGCTCAACCTCGGCTAGTGTAGCTTACTCTACAAAACACCAAGCGCCGTTTGCGGCCGCCGCACTAATTACCGCATTGACAATATACTGCTTTGCGATGTATTTCGGTGCAATGTATAAGCCTTAAAAGTGGGGATTTCAGCCGGCTCCATGCGTAAAATTTATTTTTTATGCGTTCAGGTACAGGTTACTCCTGCTAGACGTTCCAATCTTGAGCTGCGCGGACTCGCCACTGTGTGATCACAGCAGATGTCCGAAAAAGGTCGGATGTTCAAAGGGCAGTTGAACCATGGAACGCACTGGTCTCCTGTAAAAAATGGGCGTAAATAAAACAAACAAGGATATGAACTATACGCTTTCTATGCTTTAATCTGTGAAGGTAAAGATACAATGCTGCCCAGTTCACTTATTGTCCGTTTAAAATGTCCTAGGCCTGCTGCCGCTGTAGACTACTAACATAAATTCTCGGTTCGCCTGCCTCTTGAGGGATTATTAGAGCGTCGTTCGATATGAAACGAACACACACAGACTCGTCTATCCACCTACCCACTCAGCCACCTATGCACGCACTGCTCGCGAGTATCGCTCGCACTGCTGGATTTCTTTCCTATATGGATCCAGGCATCATTATCTGGGAATGCTTTGAGGTAAAAGCGTGTAACTCTCACTAGACAAATAATGATTCGCATGTTAAACAATCCCATATGGGTTGGACCCGTGATTTTTTTCGCTGCAGCAATATCCGCCGTAATGTCCTTTCAACGAAAACTAGAGCGTCTGTTGTCGGTGCTTCCGCTGGGAGGAAAAAAAAAGTTCAGAGCTGCAAGTTTAGAAGGGATCCGTTTTTAAAATTTCATGTTCTGTTTGAAGAACAGTCCTGGAAGACGCGCCGCGAAAAAAAAAAATGGTCCCAGAAAAGTATTCGTTCACCAAAAAGCGGCTGGAATGGACGTAGGCAATTTAACGGGGCGGCAGGCAGATGCGGTACAGCCTGGAGCTTTCGGGGTGGCGTAACTCGCTGCGCGGTCGTACGCGAGCGGCCCGGCCTTTTCTCGGAGAGCGAGCACACAGCGCTGGGCTCTGGCGGGGATGCCCTAGCTGTAGCTACGCTTACTTTAGGGGGATGTTCCTGACACGGTATACGAGAGGACGGGAGGAACCGCAGGAATCACGTCCTCTCCAGCGGCGCAACTGGGAGCACGACGACTCGGATTTTCGGCCTCGGACGGATGCACGTTTCGCCAACGGAGCTGCGTGGACGCGTGTAGCTGTGCGAGTTTCTCAGCTGTTCCTTGTTGGGCGTATACTCTGGTTAAGCCGCTTGTAGCTCTTCTTCTTCAAGGCTTTTTTTTTTTTTTTTTTTTAAGAACCTGCTAACATTGTCTTACCGTTCTGTCTCGTATCGGTGCACGAGAAGATGGGACGAATGGAGCTACTTCCCGACTAGTGGCACACTGAATTCGGAAAAGAGTCTGAGTGTTCGGGAACCACCGAGTGCTTGAAAAAAATAATAAAAAGGGGTAGAATGTGATTAGGGGAAAGTTAGTTTGAGAGCAGGCCCATAATTTGTGTGGTAGATTGGCTGTGGCTCTGCACTTAGCCTTGCCGGGTTTCGGAATGCGTTTGTTTGTGGGAGGTTCCAGACGTGTGCTTTCTCGTTAGTTACGTTTTTGTCCGCCGGAGAGTAGGCAGGAGAGGCGGTGATGTTGTGTGATCTCTTTGTAAGACACTATAGTCTATCCCTTGCAGATCTGGCTCCGTGGCACAAAACCCGCGACGTCGGGCTCAGTCGCGCAACGGTCCAGGCACTGAACCACCGCGGCGGGTTTTAGTCGACTTCGTACTATTCCGCTCGGGCCGGTTACTCGGCCGAGTGGCTTCAGACGGGCGTGCGGTCCTCGACGGTGCGGCGTTTTGCGCACGTGACAGAGTGATGCCGGGGCTCAGACCTCGGCTGACGGGGAAAAGGAGCACGTCCGCCGTTACACCGTTACCTCCGCCGCCTCGCTTCGAAGTGGAGACACGGGGCGTTTTTCTTCCGTCCGCGCTACCGCTGCCGCCGCCTCCTCGTTCCGTGCTGCATGCCGCTGGCTTGCCTTTACGAGCGCGGCGCGAAGCCCCGGTCTGGCTCGGAACCAGCTAATTTGGTGGCTTTGCTTATTCTTTTTCTACCCATTTTGCTGTTTTTACTTCAGGTAGGCGCTGGTTTAATCGCTGTCTGCCAGCCTCTTAGTCCCCACCCGCAAAAGAAAAAAAGAAGAAAAGATATCGGGAAGAATATAAGGACGGAATCAAGGGTGCAGGCAGTATTCCGTCGTCCTCTTCCCCAGTATTCTTTTTTTTTTTTTCCTGCGCTCGTGCGGCGGCAGGCCATGGCTTCCACGACTTAACAAGGCGAACCACCCAGGATGATCACCTCAAGGCCAACGCAGAAGATCATCCCCCGCTCCTTTACCCACTTGTGGCAAATAAACGTTTATACTACTACTATTAATACTTGCTGATTGTGCGTCGTTGACGGTTCAGGGAAAGATACGAAGAAGAAAATGTACTGAAAGGCTGCGGGGAGCTGACGATTGCAGATAAAAACGTAAGTGTGTCTGGTGCGCGAGGGAAAGTAATATGCTGGTGTTTTGTTGTTGTTTGTTTGTGTTTTTTGTTTGTTTTTTCTAGTACTGCGTAACAGTGGACCGAAGCTAAAGGCAAGTAAGCCTTATGGGGAAGGGAAAGAAGACAGCACCATTGCAACGCTTAAGTTAAATAAAGATACTTTGATAGCTCTTAATCCATCTCCGGCTGAATAAGGGAAGATAAAGGTGTAGCAGTGAATTCGGGCCTGAGGTTTAACTCGGAGGACAATCCCGAAAAGGGGGGGTCTGCAATGTAGGACTTTATATTTCTTGCATGTGATTGATCTTTTCTTGGCACCTGAAAAAAATGTGCAATTATTTCTGAGACGCGAGAATCTCTTAAACACGGAATCGTAACTGCATCGTGTTTAGCCAACTTGTGGTCAAGGTTGTTTATTCCTTTGCAGACATTGTGAATAACTGCTGCAGTGGAAAAAAGAATTGTCCCAGTAGCAACCAAGGCTCGTATGTGACGGAGCACCATTATCGCATATATGCAGTTCTTGAATTCGGGTTTGTTTATATTAGAGACGGGTTTAAGTGGTCGCATACGTGTAAACTTATAACTTTTAGGGGGAGTAAAGAAAGAGCGGGGAATATTCCTAACGAAGGCGCAGCTCGTGGGCGAACTTTACCCAATGCCCAAGGGAAAAATACGTGTCCCCAAAGACGGTATGAGAACGCACGTTCGTTTTTTGTAGCCCATGGCACTTAAAGAATAGAGTCGACATAAAAAAAAAAAGGAAGATGGTATGTCTGTTGTGCCACACAAAAAAATTCTCGAAGGCCGGAAGTTGTAATGTTTTTCCGAGACGAGAAAAAGAGGCATAACGATCTTCATCGAAAACTGGCGATGTCAGGATAGCTAATATCATGATAATGATGATTAGACGACGTTATATCGACCGCCAGTGGCTTACTTGCTGTGACGCCATTTTACCCGAAGTTCGGGGCTTTTCCTGTTCACACTTTATTGCGTGCTCCTCTTATTCCGACTTCCGCCACTCCACACATCGAATAAACTCTTGGTTGGTTTTCGATGGAGCTGTAAATCACTACTGCTGAGGGCCGGGCAAATCAAGCGCCTCCTTCGAAAAAGCGCCGCCGACGCTGCCCCGTTCGGGCTGGCGCTCTCTTCTCGCGAGGGGCCCGGAGCCCGAGCTCCCGGTTCCGCCGTCCCTGGCGCTGTCGTCGCCGCTGGTGGCCGCACCGTCACGTGGCTCGGGCGCTCGTCGGCGCTCGCCGGCGAAGCGCCCGCTCTGTTGTTCGCGTACTGTTCCCAGAGTGGGTCGCGCACTGGGACAAAGTTTTCTCCCCCTCGGCTTCTTTTCGACTTCTGCGCTGTCTTCGGCTTCTGCCTTCCTGACTTGAAGCGCCGGCCGCTTGACGCGCGTTTGCTCGCTCATCTCGGACGTGCCTCGTCGCCTAGATTTTTCCAGCGCTGCCGACAACGGTGTCTGCGAGGGAATACACCCCTTGTGGAAGCGTCCGGACAACTTCGCTGGGACGCTGACGTGTGGTGTGGGGGTGTTCTGTGTGCCCTATTCTCGCATCCTGCTGCCGGTTCCCAAACATTGTTGGAAGTTGACGGGCCTCATTTTATTGTCCTCACGTTTGCTTCTTCGCCCCATCTCTAGTTAACTGGAGTGAAAAGGGAACGGACACCCTTCTTTTACGAGCGTGGCGGGTGCGACATTTGGCAAAGCATTATCCCGAAACCGGACCCGTTATCGTTAGTAGCGGGAGTATTTGTCGGGAACCAACGCTACCGTTGGCGTGTACGCCGTAAAAAAAAACTACGTTTGTATTCACCAGCAAGCGTAAGAACTGAAGTCTAGGGAGGCCTGCCTGCGGATGCGCCCAGTCTTTTCCGCTGTGAACTTGCGGAAGCTGTTGCATTCTATTTTGAAAGAATTGCGCTGGACACTGCGCAACCGAAGAGGCGTCAACGAAACGTTTACATACGTTCGTCTCTCTGACGGTTCTCCCGCTCATCGAGCGAAAGAGCTTGCCCGTGGAAGTCTGGTTGGCCGCAGCAAGCTTGGATACCTTCCTCTTAGGAACAAAGAACCCGGCCGTTGCAGCACACGTAGGAACTGGTTGGTGTGAAGTTTTTACCAGCGGGGGCTTTGGAGAGGGTTTGATTGGGCTCTGCTCAACTGTTGAATACAGCTGTGCGTTCTCGGAAAGTGTGACCTGCTGTTCTGCCCGGATTATATCTATTCCTGAGCTTTAGGGACGTTAGCTGTCTTCTTTCGTAAACCCTTTCCTGTCGAATAAACAAAGCTCAATTTCTCTTGACTGGGAGACGCTTTGCACTGTGTTGCCTAGAGAGGTCAGCGACGCTTATTAATTGCTGTTTTGACTAGCAGCACAACGAAAGACGAAGTGCAGCCTCTTGTCGTTCGGCGGTATGTAAACGAAGAGACGCAGTGGATACTATGAAGGAAATGCGCACCTTACGGACGACGGCGCAAAGCGCATCATCTGTCAACTGAGGGTCGCCGAAATACCATCCGTCAGCGTCGCTGCCACCCGAAAAGGAAGTTGGGAGAGGAACATTCGGGCGCTGAGGCACGACGTCGCCATCCATCACCGACATAAGGGCCGACAAACCGGGAAGCACGTCGCGTCTCTTCCTCGCGACGACGGACACGGCGCTTGTGGCGGCCCTTGATCGAAGCGTCGCCTCCCTGTCAAAGGAGGAAGTGACACCCAGGACGGGAGTGCTCCCTCTGTTGGCCTGACGCGCTATTGTGCGGTGTATACAAGTCCGGCGCAGAGTACATCATCCAGCCCGGAGAGTTTGCGTATACTAGAGCAGCCCTGCTTCGCCGTGCTGGCATGGGGTCGCCCTTTGGGCGCAAGAGTTGTGTGGCGTAGGAAGCCTAGCGTGCGTCTTCTGGTGCGCCGTTGAGTCGAATCCCGCGTTGCGAGGGAGCGAGTGAGAAGCGGAGGCAATCGAGGGTGGCCCGAAGATTGGTCTCCGTCGGGGCAGCGCAGTGGGCCGCGCCTCGGCTGCGGCCCCAACCGACCAGCAGCAGCAGCAGCTGCAGCATCCCAGACCGTGCTGCGCCGGCAGCGGCGGCGGAGGCGAGGCCGTGGAGAGCGTCGAGCTGCTGGTTCTGTGGGAGCCCGCGCGCGATGCCTCGGTGGTGGCCCTGAGGCGCACCCGCAATGGGGACCCGACCGGCGCCATGTGCTCGCTCTGCCCGAGGCTGTCGCGCCGGAAGCCGCTCAAGGCGGTGCGATTCGATTCCTTCGTGGATACCATCTCGTACTGCGATGACCTGGCGGCCGCTGCGGCCGCCGCTGCCGCAGCCGCTGCCAACGACGCCGCCGCCTGCTCGGGGGTGCTGCCCGCCCTCAAGGTGAGCCCGGTGCGGACGGCCGCCGTGGCCCTTTTCTGCCTCCTCTCGTTTCTGTTTTTTATTTCGTTCGTATGAGGCGTACACGGTTGACTGACGGGGTTATCGACTTTCACTGGTACTTAGAAACGCGTCGGAATGTTCGGTTCAGTGTGTACGTGTCACAGGTGCCTGAAAGCTGGGATTGACTTGAGCACTGTTTCGTTATGATATTGTCACGTAGCCAAGTAGGACGCAGGTTTTTTTTAAGGAGCAAAGTTTATTTGAGTGAACATGAGCTCCGCTACGAACTCAAAGAATGTACAAGCAGCGAAGCAACAGTCAACACAGTAACGTGCGCAGGCGAGTGTCGGGTAGTCGAATACCGCAATGCTTGCCTTGCGAGCACTATGCTTCGACATCCATCGAATCCGATCTATAAAATCGGTGATCAAAGACGAACATTCTGTTGGAGTGGCGACAGAGTGTTACACTGTTCCTGTGAAATAAGTGGCCTGCGTGGCAAACAAAAGAAAAAGACGGAAACGTGCGGCTCGCTTCTAAGATAATAAAGCTGGGCGCGGCCAGGCGCTGGCAGTATTAAAAAGAAATAAACAAACCGGAGGGTATAGGTTTTATCGCAGGGTTAGAAAAGAAACTGGAAGAAAGTCAAGTAGGGTTTAGCCTAACCCATACGCTGCAAGGCGAAGTGGTACAACAGCATATTCCGGGAATGTTATACGCAGACGACATTGTTCTTTTAGCTGATAACCAAACCGATATGCAACGGCTAATAAATATTAGCGGCCAGGAAGCCACCGACCTCGGATTAAATTTTAGTGCAGAAAAATCAGGAATAATGGTTTTCAATGATGCTACCACTGACGTAGTGCCTATCCAGCAAGGCGAATTACCCAGAGTGAAGGAATATAAATATTTGGGAGTGTGGATAAACGAAGGCGATAACTACTTAAGAACTCACGAGGAGCAACTTAAGGTTAAGGGAAAGCGAAATAGCAGCTTATAATGAAGCATAGAGCGCTGTGGGGGTATAACAAATATGAAGTAGTAAGAGGAATGTGGAAAGGAGTAATGGTTCCGGGTCTCACGTTTGCGAATGCTGTACTCTGCTTAAAATCAGACGTTCTATCAGGCCTTGAAGTGAACCAGAGAACGGTAGGACGTTTGGCCTTAGGCGCGCATGGAAAAACAACTAACGAAGCAGTTCAGGGAGATATGGGCTGGGCGTCGTTTGAAGTTAGAGAAGCTCAGAGTAAATATGCTTTGAGATGAGGTTGAGGGCAATGGACCAACGAAGGTGGGCAGCTAATGGTTTTTAGGTACCTATACTTGAAAAGCGTGACACGGAGTGGTTAAGAAAGACTAGTAGGCTAACGATGAATACGGAAAGAACAGTGGAGAATCCAAAACAGCCAAGGTAACCAAAAAAGAGGCAAGGCAGATTGAAAAGAATAAATGGAGGGAAAAAATGGAAGCTAAAACGTCGTTAGAGATGTACAGGGCTGAGAAGATGAACATCAGAAAGGAAAATTTCTACGATAATTCCCAGGGCAGTGCTTTGCTTTTTGAGGCTAGAGCAGGTTGCCTGCGAACTAAGAGTTTTGTGGGGAAGTACTCACAAAATGATGGGGTATGCGTGGTCTGCGGAAAAGAAACAGAAACTATGCGGCACATAGTGTTATAATGTGAGGGTGTCCATCCAAATCTACATGAAGGAAGTAATCGGCTTCCAGAAGCGCTAGGATTTAAGGGTATCACAGAGGAAGTTAACTTCAAGGCTGTCGAGGGGACGAAAAGAAGATTAGAATGCGGGTGGACGAAAGCAGAGAGGGGAACATTGCCTAAGACAGTTAACCACCTGTAACAGAAAAAAAAAAGTATTTTGTGCCTAATAAGCTTTTTGTGCCTGCCCTAAAGCACCGCTAGTATTAAACCAAGAGTGTAAAACATGACTATATTAGTCCTTTTTGGTAAGATGACATATCATCACCCCGATACAAAGGGGAAACCAATAGAAATCATCATCATCAGGTTCGCGGCAATATCAATGTCGGTCACAGAGCGTTTTGTCGAGTAGTTTATCTGTGTTTTTAAATGGTCTTTTTTTTTTTTTTTTACAATAAAGTTGGGTGGGTTGCATCTGAAAATAAATGTACTACGAAAGTTTCCTGTCATGAATTTTAACAGTGTGCAGGGATGCTGTCCAATCACTCACCGCTTATAGTTTGTTCGGCCGGGATGCAGCCTAAAAGAGCATACACATGTGCTGAGAGCGACGCGTCTTCGCGCGCGTTTTAATGCGTAGAATTCTTTCCCGAATACCCCCACAGCCGGGACCAGTGTAACGGCCCGCATTTCCACGAAAATGCAGGTATCGCGGAAATTTCATCGGTAATCGTTATAATAGCGTAAATGGGGATAATTGCCCGGACTGGATATTGATAAACTAAAAAAGTAAGAAAATGTATAAAAATTACGAAAATGGGGAACCGTGTAACGCCCTGCATTCCCACAATAATGCACATCTCGCGTAAATTCCACCTGTAATCTTTATAATAGCGTAGATGGAGATAATTTGTCGGGCGGAATTTTGAAAAACTAAAGTATAAAAATTACGGAAGATGACGAACCGTGTAACGCCCTGCATTTCCACAATAATGCAAATTTCGCGGAAGTTCCTCATGTAATCGTTATAGTAGCGTAAATGGGGGTATTTGGTCGAACAGAATTCTGAAATACTAAATAAACAAGAAAAATGTTAAAAATACACAAAATGGCGAACCGTGTCACGGCCTTCATTTGCAAAAACATGTAGATTCGCCGCAGATACCACCTGTAATTGTTATAATAGCGTAAATGGAGATCATTGGTCGGACTAAAAATTTGGAAAAACAAAAAAAAAATGGCTGTAAAGAAACCACACTAGACCAGCGGCATAAGAATGATACGCATTAGAAGACAATTCTCTGATTTTCTGCAGATTTCTTCAGCCAGGAGATCCTGGACCGCCTGCATTGATATGTGGCATGGAGTCGAGTTTTTTTCTCTCTGTAAACTGGCCCGACAGCAGTTAAGAACACGCACGAGGGCTACAGAACCGGTTTCGGAGAAGAGAAAAAAAAAAAAAAAACGCGTGCGGAAACGCGTCGCTCTCCGCACGTGTGTTTGGCCCTTGAAGTTGTAGTGGGGAGCGTTGTAGGCCAAGGCGAATGTCCGAAAAGCTGCTTAACAATATGTGAGACACGTCGCTCAAAATGTGCACACTTCTATAAAATATTGGGTATGCCTTCGTTCTGGTCATCAGGCGGTCGGCGTAAATAATTTACCTCGCGAATTTTAAATAAAACGTGATATGTGATGGTCGCCCCTACCCAACAGTACCTAATTGGTGGAACCGTCGATGCGGGACAGTCGAAATCAGCGTAGTTTTACCTTAATCACGCGAGAGACCTCTGCGTTGTGCGTGGTGGAAGCATGCAGGGACGGGTTAATGGAATGGTTAGATGGATGGACCTTACATACGCCTGTTCTGCTATTCATTCCAGCGTTTACATTGCGAATGAAGCCCTGAATGACTTTGCCTGTCACACGATATTCGTGGGATGCATTTTTAGAATCTGCTGAGGAACGGCAGGTTGGGTTATATATTCGGACCTGAACTTGTCATCCATTTTCTAATGGATTGGCTGGTAGCAACAGTGATTGCGGCTTTTAGCATTGCGTAACACGCATTAATAGCAAGAGAAGTGTGGTGACGTAGGTGCGTCGGACACTCGTCTCTTAGTGTTGATTCTGTCTGTGCTCAGCCAGCCCTTCTCTTGGACACCAACCGTCAGTGCACACGTGCGTCTTGCCATCATGCTTGCTGTGTACGCGAGGTATGACGTAGCTGGCGCTGGGCTGGCGGCCTGTGGATCCGAATTTTCTAGGTCGATGATCAGTTTGCAAGCACATTTGGAGCCCGTGCGTGATCAGCCCAGCGCCTGAGATGAGCCACTTGGTAATGGCTTGAGGGGAGCGTTGGCGACATGCAGGCGACAGCGCTACGCGCGAACCAGCTCTGAAGCTCGCTCTTAGTAGCGAGACGAACGTGTGTTTGGAGAACCTTCAAAGAAACACGTCTGTCCTCATCGCTCAGGGCTCAGTGCAACAAAAATGGAGTAAAAGTCAGTCGCCCCTGATGTGATTGAAGTTAACACACTGTCGGATAATTATCGCTACTATGTGATCATTCGGGCACTCCTTTTGACACATTGACAATATCGCCCCGAAAGAATCAGAAGCAGCACAACGGGTGGTACAAGAAGGAATCATTTGAAATTGCACTCTTCCAGTCCGTTAAGTTCCAGAAGTGCCGGATTATCAGCTAGCCGCTTTTTAATCTGTCCAAGCAACAACCGCAAAGTGGGCTGGTGAAATTATTGCCTTGATATCTGTTTTTAACGGCTTCTAAAAGCTGATCAATGAGGAGTATTTACAGTTAGCCGAACACTGCAATCGGAAGCGGAGAGGACAGAATTTTAAGCACAAGCGTAATCACAAATTACATCGAGAACTAGGTCGGCTGAAATGTGTTTTACAGTTTTAGTTGTATATGGAAATAGTGATTGCGATTAGAGCTTTAAAGGGACCCTGCAACACTTTTTTCAACTGTTTTTGGAACCTTAAATTCTTGCAGAATGTAGTCACCCAACACACCCAGTACATAGATTAGGGGGTCGTAATGTACCTCAGCCAAAAATTATGGCTCTATGATCATCAGATAACTTGGAAACTCGCTCAAAAGATTTTTCTCTCTTTCCCGGTCTTGACGTACTCTGACGGCCCGAATTACGTCAATGAACGCTTTTCGATAGCAACTTTAAAAATAGACACAAAAACAAAGCAGAAATGAAAGGCGTATCTGGTGCGACGAAAAATTCACGCAGTGCCGCTCCGTGCTGGCGGTAACGGAAGCTTTCGCATTGCTTCCAGACGCGAAAGAAAAAGTGAAAGTGTTTATCAAAAGTGGTGCAGGTCCCTGTAAAAAGTTGTGTACGGTATGGGCATACAATCTTCTACAAATAAATGCATTGTAGGTGCATGACTAATCTAAAAAGCCGAAGGTGTACGCTATTTTAAACGAAAGCGATGAACTTTGAGCAACAAAGCCCTGAGCAGTTACTTTGACATTAATATCTCTGATGTCACTACGAGTGTAACGGGGGCTTTCCGTGTAGTTCAATCTGTATCTGTTAATGTTAACGCTGTAATGATCAGATTAAAGTCTCCAATCCGTAGCCCAAAACGCGTAAAGCCGTAATAGAATTTTCTTCGGGGGGCAAAAATACGAAGTTTGTCTAAGCGCTTTCGGCGCAGCGACGTATACGCTTGAAGGATTGGCCGGAATACCAACAGACTTTTTTCGAGCAGGGCGCCGCAAGCCTCCTCAGAGTTGCTCAATAATGCACGCGTCACTTCATTGCTCTCCGCCCCGGGTCTTCCATTTTCTCAGCGCGCGTCGACCCTGTTCACGTGGGCTTGAGCCACGCCACGCCTGCCCGAGTTGGTGCTGAATTTTTCATCGGCTTCCTTTTTTCCTTCGTACGAGATTCAAGCGTGCGGAATCAAGGAGGAAATAAAAAAAATGACGCGCCGTTTTTTTTTTTTTTTTTTCTTGTTAACAGGCGTTGCTCTATGTGAAAAAGAAGCAGCTTACAAATACGCATCTTTAGGTCTGCAGTTCAAACCGTGGTCACGCCTATTTTCCTGTGCTCACTGGGGAAATAAGACGGAATACGCAACGTCCATGCGTTGTCTGTGTATGGAAGAGTTTCGCGCGTTCCCAGAGGGATCATCGCACAGCGCTTCTGTATTTTGCAGTCGGGTCATGTTTACACTTCCCAGTCGTTCCAATGCTGTTTGCACGACGTTCGTGACCTTCCGGTGTTGTTTGCAAAGCGGAAGAAATAGTTACGGTTGAAAAGGAAGCTTGCCTACAGATTTAGGTATGGTGGGAGCGTTTGTAATAGCAGCAGCAAAACAATTTTGGGGGGCTTTTTGGAGTAGGAGTGGATCCCTATTCCAGGAATCGATGGTATGAGCTGTAAGCATTCGGTCTGGAGGCCAGGAGTTGCTGGATGTTCATATCGCTGCTGGTCACCAGGTTCTCCAACGGCTGAAGGGTGGTAAGTTGTGATGGGAGATGGGGAGGTTGGGGTTACGATCGCACTCTATATTGTGATATGAGGTAGAGTGGCGCACATACACCCGCGCTGAGTTCCGTTTTGAAACGGCATGGCTGAGCAGCCACGCCATTTCAGCCGCCTGCAAATTGGAGGCGGGTGTTTTCTAAGAAGGATTTGGAATAGTTCGTGCACGTCTATTACTCATGTGGTAAAAAAAAAAAAGTAGAAAAAGAGGCGTCTTTGTTTGCGTCGCTCGCTCTTGCATTCGGGGTCAAGGAATTGCCCCTGGAAAGTTACAGCGGTTATCTTTGTCTCTGCCTACGGGAAGCACGGGCTATACATCAAGCTTTCTTCTATTGTTGCCTCATTTGCACAGTAGGTCGACAACACGTCCATTAGATCCTCAGCGGCTTTCCACATGCCAGCTGTAGATATGGGCTACAGATAGTTGATATCTCGGTCGATGTCACCTACATCCGCTGAACTTTTGGGTAATGAAATCGGTCCAATTAATTAAAGACAGTAACAACATTCGCAATCGCATGATTTATTCGCACCCGAAAACAGTTTCGGAAAAGCTGCTGAAGTTTGGCTTTCGTGGACAGTGTGCAGGTCGCTCGCGTACGAAATAGCTCGAACCCTGTCTCTTTAATTGCGTATATACGCCACGAAGTTTGCTTTCAGTGGATTTCCGCTCATGTGGACGTTATTGGAAATGCAATAGTCGACGTAAAGCAGCGGCTGTGCGCACAGATTAGCAATTACGTCTGCTTGCGATCAGACTTAACGCGCCTTATACATAGCGTATGTAGCATAGCCTTTGTTCTTTTTATAGCTCTTTTAATAAGTTACAAAAGCAAGTTTTCTTTATAGAAATGACCCTTTTTTGAGCTCAACAGCACATGTAACCGTAGGTGGAACTTTGGAGTGCCTTTGAGATCACAAAACAGCGACGTTGCTTTCACGCTCAGGTTTCTACGCTGCATTTCCGCCCGCGTGTCTTCAGGCTGGCCCACCGTGGCCTCATAGAGGCGGGAGTTGAGCCGTTTCTGATTGAATTTCCCAGAGTACGATCAGGTGCGACAACGAACACCTCAGTCGTCGCTTTAACATTTTTCGCAGGCGCCCACATAGCGTCATTAAAATTCTCGAACCTCGGCTGAAGCCTTTCGGAACACCGAAAATATTTTGTACGGCACTAGATTGCTAGAATTTTTGTACTTGCTCTTTGTCCACGGCAATATATTTGCAGAGCTTTCTGGGTGAGTCTTTGTGAGTTGATAGGTTCATTCCTTTTTTTTTATCTCTTGAAATACGTGGCGTTGTAACCGTTGTCTAATATTGTTCCAGGAAGTGTAGAAGGCACATCATTGTAGTTTGATTGTTCCTGTTTCTGTTAACTGTATCTGTATTTACACCTAGGAAGCTTGTCGTGTAAACCGTATCTTCCGTACATTTCATGTATACCTTCTGTTTAGAACGGTGTATATGAGCCTTTGGTTTCAGTACGCGCTAATTTCTGTCGAGCAAGGTCTTTTTCCTTTGTCGTTTGTGCGGGTGTATAGGACCTATAGGTCTCCATCGCCTTTTTTAACTGGTTGAGTTGCAATAGACCGCTTCCAGCGGGCTTCCGTTTGCAAGTACCTTTTTTTTTTTTTTCCTCTAATGAACTACAACGCCGACGTGTTTCTTCGCTCTAGTGGCGTGACTTCGCGCTTCTTATACAGTGAACCGGCACGAGCTCGAGAGCTTTATTTCACCCGCATCGCAGCGCGCTACCTGTTTGACAACCGGGTCCGAAGACGCGTCCCAGAACAGGGTGCTGTCACCTCCGCTTGTCGTCGCAATTGTGCTTGCGCAGGAGCACCTCGCATGTTTGCGCAAAACGCCCTCTTTCAACGGAGGCGCTGTCGCGCGCCTTTAGCGGCATAATGTGATGGGCGCTTTCATGCGTTAGGACTACGAGAAAAGGTTTAAAGCGAACTTGCTGCGCATGCTTTTATCTTTATTGTTATTATTACTCTTTCAAAGCGCTCCAGCGGGCGCCTTTGTGACAAGCAAGCGCCGGTTTTCAGCGTGCGAGGTACATAAAGAGGAGCAGGGAGAGAGAGATGGCTCCGAGGGTGAGCCAAGCGAGCCTGCCCCTCCGAGACTTAATTCTTTCTGGTCGGTTTGTGTTCCTCGTTTACTTTGCGTACTTGAGCGTGAATTAACGCTCCTGCGCGTGCATTTGGTCCGGCCCATGCTCGAGGAGGGACGAGAGATTACACGATCCTTTTCAAAGGCCTCCTCGTGTGGAGAACGGAGCGTTTGCGTGCCTTAGTGACAATTACACCGCTGTGTGTGTTTGTTTTCGTTGTTATTTTTCTTATCTTCAGCCACTCGGACGCGTTTTACGTTGCCGTTCCCTCCATACTCTCTTCTCCCTGCTCTTCCGCTTTTATTTTTGTGAGTGTTTTCGGCGTTGCCATCGTGCGTCCAATGTCGCCAGCGGCAATGTCCAGCTTTTCTTTTGTCGTCCAGTTTTGTTCTCTCTTTGAAAGGTTTCGTTGAAAGGATAGACGCAGTGGGCAAGCTTGCTTTCTCGGGGACCTTAATGCGACCGTAATTGCGTTGATTCACTCGGGCGACGCTTGAAACCCTTCTCCTAGATTTGTCTGTCCTTTGTTAACATGTACGGATGAGTTAGCCCCGTGTTATTTTTACTCCGAGTTGCACAGTTGGTGTTAATGGCTCGTGTGCTCCAAGGGCTGCCCGGCATTGTTCGAGCGCTTCTTTCATTGTGTTGCGGGTTTTGTTACTGCAGCGACGAAAATGTATTATGTATCCCAAATTCAAAACGTACTTCAAGAAAAATAGCACGCGAAAAGTTCGTGTTTCCGTTTTGCCTGCCCAAGTTGCACTTGCGCTAAGAAGAATATCGCAGTGGAAGGTCGTTTATTTAGGCGACGTAGAGATGGTTGACGTGCAACCTACGGGCGTTCCCAAATTGACGCGGGAAGATGTGGCTTCGAGAATGAGCCTTAAGAGGAGGACGTGTGTCGAGCGGGGCTTGTTGAAGAAAACATCAATTCCTAAAGGTAGAAATTGTTTCCTATGTCCGTGCGTGCATAGGGTCACGAAGGACCGCTTCCTCGACTTTCTTCCGCTCGAAGAAAGAATGACTAATTTAAAAGAAGGGCAAGAATGTTAACCGGGCTGTGGCTCAGCTTGCTGTGCGCGAAATGGGCGAAATGCCAACTGCGGTGACCTGGGCTAACGGTAAAAAAATTATGTACCCCTCCGTCTAACGACGACGATGGTTGAACGCGGAGCTTTCTCGTGGCGGATTCTTTGGTTGTCGTTTGAGCTTTCCAAACCGCTTCGGCCCTGTCGAAATGGAGCAATCGGATAGACGCCGGCTTCATAACACTGGGGACCCAGGTTCGATTCCCGCCACCGCAAGCGTTCTTTTCTTTCACGTCACCCACGATCATTCGTCATCATCGTCAGAGAAAGTTGGCTTTCCTGCAGGGCGTCTTCGCGTTACAGACTCATCAGTGAGAACATTAAAGCTCCGCTTTAAAACGTATCCGGCCAACCGTTGACGTTATTTTGAAGCAGCACATGTTACGTGCGCGGTCCGCTTATGTCCCAGGTAGAGACGTCCTTGCCAAGGTACGTTGTATCACAGTAGTCACATCCTGTTTCTAAATCTTCCCAAAGAGGAATGAAGCGTGACCAATTTCTCGTCTTTCTCCTGAAAGGTGGGCTTTCTTGCTCAGGAAGTCATACTGTGGCGGAGTGAGCTTGTAAGGGGTATGATAGCTTCTGTGGTTGAAATTGTCATTAGAGATGCAAGATGCAAGGCTTCGGGGGATTGGGATTTATTAGGCGCGACGACTTGGTAGCGGCTGGGACCGAAGGGGTGGAGAAGAGAGAGAGAGAGAGAGAGAGAGAGAGAGAGAGAGAGAGAGAGAGAGAGAGAGAGAGAGAGAGAGAGAGAGTAGAGAGAGCTAGAGAGAGGAGAGAGAGAGAGAGAGAGAGAGAGAGAGAGAGAGAGAGAGAGAGAGAGAGAGAGTATTCTTTCTCTTTCATGTAGGTGCTCAGCCCTTCGCCACAAAGCACAGAAGTTTCTCATCTTCAGCTGCTTGCGCTGTTGACTTCCCGTTCCTCCGAACATACCGGAAGGGATTCTAAGACAACAGCCATTTCATTAGCTGGCGTCCGCAAAAGGCGTCCACAATAGTCGACACCTGCCGTACAGTCATCTAACTTAATTAAAACTGTTGCAGGGATGAGATTATAAACCAAGGACGCGCGGCGACAGGCAAATGACTTAACTACCCTCCACCGACGCCTAGCGGAATGCGATGTTCGAGGTACTATGAATATGAACTAAAGGATGCCAAGCGCTAATATAGTATTCACAGAAAGGACACGCGCCTCTGATTTCAACCTGACGTTAGAAACATACCGCTGTGTCCGTGGTTGGGCGCTGCCTCGAAGGGGCCCAAGCTGGCCTAAGTCGTGTTGTTAGAACCTGAGATGTGGAAACGCATCTTATGATAGGAGGGGCGCCATTTTCCGTTCCGTGGAGTCCTCATTGTCTGTAGTTTGATAGCTCGGACGCTTTCGCGTTCTCACGTGGGAAGAATATTCCGGGGGTCCTTTACAACTTCTTATTTTGCTAGTATACCTATGGAGCATGTGTCCCTCTAAGACCGAGCCAAGTCATCGCACACGTAGTAGTCATCGTAAGGGGTGTTAAGGCGAGGGCGGTACGTCCAGCAACAGTCCTGCGCCTGGATGATGCCGGCCACTACGTCGTGCGCTTGCTCGTTCGGGTGGGTGTGCTGGCGACTGCCTCGGTGGATAATGGGCCCGCTTATCGTTAGGGCTCTCCCGGGGAGCCACCCCGCAACGTGCTACAAGCACGGAGCTTTTCTTGCCTCCGCCGCTCGGAGTAGTCGCTTTCGCCGACGGCGGCGACGAGGAGGGGTGGACGTTGTTGAGCAGCGGAGATGGTCGCGAAAGGCGCAATTTCCGAGATCAAATAAATGCTTCGGCCGCGCTCTTGTCGGCGGTCGTTGAAAATCGGCTCGCAACGATTCGCTGGCGGCAGCAGCAGCCCATACGCTTTGCTCGGCGCACATAAGCGTTCCTTGGGTTTCCGCCTCCTTCCTGGGCCGTTTCACTGGCGTGTTTCTTGGCCGTTGAGCTTGTCTCTCTCCGCTACCGCGCTCGTTTTTCGGAGTCTATAGTGGTGCTGGGACTCTCCTAGGCGGCCCTGGTGAATTTTGAACAACCTCGGTGCTGCTCGGCTGTGCGCGGTAAAACAGCGGGCCTATTCTTCGTGTCGTTTTTTGTGCCTTCGTCTTGAGCGTCTTTTCTCGTATTAAACGCAGTGTCTCTACTGCGGTCCTTGTTAGGTTATTGTCGGGAGCATGGGGCCTCGCGAACGTGCTGCATCCGTTTGGTGGTAACATAAGAACGAATTGGGGGCAAAGACAAATAACAATTGGAATGGGAAGAGCAGTCTCTTCTTCCTCAAGCCCGAACATCCTTTCGGTGCGCTCGCTTGTTTCTAAGTATTTTGCACGCATCTCGTTTGGTGTCTGCACAAAGTAATTTCAATTTTTTAGCATCGCGTTGCAGTTATTCCACACATTTGTGTTTTAGAAGGCAAATCTTACTTCCCTTTCCTTTTTTTTTCTTTTTCTTTTGCTTGCTTTCATCTCTGTTCGAACGGAGGTAAACCGTTACTTACGAGCTCTGCTTCTCAGCGGGCGGTGTTCAGCACCGGTACCCCTCAATGCCGTTCTCTATCCCCCAGCTTTTTCATTTCGTTTACTTTTCGCTGCGCTTTCTCTTTACCGTTTGTTGGAATCTCGCCGACTCGGTCGGCCCTCTGCGAGTTTTATACAATTTCTGGCACTCCTCGGTCTTTATTCCTCGGCGGCGAGGGGGAACCTGGGGAGGAGCATTTCTCCTCATGAGCGTTCCCGTTCCCCGACGTGGCGGGCGCGTCAGGTCTCCCGCTTCTCGCCCATCTCGTCTGTCGCTTCCTTTTTCTTCCACCGTAAAAGTCTTCTGGGAAGAAGACGCTGCATGCTGTTGCGGGCTTTTCGCTTGGTCTGGGGCCGCTGAGATCCCGTCTGGTAAGTTAGAGACCACACTGCTGTGGGTACTGTGGCAAGCCCGATGTAAAATTCTATCTTTCCCCGCTTCCGCCATCTCCGACGGTATCTAAATTTGTACGTGCTGTGTACTCTTTGCTTTGCCTTTTACTATCATCTTTTCCTCTACAGAACTGTGAAGGAATATTCTTTCTGTCCTTTTGTTCTTTCTTCCTTTTTCTTCTTTCTTTCTGTGCGAATTTATACGCAACGCTCGCCTATACCTCTAATGGTTTCAGTCAGTTTCTACGGCAGTGGGCTTATCCTTGTTGTTTTGAGTTTTCAGAGCGGTTGGCTTTGAGACCTTTTTTCTTGCGTTGTTTTTCGTTCTGAATGACTTCGGTTTACGGTGATGTGCGCGTCTTGGACGCGTGCTTTTTTTTTTTTTTTTTCGCGTAATAAACCGCCGCGGTATAGCTGAGTGGCTCGTTGCGCTGCTGAGCACGAGGACGCGGGTTCGATTCCCGGCCACGCGGCCGCTTTTCTGATGGAGGCGAAGAACGCCCGTGTGTACGAGATTTCGGCGCACGTTAAAGATCCCCAGGTGGTCAAAATTAATCCGGAGCCCTCCAATACGGCGCGCCTCATCGCCTGCGTTGCGTCGGCGCGTTAACCCTACAATCACTCAATTGTTTGTGGTAAGGGGCATCTGCTCAGCAAATCGCCAAAATAAGCTGTTAGCGAAGCTTTCTAATGTTTTTATTTTTATTCTTGGTCCTTTTTCTTCCGAAATCAAGTACTGCTTGGCAACATGTCCTGTGCCTTGAGTATCCTTTTACCGCTCCCTTCTGTTAATGTCTTCTGGCCTCGCCTTTTTGGCAGTAAATTAATAGGCGTTCACCACTACCGCGATCTTTACAAAAGGACAGTGTTGTTTCGCCCACGCGAGGCCTTTATGAACCGAGTCGGTCAGGGTGCTCATTTCACGTGTTCGCGGAACTTGAATGCCCCGTGTATACTAATGCGTCCAGCTCTGCACGGTCGACCAGCCTCCGGTTATAGTGCGCCATTCGCTCCTGTCAGCGCATCAGCTGCAGGAACCCCCTGCGATGCATCCTTCTGCACCAGCGGTTGCGTCGCGAGCGTATCCCGCCTGCTCCTGAAAGCGCACCGTCGCTATACTGCCCACCTTGTTTTGGGGCGCACGCTCCGCTGGTCTCGGCACTATCGGGCCCGCTCTAATTGAACGGGAATCCCGGCCGCCCCCGTGTTTACGCCGTCACGTGCGGGTCGACTATTCGCTGCGTTCGAGTGGTCGAAATTATTAGCGGAACTTTTGGCGTGCTGCGTTGACAAATGTCGCCGCAAGTCCCGGAGGGACGAGACTTCAAAGTCGAGCTCGAATTACCGGAGCCCTTTGAATAAAGTTCGCGGGAGTTTTCATCGCGGGTGTTCCTATTGAGGAAGCTTGCTGCGGCCAGTACAGAAATCGAGGCTTGTTTCCGCCCATGCAACTGACAACTACGGCAGTGTGAGGCTTTGTTACTGGACCTGTTGCCTTCAGTGTCTTTGCTTGTGTGCACTTCCCTTTCATAGCTAGAGGGGACGTTTTTGAGGGAGCGAGTGGGCAATCACAGTGATGGAGCGTGGTTTTGACGTGTTCTTTCATAGAAAGCTCCCGAGACAGATTTTTTTTTTTTTTTTGCAGCTATCGGTAATGCCGTCTGGAAAAGGTCAATTGGCGCATCCAGTCCACAGATTAGATGGCCACAGAATACGCGAGCCAAATACCTACTGCTCTAAGCGCATCAAGGACGGAAATTTGTGTTTCGTTTCCTTCATGCCCGTTTCAAGATGTCCACTATAAGCGAGCCCTGATTGGCTGAGGGCAGCCTACACGGATGTGACGCGACACAAGCAAGGCGGGGTGTTAGTTGCTGTACAGTACTGGATGGTTAAAAGTATTGCAACCGGAACATCGTCAACGTTTCGGGAGGGGCGCGAAATGGTCATTTTTAAAACGGACCCAGCTCGGAATTCCGCCTCAGATAGCTTAGATCTCGCTCAAAAAATTTTATGTCGCGTTTTCCCGTTTAGTCGAAGTCCGGGTGTTATTATCAACGTGTTTGTGGGCGTCACACAAGCAGTGTCACCTCTGTTTTGCTTCTTTTCCATTGACACGTAAAATATTCCGTGGTCGGTTTAAATTTCAACAGCCGCAAACCAGAGAACGAAAAAGGCGTCCAGTACGGCGAGCAAATCACGTAAGTCCGTTGTGCTCTGGCGATAACTGCACCCTTCGCGGTGCTTCGAGGCACGAAATGTAGAAAACTTTCGTTAACCCTGATGCAGGGCCCCTTTAACATTCCAACTAAGTCGCCTTACGCGGGTTCTGATGATAATGAATGCCTTGCGGCACTGCTGAAGGAACATTCGTTCGAAATAAATGGATATATGAGCTAGGACAGTGGACCGTGGTCACGCAGTCAGCATTTACGCGTGGAGGACTTCGAAAGCCACCCAGTGTCCTCTCGGTGTATCTAACTGGTGTGCCTGTAGCTGACCTGAAGCGGTCCCTGCGATTGAGTTACTTGAATAATAATGATAACAAAAACTCATATCATTCTTACGGTTCGTTGGGCAGTTTATATGGTACTTTATTTCTTTCCCAGCTTTCCAGTCGTTGCTTAAAAAAGCACTTTGTTTATTCTTCGTATTTCTTAGGATGTGTCTTCCTTTGCTCCGGATGTTTTATTTGCTGGCTGGTGCTAAAAAGAGCGTATATCTTGACGCGTGCTTCTGCAATATCCCTCAAGTCTTCATTGGCGCACAGCGATGAAAGCTTGCGGACTCGCGTTTGATGGGGACCTGTGGCCAACTGATATTCTAATTCCGTGTCTGGCCATTATGCTTGTTGTGCTTATTTGAACAGGAGGAGGAGAATAATTTTAATTGTGAGTGAAGGCTCTAGGCTCAGCTGGAGAGAACGGGAGAGAGTGAGCGAGGGAAGCTCACATGTGGTGACTTTAAGAAGAAAAATCTGGATGTGTGTCTCCGGGGAGGTTCTTGGGCCGCACATGTGGGCTGGTTCGGCGTGCGGAGTAGACTCCTGGTCTTGCCCGAGCAGTCTATAGACTGCTCTTGCAAGATCATTATTTGTGGTCTTGCATATATGGTCTTGCATTATTTATGGTCTCGCTATTGAATGGACTACTCGTACAAGACCATTACTTGGGGAGAATTTCGCAGTCAGTGGAAGGTAAGAACGCCGACAGCACGAGTGCCTTATAAGGGATGACATTTTAGGGGCATGAATGTGCGGTATCGTATGAATTTGGGGGAGGAACCAGGTGGTGGAGATCAGCTTTGGTGGCATTTAAGGTGCTTTTTAACGTTAACTGGTGATGGACGTCAATATAAATATTGGCGTCCCTCACCAGTTTTGGTTCGTATATTCGTATATACCCGAGCGAACTCCCTACACCACTGGTAACCGACGATAAAATTGTTGTTTTTTATGATTTGATTCTTTTTTCTAAATAAGATTCGGAACTTCACCATTTCATGCAGATTCAAATTATGGTCAGGGTTACTTTGGGAGCTCACACAAACGACGTGAATTTGAAAAGGGAAGCTACTGGATGCGCTGACATTGTACTTGTGGTGGTTTATGGAGCTGTAGGCTTGCTTGAAAATACATTGCCTGGGGCATCGTTACGGAATTGATAATATTTTTTGGTGAATCACCTTACCTTGCCGCATATTTTTGAACACGTATTTTCATTTTTGTACGGTCGTTTATGTGTTAGCGGATGCGTAATTTAGTCTATTTTCGGAAGTATTTCTAAGGTATCCCGTTCCGTCGAGGAAAAATACAGAATTAGCATCTGTATTTTACGCTTACAGCGCGTGTACCGCGATATTTCTATTTCGGAATTGGGATCTCCCCAACCCTGCCTGCAATTCACTGTAGTTGGTTCTGGTTCGGCCTGCGTGTGTGGAGTCAGCTGTCGCAGTAATCATCCTTCATCCCATAGACGCACGTGCCGACGTGATGTTTGCCGTTGCGGAGACGCAGTGGAGGGAAGAATCCTGTTCGTTGATTGATGCCTCGAGCAGCCGCCCCGGCACTCTGTGAATTGCGACGTTAGTTTTTCCAACAGGTTAGATTTACCCGCGCCCAGAGCCGTCACTGAGAAAGACCTGACTTTATGCTTGGAGGTCTCTTCCGCTTTCCGAAGTTGTCAGGATAAAAAAAGAATTGATGGGCCGAGCCACTCATGTGGTGGTGGATTACCCAGGGAAGCTGTTTCAGTTTCACTGGGTTGCACGCATTCACGAAAAACACAAAACACGATCGACCGGGGCACAGTCCGAAGGAGTGCATGAAACCTCCGCCTTTGCCCACCGGTGGCTCCCACGTGATCGGCGGCGGGAGCAGCTGTGTCGCGTTTAACGCCATACTCCTCGCCCTCCACCCTTGTGGTTCCGATTGTGCTGCGCAACACCAACTATAGATGTCTGGGTGGTGTTGCTCGAATGCAGCATCGAAAAGTGACGCCACACTCTCTCCGCCCTCTTCGGTGCCTCAGCTGCTATTGCGTTGCGCCCCCTCTTCGGTTCTAATGCAGTGCCGTTCGCCGACGCCACTCCCTTTCCCCCCTCCCTTTGCCTTTCCCCCGCTGCCACGCCGCGCCCTCTGTACGCGGGTTGCCGTACTCGGGCATTTGCCGGCTCTTTTACCGCCTCCGGGGACGCACGCGGGGGATGCAAGACGTAGACAGCTTCGCTGTAAATAATGACGATGAAAAGAAAATTCATCTTGGGACGTCGGCTAGGAAGAGTGACTAATGGCGATGCATCATCGCGCGCGTCACGGCTCTCGTGTCGGCAGGGAGATAGTGGCGCCGCTAAGGCGGGCGTAAACATGGCCCGCGCCCGTATCGCAGACGCCGTTGATTTGCCACGTGGCCCACTGGGCCTTGTTTTCGGAGGGACAGGTGACGCTATATTGCCTGTAATTGAGATGGACGCGCGTGCTTCCCTAGTTACGCGCCTACACCGCGCGCCGGGCAATAAGAGCAAGCGCCGCGGCCTGCTTCCGCAACGTCGCTGGGGTAACGGCTGACGGGGCTATGCCGTTGGGCTTTTATTGCCGCACATGTCCCGCGCTGCTTGGCCCATCACGTTGTCCCCCGCGTTTCTTTCTCTCTTCTTTTTCTACTGTTTCCTCTTTCGCCTGCCCCGCAGGGAACCGGCTGGTGTTATTTGGCCGGTTTCCGTGCGGAAGATTGTCGTCTCGACACATCCATGATCATTAAACAAGCTACGAGGTGTCTGCTAGCGCGTTGGCCTCCTGCTGTGAAGTCATTGCCGATTGACGAACGCTTCCAGCCGCTGTTATATTGTTCCCAATCTCTTACACGACGCAGCGTCGTGCGAGCTCTGGGGTTTTCTTCTGAGCAAGGCTCTGTTTGTTCGTTCGTTTGCACTGACGGATTTGCCGAGTAAACGCTGTAAAAAGAGTGTCTACTACCAGGCTACCTGGGTATTCAGATTCATTGAGAATCTGGTCGTCCTTGACTACGTAATTGTGTTTTCCTCGGCGATGAGCCGAGTAGGAAGAGTGCCGAGAACCGCTGCTTTGTGTGAAGCAGCTGCGGTAGCGAAGCTCGCTGCGGCTGCTTTTTCGCCAGATATAACAGAACTTCGTGTGTCGTAGTCGTCGTAAGCGGCCAGGTATAGATATTGCTTAAGTATGTCCGCCACGAGGGGGGAGGTGCAAGAGAACTATGAGGAGGAGGAATCACTTTATTGAGCCTTCAGGCTGGTTTACGGAAGCGGTGTGGCCGCCGGTTTGAGGCCGGCAGCGACGTTGGCAGCACGGGTGACCAGAAGTATCTGGACCTCTGGGTCCGAGCTGTCCAGCGCTCCCTCCCACTGCTCTTCATTACCTACGGGTGGAAAAGGGGGTCTTGAAGACAGGCCCACATGGAGTGGACCAGCGTGGCTAGGTCCCCGCAGAGTGGACAATTTGGCGAGGGGAATTGGACCTCATATCTGCCTAGGTGCCGCATCTTCGCTCTCTGTTTTCTCGGCAAGCGGTTGGTTTCATTTGGGCCAACGCTATAACGTTTATTTTCTGTCAGCCATTGATCAGCGTTCAAAGTCGGTTGTTAGTACTAAGATCGGTGCACTAAACAGTTTCAAACGGAAACCCCCTTTATTGCATGAGTGTGGGGAATGTTGCGGCGCCGGTCTACCAAAACCAAGCGAAGAAAGGACGGGGAACGGCACTGATCGTAGGCAAAGGGGGACGTACGCTGAGCCTGCGAGCGCGTGTGCAGAAGGGACTTCAAGCCGATCGGCAGCGGCATTGGCCCCGGTGGCGCTGCGGTCGCAGTTTCGCGGTGACGTCAAGTCGAAGCCGTGCCGGCCGGCTGTCTTCTCTCCGCCCGACGCGTCCAAATCCGTGCCTGTATGCTCTGGAAAAACGTTGTTTCAAGCTTCTGAACCAGTGACAAGGCGAGCGCATTGGACCGAGCCTCGCGTTCGCGAGGGGGAGGAAATACGTGGTCACGCATACGTAAATACCCACCAACCAATTGGTGTTTTTTTATTATTATTATTATTCTTGGGTGTACTGGAGCTACACCTGTTGTTTGAGACGCAATTTTTTGAACGGCTCAGCTTTTGATGAAGAACTGCTGAAGAAGCGTTGTGAATGTCACGTTCACGGCGGTTCTTCTATCACTGCTTCTGCAGGAAGATGACCTGTAATGAAGGAACAGTACGAACCTGTCGGGACAAAGAATAGACAAAAACATGAGGAACGAAAGACGCACCGCGTTCTCGTACTTACAGCGGTAAAAGTCCATACTCTCAACGCTCGCGAAGCGGGGCCGCAGTGGTGTTTTCGTCGTGTTTATTCTTTTTTATCACAGAGTGTGATTGATGGCTGATTCCGAAGCGACAATGTGTAGTTGCGTACGCACTTCATCCCTCCCCTCACGAGGGCTTCTTCATTACTGATGAGTTAATTAATTCAAGGGCAGTGCGTCTGTTTGCACGTCTGAATAACCCATCAGTTGTCATCGTTTTCTATATTTGGTAAGTTGCTTCAAAAGGATGAACTGTACATTGCGTCTTCTTGTTTGGAAATGTGCAAATCTGCAGTTTTGGCACCACTGCGTTGTGAACATGGCTCGTTGCGGGAGAAAGAAACGCAGACTTGCAATATTTGTGCCCCTCTCTGTTGCCACAGGGATTGTCTCATGCGACCTCGCTGGTATGTGGCGTAGAAAAAATATTCACCCTCGAACGGCGTTAGACGCTGAGAAGTGTGCTCAATATCAAGGAGCGAACGAGGTTGCTAAAATACCCAATTTCCCACTGACTTAAGGCTTTACGCGCCAGAGGGTCGGATTCCCGGCGGTGTTCCCTGTAGTGGATGGCCCAAGTTGGTATCCAGTATGGGAAGATTTTGCGCACGGCAATCTTGGTGAGTAGCTGTCTCCCGTTAAACTGCGTTGTTTCAAAATCGATGCTAATTACCCTACTGGCAGCCTCTTCCTTCGTGCGCGTTGTTTACGGGTGCCGTTTGAACGTCACTTCACGCTTAACGGCATTCACCAAGTGACGGACACTAGATAGGTTCAGGGTATAGGCGTGTTAAGAGCACGCCCGAAGAACAAGAAGCAGGCGTATTAGGCGAGCCACCGCACCCACTGTTGTTTGGCACTGGGGGTACCTTACTATGCCGCAACAAACGCAATCTTAGCCCTGTGCATTCACAGTAGGCTTTATGAGAGGGTCACATCGCACCTGCAGGCCCAGCTGAAACGCTTAAGGCTCTCATCTACAGTTCGTAAAGTCACCTTTTAGATGCAAGCTCTTACACTGGCCGTCCTTTCATCCGGCGTCCGTCCGCAACCTCCTCCTTCCCCCCGGACCCCGTTACCGTTCTCCTCGCCATGCCAGCTTGCGTTAGGTGCCCATGCGTGTCCTCTCCCATCACTTCTCTCGTAGAGCGGCTATATAACCACGGCATCTGCAGCGCGCTCCTCATCGCCTTTCCCTCAGTCGCTCTTGCTGCTACTTGCTCCGACTGCTGTCTCCGATGAGTTGAAATGACACTAACATGCCTGCTACCGCGTAATTGGAAATGTACGGTGATTGAGCATCATTTAAGTTCGCTACACTTCAACCCATTTGGGTAACCTACATAAAGGAAACGCGAATTGAACCCCGTGAGATGCCTTGCATCACCCAGGGTTCCCTCGCGGAAGATGGTGGCAATGTTTTTTTAGGCTAGCCGAAAGATCGCCTTTCCCGTGCGTACAGTCGTAACCTCTTCCCTGGACCTCCTTACTATTCTTGGGCTTGGGACCCCATTGCTGCATGCATCCTGCCCAGAACTTGGTCCGAAGACAGAACACAGTGTCATTAAACGAGGGCGTCCACTGCCTTCAGCTAAACGGTACCGAGGTCTTCGTAAAGTGCGCAAGTCTCGGCTGTACTGCCGAATATCCTCTAGCATCTACTCAGCCAAAACCTGTTCTCTTCTCACCCCTCCCCGTGTCCGCTATATACAAAGGATCTTCTCGACTGTCTTACCCACCCGTCACTGCAGCAGTTCTGCTGTGACGGCCCACCACAGAACCTACACCCCCCCCCCCCCTCCCTTGTGTCCCGCATCAATTCTTAGGACGACTGGCTGGGGTTCAATCAGGGCATATGTGCCAAGTTGTCCTAAGAGCACCTAGCGGCCCTCTGCTTTATTGTCCGGGACTACTTTTGGGAGAACTATGCCTCCTAATGCATAGTTTTCGGCGAAACTACCCGGTCTACGGCTATTAAAAGCAACAAGTTCTCTCTCTCTCTCTCTCTCTCTCTCTCTCTCTCTCTCTCTCTCTCTCTCTCTCTCTCTCTCTCTCTCTCTCTCACACACACACACACACACACACACACACACACACGCACGCGTGTGCGTTGGTGTCGGAATGTATAATAGCGCTTTCCATTGGGCGAACAGGAGCACTTCTAACTGCACCCAAAGTGCTCTCGCGAGTTCTGGCGTCTTCCAGTGGTCGGGCAGGAGCAGGGGCGTTGTGTTTCATTGGTCGATGAGGAGCACTTTTTTGGCGCCGAGAGCAGCCGAGAGCAGTTCTCGGTGCTCCGTCGCCAGAGGTGGAGTAACAGGGAACGCCGAGGAAGTCACATGACTTCTTTTGCGTCACTTCTGGTTTTATCCCCGGGTTATAGTGCTAGAATATACTCTAGGCACTATACCCGGGTGGCGGAGGAAAAATGGCGGAATCCAGCAGCCGCGGTAGTCGCTCAGTGCGTACGGCAGCAGCTAAGCGCGGCCGTCTGGACAAGGAATTGCTGCTACTTTTAGATGATGAAAGCACCACATATTCAAGCGCAAGCTCATCATCGGACAGCAGCAGCAGCGACGACGACGACGACGATTTGACATTGCATGAGTATGTTCGAGCACCTGTTCACCCCGCCGGAGCAGCGACCGAAGGTAGAGTCGTATCTGGAAAAGACGGTGGACGCTGTTATCGTTCGCAGCTAATTTTTGGGAGACACGATGGTGACCCCTTTATCATGAACATGAACATCCGCTCGGCTTCTTCATTCGTCGCCATGCGGAAGGCAGACACAAAACCACCGGCACGTATCTGGCAAAACTGGCGAGGAATAACTGCGTGCGGACATCACGAGCGCGCGAAATGCTCCGGGAAGCGAGCGCGGGAAACGTTTGGTCACATGACTCTTGACATCTCGCCCTCCCCCTCTTTTCACTGCTCCCGGAGCAGCGCGAATGTTTCATTCGCGGAACGAAAGCACACGTCCCCGTTACTCCTGTGTGCTGCTCTGGCTGCTCGCTCCACTTGCTCCTGTTCGCCCAATGGAATTCGCCATAAGACACACAAACCGTTTGGTTGCCTGATGTGGGCGCACAATCTTTGCATCGCTTTGATTTCGCCTTGATAGCACGGATACCACCGCACATGCCAACGTAAGCTTTGCGCAGACCCACGGTTGAACGGCCTCGCTGTGAGCCAGCAAGTAACCCATGATCTCCGATGTCGCTTGGATCCTCGCGCGTAACCTTCTTACGTACGCTCGCTGCAGGAAGAATGATGAAAGCGCTACTTCGAATTGCAAGCGCTTTGTGTTATCCCGAAGACGAGAGTTAAGGAAATTCCAGAGGGACAGGAAAAGCTTAGAATCATTGCGAAAGAAAAAGAATACGTAAATATTGTCCGATATTTATGTCCTTTCCTCTTGTAGAGCATGGCTCAGGAGAACCTAGGGGAAAAAATTCATTTCGCTTCCATTTTGGCTATTCAATGACGGTTTCGGGCGTGTGGTGCTGCGCGCTTATCGCCCGCATTTTCCCGTTCCGTTTCGCTTCTTTTGCGTTGTGCGTCTCGCTTTTGCGTCTTCCCCGGCCGATGTGTCCGCCCTTCAGTTCTGCGCTCGTCGGGGGAAGCGATTGTGGGCCGTTTGCGTTACACTTTGTCGGCGCCGGAAGCGGCTCATTCTCGCCGCTCCGACTTCGGGAAACGATTTCTCCTCGCAATCGCGTTTTCATTACGACCGAACGAGCCGCCACGGCCCGGGGCTGCAAATGGCTCCCCCCTTTCGCCTCTCCTCTTCTCCCGCATCGGCGCTCGTTGTTGCTTTTATGTCGGCTCGTTTCCGAAAGGTGCGTGACGCCGTTGAATTGGGAAGCGCGAGGAAGGGCACGGGGAAGGGCGTGTCGGTTTGTGCGGACGTCGTTTCAAATTGAGATCCAGATTAGATAAGCTAATAACGGACGTGTCGGTGACGTTAGTGCGTGGCGTCTCTGATCCTCGCCGCTCGTCCCAGACCCGAAGCGGATCGGCGACCGAATGCCCGCGGAGGAAGGAATGGAAAGGATGTTTTTTTACTTGCTTTGGAGCGGCATTTTAGGCTTATGAGCTTCTATCGCGCTCTAAGCGCAAACGACCTCACTGATTCGCGGCGTTGAAAATGTCGCAACTAACTGTCTCTTTTTGATCTGGCAATCTGGTAAGTCGTTACGACGGGCGGTTAAGACGTCCTAACTAACACGTGTCACTAGACAAAGTTTCTAAGACGGCTTTTCTTGACACACCCACAAGGAAGAGCTGATTTTAGGTGACCGAGAATGGCCGATAGCGTGTCGGATTGTGTGATCCACCATTTATTTCGGCGTTGACTAAATAACAACTGCGTGACAAAAACCGTGCCGACCCAAACATAGACAGTAGAACCCGAGCTACAATGCATAATGAGAAAGGCAATAGATTAATACACGAATAAAACAGCGCGAGGAGCAGGACACGAGTAAAGCGGACAAAAACTGGCGCTGACTTACGACTAGGTTTTATTAAAATGAACCGCAAAATATGTATGGGAAGTACAAGAGCACATAGTAAAGATAGGATGCTAGGAATATGATTGCTAATCAGTCGTATCACCGACGACAGTCACGCCGCCTAAATAGTATATCTCTCTTGCGTGTAGTGCGGATTGATGGTATGCTAACACAAGAGTCCCCCTTTTTGTAGATTATGAACGCATCCGAAACTTCACGGGAGTGTTGGTCCGGGTATCTGCTCACAATCGAGGTGCAGTCGAGCTTTGGCGAGCAGCCGTGCTTTCCGCAATGAGTTGCCAGATGCTTCCCCTGAAACTTCATCATAGAAATTTTCATGCTCGCGCAGGCGGTCATTAATGCAACAATCTGCCCTACGTACGACTTGCCGCAGGACAGCGGGACGCTGTACACAACACACACATTGCCTGCTTTTACGCCTAATGTAACAACGCCTGAAGTTTCTGTCATCGCTGTTCACTTCTCTGTGGAGCCGGGCAAGCTTGTCGGGGGCTGAAAAAACCACTCTAACGCGATACTTTCTTTCCGTTTTCATTATCTTGCGGGACACACAGTCCAAATATGGAATGACTCTGTTATTTCGTTTTCTTTGTCGAGGCTCTTCGCGGGCCTACCTTCGCGAATTTTCTTTAGGAAGGTCCCTGAAAGGATTATTATATCAATAGATGCATGGAACGTGCAACAGCCTTAGGAGATAAGTGCGCTGGACATGTTATAAGAGATAAAAGGAAAGCGCTGGGTGCAACGCGTCTTTTCTTCTTGTTTTTTTTTTTTTCGAGGCACCGATGAGTTTTAAACATTGCGACGTTGTGTGCTGTTAAAATATGTGTGGTCACCCTTCACGTGGTCACTTTTCACGTCAGACCGTGATCTAAAATAACGCGTAGATAGCAACGGAGAAAGCATACATTAAACTCTCAACAGAACGTGCTGTGCGAAAAAGAAGCGTCGTCTAAAATTGCGTGGACACACGGGACCCATCATCGTTCCCTTCTTGACTTCATCCATGAAGCGAACCTTTTCGTGTTCAACCGATCATTTTTCCTCCTGATCGTCTGATCGTATACCCCTTCATAAACACCCTGCGGCAAGGTACACGTTTAAAAAAAAAACGCTGCCAGCATGTAGACTCGATTTTCACTTTGGTTGGGTTTGCCAAAAAATTAGCGGCGCTGCAGTTAAGCAGTGTGCTGTAAACCAAGCTAGGCAGTGTCGTCCGGGTTCACCACTTGGAAGCGAAGTATCGTTGAAGACGATGTTGTAGAATTTTATTTGACGACTTTAATGTAACATGCGACGTCAGACTACGTTTATAAGCTTGATAACCTCCTTGCACAACGGGATGCATAGAGGCGTTGATTGCTCAATTACTGACCAACGCTTTTAGCACGGCTGGAGCAGCCACAATAAAGCGGCGTCGCGAAAAAGCGACGCTATGTTTTACACTCTTAAACCTCATAAAAAAAAAAACATTCATACTACCAGAAATCACCGGAAAAAAAGCAGCAACAGGAAAGCGTTAAGACAGGTACTCATTTCTTTAAGAAAAAAAATCCCGTGCTAGCTCCACTAACGTGAAACCTGGGGAGGGGCGAAGCATGCGGTGTATAAGTGTATTCTAAGCGCCTTGGCGTTTTGCCCATGGAGATGAAACCGTTGAAGGGTACAGGTGTACAGCTTTGCTGTAAAAGTCTCGTGTCTTTGAAGCACGAAGCATTCTAGCGCGAGGCGTTGGAAAACGAGCGTCCCGATGGTCTAGTACCGTGACTACATGAGACGATGATGACATGAGACGCCGACAACCCGAGCCCCAAAGGGGCTTCGCCCCTAAAAGAAGAGCAGGTAGCTTCTTGCATCGGAGTCAGCCGTAAAGCGGTCCAACGATAGGAGTGAAAATGTGCTTTGGTGGGTGGTAACCTATGGTGTGGCTTAGCGTTACATTGTCACGTATCTGTACTCACAGAAGGGTCCCTACCATACACGATGTCCCAGCTGATACGCACCAAGATCGCGGTTGAGTATATTCTTACACAGTCACCAAGATTTTAAAAATCGTGTGCCCCTTAGTCTAACTACGACGATGATTGCACGCGAAGCTTATTTGTGAGAAATTACTTGGTTGTCGTCTGAGTTTGAACTTTGACCCGTAGGTCTGGACTTTGACTAGTTGAGCTTTGACTTTGACTGGCACGCAGTTCGGACTTTTGATCGCAGCGGCTTTGACTTTAGCACTTCGCCATTGGATTTCGCATGAAGGAACCTTCGCGTTCAACCATCGTCGTTAGACGGAGAGAGGCATGATTTTTACTGCGAGACAGTACATCTCCACCCCACCCACCCCTTCCCAGTTTTCATTCCGGTGAAGCCGATTTACTAGGCGCCGCAGCGGCGCTCCACGTCGCCACCCTCGACACGGCTTTCACAACTGTTATTCCCCTCGCCACCACCAATGCCTCTTTCATAAGCTGCGCGGTCGGCTGATAAACAGCGGGAACGCCTTAGCAGGCGTTACCAGAGCGACTTGCCCGCTCTGAACACCGACGTGAGTCCATAATTCCTTTTTAGCATGACAGGCGTTCCGCGCGACATTTTCGCCCGTGTATTTCACGCCTAAGCACGCGCCCATCACCGGTTGCCGGTTTATGCGTGCACGGGTTGGGGGTAGAAGTAGGGGGGCGTGCGTGCACCGCTAGTCTTCATGCCGCTACCGATGACATGCGCGTTGTGCTGGCGGGAAATTTAAATGTGGAAGTCTCGCAGCTTTGTGCGACCTGTCAGCTGTCCTCAATGGTCGAGTGGTTTGGGTTTGGGTTAGTGTGTGTTACACAGGCAGTGAGATGCCTACGACGCGGGACGGAAACGAGCAGCCACATGTTTGTCCACTAGAATAAAGCTCGAGTCCTTCCAGGTTTTCACTCCCTATGGACAGACGCGTGTCGTTCGCTCGGAGGAAGAACAGCGGGAATCGAAGGAGCGTCTGCCGGAACAGAAGCGCGAATGGGTGCGAAAACAACAGAAATCCGCCGCCGCCGCCGTTTCCTCCGCGAGTTCCAGGTCGCCGAGTAGCTGGGAATCTCTCCTTGATTAACAGCATTGTCGACGTGAGCCGGCGTATTGCTTGTACAGCTTGAAGGGATGTCAGAGCGACAATTTTGGCGGTGTCGTTCCCTTCTAAGCACGCGCACATAACTGGTTGCCGGTTTATCATGCACGAGTTGGGAGTGGAGGGAAAGGGAGGGGGGCGTGCACGCGCAGATATAGGTTTCATGCCCTCACTGATGAATGTCCGTTGTTCTGGCTGGAGTTTTAAACGTGTACGTCCACCGTTGGCGAACTTTCCGGTGTCCTCAGGGGTCGAGTGGATTGTGTTGGTGTGCTACGCAGGCAGTAAGGTGCTTACGACGCGAGAGGGAAACAGACTTATGTTTGCCATGTTTGTCCGACAATAAATCTCGAGCCCTTCAAAGTTTCATTGGGCTAAGTGCTAATTGCTCGATCGCAAATTACAAACAAACGTGTTTTGTTTCATGCATTTCGTGGAGTGCGTCCAGCTTGGCAGGTCATCCTTCTTTACAGAGTGGAAAGGCACTAATTTTTCTGTCTAATTTCGTACGTCCAGCCGCCCCTCTCCAAATCCAGACACTTCGAACGTGTCGGAATAGCGGAATCGCAAAGACGTCGGCTTCATAACGCGAGGGAACCGGTTTTGATTCCGACCAGGTGAAGCGTTTTTTTTTTTTCTTCTTTCAATTCACCCAGTACCGTCGTTGTCGTCAGAGAAAGTTGGCTTTCCTGCGGTGCGTTTTTTACGCGACCTACTCCATGAGTGAGACGTAGAAAGCTTCGCTTCAAAAAATGCTGTGTAGTTTACAGCCACAAGGATCAAGTGAGCATCGTCAGCCATCGTGCGGAGTAGCGACTATTGATTTCGAATTGCGCTGAGATGATAATTAAATTTAATTGACCTTTTTTGTAGGTGGTTGGATCGGATGTGTTCTTGGCTGTTTGTGTCCTCGAAAGCAAGACCCACGGCCTTTCGTTGGAGCTTTCTTCTTCCGTTATTTAGCGCAGCGCTTCACTTGCAGCTCTGGATAAAGTCCACGTACAGCGTTAATCACCGATCACTCAGCATCTTCCATCGTAACTTCCTCAGCACGGTTTAATTTTCGCCCATCGTGGAAACGGCGACAATTAAGGGCTTCCGGGCGGACCAGCACGCGCTGTACTGTCGTACGAAAGTTGCGAGTTGTGCGCTGAACTTTGAAGGCCTTCGGTGCTACTTTATAATAGGCTTTCGGAAAGCTTACGTTAATCGAATTAGACGCCTCCCCGCTTTTCCAACGGTGTTCTTCTGCTAAACTCATTTGTTAGTTTATTGCGTAGGCCCAAGATGCTACACTTTCGGAAGAATGAAATGCGACCTCACGCGTGGCATCCAGCTAAAGTGGCATTTTACCGACATAGTTCTTTAAGGATAGAATACAAAAATTCCCTCGCGGCAATCAGCTTAAGCGGCGTTTTACCGGAAAATTCAGGGAAGCTTGCACTCATGCGCAAGGCGAAGCTGTTGTATACGTGAGCATTGCCAGACGCATAGTTAAGTTTCAGTATCATTGTTTATTTGTATGGCTGCAGTGTCAGTAATCGTCGTCCGATGCATCAAAGAGGTCGTCGTCTTCGTGGTGAGTGTTGGATCCAAAGTCATCCTCAGCATTGTAAACTTCCAGCAGCTCTTCGTCATCGGCTCGAGGCAGCGGTGGCGGGATCTGCAAGCCGTCTCGGGAAGGAGTGGCACACTCGTAGCCATGTCTCCAATTATCTATAACGGTCTTCTGGAGAATGCGGCGGCCGCAATGACCTCTCCCAAGCAGACTGTCTTTTCATACTTAGCATTAGCGCTGGAGCTTTAGTTTTTTTATTTTTTTTTTTTTTTACATGCGGGTAGCGCTTGACAACAGCGCTGGATTTTTTTTTTTTTTTTTTTTGCTAGAGCCACTGTGCGAGCCGGGCACTCGGGGGTAGCCGCGAGGCACCCGCTCACGAAGGCTAGCCATTTTTTTTTATTTTTTTTTCCTGCAACGGCGAACTTACGGCTTGTAAAATGGCTCCTCTTTTAAAACATGGTTGCCCCTTAGTGCGCCGCGAAAGGGCGAAAAAAGTTTTTTCTGAGCGCAACCCCCACCACACCCCGACCTCACCAAGGAAGAAAGCGTAATCTTTCGTCGGCTCCAAACAGACACGTACACACACGGAATAATCATGAACCGCATGTACCCCACGCAATTTTCAAATCTCTGCCCTTACTGCGACATATCCGACACCTTGGCACACATGATCCTGGAGTGCCCTTGCGAAGACCGCCGTCCAGACCCACCTGTGGATAGCCGAGCATCCTCAACAACCCTGACTTCCGCACCACAAGACGATGCAAGCGCCCATACCACCGGTGACCACGACATCGCTGAAAAGTGGGAGGCACTGCTCGTCTACGAGGATCCGAAGAACCAGAAGAATCTGGTGAACCGGGCGAAGACGGCAGCCACCGCCAGAGGTTTCCTGGACTGAGGAGACCTACCACCTCGGACCGGCAAGGACCAAGTCCTAGCTAGTCTTTTCAGCCAATAAATGTTTATTTTTTTCTCTCTCTCTGAGCGTGCGGCAATCCTGCGATTCAAGTTTGTTCTGGGACTTCGCGATACAACTTCAACATTAATGTTCCTGGCGAGCTATTAAGGAGTAGACGTGAAAACTGTTCCCGTCATTACGAAATAACCTTTAAATAATTATTTCTCTCTCTCTCTCTCTCTCTCTCTCTCTCTCTCTCTCATCGTCTCCTCTCCTCCTCTCTCTCCTCTCCTTCCTCTCCCTCTCTCTCTCTCTCTCTCTCGCTCCTTCTCAAATGTGCTCGTAATTTGGTTGATAGCGAATCGTTTGCTTCATCAGTGGTGAACTACTGCGTGCCAATTTGAAGATCGAACAGGGGCGCCAGATTTCTCGATCGCGATAATTTGTTTGGGTTACGTTCTATTTATTTACAATCTCCCTTTTGCCTGATATATCATGTTGACTGCGAGCTTGGCGCTTGCAAGAATAAACGCTATGGCTCATTTCGGCTTACGTCCTGGCTCGTTTTATTAACTGGCCAATAGTCATTCTTCTTATCGCTGTGGTTTCATTTACCTTGGGGTGACGATCTATGCATTTTTTGTTAACATATCTAAGAGGTAGTTAAACTCAGAGGGCGTATTCTGGCCGTTGAGCTGTGAAATAAAGCGGCATGGCGGCCAATGGGGCACTCGGCAGTGTGGGTGACTTGGTTAACCATTATTGACACATATTAACGTATATACCGGAAGCATAATATTATATTTCAAATAACGGCATGAAACGACCATGGAAGGAATACAGTAACCACTTTTAGTAGTGCGTTTATAACAACATGTCGCTTAAGCCTCGCGTTAAGTGTGTCAGCGACGACTATTTCAGCCGCTCCTGGAGGAATTCGTGTCGCTATTAATATTATATCGTAGACATTCTGACACATGCCGTCGCCTCAGCGTCACACCTACAAAGTTATAGCGCTGACCTTATTGCGCTGCACAGCGTTCTCGTGGTCTTCATAATGATTTTGGTATGCCGTTTCGGCGGCGATTATGCTTCCATTATCGCGGCACAACCGCAGCGTCTATCGTTAACTTCGCCAATTTATATGTCTAGCTTGCCTTAATGGAGGCGCTTTCAGAAACACCGAACGAAAAATCAAGAAAAGCGGCAGTGCTTTCTCCCACAGTCCCTGCAAATGAAAAGGTGGTGAAATTGTCTACAATAACGGCTTTTTGGCTGCCCGAATCTTCTGCTCCCGGTTATTCCTTTTCAAGCTCCAGGTCATTGACCGAACAATCTTAAGTTCTTACTTTCCGTGCTGCGCGCGACCTGGCGTGTAGCTCTCGAGTTTTAAGCGTGGTTTCATTTGGTGTTCTCGTGGGCTTCGTTTGTGTCTGTAGTGTGTGTGTTGAAAATGCGCTTTCATCTGTGTACTAACTCTAATTCCTTTCTTTCTCTTCTTTCTTTCCCGCCCTTCTTCCTTCAAATCTTTCCTCTCTTCAATCCACACCTTTGGACCTGATGCTGCTTCGTCTACAGTTCAAAGTAAGCATCACCCTCTTCTTTTCTCCTTGTCGCTTTGGCACTTTGGAAATGTGTTTCTTTTTATTCCATTTTTCGTCTTTTCCTCTTGGAACAACATTGTCTAGACCGTGTTTTTCGAGTTGTGTCTAACGTATGATTGCGAAGTAAACAAACGAATAAACGAAAAGCAATTCGAAATGAAACACGAAGAAACCCTGCAAACCAGCGCGTTAACAGCAGCCTTCCCTTAACGGCGGAAATTCCGGGTTTTCTGTTTATTTATTTTTGTCGTCCTCCCCGCATCACTACTGCGCTGGCGATCGCCCGCTTTTTCTTTTTTTGCTCTTCTCTAACTTTCCTCTCGCGAATTAGCCCCATTGCTCCGTGTTTCCCCGACAAATGTGTTGATTGCCGCGCACTTGCGCGCCAAGAAGAGCGCAAGCCGCGGTTTGCATGCGGGCCCAGTCGTCGTCGCCGCGCGAAGCCTGTCCGGCGTGTTCGCGGTGGTGGGTCCTATCGCGCGAGCCACGCTCAGGCGCTTTGCGAGCCCCGCCGTGGCGTTCGCTTCGTCTCTTGCCTCGTCGGCGGCCGGCGGAAGAGGAGGGGCGGCACGCAGGGGGCCATTGATTTCCCCCCACCCTTCTGGTCCCATCTTAGCGGGCCGCGTGATGTCCTTTGTGTGAGTGGCCGGCCGGGCAGCCCGCGGCCGTAATGGGCCACTGATGGTTCGAGCACCCTTGCCGCCCTGAGGGCGTGGTGCTCATTGATTTGCAATTACCATTTGGCGCGTCCCCCCCCCCCCCCTTCTTTCTCGGCCCCTCTGCGGCCGTTCGTCGCTTTCTGTCATGTTCGTTCTTTGTCTCTTTTTTTATTTCTCGACGCCGTTCCTCTACTTCCCCTCTGTACGAAACGTTTAGAGCGCGTTAAATTCTGCAACATGAATAACTGCGCTGACAACGTTACTTTGTCCCGGTTTTATCTTCCTGCGTTGTATGGGTGGCCCTAATTCTGGTTGTCGTTTGATGCGCCGTGAAATAGATCCGGTCGTGGGGCGATTCGTTGACCTACGTGCGCTAACGGAAACGCCGTTTTGGTGTCGCTGCGCCGTTCTGTTCGCTTGTTTTGTTGTTGTTTTTTTTTTTAGATCGCAAGTTAATCATCTGACAGTGTTCTGGTGGAGGGATATTTCGACCGTGTTCAACGGGGTGAATGCACTGTGGGCAGGGCGTAGTGAATACAAGGGTGCGAGCTTCTCAAAAATCGTCAGTCGCTTTGCCTGCCGGGGAACAAATGAAAGGAAATAAGCGTTCTCACTGTTTAAGCACTGCACAATTTTAACAGGTGGCAGCTTTTAGTATTTCTCCAATATACCTATGTTCGGTATTCAGTGTGGTAGCGAACAATTTCTTGCAGCCATATCTCTTACTGTAATAGTGTAGCTTGTAGATGGGCCATAATAATCGAATATTTAGGTGGGATTTTGTGCTGCGCCGCGACTAGCAGAATTGAAAAGATGGAGTTGTGGTGGGGGAGGAAATTTTTAAAAAATGTTGAATGCAGACCAAGTTAATGTTCCTCCTATCCTAAGTGGACGAATGTCCTGGCTCTTTGGGAAGGTGGACTTTGGCGGAAACAAGGCGGGAAAGAGAGGGAGCAAAACCTGCCCGGGCAGCTTGACCAGACGTGTGAAACGGGATGGAGGAGCGCTCGAATGGATTAATTGGTGGTTGGGGGGGATGAGGTATTTCTGCAGTATTATTCCTTTCGAATCTGTGTACAATAATGTCCTGCTTGCGTGCGTTCTACAATCAGTGGTGGCTACGAGGGTAAACGGCCTCCAGCAGAATACGCGGGATCAGTTATAGTATTTGTGGGCACACCAATGACACGCTGATCGTGCTGTCTTTCGTTCGGCACAGTGCCCACATACTGTGACGGTAGAAGTTGATTGATTGATTGTAGGGTTTAACGCGCCGACGCAACGCAGGCGATGAGGCGCGCCGTAGTGGAGGGCTCCGGATTAAATTTGACCACCTGGGGATCTTTAACGTGCGCCGAAATCTCGTACACACGGGCGTTTTTGCTTTTCGCCTCCATCAGAAAAGCGGCCACCGCGACCGGGAATGGAAACCGCGACCTCGTGCTCAGCAGCGCAACGCCTTAGCCTAAGCCTTAGACTAAGCCACCGCGGCGGGTGACGGTAGAAGTTGCCAGATAAAGATCCCCAGGTGGTCAAAATTAAACCGGAGCCGTCCACTACGGCGCGACTCCTCGCCTGTGTAGAATCGGCGTGTTAAACCCTACAATCAGTCCATCAGAAGTCACCAGAGCCCACGTATGGGATATCACGGCCCGCGTATCGCGGGTATCGAGGTTCAGTCGAAGCCGAAGCACTCCTTACAAAAGTACAAGCATGGCACGCTTTTCTTGTGTTCTCTTTTACTTTTATGGGGGAAGGCCAGCTTTTCGTGGCCAACTTACGATTTAGCTAACAGCTGCGAAATTGGTCCAGCAATCGTTCTAACGATCAAGTGAATATTGGGCGTTTGTTTCGTGTTCTGTTTGGTTACGTCCATGATGTGACGACGTAAATCTATGCGTCTGCCAAAAAGCCGAGTGTGTGTATAGCGATGCGGGCTACCGAGGCTAGATTTTTTTTAAATTACGCAGGGACTGCTAACCGAAATCTGTCTGCTCAGAAATTGCCGGTGCTTCTGTGACCCCAAACGAGCCGCACGTGTGGGTAAATGAATATCGTGCGCTCAGCTTTGCTGCACGTAATGAGAGCGTTGAACATGCGGGGCTTCCGTGGTATGCATGTAAAGAAATAGGTGAGAGAGCATGTGATTTAGGACGCCTCTTTCGCTAGGACGCTAGGAAAAGCTCCCGTGTAAACGTGGGCGCGCATTCCCTAAGGTGTATGAAAACGTCTTCGCCAATCCGGCCTGTATTTAGCACCGGGGGATCAGGCATAAAGATAAATACGTCACAGCTGCAGCGAGCCGTGAGTGGAAGTGAAACCTAACTGTGTGCCAGCCCTAAAGAAAAGCGTTCTGTCTAGAGAAAGAGAGGGAGGGAGGGGGAGCGTAAAAGCGTTAACTTTCACTTTTGTTGGAGAGAATCGAGCCGACCGCAGGCAATATTCATCGTCGGAGTCAATAAATCGCCTAGCATTCCCCACTCCTTATTTCCTTAACCCGGTATTCTGAATGAAGGTATTTCTCTCCAGAGAAAGAGCTTCATTCAGTTCTGCCATATAACTGACTGCCACTTCTCTGTCAGCGCACAGTAGCCTCTACAGCGCTGCTTCGTCTCCAGCCAGGGGCTGTCACTGCGTCGGTAGCTTTGTCCGACGGCGCCTCTATTTGACGTTTCACGCACCGGCTGTTGCTGAGAAGCCAGTGTCAGTTTCAGCGCCCCTTTTCCTTCTCCTGCTCTCCTTTCCATTGCGCCGTACATTCATCGCACCGGCACTTCGTGTCAGGCCTGTTTTAAGCCCCTTTTCCCCCAACCGCTTTCGACTGTGCGAGCCTTTCCGGCAGCTCACGACTGTCTGCTCTTGTCAAGCAACGATTCGGGCAGATTTGAATTGTGGTAGCCAGTGGCCTCCGGGTTCCGTTGATTTTCCAGTGTAGAGTTCATGTGCTCGGTGTCAATGTCTGCTGATACTGCTTGAAGTTGAACACGAACTGATTGAAAGCAGGCGATCTGCGAGCAGCAGTCAGTGAAGCAGCTGTCGCTGTCACTGTCCTGTAGGAAAACAAAGGGGAAGGAAAAGGCGCTGGAGAACGAGTGAATCCTGTTGGGTCTACGCTGCGCGTGCGATGTGTGTGTGTAAGAGGGAAGTGCTAAAGTGTGTAAGCTTATTCAATTTGCTTGAATATGCGTGGACTTTATTTATTTTCGAGCGAGCAAACTAAAAGAAAGCCCAGCCATGAACGTACTACTCTGTAACGAGGACATGTTAGGTTTAACCGCATTACTCTTGTGGCATATTTTCGTTTTGCATAACTGCCTAGTGTGCTACAAGCGGTAACTGAATTCCGCGAGGTTCGTTTTTCTACACTTACTAGTACGATGACTGATCACTTCGATGAGCTTAATTTCCTCGACTAGCTCGTTAGCGGTAACTAATTGGAAAGTAATATTTAATAACAATAACATGAGCTCTTCTAAGACAATTAGTGAACCCCTCTTCACTAAGTATCGGTCTTCGCCGGCCCCTTTTAGAGTTCAAGAAATCCTAAATAGGTATAAACGGCTATTTGAGCTGTGGTCCCCTGAAGAGTTCCTTTTTGACAAGCAGCACGGCCTTGTCACCATGATGATAACGCTGGCAATGACCGTGTGGCTGCTGTGACGTTCGTGCACATGGACACTATGCTGGACTGATTAACTGGTTTATTAAGATTCAAACCTGATGTAGCCGATCACTTTGTGGGCCCAAATGCATGCGGGGCCGTACTCGATGCCTTAGTTCTCACGTTTGATTCTGGGATCACTTTTAACACATTATTAATAATTTGACACTTTTCACTGGAGAAAGCACCTACATGAGGTCTGGCCGGGGGTTCGACATCGCAGTTATATATATTATGTTACAATATGTTAATCATGCTTTGTTAATTATAATATATTACACCTTGTGCATTGGTGTACATGGTATATTGCCCGATTTTCCTCCCCGTGCTTGGCGCTCTGCAGACGCCTCGAGGACAAAAATAAGAGCTACGAGTTGGAAGCCCAATACTTTTGACGTCATGGATTAAGTGGAGGAGACTTTCTAGTGTTTCGTAAACATTGTTAAAACGCAGCTTGAGGCGCATTGAGCCGGTAAATCGCTGCAGCGGAGAGGTTTGCGCGACTCCTAATGCTTGTGACCAGTGCAGGAGTATTGCTTGGCCATGTGGCTTCGCGTGTAGCCTGAACGCCACGCGAGAGTAGACCCGTCGGTAGGGATGATGTCTTCGAGCTTCAGCGCCCACGTAACTCACGCCGACCCGCAGCATAGGAAGTCGCTAACGGCACGGGTCATGTATGTCTACAGAGTAAACGTCGCTCTTCCCGAGAGCGTCACCTGAGAGTTCGTTTTGCCGCAATAGCACCCTGCTTGCAGTGGTGCACCCTTTACAGGGCGCCAGCGTTCGTGGTGGCTCTCCCGTCGATGGTTACATCGCGAGCCTGCTCGCGGCGGCTTGAAGTTCGGTGATTGTGTCTTCGGAGGTGTCGAAATTTAAGCCAGGTTGGGGTTGGAAAATGGGCCGCGTCGCTCTCCCAAGTACTGTTAAGGCCATGTATTCACTTTGATTTAGCCCGGGCGCTAACCTTCGGCTATCGATTCAAATATTTGTATTAATTCCCAGAGCCCTTCAATAGAGTTGCCTTATGATGATACTTCTTCAGGACTTTTAGATGCTGCTGCTCCTTCATTCCTCTACTTACATTCACCCTTGGCCACTTCGTTTTCCGTGAGACTTCAACGACAACTAACTTGCGCAGTTCTGCGCTGACCGTGCATTCGCATTCAGAGAACCTTTCACTCTGGAACTCGAATTCGCTTCGTCGTGCCTCCATTGGCGCACTGCTCATGCTTTGCCCATACAGTTGTTAATCTGTTGAGGGTGTGTGCGAGGTTACGGAAGGTGCTACCCGCATATACGTTTCCGTTAGCATTCCGGCTCCCATTTCACTTACATAATATGAACACACCATCCGCACGAATTAGCCATGTTTTTATTGCGGGCCTCATTGGTTTTTAATTCATTAGTGATCGGGGGTAATTGAACGAATTTCAGTCCGCGACGCGTAGTTCACTTTTGCGCACGTTTTTCTTAATATCTCGCCTCATTCTCTCGTGTAGCATAGATTATGGTGAGGAAACGCTCTACACCACTAAACATCGATGTGGTCGGTCACCCTGCGGAAGTAAAAACTAGTATTTATTATGTCGCGATAACTATTGAATTGGTCAACTTTAATTAGCCAACATTTCAATTACGTTTCTAAAGTTAAGTGTACGTTAGGTGGCGGATTATGGTTTCAAATATCTTATTCGATTGTTCCACACGCGCTACGTCTTGCGCAACTATTTGAATGGAATTCTGAAGGCGTTCGCAGAACTGCGTCGTATATTCCCTAGAAGGTGCAAGCGCTTCCAGAGCGTTGAATATGTAAGATTTTGATGGATTTTCTGTTATAATAACTACCTCAGTTCGATTTCGGTCACATTGCGAACGACATTCGGTATAAACTGATTGGAGTATACATTGGGAACGAAAATTTTTACAATAAACTTTGATTGCGGCGGGCACTTTTCCGATAGAGGCGAAAAGCGAAAACACCCGTGTGTTCGAGATTTAGGAGCACGTTAAGGATCGCCAGGTGGTCAAAATTAATCCGGAGTGCTCCAGTACGGTGCGCTCCTTGCGTTGCGTCTGCGTGTTAAACCCCACAATCAATCAATCAATCAATCAATCAACAACAATTTTAAGGCAGAGGGAAATTGGAGTATTTATCAGGCCGGTGCAGCTCAAACAATTTTTTTTAATTTATGTACATTGCCAATTATTTCATAAATTTCGGGTAATTTACGATCTTGTGGGAGCTCCCATTCCGGATTGGGGATAATCCGGTAATAGGTGTGTATTTGTAGAGAGCCGGAATAAAACAGCGATAGAATAGTGGCAGGCTTTGCGATGGCTGGAATGACACTGCATCTGAAGCTTCGAGTGGAAAGGAGAATGGAACTCAACTGCTCGTTCATAGTCATGGTACCTATAGTGCAGAACGGGCATCAGAACGTTGCGAAAACGTCGTGAGCCATAGTATAAAGTTGGGTCACAGAACGGGACGAGGCGCATTACGCCAGCTTTTATTTTCGTGATGTTTGAGGTACACTGGGTATAACTATTTCACGCTGTAAAATTTACGGAATGGAATAAAATCGCTCCGCCGCTGCACGAGTGGGGAATTGCCTGAGCTTTAACACTGACATTGCCACTCCTGGGACTGAGTTACAATGGAATGGACGTCGTCGTTACGCAACTTTCATTCAAATAATTCTGGTTTTGACAGCACTATACTGAATGGTATTGTCAGGAAGGAATATTATGTACTGAGGCTGCAGAAACAAAAATGCGCCGCGCCAATAACTGCGAAAATTCAAATTGAGGATAGTAAATTCCGGCGTATCTCCCATATAACCGTTTAATTATAATAACCGTTTAATATAAGCCATTTTAGTCTGGTTTATACAGCTGTGCTTACGCCTCCTTCTCCGCGGATGTTTTTGTGAACGTTACGAACTGGATCCAGCCGGCCACTGTTGGATGCGTGAGCGCATGCGCAGTGATCCAGGCGGGCAAGGACGTCACCAAGCACCCAATTTTGCGTAGTGCAGTTTTTAAATGTTCACATCACGTCGGCAGGTTGGTACTTTTAGAGGAGGGGAACTATGTAAACGTTGTTTTAAGTTATGCAAAAAGCTCATATTGAATTTGGCTTTGACGGACAGCCAGGTACCCTCGCTGGCGACATATATTTGGACGAAGACAGCCGATCCAGGGATCTTTTGGAGATATTTGGAAAAGCTCCCCCTTCTGCGCCTCTTTTATTACACGCAGGGACGTGCGGAAGCAAACCACAAGGAATGAGAACTGCTACAGATTTCGTTGTACCTACGGGAACTAAAGTTAACAGAAAACTCTTATCAGACTGATATGCCCTGAACATTTAACCGTGACAAACATACCCAGTGAAAACTTAGAAAAAGATGCTCTTGGCGCACAATACTATGCTAAAAAAATGAGGCTCTTAGTTCCCGGTTCTTTTAGTTTGCAGCACTTTGGCGCTCGATATGTGGTTTGGCGCGGCGGCGAAGGCGATATAAGCGTCAGCGAGCGAGCGAACGAGGCTCCCAAGGCAGAAAGCAAACGGCAGAGGAGCGGCTGGCGAAAGTGTGAGGGGGAAGGCGGCACGCGCCGCTATGGCGTCACCTCCCAGCGCGTCGCCATGGCTCAGTACGTCTCAGTGCCTCCCCCTCTTACTTTCGCCATGCGTCGCCACCGTGGAGCGCCCTCCCCTCACACTTTCGCCATGCGCTGCTCCGCTGTTCGTGACTCATCCGAACTACGTGGCATTTGCGCGGGAGGTTCAAATACGATTTGCAACAACATGCTCGGCGGCGGCGACGCGCTGCGAGATAACAGCAAAGTAGCGCGCGCCGCCGTTCGTTCGCTGATCACTTCCTGAGACCCTGCAGATATGCGCCGTGACCGAGAAGACTGCAGTTCGCCCTCCTCACAACTTTCGTATTGGGGAGTATAGTAAGTCACCTACTTTTTCAAAGGGCTTAACGCTTTGCCATATTCAGGCTGTTTATCGTCTGCAGGAAAGGAGGAACTGTTGATTTTTTTAGAGCAATCGGCTGGTTGAAATAAACGCAAATACGTATAATGCACCGTACTCCGCATATCCGGAAGCGTAGTTCAGGAGCGTAAACTGGCCCATGTTTACGTCCCGCATCGCTGCGTTTATCTCAACTAACGCACAAAGGCGTCGGGTTGTTTATCTCCATTTTTAGCTCACACTGAACCTCTTCAGAGTTCCGGAGGGCATGAAATTTCACCTTAAGGAGTTTCAAACGTAGCAGAAAAGAAAAACCGGCTAACCGAGGGTACAAAGTCACCACGGTTTACGGAAGCCATGGTTTACGAGGATTTCGGTCGGTGTTTGCTTGTTTGTCGGCGGCAGCTTTTAAATCGCGGGAGGGCTTCATCGCTGCTTCGCACACCGCCCCAGGTGCAGGAAGCCGCATTCCGCCATGGGAAGCCGCGGCGGCGGCGGCGTCGTTTGGCGCCGGGTTTATTGCCGCCTCGTCGTGGTGACCGAATTGATTACCTCTGAGGTGCAGAGAGCGCGTGGACGATTGCGCGGCTGTGCAACCGGGAGGACCTAGCATAGAGATAGGGACAGGCATATATCGTCTCGCGCCCTGCCGCTCGTTCATTCCGGTTTCTTCCGCGCAATGGCTTCCCCTCCTAGATGGGCTCGTTGCAGAGATATGTCGCCGCGTGGCGGGCTCTTCAGTGTGCGGGTGTGTGTTCGCTGCCTTTTCGGGTGCTTGTAAGGGGCATTCAAGACGCAAAGCAGACGCTGCCATCAGTCGACACTGGCATCCTCTGTCGCGTCGTCTCGTATCGTTGCGCGCGCCTCTTAGTTCCGTTGCCGACGCGGATTTGGTGTACAACTTTTCTTGTGGGCTGTTGGCTGCCCGTTGCCCGTTTCCTCGGCCATTTTTTAATGCCCTCCGGCGCTTCCTGCTTCCCTCTTTCGCATTTCTCTGGTGTTTCTTACTGTTCCCGTTGTTTTTCCGGAAGTTTCGCCTTCATTGACGACGAAGGAGGAGTACCTGCTGAATACGGACGTAAGAAAACATTAATGTGGGAAAAACACGGATAGCTCGGAGAGCTCTGCAGAGGAAGAGAGGAGGCTGACGCCTGGTTGTTGTAATGTTGGAAGATGGGCTCGTTTGCACTTGGATGCTGTTACCTGCAATGCTGAATTAGTGGCGTAAACTTGTTAGGGATTCAATCTTGGTAATTCTCATATAATACTGCACTCGAGAAAATTTTTGTTAAGGAGAGACACGGAATTAATAAGTGCAGATGCAGAGAGAACAAAAAAAATATAAAATGCTAGTCAATTTCTTGTTAAAATAAATTTGACGTTTTACGGGCTGAAGCTGCACCTGGCCTGGGAGGTGCGCAAGCGGTGGAGGGTTACGGGTCAATCTGAAAACTCCGGTTCGCACGCTGCGTTATATTTGCCAGTCAGTGTGCGATATGTTTTCGTGTGGTTACGCCACACTCCAACAGCACCCTTAACGTGCTCCGAACAGTCGCTTTCACGGTAGCTCTAGACTTTGATGCAACGCGGGGAATATAGGAAGGAAGAGAAAACAGTATATGAAACGTGGGGACGTTGAACAGGCAAGCCTTGAAATAAAGGTTTGTATGCGAATCGGCCGGTCGCACCGTCCTTTCTTTCAGTATACATCGCGTGTTCACTCTGTCCGACAATTTGTCTAGATGTGGAAGAAGTTGTATCCCAAGTCATTTGTTAAACTCTTTGAACTTAATGATTTGCAATTCCTCTTATTTCGTTCTTGTCCCATTAGCGGAAGCAATTGATTCCAAACCCCCCAGAGACTCCTCACCGTTCCATAGGAGAACCTATCGCAGACGGTGCTCTCAGCAGATTTTTTGTTCGCATTGTCGTTGTTTTTCCCTTCGGCGATGAAACGGTTCCGGAACCGCTGTCAAGATGTTCGACTGCGCGCGCAGACATTTCCTTTTTTTTTTTTTTTTCCGTACCTGATTTGCGCAGTCACGTCAACATCGGTATGATCACAGCCGGGGTAACACGGTTTATCGAAGCTAAGACACCGCACCAAGATTTTAGCGTCCAGTGTGCCGTGCTTGCGCACGTGTGCGTTCACGTTCATTTCCCGGGGGCGGCGCAAGATTGGGAGTGAATATAATTCTTGCGCGTTGGTGTATAGCTTACTTCTAAGGGAAGCTTATATGGGAGGGTTCCACCCATTTTACTTGTCTGCGAACAAAAACTGTCGAGCCTCCACGTGTGTTTAAGCGCTAGGCGTTCGAAAAACGAACGTACCGGTGTGCGCGTGCCATTAGCACGCGTTCACCACCAAAGTCGCACGCCGTTCAGAACATGATTTAGGACCCAAGCTTATACGACTCAACACTTGAGTGTGCATCACGAGGGGATCACATAACAATAGACACCATTTTTCAAGATCAAAACATGACTGAGACCTCAAGCTTAACGTATCGCTCATCACTTGAAAATGCGCTTTGAGAAGATTGATTGATTGATTGTAGGGTTTAACGCGCCAACGCAACGGAGGCGATGAGGCGCGCCGTAGTGGAGGGCTCCGGATTAATTTTGACCACCTGGGGATCTTTATCGTGCGCCGAAATCTCGGACACACGGGCGTTTTTGCTTTTCGCCTCCATCTTTGAGAAGATTAGTAGTACAAGATTGGAAATATTAGTTGAATCAAAATATGTATGCCCTTTTCACAGGAATGACCGACGTTAACGCTCAAAAGATATAAACTTCAGTCATGTACCTTTAACGTAAATTCTGCGTCACCTTTGTGTCGAGTGCTAAAAGGGTTCGCTGGTCATCCACCTTCGTAAAGTGGAATGGCTCGGGGATTTTTTTATATTTCGTTTGTTTCTCCCGACTTTCTCCGACCTTCTGCGTCGTTTATTTTCGGCAGGTTTCTGCCCTTTTATATCCCCCCCCCCCCTTTTTTTTAGCAGGCCGCCGCTGGAAGGTTACGCTTGACCGCTCCTCCTGCTTTCGCCGTTCGGCACTTGTACCTGTAGCCCGTGCGTGTTTTATTTTATTGGTCTTTTTTTTCTGAGCGCTTGAGTCGCCCTTTCGCCATACTTCCGGAACACCCGAAAACACTTCCGCGTTAAGTGCTTATGTCGGGAAGCGCCTGCGATGCGTGAAAGAATTATGCTCCTATATAAAATCGATCACAACGAAAGATCTGGTAGGGGCGTGCCACTGATTTTCTTTTTTTTTTACGTTTTCTTTGAAAGAAAAAACCTCTTTGAGGAAATGAAACAAAGAAGTGGCACCGTTCCAAAAGAGAAAGAAGATAAGAGGCCATAAAAAAACACGGTTCTTTGCACAGCAGGAATTTTTAAAACAAAAGCAACTTTAGGTCAGCGCTATGAGCTCGCAAATTTCAGCATTTGTTTGCAGTTAAATCAGATCTGCATGCGGCTGTGGATGTCTTGTAGACGAAGTTTTTTTTTTTTTTTGAGTCTCGCGGAGGTACGTAATAACCGCTCGCTCCGTGATTCGATGCTCTTTGCCGAATTCGAAGCAGAAGGGCCGACCCTTTTTCGTTTCTGGACATGTACTAGTTTATTTCCATGTTACGAAAAATTTACAAGTGGCCAAAGTGACATTTCAGTCGTCACTCCTTCAGTCGTCTTCGTTTCCTTCAAAACTCTTCGTTAAACACCTGTAAGGCGTAAGTTACGCCTCCCGTCTTGGGCTGGACATCATCTTTCTATTCCGCCAATAACATGTTCCATACCCAGACGGGATAGCTAAGCGAACAGGCCGCTGTGTCCCACGCCCAGTAGCACACCTACCTCTTCGAACAACATTGGCACCACCGACTGAGCTTCGTTACCGGAAAGTTGCTTCAGGCAAACAAGGTTTGGCAGTCAGTCTGTTTCCGCTGATGCCATGGTCAAAACGGAGCGCGGCAATAACTAAGGGGTGCAGCGAGATTTCACGTCATCCACTTATTCGGCCGAAGAGGACTATGCTCCCTCGTGTACTTGTAAAGGGTGGAGTTGGCGCACTTTCTAGCTAACAGACAGTCATTTGGCACCTCGCGGCCAGTTCACTACAAATGCTATCTAAGGAGGAAGGGCGAAGGGTTGTGCTTCCTGTGCGTCTCCGTTAAACTTTACAGTCGAACGAAAGCTTGGATAAGCAGGTCCGTTACCCGCATGCATGCCGTATGCGGGAATAGCGATTGGAGTTAGGATCCCCTGCGTTTGTCCTTGCACCAGCTGACGGCTTACGCGCTTGCCTCATGGCGGTAATTACTGCATCGACGCACAGGGGCGGGGCCAGGCAGCCTGACTTAACCTTGTTCTACTGTTATCCGTGTTATCTTGTTAAACTATTATCCTTGTTCTACTACAGTCACCGTTTGGTACCGTAGTCCTGATTGCAAATGACGACCCCGTCTTTCCGGTATAGAAACCCGAGCTGGTGAGGTTACGTGGTTGGTGGGGCTTGTGTGGGTCCGTGATCATTTATAGTTGTCAGTGGTCACAGGATGAAATCGGCTTTCGCGCTATACGTCCCTAAACAGGCAACATGTCGAAAGCTCCAGCCCTGGCGCAGTGAATTAAACTGGTTCACTGTGTAACAAAACTGTTTGCGTCTCTTTTTGCGCATGCGTTCGTCAATGCGTCTTTTGTATAGAAATGGTTGCCAACAAAAGTGAACAAGGCGGATTTTTCTTTTACTTCCAGATGGTTTGATTCCGTTTATTTGAGTGCCTTGCCACCCTGTTCATACCAAACGCGAACTGCCTCCTAACTCCAGCTACCTCTCTTCTTTGTTACTCACATTTCATGTGTGCGCGTACGCGTGCGTTTGTTTCTGTGAGGGAGTGTGCGCGTGCGTAAGACTGGAGTGGAGATTGAGCGTCGTGTCGTTACCTTCCGTTGCTTTCATGCTATTTTCTCCTAATGCGACAAGCTACCACTAACCTGCGCGAAACCTCCTCTCTCTTTCTGTTCCCGCGCACTAACCACGCTGCTTTCGTTTCTCGCCCCTCTCCTCCCACACAGGGAAGTCGTCGTGGAATTCCTCTGGACTCGGTACTGCTAGCCAAGAAGCTCGAATACTTCGAGGTTCGTTACCCGCCACGGCTCGCCCTAATGGCGGCCTCCTCTCTTGCTCCCCTCCCACCCCCGCTTGCCTGTTTCGTGTATGTGTGTGTCTGTGTGTTCCTGCGGAGCTCGGCTGTGGTTGCCTGCCTGTATATGCACCGTGGCGCCTCGGCAACTGGCCGCGTGAAAAAATGCGCTGTTCTTCACCGTCGTGCCGTCGACTCGATTGTTGGGGCGTTCGCGCTAAACGCCTCGAGCACGTCAGCACAAAACTTTACGCGGTGGTTTGCTGACTGCGTAGGCTGCGCCGCGCTGGTACGCGCGAGGACGGGACAGAACCGAGCAAATCCGCGCCGTATTCCTGCGGCTCGCAGCGTGGCGCCTCTGCGGCGCTCAGCGCGACATGTGTCGGCGCGGTGGACGTCTGGAATGCGCATTAGGCCCCGGCGATAACGCTGCTGCCAGTTCGCTTCCCTTTGTCTGTGAACGTGCATGTACCGTGTTGCGGCTCGTTTATTGGTGTCCCGTGGCTCGTCGGCGCGCGGCCTTTTTCTTTTTTTTTTTCGTGCGGGGCGGGCTTTCCATTAGCGCTGCTGTCATTTTGAGAGGCCCTGCTGTCTGAATGCGAACGCGGGCATGTGTGCGCTCAGGGAAGACGATGGCGGGGCTGGCTACTCGTAGACATTCCGCCCCTGAACAGTCGTCCGTGAATGCTGCCGGGCGCCAGCCTAAGCTCGGCGTTTTATTTTATTTTATTTTTTCGCGTAATCAGCGTGTTTCTTGCTGACAGCCAGCTTACTGAGTGGTTACCCGCGCTTAGAATATTCCGAGTAGCTTCGCGCTTGTTGTAAGCAGCGGAACACTGTCGTCACGCAAGCAATGTCAAATGACCTCTGCAGTGAGTGAAAATTAGCTTTGTCAGGTGCCAACAACGAATAAACAAAAACATCCCCCATTCGCTAGCAGAGAGCGAGACAGACTGCCAGCTAAGGATTCCTCTTATCCGGTCTTGACTGTCGCTTTTCAGGCGAGTGTCAGGAATGCACACATTTTGACTGTTCGACCACAACTTTGCCCCAGCTGTCTAGACGGTTTGTTTAGCTGTGACATGTCTCGTGAGCGGAAGAAACACTGAAATGCCAGTAGTCGATCTTTAGTAAAGCGTTCAGCAGTGGTATTCTTCGCTTCCAGGGAGTGATGGAAAAGGTAAGTGCCTACACTTATATACTTTTGTTAAAAATTGTAGTATCTGCGGCGACGCCACATGCGTCATTGCGGGGGTAATTTTCTCTTCGCCGTCAAAGTACTCCAACATCTGATTTTTCGTTACTCCTTCTTATCTTTTACAGCGTAGATGTACATGGCTAGATTTCCATAGATTTTTCTGGTCCGGGACAGAAAACACCCGAGCGACCTCCATGAGGAGGCATTTGCAAACCAGTAAGGCATGAGGTGACACCTGGCGTAGCTGGTGGGACGCTATGAGACCCCCTGTACTACGTAGCGCCCCGCAGTTTTTGTGATCATGGATTCAGCTGCCTTGGAGAAAGAGCAGGCCACCTACGAAGCCGGATGCCGCGATGATAAACGTGGGTTCGATCTGCGGGCGGCGAAGTATCAGCGACAATCGTGCCACAGAGGCTGCCCATAAGCGGCGGGCTCGACAGGAAAGCGGGTACCGAGAAGCGGATGATGCGGCGAAGGATGCAAGCACGCCGCCACATAATTGGATGAGCACAACAGTGAAATTTGAGGGTTATTTCTGCGCATACATTCTGCATTTTGCGGTTCGAGAACGATTTGAGGGGGATGAGTAGCGTTCGAGATGTCGCGAAAGGTGAACGTGCAGTGGACGGGTCTCTTCGTACTACTGAATGGGCCGATGTGGCAACGTTTGAAGTGTGCAAGGCGTGCAAGGGTTCCTTACGGCACGGTGCTGTCTTTGCTCCGTGCGACACATGGAAATGGTAAATGGGTAAGGTAACGTAAAGGTGAGGGCCCTGAAAAGCATTATACTGTTAGCAGTGTTAAAAGATCTGCTCAACGCTTTCCTGCATTGGCATGCATCACACTGAACTTTTCACACACTATTTGGCCGAAAAGGGTGTAAAAATCGTGTCCCATGGCGCACACGTTTAAAAGGTGTTTTGCTAAGAGGGTGTAAGGATGAAAAAAGCGTGTGCTTGTGAACTCCCTAAAATAAGCTTGTAAGGTTGCTTAACACCCTAAAATAAGGGCGTGAGCAGCGCAGCTACGCGTGGCAATGTGGACCGGCTGAGCGCGCAGCACGACGTACGGACACATTCAACACGCACAAGTCACACTTGGATCACAAATGAGTTGAGAAGAAAACCGACGGGATGCATAAGGAAAGCGAGTATGTACTTACTTAGAAATACATCTGCTCTTCTTAGCCAGCAAAGGAAAGTTTTTCGATAGAGTCGGTGGGCTCGTCGCAAAAATCAGATATTTTAACGCTAATTTTGAAATTATGCATTCTAATGTGAGCATATACAAGTCAGCATGCGGGTTTGCAGAAACTTTGGTTTTTATGTGCAGTAAGGCATAGAGTTTTAATAAATACCAAACACCTATTCCACACCATTTCAACCCCCCTCCACCCCATGAAGGTGTTCGTTATTTCAACACCCTTTTTCCAACAATGGTCTTGGAATCTAAAAAAAAGGGCGTGAAAGACCGCCAGCTAACAAAAAGGTTGCAAAAGACGTTCATCTTTGGAGGTATTTTATACCCGTTCACACGGGTGGACTGAACATTTTTTACAAACGGAGGGTGTGGGTGTTTGTACCTCACGATGTGTACAGCAATATAAATTGGCATAATTTATTACCAGCTGGGCTGTTTAAGCACGAGCTAGGTTCGGTGGTGTTTGCAAAAAAATACCAAGAAAAAGAACTGTGCCGCCTGTAAAGGGTGCACCACCGCAAATAGGGTATGACAGTGAAGCCGGCTTTCCAGCCTGTGTGCATGCGTATGCGCACCTCTTACTGTACCATTTTAAAGCGACTAGCTTGCACTAGTGGTGCAAAGCTGGAGAAACAGAGGAGCTTGGGGTTGACCTAGTTTGTTTACCCTCCTGGAATCCGCTGTCAGTGTGGGGGACAGACCGGAACAGCCTTGTAAAATCCGGCGAAACTTGGCCTCACCCCTCAGCACTTAGCCTTGCCTAGCAAGTGCATCGCAAAACCTAACAAAACTTAGCAAAGCCTAGCAAAACTAAGCTACTCCGGTAGAAGGAAGGTCGACCCCCAGCTCCGCCGTTTCCTTTTTTTTTTTTTTTTTGCAACTGAACACCGATTTCACACCCTTTCAACTTTCAACACCCTACGGTAAACCGAGGGTGTTGCAGTCGGTCAAGACCCTTTTCGCCTCACAAAAAGAGTGTAAAGCTACAAATTAGGGTGTTGGAGCCAAAAAAAAAAAGGGTGTAATGACTTCCCAACAGCCTTATTGAACTTATACTACACCTTTTTTGAAATAAGGGTGTAAAATCGTTTAGTGTGTATATATGGTCTTTTTAATTTTAAAGTTCAAATTGATGTTTCCCGTGCCAGAGCTAAACTTGGGCCATAGGGAAACGAGCGATCATTGCAGACTAACTATTCTTTTTTGCTTTGTAACATTTCTTACGAGGTGGAGAGGAGGGTATGAGGGGATGTCTTGTACTTCGCAGTGCAATTATACATGCATGCATGGCCTTAATTAAGGGTAAGTACGAGACATCCCCTCATACCCTCCTCTCCACCTCGTAAGAAATGTTAGAAAGCAAAAAAAGAATTGTTCGTCTGCAATCATCGCTACTTTCCCTATATACGGTGCGCCTCATGGCCCAAGTTTAGCTGTGGCACGGGAAACATCAATTCAAACTTTTAGAATAGAAAAAAACTATATCTGTGTGGCGAAAAGGGTGTTGAAAGGGTGCGAAATAGGTGTTCAGTTGCATAACAAAAAATCGGAGCGGGGGTCGACCTAGCTTCTTCCGGTGTTATTAAGTTTTGCAATGTTCTTGCTAGGCTTGGCTAAGTGCTTAGGGGTGAGGCCAAGTTTAGCCGGATTTTACGAGGTTGCCCCACTGACCTGCGGATTCAAGGAGTAAACAAGATAGGTCGACCCCCAGCCCTGGTGTTTCGCCAGCCTTGCACCACTGGTGCAAGCTGCGCCAATTTTTATTGCGTTTTAGAATCACAAAACGATTAGGACCTTTGAAATGGTATGGTAAGATGTGCGCATACGCATGCGCCCCTTATGCTCACACTCTAACAAGCTCGAAAGCCGGCTTCCCTGTTCTAATACCCTATCTGCGGTGGTGCACCCTTTACAGGTGGCGCTGTTCTTGATCTCTTTTTTTTTTTGTATTTTTACAAACTCCATCATACCTAGCGCAAGTTTAAACAACTTCACTGGCAATAAATTATGGCAATTCATATTGTCTTAAACATCGTAATGAACAAAACAACCCCCGCTTGTAGAAAATGTTCTGTCCAACCGTGTAAACGGGTATAAAATACCTCCAAAGTTGGAGGTCTCTTACACCCTTTTTTCTTGCAGCATTTTCCTTAGTTTCCAACACTTTACTTATACGTTTACACCCTTTTGGGAAAAAGGGTGCCGAAATAATCAACACCCTTTTTGCAGGGTGTTAAATGATGTGAAATAGAGGTTTGGCATTAGCTCCACAGGATTAGCTGAAACGTAAGATTCGACTTTAGAGTAGAATATCTCAAAATTTTTGCTGAAAAACTGTTCGAACGAATGTGGGGACCTAAGTGCCTCCTTGAACTTCAGGAAAATGCAGCAGTTGGGATCAAATTACCTTGAACCAAGGCCAGAGGAGACGATAAGTGGATAAAGCGTTGTTCCAACTAAGACGGTGGACGACTGTAATGTTTTTTTTTTTTTTTTTTGCGTGTGTGTGGAATGGATTTCAATTCCACATTACCTTCGACGCGCACAATTCTTTCGAAGCTGTCCGCCATGGAGAGGTTGCAAGCTCATTGCCATCTTCCCATTCTTGTGTCCAAGACCTGCGGCGTCCAAGGACGCTTCCAAGTGCGTTCGCATCGTTCTGTGCGTTATAAGCACTCGGGTTTGCGCGTGGCTTGGCTAATTCTGGCGTAGTTTCAGGGCAGGCCTTGGAACATTTACTTCAAAGTGGGGTTTTACGCGCGGACGCGCGAACACCCGGCAGGTTAAAAGGCGCACCGTTGTAGGGGGCTACTCATTGACCGGAACCACCTGAGAATTCTTAGTGCCCGCCTTAATCTCGACACATGGACGTTTTGTCTTTCGCCTTTACCGGAAAAGCTGACGGCAGTGCCCGAAGTATGGCTCACAGCGTCAATCGAGCCCAGGGATTCGCGGTGATAGGCGAGTGACCTAACCACTGCTCTACACCTGACGCGTCACCGAACACTGCTATTTTCCAGGTACTTTAAATATCAACGAAAAAGCGAGGGAATGAAACCAATAGCCTTGCGTGCACGCCCATCCTTCCTTCCTCCACTCCGCGCACGTGCACGCATATACCGGCAACCGCTTATGTGCGCGTGCTTAAACGTGAAAGACACCACCAAATAACAGTTGTGAAACAGAGGTCGGCGGTTGGCGAACAGGAACGCCGGAGCGGCGCCGAGTAAAGCGGCTTCACCGGAAGGAAAACGCATCTACTTTTTACTTCCCAATAAAAAGTGGACGCGTCCGAAAACCTGTATCTGATACATCTCGTTTTGTCTACTGCTGCCCCGTAGTTACGGACAGGGCTCGGGTTCAGGTCAGGAGCTACACTTTGTGGGGCGGGTAACAGCTACTACAGACACTGCGGGTGGCTGCGCTAGACTACGCTCAGTTTTCACGGGGCAAAACTGTCTCCGCACCGCGAAGCGTAGCCACCATAGAAAGGAGCCGCCATAAAGCGCCGCACGAAGATTCCCATGGACTGCTCGAGGCTCAACGGGGCGTAGGACTGGGAGCGCGCTAGGGCTGCGTGGGACGGGGAACAAGCTCGCGCTCAAAACTCGCCCTCCCATGCCGCAGGATTTGTCCAAAGACAGAGCACGCGGCGAGTGCTTCTGACAGGGAGGCCGTCGTCGGGGTGCTCGCCAAGCCTACGCGGTAGCTGGATGGGGAAAGCTGCCGAGGACGGCCGTGTTTTCCGCCTCCGCTGAACTTTCTCGACGCGGATGACGCGCGCTTTTTTTTTTTTTTTTTTTTTTTTCGTTTTCAACTTACTCTGAGGGTTTCTCAAACCAAGACTCCGGTGGAAAATGCGAGATGGCCTTGTTGCTCGATGTAGAAAATAAGCGGAAAATGGCTCGTGAATTGGCGGGTGTCTGAAGTAGGGTCATAAGAGAGAGAGAGAGAGAGAGAGAGAGAGAGAGAGAGAGAGAGAGAGAGAGAGAGAGAGAGAGAAGCATTTTATGTGGGCAGGAAGACTACGCCAAGTAGGGTAAGGGGTGGTTCGCCGGCACGGGGAAATTATTGCCCCTGTACGTTCTGCCTGCTGTTACTCCCGTGTTGCTGTGATTTTGTAATCCTCTGGTACAATTTATTGCCTGCAATGTGGTATCTCAGCGTCGGTCTAAAGTGCTCGATGCCATCGCCGCCGCTTTAGCGGAGGCACTACTCGAAGCACCCTAGGTCGGTCGTTACCGCTACCGATGCACAGGTGCTACCGGCGTTGCCGATGTACGGCTACAGCGTTAAATGCCAGCAGTTAAATATTTTCATGAGTCTGCCCGAACAACACCGTGTCCCGCACGGCGTGACGATTTATAGGGGCCGTGCAGACAAAATACAAGTTTGTTTTATTCGAAAGATTTGGCCCCCATAGTGCCCCCATCGCTTGTCCGGCAGCAAACGATGCTTTATTTGCTGATGAATTAATCGATGTAAGTTTAAATTTTGATTCTCCCGCCAAATCGTGTGTTTCGTGACGTCTGCGATGACGTAACAAGGACGGGTCTTCAAGCGAACATTGGTGCGCTCTTAGGCTCTGCAGGGGACTGCAGAGCCTTGTTTACCGTCAGTCCTCCTAGATGGCGCCACCATACTGCGGCGGACCGCTGTTCGCGTTTGCTTTGTTTTTGACCGTATAATGTAAGTTTAAATTTTGATTCCCCCGTCAAATCGTGTGTTTCGTGACGTCTGCGATGACGTAACAAGGGCAGGTCATTCCAGCGAACGTTAGTACGCTGTTAGGCTCTGCAGGGGACTGCAGAGCCTTGTTTACTGTCAGTCCTCCTAGATGGCGCAACCATACTGCGGCGTACCGCTATCCGCCTTTGCTTTGTTTTTGACCGTATTTGCACTTGGCTTGTTTTTGTTGCGGTAGAAAGTAATCGTTTTGAGAAACGTGGGGTATGCTCGACAAACAACTGGCCCCCGTAAGACAATGTCGCTTACGCCAATCGGCCAGCGTCGTGTGAGACAACCCCAAAGCGCCGAACTGCTCTGCAGCTATAGAAAGCATAGTGCGCGCAGTAACAGCAGCAGTACGCAGTGGTACTTCTATGTTTACTTGCACTTTCGTAACTTCCATTCTTTGCCACGACCATTCTTGCTGGTATAAAATGAATATGCATTACATTTAAGCGAAAATAGCCCGTTCTGAAAGCATATAAGCCCTGCCTAACTTCCGTTTGCTTTTGCCGGCCGCAGCCAATCGCGCGGCTGTGCATACTACGTCGTATGTTTTAGTGCGGGAAATTAGCTGGTGAGTCGCATGGCCATTCCGTTTTTTCCCCTCTAATTATGCAGCTCATTTGAGCGAAGTTTACATTAAATGTGGTGCCAGTATTATTTTAACGAGACAATCTTTCGAATGAACCAAGCTTGTGTTTCGTCCGCATGGCCCCCTTAACGACACGCCTGCCGAACACTCTACACCGGCTGGCCTGCGTTGTTCGTGTTTACAACAGTTCCCGAGGATTAGCAGGGGTCGACGTAGGCGTCAAATAATCATTTTTAAAGCGACAGCTTTCTTTGTGGCAGCGACGGCGTTGTGTCAAAAACTGATTCATTTCCCCATAGACCGGCTGGTTCACCGAAAAGCTCTGACAATATCTCTGGACACACGGCGCGTGCGTTAAACTGGCGTCCACTATGTCAAATCGGCTACTTGAAAATCGCGAAAAAATGACGATTCCAGATAAGGCAATACACACATCTATCATGAAGAAGGAGTACAGTAGTATACCTATTTCTCATAAACCACGTATCTGTATACTGCATTTAAATCGTTCGTAGGTGCGTTTACTTAGTGCGCGAAAAATCGTCGCATGGGTTGGTTCTTCGTTTGCGGTTTGGGTCTTCGAAGGTTTGCTGTTCAATTGGACGCACTCTCAGCGAAGGTCAGGAGAACTTGTAGCTTTCGTGCTTCTCTCAACTTTGTTTAGGAAGGGGTGGCAAATTTATTGACGGAACGCTATACGAAAATTGGCGGCAATAAAGAAGTGCAGGAGGAACTGGCGAATTGCAGGAATCGCAGAGAAAATTGTCGGAATCGCCGGGTAAATTCGTAAGCCGCTCCACTATACGCCGAGCACTAGTAAAATCGGCTGCACTGCTATACACAAATACGTTGTCGGGAAGACATTTTGTAGTCGCCATATGCTCTATCTAGTACCGAAGTGAAAAGGCCCGAGACGCTAGACGCCATGTTTGCCTAAGGAGTGCTATAACGAGTTCCTGTAGGTTATCTTCACTATGACTTAGACGTGCATGATTGCTGGGAATTCAGTTTTACACATACGAAATGGCGAGATTGATATTGAAGTTTTAAATACCTTCAAAGACCCCGTGTATCTTATGGAGCAATGTATCCAGAGCCGGTCTAAAGTCGGCTGCATGCGTGTACACGAGTGCATTGCTAAGAAGGTGATTGCTACGAAGGAAGGTCAAGCCTTGCAGCCTGACAGGAAGGCTTCTCCGTTGAGTTCGCATAGAAATACCCCTTAAAACATTTTCCGACAAATTTACACACAAAACTTTGGGCAAAGTCGCGGGTTCTTAGGTTTTATGGACGATATACGCAACGGGTCACCCACATAAGGCAACGCAGTGGTCCTCGACACTGGTAGCATCGAGATGGTTCGAATAGGCTACCGAGAATAGAGGCGGCAGCGCCCTTTACGCGTGACTTACCGCGACAGGTTGCTGTAATTCTGTACCGGTTTTGTCTTTATTCGGAAGTCTGGAAACGTAAGGCCCGTCTCTTGAGCTATCGTGAAAAATGTGATAGAAAGGCAGGATGTGTCGTGCGTAGTTGAATGAATAACGTGTATGTGCGCGTGAATTGGTTGTCCACACTAAACTTTCTCTGGGGAAAAAGACCGCGACAACAGAAGTACATGACACAATGTGTGTGCCATTTCTACTGTCGTCGTTTCTTTGCGAAGTAAACTTTTAGTTACCATAATGGGCACGATAGGACGTCGGGGGTGGAACGAGCTGTTTGGCAGCCTTCTTTCGTGTACGGAAAGCACGTGATGCAGGTGCTTTAGTTAGATGGCTTTGTTGGTGCCGTAGATAGGCATGGCGGCGGGAGTAACGCAATGGGATCGCGTCGTTTGACTGAATAGCTGCCGTATTTCTGATGAGGCAGTGATTATTGGACAGGCGGCGTCACCTCTTTGCGGACGGAGGACGTGCCTAGCTGAGACCGGAAATTGCGTACTCCATTGCGAAAACTTCCCAAGCAAGCCTGCCTTTCCGCCACGGAAACCTGCACCATGGGACATATGCCTCACTATACCAGGTACAGGCTAGAAATCATCTCTGCCTGAGCCAGCCCTGCGATACTACACGCTGGAGCATATCAGTTCGCATTATCTTGGCCACGTTCAGGTATATGCAGACGGATCCGTTTAGTCCGACTCGTCAGCCATTGGAGTGTGGATTCCGTCGGTGGGACTAACTGTGAAAGAGAAACTCAGCAACAATACGTCGTCCACCCACACTGAGTTAACTGCTATTAGGGCGGCACTCCTTCACATCACCGATAGTCCCGCTCGACAATGGGAGATTTTTACCGACTCGCGGTCTGCCTTGCAAGCACTGATGAAGCCATCCCACCGCTGCAGCCAAGTTGTGCGTGAGCTACACGCATTGCAGACACTAGGGCTACGAGACGGGCACCGCATCTCGCTTCAATGGCTGCCAGGTCATTCCAGCATCCAGGGGGACGTCGTCTCTGACGCAGCAGCGAAAGAGGCGCACAATCTGCTTGTGTCTATTCGAATCCCGTATTCCAGACAAGACGGAAGTATGGCCGTGAATGCGCTTGGATGGAAGCTGCAGTTATCAGCTTGTCAGGACCCTCTTAGGATACCCTTGCCTTTGCACGCAATTGATCCTCTCAGTGCAATTTCCAGTTTCCGCGAGGTCTAGAAAAGCAAACTGAGGGTATCCTTCACCGACTACGCCTGAACGTTGTCTTCACTGGTAGTTTTCTTTTTAAGATAGGCTGGGCGGACTCGCCATTGTGCTCTGTGAGAGAAGACATACGGCATGTCTTGTGTTACTGCCCGCAGCATACCACTCAACGCGAAACAGCTAAAAGAACTCTAGTGCGACTACTACGTGGAAACTCTTTAGAGCTGCGTCACTTTCTTGGTCTGTGGCAAAATCACGCTGATGCGGCGGAAGGGACAAAGGCTCTCTTAACTTTTCGGTCTGACACGGGACTAACCGATGTTCTTTAACCTTGGGATCCCCAGATTTTTTCTCCTAGTGCTGTAAATTTTTTCTAAGTTCCGAACTGATTTTATTTTCTTCTCCCTCTTATTCATTGTTGCTGCGCACTTCTTCCCCTTTTCTTTTCTTTTTTTCACCTCACTATGTTCACCCCCATCTGAAGTAGCAAGCCCCGCCGTTTGTGGGGCTAACCTCTTCAGTATTCGTTAAAGTTTTCTCTCTCTCTCTCTCTCTCCGTTTGCTCCCGCTGAGAATCTCCTAGATTCATAAGCAGAAATTTGAAACGAAACGCGTCGCTTATGTTCGTCCCTTTCATAACTGGTGAGCGCTTTGTGCACTCTATAATACGAGCCTTCTTTGGGTGTTTTGAGTATGTGCCTTTCGCCTACTGATGGCATCGTCGTATTTGTAACCGTACCAGCAAGGGATAAAGCACCTCATGCGCTGGTATAATGGAGCGATGAGCGTAGCCGGTCCACAGCCACACGTGGCTTCATTTCCGGAACTACTCCGGCTGCCGCATAGGCACCCGTCACATGTGGGAGAAGCGCTCGATGTTATTCGGCTTTGAGGTTCAAGATGAATGCCTTGGCCATACATTTCAACTCAAACTCTACTTTTAATTAACACTTGTTTGCACACTGACAGGTTAGGTACCCGTTCCACTAGTCATGTAGGTGCAAATGCAAACCACGCTAAAGTTTATCCAAGTAACTGTCAACCAGCTAGCTGCGAGCGGCCAGTTGGCGGGAAATGGGAACGAAGCAGCCCACCCAATTGATACTGCCAACGAGATAAGGAGCTTGGTCGGTTCATGAAGGACGTAACGACATTGCGGCGATCGACTCTTCGCTCCAGTACTAAAAAAAGTGGACCGCGTTAGCACGCGCTAGAACAGGCGGCAGCCGGCTTCGCGAACTCGTCGCCTGTAGCGCGATCTTTTCTGTGCTTTACACTCCAGGCGCGACCGCACGTGGACTCGCGAGAAGAGCACGCCACGAGCGCTGGGCAGAATGTTCTCGAAGGTCTAGCAGTGCGGGTGCGGGTGCGGGCGATGACGTCATAGCTAGGCGAGGCTTCGCTTCTAGCTTCGAGGATGACGTCATAGCTAGGCGAGCTGCGTAGGCGAGGACGCCTACGCAGCTGCACAAAGGCCGTGCCGGGTGCCTCGCGCAGGAGGATATTTTCTTTCTTTTTTGCTGACGCCACCAGACCAAATTCTAGCTTCAACAGCTCCGCTGTGAAAACACCATGGCCGGCGTTGTCATAGCTACGTCGGCGCTTGTAAGCGTAAGCGTAAGCGACGCTTGTAAGCGTAAAATGCTAACATGTATCCTTAAAACATTCAGACTGTTGCATAACTTGACCCGTTTTTTTGTTTGTTTGTTTTTATTTCTCCAAAACACCCTGTGCGCTTTCACGGAGGTCTGAGGCAAAGGCGATGCCATTTAACGCGCTTGGAACGGGAGCGGTAGTTATGGAGTGGCTTTCTGTTCCCTTGCGCTAAAGCCCCATGTTGTGCAGCAACAGTTTTCCTGGGGCTTCACTCGGACAACAACGCCACCGGCAATAAGAAACAACTCGCCGTAAAAGCAGCGTGAAAATGTCTGGAAAGAACGTGTATCCACAATAATGCGGCAGCGTAGACCGCCGATCAGCGCGCACATTTTAAGCTTTGAGAGGGCGTAAAGATGTGAGCTGAAAAATTAGAATGTTTTTTAAACCGTAAGTGCTTGTCAGCAAATAAGAGTTTGGGCAATTTCTCGTCAAGGGAAAAATACTAACATATATCCTTAGAACATTCCGCCCGTTGTATATAACTTGACAGCATTTTGGAAGCTGAAGGCTATCGAATGAGAAGTTCGTTATAAGCAAATTGATCGGGGTCTCATCTATAGACCTTGTACCCTACTGTGTACCAAATTTATCTTGTTAATTTCTCCCGAAAGTCAGTCAGTTCAGCCAATTTCAGTTTTTTTCTAACATGTCTTCCTTTTGAGAGAGAGAGAGAGAGAGAAAGCTCTTTATTAGAGGAGAAAGCCGAGAGTTTTGCCGGAATCGTACCACCGACATGCTACTCGGCTTTTGCCCATGCGGAAGCGGCATCCTATGTTTGGAACCACTAAAGAGAATCATGAATAATTAGAACAATAAGCTTTCTTGATTAGCAATCTGGTGGTTTCTGTAAAACAGCACGTACAAGGATCCTACGAGGATAACCTAGACATTTATATTGTTATAGGCGCCGGTACTTGGTTGTTGTGTTGATAACTTCTCATCAGTTTCAAGTTCGCTTAAACACCGTCACCTCACTGTTACTGTACCGGTAATATTCATGAAAACAAACTCGATGATCTAGTTGCCGCAACATGTCTGGTCCTGGTTACTACTGAAAAGAGGAATTGAAGTTTTACGAAAAAATTAGCCTGCAGCCTTCTTCTCCTGGTTCGTTTACTGCACGTCATAGCAAATGGAAACAGATCACAGGCAAACTCATTTTTCCCGTGTACAATTTTCTGTCTTTCCTGGAACGCACTGTATAATTTCAATCGCTCAGACGAGTTCCACTTAAGTGTGTCATGTCTTAAATAAGCCATTTTTTTAGGTTCGGAGCACGTAAGGACCGCACAATGTCCGTCCACGTCCGTGCGCATAGCATTTACAATAGCAAAAAAAAAAAAATCACACAGGCACCGGCATGGTTTGAGCCTGTGTCTGGAAGACCAGACAGAGTTAGGGTCAGTCGTCTTACCCACTGGGCTACAACCGTGAGTTAGTACCCGAGAGTCAAACGGCTTACTCCCTCGCCTGTAACGGTGCGGAGTACCTTAGGACCTGCCAATGCCCGTCCGCGTCCATCCGTTCGCACACCACCATCAAGCGAAAATCAAGCGAAATTCGATTTGAGCCGTGAGTTGCAGTTTCATTTAGGGAATAATCGAGGTGCAACTCACAGCTCAAATCGAATGACGGCCGGGGCGCAAATCGGATGTCACTCAGGGCGCAACTTGGATGTCATTTCGAGTCCCCGTACTCCGCACCCTCGCCGTCATCCACGGAGTGGAAATGCTTGCTGCCATTCTTTGTTAATCCTTCATTTATTCGGAACATGAGGGTGTGCGATGTACCCAGCATCTGATAAAAAAATAACAGCCAGAATTCTTAACGGCCTCTTGTACTGCACGGCCTTGTACGCCAAATTGAGAGCCAAGAAAAGCAGTTAAATCTGAAGCGAATTACGGGCACAACGATATACTTCGCGAGCTCAAAAAAAAAAAAAAAAAACTTGTGCGAAACTCGGAGCGACGAACTTGGAACAACCGGCCGCTAACTCACTGTTCTTCGTTTGTACATGTTGCTTGCTTTTCAGGCCGCGGTTGTTGCAGCTAAATCGCTTCCGCGTGACCAGTGCTCTCCTGTAGCGCCATGTCTGCCGCGCTCCCCCATCCCTCCGTCGTGTTTTTTTTTTTTTTTTTTTTCCTGAAAGTAGTTTCGACGTACATGTAAGAACCAGAAAGCTTTCTGGTGAAAGTTCAGCGAACTATCCGACAAGAGAGGCGTTGTGTGAAAACTTTTTCCATACGTGCTGATTATTTTCTCGCAAAACTGGCCAACCTTTTTGAAGCTAGAGTATAATGAAAAATAGAAAACGGGAACAAGACCCCTTTCGGTCGTAGTTTGTTTTGTTCTTAGATTACCCTGGTCCGCTCCGCTTCCATGTATACGCTGCTTTTTTTATTATTATGATTCTGTTAAAGGCCTAACCAGCGCCTCAGCTTTGCCTCTTCTCCGGTGCTTTCATAAAATATTTCTCTTTTTAAATATATTAGTAGCGGAAGTGTGGCCCAGTGGTGTGCGTGCAGTTTAAGTGCTTGTATATCTTTTTTTTTTTACTTTCTGCGTAAAGAACTTAATTCAAATCTCTTTTTTTACATCCCCAACCCCTACATAGCTATACGAACGTTTTATAATGAATGTCCTTCTTTCTCTTTTATATGATGTACTGTAAATGGCATCAAACAAGCGCGTAGTTTGAAAGAGACATCTATTTTAGCAAAAAGAAACTTCGCTGTTGGCACGAAGCTCAGCGACTGGTTCTTGATCAAAGGACGTATCAAGTTTTTACTGCATTATCACCTAGATGCTGATTTCCTACGTCTGATTTAAAAGCTGCAATTACTATCGTCTGCGGTAATTTTACCTTGTTCATCGCCAGTCGACATCCTCGTAGAAACTGCTAGCAGCCTCATCATCCTAACTACAGGTTAGTGCATATATGCTTGGCCAAGCATATATGCTTGGCAAAGGTACAAGCATATATGCTTGTACCTTTTGCCTATAGCTTGATCACAACGGTTGCGACAGTTTCCCTAATGCTGTAGAATTCATCGACATTACCTGCTATCTTTTTTTTTTAATTAAGTAACCCCGAGCTCCTGTCTTTCTTTTCCCACTCATTAGGACAGGGTATGCGCGCTGCTCAGCATTTAAAAGCCCTCACCTGTTTCTCTAACCTGCCTTCACCCTATTAATCCCCATTGAACGCCGTCAGGCTCCTCTAGCACAGCGAAGCTATACCCGAGCTCGACAGAGTCGTTGTATTAAGAGTTGCCAGATTCATAGTTCCAAAGTTCGAGTGGTGACCTTCCCCGGCCCATAGATTGTTGGCACCTTGGCTTGTCCTGCTTGGCTTGGCTTGGCTGTATCCTTGTCCTGACCGCTGCTGTGGTCAAGGGGTCTGGAGCTGCTAGGGACTGAAGGCAGTGCGTTCGGTTGTCAGTTCACTTGTGAGGTGTTGGCGAATTCTGCACCAAAGTGGCCACAGCCTGTTGTGGTCATGCAGGGCAGTTGGTGTCCCGGAGAGCCTTCGTAGTGTGGTTGGACCTATTTAGTGCAGCCTCTCTGGTTGGTGTCCGGGGTGACGTTTCTCACCAGACCGGGTTACACTCTGGGGCTGTGATAGCGACCGCAGTTTCCTCCGGGGGTCTTATTCTGGAGCGCTGCTTGGTAGTTATTTAATTTCTCCCAGCGGTAGAGTGACCACGGAGTAAATTAAACGCGCATTTGCCGAAATAAGAGCCTATGCGCAACCTTACTCGAACGTCGCACCTAATTTAGGCTGTAAATTAGCGTCCCGAACGCGCAAAGTGTCACCTGAAAAGCCTGGTCTGAGGCGCTACTAGATTGTCGCACTTAATTGCAGCATTCAGTTAGCGGCGCAAAGGCTTACCTTACCATGGTCACTCGTTCAAGATGAAGATATGTCTACCGTTCCCCGCTTACCTGGGATTCGTAACTAGCGTCAGTGATGACACCAGCTCTTTCACTCTCCCTGGCGCCACCGGTGACGCAGATACGGAAGGGGTCTTATGCCATTTGCCAAGCAAAAATCCTATTCTGATACGTTGCTGGATTGTTGAACGTAATTGCAGGTGGTTAGCGTAGCGATAGCGCGAAATGCTGCCGTAAAACGCCTATTTCTGATACGTTACCGAATGGTCGCTCTTAATTTTAGTCTTGGATTCGCATCCCGAAAGTGCGTCTTGTTCAGCCACTCGTTCAGAGTGAAGGCATACGCCTACTTATCTGGAGTAAAACGTTGCAACCCTGTTTTGAGGTATGCGTAATTTCTCTTAAGCTATTTCGGGCATCTTTAGTTCCTGGCTGCCTTAGGAATGCTCGTACAGCTTGCTGTAGCGTCTCAACCAGTGACTTGGAGTCATTATTCACCGCCATCGCTGTTGTTCTAATTGATTTACTCCTCACCGGATTTGTAGGCACTGTATCCTTTTAGTTGTGGCGGATTCCCGGCCGTGTTAGTTGCAGATATAGCATGGGTGGCAGGAGTTTTTGTTGGCACTTCGCTGGCGCTGGCTATATTAGTGGACCGCATGTCATGGAAGGACGTATACAAAGTCGGCATGCTCTTAGGGGCCTGCAGTAAAAGACCAACAGTGGTGCTTCGTGAACGCGAACCAGCTTCTCCCTACCAACAGCGGTCCTCGCTCACTCCCTTTTCTGGCTTTCCGCTTTGCATATTTATCGTTCCTTGCACTTTCTCGTAAACTCGGCCGCCCTCGTCGGTGGGTGTATAAAAAACCCATCAGAGCCCGCTCTTATTTCCGCGTTGGCGCATCCTAACAAGCTCGCATGAGCCTTCGCCCAGTATCGTCGACACAGAAGGCAATGGAACTGCGTGTACTCCGAAGCCATTCATCGGGGAGGCAGGGGCCCTGTTTTCGGTGGCCTGCCCTAATAGCCGTGTGTTTGTTGGATGCTGGCCGTTCCGTTGCCTCCGCAAGGGGCGAGGCCGCGGGAAGTGCTCGTTGTTGGCTCTCGGACGCCCGGCTGCTCGCTCATCCGCCAGTTTCCGCCGTCGTCTCGCCTATATTGCCCCCCGTCGGTGTTGGTGGTTGCGCCGGGGGCCACCATATCGCCGCCGCGGTGGGCAAAAGAATCGAACCGCAATGCAGCAGCTGCTCCTAATCAGGGTTTTGGTTGGGCCGAAACACCGCGCGGTCTCGTTTCCGATTTCGATGTGCCCGCCCTTCCTCCTGTACCGTGTTCCTCCACTTCCTACTGTTTTCCTACTGCGCACTTTTGAGGTCTCCTCTTCCTCGTTTCGCCCGTCCCCTTCTCCATGACGCCGTGCTGCCTCCCTTTGATTATTTCCCCGCGGTTTGTCTTGTGCAGCGCCAATCGTTCCGGTGTTTCGTTGCAGGCCGACGCTAACGCTTTTACTGGTCGCTGCTTCAATCAGCAGCCTCCCACGCGCCTCCGCGTCGGTGACGCAGGTGCGGAGTTCCTCTCTGGAGTCGGTTCTTCGTTAGCGGGCGCCGGCGCTGCGCGAGCGAAGCGGCCTGCTACAACGCAGCGCTCGACTTATCCCTCGAGCGCCCTTGTATCGTTCTCGTGCTACGGGCTAAACGCTCGGCGTTGTCCTAGGGATCCCCGGGTTTTCGTGGCTCGGCTGAAGGCTCTGGGAGGGCTCGCTTACAGCCTGTCTGGCTCCCCCGGTGCGTCGGGCGTTAATTTGGAGCGGCGTGCCCCTTTGGGATGCGTTGGGTGTGCAGTGCAGGCTTTGGCGCGTGAACAAACAATTGGGGGGCTTACCGCACTCAGTACCGCTACAACGCTTCGCATCCATTCTGAGGGCGACGTGGGATTCTGGGAGCATTGTGGAACGGTAAGCGTGCAATGAAAGCTCTCGCGCCAGTTAACAAGTAGAAGCTTGCGGAGTTTGAGATAACTGTGAGCGTTCTCATTGGAAGGAAGACTCTTCGGGAGATGAAATTACAGGCGCCCGCTTGTACGGTTACGTATGCAGTGACGATCGTAGAATAGAGCGTTTGCTAATGCACACTGCTTTCTTTCTTAAGAAAAAAATAAAATTTCGTGCCGCATGGTTTTGATTGCAGTTACATCTGTTATCCTTCAGTCATTAAATTGTGGTGGTAATTAAGACGAAAGAAATGCTGTCGTTGCGGCTACCCTGCACGAAAAGCATACACGATTTTAAAGAAAGGACGCGCCTAAGTCGCAGCCAATGCCAACTGAAAGTGAAAAATTCTCTAACTTCAGCATACCCTGAACACTCCGTGGATGTTGACTCGCCATGACGATGACGCAGTCTTCTATTGGCAGGGAGAACATTTTCGGCTTTGACGGGGACATTGACCGTCGAATTTGATGGTAAAGGCTACGACCTGCGCAGGAAGGGACTGAAGGAATGCGACAGTATTTATTTAGTGGAAAGTGCGTAGAACTAATGCTGTAGAACGTTTTCCTGCCTATAAATGTGAGGCCACAAGACTTTTCGGAAAAACAGCTGAATTTGGCGGATTTGAGCACATGCCGTTATCGCCCCAACCGGAGACTGTACCTGCCCACAAGTACAAAAGCACAAGTCCTAGCAAAGTCGACCACACGAAATCAGTGTGCGTACTCTGAATCCCGTGCCCAACGAGGCCTGTCGGAGTGCCTATCCGAAGCGTATCCGAAGCCTGCGGCACTTCAAAGCATCTGTTGTTGGACATACTCATACGCGACATATGTAGATTATATTCCGCAGATATGGCTGTTCCTACACACGCGTTGACTATCAAACAGCCGGACAATTTGGGTAATCGCATGCGCGTTCCGACATTTTGTTTTAAACTTTGGTTGTGGCGTAAAACATTGACACATGAGCAGACTAGACAGACTAGGAGCGCTCGTCCTGTCTACACTGTTCGTCTGTCAATGCTTTGTCTCACAACCAAAGGTGAACATGAATTACCACCTGGCCCACCAGTAAGCGCTAGTAACCGAAAATTTATCTTTCATGATATGCCGCCTTTTTTAACAGCGGAGCTGTCGTTGCTCGCCGTAATGTGCGCGGCGTCATCAGAAAACCGCGGGTCTTAGTTACTCCCGCCGTTTACCGTGAACATGATAACGCGCCTCACGAGGAGCGGCCAGTGCCGCCAGACGCCCAGTTCGCGAAGCCGGTTGTCGCGGGTTCTAGCGCGGGCTGACGCCTTCCACTTTGGGAGAAATGTGAAAGCCTGCGGACAAAACGTTCCGGGCCTGCCAGTCATGCATGAAGAAGACGACGATTATGATGGATATGACGATGACTACTACAACCACAGTGAAAAGTGACGACGGACCCGCCGCGGTGGCTCAGTGGCTAAGGCGTTGCGCTGCTGAGCACGAGGTCGCGGGTTCGAGTCCCGGCCGCGGCGGCCGCTTTTCTGGTGGAGGCGAAAAGCAAAAACGGCCGTGTGTACGAGATTTCAGCGCACGTTAAAGATCCGCAGGGGGTCAAAATTGATCCGGAGCCCTCCACTACGGCGCGCCTCATCGCCTGCGTTGCGTCGGCGCGTTAAACTCTACAATCAATCGAAAAGCAACGACGGAACATGTAAATAAACAATTTCAAAGCTAATGCAATGCGTGGCGGTGTGTCCTTCAGTGCTCACATAGAAGGAAATCCTCCAGCTTCGCTATGGTTGAAGCCTTGCGCGACTGGGTGCAAGCTTCGGCATTTTTTTTTTTCTTTTTCATTTATACATAAGTGCAAAGCGGCCGCATTTGGCCAGTGCATAATCGGAGCTTCAAAAATTCGCACCGCCAAAAAAATGTCGTATGGAAAGCGTTGTGATGTCTTATCGCACTGGAGATTGCATTAGGGGCGCATAATCGTGTGGCATTTTTTCCCCGTCTTTTGGCTTAAAACGTTCGCCGCTACGCTGGTAGGCTGGCACAGCTTTCTTGGTGTGTTTTTTTTTTTTTCGCTCGCTAGGATTGTTTCCGAATAAATGAAGCGCAGAACAATCATTGGCGAGGAGTTCATTATGAAACTGTTCATTTGCAATGGTCAGACGTTGGAACACAGATCCAAGAAAGACAGGAACGGAGCGCAGAACAAACCTTATCTAGCAATTCCTTAGGGAGCGGTACATTTGCAAAAGTCAGAAGCTGGATTATGGATCCATGCGAGGCAGGAACTTTTTTTTTTTTTTGATAAGCGCAGAAACAAGTGCCTTGCAAGGCTGTTCCACTCTAATTACAGCTGTGTTATCATTCTCCTCTGCATCTCTGAGGCTATAAGAGTGTATTAAAAACAAATGCTAAATTTCGTTCGCATTGTTTGAGAGTCTCGATTGATTGGAAAGATAAGGTCTAATTAGTTATTCAAGGGAAATGAGAGCGTGCTTAAAAACTTTTTCCTCGTTTCACGCATCGTAATATCATTCGTGCAGCGTTATACGAGTCATATTTTATCCATTCAGAGAGAAAAAAGAAAGCTGGTCGATGGAGGGCGACAAAGCATGATAGTAGACAAAAACCGAATTTCACGACATTTTTTTTCTCTCTGTGTGTGACGTGAAGGATATACACGCACAAAAAGGAAATGGTTTTTAATCTTGATTATGCAGCCTGTAGCCTCCGACCCGTTAATTGCTCCGGTTCCACCGCTATGGTTGCCCGGTCCGGCAGTGGTTGTTGGCGTGCCGGCGTTGTTCTTGTATATATTTTTCCCTATGGTCGCCTTGCGTAACACGAGGCTGCCGCATGTCCGCAGGGACGTCAGTGACCTGGTTCAGTTTGTTCGCCCTTTTCGTTCTCCGGCGAAATTCAATCCAGAAATATCGAAATGCGCGCATTTTAACTTCCCCAGTGTGGCTGACCGCTGTATGTCGGCCATATCTCACCTGGAATTAAGCAAAGAATGAACCGCAGGTGAGAGGCAGAGGGCAAGCACAACAGGTAATTTCCTGTTTCGGTGCTTAAAGCTTCGCGTGTGCTCGCACACATCTCGGAGCTCCCGACAGTACGGTCGTGTGCGGAATAAGAAGCCTCTCATTCGCTATCTCGAACTGAATTCGGCTCCTACCTTGGCGCGCTTCCCACTCGCCTGCCTTGCTCAGTTTCTCATCTCTGCTCTTCCGGGCGCATTTTAACGCCTACGCATTGCTCTGCCTTTTTCCTGATCATTCTTTTTTTCTCATCGAGGGGCACGTTGTTGGCCCAGGGCTCTGTCTTTTTTTGTGTACCTGTTTGATAACCCGTACGCGTTCTCGCATTCGATTTGACCGTTCTGTTCTTCACCGTGCCATAACTGGTGGTAAAAAAAAGGGAAGAGAAAGGCAGGGGAAACGGGTCGTGCGAAAGCGACAGAGCGGAGCAGTCGGGCAAGCGCGTTAGTTCTATCTGGAGACCGGAAAAAGGTGTTATCGCGTGGAAGCACGCGACCTCGTGACGCGCTGCTGAGTTCCTGCGTGCGTCATCGTTGCGCCATCGCCGCGAGCTAAGCGTATGGACCGATTCGGCGTCGTCCCTTGGGGGTCCCGCTGCTCTTCCACCCTCCCCTTCTTCCTTCCGCCATTTTTCGCCACTGTACTTTTATGTTTCCTCCCCACCCGTTGATTGTCGTCGGGGCGTTTCGCCTAATGGTTGCAAAGCCGGCCGGCTTTTCGTGCCAAAGTCGAGAGCGCTGATACGCCGACTGAGATTAAGCCGCCTGGAATGCGCACTGAGAAAGTTTTGCTCTCTCGCGTGCATTGATTGTGTGCGTCGTGCACACATCAGTGTAGGAAGCCACCCACACAGTCAGGGACCCCTTTCGCGTGGCCTAGATTATGGCTTCCCGGGCCCTTTAGAAAAAAGAGAAAGCCTTTATCGCTGGCCTCCGCCGCGGCCAGGCCGCGTTGCGCGTCGTAATGAAAACCCCAGAGCCGACCCTTAAATGATTGGGGAATGTTTCGCCGTGGAGCCCGGTTGTGCCCGCTATTCTCCGTTTTAATCGCGGCGATAAATGGGAGAATTACGGCGTCGGCGTATTTCCCGAGCGCTCGAAACAATGCCATCAGGCGCGCTTTTGAGATTTTTTCTATTGTTTCTGGAAGGCGGCTTCACCGGTGGAGTAGTATTGTGCAGGCAGAGCACGCTTTACAGGCGACTTTTGCAACCTGCCGGGGCGCGCGGGGTGTCAAACGTAAGCTTGGCCGCAAGTTGGCGAAAACGAGTGTAGATTTCATAATGGCGCGCTAAAATACGCTTTCCCAATCACCGAGAATTCTGAACCCGCCGATACTAAAGATCTACAATTAAAATAAACAGCTACATAGGAGTGTGGCGAATTTTTGTCCTGCACGGTTGGTCGGTTTTGCAGAATTATCGCCGCGCGCACAGATTGTGTTTTACAGGGGGTTCCTTACAACGACAAGGGCGTGGCTTCGCGTTCCCCGCTACGCTATTTAGAATGCTTTGGCGATACGTTTTATGCACATAAAAGGGCTAGATATATATATGAAGCTATATGTGTTTCACGAATTTTCTGTGGTCCGCCCTGTTGGTGCATTGCTCCCCTGATTGGGGTTCTTTTCTTTATGTAACCGTTTCATCGCATTATGATTTCTCTTCATGCATACGCGGAGCAGGGTGCAGAACGAGTTTTCTTTGTAGTAATAATCTGCATCGTCCTAATCTTAGTACCGCCTCATCGCCCGTAGTAGGGTGGTTTGACTGTAGTGGGATCTCGCTGGGTGGTTGAATATATTGGGATCTCGTCTTATAATATAGCTGTGCCACGTCACAGCACTGCCGCGGCGGCCGCCTTTCTGACGGAGGCGAAAAGCAAAAACGCCCGTTTGTACGAGATTTCGGGGCGCACGTTAAAGATCCCCAGGTGGTCAAAATTAATCCGGAGCCCTCCACTACGGCGCGCCTCATCGTCTGCGTTGCGTCGGCGCGTGAAACCCTACATTCAATCAATCACGTCACAGCACTGTATCATTCTATCGCTACGCGTTAGTCTCGTTGGTTTATTTTTGTTGTTCGAAAGGAATCTACTTTATCTGAACGACAAATATACGGGAGGACGTATTAGACGTTGTGCGGCTTTGCAAACCGTACTACCGATTGCAGCTCGATAACGTCGTGGACGCGACGGAAAGGCGACAGTCGTTGAATAATCGGCTCGGCGATGTGAGGAGGACTATATATACGCTCGTTGGCCCGGTGTCCAGTCTGGCAGGCCCGTGTGACGCAGGTGTCGCTGATGGGCAGTACTCCACCTCGGCTTTCCACTTGTCACCGCTGGCCGTAAGTGCTCTTCGAAGAAGCTGTTCGGGCTGAGTGGAGTATACGTGCCAACGGTCGTCCGCACGGCCTGTCATCCGACGCAAATGGTCCTACGGGCTCCCCTAACGGCTGTCCATTGACACGCCGCTTTGCATTGACACGCACCCTGGCGCGAAGTTTCCTCGAGGGGGCACAGACCTGACGCGGCATGGAAGCGCGCCGCCGCAGTTCACTAGTTCAACGCCTGACCTCGTTGTTCGTTTTTGCAGAGCACGTTTGTGGAGCAGGTTGAGCTGAGCGAACATGGATGCAAAAATGATGCATCGCAAAGATACGGGAGATTTAAATTAACTACCGTAATCGGACCCACAAACTTCGCAGCGCTAAGTTGACTGAGCGCGATGTTGGTGATCCGACCGGTTGGGCGCTGCGGACGCACGTTGCTACGGTGACTTTTTGGGCGTCTTTCTGTGCCAAAAAGTCGATTTCGGACGTTGGGAAGTGTTCGGTAGTTACTCGAAACGCAGTTAGCCTTCAGAAGTGCTTGCTGTATTGCGTGCTTAGCTTACGTTGTCTGCTCATGTCTAGGTTGTGAATGGGCTGAGTTGGGTTTTTTTCGCGTGTGTGCGCATTAGTAGTGTGCAGTGGAGGTGTTCGAGTTAAGGTGAAGATGTGTCCCTACCAGTGTTGGTAACATGTTTTAGCATTCCTCTTGGCATAAAAAGCAAGCTTCTTCCACTAGCTTGACATTTAGCAGGTTTCTTAGGACGGTGGCTGCGTAAGTTCTGAATATCCCCGGACGAAAGACAGGGACAGGGAAGTGCTGATAGCTTTACTTCATGCTCCACGAAAATTGAGAGCAGTGCCAACAAAGACAGTTTCTAAAATGCAGCCGTAGTCCGCTACATCTCGATACCACGTGGGATTCTCGGAGTTCCTGTGGTACGTGCCACTATTTTTTTTTTTTTTTCAAAGTGGGCGACTATGTTGTTTATGTTGCTGTTTCATTTTCGTGGATATTCAGCGACACCATCGCCCGTGTGTCCGGCACGAATGACCATAAGGAAGCAGAACCATTGGTGCAGATGAAAGCTTCGTATTCTTTCAGCTGTTCATTTGACGGACAGTTCTGATTACTCTGCGGTTCCTGCGTGCTACCGATTGCCGTCTCGTGTAGCCCCAGCTATGGGAAAGGATTCGTGAACCGCAAAACGTTCGCTGGCTCATTTTTTTAACGAAACCACCGGCGTGGACTCTTCTTCGGAGAAGGAAGAGGTGTAGCGGTAGTTCTCCGCACAATTCACGAACGCCTGCTCCACGTACACAGCTACCACCCTGTCGTGACCTGACCCCGAGCGGTTAGCTGCAGCGGCGAAGGGTACTAACGCAACCGATCACCATATGCTACCAGCCCGCCGTGTTATAAACGAGCAGCCAGCACATGGGATCTCGGCTCCGAAACTCCCGAAGTGGCCCTCCAGCTGACGCCAGTCGCCTCGCGTCCGCCGAACCGAGCTCGCGCCGTGTTGCGTGCTCCTGTGACTGCGCGGGCGGCTTTTGCTGCCGCCGCGCCCTGCCGTTCTAACGGGGAAAGCTTCAGCTGGTGCCCGGCAGTGCTTATGGGGTCCACCTTCGTTCGCAGAGCGGCGCGCGAAGCGGCAAAAAGGAGGGGGCCGCCTCGAAATTCGTCGGGGCAACGTGGCTCACTCCCGCAAATGGGCCGTTTCATAAATTACTCGCAATTACCGAGCCTGCTTTTGGGCCGCCATTCGGGGCTGTCAAGGCAAGCTCGCGCGAGCTTCGCGCGCTCGCGTATTGCGCGTAAGCGCCGTGTCTGCCGGTCCCCGTGCGCGTGTTGTCTGTTGCGTGCGTGTTTGCGTGCCGTTCTGAGTGAGCTTCGAGGGCTGCCGAGCCTGACTCTTGGGCCTAATGACTTCGGAAACGGAGGCTGGCTGCGTTGCAATGTGTTTTAGCTGCTTTAGCTTCTTCCCCCCGCTCTCCTTTTCCCCCATTTGACGCGTGCCTTCGCTTTCTATCGCAGCGTCCCGTGCACGCTGCGTATGGTAATCTTTTAACCCAGATTTGTATGCTTCATTATGCTAAACACTGTAGTCTGGCAAATCGGGGTTGGATTGGATATATTGATGTAGATTAGAATTTGATTTTAAAAAAAAACTTTATTTCTCGTCTAAGCGAAAGGAGACTGAGACTAATGGCTCAGACGGCATACAGAGGTCCTTAGCCCACTACACAGTGTATTGGCAGCATTATAACGTCAGCGAGTAGTTCACAGAGTGTATGTCACAGTACACCTGTGTATGCTATCAAACAGAGCAGTCGCTATTGGGCACAGCAGATCGAAAACCCGGTTCCGGGGCAGCGCCCTCCACATGTTGGGCCCACATAAGCACGCGCAGTGCGCATTCCGGCTCTTTTGGGCGTGCGCAGTCGCGCCGTTTGACTACCTGCTACTGGAACATTGTTTTTAGATCACCCGTGAGTGTCTATTAACATTTATCGCCGCTAATGATTTCATTTTAAAGCGTCATTCGTGTCGGCGCGGGTTCGAGCTGCGGCTGCTGCCTCTTGTTGCAACCTTGTTACAACAGCCTCACATATTTCAACCGGTTTCTTTTTTCTTTTTTTTTTGCCCCAAAATTGGGTTATGTACCGTCCAGAAAAAAAAAAGAACATTTAAAGTCCCGACAAACGAAATGAAAGCTAAACGTTATGACGTTCCTTTGTCGTCAAGGCACAAGAGACCCTACCTTCCCTCTCAACAAAACTTTTACTACGACTGCTTCTATCTTTTGGGGTGTGTCGACGACTTTGGACACTCGGGTACGATAATCTCTCGCGCGAAGTCAGGCGCCAGGTGCTCGCGTCCTTTTGTTTCATTATAGGGGCAGTCCCCACTGCCAGAACGCGTCCAGGCGTCTTCGTGGGCTACGCGTTGGCGAGGTAGACCGGGCGAACGCGCATGGTGCGCGCGAAACTGCGCCGCATGGCTCGCGTCTTCGCGCCCCTAATTATGCCCGCACTCCCCCCGCGTTCCTCTAAATCCCGCTCAGAAATTGGCCGGGAAGAAGAAAGGGGGAGCAAGGAGAGGGGGAGAGAGAGAAGTGAAGTCGGGGCATATTAACCCGTCTCGCTCCTTCGTCCTCCTTCTTCTGGGCATTATTAGTTGCACTCTTTTTTCCCGTCTGTGCTTCCCTCTGTGTTTCCAAACAGAGGGATGAGGCCCAACGCATGTGTAAGTAGGCATTAGACGCGGCCGGTGCCCGCCGCGGTAGCGCGCTGTTATTGATGAAGCAGCGGCTCCATTTATAACGAGGGTGCGCCGGCGTCCGGCAGTGTGTCTGTCCTGTGGGAAGCCACGTTTGCCCGGTAACTGGCTGGCTGCCTGCATGCCTGCAGGGTGAGGTGTCTGGCGGTGCGCAGCGCTCGCCTCCTCGAACTTCATTCCGGCGTAGCTCGGCTCGTCACCTTCCCTCCCTCCCTTCCCCAACTTTTTTTCCGGGAGGCAAAACAAATTGAAAGCGGTAGACAAAGCGGGTCAGCGGGGGGAACGCGAAGACCGCGTCCCTCTAATGAAGGCTCGCTTTCGCTTCGCTCGGCAGGAGCGCCAAGAAGTACACCAAGGCAAAAGTGACGTCACAAGAAAAAGGCGGGGCCTAATGACTTCCCGAAGCCCTTGCCGCTGCGTCCGCTGTCGTTTATGGGGAAGGGTGCAGTGCTGACAGTTATTGTCTTAGACTCTGCGTGCGCTCGCTTGCTCCCGAGTCCCCTCACCCCCTTCGAGGGCCGCGCTATTTTCCAGGCGCGCGGGACGTCGAGGTGCTGTTGGAAGAAGGCCTTGCTTGCGTTGCTGAGTCGGAAAGGAACGTCAGGTCCGTCTCTCCCGTGTCCCTCCCTGTCTTTTGTTTGTTTCTGCGCCGTAGTTTGAAGAGACCGCAAAACAAAGGAGCCTCGCTGCGTTTTCTTTACCCTCTTTCCACTGTTCGTGGCGGCGTCCTTTTATTGACTGCGCTCCCCGTCTTTGTTCCGGTTCTCTCCTGTCTGCATTATGAACCCGTGCCTGATCTTGAGAAGAATTTAGGGATACTTTTTTTTACCCCTTCACTTTTTGGGTTTCCCTGACTTCTCTCAAAGCCGTGAAAGGCTTCAGCCGCGGCAGAGAAACCCCTTCCATTTCTTTCCCCCTGGATTTCTTTTCATTACTTTTTTCGTTCTTTAATTAGGTGTAGGGCATGTGTTGGCTCCCACTGCTAAACGCTGGCGTGATGTCGAAACGAAAAAAAAAAAACTGATACTGCAGACCATAGCCAACATCATGTTCAAAGCCTCCACGAAAACCTCCTCGCTCTATCACCTTCCCCCCAACCCACCCACCTCTCTTTTTTAAGGGGAGAGAGCATTCATGTTTTGGATAAAAAGTGATTTCTCTTTGATTGCCCAAAACATTAAAAATTAAGAAAGTATGATGCATCTGCATAAAGGGGATCAGTTATTACAAATAGTAAGTTCCTTTCAAGAGCCGGACAGGAAAGAATTTGTAACAGTCTTGCTGGGCCACTTCACTTGTGCGTTTCATGTCATCAGAAAAACTTCGCATTTCAAATGTCTACGTAAGTTCCCTCGGACTTTGACTTGACATACCGGCCCTGTTGTCCTAAACGTAGCACGTTTCCAGGTATAGCTGCAGCTTCGTTCAATATTTTTCCTCCTGTAGGGACAGGTTTTTTAAGGCGATGGTATTTCTTGGACTACTTAAACCCTAATATTTTGGTCAGTCTTCTTGTCTTTAAAGGATAAATTTATTACGACAAAATTCTGGTATCAATGAAACAACGTAAAAACCAGAAACAATTAAACAAGTGCAGCGCCAGTATCTACAAAACTAACACAGCCCGAAGGCTGCCAGTTACAGGCACTTACAGAAACACACAAACAGTTTCAAGCTCACTGTTGACGAAAGATTAACAGACAAACAATTTAGAGTTGCTTACAACCAAAAGAATAACATGCGAGGGAAACAAGGATACAAAAACATTCGCTTCAAGAATGCAGCAATATACGGTGCAAGGGCGGTGTTAATGTCACAACGAGTACTGTAGCGCACTAACACCCAATTCTAACACTAAAATCAATACGTAGTTACAACGAAAATCCCTAAGGACACAGGTCTGGAAAACTGGCATGAATAATAACCCTTTTGTTCGAAACCTCAATAAACCGGGTAGACCAATGTCGCAGAAACTCTTCCTCGCCCAACAGGATCAACTGTCCTTTGAGAAAGGTCACGAGGTGTTGTCTGAAAAGGGAAAACAAGGGCCAGTGCATACGTAGCCTGTCTGTCCCTCGATTCAGGCACCTTGCCAAAACCTAGAATTCTTGTACGAGAAGTTTATATAGGGCAGAGGGTTTCTAAACTACAAAGTCGTGTGGAAATGTTTATACTTGTCAACATTGTTCAGCAGAAAGAAAACATTAAGCGTATTTGAGGCAAGACATTAATGCATAGGAGGGACTTTCAATGTTCTTTTAATTAAACATACATGGCAGCTTGAATTCTGCGACAGCGAAGAAAATTACGCGTTGAAAACAATGTTTTGACCCAAAATTACAAAAAGCACTGGCGCCCGAGCCTAGACCTCGTGGCGGCATTCGTAGAAGTACAACAGTAATTAAAGGTTGCAATAGATGGCGCGAGAGTGGTGGAAGGCGGGAAAACTTAATTGGCTGGAGCAAACCTCCACCGTCTTTATTGCGGGGAAAGAAAGAGACGGGAAGGGAAGACCGTGGGCTGTGGGCTCGGGAAGAGAGAGATGTACGTGACGGCGGGGTGGACTATACTCTTTCGACCACATTTGCAGCGAAGTCAGCAGATTCGCGGCCAATTTGTTGTTTATTGTTTGAATGGGAAAGCTTTGAGTAGCTGATTGGGCAAAACGGCCACATTCGCAGAAATGGTGCTCCCGAATTTCTATTTCGTGCGATCCGCCATGTGGTTCCATAGCCTCATTATATACAAGCGAAAACCGTCGCCGTAACCGGAATGGAACCCAGACAGCCTGGGGGCAGACAAATAACCTAACCACGATTCTACGCCGATGCTGTAGGGAGCACGGTGCTTGAGGTACTTTTATATAAACAAAACGGTGCCAAGATGAGCACTAATTGCTGCGAGTGAGGGTATGCGCCAACCTAACGTCTTTAATGGCTGTGGCACGTCATGTCCCGTAGCAATGACATATTCGGGGATGAGAGTCTAGCCGAACCTCTGGCGGGGCAGCGAGTGGGGGAGGACGTGGATATGCGTTGGCCTCACCCAGGGCCGTAGCAGTCACCGGAAAACTAGGGCGCGCTCTGCACGGAGCACCGCCGCACTCCCTGCTGGCGCTGTGGCCCCTTCTGCTGCTCTCAACGCCACGACATCCTCAGAGCGCTCGATTGGACATTACTCGTAGGAAGAGCTGGTGCCCGATGTTTCTTTACTCTTTTTTGTGTGCGTGTGCGTGCAACTGTACGCACAGCCTTCTTTCTCTGTAAGCATAAAACCCACACGCCCGAAGGGTTCGTTCGTACCCGAGTCTCCTAGGAATTTTAAAACTATCTTAATAGAAACGAATGGGCTGATCATGCTGTATTTCGTATGAAAACGTCGCAACGACTGTATGCTAACGTTGAAAGGTGTTGTGCTGACATTTCATATCATCCGGATTAGTTTTCGCCGTCAGAACTTTTCTCTTTGTGAATAAACATTCAATATGCCTTCCAGCTGTTGATCTCAATCGGTGTTTTTGGTTATCCTTGTTTAGCACACCGTGTTTTTCTTTCTGTCGTTTCCTTCTTTTCTTTTGGATGTCTAGAGCACCCCACTTTTTGCGCCATCGGCACTCGTGCACGTGGTCTGTGCAAATATGCGGCTTCAGTCGTATGATTCGTGGGCTTGGGCCATTACGGGCGACAGATAGGAGTCCCGTTATCCCAGAGCGAATGGAACTGTACATCAGGGTTTATTCCTACCGTATGCGTCACGGGGAGCCGCGTTCTGTTTTCATTTGGTGCACCCGGGCGCCAAAGCGAGCGCCCATCCCGGAGTTAGAACGCGTCTTCATGAAGTATGCCAGCGTGTGCCGAGTACTGGCAGATATTAATGGCTCCTAAAAGGGCTCCCGTGCATTATTTCAGTTCTATTTGTACCGTACCCGCAACACGAGAGCTTACAGCCAAATTTTGTTATACATATAGAATATCTGCGGGATAAGGATGGGGATTGTTGTGTTTCCTTTTTTTTTGCTTTGGAATGAATGAGGAAATGGGAAGGACGTTATCTTTCTTTCCACATGTTTATTTGTGCAAACCCAGTCGAAAATGACGAGAAACATTCCTGTAGTTCGTCGTATTTTTGTGTGCAGTGCTGTCATCTGTCGTATTTTTGGGTCGTGATCCCGGCAGCTATCTATGTCACGAGAGCATGATGGCTGTCGTAGCGACAGACAGTTCTGCTGTGACTACAGGAACGTTTGTCGTTGAAAAAATTGACTTTGTATTTACGACATAAATGTGTGTCGTAACAACAGATGGCTTTGTCGTAACAACAGGGCTTCTGTCGTCACAACAAAGCTTTTTTTTGTCGTACGACGGGAATTCTTGTTAGGTTTCTGAGCTATTCCTGTTGTCATTTTAGACTGGGGACATCACAGTGGCTCACTATCTATGGCAGCCTATCATTTGATTGGGCGTTAACGTGAGGAGAACAAGTGTTAAGGGTCTTCTCCTCTGCCTCCTTAACGATCCCTCGACCCACGTGACGTCTTCTCTCGCTACACCTGCATGCACGGCAACCGTTGCCGTAAATTGTATCGCTGCTAAGAGGGCCGTAGTGCAGAAAGTGAGGCTGCAGCTTTCTGTTCTGTAGTGGTTGTCTCGGCAGTGAGAATTGTCCTTTTTGCGATGCTTATGCCCGGGGTGCCTTCAACGCCCAGGTTTGGTGGCTTATGTCCGGAATAGGTGACAATGCTTGGTCAACTTTGGGCACCTTTCTTGCGTACTTCATACACGAAGCGCGCCAAGTACCTTGGTGGGCCCTTGGCGGGTCCTTGGCGTCGCCTTTTTTTTTTTTTTTTTGTAGTTACATTTACTGTGAATTGTCTCAGCGTTTGCAAAAATGTGGCCAGCATAGTTCCCGTTGTTTGAGTAATATTAGCCGGGGTTTAAATTACCTTGCACTTTGTCTTGAGGCAATACTACCCCCTGACAATACACGTTGCGATTCTTAGCACATAAAACCTAACGATCTCAGCTGAACTAACCGTTTCAAAAATTCATATTTTCGACGATTTACGCTTCGAAGCTACATACCGGCTGCGAGGCACGCCGTAATGGAGTGTTCCGGGTTAATTTTGTACACCTGGGAATCTTTAACGTGCGCCGAAATCTCGACATTCGGGCGTTTTCGCTTTCGCCTCCATCAGAAAAACGGCCGCCGCGACCGGGAATTGGACCCGCGTCCTTGGACTCTAGCAGCGCAACGCTATAGCAGAGTCCTTCAAGCATTGGAGGAACCTGGCCATAGCCACTGAGCCGCCGCGTTAACCCTAACTGTTTGTGGGCGAGAAATAATTTCAGAGCCCGAGTTGCCACCCTATGTTGAGTTGTCGGTGTATTTGCGGAGAGAGGCATAGGGCTTCATACATTTGCCGGATGAAAGGAAAGAGGTGCGTGTGATTGAAAGAAACAGCAGGAATATGAGTTCGGATTAACTCTGAAAACATGTTACGTCGCCCTTTGAAGCTCAACGTTGTCTCTCGGAATATGTAATTTATGAAGCTTACTACGTTGAAAATTCTTTGAGTCGCAGTTTTGCGAATGGGCCCCATTTCTCGTTGCGAAATAGCAATGGTGGTCAGTTTGGTGTTCACTGGGCACCTTCCCTAATACAGATCCGTTGTTGGCGGGAGGCTTGCGGGGCTACTGGTGGTCACTCCATGCGGACTCGCTTTATTCGAAACGAAACAACATCTGTCCTGGCGATGGACGGAGGACGAAGATGTTTCGCTTGAGCAACCCTCGCAAAGTACCTCTCTTTATTTATATGTTAGCGTTCCAGACTCTCTCTTCACCAGATTTCTGTCTGCTATTTAGTTTGTGTGCTTCTTTATGTATGGGACTCGGTTTTACTCTGGTGGACTGGCTTAACATGCGCCTTACCGTTTCCTCGTTCGGCGTGTCTGGTAGTCTCGAGTTCCGCGCCACATCATTCCCAACGTTTTCCCGTCTTGCGCCGAGCGATGGGTGCGCGGAAATTTACCTGGAGAAACATGCAACCGTCTTTTTGCACGCTTTTTCGTTTGATTGTCTGAAAATATTGTGGAACGAAAGCGGTGGAAATGGTTTGAAAGAAAAAGAAAGAAGGCGGTGACAGTGCTGCCATTCGACACTATCAGAGATGTTGTGGTTGTGGAAAAACGGTTCAACGCTGGTAGGGGAATCGTGCTACGCCGGTGTAAGCTGAGCAAGCCGTTTTTTCTTTGTTTGTTTTGCCCTTGGAGTCCGCCTTATCCTGCGGGAAAGCGTAGCACCTTTGAAGCTTCTGAAATTTCTTTCACCTTCACTTTCAGTTAGCTCTCTTCTCGTTCCGCCCGAGACGACCGGGGTGGAATACGTTTGCATTTGACTAGCCTCGTCAAGTGCGTCTGCAGCGTGCTCGCGCTGTTCGTTTGCTTCAGTTTCGCTTGGCCAGGAAATGCGTAAAGTGTGCAGTAGAAGGTTAAAAAGGAGGATGAAGTAGAGACAAAGAAGTACGGGAAGAAAACGTGGACTAGGTGGTGCGTAAGCACCTTTCGCAGTTACTTAGGGCGCTCATTTTAGAGCTGCTGACGCAAATTGAGTCGTTTGTCATAGGCTTAGGCCCTTGACAGGGCGCACAGGTGTCGTAACGTTTTGCCTATGCGTGGCTAGCGCCGCCCCGATTCTCCCCAACCCGCGTTTTGAAAAATAGGCACCGATGGTGTTCCTTTTCTATCTTAGAATGGCGGGCGTTTCCATCTCGCCGTCCATCTTGTTTCACATTTTTAAACCTCGGTCGTGGTTGAAGCTAAGCCGTGTGGCAGAGTACTAATGGTGCACGCAGGGGAAGTTTTCTGTCGTGGCGGGTATCGAGGCGGACATTTTCTTCTGCTGTTTTTTTTTTTTTTTTCGCGTACTACTGCGGACGTTCCCACACAGTAATCGACTCTTCTTTTTCGCTATACTTCTTGCTTTGGTTCTTTTATTCTTGTGGCTGCTTTGTAATTGTTTTGTCGAACCTTGCAGGTTTGTCGAAACAGGAAAAATAAACTCTGCTGCTCGAAAGGCTGTACTGAGGTGAAGCATCTGTTCTGCACAGATTTTTTTAATATAAGAAATGATGCGGATTTGAACTCGGTGGAACAGATGTACGGATGTTTTGAAAGTAGCTGTTCCCTTTTGAGAAAAATTCTGTGACATTGTTTTCACAGCACGATATTCTGGGTACAGAGCAAGCTTGGACCTCCGTTCGTAACTGTGCGGAACGTTACCTTGCAGTAGATAAATGTCAGTAACGTCTCCAGTTACTTACGCTTGCGTAGACACTGGTTTAAAATGTTGAGTGTCGAGGTTGGCAACCGAAATTTGTCGAAGAAAGATGGAATGTTTTAAGAGAAAGGTGAAGCACATAGCCGGCTGTCTGGCATCCTTTATGCCCACAATAGGTGACGAGAACACGTTATTTAGCTAACGACTGCGGAAGCTACCAGGTTAAGGTCCTTGAAAAGTTTAGACGCACACGGCGTTGGTGTTTAGCACTCTTGTTTTGGTTACCCCGCAGTACTGGCTTAAAGCTGTGCATCCCGACACTGCTGAACCGAATGCCACAATGCCTTTTTTGGAGCTGCAGTATAAGCACAACTTTCTAGCCTTTGTGACGCTTTTCGAGTGCATATTCAGAGTATTTCTTCAAATACGAAATGTCCTGTTCCTCGTGAATAAAAAAATACGGCTTTGGGAGCTGTGGACAGCTCTAACTTTTCACGTTTCTTGAAGTAAGGAAAATGCTTTCCAGGAACAGGCCCAGGCACGCGCGGCAACACGCAAGTGGGTTTAAAAAAGTCCTATTTTACCTTTATTTCGCACGGAGCACAGCTTTCGGGGTACACCTAAGTGTTCGTTGAATGCGACAACACAATGGCTTCCCCTAGCGGCAGTTTACCGCTGCATCGCGTGTACGGGTGTTATGCTTGTTCCATGAGGTCCGTGGCTTCTCAGTACGGAGCTCCAAATGGTCTTCGGACTGGCCACACACCTACTGGCAGGGATTGGGCAATGATGATGGCAGCTGCCGTCAGAAGATCGCGGCGGATACACCGATTCCCATTTGTCTTCGACGATACGTACCGATCCGCAATCCCCATATAACCCTTTCGGTGGGTTTGACCAGTGATAGGAACAGCTGCAACAGAGGTTCACTGCTGACTCACCAATTCCCATTGCGTTAATGCTTTCGCATTAAAATCACGCAAGCAGACGGAAGTGGCCTCAGTAATTTTTTACTTAGCTTTCATGTGGGGGCAAAAGTGGTGTTTCGTATCTCATCCCCCCCCCCCCCTTTTTTTTTTTTTTTTTTTGTTCGCTCGCCGTGAGTTCAGATACGTGCCCGGCGCTCCTTGTGTCGCATGCTGTGTCCGCAGAAATGCGCCTGCCCTTTTCGCGTTATGGCTGGACAAAGACGTGATGCGCCTTTTCCGGCAAACCCAGGCGTTCCGTGGCCTCCGGGCGTGCTCTGGGCACAGGGCTATACGCGTAGCCAACTTTTTCAATCATGCTTTTGGCTCACGTTGTTTCAAAAAGATGCTTGCTTCTCGTTGTCTTTGACCGTGGCGGTGAGCGTTGTGAGTACGCGCTCTTTGCTTTGTTCGTTGTTGTTTTTGCACCGTTTTGCTCAGGGCCGCGTAATCGTTCTGTATTCGAGTGGCGAAACCGATACGTGCCCGAGGGATGATTCGGGTGCACAGAAAACGACAACAAGAAAGTTTGCGTCGAATTTCAGTATCCGCGAGGTATTTCCGCGTGGCTGCTGTGGCATACCAAGGAGAAAAGTGTGGGTGATAGAACACCGCCTTTAAGGACGCCCTCTTCCAGTTTTGTTTTTCAACGAAATAGGAGGGGAGGGCAGGTGGTCTTTGGAATCGCTATTTTAAAGTGCTGTGAAGCGCGGGACGGGCGTTGTGACCCCGCCAGAGGGCGCAGCGGTGTGGACAGGGAGGTGGGCTTTCCCCTTTCGCTCGCATCGTGTGCCCAGCATGCAGGCTCTTGGCGTACGAAGGTGCTTTCCGCTTTGTGTGCGTAGGTAGGCGCTTGTTACCCGTTTCGAGCGCTTCTACGCTCTGTGGAGCAGCGAGCCCGTTTGTCTCGCGGGTCTGTTTTATTCCCTCTTCCGCGTTGTTTGTCGGGCGCTGTTTATCCAAACACCATCCGGAAGGAATCCGTGCGCAGAATGTCGACGGGCAAGCACGAGCGGAGGACGGACGAGTGTTCACCGGGTATCCCCCTGCGCGACGCGAAAACGTCCGCTGAATGGCGAGGGACTTCAACGTCGGTGCGTTCATATATCCGCGCGCAATCTCCCGGATCCCAATCGCATCGAAGTGCCAACTAGGCCTCCTTTGAGCCTTTTACTATAGTCATGGTAATTTTAATTGTTGGTATGTTTGTTATTGCAATGATACTTCAGTGTCTTTCTTGAGCCGACTACACTACAGCCGAGGACGGAATTGTGCTCGCGCAGGTACCGCTTTTGCAGGCAAATGCGACTGGTCTGTATGCGACTTGGCATGGCCAGAGGATTCGCAATGCCGTTTAGCGTGTGCTTAATAAACTGGCGTCAATTTCCGTTTGGAATGAAAATGCGGCAAGTACAGCTTGAAACAGTCCAAAATTCCACTTTTTTTTTATTAGAAGTAACTACCGGAATGAGAAGGTGAGAATGTGTTTTGAAATTTTCATTGCAAATTTCCCCACTTTTATTACATGGCCTTTAACGGGAGAAAAAAAAATGGGCCAGCTTCGTACTAGTGCGCGAATACTTGGCGAACAGCAAAGCTGGCGGCCCCTCTTAGCTTATTTTTTGGTTCGGCTAAGTTTATGCGGGGTTATTCTTAGAGAATCAGTCAAGTTTTCTGCGTAGTTATGCTTCAAGACTGGGTCAGGTTTTCTGCGTCGTGTCGTCGTTAGCACCCCAGCGAGCAACGAACAATTCGGTCAAGAGAGAGAGAGAAACATCTTTAATGGGCAAGTGAGGTCAGCCAGGCTGGGCGCCCGACTTGCTGCACCAAATGGGGGTGAATGTGTGGTGAAAATATATGAAAACTCTCATTTACACATGAATACTCAAACACACAGACGCACACAAAAATCACACACACAATCAGGCGATATAGTCATTTGTCTGAGAGTTCATAGCTCACCCACAAGTCCAGTGCTCCGGAGGAACGTTAAGAGCACTTTTGTTGCGCGACTTGCCATGCCGGTTGTAAGCCAGGGCCCAAGGAGGCGACTCGAAGAGATTTGGGCGGACGCGGGCAGGCCAAGAGAAAGCTTTGCCGTGGTACGCTCAAGTGCGTAGCGAGGACATGCGCAGAGAACGTGTTTCAGGTGCTCGCGAACTGTACAGGTAGGGCACAGAGGTGAGGAAACTCGACGTAGTTTAAAAAGGAAATTCTTAGTGTAAGCAACATTCAGTCGTATTCGATGCAGGACAGCTTCATCTCGCTTGCACAGACCGCTTGGCATCCGAAATCGACACTCTGGGTCTGTTGTGTGCAACGGATCGTAGGTATTATTTGGGTAGGTCCACAGCAATCGCTGAGAACTCTTGGCAAGCGATGACGCCAGAATCGCTCCGTCTCGCCTTGTGAAAGGCACTGGAGTAATAGTTGGGCTGAAATGCGCTGATGCAGCAGCTCTGTCGGCTTCGTCGTTGCCAGCCACACCGCAGTGAGATGGGAGCCACTGCAGAACAACGACGTGGTGGTTGTTTATTGCCTGCGTGTGCAGGCCATTGATTTCTTGAGCAAGCTGCTTTTGTGGCAGACTCGGTCAATAAAGTATGAACAATGTACGCGTGTCCACCGGCTTTGCGGTGTAGCTACATGCACGTGTAGCGGAGGGCAGAGCGACACGAGTGTTTGCTCAAAATTTTTGAACTCGTTCGGTGGCCACCGTTTGGCTTGTGTGGTCGGGCGTGTGGGACGGTAATAAAGAAGTTGTATAACGTTCTCTTTGCACTGTCAGAACTGCACCACTCGTCGCTACAAGCGACAGGGCGAGCCACACCGCGACGCGTTTCAGAAGCCGTGCTTGTACCAGACACGAGTCCCGCCCTAGCGCGGCGAGGCAAAGCTGCGGTAAAGCTGCGGTGCCGGCGCGTGTGATGATGTCATCGCTCGACGAGGTTTTTCTGCGCGCGTTTGCCGGCCCAACCACCAGCTTAAACAGCATCGCTGTTAATATGGTCTCGAAAACCGTGTGATACCCTTGTTCTGACGAACTGACCCGTGTTTTGACTTGACACTTATCACAGCAGTTCTTTTTCCTTTCTTTCTTTTTTTTTTTTTTTGCGGGAACGATTCCGTGAGTGGGTTGTTTAATTTCATTCGTTGCCACTGATAAATACTAATCGCACTTTTGAAGTAATCGACATGAATTCGCTACTTCCACAGCCATTCTGCTGTAAAACGAGCTGATTTTGGTTGCTAGTGTGAATTATATTACGTTTTTGGCGCAATACAAATATAACTGCACCGGTTTTTTTGCGCTAATAATTTCAGAAGTTTGCTAAATCTCAAGTAGGAAAGCGAAAGCGATTTTTATATCTCGCAACCGTTTGGCCACGATCGTGACCATGGCGGCGCTACGCTCATCTCGCCATCTGGCTCACGTGGTTGTCTCCTGGCCAACGCAGTTTCCATACTTTAAAAAAATCACCGTTGTATCCTGCTACAATAGGGCAGACTCATCGGTCATTTCGGGATCTTCAAAACAAGAACGAGTTTAATGAGATCGACCACAACTTTCACGGAGAAAGCTCAGCCGGCGATTCTTTTTTGTTCCTACGCCCTTCGCCTTTCCATCATTCGTATTTATTTTTACTTCGCACTGCTTTTTGCGCTGTTTATGTTGTCCGTCCTGCGATGACGTCGCGGCAACCGTTCGGGGAACCGGGGGCGTCCTCTGGTTTCTGATCACGTTCGTCCGCTGGCGGCCACTCCGCCGACCGGGAGCTGCCTCGCGTACACGCTAGACTGACAAGCGTCGCGTACAAGTTTTCTAGTGTACGTTTTTCTCCCCGGACGGGACACTCGGCACTTTTGTACTTGGCATTTATTTTTTTCCTTTTCCGTTTGTGCTTTCTTGAAATTGCAGCCTGTCTCCTGCGTAGTGTTCCGTCAGCGTGTTTGCGGCGTTTAATTCCTTTAATCAGGGTCCATGAACTCAGGAACGGTGCTATAGCTACCGGGAATGAAGTGCAAACCGAGGGTAAGGGAGGGGGAGGAGTGCTGGTTCATTGGAGAGGTCAACTCCAACCGAAAGAGTGGTTGGCTACTCACGGGAAACTTTCGAGTAGTGAAACGGCATAGTGGTTGTGTTTAAAAACCAACAGTTACAAACAATATTTAAGAAAGAAAAGTGCTGGCAGCGCCTCAAGACATCGTGGAGTTATCAGGGATATTCTCGAAAAAGTTGGACGAGACTTTGCAGTGCTTTGCGAATATGCCTTTCTTCGGCACTGTTCCGGGAGAGTTTTTGCTCTCCAACTCCATTCGCAACAGACTTTTAACAATCGAAGAACGCGATTTTTGTAAATATCCGAAAATTAAGAAATTAAAATGAGAATGAACAGTTCACTTTGCTGCTTGACAAGTGTGTTCTTGTGGCTTTGCAGCATAGCATGTGCTTTACTGTTCGCTTTTCTGATTGACGCCGATGTTGTGCGAAAGGAAAAGAAAAAAAAAGGGAGGGGGGGGAGGGGGGGGGTACTCGGGTGCATGAGAAAATTTAGAACACTTTTTTGATACTTAAGCATTCTTCATCAACTCTCCCCATAAATCCGTCTGTTGGTCCGTCTGTAACGCCTGACACTGAGCTCTGTAGATATATGCGTGGGTCATATAGCGTATTTAGCAAAAGACCCAAGGCCTTGTCCCCCAAAGCCCAAACTTACGTGGAGGTGTGGTGGGTACGTGGGTGCCGAGATGAGCCCGTGGAATGAACTCCTACGCGCTGTCCGATGGTTCCCACTCGGAAATTTCGACATCCCCCCCCCCCTCCCCCCCCCCCCCCCTTCCCAAGGGTCCGGTATCCAGTATAAGGAGTGCCTGCACGAAGGTTTTTTTTTTTTTTTTTTTTTTGCACAGATTTTCGCCTGACATTTCCAGCTCGGAAGTTTCTACAGTTTCTTTTGCACAGAATTCTCTCTGGCATTTCCGGCTCGGGAGCTTCAGGAATTCTTTTTTTTTTTTTTTCTTTTGCGCAGATTGTTGTCTGGCGATTCTCGCTAGGGAGTTCCTACAGTCTTTGCACTTATTCTAATGGCGTTGGCATTATAATGCTTGTAAGTTCAGCTCGGGTGAAAGCAATTCGCTTAAAATATGACTTTCTTTCCACCCCTCCCCCCTCCCTCACGCCCCCAACTTCAGTATAAGGAGCGCGAGAAAAGTGAGACCCACAGCAAGGCAGTATCTCATTCAGTTTTTACATTCCGGTCTCTTACTTTTTCAGCTTTGTTGAAAATTTGGATATCTAGAGTTTTTCTACTTAGCGCTTATGCTAAACGAAGAAAAAGTATTGGGAGGGAAAAAAGCTGACATATGTAGGAACCGGGTGGACTAGTTAAAGGTACAGGTAGCAGTTTTATAATAGCGTAATCTTCGGAGATAATTATCCGACGATGTAAAGCTCCTTTAAGGCGGTGCACACTAATGTAAGTAACTTAACATAAATCGCCGTTAAAATAACTGAGCGCCTGCTAATTTATTTTTGTGACGATTTCTTATACGTACAAATGGTTTTCATGGTCCTTGTGGCCTTCATTACTGCTTGTTTTTTTTTTTTTTTTTTTCAGGAATAAAAGTCGAAACCAACGTAGATACGTTTTCAGTGGCGACAAAAAACATACCTAAGGAAAACGCCTTGGCGTCTTTTGTCGCGTTTTGCATTGAGTCTTGCAAACAGGCGTCACCATGGCTCATCCGTCGATACGATTACTGACAGCGATGAAGGTTATTCTGAAACCTTGTAAATGATGTCGTCACGGGGGCACACTCAGCCGAAAATCGTGTTTTCTCGCCGGCAACTGGGGCACTCTTCACGCGCTAAGAGCCCCGTGCCGACTCCTTGCCTAGCTAGCGTACCACTACAGGCCCAGTGAAAGCAAGCCAACTCTCGCGTTCCTAATTTGTTTTCATCGTCTTCAGATGTACGCCATACATTATGTCAGCGCCCCCCTCGTGACTATGGAGAGCCAGCGATAGCCAGCGACGCTGCGCACCCCGCGAGCCGGTGGACTGCGCGTTCGAGCCATTGGCTCGATTCGGCGCGCCCGCGGCCCCAGTGTTTTTGTTTTGTATTCGCGAGCCGCGGGCTCGTTTGCCCGGCGCTCCTCTAGATGGCGGCATTGCCCCAGAAGTGCCTGCCGCGGCAGGCGCGGCTTCTGCTGCTTTTATACACACTGCTTCCCGGCGGGGATCGGGCTCGGACCCGTACGTACAAATGGGCACCGCCGGCGGCTTTGATGATCCGGAGCCGCGCCAGCGCAGCGCTGCCACTGGAAGCACAGTTTCCTCTTTGTTGGCGAGATCAGAAGCGGCCCGGTGCTTTGATCCCGACTCCACCGCAGCCCGGGAGTGGCCCCCCTCAGCGCTAAAAGCACTCCCTCGCAGTATATTCCTCTCAATGCCGGGCAGGGTCGACAGCGGCCGTTCACCAGATTAGAGACCGGGCGCGATATCTGAAGCGGCCCTCCACTTCTGCTGCGGTGCACCGTGCCCGTTCTCGGATCCCGTGCTCCGCTGGCCGCACTGGTGCGGATAGCTGCAGTTACGGGCGTCCACTTACACAAGTCCGGCGTGGCCGCGCTGACAATGCGCAGACCTGCCCGGCAGCAGCGCCTGTTTGGCCGGCCTGCTTGCCTCCACAGCGCGAGGTCCTGCATTAGCCGCGTCATCCTGCACTGCCCGTTTCCCTTTACGTCGCTGGCTCTCTTACCTCCTTGCTGATGTGTGTGGTGCGCTCGCGAACGTTTTGTTGTGTTCTCTCCGGCTGAGCCTTATGGAAGAGGGTATATATACACACACGCTGACCGGGTCGTGCTCCGAGATCTCCTCGATTGCGCCTTTCGCCGACGTCGGCTTGACGCTGGCCAGTTGAGTGTGGGCTCCGCGGCGACTGATGGCCTCCGGCCGTGTAGGGCGCAGTCGAGCGGGAACCTCGGACGACGTGGGCGGCAGCGGAGGCGTCGTTCACCGCCTGCAGCGAACGCACGTTGCGTGCACTCCCGACTTCCTTCTCCCACTTCCCATCACCACCTCTAGCACATTCCTAATACCGCATCCGCATTGGCCGAACCCTCTGGTTCCGGGCTAACGTGAAACAGCGCGCCCGTGGAGCACATTCATCCATCCGTACTCCGTGGACTTCCAGCTCCGGAATCACTCGTGCGTCTTTCGGCCAGCTGGCGCCGGTGTCTCGCGAATTTCTGCTAGCCACCGGATTAGTCCCCTTCTTGGCCTGTGTGGCCAGAGCGCCGGTAACATTTTTGGTTCCCTGCCGTTTACACAAAATTGATGCGTTCTTTTGATGAAACAGGTGTCGTAATTTCCCCCTTTTTTTGCGTCTCACGGTGAGTAGAAATAACATGGTGATAATTTTAATTGCTGGGAACCGTTGGCACGGCATGGTACATAGTAACTTGTTTAGCTGAGTTCGACGGCTTGCCGCATTCAAAAGGAATTACGCGGTTTCCACGGCGTAAGGTGTTAGTTACGGCACATACGTGCACGGAGGATTGGATCTTTATGTATAAGCTGCGGGTCAAGTGCAGCAGAAAAAATTCCGGGCCATCTCTACTAATGTGAAACCTGGGAAGGAGCGAAGCATGCAGTGCATGTGTATTCAAAGATTGTGAGTGTCTCTCTTGCCACATGGCGCGCGCTGATTGGGCACCGGGAAAGCGGCAGTGGCAGGAGCAATCGCGCGCTTGCTGAGGCGGTGGCGCCCTCTCTTGCGTTGAACCGGATTTAAGCACTTAAATAAGGGACAGACTGGCCGTAAGTTGTGTTCGTGTCACACGCCGCAGCATGCTAAGAAGCATGCTTTACAGGAGAAAACCTGGTGTTTGAAACCAATTTTGAAACGAAATTTAACAAATTTTTGTTATTCATACAATTAAATCCGGAATATTCCTGTATTTTAAATTAGTTTAAATCCTGTTAGTTTATTTTGAACTGTTTTTTTATCATGCACTTGATTTTGACCATCGTTTGACAACTTGATTTACAGTGACGACATCAGACGACAACCACAGGAGAGGCCGACAGCCCGAGCCTCTACGTGCTTCGCCCCTAATAATGAACTAATGACAAACAAAAATGCTACTAATCAATGACGCTGAAATTCGCAACACCCCTGCGTGGTTGTCTATTTTTCTTTTGTCCTTGGCGCGCACGCAAATGCTTTTTTTTTTTTTAATGCCGACCGTAACGGGTCATTTCTCATTCCTAATTCGTTATGGCACGCTTTCTATGTTGTGCGGAGACGTGAAGAAGTTCACGTCCATCTCCGCTTAGTTAACTATAAAAAAGTTAGTTTTGCAACACCTCCTCGCTGTACCGAAAGAAAAGGGGGAAAAACTTACGCAAGGGCGAAACTGGTAGTTTAAGGAGCGACAATGCTGTTCCCTCTTCTGAGCAGCCTACTCCCGCTGCTGGTTGCCAAAGTGCGAACGGAACTTGATCTAGCGGGGCCGAAAAACGAACAGGAGGTAAAGCGAAGGGGGGCCACTTCTGCTGCTGGAATTTCGCCCTGCCGGTCTCACTCCAACTTTCGTCACTCTAATTGAGCGAGCCCGGAGACAGTGTTAGCTCTGCTTCGTTACCTGGCACGTTTCTTCATTTGCCGTCGCCTTCCCACTGTGCCTTTTCCTTTCCGTCCTCTCCCACTGCGATTGTAGTCTTTTTTTTTTTTTTTCTCACTTGTGTCAGCTCGTCGATTTTTTTTTTCCCGGGTCGTGTCCGTACATTCAAGACGTTTTACAAGAGCAAGAAGAAGGGTCTATGTGAGCGATGCTGTTTACTTTTTGTGTGCGTGCAACTTATCCTTGCTTCTTCCTTTACAATTTTCTTTATCGCGTTTCGGTTTCCTCGTGGTCCCCAGGCCCTACAGCAACCGGCGCTTCTCGCGGAAAGGGCGCAGCTCCTTTCTCCTTCTCTGGCGCTCTCTCCGTCTTTTTTTGCGCGGCCGGATCCAACCCGGTCAACGGACAGAGTTGGGCATAGTTGCCGGGGCCGCTCAGGCTTGATGGTGATTGTGATTCCCAAGGCGGCTAATTAGCGACGATGCGAGACACGGGATGGACGGAATCCGACGGGGTGTCGCTCCCGCCTCCCTCCCTCTCTCCCTTCCTCTTCCTAGCACACATCCGCTCTCACTTCTCCCTCTCCCTACATCTCTTCTTTCCGCATCTTCCCTTCACATTCCCCTCTGAGGCTGCTGCGCTAACCTATATTATCACCCCCGCCTTCTTCCTCCGTTAGCAATAAATATATTTTGGTTACTGCGAGAGATGAAAGATGAGGTCTCAGAGGAGCGCCTGTGAAATGGTCCTCCTACCCGAGCAGCTCTTTATGTAAAATGTATATATTTTTTTCCCGCGTAGCAGTGTTGACGTATGATTGCTTCCGACTTTTTGTGCCCCCGTATTTCTGGGCTTCTGTTCTTCCTTTTAACGCCGCCGTTCGATGTGCTCGTTAATTCCCTTCATTGTGGTCCCGGCTGCCCGGGGGCAGAAAAACCGGCTGTCCGGGAAAGATAAAAGACTGTTTGAACGCATGTCTGCTCCGCTGCGTACGCTAGTGAGCAAATGAACGCGAACCCCACCCCGCCTCCACCCTCTCCTCTCCTCCTTAGCAGCGCCTTGCGGGTGTCGTACCCTCTCCATTCTTTTTAAGTCTCCTTAGCGCCCAGAAATAAGAACAAAGGGTAAAAGGAAGTTTTGCGCCCGGGCGCATGCTCCAAGATGAGTAGTGTTCATTCTCGGCTATCTTCAGCGTCATCCATTACACCGTATCGTGAATTCCCTTCCCCTCTTTATTTTTGCGAGCCTTTTTTTTTTCTCAGAGATGAAAATAAAGCGGAAAAATAGAAGTTACTCACATGAGATAACACTTATTCTTTACCTTGTCAGCGTTGGGAATAAATCCTAGCTCCTGTTCCCACCATGTAAGAAAGCACTGTATGAAAATTGTATATGCCCAGCGCGGTGTCACCGAACGGGCTTTTTTTTTTTTTTCGTATTTTGCTTTGTCTTGTCTCGCAGCCTCGCGCCACTCTACTGTCTCCCAATAGAAACACCCACGCGGGAATGGGAAAAGGGTAAGTAGGATTACTCGGTCAGTAGTAAGGAATAGAGCTGTGGATATGTCGCAGAGTTCTATGCCGGTGACACATTGTTCTCACTTTTTTCGCAAGCTGTGTCCCAACAGTGTGGTAATAAGCCGTTGGTTTGGGGGTACCCTCGGGATGGAACTGAAAGCTCATGTGTTAAGTTACATTTGCAAGATTTCAATTCATATGTTGTGGCCTGTTCTAAGTCCAGAAGGGTGAAGAAAATTATCGTGGTACGTCTATTTCGGCGCAATTGAAATTATGAACACCAGATCCTTTCTTTGCAAGACTCGTGATCACACACGTGACACATTTTTTCTTCCGGGGAATGACATGGCAGCCTCAATACCTCACTTTCATATCCACACGCTGACCTGCATCGGTAGAGCAGCCACGCAAGGACGCGGGGCCTATTCCATCCCTCGTTCTGGATTTTTCAACGAAGCGGTTAGCCTCTCGTTGGTCGGGAGTTTTTGTTTCGCCAGTGCGCAGAAGGGAAGTGGAAACTCCGAGGACAAGAAAAGAAGACCACATCAAGACAATGAACTCGACACAGCCGCTCACGTATCACTCACTGTCAAAAAGGACGTCTCTTAATTCCCTGTCGGGGTGATGATGACGAAAAATTTTATTGCCCAGAGTGGAAGGTCTTACGACCGCTCGCCGGTGGGAGGACTCCTAGGTCCAGAAGTCCTTGCGCTGTAGCTGCCAGGTGCACCCTGGCGACGAGGCTCTTCTGTTCTTCAAGTCTCGGGCTGGTCGCTAGTCCGCGTGAACATTTGAAACACGAATATTTCATGGCCACGCCACGCACACGTACACAGCGTGCCGCCGAACACGTGGCACCGCCTACCGGTGCGACGTAGAACGAGTTACACGAAGGAAGGGGAGATGAAGAGTCTAAAACAAATAGCTCGACATCACACAGCTTCCTGGTCATGCTCTTCTGCAGGACAGGATGGCTGCTCAATATTTTTTCGTCTCTTTATGAAGCTGTGGGTTTCGGGCGTAAAGCCGCAGCAGTGGTGTTGGGGCTTTCTTTTTCAATTCTTTTATGTATGTGTCTTTTTGCTAGACCAAAAGTAAATACGATATTGTCCTCCTTATGGGACCGCTGCTACCGCATAGTTGCAAATCAGGAGGTGTCTGTAATTACTTCTTTTTTATTATTGTGCCTGTACCTTTCGACGGAGTGGTTCGGTCGTCGTTTGCCGGTGAGCGTACCGTAAAGTTTCAAAAGAATGCCCTCCTCCGAAACATCGCCACCCCCTCTAGAGGTGAAATATTCGATTTACTTGAACACCCTAAAGATCGCCCACCGCCTAAAATCGCGCTAGCTTCGAAGCTTTCGAAAGCCAGGGGAGGTCCTTCCGCGAAAATTTCCTGCGGCAGCGAACACCGCCGGTGTCTGGATTCTGAACAGAAGAGACACACACAGCCTTTTACTTGACGTCACCGCAGTTTTGGTTGGCGGTGCGGCCACTTTTGGGGGGGAAGGGGGGGGGGGGGGGTTCGCACCTGACCCAAAAGTGCTCCCATCCCCTATTTTTCACTTGATATCTCTGTAATTTGTGTGGGCGTTCTTTCATAACTTTACGATAATGTCGTGGGTTAGATTCCCTGCGACGGAAGCAGCGACTGAGGCGAAATGGAGTGAATGACAGTGTGTTGTGCTTAGGCGCGTTAGTTTTTAGCCGCAGCTTGGATTGGATTTGTGGCAAGATGCCAAGAAGTCGCTCCTCCTAACCTGGTTCGTCCTAAGTAACTTGTGTACCCACGCCTTTGTAATTAGTCACGTTAAGGCACAGCGCTTATGTTGCCTGCACACGTTATTTATGAACAAGGGCGCACGCCCTCACTCACGTGGGCAGACGATGTTTTCCCTGCAACACTTATTCAATTTGTGCTTTACGTGCCAGGCGGTCTTTCATATTCCGCACTTTAAAGCGAATTCGCTATCATGCAAGCTTCCTTTGCCAAACTCTCTCTCTCTCTTTCTTTCTCTCTTTCTATCTCTCTTTCTCTCTCTATCTATCTTTGTGTAACCCTTGCCTCGTATTTTTTTAAAGTTATGCGCTAACACGTGTGCAAGGTGCTTACTCCGTGTTTTCTTCGCTCGCGTGTAGAACGAAGACAGTGTATTGGCAGCGGAAAGATAATGGAGGCTCCACGCATACTAATAAGCCGTGCACCGCATCCAGCACCGACATGCTATTACGCATGCAGAAAACTTTCTTGCCTTCTCAGCGCAACATACATCCTCGTTAAGTAGCTTTTCACGTCCGTGATCGGGGAACAAGAGCTCGCAAATTACTCGGCCGTTGGCCGCCCTCGCGTCTCTTCGGTGGGAATTAAAAACCGGCAAGACAAAGAGAGAGCGGGACGGATATTCATGAAGGGTTTTCTTTTTTTGCTTCTTTTCGCGCATTTCTCGTGCAGCGTGTACACTTGTTTAAGAACACAATCGTTTTCCGGAAAGGTTATTTATGTGGGGAGTGTATGGCGTACAAACTTGTCTAGAAAAAAAAAAGAACTTTTCTTAATACAGGTAAATGTGGAGAAATCTTGTATCTTTAGTATGGGCACAAGTCTTGCTTTTTGTATGGACACCAGCGTTCACGAGCTGGTGAAAATGGTGGACAGTTGTCTAAAAAAGGGCCGTTTTTTTAATTACAAGTAAATGTTGGGAAATCTCGCATCTTTAGTGCTGGCACAAATCTGGCTTTTTGTAGGCGCAGCAGCGTTTGCGAGCTGGGGCCGAATTCTCCAAAAAAGGGGTGTCGCTTTGAAGCGACGCGGCGTTTGCATGCAAATTCACGTATTCTTGGGTGGGAGCGTCGCTGCTTTGGGATGCGGGAAAGAACTGAGAAGACACGGGGAGACCCTTGTGTACCTGATCAATGTCGCCGGGCTGCCCTCTTGACCCCTTCCCTTCAGTAACCTCTGACGAGCAGTGGGAGGGAGCGCTGGGTAGCTCTGGACCGCGAGTACAAGCCTCACTCGTGGACAGAGCTGGTATACTGTCGCCGCCAGACTTGTGCCGGCGACCACCGCGCTCCTTTAACCTATTTTCGCTCAATAAATGTTTATCTCTCTTTCTCTCCAAAGCGAGTTTCAACAGGGAGCCTCGCTTTGGACAACGACATTGCTCGTCTCACCGTGTGTTTTTCCGTTTTAATAGCGAAGCTGCTTAGCAAATCGTTTGTGTATGGTGTCGGCAGTTAAAAAAATTCCCCGCATTTCCCCGAGGGGAAGAATGTGAAAGTGCGAATGCACGAGTTGAATTTGCGCGGTTCGGTAATGTTCGCGAAAGAGAGATCACACACACACACACAACTACAAAGAAAGAAAGATGCATTTATTCACAGACACCTATTTGTGTTGTCGTTGTACTTGATTGCTAGAGCGGATCTCAGCTTTGAAATTTCGTGTCAGTACTCCTTTAAGCGGGTGCATTAGCCCTTCTCACGCCCGATTCCTGGCCAATCCCCCACGTGGGTATGTGCCATGTCAGCGGCCAGGCAGCGCGCGCCCATCTCCCCCCGTTGCCAAGGAAGACGAGGAGATTCCTGGCCAATCCCCCACGTGGGTATGCTATGCGGACATCGCCGGTGGACGCAGGTTCAGGGTCGCTTAAGAAGTGCATCGCACTTAAAATAACAAGACAATGTCGAGCGTTCGTGCACGCGTGCCTCGAGCGCACGTTCGTCAAGCTAAGCATACCCACTGAGGGAGATTGGCCAACGTTGGCCACAATAAACTCCAGCGTTCGCAGTATAGTGGCAACACTTGCTCGGACCGAGAAATACACGTCATAGCGTACGCCCCTCGTTCGTTCGTCCTCGTGTCGCCGTGCGCATGCGCTGTGTACCGTGGAAGAGCCGCTACTTGAATGTCGAAGCTGCAGTAGGTGATCACTGACTCCACATGGCCCGGCCGCAGATAGTTCGCACGGCCGAGGAAGGTTCCGCGCTTCGAGAGGCTCGGCGTGCACAGCATCCGCTAGAGAAGATAAGTCGCGCTTGCAGAGTGCCGTACGAAAACGTCGACCATAACGGCGAGCTCACTCTGGCCTTGCTCAACATAAGATCGTTGAAAAGGCATGCCATTGACGTCAACCACGACAACACAACGATACTGAAACTCAACTTTGTGTCCGTCAATGATCAGCTACAACAGCTTCGCCATTCAAGTTCTGTGTGGGTGTGCAAGCTTCCCTGAATTTTTTTTTTTTTTTTGGGGGGGGGGAGGATTTGACCTCTCGGTGAACATGGTGAACGTTTGCACGCCCCCCCCCCCCCCCCCCCTCAAGAAAGGAACTTTTTTTTTTTATCCCAGGTAAATATCGTGAAATATTGACATCTTTAGTCCGGGCACGAGTCTTGCTTTTGTAGACATCATCGTTTTGCGAGCTGGTGAAACACGTCCATGACTTGATTCGTTCGCGCTCTGACCATTTATCCTTTATTTCGATGGTCAAAAAAAAAAAAAAAAAGAACCACCCGAAAAAAAAAATATTAGTGGAGAACCCCTTGTCGAACATAGTCTACCGGGTTTACTATTCGTAAAATGAGGAGTTAAGCGGGATGTTCCCGTGCAACCCAAAGTTTGGAGGTATTAAATGAAGGCTCTTGAAGGTATTAATGAACGCACATGACTGTGCCTTGCGAAGGGAAGATTTGACATCCACCTGATATGCAGCCGTACGGCTGCATTTTGCGCTGCTGTATTTCCCTTCGACAGAAGAGAGAGAGAGAGAGAGAGAGAGAGAGAGAGAGAGAGAGAGAGAGGAGAGAGAGAGAGAGAGAGAGAGAGAGAGAGAGAGAGAGAGGGGGGGGGGGGGGGGGGACTTTATTTCCGGCCAGACCAAGACCTAGTGGTATTCTTCCGCCATAAGAACCATGGCCAACTGGTCGACGAGGGCCGCCGACGCCAACCACACTCGCCAGTTGGGAGGAGGGGGCTAGGGTAATGGGGGGACTGTTGGGCGGCGGGGCAGGAGGAAAGGATGTGCTCAACTTTTGCGTACGTGGAGGGGCAGTTGGGACAGGATGGGTTTGAGCGGTAGCCATAGAGGTAGAGATGTGCCGGAGGTATGAGAGTGTTAAGCTGGATTGCCCGAAGGGTGTGCACTTGTGCAATGTATAGGGAAGTGTGCGGTGGCCGAAGCATCTGTAGTGAGTGCCGGAGGTGTTTGTAGCGTTTTTTAACACTTTCTCCGCCTTGGGTTTATTTCCCAAACTGGTCGGTCATGACTGTGTCTTCGACGTGACCTGTTCGTCACGTGCACTGCTGTCAAGGATTGCCTTATTCGTCTTTTGGTGTATGCAGGTGTTGCCTTGTTTCGTGCGCAGTTCCAGTCATGAGCCTTATTCGCGTCGAGTGCGGGGAACTGTAGCTCGCTTTCAGTCGAGGGGCAGAGGGGGCGCGATTAGCTGCAAAGCATGCTCGTAAGCTTGCCTATACTCACCACCTCTTTTGGCATTATTACAATCAGACGGGAGACGGTTGGGTAGGGCATCGGTGGATAGCAATGCACAAGTTCCAGGCGGGGCCTTTGAATATTTCGTGTTTCAGATGTTCACGTGGTCTCCGCCTGGCAGGCCAATGGGGGGGGGGGGGGGGGGGGGGGGGGGGGGGGGGGCGTCGGTTGAGCGGCTGTGTCGCGTTCATTCTTTTCGGTATTGCCTTTTTTTTCTCTGCTCTAGGGGGAACTTGAACGGCGGTGTGGTATTCATTCACGTCGCTTCCGCCCCGTTGCTGCATACAGAGACCCACGAAAGACCCCGACGATGGAGAAGTTGACAGGATCGCTGTAAAACCTTGGTCGCAATGGGGGCGCATGTAGTTTTTGTTATGCTGATTAGCAAACTTCAGGAATAAAAAAAATCGCGCGAGATGGAATTAGGGCGTTGCCATTAACTCCCACGCTTACGAACACTGCAAACAGTTTCAGACAACAAGAGCGTGTTTGTCCTTGTTGATAGCGCTAGCTTTGTGTAATCTTAGTAGGGCCGGCACAACAAGAAACATTCCATTCACTTTCTTCTACTTTCGCTAATGGCTCTTGCGGGCCTAGGAATCTTCAACCCGATAGCCGGAAATTGGTGCCGGGGCGCAGGCATTGATATCCCTACCGGCATCGCCCTTTCTTGTCTTCTGTACGCGTTTTTTTTTTTTTTTACTAGAAACTGAGGCCTGTAGCCGGGACTGATCCGCATGTCGTTACGATAGAAGCCGAGCCACTACGACGTACTCTGGTGGTGCCGCGGTCCCCGGGGCTTAATTATCCGGACGTAATTAGTCAATTAACCGGAGAAGCCCCGTGCTGGCGTCGTCGGGTTGTGTTCCTCCTCCGGCGTACACGCACTCTGCGGAGTGCAATAAAATCGGGGCTCGTAAAGGCGCCTCGGAGACCGAAAGCGTCGGCACTGCAGCCCCGATGGTTGTTGTGCGCGGCCATTCCCGAAGGAAAGAAGAAATAAAGTTCGCGCCGGGGGAAGCAGCTCCTCTCGCACGTGATTTGCAATGCTGCGGAGGCAAGTCTGGCGGCTGTTACGACGGCGGGGCGACAACAAAGAACCCGCGCTGCTGCGTGGGCGACCCTCGCTTGTCCGAACAAAAAAGGTGCCTACGCAGCGCCGGGTCGCCTTTCCTTCAGAACTCTGCTGTCGTGCGGAGAAGCGGTTGTGGGGAATGGGCGGGTCGTATAGGTTCGGAGGCGAGGTTAGAGGCTCGGGGAGAAAGGGGCAGGATATCTCACTTTACGAGTGAAAGTGGCTTGAGCCAGTTGTTGGCCCGCTGTTGGTTTTCGAAGAGTGTAAATGTCGGCGGGGTGGTACTCCTGGGCTTTACTTATTTTGCCGTGTGAATTCCGCGTCTGCTTGGAAGTCGTTCGAATGGTCAACTGCAAGCACCTATTCTGTGGTGAGGGCCGTTTTTAGAGTGCTTTAATGGGGCTCGCAAAGAGGCAAACCAAAGCAGGAACGCTATAGGTTCCTGGGACCTGCCGTATTTGATATTGGTGCACGCCGTTGTCTGGTATCGAGAAGAAGGCTGGACTCGTTCCAAAGCTCTGCTTAGCGTCGTTATTGCGCTACAGGTCTTTCTGAGGTTTGCTACCACAGGCCGCTTTGTCTATCACAGGAGATAAAGACCTTATGGTTGCTTCCTGGTACCTTCGTTCGTGGTATTTCTGAGTTCCGTTGTAGCGCACGGCGCATGACGAATTGTGGTTCAAAGAAGGGTTCCTTGCGCCTTTTGAAGAAAATAGTGATGTCGTTAAGGTTAGGAAGCTTTCTGTAGTGTTGTCCTGTAATGTCACATATTTTTAGCCTTTTAAGCGAAGCTTCTGTGGCTAGGATTTCGGATTTAATTACGTCAGCGCGCTCGGAAAGTCGCAATGTGGCAGAGCCAGCTAACAAAGACCAAGCTAATTGGAAACTCTCCTTTGAAAAGGCCGTCCACAAAGACGCAATACAACTCTGTTCAGTTTGAAAGAACTATCCTGTGGTGCCTCACTCAGATCCATTCCATTCACGAAAGACGCTTTTTTATTGATTGATTGATTGATTGCAGGGTTTAACGCGCCGACGCAATGCAGGCGATAAGGCGCGCCGTAGTGGAGGGCTCCGGGTTAATTTTGACCACCTGGGGATCTTTAACGTGCGCCAAAATCTCCAACACACGGGCGTTTTCACTTTTCGTCTCCATCAGAAAAGCGGCCGCCGCGGTCGGGAACCGAACCCGCGTCCTCGTGCTCAAGAGACAACTCCTTAGCCACTGAGCCACCGCGGCGGGTAAAACCGCATAAATATTTAAAAACATTCAAATTTCGCGCTACGAGTGACGTAAGGTGATCAGGAGGGGTGTATTATGGGTCAGCATTAAAGACGTAGTTTTCAGTCTGTTGACTGAACGTTAGCATTCAAGTGATGCGATCAAGCGGACTCTACAATCGTCTAGTCATGTTACTTGGCGGTGGCTTAGCTCAGCGGCCGCCAACCGCGCGAAAAAGAACTCTGACATCATAGAGAAGTCGCCGGCAAGTGTCTGGAGAGTCGCCACTGCTTCAAGTGTTTTTAAAGACGGTAGTCTTTCGTGGCATACTTAAACGCAGAAATTTCGGTCTGTCTGTATGTCTGTCTGTGACTCGATTCAGCCACCAGGCCAAAGTGAAACTAAATCCGCGCAATAGTCTTATTATACCCACAGCGGAATCTAGACGTCCAAGTCCGGTGGCGATCTTCATACATGTCAACATTGCATACCAATCTTGCATACCAATCTTGCAATCTTGCATTGCAATCTGCATACAAACTGACAAGATTGGGCGACTTTACTTGGGGATTGCGGATTAAGGAATTTTGTGTCCTTTTTTCCCCTTCAGGCCACCAGTGTGGTCGTGCTCTTACTCCGTAACGCGCCGCCAAACGCTCCTTATTATTTTTTTGACGCGCGCATAGACAGAGAACGCCTGGGCAGAGATTTCACTAATACAGTGTTCACTGCTGCCGTGTTTACCCGTGTGTTTGTCCGTCCCAAAAGAAGCTGCAGCTCCTCTCGGGTCGTTTATAAGGGCTGCCCGGCCGTCTGGCAGCGGGCTGATTGGGTTAGCCGTACACCGATCCATAACGCACAGAGAGGGCCAAACCTCGCGCTCTTCCCAGAAGCCAAGGCCGGCCCGTCACGCGAAGAGCAATGGAACGTCCTGCAGGCCAGGGCGAAACACATCCCAAGTAAGCGAAAAGGAAGCAAGCAAGCGAAATGGGCATAACGGCGGCCGGCGCACGTGACCCATCGCATCGCCAGGGTTTCGGCTCTGGGACGAACGAACACCGCGGGAGGAGGCGGAGGAGGAGGATGGGGAGGAAGAGCGAGGCGAGGGGAGGGAGGGAAGCACTCCGAGAAGCATCAGCAGCAGCAGCCGCCGGAAGGGGAGGAGGGGGGCGCGCGTATCCCGGGCCCGGTTTGTTGCGATCTCGGCCGTGGCGCAGGCAGGAGCGCGCGCTCCGCGTTTTTTCCCACTCGTCGTCGTCCCGCAAGTGGCGAGGATCGGTCGGTCCGTTCCCTGGTCGCCGGCGTGCCCGCTGCTCTGCAGTCCTCCCTCGGCGGCGACACTTGCTCGCACCCTTCCTGATTGGCCCCGCGATCATCCCGGTCTTTCCGAATCCTCGCCGACTGCCCCTACACGTTTCTGTACGACTCCAGTTTAGGGAAGAAGGGAGGGTTTGGAAGAGGACGTCATGCGCTTCTTCGCTCGAATCCGCCTCAGGCTGCTGCTCAAGGTAAGCCTTTGACGGACGCCGAATGAAGCGGACTTTCTTAAGACGTCACGTGGAGCCCCGGTTTTAACGAGCAGCGCGCTTCTCTACTTTGAAGGCTCGTTAGGGCGCCTCCTGACGGCACCTGGGTTGTCACGCTCGCGCGGCTGAGGCTGGCAGGAGAGGCACGTGTTACCTGCGTACGGGAGTTTGAATGTGCCCGAGGGACGTGTTCTCATTAATGCACCTCGGATCGGTACCTATAGAACGCGCGTTGGTCGTACAGGTTGCTCCACGCTAGTGCGGAACCCAGAAATACCGCTGTGAGCAAGCGTGGTAGATCGAACCATTTGTGCGTATGAAATCCAAAAATAGTACTGCCGCTGCGTGGTCTGGGAGATACCTCTTCAGATAACTTGGCTGAAACGGTGACTGTGCCTCGAAATTCCTCTGTTTGTGGAGCGGTACGCGAAGCAAGTTAAAGGGTGCGACAAATCTGTGAGGTATTTTGTGAGTGCCGCAAAAAAGTTACCCAGAAGTTTTATTGTGGCGCGAGAAAGGTTGCCAAGTTGCTGGGAGCTTCAACGAAGTCATGGCTTTGGCCATGTCCTGAGAGCATCGGGCGTAGAAGCAAATGGTCGGTGCAACCGTTCACGAATGAGGTGTATGTGAACCTGAACAGGCAAAATCAAATATCACGGTATATTTAGATAGCGCTATCAGTGGACTTTATATTGCAACATCGCTAGCTCGCGAGTATTTGAATTAGATGGAACGAAATCGCTAAATTCGTGCGGAACTCTGTTCATGTTTTTGTGCTCGCGTTTCATTTTCCTGCAGCTGCACCACGTGACAGCCCGCGTGTTGGAGTAAAACTATACGATTGTTGCTACCACATAGTGACCCTGTTTAAAAGTGCCACTTTGTCCACGTACTAGCAGATGCCGGTGGCGGAATAGGCGTGCAATAAATCAGGGCGGATATGGCTGGATGTTTGCGGCATCCTTATGTTCATTGTATTGGGGTGTAGTCTTCGTATGTGTTTATAAATGGGCATACCTCTCTTAAAAAGAAAGAAAAAAGTCCGGGCCACCTCCACAAACGCGAAACCTGGTGAGGGGCGAAGCATGCAGTGTATAAGCGTATTCCTGGCGCCTTGGCGTTTTTGCCAGCGGAGATGAAACCGTTGGGGAGTAGAGGTATACAGCTTTGCTGTAATGTCTGAAGCACGAAGATCTCTAGCGCGAGGCGTAAGTAGGTGTCCTGGTGTTTTTTAGTACGCGTTACGAAGCGCTCCAGCGCGAGGCGTAAACGAGTGTCCCGATGTATTTTTTTAGTTATTGTAATATGTATTTATTAATCGTAATTACACTCCATGCCTTGACGTCTGTCATCGCCGGAGGAGGAGATGGTGCGCGTCACGTTCTAGCGCAAGGCGTAAACGATTTTCCCGGTGTTTCAGCACCGTGACTACATGAGTCGACGTTTATGACGACGACAGGAGACGCCAGCAGCCCCAGCCCTTAAGGGGCTTCGCCCCTAAAAACAAAGCGATGACTTTTTTGCGTCTAATCCACGGCTAGAAAGGAAATGGTGCATTTTATAGATCAGGGTTCAGGCTGCCTTGAAGCCACTCTCGAGAGGGCCCCTCGAATCATCTGGCTGATGTCCACGCTTGGCAAAGCGGGCACCCCTACCGGGCAGCGTGACGCGGAATGGGTCGTGCTACGACCGAAGCGCTTGTGCGAAACTTGGCGGAGCCCAGCGGACTCCGTACGCTGCAGTGGCCCTGTTCTGGCGTAACGTTGCGGACCGCACAACGCTTTCCTCCACACAGACAGACCAGGACTTTCCGACATCGGCGTTGCGGCCGTGCCGGCCTAATGGCCTTAATACCTGACTGTGAACAGGCGTGTGTTGCTATTAATCGATTCATGTTCAGTATAGACACTTTAACTTTGTAACCACAAGTGGACGGGTGGCCTGGTTTTTATGAACGCTAATGAAGTTCCGTAATGCGAAGAACGTCACGTGCTTAGTCCTATTATTTTAGCTACCAAGGACGAATAACAAGCGAAGCTCTCGCAGGGACAGATCTTACCGGCACCGTATGCCCAAGTGCAACGGCGCCCCTGGTATGAAATGTTCTTCTGCTTATTGTTGGCTCACAAAGCACGAGGTGGCGCGTTTACGGGGCTTTTCCGAGCTTTTCCTGCACTGTTGACACGCCCCCTCATTGCTTTAAAGCAGTGCGGGTCAGTCATTTTCAATTTAGGGAAGGTTGTGCGTGAGTGAATGTCATGCTGGAGTGCACGCGATGCAGGTCAACCTAATCGCCTGTCGAGGGTTCTCGTGCGGGGAGAACTGCAGGCGTCGCCGAGGGCGTAACTTTGTGCGTAAGCTTCGCAGTGGTTCGACAAGACCGATTCTTTCAACATTGAACCGCCGAGAAAGCAATGGTGTTGATGTACTTTCGAGAAGGGACGTGTGCGTTGAGTTCTATAGTTAGCGTATATGCTCTCTAGCATTGGGGGAGCTATATACAAAAACTACATGTTGTCCAAGTTTAAGCTTCCCCTTAGCGGTTTAGTTTTATAAGTACACCCTGATTATAACGAAAATATCAGGACATGAGGCTTACTTCGCTATAAGCGTTTTTTTTTTTTTGGGGGGGGGGGGGGGGGGGGGTAAAAGCTGGATGATCCGATTTCATGCGTTGCACTGGGGACCGGTAAAACTTCTGAGAATGCGAAAATTCGAACAAAATCATTCCGTTGTAACGAGTATATCTGCACTTCAGTGTCCTTTTCTAAGCGCCGACAACGATACTTCTAGTGTGTTCCTTCTTGTTGAGACACTAAAAAACGCCTTGCGGTTGCTTTATTAATCAACCTTCGTGCGCGCATAAAGGACGCGCTTTTCACTTCGCCGCGACCGAGGGCAGGGTCGTGTCGCGTGCTTTTACGGCGTCGTTTCTCCGCAACGGCTATGGCATGCGCGGTGCCAATTTATTGTTAGGCGCGTCGGTGCATAAACCATGAAGCTAAGGGCCTGGCCAAACACTGCGGCGAACGTTCGTTGCGAGCCCATAAAGGTCGACCGCATAACGCGTGCGCCGCATGCTTGCAGCGCGCGCTGCCAGCCTCTTCGTGTTACGGCAGTTTCTCGGGCGCATTGAATAGAGGTATCAAAAGTAGACGTCTTTTGCCACTTCAATTTTGTTTCGTGCATGACGACGCGCAGGTTAACGTTGCTCAGTTACGGAGTGGGTTTCGTTGCCCGTTACGTAAGAAAATATACGCTCGCCGGCCCGCGCAAAATGATGTCCCGAACTCGGCAGTTTTGTGGTTACCGAGCTGTGCGATTTTTTTTTTGGCATATTTAGTGGCAGGCCCTGATAGGGTTAGTGGAATCCTCGTTAAACAGACCGGGTGTAGTTTTCGTTTTTTTTCTGTTCTTTTTTTTTTTTTTCCTTTTAGCCTTTGTGTAGACGCACAATTATTCGTCTTTTTTTTTTTTTTCTTTCGTCGTGGGGCCTTGCCGGGAGGGCGGATATTGATTAGCCAGTCTTGATAGTATATTTATGAATGCGATGCGGCTTTCAGAATGATAATCGGCAGGCACTGTTGCGTCAGTTTTATCTAACTAAAGTGAATAGTTGGGTAAGTTGGTTTCTAACTAAGGAATTCATCGTGTTAGCGAACTTCGAACAGGACTAAGTGAAGAAGAGACGAAACACTCGCTAGGGCTAGTTTTAGCTTCACCCATCTTTAGCAAGGTTGTTATAGGAATGTAACGAGCTGCGCCGGCATTAAGACGGAGGCACGTATAGTACGAACATATTCTGCGTTATTTGAGGTAGCGTATGCGAAGGTTGGCTTAATCGGGGTACAGGGGGGATTAAAAGAAATGCGAACAACGGAGCGCACAGCCTCCGACGCATACTACACCGTCTGGCTGCAAAGTCAGTTAACTGCGCGCATGCGCACTCCTTCGAGAGCGTTTGAGAGTGTGGCCTACATTATTGGGAAATGCGTGATCGAGAGGCGACGCCGGGCGTCGCCACTGAGCAAGATGATCGTTGAAGGGCATCATGCTAGCTGCAATCAGCCTGCTGCGCGCTTGGCTCCCAAATGCTAACAGGATGCTCCCCAATGATAACAGGATGCTCAGTGGCGACAGAGCATAACAAGACGCTTTAAAATAAATGACCGGTGTCGCTTCTTTATCAAGCATTTCCCCTAACAGTAGGCCGCACTCTCAAACGCTCTGAAAGAACTACGCATGCGCGCAGTTTACTGACAGTGCAGCCAGACGCTGCGGCATGCGGCGGAGGCTGTGTGCTCCGTTGTTCGTATTTCTTTTAATCCCCCCTGTACAGCTACGAACGATAGCATATTGCAAGCGCATGTTCACCGATCTGATAAAATACTGACGTTTGTATGGTGCAAGTATTGTCGAATGATACTGCCGTATTGAATTTTACAGCTGCCAAAGAAGTTTAGTTGCCTCCTGTGACGAGCGCGTCCGCCGCAGGTGAGGAGTGATATGTCCGTCAAGACGAGTGGGGTCCTGGTCCTAGCTCCGCCATCCACGCGGAGTGACCGAGTCGCGGCTTGAGGCAGCGCCGCTCCCTCGTATTACTTTTCATGCGTGCGAGGAGCGTTTGGTGAGGACCGCGAGTAGGTACTGATACTCCTCTTTAAGAGTACGCTCCTTTTGTCGGTGTTAATGAACGAGAGGAGCGATGCAACGTCGCTGCTCCCGTTGAGGATGAAATTCCAAGCGCCGAGGTTTTGTTTTGGGTCCTCCGGGTAGTAAGACACCGCTGCTTCCGACGAGAAGCGGGATAGCATTGCCAAAGGCACTCGTCGGTCAGTTGAAGGTGGGCCACAGTGTCTCACGGTAAGCCAGTTTGCGCACTGGACACGCTGCCAGTGCTTGGTGGCCACAACCGCAGTGTTATCGTGTGTACGTTTCACCCGCAGACCCTCCATTACTTTCGCCGGAACCGTGACCTGGGCTTCCAATATGGTAATCGCGAACTTCCATCCCGCAAGTGGGACGTTGGCGGAAAGGCTGAGGCTGACTTATCAGCTAGGCGTGGTGGGCGCTGATACCGGTGCGCGCTGTCGGCACCGTGTTGCGTGTCCGCGGCAGGGGAAAGGGCCATTTCCAGCGACGACCGCGTGCATTGGCCGCTCGCTGTCGCCGCCTCTGCCAACTCCCGGGGGCGCTTGATTCATTGGCAGCCGTTCGGGGGGTCAGGCGGGGACCGACTCGTCAGGGGAATCATTTGGCGGCAGCTTCGAAGGTGGTGTGACCGCTGCTGCAGTGGGCAGCCTGCAACGACTGCGCGGCAGTGTTCGCCTCCTGCAGCGCGATAAACGACCGTCTGGGCCGAGGTCGGTGTGTCGCGAGCGCGGCGGGCTGTGCCGGTCTGTCGCGTGGAGTCCTGCTTTACTTAACGCGATTGGTCGGTCACCCGGTATCCCGCGATCCCGTGGGCGTTTAGGCCGCCATGCGGATACTTGGTCCGAAAAGCTGGCCCCGAAAGTTGGCAAGCGTGCGAGGCTTGGGAAAGAGACCTCGAGGGACTGGTGGGTTTTGTTGCGTTCTTTGCTTTCTATTCTCTTAGGAGCGATGTTTGTAAAGTTTGGACCGAACGAAACACGAGCTTAGTTCTCTTCCTGTTTGGGTCTTGGTGCGAAATTTAAGAGGTTTGGGGTGATTGGAAGGGGTCAGGAGGTCCGAATTTCCAGATATGTAAGGGCAACTTACTTCGGCTGGAAAATCAGTCTTTTATTCACTCCCATGCTCGCGCCACAGATGTTTGTGCGTGTGGGAAAGGAAAGGTGTTACGTGTGATCCTGCCTTTGGAAAACCCTGTGGGCAGCCTAGCCCTCGCAGCAGGTATGGGTCTCCCGCGAGGTCGGCTTGGGCCAGTTTAAAGTAATCTGCGATGCATTTTCAAGCGATGCATAAGGACTGTCAGTTCGTATACTACTGCTTAGCTTTTATTGACTCAAGTGGCTGTGACTCACCTTCGCTTTCTCCTAACGGATTATGATGGGATTTTCAATTCCTTGCATACGACGTTACGTGCTATGCTGACTAGTTCAGCGACAGCTAGCAGTATCCATTTTTTTTCCTCGCGCGCTGTAGGATTGTAGCGATGAACCCGCAACGCACATCAAAGAAAGCACAGAAGTTCTGTATTGTAAAATTATGAGGCTTGCAGGTGCCCCACAAACACTCACTTCCACTGGCGTTTTTTCCTCTTTTTGGCGGCGTTCTTTAAAATTTTGTGGCTCGGGACAGGGAGTTCAACCCTCCGGAGTGCTGCCACCGTCTCTATACGGAGCTTATGGGCGGGGGACCATTAATTAAATGCTGGTCGTTCGTTCTGATCCAATAACAACAACCCTCCCTAGTCGCACAGGTACACGCCTGCTCGCATTGTGCGCAGGGACCGTGTAAACATATTAGCAATTTGCCAACTGACAGGTCGTGCCATCCGATAAATGTTGCACCTCGACTGTAAAATTTGCTGCATTGCCATACGGGAAGCGAGCACGGAGGGATTTTATCTCCTCTTCTCACTAAAAAAAAAAAAGCAGAAATGGCATGGATTTTGAGGGAATTAGCAAGAAGCTTGAAAAAGGAAGGGAAAAAATTGCATCGGGTGCGCTGCAGCGCCGGCACAGCTATAGCTGGAAATCATCCGAGCCTCCACCTGGCGATCTATTTGCAATGCTGAGTGGTAAAACTAAATTTTCCGGATCTTCCGTTATGGAACTGAAATGAAGAATGCTGTCAGTGAAATTTTGCAATCTTTCACAATGCATGAAATTGAGAGTGACGCCGAGCCGCAGCCACTCCTTCCGAAACGCGTCGTCGAAGAGCGCCGAGTCGCCGCGGCGCTGATCTCGGCCGCGTCGCTCGCTGAAGTCGGAGTTGCATTAATAAGTTTACTCTCTCGGGCCCAGTACGATTTCGCCGTCGCGGCTGAATAACGGGCCCAACGACGACTTCATTTTTCCCGTCGCTCCCAAGTTTGTTCAAGAGCTTGCGATGGGCGCGCAGCGCGGCATGCCTCGAAGCAATTCTTCGCTCGCTCCGCTCCGAATACACGGGCTGTCCGTGGTAATTGTGTTCCTTCTTCCGTTTCTTTTTCCACTTTGCTTGAAAGACAAGTCGCAGGGGGAGGCTGTTCTTCTTGAAGCGAGCATGTTCACGTGTCGCTCTCAACTTTTGAAAGCTAAACTATAAGTTATACGCAACGGAAAACGTGGTATGCGGACTAGAAGGAAGAGGAAAAAAACTACAGATGCGTGTATTGAAGAAGGAAACAAAGTTCGAGCACGGCAAATGCAAATCTGTTTCATAACGCCGGGATGGTGCTTCCGGAATTGCGCGCCAGCAGGAAGGAAAAAAAACGCAGAGCGAAAGAAGACGGGCGCAATCGTGCGCGGCGGATGCGTCAAGGCGCGTCTCGCATATTGGATTTTGAATGAGCCCAAGTAAGGAGAAACAAAGGGGGGTGGCATTGAGGCACTCGCGTATTTATTTTCGAGTTACTGTTTGCTCGTGCCGGTGAGCGAAGAAGGAGGGAGGGGCCGTTCACCGCGTGCACGCCGGATTTCAGCAGCCCTTAGTTTTGTGTATGCTCCGCTTATGTTATTCTCGGTTTCCTTGCGTTGAGGGCGCTGTACTGGATCGCATATCTCGGCTCCGCGGCGAACAATATGCGGGCGGATTCGGTATGCGACGCTATGGGCTGCTGGGAGTTGGGGGCGCATATTTGTAGGGCGTTCCTGCTCGCGGAATGTCTCCATAACGAGTTAGGTTAGCACGTGCGTCATTTAGTGCAGAAATGGGTCTGATTTTACACCTGTAAACCTAGTCATCACGAGCGAATGGTGAATTGCACGCACCGGCGGCCCAGCCGGCGCGGCATCCATGACGATACTGAGCGACCAAGCGCCGGCGAAGGAGATGTTAAGCCGAGTCACGTGGTACCGCAGAGGCGAAGCTCCGAGCGAGCGCAGTCGCGACGCCTCTCCGCAGTGGGCTACGTGGCGTTGCGTCGCACCTGCCACTCTTGCGCCCCGGTGGCTCAAGGTGATTGCGCCGTGATGAATGACCTTGCAGACATAACATAGTGGAGCTTTTGCTCTAAAAACCGGTGAGAGGAATACCTCGGCCGGCACTGGTGGCGCGCTCCTGTGCACGTTCCTGTCCCTAGCACGGCCTCGAGAGACTGTTCGCGAGGCCGTGGGTTCGAATCTCTGCCGTGTTGGTTTTTGGAGATACAAAAACGCGATTTTGCGCGATATTTAGGCGCACTTGCTTGGCTGCCACATTTTCCTGGTAACTCGTAGACATTACGTAGTGCGCTGTTAAGCGGAATAAGGCTGTACGCGATGTGTATAAATCTTTAATTTAGGGGAGGACGGCCGGAGTTGGGAGTGGTTATTTGGGAAGGTGTGTGGGGATAATGTGGTCCCTAAACTCTTTTAAGAGGAAACACTTTTACGCGTCATAAATAGAAAAAAAAAACGGCGTTGTTGACCGTACACAGCTGATGTGGTACCAAAAAGTCTCGTGGAGTGTGGAGAGAACACGTGAGTGCTGATTCTGGGCAGTCGCACTGTGCCACTCGATGCCAACCAGAAAATTTACGGGTTACTCAGATCTGCTTATATCAGGGGAAGCCTCAGTGCTCTCGCATTCGAAGCACGTAAGCATGGTGAAGTGCTCTTTTTTTTGCCACGCCGGAATCTCAAGATACTCCCACGGCGATAGCCTTGGCGCGCCTGTGATCCAGGGGTGTCGTCCACTCCTATAGCAGGATTGCTCGAGACTCGCGTAACGGACCCGAAGTGGGAGGACGCCCTGGCAATCCCACGAAAGGCGTCGTGTGACCTGTTTTACAATCGGGTCGTTACAGTACAGCCTACGGTGCCGAAGGGTCGGTGCAAGTGGCGATGCTTTCTTCGTCTTCGTCGTTACGGTTCTCCTCTTTGATGTAGGATTGTCACTTGTGCAACGCGTCCTCTGTCAGGGCGGCTCCTGTTCTTGCGCACCCCTGGGCAAGGCCTTTGGGACTATTGCTGCTCGTTGCGATGGGTGCATTTATTCGTAGGACGATTGCTCTCGCCATTTTATCCGGCGCCACCAGGCTGGGCTGCATGGTTGCCTGCCCCGCTCCGTTGCTGGCGTTACTGCGACTTGCCGGAAAGTTATATAGTTACGCTTGTCCGGTCGTCCTTCTTGTCTCTGTTTCCATTCGTGCTGTAACTATGTTATGTCGCACCAGCTCGCCGTGCTGCACACTTTGGCCTCGGAGAGCTTGTAGCGTTACGGCGAAGATTCGTGACCAATAGGAGTGCGGAGAAAATGTTCCCTCAATGCGTGCAAGTTCTTCGTAGTATACAGCGCTGAACCGTATACGTTGTGAGTTTCGGTGTCGCGTAACAACCGTCCTGCGTGAATGCCTTCGCTGAGCTTTTTTTTTTTTTTTTTAATCTGGGCTGGACTACCGCGGGTAGTATTGCTGGCGGTACGGTGAACTGCGAACATTTATAGCACTTCTGGTCTCCTGATGTACTTAACACCCCTAATGTACCTAACAATCCTAACACCCCTGCCTTCTACTCCCACTTCTAACTCTTGACTTCCTGCCCAAATAAAAACCATCTCTATTCCCTCCCCCCTCCTCTCTGTCTTTCGAGGTGGGTCAAAGTTTCATTTCTTACGTTTGCCACTTTCTTAAGCGCCCGAGTACGATATAACTGACCCCGTTGCCCACTTCCCAACGGGTCCTCTCTTCCAATTGGTGGGGGGATAAATCACTTGCTTTATGCTGGCACTAAACGAAGTGGCTGGACTAAGAGGAAGTCTTTTGCGCGCTAGTTTCGTTCATCGTGTGCACTTAGCGAATCATACACATTTGCCAACCTACTTTCTCACTGAGGCTTGAACGAGCAGACGCGCTTGTTCGGAATGCATACACATCTTGTTGCCCGTGCAGTATACGGTAATGCTCGATCAGACTCCTAATCAAAAGTTAAGCGTCACTTCGGTAAATCACCTCTGGTGGTTCGTTCTCTGCTTTCTTTTCTGCGCGCGTCTCTTTAATGCTTGCATGGCTGTCAGTGTTCTTTGTGCCCGTTCGTCATGTCTGCCTGAATTCTGTCGAGCGTTGTGTGTTGACTGGATATTTCATTTCATTTCATTTCATTTCATTTATACCCTTATTATACCCTTATATTATTATTATGTAAGGCCCGAAGGCATTACATAAAGGAAGGGGGGGGGGGGGGGGTCATGAAACAGTGTTTACAGAAATATAAATGAACCTAAATATTGTTGAAAACACAAAAAAAAACATGCAAAAGCACTAGAGCATCAGAGCTCGTAACCTTGGATAAGGTATGAACATCGCAAAACAACTGTTACATAATTTTACAGAGTTAACAATGGCTATTACAGAGTTACAGAGTTAACAGTGGCTATTAATGCCCCTACGCTGAGTTGCTACGTTATATCGACTTCCGTCTTTGTCGCACTATACTATTCAAATGGATGTGTGCCTGTCCGCATGTTATCGGTGGAGGGGGTGATTGTTAGGGATATGTGTGGGCTTGTGAGTTCTCGTAATGTCTTTACTAATTGTTTGTGGAGCTTCTATCCGTCTGACGATATCCATCTTTCTTTTCAGAGCAATGACAGCTGGCAGGCTCCGGACAGCGATCAGGTAAGACAATTTTCAATAAAGTTTCCAGCCGTACTTTTTCATCTTCACATATTCGCTTCTCGCTCCACATTAGTTACTCCTACAGAAGTGCAAATACAGTAAACTCCAGTTAAGACGAACGTGAAGGGACGGACAGCAAAAATTTGCTCGTATTATCAGAAATTCGTCTCAAGCGGATGTTTTCTTTTTTTTATTGCATTGTGCACGTTACAAGACAGCAAAGGGTTGGTTGTTCGTCTTAATTATGGAGTTCGACTTAACCGAGTTCGTCTTAACGCGAGTCTACTGCAATGCTGCCGATAATTGGCGCGTTCCGCGCTTCCTATCACCGTAGTGTACTAGCTAGAAGTGCTGATAACTACGTTCTTCGCAGTTCTGCTGCGTCGATAAGGAACGTATCTGTTTCTCAACCAGCGTAGCAATGGCACCCGGTCACTTAGGCAAGTACGTGCGCTGCATGACTGAGAAAGCACGTCGTTTTTCGCGTCGTTTTGCGCCATGGCCCGCGTGGTTCTCCTGGCGATGCCTCGCGAGATTTCCGCCGCCTGGCGATGCCTCGCGAGATTCCCCCCCAACTTCCGAACCCAAGAATACACGCATTTTCATGCCAATACCGCGCCGTTTCCATGTGACAGCCGTCGTTTTAGACAATTATGCCCCTGATGGACAAGAAGACAGCAGCCGCATTCACTCGCGTTATGGGGCTGCGCAGCGGAATGCCGATCCCTGCGTCCGCTTCGTTTCTTCTCCCGCAACGGATGCCGCTAGATTGACCTGCGCGAAGTGATTGTGGCGTTACCTAGTCGCCTCAGGAACCAAATTTTCCCCTCCTGTCTTGTTTCTTACTCCGTGGACGCAATGTTTAAGAAACTTAATCATTAACCTTAACTTATTATTGAAATAACAGGAAACAAGAACTGCGCTCATTTGGTTCACATGGCGTCCGAGAGCATTCCTTTAGTTTCATTCTCTTTAAGTGCACATTTGTATTTTGAAACCTCGGTTAAACTTAGATGGGACACGTTGCACGTGGCGACCGTCACTATATACCTAACGCCTGCATGAGATGTAGCCTCCTATTCCACATTTTTACTAGAGTCACACCTACTTGAACCACCCGAGGCGCGGACATGTACAGACCACAAGTCCTTGACAGTTACCCATTGCTGCCAGCAAAAAAAACTCCGAAAGGTCGGGAGCACGAACCGAATGACGGCGTCCCTCTTAGTCCGCTGAGACACTAATCTATTTCTTTCTTACGAGCGACGATGATCATTCCACGTTGCAAACGTACGGGCGTCGGCGCATTCCATGCCCGCCCCCCATTTCGTGACCTCTATTGTCGTTTTGCATTAGCTCAGTAGCTATGGAGACTGAACGTCTGCCAGCTCAGAAGGCAGCCGTGGCCTTCTAGAGCGGCGCATCGATCCTTGGCAGTGGTTGATTAATTGCTTATCCATTCCGTCACATTCTGCTTCTGTTACTTTGCTTTTTATTTCGCGTCCCGTATCATTTTGTCGTCGTCTTGACGTGCATCTTCTGTAGTCGTTACGAACACGCCTTCAGAAAGGGCAGTCGCCCCTCATACGAAAACAAGTCACCCCGGCAGAAGAATAGCGAAGGGACGTTCTTCAGTGTTACGAGAATAAAGGGCGAAGAGGAGACGGCGAAAGCGATGAGTGGCCGCGTGCCTTTTGTTTGAGGGGCTACTTAATGATACGCAGCCGGCTAATGAAGCTGCCTCCCCTCCTCCTTGCAGTCAGGAAACTGGGCCCCGACCCAACTCGGCCGGGCGAGCCAGCGCCTGGTTGGCGGAGGAAATGGTGCCGTGCCTTCTACAAACTCCCTTTCTCTTGCCTCAAGTGCACCACTGCTGACGTTTGGTCTTGGGAGAATACAGAAGGAGTAGGAACGAGGAGAGAAAGATCTATGCCAGCGCAGGCTCTGTTCTCTATACACAAGCAGCCCGCTTTCCTGCCGTTCCTATTCTCTCGCGCTTTCCCCCCTTCTCTCTCTCTCTCCTCACGTTCGAGTGGCGAAACTTCGACAGTTCGCGATCGAAGCATCCCCACTAAAGCGCTAGGCAATCAGCTTTAGTTTTGCACTTTCAAGTCGTTCGTTTCTTCGTTGGTCACCGCACACTTCCCCCTCTTCCCAAGCGGCTTCGCCCCTTCCTTTTGCGCTGTTACGTCTTCTGGGTGCGCTCAACCGCAGTATCGGTTTGCCGACTTTTTGTGTAGCTTCGCTGCCCAGCTTCGAGAACGGTTTATAATTTGGCCCGCTAAGGGTTTGGGGCGGCGGATCCAACTTTGCTTACGCCGACAGCTGCTTCCCCGTCCCCTGTCCTCTCGTTCTTTTTTGCTTTTCAACTCTGTAGCGGGATTTATTTTCGTATTCATCCTTCGATGTCTGCATGAGCTGCGCATGGCCGTCGATCTCTCACAGTCGCTAACTGGGCAGAAACTTTCCTTTCACGACGTCGGCAGTTTCCCGATTCCTCCTGATTACATTTGACGTTATCGGCTTTGAACCGGTCGCAGCGCCGTCTAGGCCTTTTGCCGCTCTTGGCTTCTTGCATACGCGATGAATTTTTCTGGACTTATTCTTTTTTTTTTTTCGGTTTTGTTTTTCTCTCTTTTACATATTGCGTCACGCTTTTGATAATAGACTCCGGGAAGCTCTACGTAGTTCGTGCCATGCGCCTCTAATTGCTCCCTGCGTGCTATATCTGTCTGTAATTACGCTTACGTGGGAATTGCTGCCACTCGCGTTTTTTTTTTTCGCCGTAAACAGAAGAAATGGTGGATTCTATTGCGCAAGCCTTGGCCTTCCTCCTCTCCCCCCCCCCCCCCCCCCACGCACACGCACATACAAACGCAATGAAAAAAAAAAGTAGCGGAGTTAGTTGAATCCAGGCAAAGTTGCACCGTTATTGCTTACCAGCAATTTGCACTTCATTTGTCTTTTACATTTGACAGCGTATACCTATAGCTCCACGCATGAGGTTGCGTACCTAACCGCATCAGTTTTTTGTATTCCGAAAATTTGCTGGATTAATGTCCTGAAAATCGGTATTCTCGCTTCTCCCGGTAGAGACAGTTGGGCAGGCATTTGAACCTACTTTAAGGGGGACTTACTTGATCACATTCCTATATGATTAATTCGTGACCCACGGGCTTCAAAAGCATCCTGTAGCGATAGAATTTTTTTACAGATAAATGAAAACGTTCCTGGCGGCACAGGTATCGTTCCTTTCAGAAATATATTAAATCCAGTACATGACTCAGACGGAGTGGGCCCGACTTGAGGCTATCAACAGAGCCGCTATGCGCACCATCACCTGCCTTCCTGCAATGACCCCGATACCATCGCTCCAAGCTGAGGCTCAGCTGAACACGCTTGACGAACTCGTCGAACAACGTCGCTCAGCCCGCATACACAAACGTACTTTTGTTGCGGAAGCAGCGGCCTTGGCTAGCTATATGGGCTGTTCCCTACCTGCTTCACCAGATCGTCCTGTAATCAGGCCGCCGTGGCGGTATCACCAGGTGACCGACAACCGACCACTGACTAGACTGCACACTCGAACTACCGGAAAAGCATGTGCGAGAGGACCACTACTGACGGCTGCGACCCAGTACGAGGCGATAGAGGCCTTCGTGGACGCTGGTGCCCAGGATGGCGTTTTATCTACGGCGATACAGTGTCCCGTTTATCCTGACGCCTCACAAACTTGCCTCTACCAAACCATCCCCACCCTGCCCTCTCTACTGGCGGAGCTCACAGCCATCCGGGATGGCCTTAAGGCACTAACGCCGGCCCTACAGCGCGCCCCCGTGGGTTCTATCCTACATCTTTATACGGACGCCACCGCGGCGATACGGGATTTACGCCAAGTATCGAACAATTGTACCATTTCAAGGGACATCCACACACTACTAGACACGTACCCCTGCCCTCTCAGGCTGGTGTGGGTTAGGCGGAATTCGCTCCCCGCTCACATTGCAGTGGATATGGCTTGTCACCCGACGTATATTCCTCGGCCGCTGCCAATGTTAAGAACCGGTCCGATAGAAAACTTTCTCCAACGGAAGGACGATCTGCGTCGCGCCACACGTGCCCTCATCCCACCGTGTGGAACGGACCTCCCCAGTAGACTTGCTCGCTGGGAAGAGGTTTTGCTGCGCAGACTTCGCGTTGGAGTGGCGCTTTCACCTGCTGTGACCCGGGCGTGGCCACCACGCTACCATGCCCCGTTCGGCCACACCTGCCCCTTCTGCACAGCTCCGGCCGCACAAGCTGACGCGGTCCATCTCATATGGGCGTGTCCTTCACTGGCCTCAGCCAGAAAGCGACACCTGAGAGGCACAGGCCTCCATCCTGGAAGACCCCCCGACCTTCAGCGGTGGCTCTGGGGTCCCCACCACCGCTCCCTTCTTGACTTCCTTCGAGAGACCGGGGCCCATGTATATTTGTAAATAAGTTATTTTTATACCAACGGGCATTCTATCGCAAAAAAAAGAACTATAATAAATATTTACTGAAACAAAAAGTAAACAAGAAACACATTTTGGTTTATCTAGTTTTCACTAGATGGGGCCGTTTGGAGTGTTTTCATGGACCTGCAGAACTATTCGCATCGGTACCTTATGGTTTTTAAGCCCGTGGTTCATGGAGTAGTAAGTCCCATAGGATCGTTAACAGGTGAGTCCCCTTTAGCTCACGTCGTGAAGGAAGCTAGATGACCAAAACCCGCGATGCATGCGAGCCAGTTCCCCTGGCTACCCTTGCGGGGTACCGCTCTGTGTGAGTTTTAGTTCAGAGCTTTTTAAAATGTACCAGTCGCGAAACACCGCTATAACTGCGGAGCCCGCTGTCACCTGCCCCGTCACCCCCTCTCGAAGTGAACGAAGAGCAGGTAGGTCGGTGAGGCGTCCTTAATGATACATCTCATTCAATAAATCTTGCTTTTAAATTTAAGATAGATTTACTTAAGATATTTTTTCTGGTCATATCCTTCATTGCTAGCGAAAACAACCGCGGACGGCTGATTACTACGTCAGCTCACTGTTATCAGATAACAGGCTAATGCACGTGGCCTTGTAGGCCCCTTGTAAGCCCTTGTAAGCTTGGAAGCATACAGTATATATAGAAGTCTTGTGGAACAGACGTAGCAATTGGATTAGCCCCGCTGTCCGAGAACCTTGTATAAGATATTGTTAAGTAGATGGCTCTTCCCTGTCGGCCATGGGCGTGTTGTTGGGAAGACACATATCTGGAGTTCTTCAAGGCACTCCTCTTCATTTATTTATTTATTTTTTCCCTCTTGCCACTGAGCGGAATAACGGCCCGGACAGCGAGGCCAGAAGAAAAGGAAGCAGAAACGTTTTATTTCTGCTTCCTTTTTCTTGTTTCGTTCTTTCGCTAGAGCGCCGGCAGAAACGTGACGAGGCACGCGGCCCTAACGCTTATCGCGACAAAACTGCCCGCGGACGCACTCTCTCAGGCCAGCTGCAAAAACGGCAAGCGAAAGTGGCGGGAAACGTGCATGCACGGGAAGCGGGGCGAGTAGAAAGAATAAGAAGCCCAGGGAGGGCTGTTGTTCCAAGTGTCGCCTAGCGCGCCCACCAGGAACGGGAGCAATTCGTGCTACTCCTCCGACCCCGTTGTTGCGCTCTTCTCTGTGTACGTCGTCGTCGTCGGTCTCGGTATTTTTCTTTCTGTGTGTCGTTTACCTCGAAAAACGCGCTTCCGCTACCGACGCCTCCGCGCAGTCAGTCCTCCGGCCCTTTTTTCCTGCCTTTGCTGTTTTCTTTTTCTCTTTATTTCTATTTGCCGCGAGGGGACTACTGTTTTGTGCGAAGTGGCAGTGCGCAGTTCTTCTGACTTTATCGCGGATCCTTCAGAGCGGAGGACCGGGAGATGTGTCTAGGCGCGCGAGCAACGGTTTTGCGCAGGCTGCGGATCTTCCGCTGCGCCCTTCTGTGACCTCGGCCGTTTCGTGCGCTGCGCCTACCTCGTGCTTTCCCACGTGACCACCGACGTTAGAGAGAGAGAGAGAGGAGCAGAATGACGAGTGAGGACCGAATGAGAGAGAGAGAGGACGAGAGAGAGAGAGAGGAGGAGAGGATGAGGGGAAGAGAGAGAGAGAGAAGAGGAGAGAGAGAGAGAAGGAGAGAGACAGAGAGAGACGAAAGTGTTTTATTCCTTGATTCACGGAAATTTCACGTCATAACCGTCACGAAAGTGACGCCAGTACAACGAAGCAAGTGGCCTGTAAAGGGTGCACCCTTGCACACAGGGTCTTCTTGCGGGGAAGCAACCTTTAGTACTAAACAGTACGTTATACTTCGGCTGTACATTTTCGGGTGTTATATTTTAACACGAAAGTGTTTTATCCCGGGATACACCAAGATTTCACTAACGAAAATGGCGCCAGTACACCTTTGCCGAAGCGACCCGCCAGCAAGACGTCGCTCGCCAAGCACACCCACAAGACAGCCGCCGGCCCGCAAATCATGCTCACCTCAGATTTCGCTGCAAATTTCACTTTCGTGTTTTACTGATTTCTATGACAGAGGAATCAACCACAGTTTTTTGTTTCCTTTCCCGTGATTTTCTTTTCCTTGGGATGGTTCTATTTTCCTGAAGTGGGTTGTGGCGTTTGGATTCTGAGACGAACGTGCTAGAGATAAATACACGCAGAAAAAAAAGTTAGGCTTGGAAAATGTATTAACATCTAAAATAAACGAGACAAATGGTTGCGTAATAAAGTGAGATATGACTTAAAAAGCAACACGAAAATACCTTTGTAAATGCGTTATTTTTCTTTTTTTCTTCTGAAAACAAGTAATACGTGTTTACCGTTTCAATTTTTAGATCCTTTCCCTTTTTGCCAAAGCTTCTTTGCATGACGCGCATGAATTGTTTCTCCAGCCCCCGAAAACCAAATTTTGTCGCCCCCCCCCCCCCCCCCCCAAAAAAAAAAGAAAAAACGTTGCCCGCGTGACGCATTTCTTAAAACACAAACAGTGTAGGCACGCCCCAATATCGGCACCGTAGTAATTCTTTTTTCTTGAACTGTTTTTGATTCGCCTTACTCTGCCGTGTCTGCGGCGCGCATTCTTTCTCACACTCCGCAGGGGGGTTTTACCACGTCCGTTCACCCTCCCCCTCCCCCTCCCTCGCGATGTTTCCAATGACGTCATTCACGGCTCCCCGCGCAGGTTTCCGTTGGAAAGGCCGCAGCCAAGGAGCCTGCGATAGGTTGCACGCTCTCCACGTTTGGCTGTGACGCGTTTCTCATATTGCGTCACAGAGCAGACAGAGAAGCCTCTCTGCCAGATCGCTTTTCACGGTTGGCTTAGCGCGATACAGTCGGCTACGGGCAAGGTTGCGCGCCGACTGCATCGCGCAACCGATAGTGTAGACGGTCCGGCCCGTGGGTTAGTGGCAGTGGTGTGTGGCTTCCTTCCGGCGGGCGGGCTTCCGGTGTTGGCGGAAGCCGCCCTCGTGCGCCGCGACTCTGGGCGGAACGGGAACAATTTCCTCCTTCCGAGGAAGCTGGTCGAACACCATTGCGTGTAGTACCACCCAAGTGATACCGTCGAGGTAGTTGTGGGGGTCGCGTAAGTAACTTGTTTGTCCTCGCCTTTTTTTCTCTTTACTTCCTCTCTTGCTCAGCCTGTTTTCCTTTCTCAGACCACAAAGGAAACGGGATCCGGGAAGCCGTAAGGCCACCACTCACGCTGCTACAGTTTCCCCGATCGCTTTATCACTAGGGTAACGTTGCAAGCTAGGCTTCGTGATGTTGTCGCGTGACTGTTTCCTGTGTTCTTTCGCCGTGGTGGGTGGTATGCGCAGCGTATTATTTTTGCTTGTTTCACTGTAGGTTTTATAAAAATAAAAGGAAAGAAGTCCACAGCCCCTCCGTGTTGCCGCCGTGGTCGTGTTTATGGAGCTCTGCGGAAAACTGGGTAACAGCCACGACAGAATGCGTCGCTTCCTAATTGGTATGGTTTCATCGCTGGGTGAGATAACCAGGTCCATGTTACGTGAAACAAACAAGTCACTCTTTTCTTCTGTTTTCTTGGTGACGTGAAAAAGCAGAAGGGAAGTTCTTGCCGCTCTACTTTCAGGGGTCGGCCGCGCGGAGCGCGTCAATGTAGGTCGGAACTCTAACCATGGCAAAGAGTAATCTAACGATGCTTGATAAGTCTGGGGTGTCCAACCTGTCTAACCTTATCCAACCTGCGCGGACATTTTAGCTTCGGTTCCGGCCGCCTCGGAAGTCGGGAGTTCGTTCACTCCGCTGTGTGAAGCGTCATGGCTGATGTAGACATTGTCGGTCTGTCCTAAATTAACTTTAGAATTACCGCGTAACCTTCAGCCGCTATTAGGCATTTATTTAGCTTCGTGTCATCGAAGGTTAGGGTACTATAATGTAGTCTGAAGCAGAGTTCCTTGCGTAGATGATCGAGACTTTGGTAAGAAAAGAGCTGCGTAGTCGGTAAAAGTTGACATGCGCCGGGTAAAAGCCCAAGGTTAACCGTGATTCATAATAACAATCCTCTTTCGGTAATGAAAGTTTGTTGCACCTATGCGCTATTCATCTCATGCCGTGCTGATGTTTGTTTAAGCGAATAACTACTGTATGGCTAACGGTGAAAGCTCCCGTGTAATGAACGTGCTGCAACCGATGAAAAAAAGACGGTTAAATAGCACTCGTAGACCTGGGCGTCGAAAATTTATCTGCAAGGATTTAGTAGCTACTAATGCTTGAAAGTTTAAACGCAAATGCACTCGAACAACTGGCGAAGCTTTTCTGCTCGACAAGGGCGAAAGCAGTAAATCGTGAGCGCTGGCAAATTGAACATCTGTGCAGTGGCGTGCCCTTCTAGTAGTTGTCTGCGCGGGTCACACCGGTAGCGAGTTCTAGGCTTGCAAGGGGTCGCGCAGTGCGAAAGAAAAGAGGTGGTAACTTGGAGAGATCGCTAGTATTATATCAATTATACCCGGCTGGCCTTGCAGCGCACTGGCAGAAGCTATAAATTTCTAAGCAGCAGAAAAGCTTGAGAGGAACGGCAAGCTGAAAACGTGCACTCACGCACTAAGAGCCTACCCACAAAAGTGGCGAAATAACGTCCGGGTGATCTGCTGTTTCTTGCGCTCGCTTTTATTTCGTCGCTGTGTACTGTACCGGACTTAAAATAGAAATTGTTTTGAGGATATTTAGCCTGTTGAAGCCATTCTTTCCAAAGACGATACATGGAAGGGAAGAGGGGTTGTTTTCAAGCGAAGCTTGAAATATCTGACTGAACGTGCGACATTTGATCTAAGCGTCATACAGTAAACCGTGCCTTAAGGAGCTGTGATGATTATGATGATGATGACCTGAATCCACGTTCGCAGGTCTATGGGTGGCCTCGGGTCCCATGTTTTCCTATTGTCGCCTCGCCTTTATTAGAACAAATGTGTCTAAGTGGAAGTAAATACATAGGAAGCTGCGCCAAAGAAAAAAGAAAACACAAAAACACTTTTGTAGCACAGCACAATGCGTTTTCGTTGAATGACATGTGAACAGTAGACTTCCAACTCTGTTGTCACCCTTTGTCCTCGCCAGCCCGAAAGTTTCAGCAGCATTCAACGAAGTGTAATGCACCTGCTCCCTAAAAATTGCTCTCTCAGTTATCTCGACCAACCGGGAGTGCATGTACGTAACTCTTATTAGAAACCGCTAACTCGTTTATACCCCATCTTCCTATAACCGCGTTTCAACAGCTTCCGGCCATTTCTTTTGGCTTCACGAATAACTCGGCTGGGCCCTCGTTTCTTTCTTGCGTTGTTGGCGGCGCCGTGTAATGCGCGCTCGCCTCGTCTGAGCTTGTTAAATAGATTGCGTCGTGTTTGTTTCTAAGCCGAGCGGGAAAGTTTTCGGTCGCCGCCCTTCTCTCCATTCTTTTCCCTCCCTTCCCTGTACAAGCCGGAAGGAACAAAAAAGGAGGGACGGCAATAAGCTTAATGCGCCACGCAACGAAAGCCAGCGGACCTCTTTAGCCACCGAGTTCAAAGCAATCTCGCGGGCGAAACGCAACCCGAGAACGAGCTTATGTGTTTTGCTGAAGCCTCGCTGAATTTCTCGTAGGCGCGCTCCGCCGGTGCCCTGGGCAGTTTGCCTCGGCGGCAGTCTCTGTGGTTTGTCTCGCGGCCGGGCTGTCTCGCGTGACTGCGTCCCCGAAAAGGAGCTCGTGCATTGTGCAACCTCGGCTGATTTACTCGGAAACCGGGTTACGCGAGCGGCACGCTCGCTTTTGGGGGTCCTCTCGCCTGACGGAAACAGATACTAGCTCTTCGTTATTTGACGAAACAAAAGGAGGAAAGGGGCTTCCTGGCTTTTACTTTCCTCGCGCATACATGGAGTGAGTGAGTGAGTTTGAGTTAGTGTGAGTGAGGAGGAGAGGAAGGGAGGGAGCGGGAATGCGTAAGAGAGAGAGGAAAGAGAGCAGCAGCAGCCAAATGTCTTCTATTGTTTTCTCCGTGGAATGAATGCAATTTTCTAAAATTGCATTCAGATCATGATGCATCTAACTTTGCTTCAGTCAAAAGGTAGGCGCGGCGAAAGGGGAACTAACGAATATGTGAAGTTTAACCCAAGTTGCGTTTGGTTAAGCTAGGTAACAAAGGAAGTCGAAGGATAGGGTAGGGGCCCGCTTGTCGGGAATTTTCCCGCAATCGGTTGTTTATGCCGCCGAGCGGGGTTTATGCCTGTGCGGATTGGCTGATGCTGTTAAAAACACTCGCAAAAATTGACTGAGAACCGAATGGAGGAAGGGACGTGGACGAATGAAGGGGGAACGCAGAATGGGAGAAAGTGCGGAGTAATGGTAGTGGGGCGATGGGAATAGGAGTCAGGCGGGAGGGGGACATGCAGTAGGAGGAGGCGCGATGGGAAATATAGAAGAGCGTTGGAACGGGGAAGCGGAGAGTGGGGGAAAAGAGGAGTGGGTCGTACGGGCAGGAGGAAGAAGGGGGAGACGACATTTTAGGGAGTAGGAAGGATGGGAGGAGAAGAGCAGTGGAATGTGAGGGACAGGTGGGGACGGAGTCGGGAGGGAGGAAGAGGTGCATTGTGCAGCAGGAGCGGCTGAAACGCCTTCGTCTTTCGACGCCATTTGGGGCGAAGCAAACGGATACGGGGCCGTTATTTTGTTCGTTTGCATCTGGGGACTGTGGTTGAAACTGCGCAATCGCGACCGAGCTAGCGCCATTGGTTGATCGTTACTGTGATCTATCGCTCGGTTCCAAGTGGGGCTTCGCCACACCAAGGGTGTCCTCGCGGAAAAGCTAGCTTTAACGACCGCAAACTCGATGTTGCGGGTGAAAGTGACGATTACGCGCCGCTTAGCTGCACCATGGGCACTCGTAACCTTTTAAGTGCGGAATATTTTATGGCCCCGCCTCGTCGCCGTAACTCGACCGCTGCCAGAATGTCGAGCCACCGCCGCAGTCAGACGAAGTAGCGACATAACGGACCCAAACAGAGCTCCACGGCGTAACGGCGTAACAAAGAAGCTTCGAAAAACAAGCGGTTTACGTAATCATAACCGTTCGAAACTCCTGAACCGCTGGCACTTGTTATACATCTCCCCATTATTTAGCGCAAAGAAAAGTGCAGGTACATTTGAGGCAAAATCTGTATAATTAACCGGCCGCCCCCGAGTTCATTTAGTTGGGAACGCTCGTTGGGTTGGTTTTTACGATAGCAAGCGAAAAATTGGGGCCGCGAAAGACACGCGTTCAAAACTGCGCAGTAAGGCCCCGGCACGTGTGAGATGCAAGCAAGCACAAAAAGCACAGAACTCCCGGTCGTGCTGTTCAGGCAGAGGGCGCGCTAGCACTTCGAAGGCGGGAAATTTGAATTGCGTTGGACAAACCTCTGTTCAATTCAAGAACAGAGGAGTGAGACAGGGAGGGGACGAGCGTGAATGGTGGTGGCAACGAGCAAATAACGGCGCCGCAGCATCTCTGGTGAATCACTGCTCCGCACTTCCGACAGCTTTCAGGTTCAGTGGAACTGCTTTTCTTTTTTTAATGAGTTACGTCGTAATACCGTCTTCCGCGTAGTTATTTTAGACCGTTTATATGGCTAGGGTTCCTGGCATTCTTTTTTTTTTTTCCTGTGCCTGTAAACGCCTTTCGGCAAATCCAACTTTATCGGTAATGCTCAGCAGAAAACTGCTGTTTCCCCAACAAAAAAATGTGCAATTGGTCGCTGAGACGACTCTGTCACTACGCTGATTTTGTGTACTTGTCTTTACTTATTACTTTACAGTGAAGTTGTAAACGTACAGAATTCCAGTCGGCTGTCAATGCATGGACTTCAGCGGTAGGAAGACCGACAACCCCATATTTGCCTACTAAGTTAAACTCTAGTCTCCAAGTTTAACTAAGCAATCGCAAAGTCATAGTCACTGTCATTAACGAATGATAACGTGCGCATACTATAACCGTGTGCGTGATTCGTATTTTATAGAACCTCGCTGGTCGCTCACTTTACCGGAGTGGAATGGCTTCTAATTTCTGCATCTCTCCTACCGTCTTATTCATTCTTTGGGCTTAATGTGTATCAGCGGATGTACCGTACAAACAAATTAGTTTGTAGCAAAATGTGAGAGTGTTCACAGTCCTTATCATCATCATTTCCAGCACAGTGAACTCCCAGTGTTCTATTGCAAGACATAACAAGAAATGCTGACATGAATGGGTTCGTTGAGAAAAAAAAGAAGAATAAAAAATGGAATCACCTTTTTATTCCTTAATTTTACGTTCTTTTCGTAGGGGCTGCACAACCTCGAAGAAACCAGTAGAGGTGTTTAGACGTGGTTGTGCGGGACCCGCAACTTGTATTGTGACACTTGCTAAAAGCAGAGCACCATAACTCGCGCAAGCAAGTGAGGCGCTTAACAACAACACGGAGGTTATGTGAACTAAAAATGTCTAAAGCACTGTATGCGGCGTATACGCAAGTGAAGTCGCTACAGGTAATAAGCGCGTAGATACTAACAGTAATTAGCGCGAATGCAATTTTTCATGCCAAGTGCGATACTTTATTTTTGTATGCGCAATAGTATATCTCTTCGTGGAGTTACAAGAATGCCTAAAAATTGGTTTAGCTAGGTTGTAACAGATAAAAATAAGTGGCTACTGGTGTAAACAGCAGGAAACCCAAGAAAAGTGATCTTTTTCCTTCGCGTAATGAAGACATTCAGGTAAGAAACGGCCGATATTCTTCAACAGGGCATGAGTGAACAGAGTAGACCAACAAGACGGTTTAATTATGTTCTCTTTAGGGGGCTGTTCTTTTGGTGAATAAATGTACAGTCTTTGTGCAAAACTTTCCTAGGCTACTGCTTATGCTTATGGGCCAAAAAAAATTCAAAGCCAAAGCTTAGCGTTCGACAGTGACCGGAATATTTTATGACAGTAAGAAAGGCGGGCCTTTTCTGCAGCTTCACGGCATGAAACGTTTCAGCCTCGCTAGAGAGGTAAGCTTGTACTAAAAAATTTTTGTGGCCTGTGCCCTTTTGTCATGGCCTAGAAAATTTTGACCCAGACTGTTCGTGCGGTTTTTGGCTTCAATAACCGAATTATTCTAATTTGAAGGAGGGAACACAATGTATAACGACGTATGAGTTCAGTTGAGACGGGCGAAGTTTACTTCCCACCTTATATCTGGCGTGAGTTTACGGAACCCTTTGTGGCGTGATGAGGTCTGATCGGCAGCTTCGCTGTGTAGGTGGGAGGTGGTCATGATGAACAGGCTTTATTTATAGAAGGAAACGCTCTATCTAGGCCGTTAGCGGAAAAGGGGAAGGGTGGGTACGGTAAGAGAGGATCCTTTAGTGCCATCGAGTTTTCTGCTTGCTTCGGGGAAAGCCTATCGCCTCACGGCAGTATAATTAGTCAGAGTTTAGCTGGCTACACACGTGTGCTCCACAGCTTACTTGCGAGCTGGGGTGGGCCACTTAAGTTTTTTAGTGAACACACTTTCTTAGCAACGAAAAAATCCCGGGCCATCTCCACTGACGTGAAACCTGGGGAAGGGCGAAACGTGCAGTGTATTCTTGGCGTCTTGGTGTTTTTGCCAACGGAGATGAAACCGTTGTGGGGTAGAGGTATACAGCTTCGCTGTACAAGTCTCTTGTCTTTGAAGCACGAAACTCTCTAGCGTGGGGCGTAAACGAGTGTCCCGGTGTTTTAGTACCGTGACTACATGAGACGAACGACGATTACGACTACGACAGGAGGCGCCAACAGACCCAGCCCCTAAGGGGCTTCGCCCCTAATGAACCATCTTTCTACAGTTCTTTTTTCACGCTACACTGGGAGCGTCTGCATTTACTCGGCAGACGCTTCAGCGACCTGCAGAAAAAGGACACCGAGGAGCCCCGTGCCGAGTCGCGTATAATTACTTTCTCCCTCTCCGACGAGCATGCCCCCGTCGGGAGACGGCGCTGTTCGCGCATGCACACCGATGCGCGCGCTGCAATTCATCTCTCGCGCTTCCCTTGTAGCGGACTCGGGCGGCCAGATCCCGTCACTGCGCCGTAATAGCGTTTCGGCCGGCGGACGCACGGTGGGCGCTGAGCGAAACGGAGCGGCTTGCGACATACTTCATCATGCCTGTCGATGGTCCCCGAGACCTGCCCGCGCGATAGGCACCGTTCCTTCGGGGTGCACGTAATCCGCTGCGTACTGTACTCGCGTATATCCCTACACTGCACGCACGCATTACGCGAGCATGAGGCAATTTCTGTGAGAGTGTGCGTGGGGTTACCACCCTACTCCCGCAATAAGCACGCCCGCCTCGCTCGGCGAAGTGGCCCGTCGGTGGCTTCCCCTGTTTGTGTGCGTGGTTTTCGTGGGGATCCGATTAGCGTTTCTGGTCGAGGTGGAACGGGAGACGGGGGGGAATAAACCGGGAGGATAAAGGCGCAGTGTGAATCTTGGAGAGCGTAGTGTGGCGAGGGAGTAAACTCATTTCCCAGCGTCCCTTTCGCACGTGGCGCTTCCTGTGTGGACGTTCTGGGGGCTATTCATCATCCACCATATCCCGTCGCAGTGGCTCGGTGCATTCTGGTTCGGCGTGCTTGTGTGCTCTTGCCGCGGTGGCCGCTCTCCTATTAGCTCGGGGGCCCTGCTGCCAGCGACAAGTCGTTCTGCATGCGCGCACATCCAAGAAGCTCATTCGGACTGCTTGTTCTTCGTCCTTTTTGTTCCTTCGGGCTTGTTAGCTGGCGGTTTATTGTAACCGCGCAGGAAAATGTATGCTAGTCTGTGTTTGCAACCATGCTTGCTTGTTTGGAAAACAATTGGGCACTATCGTGATAAATTGAAATACGAACAACGGGCCGCGCATGCGCAATGCCAACACGTTACGAGAGTTTGTGTCCAACGTTGATATGGAAACACCGTCGTTCGGCGTGTGAGCGGTCTGGTTTGTCTTCCCGCCACGTTCGGCGCCCGCTCACGCAAGCGTTATTTAACTTTGTTGCTGCGATGAGTGAAAACCGCGCACAAAGCTAAAGTCCTTTATTTTTTTATTTTGTGCTGAGCGCCCAACGGACGGTGGAAGTACGACTGTCTTTCCATATCAAGGTTGGCCACGAACTCTCGTAACTTGCTCGCACTGCGCATACGCGGCCCGCGTCGCCAGGATGCGCGGCATGTACTGGAAGTCACGCGCTCCGTTGTTCGTATTTCAATTTGTCACGATAGTACATGCTGAATTAGGTTTTGTGTGAATCATTATCTCACTTAGGCTTGATAAGGAAAACACGATCAAACAGATATCGAAATTTCTGTGCAAGTTAGAGGTTACCAGAGGGTCTAAATTAATCCAGAGTCCTTATGCGTGTAGCTTCGGCGCCTAAACCCCCCAAATTTAATTGTGGGATCAAGCTTCCTCGACGGAGTGCGTTTATATAGTTTGGCATATTGACCGTTATATTGGTACTTTTACGCAAAGTCTTCACGTGACACGGCGCTTTGACACGTGACACGGCGTTGGACACAGCCGTTAGACCAGAGATGCATGTACACTGCGCGTGACTCTTCATTTGTGGGAAGGCTGCCGGAATATCTTGCGAGACGGGAGGGAGGCAAACGCAGTGAAACCTCACTGAACCGATTATGTTTCGGTGGAACGAAGCTTTTTCTATGTAAAGTGCCGCCGAAAAGCTATCGTAGCCGGTGGGCTGCACTGCTGAGTTTCGGTGAAAACGTTTTCACGTTTCGGGTGTGCAAACCCTTTTTCCCTACCCTTCTGTAATCCCCATGGACCAACTCGCATACCTCAAATCAGCGGACCGAAGTTTTTGTTCGAAGACTGAAGCATTTCCTTCATTTAATTAAACTTTATTCTCTCTCTCTCTCTCTCTCTCTCTCTCTCTCTCTCTCTCTCTCTCTCTCTCTCTCTCTCTCTCTCTCTCTCTCTCTCTCTCTCTCTCTCTCTCTCTCTCTCTCTCTCTCTCTCTCTCTCTCTCTTCACTTTTAATGCAAGAGCGGTGTGGGATTCAGATTGAGTGTTTTGCAAGTTTTCAAGGGCTACGGTTAGTCTCGTGGTCGAGTTATCATTTTCTGTACCGGTGCGACAGCTGTGAACGCACCAGCTCGGAAAAAAAAAATTATCCAAGATGCTGCCGCCCGCGCAATCGTTACAGCGTTACGTATTGGTAACGAAGCTAGATATTTGAAATTCAAATGCAGTGTTCAAGTCTGAAGCGCCAAATGTTTAGTGCGCCGGGGTTTAACGCTTGCAGGAGCGCATAATTTTTCTCGTAGCCCCTACCGAGGACGATGCAGCCCCATCACGTGTGCGCAATTCCGCCAGTAATGTCGTATAGGGATGGGGGCGGCTGATGAAACCAGCGCCGCGCTGTATGGGTCACCTTAGGCGTGCGCAGAGCGCCTTCTCTTGGGTGCTTCCTTTACCCTAAGAAACAACTTGGTGTCGGCAGCTTGGGCTGTGGGTGAGAGAGCACACCTTGCAACAGCGGTTCTTTGAGTTGGGCGCTGGGTCTTCCTACTTCTGCGGGGCCGAACGTTATCGTATTGCATGATAGCACCTTCCGGCGGCCGAGCTGTGCGTCGACGTGTGCGCAATTTTTCTAGTGTCCTTGGCCTGAGATAACTGAAGGTGCTCCACGTTACAGTGATCCAGCCCCGCAGAATACCACCATGAATTGAAATAGGGGCAAACTTAGCAATGTACGTTACATTCCAAAGTCCCAGGTTCGTGGCCAGCGTGGTGCAGAAGAGCAAAAACTTAGCGCAGCGAAACGATACGAAGGCTTTCTCATTCAATCCACCATACAAAGTGCTTAGGCGTCCTCGTAGTTCTTTTTCTTTTTCCTTTTTCTAGTTTTTGGGACCCGGCATTCTTTTGTGTGTGAAATAAATATTCTGATTCTGCATTGTGAATTTTATTTCTCTCATAAATCTTTTCCGGAAACACGTTGTTCAATCGCTGTTTCTGTATTCCGTTTTTATTTTTAATTTCTAAAATCTGGCTGCCGTTCGCTGCTTCTGCGGGACTGTTTGTATAATGTAACCACTTCGGTCTACTTGTAACTGCTTTGTTGATGCGACGTCTCCGACGTGCTCCGGTGAAAAGAATCTTTCGAGGGCGGAACTGCAGACGTCGTCATCCTTCCGAACCTGCTGACTGCGCGTCGGTTCGTTATGGCTTCCGCGGGTTGTGAAAGAAGCAGCAGCGTCGACATGTACACATCTTCTTCCCGCTCGGCATGAGGTTCTTTAGGGCTTTTTCTGCGCTAAAAGCCGGCACCCCGTAATGTATGCGCTTCAACTGAGAGCTGCCCCTTCCCAGTGGCTGGAAGTTAGAAAACATGCTGTGCTCCAAGTAGATTGTGTTGAAAAAAATTAGCAGTGGCTTAGCTCGGCTATGACAGGATATACGTAGCGTGAGCTAAGTATATCCTGTCTGGTTATTCTTTTCTTTCCTGGCTGTCTAAGATTAGCATGATTATCATCCTTGCTTCTGCTTCAATGACACACTCTCGGTATAAGCATTATGTGACACATGTATATCTATCAAGCGGCTCCGGCGCAGCGTCGCCAATCGCCCCAGAGCTAAACTGGTTCCACAGGCGCACGCCGGTGTTGCTGCGACGCACGAGCCATCGGTTCCACACCCGGCCACCCCTCTCATGATCATCAAGTGGACCGGGCCGCCACGTGCCGCGCCTGCACAGCACGGCTCTCCAGGAGCCACGCGAAACTGCTCAACCTCGGCCAGTGTAGCTCACGCTACAGAAGTTTTTCTTTATTGTTAAAGGATTGGCGAGAACATATGATTGTAATACAATGGCGGGTCTTCACACGCCCGCCCGCGCCTCCAGTTTTACCGCTCCAGAGTAAAACAGAATAAAATGCAGCGAAGGTGAGTTCAAGGAGGAAGGAAGTCCTCGATTGTTCAGGCGACGCCTTCATAATCCAGAAGAACAGCAACGGTGTTAAAGTCATGCTTATGATGGACAAGATGATGTCGTGTAAGCATTACGTTCATGTGTATCCTTATGACCGGAGATAGATTTTGAGGGATACATGCTTTTCACGCTCCCATCTGATTGCAACTGCCGGGTCATTCAGCTACCAGTGCAGTTTAGTGTAATCTGTAGTCGGTTTTTGCGAAGCTGTTAAAGAAACACTGAGGTTTCTCTTAATGCACTAAGTAAATTAAATAAGCAAAAGCAGTGCACAATGATGCAATATGGGCAGTATCCCAGGTGTGTCGCATAGAAAGGCACCCTTAGCAAATTATCAGACGATAGGGAGCTATCGCCGCAGGTAGCGCTCTCTTTTATTAACTTTCGACGCCACTACGGGGAAAGATCGGCACCAGGGTCTAGCAACACTGCAGCAGACGTTACGTAAAAGGGGATGCGGTGAGTTCGCATCTCACCAGCAGTACACCTATTTCTTCTCTAATTTTGTTATCACTTCTGCGTTCAGTTATAAACTTTGAAACTCCTGCATTGTCGCACCTTTTCTGCTTTGGCGTCTCCCCCCCCTCCCCCTCCTTTTTTTTTTCCGGCGTTCATGATTTATGATTCTGTTTTCGCACCGAGCGGATTACATTTTCAAGGTGTTTCGTCACATACATTTAAAAAAAGCACACACAGGCGTGTTCTCTCGCAGCCGTTTAGCCGAATAATCGCCGACAGAACGAAGTGCGCGAAAACTCGGAACCAGGGAAAGGAACATTTGTCACCGCGGTGCGCACATCTGGCACCCGGAGCCTTGTATCACACCACCAACGGCGGTCGTCTTTTTTTTGCTTGTGCTCGCTTTTGTTTTGTGTTTCATTCCTTAACGCGTGTCGGTAGGCAAGTCCGACTAGGGAATGCGACTTGGTGGCAGCCGAGCTAGCTGTCAACGCCGGCGCTAATGGAGTCGGGAAATCACTGGGAGACTGAGAGCGCAGAGAGAGGGGAGCGATCGAATGGGCTGCCATGTAACGCCATTGAAGTGGACGGCACAGGCGCCGTACCCGGCGGCTCCCTAATTTTGCCGCTGGCTGGGCCGAGGCTTTGGCCCAGTATAGCGGCATGTGGCAGTCAGTGAGCACAAAGAGAGGCCCAGCGTCGATTTATAGACCGCCGTCTCGCGGCTCACTGTTACGGCCCTGCCGTTTGTGTTTACTGCTGCGCGTTTTTTTTTTTTTTTTTTTTTTTTTTGGGGGGGGGGGGGGGGGTGAATGCTGGCGCTCTCTTTGGCGGAACTCGCAGTTGATCCGGCTATTTTTACCGTTTTCTGCGCCCGGAAGAAGTGCGCGGAAACTCGGAAGCAGGGAAAGAAGAAACATTTGTCAACGCTGCGCGCATCTGGTACATCGAAACATGTATCACTCCGCCAGTTCGTTTATTTCTTCCTGTGTTTCTGTATATTTAATGATTTCCTACGTTTTGTAGCGCCCAAGTTTGCGAGCACGGCGCCTTTTTGAGCAGTGGTCCAGAAACGCGAACGAATTTTGTTGTTGTTTGTTCGTATACGCGACGTTTCGGCTGTGTTGAAAGAAGAAAAAAAATAAACGATCGTGAAGAGCTCAGAAAATTTCTTTTACTGGCATTGCATGCGCGATATTTACAGAAAGGAACGAGCAGAAAAGTGGACTGCCAGCCTAGATAGGAAAAGAAATTGTAAACTCAGAATGCGCCTTTTATTCCGTCTTGATAATACGTTCGCCATCCGTCATATTCGCGCTGCACAGCTACTTACACGACCGTATTTTTGTTTCGTGCTTTTGTTGTTCTTGTTTTCTACAGCAACAGCTATGCTGTTGCTGACGGAAGTTTTTCGGCCTTCCAGTCTAAAGAGTGGATATGTTTTTGAGCCAGTGGCAAAGTCACTTATAACACCACGCTTCCTCGAACTCGGTTGGGTGAAGAGTTCGAGCCTTTTTTTTTATGGACGGACGTTACAGCACTGTTCTGTCGTATACGTTTCCCTCCTACGTTCATTGGTTGACTGGGAGTACTGTGGTCAAGAGTCAGCCTTCCAGTCCAGTGTGTGTGCTTGAATCGGGATTCAACCCCGTTGAAAGCGGCGATTCTTTGTCTACATTCAAAATGACCGTTCTCTGGGCGTCGCTTTCTACTTGCGTATTTATAAAAGAATGAATGACCCCCGATGAACAATGTCTACGATGAATGAATGTTTCTGGAAGCAACGATGTTGCTGCGAGCTATTATAAGGAGGAAGGGAACAAGGGTGGGTAACAATGAACAGCCTCGTCTTATTTACCGCCCTATCTATAGCTGGGGAAACCTTGCAAAACACTATAGCGCGTATACTGGTGTTCGCGCGTAGCTAAAGGTGAGCGCGGGAGTGCGTGCCAGCAGGCATATCAGAGACGCGTATAGAAGCTTCTGTTGCGATCTCGCGCATGCGCAGTGGGTGCGCGGCGAGGATGCCTTGCCATCGTGCGCGTCATTCCATCGAACATCGCCTTCGCTCTCTGCTACATTGCGCGCTGTCTGCTTCGGGAGTGTTTTCTGCACGCAGGAAAAGATACTCAAGAGAGTCCTCTAGTATCCCAAACGGGTGTAGGAACAAATGGTTCCGGAACAAATGGTCCCGGAACTTATGGTCCCGGAACCTATGGTCCCGGAACAAATGGTCCCAACTCGAAAGTAGGAACAAATGGTCCCAAAACTTATGGTCCTGGAACTTCTTGCCCGGAACAAATGCTTCCGGAACAAGTGGTCCGACGCACCTCTTCGGGCAAAATGATTCATAAAAACTCCACGTAGATTCTCTGTTTAAATTTGTTGTATCTTGCGGGAGTGCAGTTTATAATTACTTCAGTTTGTTTATTTTTGTTTTATTTGTTTGTTTTTTATATATTCTGTTAAACCAGTTATCTCAATTTACGCTATTATAGCGATTAAATGCGCGTTATTTCTGCCGACCATGAATTTTTGTGCAAGTGCAGGGCGTTACACGATTGACCCGTTTCGGCAATTTTTTTATGCGTATTTCCGTAATTCTTGTCCGGCCTTTTTTTTTTTTAGTCTTCACGTTTTCTATACGTTAAAGAAAAATATTCCTATTTATTCCTTCTCTCTTTCTTTCGTTATTTCATTTTTGTAATATTCTCATTGTTTTCTGTTTTTGACTTCGGTTTTCGAGCGACAAATCGGCGAGCGCAAGGCACCAGTACAGCTCTATGTTGATTAAATGTCAGCAGTACCGGCTCACTCACATTTTTGATACTTTACGTAACCTAAATAATACCGTCACTGTAAATAGGCTCAACGCACTGGCTCAAGTGGGACTCGCTTCTCAAGCGTTAAAAAAATTTTGTATCCGTGCGAGTATTGCTCATCAGCCAGCTTAGTTTAAACAACAGTTGTGTTGCTCCGCTTCATAAGAAAACTGCATTCATGAAGAAAATTTTGGCAGCCAGTTTTTTTATTCGCTTTAAACGCCGGCCGAGGGCTGCCCAGTACACGCAGATTTTGATTGAAATGTCTGCCACTGGTTTGCCTGCTATCCGGAATAACAAAAAAGGCGAGCAAAGGAAGCTGGCGAGGACGTACACGCGCGACGAAAAAATTTGTATACCGCATTTAACTCAAGTAAATTCAGCCTTAGCAATTATATTGTATATGAACAGATGCAAAATACATTGTGCACAAATACAAACATATAAACATAAATGCATCAACCCCGTTCCGTCCCTCATACAGGCGCCCATGCATAGGTGCAGTAGTGGTGGGACCATTTGTTCCGGAACCATTTGTTTCGGGACCATTATTTTCGGGACCATTTGTTCCGGGACCATTTATTCCGCGACCGATCCTGAACGCCTTACAACCGAAGAAAAAAGTATGGTGTGCCGTGATTTTAAGGATGCCCAGTGACAGTGTTGCTAATTACGAGAGTCGCCGCGGACAATTTTAAGGACGCTCCGAAAGAGTTATGGGTGTGAAAGAAATTAGCGGCGGAGGAGGCTAGTGGGCCTCATTACCTACATATACTTCGCTGCGTCCACTGGTTTATTCGGCGTTAGAGTGCGACAGCGCTCCCTGTCAGCTGCTCCTTGAACGGAAGTAGCGGCGGAGAAGGCGAGGCTCCGCAGAAAGTAATGAGAAAGGGTAGTGGGCACCCTGGACATCACCGCAACGATGGCTCAGAGGTACAGCACTCGCCTCGTATGCGGGAGGTACCAGGTTCGGATCCGCGTACCGCCGGGCACCCACCGGTTTCTTTAATGGGTTCTGGCGTCCCCTGGTCAGAGTGCGGACCCCTGAAAAGGGGGAATCCACGCCCGGAAAGCTGCCTTACTTTTGCGAGGGGCCCTGGCTGTGTCCATCGGGCGGGCCACCGGCCATCATGCCGCGTTGCGCCATTGCCGGGGGAGTGAAAGAGCCTGGCGGCATGTCCTGCCACAGGTAGTTTGCGAGTTGAGCGTCCACCGTGGCTGTGGAAGGCACCATGTGCATTCGTGTGCCTTGGTGGCGCCGGGAACCTACCGGTAAAATAGGTACAAGCGGACTCCCGGCCTGGCAACTCGGCCCTTGTGTGGGACTACAACGGTTGGGAAGTTCACTCGGCTTGCACGGGAAATCGCCCCTATGGAAAGGGGTGGCTGCAAAAATTCAAAAACTTTTTTTTTTTTCACGTAGTATGACGCCAGGGCCTCCACTGATTATTCTTTCCTTCATGACGACTATCTTCCTTTCGGGGCATCTTCCATTTTGTGTTCCGTTTTTTTTTTTTTTTTCCCCTCTGTAGTTTTTCCCTATGTGGAAGCGGCCAAGCGAAGCCATATTTGTCGCCACCATGACCTGCGCCCGAGACGCCTTGCCCAAACCTGTAGGCTTTCCCACCCAAAGCCCCATCTTGAAGCGAAAACGCGGTGCCATTCCACAGGGGATTCCCGCCTGTTCGCGCTTAACATCCATCATGCGTCGGCGGCGCGCTATGCGCATTTTCGCGTACGTCTCACGCGCCGACGCTCGCAGTGTGTGTATATATGTATCCCTTCCGAGTCTTCCTCTTTGAACCCCATTTTGGGAGGTCCCCGCGAAGTTCAAAAGCACTTCTCTTTGGGGGGATTTACAGCAATGACGGCGGCGGCGATGGCGACACGAGCCTGTATTCTCAGTTGAGCCCTTCTCGGGTCGTTCGCGGCGTCATCTCCGGTCGTTCTGGTTCGAGGAAACGGGAGTGCTAGGGGAAAGAAAAAGGCGCAGATGATCGGGAAGGAAGATAGATTCGCGGGGCGGGATCCGCTGATACGGAAGGGCGCACAGGTTGCGGACTCGGCTGTCGCGGCCCGCAGCGCAGCCTGTCGCCCTCGCCCTTTCCTACCTGCGACCCTATAATACGACTCCGGTGCCATCAAGGACCCATCAGCGCGAGGCAGCAGCGCCTGGTCGTATAGCTGTAGGGGATGCGGGAGGGATGGCCGAGAGAGAGAGGGAGACCCGGAGTAACGGTTTCGAGTGGCGCTCCTTCGTGTATCACGGAGAGTTCTCTCTCTCTCTCTCTCTCTCTCTCTCTCTCTCTCTCTCTCTCTCTCTCTCTCTCTCTCTCTCTCTCTCTCTCTCTCTCTCTCTCTCTCTCTCTCTCTCTCTCCGTTCCTGCATGCGTCCTGCGAGGCGCTCGCCTGGTGCTGCTACACGGCGTAGTTTTATTATTTTTTTTTGTCCTCGTTTGCGCCCTTCAGCGCTCCCGAGCGGTTATCAAAATCTCATTTACACCTCCCCCCGTTCAAATTACGCGCCGGGACGAGAGTTCTCTCCGCCCGCGCCCGATATGTCCAAGTCGCGCGGAAGATGCGCCCGGCTCGCATGTTCGAGCGCGCAGAGTCTGCTCCTCGTGCTCGGCGAAGCCCGGAGGAAACGTCTTCGTGCCCCACCCGCCTCCTTCCACCGTTGCCCTGGTTTTCATTTACGCGCTTACGAGTGGTCGGGATGCGAACGTGGGTGTTACTCGTGCGCTCTTCTGAGCCGTAACGCCGAGCGCGTCGTCGCAGAAGGGACTGAGAATGATGATGATTGTGAGGCATGCCCCAAGAGCCTTCTCGTGCTTCTTTTGCAGATCGTAATACGTCGAGTATAGAGGCCAGCACGCCGGCCACAAAATCAATCGTAAAAGAAATTGACGTTTCAGGTCCCCCAGCGGCTTGGTCGGCGATACTCTCTGTGTATTTCTTGGATTATGCAACCCGACCGTACGGGGTTTCCGTCACACGTTGTGACCTTCAATTTGTAGGCACGTGTAGCCCAGACCGTCATCCACAAAGCGACGCATGACGAAAAGGCTGGCCAGCATATAGCCCTCTGTTTCGCAGCCTTAGTGAACAGAACTGAACAGAACTGAAACAGTGTTATGTCGCATCACGAAACAGTGTCGCGGTACAGGGGTTTCGCGCGCGGCGGCGAAGGCGTCCGCGTAACCGTGCGAGCGAACGCGCCACACCAAGCATAAAGAAAACAGAGGAGCAGCGACTGGCGAAAGTGTGAGGGGGAGGTCGGCATGCGCTGCTCAGGCATCACCTCTGTCAGCCGTGGCGTCACACTCAGTATGTCTCACTGCCTCACCCTCTCACTTTCGCAATGAGTCGCCGCAGAGGGGAGCCCTCCCCCTCACACTTGCGCCAGACGCTCCTCCTTCGTTTGTGGCTTATCCGAACCACGTGACGTTTGCGCGGGAGGTTCAAATACGATTTGCAATAACATGCTCGGCGGCGGCGAGGCGCTGCGAGATAACGTCAGAGTAGCGCGGGCCGCCGTGTGTTCGCTGATCACGCGATCCTTCGTGAGACGCAGCAGATATGCGCCGCGACCAAAAGACTGTAGTTCGCGCTGCGCCGAAATTTCGCATTAGTTATCGTATAGTAATATAGTAAGTATAGTAATATAGTAAGTAGTAATCGTATAGTGAGAGTATAGTAATCGTCGTGTCATTTTTATTGCTTTCTTTCGCTGCGATGCGACTAATCCTGGTGGTTGGAAGAATCTCGCGTTGTGCTACAATCCGACTTTTGAATTTTCAGCTGCGGCGCCACTTTTGCGGCAAAGCGACCGATCTTCGTAGTTTCGGCAGCAACAAAAAGATCGTTTTACCGCACGAGCGGTGCCTCAGATGCGAATTTGCAGACAAATTCGCAGCTGTGGCGCCGACCGGCCGTGTGGCAAAACGATCTATTCTCGTTGCTGTGGCAAATTTCCGAATTTGCAGCCGAACTTCTCCTGAGAACGCCGCTTGGAATTTGGCGATTTGTCGGAGCAGGAAAAATAGGAAACTAGTTCGTTTTTCCGCACGAGTGGCGCCGCAGCTGCGAATTCGCAGGCGAAATTTGCACCATGTAGAACGGGCTTAAGCCAGCACTGAGCTACTCCGGTGGGCGGGGCAGCAGCTTCGTCGATGATGTGCGTATACACGTAGTCGCACTATAGTACGCCGCGATTTAGTAATCGTGGGCGCCTCGTGGGCGCTGCTCACTACTGAGTTTGGCGCGCTGTGACGCGCGAACCAATTACGTCCTAGCGGCTCCGGTGCCCGCTGCTGCTGCCGGCTGGCTTGGCGCGAAAGCTTTTCCTCGCCGCTCGCGCCTCGCTGGTTGGTGGCTGCTCGTGTTTATGACAGCGCTCCTTAATCAGTCGCGCCTCGAACAATGCTCGGCCGGCGAAGCATGCAGGCGCCAGCGGCGAGCCCTGCCGCCTGGAAACCGTCGTAAATCTCGCCTCCTCACTCGCCCCCGTTCCAGCCTCCTGTGCGATGCCCCCACAGCGTGGAGAAAAGAAAGTGCACCGAGATGGGAGAAGTTACCGAAGCCACGTGTTTCTCGATCTTTACTTCTTTTCGCCTTCTCGTTTTTGCATAATGCGAAGCGATATTTCTTACTCGTTTCCACCTCCATATTCTTCTAGGCTAGCTGGAAGAGGTAGAGAGCTGAGCAGCCACCTGGGCCTCCCATCGCCTTTCCCATTTACCGCTAATGGAAGACGGGGGTCACGGGTCACTTCTCTGCGATTAGACTACTTGAAGGAAAAACTAATAACGATGTTTTTTTTTTATTGGGGAAAAATGAAATCGTGCTGTGGATTTTCTGGGGACCATTTTTACTCCTGCCAAGAGCACATTACGAATTTCTTTAAATGAACTCCCTGCCTTAAAGGGGCCCTTTGCGATTTTACTTGTACAATCGCTGGAGTACTGAAAAACGCTTACATTGTTACTATGGCAGATACCTAAAGTACACGTGAATGACGCTCAATTAATTTCCTCGCGCGAATGTGCACACGAGAAAGATTCTTCGAAAGAACGAAGCTACTGGGGAAATGTGCGATGCCCCTTTTTTTAATTAAAAGGGTTGTACCACCTGACGAGTGGGTAGGCACTGTGGTTTCCGGAAGCAGTTCAGTTTCACTGCGTGACTAGCATTGCGGTGAAGCGAACATTATCTTGCAGGTATGTTTTTGCTTTCTTGGTAGAAAATTACGGCCATCACTTCTTGCTTTTCAGCTGCCTTCTCCGGATTAATCACATCAATTATTTCGTGAATTGACAGGTATCTCTTTATCTCTTCGTACGTACATGCATGTATACAGCGAAGCTTTAATTGGCTCACTCCTAGGGAGTTTCTGTTTCCGTCAGCAGTATACGCTTTGCACTAAAACCAACTTGCTCGCGAATGATCTGTATCTCGCAATCTAATGTAGATATCCCGGGGAAAAAAAAACACACTGCAGATGATCGCCAACACGATTCGACCGTTACGCCGAGTTTCATTTACTTGTCTTTATAGTAGTTCGTTCATTGTAAAGTTGTAAACGTCTCGGAATTCCCGTCTGCGGTCAATACATGGGAATCTGCGGGATGAGTGGTTGCGGCAAACGGCGGTAACTCTGGCCTTATCCGGACTGTCTGGAACGAAGGTGTACGTCGTTTGACCGCTGAAACTACTACGTAACCGGATGAATCTTTATCTCAGCAGGCATCATGGGCAACTATCAGACGCAGGTTTTAATTAAAGTAACGCGAAGCCGCCGACCCTAAAAAAGCCACCGTGCCACGGCTAGCCCTATGTTTGTATTTTGGATTAAAACCGTAAAACCGTAGTCCTCGCAAGTTTCGTTAAACCATTTAACTGAAAAGTGCAATAAATCGCAAATTACGACCAATCGTGGTTTTGTTTCTTGCATAGTTTGTACAGCTAGCGTCCCGGCCAACCATGTTGACAGCGTGGATTACGGGCCATTGTTTATACGATACGGCTCCTTATCGAATGGGCGTTGGCTCATTTTGGGCCACAAGATCGCAATTAGCGAGCACTATCGTGCCTTTAATAACGGAAAGACTCATTTCCGGTGTTTCGCGGCTTATATGTTTTGAATCTGAAAGTTGGCGACGTCCTTTTTTCTAGCTCCGAGCTCGCCGCCGGCGTACGCTCCCATCGAGGGACGTGTCGCTACTTGAGCGCTTCGGTCTTCGTTATTTTTTCTTTCGGGCACGTACTTAATGTCGTTCTTAACCCGTTTCAGCGCGGCAGACGCTTCCACTTTTGGGGGCGGTGGGAATTCATTAACTCGGCCGAGTAGCGCGCACGTATACGGAGAGTGTCCCGCGGATAAACTCTGGTTGCGACGCCGCCTTGAGCTGGAAATGATAAAGCGTTCTTTCCCGCCCGCGGGAGTTAGCCTGCCTGAGTTGGCTCAGAAGCGCGCGAAATTAAAACGATGCCGCCGGCCGCTGCAGCCCCCGAGTCTTTTCTCTCCTGTCGCCGTTGTTTGCGGAGTCTTGTGTTTGTCTCCGCGAACACCGCGTTGTTTCTGTTGTCTGCTGCGTTGATCTGCTGTTCGGTTTAAACGCACTTCTTTTCTTTTCTTTTCCGAAGTTTTAGAAAAGGCAAGAAGGCGAACTCTCATGAAACTTGAAGCATGGCTGTGACCATTCTTGCCTCCGTGCTCGCTGTGCTTAGTTTTTTGTTTTTTTTTGTTGTGTGTGCGTAGGTCTGCGTTCACCTTTCGAAAGAAGTGTTTATGCTGCGCGTCAAGTGCCGTTGGGAGCTGAGATAGGAACCGTGATGAGGCTGCTGGTATTAAGTGCCTCTGTTTTTTTGTTTTTTATCTTCCGAGTTCCCGTGAGGATTATTGTGGACGAGATATTGTGGCACACGGGGCTCCCGCGTACGCTCGTCCATGGAGAAGCAGCTCAGTGTTCCGCGGAATCGACAGCAGGGCCAGTTCGCGGTTTCGGTACATCGTGGGCGCAGCGCTGAAATACATGGTCGTTTTTGAAGCGAAGCTTATATGCTAGGCGAAAGGAAAATCCGGCGCAACCTTATGCGCATGCGCTAAAAAAATCAAGGTTGGAAGGGAGTTTGAAGTAAGGTGTGAGAGAGATTGGCTGGGTGTTGAGATGACGTAGCTACTCGGAGCATCGGAGAGAATGAAAAACAGTCTCTCTCACGTCAGGGCCGCCGTGCATCGAGCTACTGCATGTAGCAAGCGACATCGGCGGGCAGGGGCGGTTGTGGTGGTGTGGGCGGAGCCGCATTTTAATCATCTCGTTAACATGCCAATCATGTTAATCATCTGGTAAACCATCTGTACGGAGTGCGTGGACACAATTTTTTTTTTCTTTTTCTTAAGACACTCATGGCAGCGCTGAGTGTGTGCGCCCTCATTTTATAAACGTCCGTGTCTTTTGTGTGCTACATCTGCGCTGAAGCTCAGCGTGTCTTACCAGCGCTGTGTAGCTGCAAAGATGTAATCAGCATTTAATAATGGAAAGTACGGCAGTTTTTTCGTGCCCGCAGAAATTTAAAAACTCGAGTTATGCCCCGGAAACGTTGTGCCGCAGTCTCGCCTGCCATCTTTGCGTGATCGTGTACTGGTATTACTACTAGGTTACTGCTAGAAATGTGATGCAGTAGACTCTACCCTGCGAAGGTATTCTCGTTCCTAGCAGGTAGACTGTATAAGTGGAGCATCAGATACTTTTTTTCCCTAGTATATCAGTATGGTTGTTCGAAACCGCAATGCGGCCTCTGCATCGCCATTGAGTCAACACGAAAAGCCCGCGTTTTGTTGAAGTGCGGAGGTGATGAAACTTGCGTGAACACGACCCGAACGTGGAATTCGTTTCGCACCTGTAAACATGGTGGTGATCCTTGAGCGTTCGCCCTCGGCACGCTCTAAGGCTCTAAGTCCGACGTAGTTTGTTAGGGCACGATGCGTGTGCACGCCTTCCAGCGAACTAAAAGTAAAGGAGTGATTGTGAGGGTGCACGTGCAGTAAGAAATCCGCAGGCTGTTAATTGGCTGAGGGGATCGCGTGTGAACATAACAGCCGTACATGGTTTGAGGGCGTTAATCTACCTCCGCTGTGGCCTGCTGTGCCCAAGGACGTGGGTTCGATCCCGGCCGCGGTGGCTGCTTTTCAGGTGGAAGCGAAAACGCCCGTGTGTCGAAATTTTGGTGCACGTTAAAGATCCCCAGGTGGTTGTAATTATTCGGGAGCCCTCATATCCCAGGTGTGGCTTTTTTCGCGTTAAACTCCCAGATTTTGGCAGATTAAAACATAATGCTTTTTTTGTTCGCTTTCTTCTTTCGGTTGTCCACGAATCTCACATCCTGTGCTGTGGTTCAATCCGGCCGGCCGCGTAGCTTTACTGTTACCTCGAGCTAGCTGCGTCTCAGTGACTAATCGACGCCGCGCTGTAGGTTATCGCCTCGTTTACGATAGGCATGCCACGACCTACGCGTGAGGCATATCGATAGGCACTCGCGTAGTACACGCACACAGAACAGCGCGGCCCGGACGCGATACGGAAAGGAATTCTTCGCTGGCGGGCCCACAAAGGGTCCCGTCGACAAAGCTGCGGCGACAGCAACGACGCCGCCGGGAACGTGCGCTTTTGCGATGCCACTGGCCGCGGTGCGTCCTCGTTGCGTATCTACCAGCCGTGTTACACTTTTACGCTCCCCTCATTTTTATGGCGTCCGTCCTGCTCCCCCCGTTCCGTCCACTTTTTCTTGGGCAACGGCTATGCCCCTTCCGTCTTTTTTTTCTTCGTCCCTTAAAACGCGTCGGCGAGACACGGTCGAAAGCCGATAGGACGAGTGCGGGAATACAAGGGCCTGCTTTCATTGATTTCTGGCCACTGGTACGGTTTTCGCCGTTGCTACTTTTCTTTTCCGTTCTCCGTCCTCTCGCTTTCAACTTGTGCAGAAGGAAAGGATCCGAATCCCTTTTGCTGGGGTATTTTTGTGCGCGTCTCTCTCGCGGAGCTCCTCTGGGGCTGTTTGTCCGCGTAAGGGCCAGTGTGGGAGTGAAAAAAGGCTGGCCGGCACAAAAGAGGGGGGACGTCGTTAAGCGCTCGTGTTGGACGTCTCGGCTGATATCTATCAGCGCGAAAAGAGACGGCAGCCCCACGCGCCCTATCTCGCCGTGGCGCCGTCGAGGGATCCCACCCTGGTCCGCATCGGTGGTATCGAGCTTCGAAGGCCGTCCTCTGGCTATTTCGCCCTTCTACTCCTGAAAAGTATTACTGCGTTTTTTTGTGCGTGCATTGTCTCTGTTGTATGTGTGCATGAGCGTGGCCAAGTGGTTTGACGTGCCATAACTTCATCGCTGTCTTCGGCTCTTGCGGGTTGCGTTTACTTTCCTACAGAGGAATTTTTTCTTGTACGTCTCGGCTCATTGGTCTTCACCTCGCCGACATTTTATTTCCTCTTCTGGAGCCTGCTGTCCCCCTTTTGTTCAGGAATGATGGCAGGGGACCCATGCAGAAAGGGGAACGAATCCCTCCGTGATGGATTGTTATTCGGTTAAGGCACTCTCGCGAGGCCCTTCCTCCCCACAGCCGGCTTTGCTGTTTCGGTTCCCCATCTTTTCTCTTCCCTTTTTCTCTTATTTCAAGTTGACCTCACGCAGTCACCAGAACCGTGTCCTTTCATGTTACACGGACTCTCTGACGCAGAAATGTCAACGGAGCTGCACTTAGCCCCTAAATTTAATTTTATTTACAAAGCGTTCTTCGTCTAGGCTGTCACTGCTCCACTTCTGAGCTTCTCGCGGGAGCAACTCTGCCGATTTTTGTTGTCTTCGCATCACATTCCTTACCAAATTTTATTTCCATCCTCTCTGGCCTATATACGGTTAGGTCTAACGTTGATCGTTTTTTAGGGCGCGGCCCTTTGGCGCCCGTTCGTGGGCTGAGGGTCGTCGCTGGCAAGTCCGAAGAGTGAAAGAAGGCAGAGGAGGAGAGTGTCGCGAAATTGGGAGGGGGGGGGGGGTGCAGTATCCCTTGGCGAAAACGGGAGGGGGGCGTGCGCGTGACGATGATGTGCGTTGGCTTCCCAAGACGCGGGTCGCGGTCCCTTCACGAGACGCACTTCGCGTGCCGTCGAGAGAACCCAAGAGTGAATGCTGCCTCAGCGCACTTCAGCACTCAGGAATGAGCGATGAGCTGCGAGTGAGGCAACCAGTCGTGTGCTTCGTCAGCCGCTGCAGCTGAACGAGCTGCCGGAGCGGAGGCTGAGCACCGCCATCGCCAGAACCCAGAGTTAGGCTGAACAATGAGCGACGCAACCGGTTCTTGTGCTTCGTAAGCCTCTCCACACGAATGTTTTCGGTAACCATAGAAATATGTCCGTCAGAAACTGTTACCCTCGGCATATTTTGCACAGTCAAAACAACTAAACAGCTGCGCCCAAATTTCGCATTAGGGAGTATCGTAATCGCCAGGCAATTTTTTTTCCTCGTCACTGTTATCGCGTCTTTTTTTTTTTTTAATTAAATATGAACATAACGATGCAGACGAAAGGAGGAACACGCAGAACGGGGAGAGCACCCCCGCCCCCACCCCTTTTATCGTTTGTGTGTTTGTTCATCGTTAGGACTCTAAGCTCTAAACATACCTGTTTACTGTCTGTCCGACCTTTCTCCGTTCTGAGCTTTCTCTTTTCTGCTGATTTTCCCTTTCCCATGAGCAGGAGAGGCTATTAACTTTCCTGCCTTCCTTTCACCGCTTTCCTTCGTTCCCTGTTTGTTTGTTTGTTTCTAAAGTTTGAGTGGTGGCATTCGATGGAAAAAAATGTGGCTTTATATTATATGCTTACTTAGTTAAAGGACAAAACGCTAAGAAAGGTTGACTATCAGAAAGAAAAAAAGGAACCGCCACGGTAAAGAAATGGTTTAAAAAAGTAAAAAAAAAAAGGAAAATATTTGGAAGAGGAAAAAAATAAAAGTGCTGAGAAAAAGTAGACACGGTAAGAACAGCAAACATGATAAGACGGATGGTCTCAGAGATCTGAAAGTGAATGACTTCAGCGGCCCCTTCACCTTTATCTGCTCCGAACGCCAGTAATTCACCTGAAGACTTTCGTTACGCTGCTTCTATCCAGTGTGCTGCCCCCATCGGTGTTACACCAGTGTCGTATTTGCCCATCATGCGAGGAAGGCCGCACCTCATCTCGGCCACATACCGGCCGTACGAGTTTGACTCTCGAGCATCAGCCACGCGTGCGAACGTTAAAAAAAGAAGAAAGGGGAGGGGGTAACAGACAACGCGATACATGAAGAGTGTGCATTGGTGGCCGAGAATCTGTAAAATACGTCTCAGAAAGTCGATATCCGCTGTTGCACTCGTGCTCACAGTTACTCGCAAGGTTCCTTGCCGATCGGCAGCTCTATAGAAGCTGAATGATTAGGGTAGTCACTAGACCAGAATATCCGTGCATTAAAATTGGAGACTAGAGGAGGGGGGTGTGGCCAAATGCTTCTATGCACCATCTGCCATGTTTTCCACCTTTAATGAGGGCGGGGGCCATGTGGGTCAGGTGGTAATCTGTATGACAATGCTTGCTATGTGACACCGTGTTCTGTACTACATTGATATGAGATAAGGCTGTGCGTGTCTGCGTGTGTCTGTGCGCGTGTCCTTCCGTCCGCTACGCCACCTTGGTACCACCATATAGCGTGAAAGGCAGAGATGCATCAGGCTGGCCCAAGTTCGTGGCGGCCCGAAGTCGTCCACGTGGTTCGCCTGAAACCTTACTACGCAAGATAACGAACTTTTTTTGTTGTTTGTTCGGACTCTTTTATTTTAGCATCGGGTCGATGCACTCTCGGAGGGGAGGGGGGTAATGCCGCCAAACCATGCATTTGGTTTGTTTGTTTATGCTTTTGCCGACCAGCTGCGCCGGGCTGTGTTATCTCTGTTATCCGTGGGCCAAGTGGAGCGCGCGTTCCATTCTTTATGCCGCGCGTGTTATCTCCTCTGATAGGGAGAGTGTATCAAACTAACGTCACCAGCCTAGAATATTCTTCTTTATCTGCGATGTTCTGGACGTAAATCGGCGGTTCGAGAAACACTCGCGCCGAAAGACAAAAGCATGCATAGCAGACGCCGCGGTATTCGACTCGCCGACGCTCGCCTGCGCAAGTCACTTTGTTGACTGCTGCTTCGCCGCCTGTGGATTCTTTGAGTTGTTAGGGGAGCACAAGTTCGCTCCAATAAACTCGTTTTTCTTGAAGACAACTGCGTCGTCTTTGGCTGCGTGGCAATATGCGTGCACACAGTGACTGTGAGCGGCGTTCTCCAGCGCTGCCAAAAGAATTTCCTGCCTGTGTGCAAGTTTTGAGCGCGCTGTTTCCGCGCTTGCAGCTGAAAACGGAATACGTTTTTTTCTGAGCGGCATTTGCTTGAAATGCACCCGAAGGCACCTTGGTCGGTGCGTGCAAACCTGCAAACGTATGCCAGCCTTCCACAAGTCTGGGCTTCAAAGAGATGTTTTTCTGCTTTCCAGCGCTGGTATGAGCATAATTTTTGAGGTACTCGAGCGAAAGCTTATGACTGTTAATCAGTTTCTATTGTAATAACCCCTTTGTAACGGGAATTCTGCAAGTGTAACAAACGAAGCATATGTACCAAGACGTAAATAGAACTATACGGTCTTTCGTGGCACTGCCGTGTCAACTTTCACATTTGTTATTTCATATAACGCTTGCATTTACTTTGAAACTGGTATTTGTCACCCGCCGCGGTGGCTCAGTGGCTAAGGCCTTGCGCTGCTGAGCACGAGGTCGCGGGTTCGATTCCCGGCCGCGGCGGCCGCTTTTCTGATGGAGGCGAAAAGCAAAAGCGCCCGTGTGTACGAGATTTCGGCGCACGTTAAAAACTGTCACTTGAAAATCGCGATAAAGTATACGGTTCTAGATAAGACAACGCACTCGTCGATCATGAAGAATGAGTACAGTAGTATACCTTGATCTGATGAACCACGTATCGGTATGCATTTAGATCGCTCGTAAAGATGCGTTACTTAGGGCTCGAAAGCATTTAGCATAAACTGCCTCGTGCGGCGTGGGTTCGTTCTTGGTAGGTGATTTGGGTCTTTGAGGTTTGACGACTGATTGGGCGCAATTTCAGCGACGGTTGGACCGGCATTTTTAGCGAAGGTTATGACTCAGTTTTGACACAGTTTTGATGTCAGGAAGCGTTTGCGCTTCCTTCGACTTTATTTGGGAAGGGACGGTAAAGTTTTTACCCTACCACCTTGCCGAACTTATATACTTCATGCGCGATCGTAAACGTGCGAGATTGGCGAAGTTGTTGTCACTGCCATGTCGGTTGTACCTATACTTGCGTCATTGATGATCCTCTGTCTCGTTCCTTTGTAGTATTTTTTTCGTGCCAGCCATTTTACCGTGCGCGTGTTTTCCCTGCTTCTGCGTGTATTTCTGGATTGGCAACGCATCCCCTCCCGTCGCCCTTCCGTTTGCTCGATTTCGTACTTCTGCGCTACTTTTGCCGTCGTGGACGAAATGATGGATAAATAAATGCGGCGTATTTTTTCTCTCTCTCATGCGCAGGCACAAACCCCACTATTGGGCGGTGGTGGCGGCGGCGGCGTTGGCGGTGACCGATACGTAAGTAGCGACACGCGAAATAATTTAATAGTAGTTTATCGTTCGTGACCCGCAGCGCGGCCCCAGCAGGGAGAGTCCCAGAAGGCCTCTGTGCAGAGGTCCTTTGGTCCCCTGTTTGCCGCTTATGACGGCACTTTCTAATGTAGTCCCTCCAAAAATTTTAATCTCGCTCAAGGTATTTGTGCCTTATTAATGCTGGTCTTCGCTTTGAATGGGAAGAAAGAATCACTTTCCAGTAATTGTTTCGCTTACAATGCGGCGAGCTCCACGCTGGCAAAATGCGACGTCGTGTACCACGGCATGAGGTAAAAACTTCGCTGGGCCAAGATTCGTTTGAAATAGTCAGGTCAGAATTCACCAGGCGCGCACTTCCAACCCTATAACGTAATCGAGTGAGCTGTAAAATGGTTTGACTTTCTTATTCCGCCCCTTACGCCGGGCTTAGTTGAAGGATTTTAAATGCAGAGCATTTCAGTAACTCACGATGTCACGGCCGAGTTGACGTCCGTAGTCCGCACCGCACCCCTCCTATACTATATAAAAAAAGAAAATACCATCCGGCTCCAGGTTTCGATCCCTCGACCCTGCGGGCGGAACGCACTGTACATGGGGCTCCTACCCACTGCGCCACAAAGCCGACACAGAATTGGACTCTACGAACGCGCCTTATATCGTTGACTCATTCAATTACTGCTGACGAGCGCTCTCCCTCGTCAGCAGTTGCCACAAGTGCAACAACATTAACGTAACGCAACTACTTAACGATCGTGCGCTCCCGGAAATGCTCTGCAGTTGATCGTGCCCCGTCGACGAGGGGGATGTTTCATTGCGTCTTCTCTCGGTCGCGGGACCCGTGGCGTCATCTGGCGGAGGCGCGGCACAACTCGTAGCACTTTCTTTGAAAAAAAAAAAAAAGCGCCTCGAAAGCGCGGCAAATATAAAATAGGGATGACGCGCTTTCGAGGCAATCCGCCGACGCGGCTGCTTTGTGTACAGACTCGGCGGCGAGCGTCCCGGGATTCTGGTGCCGACCGAACCCCATTTCTTAGTTTTTTATGCATGCCTTTCAAGCTTCTCAAGTGAAGCAGAGGGTGCCTTAGTAGATGTCACGCAAATGCTTTTCGCAGCGCTGCCCGTGGTCGCGATACCCTCCAATAGCCGAATGTCCTATGGCTATTGAGAAAAAAAAAAAAAAGAAAATAGTTACGGCGCTGTTGTAAGCCAGCAGCATTGAAGGAGTCCTGAGGACAACATGCTACTTTGCTTCAGCTAAAAGATGCCCACGACAAAGTATAGAGAAATCGGAAAAGGACGTAGTAGATAAGGATACGACGCCGGAGAAACCTTAGGATTCTCCGAAGGCGCTTCTCAAAGATGAGGAAGCTGCAGCTGGCTTTGAAGTCTACTGTGCTGTTGAATGGACACTTGGGCTATTCTATTTACAATCTCAGACTCAAAGCGGATAGTCCGCGCGTAGTCCGAGGAATCCCCACGCTATGGAAGTGTGCGTTGAAAAAGAATGCCGGATTGCTTCGCGGGGAGTCAACGGTGATTCCGAAACTGATAATCGAAGAGCCACGCTGTCAAGTGGGCCCACCATGGCGGCGACCGTGTGAGGCCTACTGGGCATTGCTTGTTTGCTCGAAATGCTCGACACGGAACCGCTGCTTCCAAGAGACGCTAACCTATTGCAGCCTGCCAAGAAAAACGCCAGCGCTGCCCACGACTAGTGTGTGCTAGACGCTTTGGCACAAGTACCTCTTCGCGTGCAAGCCGGCCTGCAGGCCAGCTTAGGATGGGCGTTCTCAGCGATGAAGTTTTTCCTGTCAGACCAGAGATGTCTTCAGTCGCCAAGCACATTGGCGCATTGATGATGTGATATTTTTTAGATCGATCGTGCGTCACGGCGCTTTTCAGCTATTTCCGATGCTGATATATCGCATATGCGTCTAAATCGATTAATGCGCCGATTTTTTTTCTACATACATCCGGTGGACGTCCCTGAATGGACCTTCGTAGTTCGAACTGCACAATCAGTACTCGTGGCAATGGTCTTTGACGTTTTGAACTTTAGTAGAAATGAAGAAAGGCCTCATTCATTTTAATTTCATGAAATATATTTTGCGCAAGTGACTGAAATGATTCAAACCGTTACGAACCGTTACTTTGTTTGTTCCCATACCAAATCGAAACGAATATATTTCAGTTTCCCTATGCTGCAGTGTAACAGAGCAACTTCGTACAGATACGTAGCTACATTAGGGTCATCTTTCCGTGATGTTCTGAGCGATCACACAAGGAAGCGGCGGCTGTTGACTTCGGTGCCCGTGAATGTATACAGTGTGACGCAGGTCGCATTTATCGGCCGCACTCGAAGCGGATCATTTCATTGTGGAGGCTTTCGCGGTATATCTTGCTTGTCAGCTGGCCAACAGGAGAAATTACGGAAGTGTGAGCTGGTGCACTCGAAGCACAGCACTGCCTAAACTTGCGCACGTCGTCTTAGCCTCGCATGCATGTCATCCTTCAACGTTCCGCCAGTGTCCACGAAACGGAAGGAGCATGGGGCGCAATGCAGGTCAAGCGTTTTTGTTTTGTTTTGTTTTACTTAGCTATTTTGCGGTGCGGCATATGAAAGAAGACGTAGAGGAACGAAAAGAAAAGGAGGTAGGAAAATGAGGAAGCAAAGGGGATATGGAAATCTGAGGTAGTAAGGAAAGCAAGAGGGATCTGGTGGGAGGGCAGGTCTATCGGTAGGCATGAAGTCCAGTTTGAACTTATGCTTGATTCCCTTTTTTGGGGGGCATGTCCTAGCATCCTTTCCGGTTAGCTACCTTAGACTGGATGAAGCTGATAAAGGCGGTGGGGTTAGAGAAGAGTATCCAAATAAATAAACTCAACTGTATGAAATATAAAACACAACGCAATAAGACAGAGAGGGGACAGGACGACGCGGCATAGAAAAGGCTTTTGTTTCTTCGTTTCCTTTTTTCTTTAACTGCGCACTGGCATGTCCAACGCCCATTCATTTTTTGTTCTCGTTGTACGCGCTTTGCTTTGCTGGTTTCCAACTGTCTTTCAGAAGAAAAATAAACGCGGGTAGGAACCGGCAGTGACGTAGGGAAGAACGAGGATCAGTTCAGGTTAGGAGATGAGAGAGAGAGGAGAGAGAGAGAGAGAGAGACGAGACGATGAAGGGAGAGAGAGAGAGAGAGAGAGAGGAGAGAGAGAGAGAGAGAGAGAGAGAGAGAGAGAGAGGAGAGATCTTTATTAAATGAAAGCGGAGAGGTTCGCCGACATGCTACGCTGCGGGGATGAGGAGAAGGGATCTAAGGCTTTAAAGGAAGTAAGGCGGACGAGAGTGGGAAAAAAGGAAGTAAAAAAACTTGTAACGGCACAGGCGGCAGTAAGCTTAAATGGAGCACTGCACGGGCCCCGGCCGGCCCGAAAGCCCGGGCCGGGCCGGGCCACCCGAAGTTGATTATCGGCGGGCCCGGGCCGGGCTCAGGCTTGAATTCATAGGCACGGCCGTTAATAGGTCCGACGTGAAGTGTAGAAAAGAGCATCAAAATGAATATTCCTTGTTTATTTTTGCGCGCTTCTTGCTGTTAGTTGTGAGCATTGTTTTAAAAACGTGTTTTGGTAGGTCTGATGGTCACTATACTGCAATTTTAATGACATTTCTTGTACTGCATCAAGATTTTTATTTGGGTGTATAACATACCAAAGATACGATTACAAAGAATGCCCAAGAGGGAAAGGAATTAATCCAGACATCCTGGAGCTGTTCACGTAGGTCTATGTATGTACACGTGTGTTTTAGATGTCGAACCAATCAAAATGCGACTGCCGTGGCCGGGAATCAAACTCGCGTGCCAGAGAAACACCACCGCCTAACAACCACTGCAGGTGAAGTACTTCAACGCGCGTACATACTGGTTGGTTCAAAGGCGGATAAAAAAATTTCAGCAATACCAACTTGTGGCCGAGACAACCACGTGAAGTTGCCAAGAGTCTGGTCATGAAAGGTGATGGTGTTTCTCGTGTAAGAATACGAGCTATTATTACGCCGATATGGCGTGAACTGCAGACGGTAAAAGCTAAACTATGCGCACTTTTAAACCCTTATTTTTGCGTTTCAGTTCATGATGTGCTTGTACAGACTAGATGCTCAGTCTTATCGCCCGGAATATAATAAACAAGCTTTCTTCAGCGCCCAAGACCGGGCCTGCATGGTCACACACGCGCGGGCCCTCCCTAGGTCAAAAAATAAATTACCGGGCCGGGACGGGTCTGGGCTTGAGATGGCGGGTCCGGGCCGGGCTCGGGCCAGGCTCAATTATGAATGCCCGGGCCCGGACCGGGCTCGGGCTAAGTGTTACGGGCCCGGGTCGGGCTCGGGCTTTGCGAAGCAGGCTCGGGCCGGGCTCGGGCCTTAAAATCAGGCCCGTGCAGTGCTCTAAAGCTTATGTAAGCTCCGTAGATATTGCATGTTTTTGGAAGCCGAGAGTTGGTTCCTTGCGTAAATTGACTCGAGACGCATCGTCAACAAAAAGGAAAGCGACCTCGAATCCACTGGGTCGAAGACAGCGAGGCGGGCGCATACCGTATAGGTGGACCGGTAGTGCTTCTGTAATTATTAAAATGGAGAAAGACGGGTAAAAGAAAACCGAACCAAAATTGCAGCTGTGGCACGGGCTTTGCCCGCGCACTGCTAGGTACCAAGCGTGATCGCCTTGTCCTGCGGTCTTTGTCCCTTACAGTGGGTGAGCGCGCCTTGGAGGCCGTCAATGCGCCTCCCGCATAGCTGTGCTTGCGACGCCGCTGACGTCGTAAACGCTAACATCACGTGCCGTACTTCGTTACGACGACGACCTCCTTGCCGGTTGCCTTGGCGTTCGCGGGACTCGGATTCTCCGCGCTGCTTGGCGTTGTACACCGTGGGCCGTCCGGAATGCGTGCGGCTTGTCTCGTCAGCGCGGAATTTGCGTTCTATTTATTCGACTCCCGGACAGACGTCCGATGTCGCGCGCGAAAAACTCTTGCGTATTAGCTGCGCCGAGGAGGTGAGTCAATACACACGCTGTATACGCTATCTGGGCATACCTCGCGGTGCCGCGATAACGGCGGAGTCTATTTCTCCCGGCACGCATTTTTACCTCACGTCTTACGCCGCGGAAGAACGTTGGCGCGCGCAGAAACGGAGGGAGAGTGATAGCCGGGCATAGTTCGAGTGGAGCGCGCTATCTTGCGTCGTCATGGATACTGGGACAGTCGCACGCTTTAGCGCCGACCGTGGAGGTGAATTCGCCGAGGCCCGGATACGCAACTAGTGTTTATATTTGGAGTGCCCTGACTGGGCGACCGTTCGGTAGCCATGAGCTTCTTCGACGTCCGAAAATGGTATAGCTTCGTCACCCTGCAGCCGCCCGCGCACGAAGTGCGACTGCAGCGAGAACGGCGCGGCGTCGTACGCGAGAACTACCGCGCCCCGCCTGGATACGTGGACATCGCGCCGACGTGCGACTCCCGCTGGGAATGGGACCGAAGCCTGCGCGAGAGGCCCAGGAAGTCGTCGCGGCAGCTTCGACAGGCCTCCTCGGAGCGCGCCCTGGCCGATGACTCGTCTTCGCAGCCTGCCACGCCTCGGAGCTACCTCAGGAAAGCCAGCGACCGCGCCCCGGCCACTGAGGAGAGCCCTGCTGGAACTGACGTGCTCTCGTCCAGCTTCGAAGCGGCCACTCCGAGGTCGGAAGGGAGCCGAAAGGACTATTCGCCGCGGCCTCGAGTGTCCCTGGATGACAGTGTTCTCTACGAGCGCATATCCAGAGTGATTGGCGACGAGGATCTGAAGGAACTCCCGCCGCAGGTAAAGCAGGAACCGTCACCTCCCGTGGAAGGTACTGTTCGCGGACAAACTGTCGCACGTCGTACAGAGCCATTAGAACAGCCTCCTCCTGCAGGTAACACAGCTGAGAAGGCAGAAGACGCTGGTTATGAGTCATTTGCTGGTTACAATGATGTGCCCCGTTCCTCAGGCAGGTGGGGTGCAAAACTTTTTGGCCAGCCTCGAAAGAGTGCAGTCTATCAGCAGGTTCAAAAGGGTAAAAAAGGGCAGCTCATCAAGTATGGTCAGGATGAACCGTTGAAAACATTGCCAAATGAAAGCCAACAAAGTAACCAGAGGCCACCCTCGGGAGATCTTGGACCTCCAGTTCCTGTAAAAACCTGGGAGCTTGGACGTTCTCCCGAGGGAGAGGAGAAAAGTTCAGGCACATCTTCAACAGAGAGCAAAGAGGTTTCCAGTGCTCCGTCCTCGTGGCTGAAGCCACCCACAGCGCTCGGCGATGACCAGTCAAAGCAGTCAACACTGACACACGTGTCCTCACTGTCAACGGAGGAAAGCTCTGGGAAACAACAGCTACCGCCGCAATTTGAGGAAGCTCCACGACGATCAGGAAAATGGGGCCGGAAGTTTCTTGACCGGCTTAAGGGCAAGCAGCGCGGTGAAGGTGAGGAAGAGCAAAAGGAAAGACATTTTGCCAGTGACTCTGATAATCCCATCGTTGTTGCCGGTGCTTCTGGCCACCCGCTTGCTTCTGACGCAGCAGCTTGCAGTGATGAAGTAGCAATGAAAAGTAATGCACAAGTGGAAAGCGGTGAGGCGAAAAGTAACCAAGAGATAGAACACCGCACCGCACCACTGCGAAAGGAAGACGTAGCCACTTCGGATGACAATCCACACATTTTGCTGGGCACTAATGGGAAAGACACGTCTTTGCTGGAAAGGGACATGCCACCTTCTTTGCATTCGACAATCCAAAGCCCTGACGTTCATGACTTTCCACCGAGAATGGCTGACAAAACGAATGAATTGGCTTTGCTAATGCAAGAACGCGGCGCGGAACCTGTCAGCCCAGAAAAGGTTCCCTTCTCCCCACCAGCACAGCCTGACCCCGAGTCGTTCTTCGAAGAGGTGGATGAGCCCAAGTCACCTTCCAAGAGTCCGAGCAAGAAGAAGAGCAGTTTCTTCAAGCTTCCATCCTTAAAGAAGAAAAAGAAACTTTCAGCCTCCAGCATAGAAGAGCCCCCTCCTCCTCCTCCTCCTCCCTCTAACCCTGACCCAGAGGCTCGGGAGCCTGAGAAGTCACTATCTTTTGACGAGATACTAGCAGAACTTAGGCAGCAACACTCAAAGCAGTTGAGTCCTGCCTCGTTGGACCACAGATCCCTACCGCATGGTTCGCTGAAGAAAGTTCCTCCCCCTGTTCCTCCCAAGACATGGAAGACAACTGCCAACCTGGCCTTAGAGTCTCAGGAAAGTGAAGAAGTTGGCGGTGCAGAGGGCACTGAACCTGTTCAACCAGTGCCTCTGACTACGGAGAATGTTCGTGTTTGTGAGACAGTTGTTCCTCTGCCAGAACTCATCCCTCCCACAGGAGTCGCTTCCCCGGATTGCACGGCTGCTGTGCAAGAAGCCAACATCGCTGCGACCGTAGCCGAAAGCCTGCAGCTTCCCCTGAGGTCCTTTTTTGATCAAGAGCATGAAGTGACAGTGCTGCAGAACGAAAGTGCGCTTTCATCCTCACCAACAGAGTGGAGCTATGCGACGTTCCTCCGTAGCTACAGCCAAGATTTTGTAGATGGTTCTCCCCGCAGGCGACACAACCTCCGCCTTCTGGCTGCTGACGGAATGGGCAGTGCTGACGCATCACCAACAATAACCGAGGCCAGGAATATTCGCCTGACAGAAAGTCTCAGGTGGGAAACAAGCCCAGATTTGCTTAGCAACCCATCCCCTGTTAAGCCAGTGGACGTGCCACTGCCCATCACCAGTTCGGCCCCTGATGTTCAGCAAGAGTATTTCTTGTACCGACCGGAAGTCGAGAGCAAAGGCGTGTCCAGGACAAAGCTATCAATCTTTAAATCGACGAAGAAGAAGGCAGACGAACTTGAAGATTCCTGCAGGGAGGTAGTTACTGCAGCTTGTGAGCGCTTCGAATCATCGACGGATGTGTCAAGAGCTTCGGCTGCCCCAGAAGATTTCAGCCTTGCCCAGTCCCTGCCTCACTCCAAGGATAGGCGGCACGGTGATACAGACCCAGCCGCCTTTACCATGGGAACGTCACAAGAGTTCGGTGAACCCACAGTAACCAAGGAACGTCGGTTCAGCTTCAAGATGAGCTCTCTGAGAAAGAAGAAAGTGGACAAGCCGACGAAGAAGCCGGATTCGCACGAGCAGCCAAGAATACTCGCTTCACTGCGGCTGGAGAACAAGCCAAAGCCGCCGGTTGACAAGGGCAGCATGATGGACGCTTACCTGCGCTCGTTGGAGGCACAGCCGAAGCCGCAGCCGCATAACCGAAGTGACGAATAGCCTGGACTTGTCCTTTGTAAGCTGAACACTTGATGCCTTAGACTTTATGACAGTGAAAGTAGCCTGTGGGCCTATAAGCCAAAATCCGCAGCCTAAATAGTGGCTAGTTCCTTTCTCACCTCCTCAAGCTCATGTACACTTATTCAAGTACTTAACATCCCATGATGGTTGTGTCTGTTTCACAAATAAAGATAAAAAGTGTGCTAAGAATTGTCTCTTTTTTCCTTCGGTGTAGTTCTTTAACTGCACTATTTTTTTTAGTAGTTACACTGCCAAAAATATTTTGTTAAATACTCATAAATTTGTATCCAGGTGTTACAAGTCACTCCTGCTAGAGAACAGCAGCCTGGTAATTTTTTCAGGTATTTGTTAAGAACCCATTCTCATTACACCATCACAATGTTGAAGTAGCTGGTACACTTCTTGCGTGGACACCCTTATCAAAAGGCCTGCATTTATCAGTTAAGCGAGTTCGTTGCCCTTTTGAAGCTGAGTTCACTTCTTATCGACACGTCACTTTGGGCGGGAGCCTGACCGTAATGTCTCTTTCTGCCTTTCTCTTTTGTCTTTTTTCCCTTGCAGCAGACAAATGGGGAGGATGGTTGGGAGTTTGAAGAAATCACGCTGGAAAGGGTGAGGGTAACTGTCTATTTTTTACCTTCCTCTGCCTTGGCTGGAAATTCGGTTTGCTCTTTCCAACAGTAGGCCATGCTTCCTACACATCTCTTTTATTTTATTTTTCCTTTGCTTGCCTCATTGAGATATCTCAAAAATGAACAGATGAAGAAAAAGACAATCGGCACAACTTAGCGCTTTGAATGAGATAGTGCCTTTAATTGTAACCATACATGCAGCACTGATAAAGAAAAAAAAGGACGTTAAGGACAACTGAGATAATGCTCTCAATGAGAACTTTATATATAGTTTGTATGAAAATTCCCTTGCTTTGATAGTACCATATTTTTGTATCATGGTCCTGCAGTGCTGGTGTCCCAAATCTAACGCCTCCATCTAAGAAAATAGCAGTGGACATTGGGGGTGGGTTTGGTTTTCCTTTTTGAACATTTTTTAGTGTGCAAGCTGCAGTTCTTCCAGTGTTTGCTTTTATTTCGTGTCTATTTAGATGTAAATAAAATGTTCCAGTGAAAGCATGCATGCTCACAGTGATTTTACAGTAATGCCATGCCTTTGGCTCTCCTTTGCGAAAATGAAGATAAGAGTCATGTCTGCTTCCTAAACTATTCCTAATCTTTTTAAAGCCAGTTATAAAATTTTTATGGGAAACATTATATTTAGATTCCTTGACATAGAATAAAAAAAGAACCTATAAATTGCTCCTGAAGTTATTCTGTAAACATTGTCTTCTTGTAAGATGAAAGTTTTATTTCATGAGCTATTCGTCAATTTGAAGAAGAGTATACATAAATCTATGCATACATATAATGTATATGTATAATATATAAAGTAGGGTGTGTGCATGATCCCACCGTGGTAGGCTCAGCTTCCTAATGGGCTCTTACCGTTGTCGTTATGGGACTCATATTACATCTAAAGCCAGGATAATGTTATCACAAATGCTGGGTGTCCATCTATTGACTCAGTTCCTTAGCTCAGTTCAGTGGTGCCGACAAAGTAATTCGCAATTTTGCGTCATGTGAAGTGTTGTTATGAACAAGCTTTCGAGTGTGACTAAGCTTCTCCGATACTTGCCTGTGCAAAAACAGGCACCTTCCAAATGATCCAATTTTTTTTTTTTTTACCAGCCTGCGAGGCATACTTTTCATTGTGTGTCGTTAACCCCGAAGGCATGAAACCAAGTTTAATGAAAGAGTCTCTCTATGTGAGCTACGTCACTCACATGGAGGTAGCGTAGAGAGAGAACGTGTCTTTCCTCCCACCGCCCGGTCTCCTGACTAGCCGTCCTGTGTGCGCCTTGCAGGGTGGTGCGGGCCTGGGCTTCAGCATCGCCGGAGGCACAGACAACCCGCACATAGGCGAAGACCCCAGCATCTACATCACCAAGCTCATCTCCGGCGGGGCTGCTGCGGCTGACGGGAGGCTACAGTGAGGCCCCCTCCTTCCTCCTCTTCTCGCTCGCTCAGGCACATCCTCCTGTGCTTGTGTCATCTTCTCCCAAAGAGAGGAAGGATAGTCTATGCGCACCTGATGAAAATTTTAATTTATTTGGTCAAGAGCACAACTGGCAAAAATAAAGTGCAAGTCATTCTCGTTGTGCATTTGAGAATAGTAACCGGCATGTTTCACAGATCTCGATGCCACTATTACCCTCAATGTATGTGTCATCATCACCTCATCACTGCATTTCCAGAGAGCAATAACCACGAACGCCAATGAAAAATTCCATTCGGCATGGTTGAAAGCACGAGCGGCGGAAATCGGATTAAATTTGTTCTGTTTTACTAAACAATGTGTCCTAATGTCTATTTTCATTGTCACAAATGCATACAACTGTTCGGTGCTTAGGTGGAGAAGTTGTGCTAACTTATCTGATCAAGCTCTTGATTGTAGCAGGAGGAGTTTCAGTAATGAAAAGGTTGATATTCTCTAAGGGTGAAGAATTTTGGGGAGCACTTGTTTAAGTAATCTAATTGTGACTGTAGTGGTAGACTTCAGAAAAGTGTTGAGAGCTGCTATGCATAAAATCGGTTAATAAAAGCTTGGGAATAAAAGTTTTCAGTTGAGAAATGTGTGCCGACACCTTTAAAATTTATCAGGGCAGCCTGTTTGTCAAAATTCCCCATCATACCCACGTCCAGTTTAACATACTGCTGCCAAGGGTAGCCTTCAGTTATGTATCCGTTTCGCAATACATAAACTAGGTGGGCAAGATGCGGCCTACACATGCGCAAGTATATTTCTTGGTACTATAGCTTAGCTTTCAGTGCTGGCTGTAGCACTGATGGTCTCCAAGTAGCTGTGCGAGCTTGTTTTAAGTTCCTAAATGAGTAGCTCCACCCCTGCAATTTCAGTTTTCCGTCATTTCGTTTTCACTTGTTTGGTCAATTCCTTTGACCAACTTCCAGTCACATTTGGGAAACTTTGTGACGTCAGTTGCGACTGTTACAGGGAACTCAAAAAATTATAACTGCAAATTTTTTCACCGAAATTTAATTGTTTTGTGTGAAAAAAAAAAACATAAAATGAGTGTTCTGTTCCACATTCAGGTTGGCAGTATTATTTAATTGGCATTGCTATAGATTGCCAGAAAATGGAGTTTTTCGAAAACAGCTTCCTTTTACGTGCCATGTACCTTCAGATGCACTTTATATAGTTAGTTTATTTTAGTTTTGCAGCCCTAAGGACTTTAACTGCATAATATTTTGGCAGCACCTAATTGTAAATAAAAAAATTTGGGCTGGCTTATTACAAATGAACCAACAAATTGTTAATGTGCTTTTTTATACAAATTCCTTTTGCAGGCAAAGTTGCCTCCTAGAAATTTTCTCAAAGGCTACGTTTTATTTCCGCCACATTCTATAGCAATCGTGGACGCTGCTCAACATGGCCAGAAACAAGCCACACATTAATCTTGAAACTTGTGACTACCATCACTAGCACCGTCCGCATTCAGAATGAAAATGGAAATGGAGTACTTGCGACATTGAAAAATAATATAGCATATATCTGTCTATGTTTTTTTGGCCGATAAAAATGCAGCAGGTCTCACTTACGCCCTCCTTGTGGTCGATGAACGAGAATGTTCTTGCTTTTCGCAGAGTGAATGACATCATCCTTCGAGTCAACGACGTCGACCTCATAGACGTACCACATTCCATAGCGGTCGAGGCCCTCAAGCGAGCGGGGAACTCAGTTCACCTGGTAAGTCTCACTGCGTCTTCCTGCGTTACTTGCAAGACTGGTGCCAAACCAGTTGCAACAGGCTACTCTTTCATTCTTTCCTGCAAAGACATAGTCAGTGTTTGTATCTATGCTTTTTACCCTCTATGTCCAGTGCTTGCGACAATGTTCGGGATACACGTTAGGTTTCCCACTGAATGACCTCACATTTTCTGGTGCTCGCCATTTAGTCTTAGAAAATTAGGGGGAAGGGTTTGAACATACAGAAATCCTTCGTTAACTCGAACTCGGATATCTCGAAATATTGAGTAGATCGAAACTTTTTTTGCCGTGCCTGCCTTAGGCACCATGTACCTGCCCTCCTTCAACTCGAGGCTCCGCTTATCTAGAAATTTTCGGCAGTTTTTAGGACTTGAAGTTAACGAGGGATTACTGTATTTCCCATGGCACATTTCTCGCTGCTTAGAACGGAAACAACACACAGTGTGGAATCCATGGACACAATAAAACGAAATGTTGTTAACCCCTTGCGGTCATTTTTTCGGCCCTGCCCGACACGGCTGTACACAGAAACACGGCGGTAGCGGTCCGCTGTCGGCTTGCACCCGACTTGGGTGTTCAAGGTTAAGTTTCGCGGTTTTTCTTACAAATGAGTAAAAGGTCCGGTCATTCTGGTCTGGGCCAGAAAGGCTTAATGGAGCAAAGAAAGCCAGAAGAGCCCAACCAAAAGCAGTGCCCATGGTGCAATAGCAGACAGCAGTTAGCGAAGTGTAGGCCGGAAGTGGTTGGAGACCTCAGTGCAGAGAAGCGGAGCATCATGGGCAATGTCATAGGTGAACGCTGCCACAGCAACAACAGCAAGGAAAATTATCAACTGAAGAGAACTGCGCCCCTGCGAAAAATGTGCTTTTTGATTTACGATAACTCCGTTAATACTTGTTGCTCTAACAAGATTTTCAAAGGAGGTGATTACTGAAATATTCCTTTACTGGACCATATGTACACCATTGTGTCAGCAGCAAGTGTGTCAAAACGCCTATAAGTACTGTTGTATTTTTGTTTGTTTATCCTTTTTAACTCCCTTGTTGCACATTGTTACAAAATATAGACGCGTCTAAAGGAATCACGAACACATCTTGCCTAAGTGCTGTTCTTCTGTCCTGGTGAGGGGAAGCCACCCATCGCCACTGAAAAAGAAGTCTGAACATATTAATGGTCATTAAACACAATTGAAAGTTGGGCGAGTTGGTGATACATTCTGGAAATAAGCACGAAAACGACGACGTGTCGTCGTTTTCTATGACGTTTTGTATGTTTTCTACGACGTTTTCTCTGTTTTCAATGTGTCATAGTTTTCTATTTTACGTGTCATCCTTTTTGCGCTTATTCCCAGAATTGCTGGTCATTGCTAACTGGTGCACTTTGGGATTCACCATGTTTTCGTTTTCGATGGGCGCCCAAAAACTTCACTGTGCGGTCACCAGATACAAGGAAAGCAAAGGGAATACAAAAGCTGGCGATTGCGTACCACCAGACTGAGCTGCAACTAGCATGGCTACAACACATTCAGCTGTAAGCATCGGGCAACACAAATATGTCTACTTTTGCGGACAAGCTCTTCACCATTTAAACTGACAGAGTAAATCTTAAGCTGATGCAATATAATGAACTTCCCAACAAAAGGGTTCTGAAGTTGAACATGCAGCTCATGCTGCACCGTTGCGTCAGGCAAATGTTCCACGCAAGAGGCATTTAGCTTTTAGCCCCTTTCGCTTTCAGCATTCAGCCAATGTAATTATAGGCTGAGACCTTTGTAGCAAGCGCAACAGATGTTGCAGCTGTATCGGTGATCAATTAGAGCATGTGCACCCTAGGAAGCACATGCAGTAAGACGTGTTGTCGGGTGAGTCAGGTTCATATTACAGGAATAAGATTTAGCGCTGCGAAAGACACAAACGGTGAACGGATGACCTGTCAGTGAGCCTTGACCCTCTGTGGTGCTACCCTCTGCAGTGCTCCAACTGACGTGGGAGTTAAAAATGGAAGAGTGCACAAATATGCACACTTTGTGAAGAGCACTCAACAGTGTTGGTGAAAGGTGCTCCAGGAGGTACAAATGTCTAAAGCTAAAAACAGAGAAAACTGAACAGTGATTGCATCTCCAGTAAAATGGGCTCATCTTGTGAAAGTTCTTTATCTAGTATGGCATAATTTGTTTTGAGTTAACAATCAAGGTACAGACGTAAAGAATAAGGTTTGAAATATCTTTGTGAATCAGCACTAGTTCTTGGTCATAAATGACGCAAAAGCTAGACAGTAACAAACATAAACGTCATAATTTACCTCATTGTGATAGAATGCGCCCCAACAAGCATGCTTGCATGTAGCTTATATTTCATTCCAAGAACACCGTTGGAATTTTGCATGGCTGATATGGTGTTCAAGTAATTGAAATGTGCTGCACTGCACAGGCCCATCATTTCCACCAGGAGACATTGTTGGCTTCGCAGCAAGTGCACTCCATAAAGTCACCTTTACCACAATGCGTATTTGTTGATACCACGGACAGATTCACGAAGGACGGTGCCAGCTGGGGTATTATTAATTCGCTGCTAAACCGTTCCACATCACAGAGCTCGTTGTTTTCACTTATTCTGTGCTGCTTATTCCGCAGCACATGGCACATCTTTACTTTGAGGGGCTCTTGCAACAAGACCTCCCTGTGGGGTGCAAGTTCGACCATCGTTTTCAAAGCGTTGTAGCTGACTGACCAGTAGTGCTGCCTTTGCATGAGAGCTGGGGCGGAATTCTCAATGTTGTCTATTTCTTCAAAGTGTTTGTTTCAGCCAGGCCCTGATTGGCTGGAAGCAGCTGATCAGGGGTGATGCAGCCCAAACTAGGCGAGCCGTCGGCTTCTGTGCACGTAATTGATCAGAGGACTTGCAAGTGCACCTGCGTCACGACTGAAATTGTGAAATGGACATGTTTGAAATGGACAAACTCAGAATTTTGCCCCTGCTCTGAGTGAGTGATGACGTTGTCGTTCCGGTTCCCCTGAAACAGTTGCGTCGCTTGAGCATGTTTGGTAATCCCCCCCCCCCCCTTCTTTACTGCGCAGCTGGTGAAGCGTCAGCGGTACCCGGTGGGCTCCTCATCAGCCCAGGCAGTCGGGGCAGCAGCCGTCAGCCAGCAGCAGCAGCAGCACACGCCCCCGCAAGTGGTGGAGATTGAGCTGCTCAAGGGCAACAAGGGCCTGGGCTTCAGCATTGCCGGCGGCATCGGCAACCAGCACGTGCCGGGCGACAACGGCATCTACGTCACCAAGGTCATGGAGGGTGGCGCTGCCAGCCTCGACCGACGCCTCGAAGTGGGCGACAAGCTGCTGGCCGTGAGTAGTGGTGGCCTTTTATATCTGCATTTGCATCCTGTTACATGTCTGCCTAGGTGTTGAGCGTGCAAAGCAGTGGCCAGGTACCAGCAGATGTTGGGTGTCGATCCATCTTTACCAGCGACTTTCGCTGCTGACAAGTTGCTAGTATAGCCTATGTGTCTTTACATTCATACACATCGTTAGAAAGAACAGTGCAAAGACGCGGATGACAGAACATAAAAAAGACAGTACAAGCACTGTACAGTACAATATAGTACAAGCCTTACTTCGATTCATACACAGTTTAGTTAACACACGCTTACACATGCTTACACGCTTTCATTTCATTCTTCATTTCCCTTTATTACATTTCCTGAATGGGAGGATTTGGTAAGGGGAATGCAAAGCAAAACAATGGGTCATTCAGGCAAATGCAGTGGTAAAGAGCAAAGAGGGTACTAGATGAAGAAAAGGAGAATAACCCGGGACAAGTACACGACACAGAATGGCAGGTGAAACTAGCATATCATCTCACAAGTAAGTAAATAGCCCTTTCTCGCTGAAGCAGCACATTGAGAACTGTGCACTGCTTGTGAGCCACAGGTATGAAGAAGAGAAATCAAAAGGAAAATGTCAATCTGGAGCCATGAGAAGCCATGTCACAAGCCAGGCCAAGCAAGAATGAAACACTTTCGAGCAGTCCTATAATGGTGTGTGACTGTAGTGACAGATTTTCCCCCTACTAAACTGAAGTATAAAACTCTGTACTACATATTATTTGAAGGCAGAAATTGCCTACAAAATGGCACAGATGTTCCTTGACCAGATATGGAAACAATGATGTTGGAAACATCATTCCACAGTAAGATCTAACTCAAGGTGGTGTCAATTTAGAAATTACTGAGTGTTACTGAAGGTGCATCAATAGCAAGAATGTTTATTTGTCTTCACATGCGTGTGAACGTTTCAAAGGGTAGTAGTGCTCAAAACCGGTGACTGAGAATGTGTTTACGAAGTAAAAAAACAAAGTGATGGAACTTCGAAGTCTGGTTACACCAAAATGAGTCATAACTATTTAGCTGCTCTATTGTGCATGGATTCTAACATGTAGATGGCTAATGTTGGCCGAAGGCCATATATGTGATATAAATTCCAGCTGTTGAGTTTATGCTGCGCAGTCCGATTTGCAAGTGTGTGCAAGTTATTGTACAAGGTACGGAAATTTATCAACAGCAAGGGCAAGAGTACACTGCCTTGCGGCACAATGGAAAATACATATGAAGTAAGACGAACAGCTGTGAACTGCTTGTGTAGGAGAAGGACGAATAACTTTCATTGATGTATAGAGCAAACGTTGTTTGCTTCCTGAGGTGGTGGAGCCATTAGTCTAAGCCACCAGAGCCTTGCGCCGTTGCTCGAGCCCTGGTGATCAGCGTAAGCTGTTCGTTCATGTCCGAGCTGGTCAGCGCAACGTTCTATTTCTCAGGGGGCGGAGTGAGAATTAGAGGGGCAGATTGGGTGTTTTGGCAGGCCCATGTGATGTGGTAGAGAGATCCGTATTCACCGGGGCTGTGAGGGCATTTGTTTGAGGGGAACTGGCCTGGTAGATGGCGTGTAATAGGCTTAAGTGCGGATACGTCTTAGTCTGTAGACGTCGTCAGATGTTGGCTTCTTCGACACTGAGCTTTTAGTGACGCGGTGGGAGCTTCTGGCATGAGAGATGGTAGCATAGACACGAAAGGACACAGATCATTTACAGGGCAAATAAAAAGTTTAATTCTAGGGCACATAATTTGGAGATCAAATAGCAGTGAGCTACACAATCAACTTATGTTGTGAAATTTAATAAGTTTGTCCATTCTTATACCATGGTAAAGTAATCAATTCAAGTATGGTGTGGGGTACATACAGTACAGATTAAATCTTTATAAAGCCATAGTGAATATGAAAGAAAGGTAATTCTCTGAGATTGCAGCCAACATAAGTGATTAAATATTATTTAAGCAACTTTTAACGTACGACTGCCCAGAGAAGCGGTTGGTTACTGTGAAGAGTGCTTTTATGCCTTCTTTGAAAAGTCTTTTACATAAGCACTTTTTTTAGTCAACTTAGCAGTTGGAAGTTTCCAATCAATAGTGTATGTCTCTACTAATGCAGTCAAATTTTATTATAAAAAATATTGAAGATTCAACCAGAGAATCACTGGTTGTAGCTGGAGTAGGCCACATCTGAAATGAAGGAAAGAGCATGAGGTTAAAGACGTTTCTGCTGCAGAACTTTGCTGAGGGTCTCTCTCTCTCTTTTCTTTTTTGCAGACTGGGTGTAGTGCTAAAAATCTACTTAGATTATCTTGCAGAACACTACTACTTTTCTCTACATTTATATGGCAGTAGTATTTCAAGGCAGCAGTCATTGCACATCTACAGGTAGTATTCATTGATGATTGCTCTGTTGATTGCCTTGTGAATACTACTACCAGAGTACTTCAATGCTTTTCTCGTCATGCAACTCCTGCTCAAGTTTCGTTTGGAAACAAGGGCGCCGCCGCCGATCAGAAGGCACCCAGCGGCCACGGCGTCCCCCGTGTGTGGGGCCGTGATACGGAGGCAGAACGTGCACCCACTTTTGGTGGCACTTTTAAGGGCAGAGCACTTTAAGGGCTCATTTTGTCATCGTAGCTCGCTCGCTGGACCCAAGTAGAGCCACACGGCGTTCCGTCGTCGCGGCGTAACCCAGAGGCTTCGAAAGACAAGCGGTTTATATAGTCATAAGCGTTCGAAATTCGCAAACCGCTGGCGCATCTCATACATCTCCCCGTTGTTTATCACAAAGAAAACTGCTGGTACATTTAAGGCAGAAACTTGGGGCAGAAACTTGGAGGCTCACTAAGAGGGTTCAACTTAAATTGAGGACGACTCAGCGCGCAATGGAACGGAAGATGATAGGTGTGACATTAAGGGACAAGAAAAGAGCGGAGTGGGTAAGGGAACAAACGCGTGCTAAGGACATATTAGTAGAAATTAAGAAGAAGAAATGGACGTGTGCAGGGCATGTAATGCGAAGGCAAGATAACCGTTGGTCACTAAGGGTAACAGAGTGGATCCCTTGAGAAGGCAAGCATAGCAGGGGGCGGCAGAAAGTTAGATGGGCAGATGAGACCAAGATGTTTGCGGGGATAAATTGGCAGCAGTTAGCGCAGGACCGGGGTAATTGGAGATTAATGGGAGAGGCCTTTGCCCTGCTGTGGGCGTAGATAGGCTGGTGATGATGATGATGACGACATTTGAGGCAAAATATACGTAATTAACCGGCAGCACCCGCGTTCATTTAGTTAGAAACGCTCGTTGTGTTGGTTTTGCGATATAGTAAGTGAAAAAAAGTGGCAGTGCAATGCCGGCACGTGCATGAGGAATAGCGAGCACAAAAATTACACCATCTTCCCGTGGGGAACCATGAGGAGGATGCGAAGCATCATGGGGGCTCCGTGTAGGTTCCATTGTGTTGCCGTTATGTTGTTTCATTTATCGGAGCACGAATGGGAATGTAGTGTGAACCCCCATGTAGAGACAGAGAAATGTAGAGACAGCGAAGAGACCGACACCCGCGTTACCTAATCAAACACCTCCTGGTTCTCGTCTTTCTTTATTGCGTGCTCACACTCCTACCCCGCTGCCCGCCCTCTTCGTCCTCTTCTCTGGTTGAGCTGCAAGGCGCGTGGCGCTTCCCGCCACAGCTTTCCACGAGAAATTCAACATCCTCCTCTAAAGTTTTCAGTTCGTCGTTTCCGTTGACGTTCAGCTTCAGCGTGCCTTCGTTGTATCAGTAGCTTCTTGACGTAGTTTGAATGAGTGAAGGACATAAGGCGCGTTCGTAGCACATGCTCCCGTCTCGGTTTGTAGCGCAGTGGGAAAGAGTGCCACGTACCTCCCGTTGCGGCCAGAGAGTCGTGGGATCGAAACCGGGCGCCGCCTAACTATTTCTTTTTACCGTGGACTGCGCTGACGGTCAGGCCAAACGCTGACGGGGCTGAAGAGACGCGCATGCGCAGTAGAGTGCGGACGGCGGACAAACAACAAGGAGGGAGGGACACAGCCCCGAGTATGAGATGCTTCCCATCTAAAAAGAACAGACTACCGCTGTCACTGTTTCAGGCTGGGGCCGTGCGAAGCACTGCGAAGGCGGGAAATTTTGAATGTGCATTGGGTAGTAGCAGGTGAGCGGATAATGGCCATACAGCCATTATGGCGAATCACGCTTTGCACTTCTGACAGCTTTTACATTGAGTGGAACAGCTTTAATTATTTCCATAGAAACACGCTTTTTGGTAGCTTATGCCCCCCAAGGATGCTACAAGCGAAGCCGGGAGGAAGGTCTTATAAACTTCAGCTGTATGGGAATCCGTATAAGGTGGATTGCCCACTCAAAATGATCGACGGATGTTCCCAGCAGTGGCCGTGCATAGGAGATTTAGCATGTGTTAAGTTCTGTGATAGCTTACATCCTTCTGCGACCTTTGACCACTGCACTTCTCGTAGCCTTGCCCAGCAAATATCTTGGAACCTTGAGAATTGATTTCACAGCATGACCAGGGCACGATTGGGGAAGCTCTGGAAATGGCACTGTTCGGTTCCAAGAAAAATTCCCGCACGTGAAAGTCTAAGTGGCTTGTTCAGTGTGTTCCATGCTGGTATTCATAGGCGCTGGGGTTCCAAACAATTTTTTTTTTTAACTTGGCGAGAGGTTGATATACTGAGTGATATGCAAAATTATTTTCGCCCGCCTGTTGGGACTGAGCCCCGCGCGAAAAGCAGAGGAGACATTTCTACTGTACAAAAGGAAACTCTGTACGGCTGGGAAGTTATTCCTTTGCGGCCTCCTCGTGCTCAGCTTCTGAATGCTTTTCTTAGTCGCGAACAAGAGATGCAGTGAGTTGTCAGTGCATGTGCTTCTTAAAAGTGCGGTAAACTCTTGTAATTATTGAATACTGTGAAACGAAGATTACTCTCGCTAGTACCAGTGGTTTTTCGTCAGAAACAAGGTGGGCGTGTGGAATGTAAAGTATATAAGGGAACGGCCTTTTAAATACTTTTATTGATTCCCGCAGCTAACTAATGCACACTGGGTTGAGGATTGGCGACATCAACAACAACCAAATATTTTTACACAAACAATCACGTGACCCACACTCTCACTCTCACTCGTAAACTCCAAGGAATTCATCAAAACACAAGCACACCTGCTAATAGGAACCAACCAACTAAAAACAAGTCTGAGTGCTCTCCATCGACCCTCGGGCAGCCTCTCTAAGGTATTGTCAGAGACCTTCAGTGGTATTGTCCATACGACGCACGCCTATTATGACCAACGCCGACAAAATTCCCGTCTTTGTCAACACGGCGCGCGCATTACAAAGGGAGCTGGTACTCCCTCGTCAAATATCTCCGTCGTCATGGCGACACTCTCTACCCATAACGAATTTGAACTTCACTGCGTACCTTGGACTACGCAACTTCCCCAGATGTGGCGGCGCACCTTTCTCTATTCATATCTGGCTCCAGGAATGACCTTGCAGCGAGCTTAACCCCACGTTGCACCCGCTCTTTGCATGCCCTATTGTGGTAATTATTCGCGACAACTAGAGAGGCATTCTGCCGGCATCTCGAGGCACTTTCTGCACTCGACGTCTCCATTCTTGATGCACTCGTCAAATCCAACGTCTGAAGCATCGAAGTATTTTTAACACACACGAGCGTGCGATGAGTCAAAGCTAAATCCTCGAACTTCTCTCCGGGGAACGGTATGTTTGCTTCTTGCGCACAGCTCAGCGACAGCAGGAAAGTGAAATAGCAACGCTTTCTCATCATTTCCTTTGCTTCCAGAACGGCAGCCAGGAATGCAGCAAGTTAACAGCGTGACCGTTCACCGAACACAGAACACTTTTCAGTACTCATAAAATAATTAGTTCATTTTAGCGGTACACGACAGGTAAAGCCAACGAGCCCTGCTAATACTGCGCTTTACTGCCCTCTGACCACATTCCCGGCTGCCCTACGATCAGCGACAGCACCGCGGAGCGGCCTCCTTCGGCAGCGAACGAAGCTCTCCCATAGTGTGGCGGCAAAGTTTCATGACCAGAAAAGCATTGAAGGACTCTACTTGCACCTACTGTAGTCTTTTGCTGGCACTGAAAAGCTGCAGTTATGACAGTGTTTCTTTAATCTGTAACTCTAATGCTTGGCTCTGGTTATGGGAAACTACGCCATGTACTATATGCGGTTTTTCAAAAAATTAAGCAATTTGAGTTTACACGCGTCCGATGCATTTTATTTTGCATTTGCCACCAGCACAGACATGGGGAACATTCGCAATGGCTAATACACCGTCGCTTTCAGAAAGCATAAAGCCTCTAGTATACACGGATGGCACATCACATCACCACAGCCCTTTCTAGCGCACTGCTACAGAATGTACAACCGAGCAAGTTGGCATTGGTTCATAGCTACTAACAGCGCGCTTAGACAAGAGCCGCAGGACAGCACTTGCCCTGTTGCTTCTTTCTCCATCCTTCATCTGTGCACACTGTTATAGTAGCCATGTTGCCACTCTCAGCTTTCTCTGCTTGTTTGAGATAAGAGCGGCATTTAAAGGAGCCATGAAGAGAAAACACAAGTTTGGTTCATTCAAAAGATTGTCTTGTTAGAATCATACTGACACCACTTTTAACGTAAACTTCGCTCAAATAAGCTACATAATAGGAAAAAGGGAATGGTCATGCGACCCACCAGCTCATTTCCCGCAACAGAACCTATGATGTCACATGAGCTAAGCTCTGCGATTGGCGGAGGCTGGCAGAAGCAGACGCAAATTAGGTAGAGCTTACAAACTAGACGAACGAGCGATTTGCGCTTAAATTTAGGGCACATTCTTTACAAAGCAATAAGAATGATGGGACAAACAGTGGAAGTTACGAAAGCACATGTAAACATAGAAGTACTGATGCGTTTTGCTGTTCGTACTGCGCACATCATGCTTGGTTTAGCTGCACAGCACTACGGGGCTTGGGGTTGTCTCAGACGACACTGGCCGATTGACGCAAGCAACGGTGTCTTACGTGACCCCATTTGTCGAGCGAGCACTGTTCAGGGAACGAATATTTTCTCCAACCAAAAACAAGCCAGGTTTAAACGCGGGCAAAAACAAACCAAATGCTTGCCACGGTATGGTGGCGCCATCTAGGTACGGAACGTAAAGAACGTGGGAACAAACCAACACCGCTGTACAGGGTGGAGACAACCTTTTGAACGGTCCCTGTGCCGCCGCAATTAGGCCAACGGGCTCAACGCGTTATTCTTTTCATTTCCCACGAGACCTAGCAACGCGAAAACAGACAATATGATTCAAACTTCTTCAGTAAACCGCATTGCGGCGATAATTTAGGTGGTTTTGACACAATGACTTCCTTCGGCGGCGAGCGAGCAACCGAAAATGGCGGCGCCAGCGTATACGTGTCTCTACCCTGTACGGCGATGCGTGAATGAAGGTACTCTAGGCTGCAGAGCGGTCGGTTTCCTGTGATGTCACTTGGGACCACGAAAACGCACGATTGAGCGGGAAAATCAAAATTTTAACCTAAATTGTTTAATTTCTCAGTGAATAAAGCACCGTTTGTATCCGGACAAGCGCTGGGGGCACTATAAAACACGAAATCTTTCGAATAAAACCAACTTGCATTTTCTCTTCATGGCTCCTTTAAGATAACAGCCTTGTAAAGCCCATGCACATGCACCAACATAGCAGCCACAGTGACATTAGTGAGCTATCTACAGGACAAAGAATGGTCTTCCTTTTTTTTCTTTTTTTTTATAGAGCAAACAATTAAGTGTGTTTGTTGTGCACATGGCACTTTGCTGTTCAACTGTCAGCCACCCTAAATGTGTAAATCGTACTGTGTGGGCCTGCAAGGATGTTTATCTCACAAATTATGTGTTAAGAGGTGGAAGTGCTGCGCCATTTGTGCCACGCTGCGCCAATCCGCTTTTCCTGCTCCATCCTGCTCCAAAAGGCAGTATTACCCCGAAACTGCTCCCAAGCGGTGCCGCAAAATGGCAGGACATTTAGGCCAGTCGCATTTCACAGGGAACAGTAGGGACTCATTTGTTCAGTTGTCATTTATGACGATGGCGCTCCGGCTGACTCCCTAGAGGACTAACGCGCTGAGTCACTTGTCGCAATTTCCTGGTCTCGAAATGGTGGCGGGGTTTCATGGGACTTGGGAGTGAACCTGGGGTGCAGGCAGTAGGAAAACTTTGCTCCTAAATGCGGCTTCACTGCACAGCGCGCTGCACCTTGATGCATGCGCTGTCAACAGCAGTTGCTTCCATCTTACCGCTGTGTGCCAAATGTAAAAAATTATATAATTTTGCTGTTTAGGCGGACCTTTACCATTTTATCTTACAGCAAGTGCACTTGCCATTCCAAAAGGTAAATGCCGCCATGCCGTGTCGAACAGGATGAGATGACACTAGCGCAACAAGAACTTCTGACAACTTGGCACCTATCTTCAACCCTAACAAGAACAATTTGAATTTTTTGTGTGTTTACAAGAAATAAAAAATTGCAAGTTAACGATGTTTGACTCTAGAAATCTGCTCCCAAGGGGACTTGCACTGCTCCAAAACTCCCCTTTTATGCCCCAAAGCTGCTCCAAAACACCATTATTTCTGCTCACTGAGCTGCTCTGAAAGGCTCGATCCCGTTTCCACCCCTGTGAATTTGTGACTGTTTTCTGTAAAAACATGCCAAAATAACTGAAGGTATGTATGTGTGGTAGGTGCAGTATTTAATGTTACTTGAATGGCTCCGCTTCAGTTTGTACCGGTGGAAGCAATTTTTTGTGTTGCCAACAGAAGCCATTCAATTCCTTTTCCTGTCACACTTTTTTTTTTCCTCTTGCTTTTTCTACCGAAGCTGTTTTTTCTTTGGCCCACGTCGCCTTCAAATGAGAGCCTTACTAGTACTGTTGTGCCAGAGCGCCTGGCCCAAAGGTGTTGCACGAGGCGACGCGCCGACAGCGAGGCTGAGTCACGCCTCTCCCTTTCGTCGCTGCGGCGCGGCCGAATCCCGCATCTCAGAACGCTGCGGCGCGGCCGAATCCTGCATCTCGGAACGCTGCGGCGCGGCCGAATCCCGCATCTGAGAGCGACCAAACAAGGGCATGTCGCTATGCCCGGAGGCGAGGTCACGGAGACGGCAGGAGCATCGCCCTCCCTTTCCCATTGGCGGCGCAGTTGACTCACTGCTTCGCTACCATTCGTCGGAATTCAAACTTCAGGCAGCGAGAGCTCCGATTGGAGCTTTTCGAACTTCTTGGGGCCACAACGAACTTCCCGGGCTATAAAAAGAAGCCCGGAGGCTCTCATCGTCGGCATTCATCGGCGGCTTCTCTCCGGCACCAGTCTCTTCGGAAGCACCGAGTAAAAAGGGTGCTGTCGCCTTTGTGTGAGTCATGTAACGTTTGCTTACCCTGTATATACTGTATATAAATGTTACTTCAACTCTTCGTCGGCTCGAGGACTTCGTCGCTCTGCTCTGCGCCGCGTCGATAGCGGACGGAGCAAGGCAACATCGCTACACCGGTGACTGCGCTCGGGTGGCCAGTCGCAACAGTACTCTCTTAGCCACTGCGGTGGTTGGGTGACTTACTGCTCGGTGCTGCATGTTGTGCAGGTGGGTGACGTGAACCTGGAGAACGTGACCCACGAGGAAGCGGTGGCGACGCTGAAGAACACGGGCGACCACGTGATCCTGACGGTGGTCAAGAGCCAGCCCTTCTCCTTCATCAACCACTCCCTGCCCCCTCCGCCTCCACCCCCAGTGCAGGAGACGCGCCTTGGAACACCCCCCCGTGAGTAGCCTCCACCCCTCTGCTCGCTCTTTCCCCACTTTACTTCCCGTATCGGACACGGTGCGTACACCCCAATCTGCAGAGATGCCCATCGTGGGTTCAAGTTATCCAAGCCGTCGGGCAGGGTCGGCTCTCCCCAAGCGTATATGCAATCAATTTGAAGGGAAAAAAGACGTAACCATTACAGAACACTTACCAGCTGCTACCTTGACCTAACCAGGCAGCGCAGGCACTCGACACCAGTTATAACGGCGCAAGACATCAGAGCTCTGGATGTTGGTAAACTCTGGCTGCAGCCAGCAAAGACCGAAACTGGCCGATTAACCAGTATCAACTCCAATCACCTGCACATGCAAGGAGTGCAAAGTCAGGGGGTCAGGGCGTGTAAAAGGGACTGACAGAGCACGTTCTGTTCTCTCACATGAGTGGGAACAACAGTGGTCGCTCTGTAAAAGCCAAAGACTAAAAAAAAAAAAAAAAATTGGCGCAGTTTGCATTAGTGAGTGGTTCAAGGCCGGAGAAACAGCAGAGCTGGCCACCCCTCTCTCTTCGTCGGAGAGCCGGCTGTTGCACCTCACATGGGTTTCTGGGCTAGCCGCTGAAAGTTCTCCATCACTGGCAGGTCCTCATCGTTTTGCCCGCAGCCATTCACATCTCTCCCAGAGTGGACGGCCTTAGCACATGCTAGAACCCACGGCAACTGGCTTCACGAACTCGCCGTCTGGAGCGCGAACTAGGCGTCGATGCATGGTGAGGCACGGATGACGACAGCCCAGTTTCAGGCTTCGAAAAGGGCGCTTCGTTTGCAAGTGGAACTTGCTTACCCTGCGTTTTACAGCCTGGGCCAACCCAGCCATGTTCGAACCTTGAAACTGGGCTGCAGAAGATTGACGTCGCTAACTCCCAAGGCAGCTCAGCTTTTCAGCCCCTCCCCCCCTGCCCTTTACCCAGCAATTTTTTTTCAAGGAGAGGGGAATTTCAGGGCCCTGATTGCAACTTTGCTGCCTGTGGAGAGTTCCAAACACAGAGCTGAAGCATCATACGATAGCTTGCTCACTCAATAAAACACAAATCACGCGTGAAATGTACTGTTCAGTCAATGGTACGTGGCCCAACAGCCACAATCGCGTCATTACACCACAAGAAGACGTACAGGGAGCACAATTTGTCCCTGTTGGCACTCATGCATTCACACGGGGAACTTTGGTCAGGCCATGGACACCTGAAAAAATATTAAACTGTAGAAACAGTCTCAGCACATTTCACTTGCAAAAATATTTTTACAGGTAAGATAGCCAGCAAACAAGCACAACGAAAGACACAACAGACAAACGTTTCCCCACACCATGCACAAAATGAAATACACACAGAGGAACAATTGATAAAAACTGAGAACTACTTTGGGCATTCTAAGAATGCTCAAGGATGAGCTAACATGTGACGCGAGGTAGATTAATGTTAAGGTCGTGAGGCAACTGGTGGCATTAAGTGAAAATGCCAAAAGAAAATAAAGGACATTTTGGGAACGTCCAAGAACAAACTAACGTCCTGCTTCTCCCCTTATCCCCCACAGAAAAGGTGAAACACCGGGGTCCAAAAGGCACTGGCGATATGATGCAAAAAAGCCAAGGGAAAATTAAAATGACTTCATTTGTCCACTCAAGACAGCTGAACCCTCCACCAGCTTGAATCGTGTTGACGTGGTGAAACCAACACAAAAATGAAAAAATAAACAACCCCACCAGACTGCAGCTGAGCTTCCACAAAGGTCCTAAACTTTGAAGAGTGTAAAAGTTCAGGTACATCGTACATTGTCACATGTCGCAAACGAAGTGTCTTGCTGAAACATTTTTGTCACAGTAGCGGGCGAAAGTGGGTGGCGCATTGATAAATTGACTCTCGCTGCGTAGCTTTCAAAGGTTCGAAACGCTGTTTCAGTCCTGCTCTTCAATAATTACAAATGAGTTAAATAGATCCATGAAAACAAAGAAATAACCCATTTGCCAAGCCCTAGCTCAAACTGGCAAAACTTTGCTCCTAAGAGCGTGAGGAAGGAAAATGAGTAGCACATTCTTTTGCCTACAGTGTTTCCATTAAATCTGTCTATATACATTATGCTAACCACAGAAGGCTGGCAGCTAAGCAATGGAAATGCGACATTTCTTTGCACAACTGTATTAAAAGTGAGCACTTTGTCACTCTCATAACGGGCTGGAACCCGGCGCGGTGGCTCAGTGGCTAAGGCATTGGGCTGCTGAGCACGAGGACACGGGTTCCATTCCCGGCCGTGGCAGGCCGCTTTTCTGATGGAGGCGAAAAGCAAGAACGCCCGTGTGTACGATATTTCAGCGCACGTTAAAGATCCACAGGTGGTCAAAATTAATTCTGAGCCCTCTGCCACGGTGCATCTCATCACCTGCGTCGGCCTGTTAAACCCTACAATCGATCAATCAATCATAACGGGCTGGAGGCGTAAGCGATCCAGATGGCTCACTTGGGAGCGGCACAGACAAAAACTTGTTAGCATAGAGAGAGAGAGAACTGTCTCTCCATTTTGTAAGGCCCCACCCAAATGGAGAGACAGTGTGGACGTGGGGAGATGGCCAATCTGAAGCGATGAACTCGTCTTATGAAACAGCCGGGCAGTGCAATAGGAGGCATTGTTTGTAATTCAACACCCAAGAAAGCCTAAGTACGGGAATAGATACGTATACCTCCATTTAACTTATTCAGCACAGCTTAGGCTGTCACCTTGATGCAGTGGAAACAATTCCACCCATTTTGTAAAGTGATTTACCACTACCAACAAGTGCTGATATCCATATATGCTTGTCTCTGGGAAAGGCACCGTCAAGTTGCAGGCAGATATTTGCCATAGCTGCTAGCTGTCGATCGGTGTCATCAGCCCCATTGGACGGCCACCACACCATTTGACGGGCTGATGAACATGAAAGGACCAGCAATAATGAAAAGTGCCCTTGGACCTTATGCCACACCAGGGTCGGTATTCTCGTGTTTGGTCCCTTTTGTGTCCATTTCAGAAGTGTCCGTTTTGAGCGAGTCCTGATTAGCTAAAAGCGAACAACCGGATGTGACGTAATGCAAGCGCAGCGGAGCTAGTTCGTGGCTCCCCGGAGCAGGCGATTTGAATTTCGAAAAGACGAAGGTCAATCATGAATTTTCTGGTTATCGCCTTGTTGTTGGCTAGCCGGTGGAACAGGTAATCGAGGAGTAATGTAGACGCGTTCGAAATTCCTACAGAAGCATTTCCACCTCTCGAAGATCACTTTTCTTCGAGCTCTGGGGCGAACTTGGCCGGCTGCAGCACGGGCTTAGTGTCGAGGACCATGTGATATGCGCTTTTGTTTCTTGGCTACCGGAGGCTTTCACTCAGTGATCGCGAGTTAGGAAACAATATCGCTGTCGCAGCTCCCTCCGCGAGCCAGAGTATATCCACGCTGTCACCATCACGCAGTGAAATAAACGGTCGTCTGCGAGCTCGATAGCTGTCGAGCAGACGACCACGATTACACAAGTACCTGGCATGAAATGTAAAACCGTTCATTGATACTTAACGATTACACATACCAGTTTAGCGTTCGTAAGTTTCACGCGCAACAGGCACATCGTCAAAAAAACAAAAATCCTCACCACTTACACATTTTTTCGCTCGTAGAGCACAACGAAAATGTCAATGGCATAACGATCGAACCATTCGAGGTTCTTGGAAAAGATCACGTCAGCATGCCGAAAGTGCTTCGATGCCTATATACGTAACGGGAGGGTTATTTTGATGCACGGTCATTGTCACCGGCCTTAAAAAAGGGACCAAGCACACAAAAAAAAAAAAAAAGAGAGAGAGAGAAAAATTTTACTGTCACAGGAAAACAGCTGGCTAGCAGCTGCCATCTTTGGACGTTCGTCCTCTTGAGGTTACAGCTTTCAAAGTCGTCACAGAAAAATCTCATCGCGGTTAGATTTTCAAAACACGTTCAAATAAACACATGAAAGATAGTTTTACATGGTTTCAGTTTGTTAAAATGCGTTTGCAGAAACAGTTACGTTGTTATCAGAGTCCCCTCTACTTAACCGGAAGTACATCACGATGAGAGGACGCAAAACGGACAATTATGAGAATACCGCCCCAGGTGAGAGTGCAACTGATCTTTGAAAAGACTTTCAAGGCACTCACATGCTCGGCCAGTGGTTTTTCATGTACATAACATAGTAGTGTTCATCTTGGACATTTTGGGATCACAACCTGGAAGGAGTAAATGGCCTCGTCGTCAGTGGCAGCATATTCAGCTCAAGATTACCGCATTGAGCAGGGTAGTATCCTCAGGGAGTATCCTCAGAGTACCCTCAGGAACATCATGGTGCTCCACCACCTGGAGGTGGCTGAGAACTTTTTGGCAAAAAAAATGTCCATGATTTCTATACTCCCTAATGCGAAATTTGTGCACAGCACGAGCTGCAGTCTTCTCGGTCACGGCGCATAGCTGCTGTGTCTCAGGAAGTGATTGCGTGATGAGCGAGCGAACGGTGATGCGCGCTACTCTGCCGTTATATCGCAGCGCGTCACCGCCGCCGAGCATAGTGTTGTAGATCGTGTTTGAACCTCCCATGCAAATATCGGCGATGGTAAGCCTCTGCATTGGCGGCGTAAACTGCGTCTTAGGAAATGATCGCACTCTTTGTCTCAAGAAGGGACCGTGAACAGCGTCTCAGGAAGTGAATGTGTCATCGCAGCACGTCGCCACCGTCCAGCATGTCTCACGGCCTCCCCCTCGCACTTTCACCATGCGTCACTCAGTGTCTCATGTCGCTTTGGCATACCGCCCTCCCCCGCACACTTTCACCACAGTTTCCTCCAACTTCTTTCTGTCTACTGTTCTTCCTTCGTTCACTCGGTAACGAGGTCAACATCGTTTTCAAACTGCACTAGCGGGCGCCAAAGTGCTACAAACTAAAAGAACAGTCCTGCTGGTCCTGGAAAAGCTCTTCCCTGCTGGATGTGATCCAGTCTACCCTTAGTTGGAGACCAATCTTTTGCCTGAACCTCCTGCGTCAGGGCACAGGGCCATTTGGATTTGGATTTAGGCGACCCCCTTGGCACACAAACGTTGCTGGCATGCCAGCTTAGACACACCGCGCAAAAGCAGCAAGTTCGATGTTATCGGTGCGGGGCAAGACGCAAACAGGTTTGCTCTTCGGGGTATGAGTTGCGCTGGCCTCCGCTAAAGAGTACCCCAGACTAGCTGCAGGTGGTGGTGGTAACAGTGCACCAATGACATTTTCCTGCACTGTTGTGCACAATAGTCCGAAAATGGGCTCCGCCACGGCTGCCTGCATTTGCATGTGAAGCATTGTTGCTGGCATCAGCCAAGATGAAGAGCAGGCTGCATAAAAGCACATTGATGACCATGTTGGTTCTCCTCTTCCAATACTTCACGAAAAAATTGTAAGGCTGTATGGAGAAGGGCGTGGTGTACCAACAGTCTTCTAGGGCTCTCGGAGTCGCATAAGCCAAGTGAGTGCACTGTGGTCTGTTTGCACCACAAATTTGGTCGCATGTGAATAATGATCGAATTTCCGCACCACATACATGAAAGTGCGGCACTCTTTCTCCATAACTGTGTAGTTCTTTTCTGTGGGGAGAAGGGATACAGGCCACTGATATCTGGGGACGCAGGAAAGTCTAGGACAGCTCAGAGCTTCCCTGCATTTGGTTTGGTGGAGCTGTAACTCTGCATGAACCCAAGAAGTTGAATTTGGTTTTGCTTTCGCAAAAAGTCTTTGGTGACAGGTGAACTGCGCCTTGACCTGAGTTCTAGCTCTGTTTGGATGCCTCATATGTTGCTGATCGCAAGTTCCCCTGTATCAACTCAATTGCAGGCAGCAAGTAAGCATCTTTCCGAGTGAGTACATTTAGCGTACGGTAGTTGACGCAGGAGCGAAAACTGTCATCGTTTTTCTCTACCGAGACACTAGGGGATGCCCTGGGTCTGCCTGAGCAGCCGCACAACTTTGATCACAAGCAACTTGTCCAGCGCACCGCCACTTGGCATGGCTTGAGGTCATAAGAAGCACATCTCCTGTCTTGATCCTGTGGTGCACCAGATCGGTGCAACTGTGCAGATCGGCAGAAAGCTTTGCAAATCGATATTCTCCTTCCACTCCAGTCCAACCACATCAGAGATAAACGGATGAAATACCTCATCCCTCTCAGCCCCGTGCTTACTACACAAGAAACTAGATGCAGTGACTTCCGTTGGCCAAAAAAATTCCCTGGCATGCGGCCCCTTGCACAGAATTGAAGCTTCCTTCACAATAGCAAAAGTCGTCCGGGGTTGGCACAGGCGAGCTAGCAAAGAAAGGGAGTACCACGAGTCTCGCCAGTGAAGGAGCATAAATGCGGTTCTATAGCCACCATTCACAATATTAGTCATTGATACTGGGCAGCCGAAAAATATCGCAACCGAGAGTCACAGGGACACTCGGCCGTGGCAGGTGGGCCAAGAAAAATCTCCTTGTACGTCCATCCCACCGAACTGTCTAGTACCTTTCGGCGGCACCTATGCGGCACAACACCTCTGGCAAGGCTGGAAACAGCTCTAAACACCCTCTGCTGAACAGAATTTTGTTGTAACAGGGTCAACATTTCATCCCTGATTAAAGAAGCACGTTGTCCTGTGTCCAACAATGCCAGAAATTTCTGGCCCACAATGACAGTAGTGATGAATAGAGCCACTAAATAAGCTGCGTTTAAGCTCATCTAGTGGCTCTAGGGATGAACACTGCAGGCACGCCAGCAGGACAATCTGGGTGGCTTACAGAGGGTGTCAAAATTACTTTGGTCGAACATGCTTTCCTATTTGCCTGGTGTGTTGCATACCCCAACTGCATGGGTGGGCGGGTACAGTTGTGTGGTATGCGGCCCCCTTCATTGCCACAAAAACAGTGCAGTCCAATACGGGTGCATCCACGATGGACTTCTCTTGGCACATCTCCTCCTGCCAATCGACTAACAGGGCAGTTGAGGCACTGCAGCATTGCTTGAAGTCAAATGCAATCCCTTGCGTGATCATTAGGCCAATGCTCAACACTGGCTGAGCAACATCCGTAAATGTGCGGGTCTAAAGCGCACTTGCTGATTCCCCCGCATACCTGTGGGGAAACTCCCTTCCGTGCACAGGGAGTTTGAGAGCCTCACTTGCAGGAAGAAGAAGGTGATACTCGAGACGAGCGAGTGTACATATGCTTAGCCGCAGTGGCCAGCTCCTCTGAGTTGGGAAACCAAGTTTTCACGCTAGTACTATATTCCAAAAGTAAGGTGCGACCACCTGATAACCATTTTGACTTGTTTTTCATTCAAGGCTGTCAATTCGGCAATTTGGTGAAGGTGCTTTTGGTCACGCAATAGCGTGTGTGACCAAAAGCGTGTGTACACAGTTCAAACTCGTGCTGCGTCCTACAGTGGCAGTCTATGGGGAGAAATTAACAACGGATTGTCGCCCCTGAGCTCCGCAAGCGTAATGGCTCGGGACAGGACAGCCCATGGCAGACACGACACGCGTGGCCATATCACTGTTGCCAAGCCCCATGGCTGTCCGACAGTGCATGAGAGACTCAAAGAAATTGGTTACTGTATCGTATCTTCATAACCACAGTAAACTGGAAATTTCAATTTAGCAATGGCAGTGGCAGCTTTGATGCCCCCAGGGAGGCCTGGAAAGTGCCTGACAGGGACTAATTCAAGTGCATCGCTTGATGCAGTGCTCAATGCAGTTGCATTGGGTGGAGCATCTCCGTTGGGAGCACCTATGGGTATAACGGGGTTTCACGGCCTCACGAGAAAATCCCCACATTTCAATCAACGGCTCATTGCCCGAAGGGTTGCTGACTGTCGAAAGAAATCGTATGTGCAGCCCACCGAGCTTGGTGATTGGCACCTGCAGAACCTCCACATGACTATTGAAAACTTGGGAAGCTGCCGCGTTGTTCCCAAAACCAGGTGGCACATCAGCAGAACTGCTTCTTTTGGACCGCCCAGTGCCAGTGATGGCACAGTCTAACTGAAATGACACAGAGCTGATACGCACCCTAAGGGAGGCGACGTCAGCTGTTTGGCAAAGCAGCGGTGTTTCTGTGTCAGTTCCGTACATGGCTCGCCTCCAGCTTGACTCGAGTGCAGCAGTTGGGTGTAGCATTTCCCCAAACTTCATGAGCTCTTTAGAAAACAGGCCGGCCATGGCCCAAGCGAAGCTTTTTCAGTGCAAAGTACATGCAACCTGTTGGCCACCTGCAGCGCGGTTGTTCCGCCATAAAACATATATTCTGGGGTCCCTGGAGCTCTCCCAGCATGGAGTGTATCCTCCTCACAAGTGTGGGCACTATCCTTGCATCCAGCATTAGCCCGGGGGCGGCACAGCGGGGTCTAGCCTGTAGCTGTCCAGGCACGGATTGCATGTGACCAGCTAGCGCACAGCCCGCACGGAGCGGCTTCAGCAAAGTACACTTGCCTGAATCCAGTGTACCGTTATGCACCCCCCCTCCTCCCCACCCCCCGGGTAGGCTGAGTGTCATCTTTTGTTTTGCCCCAACAGGTAAAAGATGAAACAGCCGAGTTCCTCGAAGCTCTCTTGGCAATAAGCACAGTTGAGCAAATGCTTGCATTGTTAGGCGACTCAGTTGAGGTAACTCCGGAATTCTGGAAGATTGCACATTGCTTTGCACCGCATTAGCGTTTCTTGAATTGCGGAAAGACATGGTGCTTGCTAGTAAAGCACGCAGCGTTCATGGTGCATGCAGCCGATTGCATGAGCTTATAGCGCACGAAAAGGTGGCTGCTAATGCATTAGCAAGTGCTTCCCCGCACATGGCGCCAGATAGTGTGGGACTGTGCTATCTAATACTGCTCTTGCTGCAAAAATACCCACCACTGGTTCAAGCGAGCCAAGCTGTCACGCACGGTCGGCTCTCACTGCACGTGTGGAGTCTCTGCAAGGGGATGTGTTAGTGCTTACAGAATTGTGTTTAATGAGTGGAATGCCGCAATGCAATAACAGCTCTGGTAAACACACCCTTTGGGCAAAAGAGGGTTCCTGCCAGTCAGTGTGTACTTGGCAAGCCACTTGGCTTAGCCGGGCAGCGCAGCTCTCCTTTGATGGCATGAGCCATCAGAGCACTGGACGATTGTCAGCTCCAGTGGCGGCTGGTGAAGAGCAAGCCTGACTGAGCAACCAATAGCAACTCAAATCACCTGAGGGTCAGGGCACACAAAGGAGACCGACAAAGTATGCACCATTCCCTCTCATGAGTAAGAACAGCGGCAGACACTACATAAGCGAAAGTCTAGGAACGATGAGCATGTGTATGACCTTGACGGCTGTCCAGTTCGTTCTCGTCCAGAGGACCAGTGGGAGAGACTTGTGAGAGACCAGATGGAAGCAAAAACTACGTCACACCCACATGACCCACGGGGCTACCATGCATTCACAACCCGAGTTCCCCGTAAGAGAGAGAGGTGTGCGAGGGGAAAGCCCTCACCCTACCCAGTGAGAGCTCCGGAGTGCACTGCGCTGTGCAAGAAGGGGCCAAACCTTCGATTCCCACGAGCTGTTTTGTAACTATGGGCATTTCTGAAGGCCTAGTTAGGCTTCAAACTTCGTGACTGATTGCGGTCAACTCTCTTGTCTGTTGCAGTGAACCTGTCCCTAGGGGAATACCATAGTGATACGAATTTGAGCACCTCCAAAGCACCCAGTGATGAAGACATCCCAAGGTAAGAGCATGCGCCAAAGATTTCTTGGTCTATTTCTTACCCTTCCTCCAGGCAGCAGCAGCAGCAGCAACTGCAGCAACAGCACCAATTTTCAGAGAGGAGTGCTTGCAAAAACATTCCACATCAAGCTTTGGTTTGGGAAAAAGTCTTGAAAGTAATCCTATGCGGCTACATCAAGCTGTATTGATGTACAAGTCACGTGTGAGACTTTCAACATGGAATCAGCAGTGACGAGCTGTTAAGTATGTCAGAGAATGTCAGATTTGCAGGAGTGGAACAGCTGCGCCATTTGCAGCATTGAGCGCCGAACATGTTTACCTGCACCATCCCGCACTGAACCGCGTCTGTTGTGCCAAGTTCGTTCATCAGCGCTGTCCTGCACCGCAGCGCCTGAATTGAGCAGCGAGATACAACCGCCATGATGCCCTGTGCCTGAAAACTTGGCTGAAACATCGTGTTTTCGGTTTCATCAAGGCATTTATGGTTTCGGTTTTATCGAGGCTATGGGTGGCTATGAAAGTTGGCTTTTGCTTAGCTGTAAGGCTGCAGGCACTAAGCGCCTTCTCTGCCTCCACTTTGGATTTTTTTGTGTTGCATTTGCACGGATTTGTTTGCTGATGGCTGCTGTGCCACAATCAATGGAAGATGATCAGCAGTGGGTGAAATGTTTTTGTGTCACATCGAAAACAGATAGAAAACAGAATAATAGTCACACGAAAGATTGTAGTTTATTGGAGGTCAACTTCAATTTAGTCGACCATTTTCAACGAGCATAGCTGCATGTATTGAACAAACACGGTCTTGAATGCTGTGCCCTCGCTTGTTCAGGCGGTTCGCCTTTCTTGTGTGGTAATTACTCATTTTCGCCTGCGAACTTTGGGGTTAGCTGTGCTTATGTAGAGGATGGCCCAGCATTAATTATGCCTTCTAACTAACACGCTTTCGTTACATAGTTAATGGCATACGTTCATTGACTCTCGCAATTCTGTGACGGACGAAGACAAAGGTATGTTCTGTTTCGCACGCACTGACTGAAACCGCTGTTCGATAGAGAAAATGCAAGCAAACTCCTTGTTTTACGGAATGCCGCCGTGAGTTCGCTTATACACTGCCGTTTACTGGACACAAAGTGAGGCCTGTTATCCGATCCCCTTCGACTTTGTGCATGAGGTTTACCCTTTGAACGGTCAGTGCTGCCTACCTTCTTGTTGTGCAGAAGTGCGCACCTGCTTGAAGCAGGCTGCTTCTCCCAGTTCCCATCTTGAGCTGCCCATTAACACGCCACATTTGCACAGTACACAGTAGTCGACATAGTGCTCCTAAGAATGGGCAGTAGGGTGTGCTTTATTGCGCATGCGTTTCTAACATTGGCATTGTATGCTCTGCCACTAATCAAACGCTCCCCCACTAGTTCAAACTCCAGTGAATTCAACAGATTTTCTGTCCCCTTGGACTTTAAATAATGAGATTTGACTATACATTTATTTTAAAACATACTTGTGCAACTTGAAGACAGGAAACACAAAGTAGAATATACACAAGTACTGGCAATGTGTGCTTTCCTTGTTCTTGTGTCCTGTCTTCGAGCGCTACTTTGTTTTGGAAGGAATGTACTTCAACTAGCCAATTTCCGAGTTTTTAAGCCCAAAGCATTAAATTTTGCATGAAGCACGAAGCAGGTGTCGATGACGGAAGCCGTGAACTGGATCCTTCGAAAGCATTCCATAGCATGAGGCATTCCCTAGAGCAAGCTTAAACTCGGCAGTCATTAGAGGTTGCTGTCCAAGCCAGTACACTGCAGTTGAAGGGAGCAGAAGTACGCAGCCAAACAAGTGGACACACGAGCAGCGAAATTCACCATCGTCGTCTACTCCCTTATTACATGGTGGATGGAACAAGCAGGGGCTCAAAGCATAGGAGACAGATTGAGGCAGTTCTAAAGTATCAAGGCGGACCACAGTGCACAAAACATAGGAAGTTCTTAGGTGTCCCTGGACTCTTGTTGCAATGTACTAAATATCTGTGACATTTCTGAATTTTCTGCTGCCAATGCAAGGAATATCACAATTTTTTTGTGTTTTTTTTAAATACCAGCTGGCCCATTTCTCAGCTTCGTTGTAATGTACTGTCGGGAGCAAAACTGGATTCTACGCGAGCAGTGGCTGAAACGCATTGCAGTGCCACCCTGCGAAAGCACACCTGCGGCCAAATAATGGCTGTTCTTCCTATTTTAACTGCATGCATATTGGTTTTCTCGTATGAGTTGATACGGTGTTGGTAAACTGAGAGACTGAACAGTGTCGCTTTGGCTGCACACAATGCACGTCCTTTCAAAGGTGGTCCCGATGAGACGCTGAATTTGCTTTTGCTACCTGTGGGCCCGTTAACACTCAGCTGTGGGTTTATTTTTATTATTTTTTTGCTTTCTCTAACCTTCGTTGGGATTCCCAGACAATCTGGGACTCAAGAGTAAACCAATACATGCTCGAGCCTTGTTTGAGTGAAGCGTGTTGCTTGTTTGTGATCTTGATAAGGAGTAACAAAAAAGGCACACTCGTTCACTGCAACACTCTGTGCTAATTACACAACTCAGCCTTGCTCGGTCAGAATGCTTTAAAAGCGGTGCTACACAAGCTGAGTTTGAGCAACATTGTTCAGTCCTTTTGTCTTATAACTTGAGCAAGCTGGCAAAGATGCGTGCAGTTAAAATAGGCCGCACAACCAGTGTCTCGGCAGCAGACACTCCTTCGTATGGTAGCGCTGCATTGCAATGTAATCCAGACTTTTGCTCCCAACAGTAGGTACTTAATATCCGTGACATCCCTGAATCTCTTGCAGTTGATTCATGGAGTGTCACTGCTCTTAACTATGGAAACTTTTGGTAACTAGTCTTTGCTAGGTGACAAATAACCTTTATTACACTGGCTATCAGGGTGGGGCATCTTCCTTTCCCGTTTCATTTGAAGTCAGGTTTTCTACTAGGTGCTAATGACTGTTGTGAGGTTCTGCCACTGCGTGTGGTGTGGCCTCTGTTTGTAAAGAAAGCTCCACGACTTACTGTGACTTGTCTCAGTGCATAGCCGAAAAAACATGTTTCAAAAAGCTTGAAGATATCTGCCACTGTCACGTCATGTGGTGTTCCAATAAGGGTGGTATGGGGGTATACCCAGAGTGCCAGGTATCGATTACATGAGGGGCTGTCATGTAGGAAGACAAGAGAGTGTAATGATTTTGTTCCTGCACATATTTTTCCATCCTGGGCACAGCTCTAGCTATTGGCGTGGCTATTACTCCTTTTAAGAGAACACTGAAGTGAAATTGTCACATTCTCATTTGTGGCTGAAGCACATGCACTTCGTGCAGCTAGGTGAACCTTACATTTAGGGGTACCTTAGAGCATTAGTTTATTTGTCAAGCATGGAAGATGGAACATGTACCAGGTGCCTTTTTTAATTGCCTGTCAAACTATCGCAGTAACATCGTGCTGGCTTACAACGGAGTTTCATGCTACCTTGGCTTTCCAAATTTAGATTCTCACCCGTTTCATCGTAAATACTGACCTTTGTTGATGCACAGTTTATACAAACACAGGGCGAGACAATAACAGTATCACTGATGGCCACTCCCTGAACTGTTGACATGTACGGTGGCCGCAACACCCCATATCTCTTCTTCACTAGCGTAACTCAAAGCAACAGCATATTTCTGAACCAAACTACAATGCAGCACCTTTCAAAACGAGGTTCGCATGGTCATGTGCCCTTGTTTTACAAAAAAAACAGCTATGATTGACATCTTCGGACATGAAGCGTGATGTCCTGTAATATCCTGATAGATAGATTGGCTTCTAATTCTTTTGTTATTTGAAGGTCGCTGAAATGTATGGGGATATATGTACTTTCGTTTACTTTTCTGGGGTAACAAGCAATATCCACAGATGCTTTTGCCCTATTTTATTAGTTTTGAGGCTATTCGAGGAACATCCAAATGCAGACATACAGAGGTCGACAAGCAGATTGGATCTACTTGAGGAGTCTAGGAAATGAAGAGGATTTACTTGAGGAATCTAGGGAATTAAGAGAGTGCGCAGAGAACTGCAACACAGTGCACTTTACATACGTCATTCTAAGTCATTAAAGTGGGTTGAACATATGGAGAATAGGAATATAGAGCTTGACTGGCCGTGAAAAAGAAAGGCAAGTGTCCGTGTTTGAATATCTTGACTGCTTTCACAAGGCACTGGTTAAGAATTCGAGAGCCAAGAAAAACAGTCTGTTATTTAGCCACTAGGGATTTAGAATCTGGGACGTGAAATTTGATCATATGTTGCAATGGATGATGCGTATATCTTTTATTCACTACAAAACTTAACTTTTGTGGCTAATACAATTTCCTTTCAGTGATTTTGGGCAATTGGCTTATCTGCTGCTCCATACATAAGTAGCCTTTTTGGAATAAGGCTCCGGTGGTGTCCACATGTTGGGTAATATAGGCAGAAATGATCGAGGCAATTGCGGCTAACATAAAAATGTGGGATCAAAACGTGAGTTTCAAAGCCCTTTAAATGTTTGCAGGCAGCGGTAATAGAAGGAAGAAATACTGAGACAGTTCATTGTACTGTGCAACATTTCAATCCATATTGGAATTAATTCTCTGCTTCCATTTTTAACTGGGAAAAGGTTGTACATATTTGCATAATACATCTGGTTTGCACAAATAAACTTCATTTTCATCTGGGCTTTATGGTAGTTATGATCTAGCATACGTGTGCACTTGAATGTAACGTGCATTATATTTTTATATTTTAATTGTAGCTGGTTATTCAACCAAAAAGTGCCAAGTTACAGTAAGTTTGTTTTTCCTCCTCTTTCTGGTATGTCGACGGGTCGCTAATTCAAACATGAATGACGGTAAAGGGGGCTTTGTGATCACTAAGCCTCCTTTTACCGTCATAGAAATCCTAGAAAATAGAGATCCTAAAAACAAACACCCCAGTTGGGGTTCTGGTCAGAAATTAAACAGCAAAAAGGGGCTCACTATAGTGGAATTACGCAATTAGCTGTTCAAGATAGCACGTGGAGCTAATTTCATTCACCTGCCGATGACGCCTGAAGGTGCAAATGTGTTCTCCACATCCTGTCACTGTTTACACAGGCCCACGCCCGCGGCAGGCACGTTGTTTATGTATTCTTAAGTGTAAACAAAAAATACAGTGGGCCCCTTTCTTTCTCCTTCTCGCTGCAGAGTGGCCCGATTGACGTCAGTGACGGCGCCTATTTCCTGTCCGGCGCGCGCGCTACCGGCGTTCGCTTATTTATGCTTCCCCATTTAGATAGCGGCGCCTGGCGCTGCAGTCTGGCGACGGGCATTGGCGAGGGGCTTCGTAGCCAAGCCGCGCGACGCGTAACGTGTAGTATGCGCTAGACACTTGTTATTTTAAGGATCGTCAGTCCTAGCTTCAACATCAGACAGCGGATGACACGTCTGCGGTTGCAATCGATGTCACGGTGGTCGCCATATATGGCCCGTGACGTCGTATGAGGAGTCTGGAAATGTGAATTCCTGCATTAAAAGGAGTCGTGGCATTTAGGCGCATACTTTAATTGCGAAGGAAAGTTTGCCACGAAACGCTGCGATTTCGTAAGAGCGATGACATTTCGGTACATTTTTATAGCTTGGTCGTACTAATTAATTTAACGCCCATACCTTTTGGATATATATATAGTCCACCGTATATAACTGCCATTTTTATCCAATAATGAGCACCTAAGAAAAAACTGGGCGTAATTTTTATCGCTTTGTACCTTCACCGCACCGCCTCCGCTCTAATTATGGCTGCAAAGAAATTGCTTATCGATCGTTCGCTACTGCTGCTGTATGAGTTAGTCGGTCACTGGGACTATCGAACAAAAAAAAAAACGTTTAGTCGTTTGGTGAAATTTAATCTGATCAGTCAGAGGTAAGCGCGCTTCGGTCGCTTCTACTGCCGTCGTATCTCGAGCGCGCAATAAGGAAGCGCATTGTCGCCGAGAACGAAAGCAAAACCGGGGGCCAGCTCGCCGAACAAACCCTCGTGCCGCAAGCGGCGGATAACGTGCTCACTATGGCAACCGTTCGCGGAGGCCGCGCCATCTGTGAAGCCGCGGTAGAAGCTGAACACGTGGCACTGGTTTTTGTTTGCCCGCTAGTTCCGGTTTTCTTTTGAAACATATCTTGAAAAGTGCCTTATACTCCAGCGCGTGTTAATATTCGTAGTTTATTTTAGCGGGTGGAATGCGCGCTTAATTTCTTCCGGTGCTGGTGGCGGTTTGAAATTTACGCAACGTCGGCGCGAAATACTTGACCGGTCGTCGGCCGTCCCGTCGCTTGGCCGCCCCTGCCGACCGGCCTGCGGAGGATCTCGCCGCCCTGTGTGCACCTTCGGGCTTTTTCGAAGTTCGCAGTAATTGTTCCTCGCACGTGTCCGGTGGCAGTGGTGTACACGCAGTTGTTCATGACCGTGTGTGTCCCGCGACATAGATCTGTGCCGTTTGTTGAAAGGCAGGTGCGTCGCTTCCCTACACGGCACGGCTCGAGTGATCCGCATTCTCTGGGTGTGCCGTGATTTGTTTTTATCGGCGGAATCTGAGAACTTCGACAATCGCACGCGCTGCAAAAAAAGCCTGCAGTTGGGAATTGTCGCCGCCTGTGATACTACGTCCCGGGAAGCAGCCGTCCTGTGATTGCGCGCTACCTGTGAGGCAAGTGAGCAGCGGCGTCGCGCCACGCTTACCTTTCCGGCCCCCGCCAACATCGACGACCCAACCAGTCCCGGCGGTGGACGAACGGCGTTTTGTCTCCGCCGCTCTCCTTTCTTGTTTTGTTTTATTTTTCCCGCGCGTGCTGCCGTTCTCCAAGCCCGGAATTCGGTCACGTCTGCGGTGCCGCATCTTTCGGTTGGCCTCGAATTCAGTCAGCTCGGTGGATTGGATACCGCGTGAGCGCTACGGGCCGACGTCCGGGGCGCCCCGTTTTGTTGTGAGTGTACGTGAGAGTGAAGGTGTGATGCCCTGTCGTTGGATTGACACCGCTTGAGAACGAGGAACGCTCTTCTAGCCACCCCTTCCTTGCCGTCATGGCACGGCAGCATCACGAGACAAGCAACGGTCGGGCGAAGAAATACACGACTACGCGGTCACGCTCCAAGGAGAGGCAGGCCGCCGGATCACGGTGAGTGGTGGTGACAAGACGTCCCGGCTTGAACGATTGTCGAACAGGGCACGCTCGTGGAAGCGTAACCAGCGCAGCTTTCTTAAAAAAAGGAAATATAGCGTGCGGCGCTGCTTGTGGGAAATTGTTTATCAAAGCTCCGGAAGGAGGAATGAACGTTTGTTTGCGCGTGTGCGTATATGCCGCGAGGCGAAGCGTTCCTTTTCCGCCGCTGCGACTTCAAGCCACTTATGAGGGTGGAGGTCTCGCTGGCGGCGCTGCACAGGCGTTTGGAATGCAGCCAGATTGGAATCGTTTTCCCGCTACAAGCCGTTCCCCAAAGGCCAGGGCGGCCGGGCCGGGCCGCGCGGACTTCGTGTTTTCGCACGGCATCTCTGGCCCGATGGACGACGTCGGCGCATTCTTGTCACGGGGCCAAGTTGATGCGTGGGTGATAGGAGGGACATCCCCGAAAGTGTTCGACAGGAACCGTCACCGGCGTGTTACCGTACCAAAGCCCGCCATTCCGGCCGGCGAGTTCGCGAGACTGGCTGCAGTAGAGGTGGGCGTGGGCGGTGCAGCAACGCGCGGGGTTCACACACCCTTCAAGGTCCCCCCCGTTCAAGGCGGCGCTCTACCTACGCCAGCTTCGGCCGAGGCCACCACCCGTCACAACGTGGCGTCGAGCTTGCCGCAGTGCGAATGGCTTCCAGGGTTGCGCGTGGACGTAGGGGCGCTTATTCAGGCTTTATCGGGAATCCGTAGGCTGAAGCTGTACGCAGGACGACCTGTGATTCTACCTGAGTGGATATGCGCACGGTGCTTTTGTACACGCTGTGTCGACAGTTAATAAAAAATACCATTCCTTACTACCGTGGGAGAGACTGCCGTGAAAAGGTTTTCCCAAAGTGCGGAGCAGTGCTTTGCGGGCCCTGAAAGTGACCCAAAATGTACCGCTCCACTTCAGCGAAGAAAACTAATGCGTGTAACTGTAATATATTGAATTATGCCTTAGAAAAAGCTAGGAAGCGTAAAAAAAAAAAATGCTTACAAAAATTTGTGTGTAACCTAGCGCGGCGGTACCTCGACACCACGAATCCAAGCGGTTTGTTTTTGCAACTTATGCATTATTCACGTAGGTGCGGACCGCTGATAAAATAACGATGCTGTTGTCTGGCGGCGCTTATTTTGGTGGGATTTCTTAGTTCATTCAATTTGCGCTCGTCCGTCGAAATGGTTGGTTAATTGGCAGACTAGCTGTTTAAAATGCGGGTAGACCGTTGAACTAAGTGTTGCATTTAGCGTTCGGCTTTAACACGACTTCAGCAACGTTAGTCCACGCTAGCGTGCAACGAAATAGCACCAAAACGTCCAAAGGGAACGGACCATTAATTAGCCCGTACTTGCAGGCGACATTTCTGTCACGGTTCCCGGCTGAAATAAGGGACGCACTTTGCTCCGCTGCGAGGCTAAATTAAGGCAAGCAGGTGGCGCGTGGGCGATGCAGCAGCCGCAGGCCCTCCTACTATTGTTCCACTTGTAGCGAGCCGATCGCGCAAGCGCGGCATTGAGAGCGCCGGAGATATGGGTGCGGGGCTCGCGATAAATTGCGCCCGAGCGCGCGCCATCGAGGCCGTGGGCGAACTGCACTTCACGCGAAAGACCTGGCGAACAGTACGGGTCGGAGACCTACTGTATCGATCAAGGCCGCCCTGCCTTATACGTAGGTGCGAGGAATGCGCGCTGTCCTCGCTACCGCTCTTTTAATTAACGTTTCCTGCGTATCCCCACAGTGTCTTGCGACATTGCTGCTGCTGCCGCGGTGATTAGATTTGGAATTCCAACACCCCGGTATAGGAATTAGCGGAAGCGCTGATTTCGAAAAATCTGCGTGCTTCCATTTGCTTCTTTGGGAACTAGTCTACGCCGAGAGTCGGTGATGGTCTAGCCTTACGGCGAACATCGTCATTGCCAAGTGTAGCTTCGGCGTCTAAAACATCAAAATTTGAACCCGAAAAGTTGTGGCGCGCGCATATTCAAAGTATATTGATGCAAGCAGAAGTAAAGCCACAGTCGTTAGGGGGTAGGGATCGCTATTACGCTGGTTTTTAGGCCGGAGCGAGGATCGTCAGCTATTAAGTATAATCACGTTTTTGTTCCTGGGCTAAAATTTGAGTTGTAGTGCCTTCCTGTTTCGGCGTTGCGGAGGAACGTCCAGTGGCGGTAATAAGTCGGCGGAGTGCTTCCCTTGCTAGTCTTTGCTTGTCACCGAGTTTCTAAATAAAATTAATACGAGCACGTTAATTAGGTGAACAAAAATGACAAGGAACTACGTGAATTAAAAATGAAATTTAGAAGAAAAAGAAGTCGTGACGAGACAGAACAGAACCAGCACCGGTCCTTCCCAACAGCGATTAGAGACAGCAACACTGATGCATGCTACCTTTTCTTTTACTACATGGAACTAAAAAAATCATCTCTCGCAAGACGTAGGGGCGTAGCTAGGAACAAACAAGGTCAGATTTGTGCCACATCAAATAAGGCCTTATGCATACATACAACTAACGTGACCGGGAAGGAAAATTTCACATCCGTCTCAACTGCAGCCGTACGGGTAGAGAGAAAAGCTGTACTGCAGTGGAAAACTGCCCTAGTTGGGCGGTGGTCCCGTGTTCGAATCCTAGACCAGGAGGAAATTTTCTTGAACTGCGAAGTTTCTGAGCAAGCTGTACTTTGTGGCCGTACGGCTGCAGTTGCGGTGGATGTCAAATTTTCCTCCGCAGAAATATACTCCACCTTGGGGATTTCCCCAATATATTGTCCGTTAATTAACGTGGTTCTTCCTATAGACATGCGTGCTGTGTGGCTTGAAACTCGCACGAGCGGAGAAGCCTATCGAAAGCCTTCACCCATTCGGGGGGCAGAACCACCGCTGAAATGTGCACTATGCAGCGTGGCACCATCGCTATGCACACTCATAATTCACATGCACACAGAAGTGCATTTTTTCATATAGAATATTACCTGGAAATCCCGCATAGCGAAAGGTTTTAGAAAGAGTAATGCAGTCGGGAGGCTCAAAGATTGCTGAATGATGTGCATTGTGTGTGGCAGCCACCACCACCTCGTCACTGTGAGGCACGCGTCCAGCGCCGGCAAGGCAATCTCCTAACCGAGATCTCCACCGGCGGTACGTGCGGAGAAAGATAAAAAGCTTGTAGGTTACGTCACCGCGGGAACACGCAACCATGTTCAGTACGGAAAAGGAACTGAGCTAGACAATTTCTGCAAGCTACACCAGGAAACACGGCGCTTCGACACCGCAGGAAGGCCTTATCTACACAGTTTCGTGTAGCCGCAAAATTACAGACAGTATGGAGAAGAGCATGTATTTTACCAAAAAGAAAGAAACGCCGATATTTTTTTTTTTTTTCGAACGGGCCAAGTGATGCTCACGCATCAAAACACGAAAGGTCATCCTTAAAGGTGACATGTGTGATTACCCGGCCCACTCCTTCAGCAAACCCGTCAGCCTCCATGTCAATTACGCGTCTCTTCGGGCCAGTTTGAGACCATTCTTCCACCAACACAAAACAGGGATATGAAAAGAACAGCCGCATGACGCGGTTGTTCCGCAAAGAATAATCAACGAATGAGAAACGTAGATGTCTAAGCGAGCATGACTGGATAACTGCGTAATCTCTTCTGACGGAGGTGGGTCGTAAAACTGCCGCACCACAAAGGCCAAATTCAGGAATAGGACTAAGCCATAAAATATTAAATTTTACCCTGGTGGTAATCTGTTACTAGTAAGTCGGGAGGAGCCCAGGCACGGTTAAAAGCCGCACAAGCAATACGCTGTGCGGAATTCTCAGGCTCACGGGCCCAATAATTATTCTAGTACACCCTAATTATAGTGTGCCCACCAAAAGGTGCAGTGAAATGATTCAAGCACGGTGGCACGCTCCCTCATCGAGTACAGCTGTTACGTAGTTCCTCGTAGTGGGCAGAGTTGTCGTGAAGTGTCCCCTGGTCGCAAATAGTCACGCCACCCGGAGCAGAAGACGGTTCGTTCGAGCCTCAGCTGCTTCGTAATAGGAATCTCTGGTTTCTTTCATTTGTCCGGAACGGTGTGAGCAGCTCGTTGGCAGTCCGGCACAGAACTAGCAATAGAATTATTATGAGCGGGAAAAATTACCAGGGAAGCTTTTTAGCACATAGGGGACAGAATTTATGTGAAAGGTAGGGGTGAAGTTTTATTTGTCTTCAGCATTGACAGTGGCCATACTTAAGGGGCCCTAGCACCCCCCCCCCCCCCCCCCCCCCCACCCTTTCCCGTGTTTTTTTCTTGATAACGCTGTGCCTACCGATAACTAAATCACTCCAAATGCATATCCAAGCTTGGCGTCCAAATCATACTTTGAACCGTCCTCGCGCTGATAGCGCACACACCGGCGCTTCGAAGACACGTGAAGTGTCGGTAGTTCTCGTTCTCGGGAATCAAAAATACATGAAAAGCCAGCCAATCTTTCCTTTAAAAAGTTCGACGCTGCTCTACAGCACGTGTAAGCCTTCCAGCAGTGACAAATCGACGAGGCTATTGGTGTTTCGCCGGTCGACGGGACACCATGTATAAAAAAGCCTCGCTGGGGCGTTGCGCGAGCCTAACTGTTCGAGCGTATAGATACAGCGCCCACGCTCGTCCGCTTTGGAGGGCTGCACACTTCATTTTGCGAAACAGCGGCAGGCACACCGCCGAGCTATGCGGTCTGGCTGCGCCGGCATTTCCTGGTAGACGTGTCTTCCTGTCATGCTTGATCTGCGCCCGACTGCGCGCGCGTAACTCATCGGGAACTCTGCCTGCCCGATCGAGCACGTACGCCGCAGTCTGCAATGATTCGTGGCTGGAGGGTTCGTCAGGAGTCACTGTAATGCGCATTTGTAAAATGCAGCGGATGCAATGATGTAATGGTGGTACAAGTGGTCTCTTTGGCTGAGACAGCCTAAAAGTTAGCCTTACCGTTGGTAAACTTGCCGAAAATTTGCAGTGTATATTATTGTGATGTAAAAGAAAAAAAAAATTCAGGATCCAGATGCGTGCTTGGCGGTATCTAGGCGACCGCGCATTCATTTCCTGGGCATTTCAAAACGGCGGCAGTACTTGTGGCGCCTGTAATCGCAGGAAGGCATCCTGGCATCTTCACGAAGTGAACTATGGCGTGAGTGCACCGTGTACGGCTTCCTTCGAATGGGGCTTCGTATTTGGGTAAATGTCGATGCACAGGCATTTTACGCCCGACTGAAACCAGGTTTTGATTTTTTGTTGATGAAGACGGCCGTCTGCATGATGAGGGTAACTCATTGTGCCTGTATGAATCCCGGTGAGCCTGAGTTGAACTTGTTTGGAGATAATTTGACGTTGGACGAAGGTTTTCAGAAGGGCTCCAAGAGGCGCTTAGTTTTGTTTTGTAACGTAGCAATTGCCGCAAGTATCTTCCAAGTGGAGGAGCGTATACGCTCTAACGGTAAGCGGGCAAACAATAGAAAGGTGTCCAAATACGTGCGTCCCTTACTCTTAGCCGCGGAAGTGAGTCCTACGCCCCCGAACGGCCGAAGAGGACCAGCTGCGACGAACTCAAGCGGGTTACTTGGGCCCGTTCAGCGAAAGCTCTGCAGGCATTCAATAAAGTTCTTACCGACCAACTAACCCGAAACAATAAAGCTTACTCTCGATAATCCCCCTTTGGGGAAAAAAAAAAACACGCCGCCATTTGAATGATTGAAAAAAGAAGAGAAAAAAAAGGCGGATGAGTGATTGAATGCCCTTTGCGTGAACAGCGCAGGCAGCTTCTTCGTGCCGCCACGTGCGGCTTCTTCCGCGAAGCCTCGCGTGGCCCTTCGCCTTGAGCCGGAGTCCGGCAGCTGCGGCAATTACGCGCGAGCGATATCTCTCCGCATTCCGGCGGCCTGCGCACTCGTGCCTTCCTTCCTTCACTCGCTCTGCCTGCCGGCCGCCCCCCTTTTGTGTGCGCGCCGTTGCGTCACCTCGCGCACTCGGCGCCCGAAGGAAAACGAGGGCTGGCTTCTCTCAAGGCCGCCCCTTCAGACGGCGCGGCCACTGCGATCTGCCGGGCATTCGCCGATACATTTGACTGCGCATGCCACTCCGGTGTGCGTCCTCCCCAGCTAGCGCTGTCCTTGCCAAGGGTGGATGGATGCGCCATTGTGACTGCCGCGTCACTGCTGAGCCCGAGGAGGCGGGTTCGATTCCCGGCCGCGGCGGCCGCTTTTCTGATGGAGGCGGAAAGCAAGAACGCCCGTGTGTTCGAGATTTCGGGTGCGTCAAAGATCCCCAGGAGGTCAAAATTCATTTGGAGCCCTCCACTACGGCGCGCCTCATCACCTGCGTTGCATCGGCGCGTTAAACACCACAATCAATCGGCTCCCGCGTCACGAGTCTTCTTTCTCCTGAGGACGTGTTTAGCAGGGCGTGTTAGTGAGCACGAAACGAAGTCGTACTCGTCGGAGTGTGAGGCGTATTGCAGCGGGCACGAGGAAGACACTGAGGCTGGGTCAAGGAGCAGCTCTAGGCATTGGAATAAACTTGAAATGGGAAGGCAAACTGAGGTCCGGGGAACACTTATTTTCAGAATAATTTGCATGGGTCGCCGCCCGGTAGCAACTATTGTGCGTTACAGCCCACCTACTGAGGTGGTAGCCAGCTACCACCCCCAAGCGTATCGATACGCGTGCGTTAACATAAATACCCAGAAATTGGAGGGGAGTACTGCTTCCGCGGTTGCGGATTTTGTTGTGCATGGGACGCGCAATCGAAGGCCGCGGAAGTTTGGTTCTCACCCCGGGCATATTCCCCTATGCCCCCCCACCTTGGCGTGCTTGACTGCGGGCTTTCGTCTCTCTCTCACCCGCCGCGGTGGCTCAGTGGCTAAGGCGTTGCGCTGCTGAGCACGAGGTCGCGGGTTCGATTCCCGGCCGCGGCGGCCGCTTTTCTGATGAAGGCGAAAAGCAAAAACGCCCGTGTGTACGAGATTTCGGCGCACGTTAAATATCCCCAGGTGGTCAAAATTAATCCGGAGCCCTCCACTATGGAGCGCCTCATCGCCTGCGTTGCGTCGGCGCGTTAAACCCTACAATCAATCGTCTCTCTCTCTCTCTCTCTCTCTCTCTCTCTCTCTCTCTCTCTCTCTCTCTCTCTCTCTCTCTCTCTCTCTCTCTCTCTACAGCTCCTCCCTCCCACCCCTATTTTTATGGCATGGAGATGGGATCGAAACCTGGAAGAAACCTCATCCTCTTACTCTTCATCATCAGCATTATGACGCGTACGTGTACGTACAGCGGCTCCAGCGATTTATAATGGAGCTGCTCGCACGCCACGTACTGCAGTGCAGCAAATTAAGACCTGCACAGAAGCGTGCAACGGGGATATTTGTAGTCTATAGCGATTGCCGTTGAGTGAAGCACCGAAAGAACTCTTCGAAACATATTTTTTGGGGGTGCTGGGAGACGTATCCTTGCAAACACGCAGTGTATATTCAAATCACGAGAAAAAGAAAGCTGCATGAAGCGTCGATGAGGAAACGGTACTTCTCGGAAAGCTCTCCACTAATGAACAGCCGCTTTCCTCTTTCAGCGAGAGGATTACACAAACGGAACGCTAAGTGTTACGAAACTGCGCTAAGGTAAGCCGGGATCAGCTTAGAGAGCCATCGAGGGAAATGTGACGACATGCACGCTTGTAGAAAGGAAACGTCACGGGTTAGAGAAGAACACTGGGAAATAAAATTTGGGACGAAATGAGACTTAAGTCCATGTCTGACGTTCCAGGATTTTTTTTTTCTTTCTTTTTTTGTTTTCGACAGCGGCATTAGAAGATTCTTTAAATACGGCGAAACAAAGCATTTCGTAACGAGATCACCATCCTCGCATACTTGAGACGAGAGCTAAGAGGGTTGCGTAACCGCGTGTTCCTTCTAACTGCGTGTACGTCTTCTACGTTTGTCCTTGTTTTATTGCACCCGCCGTTGTTCGCTTTCACCGCGTTCTGGGAGTGTTTGTGAAAGCCAATTTATGTTCCCAGGCACGCAGTAGCGAGAAGATTATCGCTTCTTGTTACGCGCAGCATCTCGGTGCAACTACGCCTATTTTACTTCTGGCGGCGTTTCTCGGGTTTCCTCGAGTACGTCGAGAGGGGAGTGTACGAGAACAATCGATAGCTCGCACGGGGCTTGTTTATTGCGTTTTTACGTTCGTACCTATGTCGCGTTTGCACGCACTGGCCTTTCTTGGTGCTTGCGACTGACTGGCGCCTCACCTGTCAGCGTTCCGACAAAAGGTCGCTCGCATTGTGTTGGAAATGCGACAGTTCGTTTGAGGACGCCCCCTGAGATGGAGTCGAAGATGGCGGCGGTACACGGCCGCCGAAGGCAGAGGAGGCGCGAAGTGCCGTCGCATTGTTGTCGCAGACTGCGCCGCTATTGTCTCCCGGCCAAGTGGCTGGGTGGAAGGCGAGAGGGGAGCTCGTGGAGCTCGGTAATTGCGCCGCCTCTGCTAATAGCCTTACCCCCCATAGCGCGCTTTGATGGGGCTAAGCCGTTCAGCTGCTGACCACTACGTTCTAATCCGGCTTGCGGAGGCTGTGTTTTTTAGCGGAAGGATAAGGATCTTGAGGATTGTGCGGGATATCTATCCTCACCTATGTCGCGCCTGATGGACCAGACCAGGGGCAGTGTTTGTCGAAAGTTGGTAGGCCATGCTAAGAGGTGATGGACACAAAGAATTCGACATCCAAGCTTTTCCTCTCTAGTGAGGCTGGAACATTTTATGCCAGAAAGCTGTCGAAAGCGCTCTCCATTCCGCCATCAAATAATTCGGTGACCCTTGCAGGCTGTACTGTTGCACTGAATTCGTTGTGGACCAGAAACTTTTCGCGTGGCCTAGAAACCCTTGACAAATACTGTACCTCTTCGGCACGTTCATCGCCAACCCGTTTCCTCACCAAAAACAATTGAGATCTGATCAACACTGTGTACGTTCTAACCAGTGTGCCTTGATTTGGTACACAGGCTGTAAACACTAGTATATCAACAATTACTACCACGAAGCATCCGAAAAGTCCAGCAGTGGTGCATGCGTGCAAAAATTATAAGAGCCCTGATAAGGCCGCGTATGAAGGCCGCGTTGTAAGCAAAATCTTCTCTTTTTTTCTTCAGTGCCAGAAGTTAGCTGGCCCTCGAACGCGGTTGCAGTTATTTGGTGGGTTGGAATTTCGATTATGCTGTGCACAGCTATCTTGGGGGCGAAACGTGTTTGTGCTTTTGAGGGGTGGTATTTACGCTGTGGCAATTGTATTCACGAGCCAATAATACAAAAAGAGCTGTAAAATTTTAGGATACTCGTTCTAATTAACTTATCCGGCCGCGGCGGCCGCTTTTCTTATGGAGGCGAGAAGCAAAAACGCCCGTGTGTGTGTGCGAGATTTCGGCGCACGTTAGAGATCCCCAGGTGGTCAAAATTAATCTGGAGCCCTCCACTACGGCGCGCCTCATCGCCTGCGTTGCGTCGGCGCGTTAAACCATGCGATCAATCAATCTAATTAACTTACCGGATCCAAGAAGGCTGCAAAATTGCAGGAAGTGTGGCGAGAACTCGCAATGATTAGAGGTTACTGTTCCTGTTTGACAAATACGAAGCGCTGAGTGGCGACAGCTCTGTTAACTTGAAAACAGCAAATCAATTCCCCTTCATTAAAAGAAAGATGGTTAAAATGCGAAACTTTGTCCTGTGAGTCAAAGTTCAAAATCCAAAATAGCGTAGGCGGATAGACGTAGGCTTCGTAACGCGAGGGACCCAGGGCTTCTATTCCGGCGCTGGCTACACACCGCACTAGCGCTAAAAGGCGGAACACAGAAGGAAACACACTAAAGGACGCTGTCCCTGTGTTTCGTTTTGTGTTCCGTCTTTTAGCGCCAGTACCCAGCACCCATGCACAGCAACAATGTGCCCAGCACGCATTAACCAGCTAGCCCACGTTTCCGTCCTTTAAGGAGCCATGAAGAGAAAATACAACTTCGTTTAATTTGAAAGAACTAGAATTCAGTATCTCACTCAGCTCCATTACAGCCACAAAAGATGTTTTTTTCTTTTTAACGAAAAAAAAAGCAAGCAGTATTTAAAAGCTTTCAAATTTTGCGCCACAGTGAAGTGTTATGAGCAAGAATGACGTCATGCGGGCCAACAATAAAACATAATTTTCAGTGCGTTAACTGCACGTTAGCATTCAAGTGATGCGGTCAAATGGAACTATAGAGGCCCCATTACAGACGTCCAGTCATGTGTCGTCGCGACAGGTCAGTTAGGCGGCCGCCAATCGCACAAACAAGGTTCTGTGACGTCATAGAAAAGTTGCGGGAAATTGGCTAGGGGGTCGTGACTGCTTCACACGTTTTCTTTAATATCTCCGTTATTTGCTCGAAGATTGCGATGATATTGCTATCATTGTTATCGGGACTCAGCAGTCTTCCTAATAAACCCAACTTGTATTTGTCTTCATGGCTGCTTTAATTCGGTTCCGACCACATAAGCAGATTTTCCTTCCTTCTTTCTTTTTTTTATTTTGGGGCATTCATTGTGGGTATTGCCTTTGCTGCGCTGCGTTTTGGCGTAACGATGGACGGCTCCAGAGAGACATATCGAGCTTCGCTGTAAATCGTGAAGACAGGTGGCACTGTCGCGAGCCATTTTCGTAATCCAAGACGACCCTCGGAGCATTCGGCGAAGAAAATTCCCGTACGTACGGGCGCACGTGTCACGGACAGAGCATATTCTGTGGCAGGTTGTTTTTTACCATCGCAGCCGGGAGGGTGCAGCGCCTCAGGGACAATGGCTCGTGATTTTCCCACGCCACGTCGCAAGATATGCGAGGGAAACGAGAGAGACGGAAGCTTGTCACTTATTCTCCAGGAGCTGCCGAAAAGACACCGAGGTAGTGATAGGAGGTCCATTCTTCGCGTTCCGTTACTGCTCATTCAATTGTCAACGGCGACCGGAAGTTGCGCTGACATCACCGTGCGGTGAAGTCATGGGCAGCGATTTCTTACACGCCCCTGCGTGGATCTCGATGACGCACCGTCACGGATCTCGGAGAGCTCACCGTCGTCTATTTTTTTTTTTTTAATAGTCTGGGTGTTTAATGTTTCCGTGCGTAATGTTCTGTCACGGTCGCTTCTGCCTGTTCGGCGCGCCGGCTTAAAAAGCGAGGAACTATCGCCAACTCTTTTTTTCTTCCATCGATGACGACAAGGTGACTCTCGAGAGACAACCAGGCGCAGTCAGGAGGGAACGGCACTCGCGTCGTGAGAAGGCAGCGAAGAAGTGGCGGAGGAGGAGAAGGGCTTGCGCCTCCTTTCGGCGATAGGCGAGGAGCCAGACTCTCTTGGGGTTTGGGAAGAGGAGCGTCTCGTGGGGCATTTGCCATTCCTGTCGACATTCCGAGCGAGCCGGAGCGGGGAAAAAAAGAACCGGGTGGGAGTTACGGCGAAGAAGCGGTTTTGTTTATTACGTCGTTTTGTCGGTACACCCTGTCGATCGTCTTGCGTTGACTGGACGTTGCTGCTGCTGTGTGTTCCCACGACTGGTCTGATTTGAGGCCGCTTTTCCTGGAATCAAGTCAGCGCTGGCTCAGGAAAAGAAAAACAACAGACAGGCGTCAGAAGGTATGGGCCATCGCCTCCTCTTCCTCATCCTCCTCCTCCTCTGTATCGGCAGCGTGATCTAATTTTAGGCGGCTGGTCATGCATGCCCCGCGAAGGCCCGTCCTTTGGGACTTATCCCCGAATTTTTTTTTCTTCCTTTTTTTTTTCGATGTACGATTCTTCCCTAGCGGCCGAATTTGTCTTGTCGGTTGCGTATTGATATTTACTCGGGACTTACCTAGTGAGTCCTAAGCAAATTTGGTTTCGTCTTTTTTGTATTTTTTTGGTGTTCGTCATTTTCTACTACCCACTGAACTTTGCGACAGAGCAATTGTGGCGTGTTGTTTTTCTTTTTTCTTTTCGTTTGGTTCTTGCCGAACATGCAAAGGATTCACGAAAAAAAACTGCAGTCACTTTGCTGATTACTTCCCGAATTCAAAAGAAAAAGAATGTGTACCTGCTTTTGTTGCTGCTATGTGCGCGTCCGCATACTGCGTGTGCTTCGAATCGTCCTTCCCATTTCGTTACCCTTTGGGACCTTATCGATTTAGCGGAACATGAGAAAAGTTCGCTGTCTCTTGCGTTTTGCGTCGAGGGGGTGGGTACCGTATTTGCGCGCTTGTAACGCGCACCCTTTTTTTCTTTTGCTAAGATTAGTCGAAGTTTGTGTGCACGTTATACTCTGGATCAAAGCCGATATGGGCTTCAAAGCGGCCAGCAGAACTGCCATGGAAACGAACTCCTCCCGAAACCCGATTCAAAATCTGCGCGGTAAAATCAGCGTGAAGTAATTTTTTTTTTTTTACAAATTGTTCTACGTAAACTTACCTGCGCTTTACTAGCGGGGGCGCGTTAGGATCGTGCAAGTACGCTATACAGTGGGCTTCACACCGGCTGCCCGCGCGAGATGGAAGTATGCGAGGGGGAGGGAGAGCGGTTGCATTCGGTACAAGACGTTGTTGTCGGCAATCATTTTTAGCGTGACGTCACAAACTTGGAGTGTACCAGCTAGTTCAGGCGTGGGAGTACGTTGACTGTAAAATAAATGCAGAAGCTCCCAACCAGGGAGGGATTGAGGAATGAGTGCTTACGCCGCTCCGCTATGCACCGATTTCATTTAGAGTCGGCTTCACTACTTTACAAACATGAGTGCCTGGGAAGACTAGTTTTCGGGCATCGTATAATTCGCTTGACACCGAAGGTAACAAATAACTCCGTATCCCTATATGGACCGCTGTAAACTGTGCCCTGTAATGTCGGCTTCTCGATACAGCACACGGGTGTATTGCTGGGGAAAGATATTCTTCCGAGTGAATTACAAGGAAAGTGATATGAGGGCATCGAGGCCCTGGTGAAAGTGCGACACTTCGAGAGTTCCCTCAAGACAGGTTCCCTCGTTGAGTTACACGCATAAATACATAATACATAAATACATAAATACACGCATTATGAAATAATTAAGAGCAGCATCGTTTCGGCTGGCGCGCATGCGGCTGCCGGCTCCTACAGTTAAAGGTCGGACGCCTGGGTCTTCGTCTTTTACATCCCCAACGCGCCTAGCTCGTCTCGCGGTCGGACATTTGCAGGCAAGAGCGAAGTAATGGCGTCTTTTTACGCTTTCTCAAACAGTGTTAATTATCGCCAGTTCCGTCCGTACACGGCAGGCTAAATTAAGCACAAATGGTGTAGCCTTTGCCGGTCGGTTTGCCACTCCAGTGCCCTGCCTCCTCTGCTTTCTGAGAAAGGAGCGCGACCCCGTTTGCTGTAATCTTCTCCCTCCTCCACTCGGAGCCTTTCGTGTCCATCGGTGACCTTTTCGCGTCCGTGAGCGCATTGACCACGAAGGCTTGCTGTCGCGGCGCGCCAGATAGCGGGGGCAAACTTTTAGCCGGCGAAGAGCTTCCCCTGGTCTCGCCCGCAGTCTACCCGGCCACCAGGTCTGCTCGCGCTGTTTTCTCGCATTGATCTTGCTCAAACTTGCCTGCAGACCGGGCTGTCCGGTTTTGTGCCGATAAGAAGACTGGGCCCGACGGACTGAAATCATGGTTTTTTTTTTTTCTTCTTCTTCTTCTTCCTCCACTAGTAGGCTAACCCGGGCGGACACCTCGCTGATCGGTCTTTTTGCTATTCGGCGGTTGCTTTGATTCCGCTGAACCGTGGTACTTTGCATGCGCGGTCTTGTCCCGGCCCTTCGGGATTTCTCTGTTGGCCTTTCTGCTCTGTTTCCGTTGAGATTTCGCGCGCGTTTGGAGCTACCGGGGGCTGGCTCGCTCTTCGGCGAGCGGCAGTTTATCTGTCCCCGGGCGGCCCTCGAGAATGGCGCACGCGCCGAGCCGAGCTGCTCGCGACAGTCTGTCGGGCAGCTGGATTCTGCCTCGTGGAGAACCCCGTCGCCAGTCTCGGGCGGGACGCTTCACGCCTGACGTACGGGGACACGTCGCTTCACGCATGCCTGCCTGCCTGCCTGCGCGCCCCTCGCCTGTTTATTCTGTAAACAACTTGTTTCCCTTCTCCGTCCGGTACTTCGTCTGGCCGGGCGTGCCGGTGCGTCGCGGACCCCGCCGGGATGATGCGTGTCCACCGGCGCGAGCCTCGAAAAAAGTTGCTTGTTCGACAACCAACGCTCGGAAGAAGTTGGCGTAGAACTGGCATCATTCGCTGCAGCGCGTGTCTGGGCGAAGAAGAAAAAAAAAAGCAGTATACGGTAAGGGTGGGAATGGCTGGTGTGGCTGTCTCTCGGTGCATGTGCTTTTTCAGCTGAATCCCTCCTTCATTCGCAAACGCACACATCCTCACTGTGTGTGTGTTCAAAGCACGCGTTCCGTTCCCAAAGTTCTACCCTTTTAGTTGCAACTTGAAGAACCACGCTGCACACTGCGTGTGTGCGGGGTGCTGTGTTCTTCAATCGTTGTATTTAAACAAGCAGAACTGCTGGGCTCTTCAATAGTTGTATTTGCAGAGTAGAACTTTGAGAACGGGATACGTGCCTTGAATAAGCTAGTGCACGCTTGAAAGGGCAACAGCAGCTTGCTTCTGTTGCCATTCACTGGCTGAACCGGTGGAGGCAGTGCAGCCGAACTGGCTTCCTCGGTTTGCCACTCGTGCAGCTCCCGCTGCCTGCACCACGATGTTCGGTGCATGCAAGTGCAGACTGAGTTCCGGTTTTTTTTTTCCACTCCCTCACGGGGTGCAGGCCTCGGCCACAAGTCGACGAAAAGTGCCCGTCTCTTTCTGCAAAACGGCTGCGCTTGCGACCTGAGCTGAATCGCTTTGTAGGCATGCATTTATCGGGGGTTTAATAAAGCTGACTAAATGCAGTCGTTTTTAATTTCATACGAACCAACGGGTTAAAGTTAGTGTCCGGCCTTCCTACTTTTTTTACGCTTTCCACAACCCTTCCAAAAGAGTACAGTCTAGTCCACTTATAACAACATCCAAGTGCCAAGGAAATCCCATCGTTATAACCGATAGTTGTTATAAGCGGGTTGCGAAATATAATGACAGAACAGGGCTCAAAACATTTTATTCACATGCCAGCAAGGTCGTACTACTACTAATTTGCGGAAAAGAAGTTACAGTCGGTCACCTTTGTTTGCCACGTGTGAAGCTAGCGCAAATCTTTTCCAAGAGCTTCTATAGGTGCTTCACTTAGGTGAGGTAAATGTCCTTGGCGGAAACAAAGTCCCCGGGGGCTGTGTTACGCATTGGGTCTCCTACGAAGACACTACTAAGTAGGCTGCGCAACCGAGTCGTTAGAGTCATCACTGTTGCACTTTTGGCGCACAATATAACCGGATTCAATCCTTATATCCCGTATCGCGGCACTGGAGCATTGTAATAAGCGGTTTGTTTTCCACAGAAAGAATACAAAAGTTGACGGTGACATAGCTTTTCATCGATATATCCGACATATTGTTATAAACGGTATATATCGTTATAAGTGGACTGTACTGTATTGCTTTTCCGGGCAGTCGTAATTTCCAAAATTCCACCTGAGTGGTAGGGATTGTGAGATCGTAACAATGGGGTCCTTTCCTTTCCAGTAAAACCCGTTATCGCCCGAAGGTCTCCCCGAACGTTGACGTTTATATTATAGGGTTAAACCGAATATCCCCACGAAAAGTTTACGTTTTTAGGAATATTTGTGGCCGCAAAATGGGCGCAGATTGAAACCAAATTCATCTGGCAAAGTACAAACGTGCTGAAGACAAAGCAGTGGTTCCCAATCAACATCAACTTTAAATACAGTGAACCATCTTATCTGTTACAAAATTCTGTTTACTCCGGTTTCGGCGTACACAGAGTTCCTGGAAAAAGTTGGCTCCGCCCTCTGGTGTTCGAGAATAATTTCTAAAACGCGACTGTATACGCATCGAAGAGAATTTCCAGATGCCTTTATGGCAGACTGTTTGTGTAACAAATGACACGTCGACGCTATTCATCATTGCGAATTAGAGCGGCTCGCAGTCGCTGCGTGAGCGGAAGATGAGCGGAGAAAACGTTTCTTTTTCATACAAAAGTTTATTGCTCTCATTTCGGAGCCGCCATTGCGGCGCTCTCATTTCGCTGACCGGGCACTAAAAATGCTCGTCTCCGTGTAGGGCTCCTCATTCATTAGCATACGTTCGAATCTGCCTACCGCGATGAATGCGATAGGGAGATCCGAGCGACGTATTCTATATTGTCTGCTCCTTGGAAATGAAAACAGCCGCTTATGTAATCACAAGGCGGAACAAATGACAAAAGCGAGAAGAGGCCAAACGTTCTTCGTCGGATCCTTTGATGTCTGTACATGAAAGCCCCTTGTCTGGCGAAATGTCGTTCGAAGAACTCCGTACCGGGAGGCTTGGAACCTAATCCCCCGCAGAGCGTAGCGCGTTGTTCCCCTTAGCAAAGCGCTTTCCATTTGCGCACTGGTTGGATGGAGCACACATTTTCTGCGAACGAAAAAGCGAACACTATACGGTACTAAGCCTAATGAATTCAGTGTCCGCTTTTATCTTATTCCAGGAGAAAATGAGGCACTCTTAGCCGAGCAGGCCCGCCCTTCAATTTGAACGGCTTGATCGGCTCATTCTTACAACGCGAGAAAGTTCTTTTCTCCTGTTCTTTCTTTTTTTCCGTGTCTAGACAAGTTTCGTTCGCCAGTTGCCTCGGCAGCCTTTGAAGGAGAGCGAAAAAGTGAGAGAAGACGTCTAGCGGGTACTGGCGTGGGATGCCGGAAACGCGTCTTCTTGATCAGCGCTTGAGGCCGCGGTGTTGTTGCACTTTTAGTGCTGAGGCTTTGCTCAGTCTACGAGCGCGAGTTTCTCTCTCGTTTTATCGCATATGCTACGCGTACGCGGAAAGTTGCGAGACGGGGGGAGGGGGCGCTTTTAAGCAGTGAGCGGCACTCTCAGCCTCTTCCTAAGCGAACTTCCTTGAAGTAAATGATAAAATAGAGAGGTGTGGGAGGAAGAGGGAGAGATGAGCAAATGAAAGGGGCGTGGCGCAAATGCGATCCGAGCGGGGCTTTCTTGTCGCTGCTTTTGCTTTAAATCTGGCGCAGTTTTGGTTTGCAAATGTGACTTGGACTCGCCCCATGCGAGCTAAAATATGCAGGGACGAAAGTAATCAGCTCTTGTGACGCTGTTTGTGGGAAACTGCATGCAGCGCGCGTTATAAGCAGCGCGGGAATATGCTGGCTTTGGTATTATTATTATTATTATTATTATTGCTGGTTGTGAATAATACAAGCTGGCACTGGGGTGGCTGTCTCAATCGCGAACTGATGACAGTCACCAGCGAAGGCGAGCATAAGTGGCACATCTAGGGCCATGGGAATCGCGTTTTTGTCTCTGTCGCGCATCGTTTTCGTAGGGGATTATGCGCGCTGTCACGCGCAGATTGAGCCAAACCTTAGATGCTGCCGGGGTATGTTTGCGCTCAGTACAAAACAGTCAAAAAAAGGGAAATGTTCGCTCACTACTATAGTGTTAAAAACGAAGTCAGTGTAGTTTCTTGGCGGAAGGGGGGGGGGGGGGGGGGGGAGGAGGAGAGAACAGTTTGACAGTGGGAAATCTTGCTGTCGAGGGCTACGGTTTTTAGGGATTTCTTCGCGATGGGTCGGCGCAATTATTTCGCGCGAATCGTCTAGTTTGTTTGCATGTAGAAGGGTGGAAACCATCAACCATGTTTCAAAGCTTCGCTCGAAATACCATCCCAGCAGTCCTTGTGAACTCTTCAGGCTATTTTGTTTTTGCATTGTGGACTTTAAAGCTGTGTATATATATTCGGGAAGTTCCGAACCTGGAGTGCGACCTAACACCTGTGAAAGTTGGTTTTGTCTTGTTCTACAAGCGCTCCCGCGAAGAATTCTTTACCTTCCGATGTTTATAAGAAGATGTATGTAATGTGGGGCTGTAGCGAACAAACAGGCCTTTTCTCATTTTGGGTGGTTGCTAGAGGAACCGACGCGGCCGCAGAAGAAGTATTTTCCCCCATTTCGCCAACTTGTATTGCGGTCCTCTCGGAGAAGTAAAAGAAAATGGGAAAACTAGAAAAGTTTTTACCTGCGCGCACTGCTTAGGTATAGCAGTATACGCGTCTGTGTTTGGTGGCTGCGCTTGTTTTCGAGCCCGTCATTTGTTCTAGATCGATAACGCGGAACATATTCGCCCGTAATTCTATCTCTCGTGGCCGGCGCCGCAGTGCGCATCGATTACGGGTCGGGGACGAGCTGACCTGATTAGTTTGTCGAACCTGTGCAAATAAAACGGAGCTCGCGAACGCCGGTAATGGCTTTCTAATTGCCGTACAGCAGCGCGGTTTCTTAGGAGGTATTTTCCGTGGAGTGTAGTGTATTAGATTCTGTGGTATTTCGGTATCGCGTTATACCCAACGCGTCGCTGTTTCTTAGTTCGATATTTCGGTACTCGACTTGATAATGTTTTTTAGTCCTTCATTTGCCCGTCCCGTCCTTTTCACCGTCCGTGTCTTTCGTTGCGCTAAATCTTATTTCAGTAATTTAATGAAACGCGAATCGACTGGTAGGGTGATGTGGCCTGATACGAAACCCATATGTGCTCAGTCTGCTTATCGGTTGCTTGCAATCTCTATCCGATAAGCAGACGCCTTAGCGTGTTTGTTGCCATTTGGGGCCTTTATTCTGCTGCTTACTCGCCTTTATCTGAAATTCGAAATGACAACGAAGTGGCGTGGGGTCAGGGACCGCGTATTTCAAAAGAATCAATTGAAGTCCGTACTTGTTCATTATATTTGTAATCATCACGCCTTTCAGAACGACGGCCTCTTCATTTATTATTTTATCAAACGAGGTCAGCTGAAATTTGCTCAAGTCAGGCAATTGTGCTGTGATGTATTAAAACATTATTCCAGGCGTTCAAATTAGACGTTGTTACGAATTGAATTGCTAGCTTGCGGAAGAAAAAAAAACCGCAAGTGAACGCGGCACCTCACTTCCATGCGTACCACAATTGAACTTCAACTTTATTTTTGCAAACATGTTCATCAGTTGCTGTTCTTTCGTAACCTGTAAAGCTAGCTTTTCCTCCAGGTTTTCTTTTCGTCGTAGTGCTGGCTCCGTGCGCTGCAAAACTTCAATAACTGCCAGTATTTCGTGTTCAGCGCTCATGGGCGTGGGTTGTGGCTTACTGGGAGCAGTACGCTGCGTGGTATAGCTAGCTTCACAGGCAGAAATGCGTACGTGCCAGTGTTTGTAACTCTCTTTAACGGGTGGCGGCGCTAGTCGTGAAAGGGAGCTGAAAAGCGTCGCTGGAAACGCGATATAAGTCCCCCTTTGTGTTGCCGGCGGTGAGACGAGCCCTTTGTTGTCGGAGTTCGCCTTTATGCACTCGGAGTGTGGAAACGACGCGTTCGTTACGCATTCATCGCTGGACGACCTTCGACGGACGGCGCAACTGCGCGTCGAACAGCGTGCGCGCTTTTGATTCTTGGTTTTTGTTTCTTTTCCTTAGTGAATTTTACTGCCGAATGAGGTCCGTAAGTTTTGGAAACATTTGTTTTGGCTTGTTGGCTTCGTCACGAGCTTCTGTGCATGATTTGCATAAAGCGGTAACATATACCGACAATGTAGCCAGCGTCATTTTCTTTTTCGGGCACAGTCGACGCGTATAGCGGCGTTTTCGCCGCGTATAACAAACAATAAACCGTATAAAAATCAGCCAACAACTGTTTCCTCGATCAGACACTTTCGCGAACTTTGTTTTGCCTGGGGTCCCCGGGAAGTATCATCTGCAGCTTCGACTCCAGCATTTAATTCCGGCTTTACGGACGGTCCTGCAACGGGCGCAGCATCTAATGCTGCAGGGAGCCGAAGGCACGAACCCGCGGGAATACCCAACCCACTCGGGGGGTGCGGGATTCCCGCGGTTTTATTCCGCGCTTGGGTTCGGGCTTCGGGCAGGAGCGTATAAGCCATTCTTGGCCGCTCACTTCGCTGTGTGCCTCGATCGGTCATTTGCTGCTCGGGGCTAAGCCGCGGAGGCGTGTGGAAGCGGCGGTCTGGGTGGTCGACCAAATAACCGTCTTGGTATACCGTGGCTTACGATGACTGGGGGGTTTCACGGGCAAACAAGATTAGACAAAACGGGGAGACAGTGCCTCGCCAGCATCGAGATATAGGATCCGAGGCCTAAGAGCTGCCGTACTGCGCATTCCTTCCGAACTTATCTCGGCGGGTGCCGCGACAAGCGGAATGAAGAGATATGGGACCCTGCCGAAGACCGGGGATGGACCCCAGATCAGCGGGCCCGCGGGAGCCCACGCGCCGCTTGTCCGCTGAGCCCCGTCCCCTATTAGGACTTACTCGCGGGAGAGCAAGGAGTGGGGAAATACAGATCTTGCGTCAAGCCCACGCAGTGCTGCGTGCATTGTACGAAAGCGGCGCTTTGAGGCGGGCACGGAAGGCGTGCAGAACACTGTCATGTCTCGGCAAGCGGGATTAGTGCGCGGGCACACCAGCCCTCCGCGTGGATGGTCGGAAATCCTGACTAATCGGTGTGTGTCTTCTGTATCCAACATAGTGGCAAAACGTCGCACGGCGTCCTGGGGGCGTGGTTGTGCGGTCATCTTTGAAACGCTCTGAAAAGTGCTTCGCACGACCGGCCGTTTCCAATAAGATGAATTCACAGAATACTTTGGCAAATACGTATAGTTTTATCAACGCACTAAGGTGTGCGATAACTTAGCGCTTTGCGACTTGATCGTACTTATCTTATCGGGCTGGAAACAAGTATACAGTCACGATCAATTTGAAGGTGATCGCGGGAGCATAGAACGGCGGGCCTTTGTAAACAGCATAGCGGCCTATTTCAGAACTTCGGAGATAAAACAGCGTTGCCTTCTTCCCCTCGTAGTCTCGTGCATGATACAACCCGTAACATGGCGCTGCTGTTTGTTTCTTCGCCATTCGAGCGATCACCTTCACACTGATCGCGGGCTTTGCTTTGCGCGAAGGTAATGACGTTAATTATTCCCAACTCTGACCGTTTAATGTCATTTCCTGAATGAGTGTTTTGCGTGATTCTCGCGTCGTCTGGTAATTGCGCGTGTATAGTAATTATAATCGCCATTCGTGCCGCAATTCGAGTGGCTAGTCAGACCGGACGTCCTCCGCAGTATATGCCTTCCCGAAGTAGTGCGGGCACGGACGGAAAGCTATCGCTTCTGAAAACATGAATCACATCACGATACATGAAGGCATGCACCTGATAACAACAACAATATGCGCAAGCTGTACCGCTTGCGTGCTTTTTTTTTTTTTTTTTTAAGGCACGCGTGCTATTTCAGTTGAGTCGACAGCTCTATACTTGCAACAGTTGTTTTAGCGACGCTGTTCGGGCGCAGCAGCCCCAACTCATCTTCTTCGCTGTGTTGGAGGAGCGTCTCCTCGGGAGGTGTATAAATAGCGTAAGAAGCCTCGCGCAAAGGAGCCCTTCCTTCCGAGCGAACGATGTCCGCACGGCTCAGAGAGTCCATTTTCCGGGCCAGCGCGCCTGCGGCCGCAGTGGCCGGAGATGTCTTTCGCCGGCGCTCTCTGCACGGCGGCCGGTGCGGCTGTAGGACGCGCTGTTTGTTTCGGCGTGGTGCCGTCGGCGATTACCCGGGAAGGGTGCCTGTGCGCACGTGTGTGGGCGGCGTGGCCGAACCGACTACTGTGGTCTCTGTCGCGGAGCTTCCGCGTTTATGGCTCGTTCGCAGCCGGAGTGAGTGCGCAGCTCGATTTCTCGAAGAAAAAAACCTGTCGCGCGTCCCGGCTAATCTGAAAGGAAGGTAAATGCGTCCGTGTCTCGTAGTGTCGCTCCTGATAAATAAAACGAAATGCCGCATTTGGCCTTGAGTATGAACCTAGCTGAGGAATTTACCGTTTTTTTTTTATCCCGATTTAATAGCTCCGTCTAGTATATAGTCATCTCCGGTATTTTTTCTTCTTCTTAACAATGTTAGACGCTAGGAAGTGTTTCCTTTACTAAGCTGCGCAGTAAGAAGCACGTTAGAAACGACTGAATCGGATCTCTTGAAATATTTTGTTCAACGGCTCGCCATTCAAATGATCAGTAACGAGACGAGATCAATGATTGGAATAAATTATCTCGAGTGGTGGACGATGCTGGTGTCGGCTCCACACAATGGTCGACAAAAATTATTCGTGGCAGTATATATATATATATATTATATATATATATATATATATATATATATATACTATGCTCGAGATACAAGCGGTAATGGCTTTCAGGCGCCGCCGGTATGGTGTTTACTTTTGTGTTCTCCCCGTAGTTTTCGATTTGCGTGTGTGTAGTACAGTCAGCGAACTCGAATGGCGGTTGGCAACCGCCCAAGTCCCGTCCGTGTGCCTGGACGTCGTTGATAAAATTCCGGGCAGAAAACATTCCGTTTTACGTTTTCCGCATACGTCGTGCGCTGCTTCTTCTCCGGCTTGCTTTTTTTTTCCCCATTGTTCGGGGCCGTTTCCGGCGCGGTACGCGGCGATTATTGCCCAGCGGAGAATGGCGAACGCGACAGGGCTCCGTTTGCGCCGATATCTGAGAGCCTGCATGAAGTGTAACAGCACGGCGGCCACCTATAGTAGTATGCTCCTTCTCGTCGACGGCCGCATTTGGCGGAAAATGTAGGCGCAGAGGCGCCCGCTCGAAATTGTTCCCTGCGCGGTCGAGATTAGGCGCGTAAATAGTGATTGCAATTTGATGGCGATTCCTTCGCCGCCTGGTGTTTCTTTTTCGATAAAGCACGTATACTCGGCACGGCGGCGAAGGGGTTGTTGTGCTGCGAGCGGAAAACAATTTTCACGGACGACTCGTTCGACTGTCTCTCTTTGTGGCGTTGAGCGCCGGGAGAGCAAATGTGCAACCATGTTGCGTGCATTATGTAATTGCGTGTGCGCCGCCGATTACTCGCTTCCGACAGATTAAGCTAATTATAGCAACTAATCTGCCCCGTGTCATGCGCAATTTTTGTGTGCGGGGAGCCTCAGCGCTATCCTTACTGTCCTTGTTGTTTTAATTTTTGTAACTAACGTAACTACGCCTATTATCGTTCTGCTGACGTCTCCCTCTTTTTTGCAAAATCGATCTACAGCAAGTGTCATCAGCAGTTTGTCTTTTCATCTATGGGTCCAAACTCTTTGCCTTCTATTTGCGTTTGCCGGCACACGGCATTTACGTGAGCCGTTGTGCCGATGTTAATTTATTTCCGCTACACCTCCGTGCAGTGTTCCCGCTTGCATAAGTGCGCTCCATAAGTATAGGGAGCGACAAAACTTGGAAGATGGTGCAGAACACAAGAAAAGAAAACTCCGAACAAGGTAGCGACCACGATTGTTGCCAACGTTTCAGCAAAGAGACGAAGGCAAGTAATAAAGTAATGAGGCAAAGTAATAAATAATGCCTGGTTTAATGACATTTTTTTTTCGTTTTTACTCCACGACTCCTAAAATTCCCTGCATCCATTAAATATTCCCTTTTGGACAAATTCGCAGCCGAAAATTCCCCCTAAAAGGGAAAGTTTCCCGCACGAAACATCACTGGCAGTGCTCATGCGAAGTGCACCGACTTTGCGTAAGGCCTGTAAATGCACCCCTTCCCCCTTCCCTTTTAACCGCTGCGGTGTGGCTCAGCGTCTGTGCGGCTAGGCGTGATGTCGTGTGCTCGATTTTCGCCCGCGGCGTGCGAACAAAATGTTTCGCGTAACTTTCTGGAACAAAGTTTAAATCGCGCCTTATTTTTCAACAAGGTGGACATTAGTCATTCATAGTCACGGCTGCGCTGAAAAGCATCTTCCTTTTCGGTGCGCCCACATCCTCATTTTGTGCTCCCTAAAAAAGTCTCGCGTGAGAGTACATCGTACCATTGTCTCTTTTCCCCTATCAGCTTTCTTCTCCGTCTACAAAAGAGTCGGACCTCCTTGAACCTCTTCCGCCGAAGCGCGGTGTCGGAAAAATGGATTTGCTTGCCACTGTAAAAGGCAAAGTGAAAAAGGAAGGAAGGGATGAGCGGGCTTGTGGGTAACAAATGGACACGGACGAAGCACTCCAGTCTCCTTTCGCGGTCTCTCGGCTTCTTGAACGGGGGGCTTCGGTGGCGCGTGCGTCCGATGAGTCCTCGTCGAGACCAGAGAGGAAAAAGGGGAGATAATAAATGAACAAGTTCCTTCGCCTCTCTCATCCTTTTTTTTTTTTTTTTTTTTTACTTGTTTCTCGGTGCTCTTCTTCCTGAATCCTCCCGGGACTGCAATGCCGCTAGTCGCCCGGAGCGGCCTTTTATTTCCTCTGACCGTTGGGACAGCCGCGCACGGAGTGGGGCTGTCTGTCGTGCGCTCGCGGGGGCATCCTTCGGCGGCTTCGCGTCGTCGTGGTGCGGCAATTCGCCGGGCTTCCATCCATCACGACCGCGAATTGAGAACTCACGTTTGCCACCTTCCTTGAACCTCCTCCCCCACCGCCGGTGATGGCGGAAGACTCGGCGGCGGTGATCTCGGAAGGCTTTGTAACGGTGTGTTTGTGGGTTTTCGGGTTGATATCGGACCGCTTGAAAAACAGAAACGACAGAGGCGGTTGCTCTTTCAGCTCGGATAGAAAAGACACGACGGAGCTGAGGGATTCGCGATTGTGGTTTACCGTCTTTCGTGACGGGGACGTGTGTAGCGCCTTTGAGCGCCAGCGGGGAAACATACAAAAGCGCGGTAATGAATGAGGACGCGTGGAAGCCCAGTTCTCCTGTCAGTTTTCCGCGCCCTGTTGTTTACCGCCCTCTCCGCGGCCTCCTTTTCTTTCTTTTTTTTCCCTTGTGTGTTAAGAAATGTTTGCAGGAGCATTTTGTAGCGGTCCTTTACGCGGCAGTACTCGGAACAAACGACTTGAAAGGACGAGAAAAACTTGTGTGGTGAGCTGATGCAGATTCGTACAGGCGTGCAAGCACGCCTCCGATTCGGTAATTTGCGTCAATAAGCGGGACCCGAGTGGATCTTGCTTGTCCTCTTTAACGTGCATCCACCTTTTTGCGCCTATCGCCGCAATGCGCACGTGCGCCGCTTGGTGACGTCACGTGCGTAAAAGTCAGGGTACGCATGCACATTTCATGTGGTCGACCCTCCCACTGCTTTCGTTGTAAAAAAAAAAAAAAGCGAGCACTCCTGCTATGTTTTGCGGAAAGCATTGAAAATACCCGTTGCGGTGCGATTTTTTTTCTTCTTTGTAGCTTCGTCTTAGGGGGCGCAACTCTGAATACGCAAGCAGTCTGCAATGCGGAGCTTCGTGAAGGCGTACCTAAATCGGGGAGGAGGCAAATGCATTGCTTTGGGCTCGCGAGTACGCCGTAACCGGTTACGACATAGTGAATAATTAATGGTGGCGGGGTGTATTAACCAGGAAATACGGCTTGAGCGGACGCGTATACCAGCGACGTTTGATTGCATTGAGTGGCCTCGTAAAAGCTAACACTATAACTGGGCCAAGGTGAGAACGATTCTTTGGTGCAGCTGGTGTTTTCTTTTTTTCCTTTTGACTATATTTGGTTTAGGCCCAAAACGAGAACTCCCGTCGGCAGGATGTTTCGGCGCACTTTAAAGATATCCCAACTCGACCTGGACTAATGCGTAGCGCTTCACTACGGCGCGCCTCAGCCCACGTGCATCGGCATTTGAAACCCAAAGTGGGAAAATTTCTTGCTTGTGTTCTTATTCTTGTTCAAGTTTTTTTTTTTTTTTTTTAATGTAGGGCTCTTCTTTTCTACCTGCTTGGCGATACCCCTTGTGGCGTAATCTGTTCTCGTAATGAAGCGGGGATAAACCCGCGCGGGGCGTGCGCAGTGGAGCGGCAGTACAAACTCTTTCACATTCGCGCTGACGTCAATAATTGATCCGTAAACCGTTTACGAAAGCCGATCTTGAGGCGTGCGTCGTATCAGATGGGTTGGGGCTTCGAGGAACTCCTCAAGAGGAAACGGCGTCGTGGAGCCGTCGGTCGTCGCATATGAGCGAAGAAGGCAGGCAATCGGAATTGACGGCGCCTACAAAATCTGGCCTTCTTTTTCGTGTGACGTCGCGAGTTTTCACACACGATGCTCCGCATATCGTGGACAACCAAAATAGGGATTCCTTCAACGTTTTGTTCTTGTTTGTGTCAATGTCCACCTTCTATCGCATTTGTGTGCTGCCGTGTTTGCTTTATCATCAGTTGGTGAATTTTTAACAAGAAAGTGTTTTATTCCCGGATGCACAAAGATTTCACCGACGTCATATCCGTCACGGAAGTGACGCCAGTACAACGGAGCAAGCGGCCTGTAAAGGGTGTACCCCTGTGCACAGGGTCTATTTGCAGGAAAGCAACCTTTAGTATTAAAGAGTACGCCATACCCAGGGTTGTTCGTTTTCGGGTTTTATATTTTAACACGAAAGTGTTTTCTGCCGGAATACACCAAGATTTCACTGACGTCATATCCGTCACGCAAAATGACGCCAGTACACCTTTGCAGAAGCGACCCGGCAGCAGGACGTCGCTCGCCAAGCACACCCACAAGACAGCCGCCTGCGCGCAAATCATGCTCAGCTGCAGATTTCGCTGCACATTTCACTTTCGTGTTTTACCAATGCCTAAATCAGCCACAGCTTTGTGTGTGTGTCCTTGTCGCTAGTGGTTAAACTTTCTTATTGCGGCGTCTGGCTCGTTGGTAAACACAAAGGGGGGGGGGGGGGGCGAACAACGGCGTGCTTGTATACAGCGCATGCGTGTTTGCGTCTTCTTACAGCGCGTAAAATCAGTTGCCCTCGTGCCACAAGTGAGAAACCCGCTTGGCGGAAAAGGAACGAGCTAGCCCGTGTACGTTCTTTGGCTGTAAACCCAAGGAAAGAGTTTCCAAGGCGAGTGTTACTTGGACGCTGTACACCGGAGTCCGCTTCGTGCGCTTTTGATCCGACGAAAGGCGCGGGCATTGACTCGGCGCAAGGTCTTCCGAAGGATCCGCTTATACGGCTGTTTGTCACCCAGCACCTTGGCTTCAAAATTTAGCTCCGTTTTCGCATCATCCGTATACACCTAACGTCGTTTTAAGTCAACGTGAGCGGCATTTGGCACTTGCCTTTCTTTCTTTTTTTTTTCCTTTTTTTCTCTGATATCATGGGTTTTAGGTGGCAGTGCCGTTACACCGGCTTTATATTACCGTCTTTCACGGTCCTAAACCTTTGTTTTTGTTTTGTTTTGTTTCTTGTCGAAGCCTTGGGTCGGCATTAGTGCCCCTTCTTCAATGCGGAACTACGCCTATCTCCCCCCTCCCCTCTTTTTCAGCTTGTTTTTAACAGTGTCGCTTTCTTACCCACCGTATTGTGATCCGTAGCTTCTCGGCGTGCTTCTATGCAAAACAAAGGTGGGGATTGTGGTCGGGTCGATTAAAGCATGCCTGGCACGTACCCACGCGACGGGGGACGAGCGAAATACAAAGCGGCGGAGGAGGAGGCCTCGTAAGAAGAACGCCGCCCTGTACGGCCTTTCGATCCCGGCTGTGCCCTTCTGCTTCGATTGACATATCTATCGTGTGTGGGCACTACGCACCGACAGGAGCCGCCGTAGGGCGCGCTAAGCTAAAGCTCCGCCAGATGTCGAAAGCAAACAGACGGCAAAGGACAGACCTTTGTGTTGGTGGGTGTTTATATATATATATATATATATATATATATATATATATATATATAATATATATATATATATTATATATATATATCTACTACACACACCACAAACACACTGTCGTTTTCCCGTCTTCACCGTGGAAGACTCGAATTTTTGCCGGTGTGGCCTATAGCTGTGCTCTTTTTTGTGAGTTTTCGCGCTCGAAAAAGCCTTGGTCCTCGGGTGAGTCCACTTCTGCTGCAGCTCTATTCACTTTCGCTAGACGGCTCGATTCCGAACGCGCAAGCAGCAGCAGTCTTCTCTGTTTGTCTGTGCTGCTCTGTTTTTGTCGTCGTGCGCCTCCGCTGTTGTTTGCCGTCTCTTAGCGCTATTGATTTCGCCTTTCTCCGGGGGTGACTGCGCTTTCTGCCGCTTATTTATGCAAAGTGGCCTTTTATTTCGGCGTCTGCTGCGTGCGTGCGCAGTTTACGCGGGACGAAGGGTTCGGTCGGTTGTGGGATATACCCCGCAGGCGGGTGAGTTTATACAGCCTTAAAAGAGCGGGCGCTGCTGCTTCTGCGTCGGTGCATACGTTCTTTTTGCCTCGCTTGCCGAAGAATCCGGGTCGGAATTTAACTTTCTGCTTTCCCCTTTAATTTCAGTTCGCTTTGTTGGGAATGCTCTTTGAGCGGGTCGATGTTTACGTTGCGTCAGTTTTTGGTGACTGTCAACAAATTGCAACGAAAAGCGGGGCGCGCAGTTTCTTCGGCAACGTTCTTCTATGTTGTTTAAAACACAGTGACACTTAGCGCTGACAGTTCCGTATTTCAGCTTACTTAGGCAGGATTTCCACCATACAACTGAAGTGGCGTTAAAATTTGCCCTATAGGTGTCGTTCCTTTTAGCGAAGGGAAGTTACGCCTATTTTTTATGCTCCAAGGAACTTTGTTTTTTAAGCATACTTTCGTAGCTTTGCTCCAAAAAGAGATTCAGTTCCCTTCCGTTCTGTGAAGAGAAATGACCAGCGGAGCTGCAGGCGCAGTGCAAGAAGTGCACGAAACAGCACGTTGTTTATCATTTCTGATTGGGCATAGTGTTCTAATTAATTATCGGAATGAAACCTGGGCGGACCAAGGTTTTACTGAATAGCGGACAAACGTGGGGCCGTCCGTTTCCCTCCCGTAGAAGCCCACGTGATCGCAGCAGACGGGGAGTCCACGAGATTTTCAACTCCGCTGTGAACTACGAAATTATGGAGTTGATGAAACTGGGTGTAATGTTAGAGTTGTCTTGACGGTTAATTGTCAGGTAATTTGTTTCGGAATAGTTTTGGTGAAACAAGAGTTACAGCCGCTTTCTGTACTCCGTACATAGCCATGCATTTATTGGCAGCGGACGGGAACTCTTTAACGTTCACAACTTCACTGTGGACTCATGACAAGTAAATGAAACTCGGCGTAAGGACAGAGACGTCCAGTTTTAGTATGACTTTTTTCAAGATACCTGCATTAGATTGCAGCAACAAAGCTTTCACCTGAGAGTTTGCTTAGCCGCAAGATGAAACTTTGTTGACGCCTCTTTTTTCTACATACTCTTTCGGCGCACGCAGTTTTGGTTCGAACGTAGCCGATATAACAGCTCCACTCTAAAAAAAAAAGTCTGCTCGCTATTTATGTCGCTGTACTGGGCGGCTTGTTAAGCGTTGTGGTGCGCCGCTTGACGCTCTATAGTTCGAACGCATCAATTTTGTCGAGGCGTCGTGGCGAGCACCTTGGAGCTGGAGCTATACTTGGATGATTAGTGTTCAGCTGCCTCTGCCGCTACTAAAAACAGCGCTTGCTTACCGCCGGCAAGGTGGTCCGAGCACGCTGCATGGTGTTTGTTTACGAAATGAAGACTGTGGCACGGCGGTCCGGACTAGGGCTGTTTGGATTATAAAGTTTTCTCTCTCCCGTACCAAAGCACCCCCCTTACGAGCACACTGGCGCACAGTCAACGAAGGCCTGGAAAGTCTTACGGCGAAGGCTTTTTGCACGCTCGTGACAAATTCATGTGCCACCGTGACTTGTTCTGTTCACTTCGTTGCGGTGTAACAAACTCTAGGCAGCGAGGGTAGAATACTTTTAGCAAGCCACTAAGTGGCTCGCAAAGTCCACATTACTCTCGCCTTTCGACAGGCAGAATAATAAACTGAAGAGAAGAAAAATGGTCCAGCGTCACTGACTTAACATCGCGAATGCTGATGTTAACAGCGAAACTGCCAGGCGCTCCCTAATCGCAAGGCTGAGCTTCGTAGAACTTCTCGAAGTCGGCAGATCGATTCCCGTTCGCGTCAGTTCATTTTTGAACTTGTAACGCTGCCACGTGGAGGCGCCACGAGCGGTTCTTATCCACGGCGTATTTTTTTTTTTTTTTTGTATTTGCTGTCGCAAAATCAAGCAGCCGTGTATTTTTAATTAACAGAACAATGCAAATATCACCATGTATTGATGTCTTGCCTCGGACATACTTAATGTTTTGTTTTTTCTCAACCGGTGTTGACAAGTGTAAACATTGCTTCCAGATCCAGTAGCTTAGAAAAGCTTTGACTATATAAGCGTCTCGTTCAAGGCATTCTGTTAACTTGCTGCATGTGTGCTTGGCGCGCGCTTGCTCTTCTCCTCGCTAGTATATGCTCCTCTCCACGCCGCTGCGACCGCGTTACCACATCTCGTCCCATGAAAGCCCCGACCAAGAACAGCTTCGCTGTTAAAAGGTAGCGCTGCGAAGGCTTTGGCTACTGCGTTGCACTACAGCACGCGAGGCTACAAGTTCGATTCCTGCCCTGGCGGGGTTCTTTTTGTTATACAGAGGCGTGCTTTCGGAGAAGACATATAGGATGCAAGCATTGAAGGACTCTGGTACAACGTGCTCGGGGAGGAAATGTATTAATGCTTGCAGCTCTCTTCTACCTGTCTCGCTTCGCCGCCTCGAGCAACGAGACTCCTTTGAAGACGAAAGGCGCAATCCAATTTTCTGTTGGTGCCCCTCTTCCCAAATCTTTTCTAATGTTCGCAGGAGGCTCCGGCGCTTTGCACAGCGCTCGCCTGTGGGTTTACTTCGCTGCTGCTGCGCGCCTTTGAACGCTCCTCCTCCGAGCGGGATTTTTGCTCTTCTTGTTCCCAGCCCGTCGGACGCTGCGTGCGCGCAAGCTTCTGCACTCCCCCGGTAACAAATTTCCTTAGGCGGGCGCTGACGCCGCGCATCCTGCATGGCGAACAGCAACGCGGGCGCCGGCGAGCGATGCGCCGTGGCCATTTGTTCCCAGCCAGCCGTGTGAGCCGCTGTTCCCTTTCTTCGACGGAAACAATCGTCGCGGATTTTTGCGGAATAGTTTCACTTCACCCGGCTCTCTACCTCTTCCGGTGCTTTCTTCGTTTCTCTTCCCACTCCCCCTCCCCCTCCTTTTCCCCCTGCAATCTTTTCCTCGTTCGTTGGCGCAAGGCTTTCGGTCGATCCGCAACTCTGCCGTCGCCAGTCTGCGGGGCCCATCGGCACGCACGCGCGCTTCAGGGCGTCTTCTCTCCTGCTGTGTGTTTTCTGCTCGCACATTCGACATTCGCATCCATTGTTGGTTTTTTTTTTTGTTTTTTTTTTCTAAGAGCTGTATACATGCACCGCGCATTTGGGACGTGACCTCGGCGTTGTTGCCACCGCATTCGCTGCGCAGGGAATCGAGGGCCGTCGGAGCTTTGTTTGTTTGTTTGCTGTCTCCTTTTTTTTTTTGCGGTTATTTCCTGCGTTGACGCAGCCCCGAGTGCCTTTACACCGCTTCCTGCTGTCCCGTTCGCTCGTTGCCCTGGAATCCGTCGTGCGATTTGTCGGCCGGCAACGAAAACGAATGCGCATCATCTCGTCGCGGTGTATGTACCCGTGGCGGAACTTGTCGCGCCGTTGTGGCCGGATCGAGCACCGTATCGGGAGCGAGCGAGTGCAGCGGCGCGCCGCTGCTGCTGGCCCCCAGTGTGCCGCCGATATTTATTTCTCTCTTTTTTTTTTTTTGCTTCTGGTTTGCTCCGAAACCGCATTTTTCGTTTGGTTATTACCTGCCGGCATCGGTTTCCTCCCCACAAGGGCGATCGGGGCCGCGATCGGCGGCGTGTTCACCGTAAACTAGGCCTGGGTCGGTTAAACCTGTCTTTACGACTGCTCGAGCACCTCGGGCAAGGACAGCGTCGGGAGTTCTCAATGCGGAAGCATGGAATGGCCCTTCGGGCGACAAAGCCGGCTTCGGTCGGCGTCAAAAGCCGCGAAACGGCTATGGGGAAGCGTTCTAGCGCGAGCCTAAAATCGCTAGTAGTGAGAGAAACAGAGAGAAAGAGAATACATTTTAGTGAGCTTTAGTGGCTCAGGGGGCGGTTGTGGCCGCTGGCTTGTGCCGGGCGGCGACATCGGCAGCTCTGGTGACCAAGGAGGTTTGTACCTGTAGGTCTGAGCTCCCCAGCGCCTCCTCGCCTAGTAGCGAGAGGTGGTCTTTCGCGCACATGAAGTGAGCGGAAGAACGAAGCCAAACAAGCGAACAGACAAGTAGCGAAATTCGCCCGTCGTTGTCAACTCCTATTTGCACGGCGGCAGAAGCGAGCAGCGGCACAACGCGTGCGAGACAGATCGCAGCCATTCGAAAGCGTTAAGCCGTGTAGCAAAATAAAGTGCCCCCCACCGTGTCCTCGGACTCTCTTTTTTGTTTTGTTTTTTGAGCGGATATTCTCTAACCGCTGCGACTCCCCTTGTTGAGGCTACTTGTTCGGACAGCAGATGAGGTTCCGCTATTATTATGCAGCGCTAACACGCGTCTCCTTCGTTTGCGTCCTCCCGTTTTGCATTACACCCGGCCCTACGAGGCTTTTTTTTTTTTTTTTGCTCGTGGTAAGCCGTTAGTCTGTTATGCCGACCGGAAGCCACTGTGATGCCCCAAGCGAAACAGATGAGCCGCATGCCTTATTTGCGGGCGTTCTGCGTCCAAATCCACCGGCGGCTTTCTCGCGTAACGGCGCGACTATACGGTTTCAGGGCGACGCCTGTTCGGCCGCGTTGTTTGCGACGTTCTCCGCGAACGCGAAAACAACGTTTGCCTCACGGTTACGCCGACGTCTAGCCTCAACTACGCCTTGCCGAAACCAGACGCTTTAATTATACGTGCTGTCGCGGCGAAGACGCTACCGTTGTGATGGGCCTGTCGGCACCTGGCCGTGTTATATGAGCCTGCGTTCTTCGAAGGCGCAATTTCCGACCGCACGCCGCGTATGCGCTCCACGTAGGTGCGCGCTTCTCTCGCAGTCATAACAAGACTGTTGCGCCGAGGTGGTTTCCTGGCTCTGTTACGTGAGCTGTTATTTTTTTTTTTTGTCGTTTGTCGTATGCGGAGTGCATACGCTGGGAAGCTGACGCCGCTGTAATTAAAGCGACAGGAAATTCACATTGTAGGCGGGGGGGGTTACTGCGTTGTGCTCTCTTCTTATTTTGACATTTTCGTTCTCACCTCTTCCTCGGCTTGTCGATTGATTTCGCGGGCTATTCCTAGCAGATTTTTAGCCCTAGCGAGAATAAGCGCCGTGGGACGTCTTGCTTGTCGCAATTTCACTGCATCCGCAGAAAACTGGGCGCTGCCCTACGGCATTTCCGTTTCTTCTCTCCACGTATATATAGCACCCCGCCTGCCTAGCCTTGCGGGTGTGCGCGAGCGGCAGAGCTTAGCGAAAATGAAAACAGACGAAGGTCTTAGTAATTTTTCTATGGGGCGGAGGTAAAAGAATCATCGCTTATAAGCTGATGTTGTTATTAATATCGTTGTTTTTTGTTTGATGATGGGGTTTAGCGCCGACGCTTCACAGGCGATGAGGCGCGCCGTAGTTGAGGGCTCCGGATTAATTTTGATCACCTGCAGGGGATTGACGTGCGTCGAAATCTCGAACACACGGGCGTTTTCGTTTTTCGCCTCCATCAGAAAAACGGCCGCTGCCGCCGGGAATCGAACCCGCGTCCTTGGGGCTCCGCAGCACAACGCCTTTGCCACTGCGCCACCGCTGCGGATTGCTGTTGTTGTTGGACATTTTTTAGGTGTTCCTTTTCCCTCGCGCCTCTTTTTTCATGTGTGAGCGGGGACCTTCTTTCTTTCTTCCTTGCTTTGTGCCACATCGGCAAAGCTTTAGCAATACTGGTATCTCCTCATTCGGGGCCGTGACGGGCTGTTCGTCCAGATTATTCCGATCTGTATGGCCGCGTGATCTTGGCTTTTCACAAAGTGCCCGTTTTTTCTCTCTCTAAAACGAAGGCAACACAGTTTGGAAACAGACGTGTGGGAGCTCCTTTGCCCGCTCCTTCTTTGGCACGGTGGCGCAGTGGCTCGGAGTTTGATGAGTGAGAATGCGTATATCTTTAACGGCGCGTGGGCTTTCTAGCTTTCGTTGTCAGGCGCCTGTCATTAAAAAAAAAATTCCGTGAAATGTTCTGATGCACTCGGATTCGATTCGTGGATGTGGCGGCTTTTTATTTATTTATTTTTTTTTTGCAGAGGAAATTAATCCGTAACCTTTGACTACGACTTCGCGCACTTCGATGCGTCTCCCTCCCTTCTTTTTCCCACCTTTCCAGGCATCGTAAAGGAAACGCACCGGTACGACAGTTGTCGCTGGGGTAAAGCCGACTTGCAGGCGGTCGTCAGGATTTGGACACTCTGCCCCACAGAAAAGCGGGCTTGCGCTGTTCTAATTCATAATTAGAACAGCTGCTGACCCGGAATTCAGCGATGAGTGTTCCAATTTACGTGGTTAAACGACTAGCAGAGCGACTGTAGCCATAGCCACTGCCGGATGGATGCTAGGCGGCGGCAGCCCCGCGACCTAAAATAGGCCTCGCGCGGAATTCCTGACGACTGCTGCTGCCCCGCGTGTTTGAAGAGGCCCGTGCGTGCGCTCTGCCGGTTCAGCGTCGCCGGCGGCCGCGGGGCGTCAGCGCCCGGCGGCACCGCTGGGCGCATCGCGTGGCGTGCCGCGCGGCCACCACCACCGGCAGACGAGAAAGGTTTCCGCGGGTCGGGCCAGGTCGTTGGCCCGCCGCCGTCTCTGCTGCTGCCGCTGCTGCTGCACTGGATAGCGCGCTCTCCGCGCTATCTGCACCACCACACCGCGGGGCTCCCCTCGCCCTGACCGCGGAATGTCCTCTTCCATCCCCCTCCCGTCCCGTGCGTGCCACCGTTTGTGGAGCTTCCCTCGTATAAATTGATAGGCCGTCCCCGGCCCCCGCGTTATGTGGGCTTTGTGGCGACGCATTTCGCCGCCGCGAAGCGCACCGTTTATCAAACGCCCAGTCGCGGTCGGAACTAGAGGCTGCATCCACTGTGAGTCCCCCACCAGAGCAGCCCGTCTAAATATACTGACCGGTGGAGAGGGCGGCCGGCCTTTTTGAGGCGAGCTTTTCACCGACGGCGCGAAAAGATTTCGATCTGTGGCCCGAACGATAAGTGCGTCGCGCACCGAAGCATAATAGATGCGCTTCTGTAACCCTTTCATCATCATTATCCCCAGCCTATTTACTGCCTGTATTGTCTATCAGCCTATGTCGGGGCAAAGAATTGATACGACAAATACGCGATAGAAGTGACCGGAAATCTCCCGGGGGGAAGGGGGCGATACTTAGCCACTCGATCTCCCAGTGGCCGTGGTCCTGTCTGCAGTCGACAGAAACGACGGCAACGATGACGGCGACGACAAGCGAGTTAGCCCTGGCCAATCCCCACGTGTGGGTACGCGCCAAAAAACATTGAGGACGTCATAATCATCATCATAATCATCATCATACTCCACCGCATGTGGACGCGTTCGTGCGACATGGTATAGACCGCTGGACAATGGTGTCTATTTCTGTATCTCCTAGTTGTTGCAGTAAAGGCTGTGTTTAAGTATACGTGCGGGCTCTTGTTTCTCGTTTTTATTTAACTGTTGTGGAATCTGTTGCATCGAACCGCGTCCTGTGACCTTTTTTGGCGCTTTGAGATAGGTACCTAGGGCAAGTTCAATCAGCAGGCGACGTTGACTTCCGCACTTGTTTCACTCGACCCGAAACAGCTCTCCGACACCGGTGTTGCTGGTACACCACGTAAGGCGATTCTAAGGCGAATATGTAAGATGTTTCACTGGAAAAGAGAGGGGACTTTCTGTCTTGCGCAACTTGCGCGACCTGCTCGTCGCAGCCTGAATCGTATACGAGCACATGACACTGCAATTAACGCTGGCTTCGCCGGACCACAGGCTTCAGCGTTAATTGGTGAACGGGGTATTGCGGATTTTCGCTTCCTGGTTTTCATTCAAGTTGTCTGAAAAGTTTGTGGATAGGAAGCAACTTTTCTGGAAAGATCAGACTCCCCCCGGCCCTTTCCCATTGTCACTTTGTTGCGAGTACACAAAAAATTGCCCCCAACACGCGATACCTGGTTGGGAAGCGAGGGCGAACGACTGCGCGACCCAGAACGCAATAGTTTGTGATTAGCGATTTATCATTAATCGCAGTTAATTGCAACAAAGCTTGGAGGGACTGCGTTTTTATTTTGCCGTGCAAACATGAGCCTTTCTGTTTCGCGGCGGCCGTGTGATGCTACTAGAGGGAGACAGCTACAAGGCTGTTTAGTAGAGAAAAGCAGAGACGTCTGCCGGAAGCTTGAGTTCGCCTATACGTGCTACTTTGCAGTGATGGGTAGAAGAGAAGAAAATAGAAAAACAGAATAAAAAAAGAAGTAGGACGGAAGAGAGAGAGGAAAGAGAAGAGGTTGAATGGCTTAAAAGCGGCGGCTTCGTGTTACTAGTATACTCTGTATACCTTCTTTTTGTATCCACAACCGCACTTTCCGTGGTCGTGTAGTCTTTTAGGCAGTCCAACGTCGTATAATTTATTCAGAAATTGTTACATAAAACGAGACCTACAGCCATTTCGCGTAACCGTACGCTTCCGTTGAAGCCCATGTATTATAATACACGCTGCTATAACAGTAAACGTGCATTTCCAACTTCACTGCGAACTTAATAATTACGATAAGTAAATGAAACGCGGCGTAATGTCGTCCTTGCAAACAGTCGCAGTATGCCCCCACCCCCTTTCCCTCTCAAGATGCCGACATTACACTGGAAGCTACAGAGTAACGTTCGTGAGAAAAAGGCTTGGCCGCAAAGCGTTTTCTGTCGACGGACACGGTCGAGCCGTCGGTGGCGAGCAGCGGTGCGCAGCTTCGCTTTAATAAGGGTGACAAGCTTAATTAGCGCACTAGCGAGTCTCCGTTAGCGGCCCTCTTCTCTGGGGAACGAGGGACAAAGACGTGGGTAATCCGTTTCCTTCGCCCCTGCCGCTTTCGAGTCCGTGGACGCGAGTGGGGGAGGCCGAAGAATAGCGCCCCGAGCAAGCTCAACTATCGATCGCCTTCTATTCATTACGAGACGCGCGGCCCAGTGGCTTGCTGGCTGCTAATTAAAGCTGCGCGCCGCGTATTGCCCAATAGCCGCCGGTGCGTTTTCATTCCGCCGCCGCGCACGTGCTTTCTTTTCTTTCTTTCTTCTTTCAAGGCGCCCGGCAGTCTCGCGGTTCTAGAAGTACTACACCAGACTTGGGATAACTGAATTTCGTTCCTCGCTCGGGGAAATCGAGCGAACGAAATGGGGGCCTTAATTATTAACGCTCTCAAACAACTGCCTTGCGTCAAATTTCGCGACGGCGCTCCTTGAATAAATAAGTTTCGCAATGGTTGGCAGCGAGCGCACGGTGAGAGGGGCCGTAGTGTTATTACACGGGAGCTTTGTGGAGGATCGAGTCTGTACGGTGCGTCCAGATATTGCCTCTGTTTCGTCTCGTCACCCCGAGAAGAGGGCGCTTTCTTCTGTCGCTCATTCGCGCTCAGCCGCTGAGTGTAGTTTGCGACGTGAGAGCCTGAGGCGTTGTAAGCCGGCTCAAGCCGGAGATTGCTCTCTCCCTCTCGCTTCCTCTCCGTGGTGGATTCGCCGTTGGAGCACGTATATAGGGGGCTTACATTGCTGGGCGGCTTAGGGAGAGGATGGTTTTGTCTGTGTTCCTGTCTGCGCATTTGTTTGTAGTGGTCGGGTGTACTACTACCGGTGTCTAAGCGGTCCGCAATCGCCACATCGCCGTGCTCAGTGCCAGGGCCGCGGCCTCTCTGCTTACAAACGTGCGCGGTAAAGGTTTCAGTTTCCTGCGGAGAAATCCACATTTCCTGTTCAGGCGAGACTGAAAGAAAACATTTAGACGCGAGTGTCGCAGAATGTGAAGTGCCCGTTCGAAAATAACGAAAGTACAGTCGACGACTCAAAATGATCTCCCCCCTTTTTTTTTTGCTCCGCTATAACGGTTTTATTCATACTACAACGTACTACCACATACTACTACTACAATTCACCTTGTCCGGTCGATTACCTGACTAATCTGTCCTTGTTGCCTTGCGTGTGAGTGCGTAAGTTAGGCAACAATCCTAGGCAGGTTTTTCGGCAGCGGTGAAGCTTTCTCTGGAGTCCTCGATCCCTGTTTGATCTATCCGTAACGTCCGGAACTGCCCATGATGGTATACCATCTAGAATCCTTATAAAAACTATGCTTTTATGCGCACCTGCCGTTCAGATTCCTTTAGGTTGGTGCTATCTTGTGTGCCACGGTCGTTTCTGTGTCGTGACCAAGGTCCGTGCCTGAGGTCTATTCCGCTTTTTTCCTGCTTACTAGTGTCAAGTCCCTTCTCGTCGTTCGGTGCGTACATTGCCCTGTTTCTATGCCCTGTAATTCAGTGGCGTCAAATGCCGTATGCGTAAATGGCATCGCATCGTCTGGTGCAAGCTTCATCTAGTTACCGAATTAGATCGGCTTCTCAGACTAATCACAAATAGCCCGCGTGCAGTCCTACCTAGTTGACTCCGGGTTCGCCCGAAGCTTGCCGCGCCTTCCGGGTGATGTCCGAGCTCTTATCAGGGGGCCGTGAGATGCCGCGGCGTCGTGCTGCTCTTGAAGTTCGCCTCGCTGAGATAAGGCGTTCCGGGCGTTGCGACACCGTTTCCCTGGAAGCGTCCAGCGGCACCGTCGAGTGCGTGGGTCATCGAGCCCCTCGCGAGAACGGAAGCGAGAACCAATCGACTCGCTCGTTTCTCACAGGGTTCCTGGATGGATGTGCGCGTTCTCTCGCTCTCCCTCTCTCTTCCCGTTTCTCACGACCTGCGGCGCCGTCCGCCTGCTCGCGATAACCTCCGTTTTGGGGCGGCGATAAGCGGCCGCCGGTTGTGGAGTGGCGGTGCTTCACCTCATGCATGCTCGCGTGCCCTTCTGCTTCGTACGCGTTGAAGGCAGTGCCGCGCATATACTGCCTCGCTCTTCCTTTGCTTCAGCTCGTTGCATCACTGGGGCTGCTTACGAAGGAGTCTGTGTCTCTGCCCCTCTCGAGGACGCTGCTGCTCAGAACACGCAGGCGCTCGCGACACCCAGTAGCCAAAAGCTCCAATAGCTGCGTGAGTGCTGAGTTTAGGGGTCTGACGAGAGGGGGAAAGGGTCAGGTGGTCGCATTTGTGTCAGTAGGTGCACAGAGAGAGAGGATATTCACGTTGGCCTCCTTGGTTCGTTTCATCTCTTCGCATCACGGTTCATCTTGTTAGGCTGCACCTCCCCGCTACTGTAAGCAGTATTATCAAGGTCCAGCCTCTTATGCTGGTCTTCGCTAATGTTAAGCGGTACCGCGGCTCTGCTCAGTTCGTCGTGCTCGTCATCCTGCTCTTCCGGTTGGTGGGAGCGGAATCCAATTCAGTTACCACCAAAGGACGCCATCCCTCCCTGTGTGGCAGCCATCTGGCACTGTCATGATTTCACTGTTTGGAGTTGCGTGCCCCCCCCCAAGTTCTTGAGCTTTTTTTCTGAGTTTACCTGGTGCCCGTGTTCTTTATAGTGGCGATGTTTACATAGTATAGTGCTCTTGCGTAGTGTTTGCCACCATACAGCAGCCTCCACTGCTTGGGGACTGTAATAGATGACCGGTGCCACATCATGTTTTAGAACATTATTTGCCGGCACTATAAAGGGCCAGTTCCCGCAAAGAGTTCGCGTCCGTGTGCTCTTCGTACCACCTTCCTTGTCAGTGGCGCCCACGTTCGAAATGCGCGTAGCGACCTATTTGAACTTTCCCTTCTCGGCCGTCGTCGTCGTCAGTGCGGGGCCACATTCCATGTGTGAGTGATAAGCGTCGAGAGGGCCGACTTGTTTCCCTTTGCTCGGCGAGGCGTGCCGGCGGCAGTGACGGGCCGCAGACGCGGTTGCATCGATCTCCAATCGGGCCCACATTCCCCTTGCTGCACCGGAACGAGGGAGGGCGGCGGGAGCGCCGTAATGCTGCCGAGCAGGCATTGTTTGTTTGGCACGGGTCTCGTTACACTGGCGCTGGCTGGAGCAGCGGCCAATCAGTCATTACTCTGTATGCTGCCTTTTGCACTTCCTTTTGTTCGTGTGTACGGGTGGTAGGAGGGAAGGATGTTAGGATAAAGGTTTGCTGAGCGTATACTGGCCGTTTCGTCCATGTTTCCGGGCTGCTGCTGCTGCATCGCTGTCGCGAAGCAAACAGGGACCAGATGCTGTTTTGTTTCTGTTGAGCGCTAAGCTTGTGCAAGTCAGGTTAGCGAATTGTGGATGATTGCGTTAGGGCCCACACGAAAGGGCCTAATACTGTGGTTAAGCGCGCAGGGCAGCAAACGAGCACAACTGTCAATTTAGCCCGCAAAGGGCCACGTGCGGGTCTTTTTGTTTTTGTTTTGTTTGTTTTATTTTCAGCGGTACGAAGGTTTTGTCTTATGGAAAACGTGTTTGTGTTTCTGTGTGCGGTTTCGCTAACTAACGGGCTGGCAGCATTCGCTCCTGTCCGCCCAGAGTAACATTAGGCGAATAGATGGATTCGGGCCTGGGCTGTACAGGAGCAGTTGGAAGTCTATTGGAGGAATCTTCGTCTTGCAGTGGACGTCGTAATCATCATCATCATCATTGATGTTGATGAAAACGGTGGCGTGCATTTCGATCCTGCTATTTATCAGTGCGTGTGATCACTGCGTCACTTGAGCCTGCACCGTAACTATTTTAGCCCGCTCTAAACGTCTGAATTGGGAAATGAACGGCATAAATTTGTAGCCACTCAACTGCGCCTGGATTATTGTTCCAGACTAGCTTCTACTCCATTTTGGGTTCGTTACTCAGCGTACACGGCTGTTTTCCCCCTCCGTCAGGGAACAGAACCAGCATCTGCGTGCATATATGATTGCCGTACACGCTTCGGCGATGACCTTGTCGCACGTTTGCCCGAAACCTCAATCCAGAGAAGGTCATGCTTATCTCCTCCGTACAATTACCCTTTCCTTAGAGCGCCGTCATTCTCAGAAGTGCCTGCAAAAGATTTCTGGCTGCTCTCGTCGCGGCCATCAATTACTATGTTATTTAGGATTTCCGCATCGCACCGACGTGTTCAGTAGGGCACGTTCGTTTACGTGCCTTGCGCCAGACACTGCGGTCTTGGCGAAATCGAGTCAAGCCGTGCTCGTGACTGGCTTAGCTCGGAGCCTAGGCACTATATCGGAACCTGATGGCGCATTTTCCCTTTCTCTTCTCATCGTAAGCAGCTGCTCCAGGGACTTCGAGCCTGCGACAGTGAAAGATCCGTCACCGCTAAAAGTTTTCTCAGGGAGGCGCTTTCTCACTGTCTTGCCAACAAGAATTAAAAAGAGAGAGAGATAGAGATAGTTGCGGCACTGTTTCGGAGTCAATAGCCGAGCGAGTTCGGGGCAGGAAGGGCTGTGGAATCGTTTGGCGGGGAAAAGCAGGGTAATGTCCGGAGCGTGCGTGGCCTGGCGGCAACTTGGGGCAGTGAAAGCGAGCCAGCGAAGAGGTGGAAGGAGCGAACGGAACGCCGCTCTCGAAACTCACGCCGCCCCCGGCTTTGTCACACAGGCCCGCTGCTCTATTCTGCTAAGAGTAGGCCAGCCGCCTGGCCGGCCGCACAGCTCTGGCCGGGAGAGCGAGAGAGGGTCGGGAAGGACGACGTCCGATGAGGAAGCGTCCTTTGTCTACGGGGACGCGCTGCTCTTGAGGGCTGCACGTCGACCACGTGGGAACGGCCACGCCGCGCTAACGAGATGGCACCGCACCGTTCCTCGTTCTCGCTTCGTGGCTGGGGACAACAGGCGGGAAAGGGATTGCGACTTCACTCAACGCCACCTAGAGAAACACTCTGCAGCAGTGTTTCCTCCCTCGCTGTCCTTTCGAAGCTGTAACTGCGAGTTGTCACAACGCCACCTGTAGGTGGCGTTGGTTGTCACTCTTGTATCTCAGCGTTAATTGGAGCTGCTGGCTGGGCGTGCAGCGAATGCTTTACGGCACGGCCTCTGTCGGCCACTTTGTTATTACCCCAGATCTTCATGAGGCCCCTTACTTGTCTCGCTGGCCTGCTGTCGGAATATTCGGGGAAAAAAAAACACCGCGTTGAAGAAATGGTGACCTTTTCTTTGCTTCAGCGTATTCGTGTTTATTGGAAGCTATTGCGCTCGCCGGGCCGATATGTTGCCGGAAGGAAAGGAATTGAAAGGTACTTTTGCATACGCGTGGTCTTTACGCGAGATTAGAGATCTTTCTGTCTGTGAAGTTCTATTGAGGCTTATTTGAATGACCCAGAGAGTACACGGAGCGCTTCTGCTCCGAGGCCCGCGCGAAAACAGCGCTCCTGCGCTGACGACACGTCCCCCCCACTGCGCAGGCGCGGCTTCGGAGTCTTCGCTCCTCACCACAAACCAGGGAGGTTGCACAACCTCCTTTCCACAAACAGATCTGGCCGGATTGAGCCTCCGGTGCGTCCGCATAAAAGCTACAATCGGCGGAGCCGTGTCGCCGATCCCCTTGATGCATTCGACGACGCTAAAAATATGGCGTTATCGGGGTACCCGTACGCAGGTTGCGTGCCGGAGTGGGCGGTTTTGAAACTAGTCTACATGTGCAATCGAAATGGATGAATACACGTACGCTTGGAAATTGTACTGAATGCATGTTTCTGACCGTTCTTCTCGAAACTTGGCGCTGTCATCCTTTTGCGGCCTCTTATAAGTGTGCGTTGTCTAGTTTCATTGCCTGCACATCACTCAGGAAGCATATTCCACACTTAGGGCGGAACATTACGGCATCGTGAGTCGCAGCATGAAAAAATCATCCAGCCTAACGATTACCCGTGCGTGCGTGGCTTTCATTGTATGTTTTTTTTTTCTTCAGGCAAGTAGATGGTTGTTTGACGTGAGACGACGGCGGTATTGCGAAGAGCTCTGCGCTACCTGGTTTCCGCGTCAGTTGATGGTCTGATTCCTTGCTCTGTTTCCTTCTTTCGTCTTCCTATGTTCGCGCAGAATGTTGACCACGGTCGTCGTCGTCCTATCCCGTGCTCGTTCCTTTTGTTTTCGGACAAGGAGTGGCCCGATTGCGCGCAGTGATAGAGAAGGTCGTTTCAGTGCGGACGCCGACCGGGGTCCGTCGTTACCGTTGCCCTTAACGTCGTGCCCGTCTTGTTCTCGGCGTTTCGCTCAACGTGTGGGCCGCTGTTGCTTTTTCTTGCGCGGGAAACGAGACCGCGGGCCAACTGCGTCCGTTACGGTTGCCGGTGTTGTGTGCGTGCATGGCATGCTTCGTGCGCCGGTGGTGTTTTGATGCTTATAGATAGCTCGACTATATCGAGCTTGGAGGTCCCGCTTAAAGCCGTAGAAAACGCGTGAGGGAGGCTTCTTTGGGTTCTCCCTTACCGTTATGTTCTTGGCGCAGTTTTTCGTTATAAGCGTTTGATCGTCGATTAAAGTGCGGCCGTTTTTATATAAACGGACCTGGGTGCACGTATTAGCAGACTGCTGTCAAGTGCGATTCGCAGGAATTGGTGCAGTGAACAGACGGGAAGTAACCTTTGTGACAGATTTCCGCAGGCGTAATTACTATAGTTACGTCAATGTTGTTAAAAGAAAGTAGACTTCTGATTGACATTGGAACATGTGGGTTACTGTGTTGTCTTCTGTTCATTTGACACTCGACGAGCCTGTCTACGATGAGCTAAGTTTCTTCCCTATGTTAGCCACCGATGCACTACAACGGTGGCGTCATGTATTGCAGCAGTAAAGCGGCCGTTGTACGGTATGAACCAAACCATGGATTTACTTCCTTTTCTTCGCTAAGCAACATTTGTGCTCTATGAAAAATATTTGCACTGAACTTAGCGTGAAGATCACTGTGTTCTGCAGAAGCGCTACTGAATGCCAGGGAGGAATTTATTTTGTGTTACCCGGTATCCAGAAGCTGCGACAAAGTAATTTCCCCGAAAATCAGCCGCAAAATTTTCTTCCTGCCCTCATTCGTTCGCGCAATTAAGTGGGATGACAAGAGTGCAAGAGCACGGTGTTGTTCTGGTTAATCCTCCTATGCTGTCATTTGCAGCGGTCGGGGAGGGGGGGGATGAGAGGCATTTAATTACAGCTTAAAAGGCCGTCTGCCCCTCAAAACGGGAGTGCTGTACGGTCACACGTAAAAGATAACGGCGAGAAACAAGGGGTGTCGCCTCTCTTCCCTCCCCCCGCTTTTTATTTACTTTTGTGTGTTCCTGGCTATAGAAATCCTTTGGAGAGACCTTCGCTCTGCAGTGGACACAAGCGTGATGTTGATGATGGTGATGTTACAAACTGAAACAATAACTCTACCGACAAGCACAGCCCGGGATCAGGCAAGGCGTTACGCGTTCTTCCCCTCTTTCTCTCGAGCTGGCGGACACGTTCGATTTTTACATTGTTTCCGCTCTGTTTTTCTCGGCGTCGCCCCGGTCCGTCTCGTGCCGTCCGCAGGCGAGCTCTTAACGTAGTCCGCTGCGTCCCCCCAGCGCAGTGTGCATGGTAATTAGGGCGGTTCCTCCGAGAACGTCCTCGGGCGACTCGGGCTAATGGGCGCCCCCCGTTGCCCTCTCATAGCGCGCGCGCCGCCGCCTTTGTGCGGCGATCATCTTCGCGGGGCGCCGATTTGCTGCGGCGCGAATCGGGAACGCGGGCTGACGACGAAGGGTAATACGGGAGGGAATGTGCGTAAATTGTGTTTGCATTCTGCGAATACGGCCGCGATCAGCCTCTGATGTTCGAGCAGGCCGCGCTTACTATAGCTTCTTCGTCGGTTCCTTGTTTGCTTTTTTCTTTCCAGTAAAAAACTATATATATATGGGCCGGAGAGAAAAACGAAAATAGCGCTTCCTGTATTACGTCACCCCGTCTTCCTGCTCTTTTTATATAACTTTTCAGCATACTGTTGGCTCTAAGTAATTAGTTGCTCTGAAATCAGTGCCAAAGGCTGTATGAGGTGCTGCTACGTATCTTTACGCTTTTGCGTCTTGTTTTTGAAGAAGCTGTTGCCTTAATTCTTGCTTTAGAGAGAGAGAGAATAACTTTAATGAAAACCAGCGAACAATGTGCGGTTGTTGTCTTCTTACTCTTAATAAAGCCTGGTTCATCGCGAAGGTGGTCTAGCCCAACGCACGGTTCAGGTTGCAAAAAAAAAAAAGGGGGGGGGGGGGGGGGGGTGGTACGGAGAGAGAGATCAAATGATCTAGCGTAGGCACGGCTGGCCGACACGCTGCAGCCGAGCGCCAGCGCGATTGAGCTTAGCGGGGAATCACATCTTCCCACCTCACGGTGCACGCGTGGTCATACGAGGACGCAGGGTGATTACGAAAGGGGGAAGCGGTCGCTGGCAACGTGAGAAGGGACGCGTGGCGGGTAAAAAATGCGGCAGCTCTCGGGTTCCCAGCCGCGGTTTAGTGCTGCGTTGCCACCTCATCTGAATGCTAATGGGGCCTCGGGTCAGCGCAAATACGGCCCTCGGTTGCCCGCTGGTTTTCTCCCGCCGCGCACTTGCGGGTGTTTGCTGCGCACTTGGATACGTAAGCGAGGGCTCTCAGTTTATGCGCGAGCCAGGTCCAGACTCCGCTGTGCGCAGAAGTGAAATGGGTGCAGGGGAGGAGGGCGTGGGGATAGGGTGGCGGTGCTTTGCGTGTTTTCTCCCGTTCGGGGTGCTTGCTGGACTGCTACTTCGCTGCGGTGGGTCCTCCTCGCCGCCAGTGTTGCTGATCTGTCTTCGTTATTGCGGCCCCGTGAAGACCAGAGTCACGCGTGAGCTCCGGATAAGTGCCCCTGAGATGGTCGTCGGTTCTATTTTGCTGCTGTGCGGTTGCTCTCACTCTGACCTGTTCGCTTTTTTTACCTCTCCTCTTTACACTTCTCTGCAGCTGCTTTTGTTCTCTCTCTCCTCTCTCTCCCTCGCTCTCTCTCTCTCTCTATATATATATATATATAGATATATATATATAGATATATATATATATATATATATATCTATATATATATATTCTGGGGTGAATTGTCTCCCACCTCTGCTGCTCAATTTGTCACGTGGGTCTGTCGTGCGCGTCTTCTGCGTTAAAAGCACAAGCAGCCTGATCCGGATTAATAGCCGCCGGTGGCCGACGCTAGCCGACCGCGCACAATGACTGCTCGTTCGTCATCGGTCCATCTGCTGCGTACAGCGAGCCGGCGCCCTGTTCTTTCTCCCTTGAGGAGAAATGATGCGTGACGTATGACCCGAGCGGACTTTTCGAGTTTTGCATTTTTTCCCCTTTTGTTTGTTGTTCCCCGGCATTACGAAGCCCGGTTCTGGAAAATTGACCGCAAATTGCGGTCATTGGGGCTCCTCATATTGTGCATGGAGTCAATGTTGCCCACTCTGCTCGGTCGTACCGTCATTTCGGGGAATGACTCTGGTACCGGGAGGGTGGGGAGGGCGGGGGGGTCAGTCGTTTTGCGCCATTATTAATCTGAGTCTCTATTTCTCCCTCTCACCCTCTTCCTCTTTGTCTCGCTGCTCCAAACTCGGGTTGTGTCTTGCTTAAGAAATGGCGAGACAGCAGCACGGGAAGTTCTACGCTTGGTGATTCGCTCGGTCCGCAATGTTGGCTTGCTTTTGTCACCTGTCTCGCCCACGATCCTTGAACAGCGGGTGATCGCCCCGCAGTAAATTGTCTGCGGATGTTGGAAATGGGGCGAACCCGTTAGTGCTGGATGCACTGTGTGGCCATTTGGCGATGACTTTCCTCCGCGATTATCCGATTTCGTAACCATAGTAACGGGATCCCTCCCCGTCCTGCTCCGCGTGACCCCTTGATGTGATGTCATTCCAATGACCGATTTTAGTTCTGTCTGCCGCGCAGGCTCTACGCGTGACTTTGATGCGAAAGAAGTGGCTCGCTGGTTTAATTTTTCGGAGCGCCCGTCACAGCGGCTCAGGGGGTAAGCTAGATGTTGGGCTGCTTGCTGGGCCGAAGGACGCGGGTTCGGTCCCGGCTCGAGTTTGCCGTTTTACTGATGGAGGCTAAAAACGAAAGCGCCCGCGTGTCGCGTTTTCGTCCTGCGTTAATTATTTCCAGTCGTAACAAAGTATAGGGTGCCGTTCAATCGCCTGTTGTGCGCATGCTGTCATAGTTACGCGAGCAACTATTTTCCGGCAGTATCGCACAAAAACAATTTTCGAACAGTAGCATCGCTCTTTTGGAACCTATTTAAGCTTTCAAAGCTATAATAAAGGCTAACTTTGGCTGCCGGGCACCCACATTAAACCCATCTCCCCCCGTCTTTCCTCGTTCGATCCCATTTAGCCTGCCGTTTTCGTCATGTATAAGTCGTCGCTTTCCCGCCACCCGAACTCCTTGCCGTTCTTTTCTCTCTCTCTCTCTCTCTCTCTCTCTCTCTCTCTCTCTCTCTCTCTCTCTCTCTCTCTCTCTCTCTCTCTCTCTCTCTCTCTCTCTCTCTTTGGTCCCGTCCAATTCCGTACTTGTTTTCCGGTGCGTTGCTGCTGATGCGTCCGGTATTTTTTTTTTTTTTTTTCAATTTCAAGTGTCATTGCTGCTTCTCTTTTTCTTTCCTTCCGGTATTACCAAGGGGGGAAATAATGCGAGTCGTCAGGCACAGTGTGACAACATAGTTCAGCCACGGTGTGCACAGCTCGGCCTTTCTCCTTCGCTGCTGCTGTCCACGACGACGCCTTCTCGCTCTCAGCCCGTTCGGGCGCGACAAGAATTGGCTGTGACACGTTCTCCTGGGCTTGACAAAGCGGAAGAACGCACTCCGCGTCGTCAGGACACGCCGCAGCCTTCCTCGTAGTCTATCTCTTCGGCTCATTCTTGAATTGATTGCACGTATAGTAAATTCGACTTGTGTATGTGTGTGGGCGTGCGAAGAGCCCACCGCGTCTCTGGCAGCGGACAAAATGGTGGGCGCACAATGCGTCTTATAACGTTGTTAGCGTGAGCCGCCCTCACTGTAAAATTCCGTTGCAGGGGAAAAAAGTTATTGAAAATACCCTCCCCCATCACTCCAGCCCCGCTTCTTTTTGTTTTGTTTGTTCGTCGCAGCCGCTGCTCCTGCTGCAGCTGCAGCGTTGAGTTCTTCGTCCGTTCTTGACATCTTCGCTATAAAGGGGTTAGACATCAGCTCTGCGACGTGCGGAGGGGGAATGAAGGGAATGAATTCTCGCACCCTAGGCGGGGTATCCTCGTGAGTTTCTTGGGCCCCGCATCCTATAGCGCTCGTAACTTCTCGCGACGTGTAAAAAAATTGTGATTAAAAAAGTCGAGCTGGAAAAGAGACTGGGAGGCGGAGGGAGTGGGTGCAAACGACGCTAACCACGTCTTGAAGCGCAGGCGGAGGAGCTACGAGACGCTGCAGGCGAAGAATCTGGCGCGAACCAGATGCCGTGCCTCGCGCCGCGATTTGCTTCCCTTTTTAAAAATATGGCCTCCTCCGGTCGTTCCCGGCTCTGCATTTTTCATGCGCCTTCTTCCCCCGTTCCTCTTTTTCTTTCCCCGCGTGCCGCTCATGTTTTATGCTTCCGGAGTCGTAACTGCTTAAACAAATCGCCCCTGGAGCTCCTTAAAAAGAAAACACTGCGCTCAGCAGGAAAGGAAGGGAGGGGGAGGCCGAGGAGAGATCGTGCGCGCCACCTTTTGGGCGGGCCCCTCTTCGTACGCTCCCGTTTATTTGCTTTTCCCTCCTCCTCACATACCCTTTTTTTTCTGCCTGGCTCTAAGTGAATGACTTCGTCGTGAATCTCCCGCCGCGGAGACTCACATCTCTTTCCTCTTTTCGTATCTGCGGCAGCGTTACAAACGCCTTTTCTTTTTTGTTTACGTTGCTTTTCAGTGTCTCCGGCTCTTTTTCCGCCTATTGCCTCTTCCTTGAAATGTATGCGCCGTAAACGGAGAACGTGCGCCCAGGAGCATTGTGTCCGCGTGCTTGAGAGCATAGATGTATGGCGCTTGAGTTGGAATTAATGAAAGGACACTGAGGGGAATGTTTTTAAATGCTGCTTGGCGCATCTCAATTCTCAACTCGCGTAGTCTTTTGTTTCCGCATGTAGCGGAAGTTTAGCCGTGTGACGTTTCGCGCCTTTATCATCGAAAGTTGCGTGCAGTTGTAAAAAACTGTATCAAAACGACCTACAGCTTGTCCGTCTGCGGGCATGTAACTGACCCTGGGACTGACTCGCCGTGGTGGCTTAGTTTTTATCAAACCAACAGCGCACGTACGTAGTCCTTCACGGGACAAAGGGTAGTAATCATAATTGCACACTGCTGGAGCAAGCTTCGCATCACTTCGCAAGGGTGCCCTAGCGCATCACTCAGTTTTAAAGCATCAATTTGATGAGCTGAAGCGGGGCATTAGTGGCTAAGGCGTTGTGCTGGTGAGCCCAAGGACGCGGGTTCTATCCCAGCCGTGGTGGCTGCTTTTCGGGTGGAGGCGAAAAGCGAACACGCCTCAGGTGTAGCTTCGGCGCGTTATCATGCTGCTGGTGGTCTTTGAAATTCCGCCCCAGTTGTGGGCCCGTATGCCGTCTCAGATGACGTCAACAAATGGTGCGAGGAGGATGCGCGAAGCAAAACTGCGCTTCCCTCGTTAACGAAAGGGCGACGTAAACGCTTGAATAGTGTGGAAAGAATTTTCGAACCAGCTAGACCCCTGTGAAAGCCTTGCAACTTTCACGGCATGAACTCGCAGCCGTAAGTGAGGCTATTTATTGTACACCCTTGGATCTGTTCACTGTCATAACTCTGTCCTGTGGGTGAGGCTATAAGCTTGCAGCTTTCACGGCCATATGTTTCAACTCGCGGAGTGTAATGCTAAGGGTATTCTTGTGGATGGGCCGAGTGCAATTCCCTGTCGTTCATCTCTAAGTGATTCGCGAAAGCGCCCGGCTGGGGGCTGCAGAATTTGCATGCGCGCCGTGTTTATAACGAATGCACTTGGCCGTCCCGCCCATGTGCGCGCGTGAAGGACGCTTTGCAAGGAAGCGGTCGCCTCGCGCGCGCGCGTGTCATTAGAGGCGCCGTCCACGCGTTACTGCTGCCGCTGGTCGATCGAGAATCGCGGTCAATCTCGATGCTTAGCCGGCCGCCACCCTCGGTGGTAAAATCCGCGCCCCGTTCGCGAGGCCCCCCTCGTTCCCCGAATTTCCTGCTGACGCATCGAACGGCGGCTGTGGGCGAAGTGCCGGTTTCGCACTCTGCTGACCCGAGCTCGAAACCGCTAGCTTGCACGGCGTCGTCAAAAGATCGATATATACAGATTAATGGTGTGGATGCATTTTTGTGTGCGTGGGACTTAAAAATAGAGTCGTGTGGTGCGGGAAAGCGCTTTACCAGAGATTATGTTGAACTCGGAAGGTCGTGGAGCTGAGCTTTCATATTGTAACTGGGAAAGCGCGACCATCAGCGAAGTTGCACTGAGAGCGGCCGCTGGGGCAGCCGCAGTGGTTATATTACACACTGGGGTGGTTGCTCGATGTAGCCGTGGTGTGCGTTGCGTGCGTGTGCAGGAGGGAAGCAATAGTTCTCGCATGAAGTCTGTCATAATTACAGATCCAGATCGACCTTTCCGTAGACATATAGGGATTAAGATGGGGCGGGTGTTTTGAGCGCACGAGTAGGTAGCATTACTATAGGTAGTTTTTAAGAAGTGTTTTATTCCCCGGATACACGAAGATTTCGGTGACGTCATATTCATCACAGAAGTGACGCCAGTGAAACGAAGCAAGCGGCCTGTAAAGGGTGCACCCCTGCACACAGGGTCTTCTTGCGGGGAAGCAACCTTTAGTACTAAAGAGTACGCCATAGTTAGGGTTGCTCGTTTTCGGGTTTTATATTTTAACACGACAGTGTTTTATCCGGGATACACCAAGATCTCACTGACTTCATATCTGTCACGGAAATGACGCCAGTGCACCTTTGCCGAAGTGACCCGCCGGCAGGACGTCACTCGCCAAGTACACCCACAAGGCATCCGCCCACCCGCATATCATGCTCACCTGCAGATTTCGCTCCAAATTTCGCTTTCGTGTTTAGCTGATTCCTATGACAGAGAAATCAACCGCAGTGTTTTTGTTTGGAGGGTTGGAGGCGATTTCGTATACGAACCCTTCCCTGTCTCCTTTAAACTCAGCATCGTGTGCAGCTGGGCTAGCACCTACAACACGGAGTAGAACATGTGGTGCAAGTTAATAAAGTTTCGGTAGAAGTATACTTGACTCGTCGCATTTCTCTCCCTTGTAGTGCACGCTCTGCAGCTACCGGTTTAAACCTGTCTCTGGACACGACTAGAAGAAAGAGAGGGGGCAGGCAATTGAGCGCTGTAAAACGCCGAGGCGCGTTTTACTTCTGAACGCGTCATGGCGTATCGAATTTCCGGCACTGCGCTGTTTGGCGCAAGTTCGAGAGTGGCCTAGAGATTGTCAAGACAGAGTCGACCCCGCATCGCCGCGGCTAGGGTAGAAAGGCTCGGCAGGCAACGATTATGTAAGCAGCCGTCGCATTATAAGCTCAAAATAACTGTCGGTGTAGTACGTATGCGGACTCGTACCCTGTTCCATCCAGTGGGAAATCTGCTGAAGCGGCAGAGCTGTGGTTCTCTTGTATTAGGCTCCGCTGTGTCAACGGGCGCTTGCCCGATTACCTTCAGTGCCGTCGCCGCGCAAATTCCACGGTTCACGCAAAGGAATCCGCAGCTAACGTCAGCGGCGGGAGGCTCCCTCCCCCAGCGGGTGGGAGAGGAGCCCGCGCGGCGAGACCACTGCGTCCTCTATCGGTGGGTCTGAGAACCGGCTTCAACCCCTGCGTGACGCCCGACGTACAGCAGACGGACGAAAAGACTCGATCTAAACAGCTCCGGTGCACTTCGTTCGTATACTCGTCTTTGGCACTATCCGTACTCTATTCCTCCGCGTTCAGCCATCGGAAGTGTATCGTTTGCCGCTGTGGCTGACGTAGTTCATGCGGAACGCTCTCGAACCGCGGGGGCCTCTTGTTTACTCAGACGCCCGCGCAGCCCCTCCCGCGCGGGAACCGAGGCCGTTCCGCAGGTAGCGCGGGGTTCTTTCTTCTTCCTTTGCTTGAACAGCCGGTAGCGGCGGAGGCATTGTGCGCACGTTTGGCACCAATTCCTATTTTCCGTCGTTCTTTTTTTTTTTTTTTTTTCGTCTCTTAGCGCTCCGTTTTATGTGCGTGCGAGGCGGTAGATCGGCAGTCGGTGGTAAGTGCGCGTAAGTCAGCAATCGATTCTTCCGCATTTCGGCTGAAACGCGCCTGCTTAATTCCCGGGCACGCGACTTTTTTGCATTCCGCCTAGTGTAGTTCCGTACAGTACAGCGCTACGTTACACGGCGTTGGCTCCTTGTGGCTCGTAGGTGGCTCATTTCACGCCAAACGTCCCGGGTCTGGCGCTCGGCCTTCTCCAATTTTTCTGAAAAAAAAAAAAAAACATTCTTGATTACCGTGTTCTCGAAAAGCCGTGGCTGTAATATTGCGCGCGGGATTTTTTTTTTTTTTTTTTCGCGCTACAGCCCTTGAAAGAGGCGGTGCTTGTGAAAGCTACGTCAAGTTTGTATATATATCTAAAATATTCTGGATTAGATGGAAACCTAAAACTGTAGTTGTGGCACATGTGTTTCCTGGTCTCTTCTGTCAATTCAAATGCGATGTCGTTAGAAAATACTTGACCCCTGTTTTTGGTGAACAAGTGCAAGTGAAATGGCGTAATTTCAACGATATTTTTGAAATATCTTCCGCAAGCTGGCGCGAACGGAAAACAAATTGCAAGTGAGGCTACTTGGTCTACTTCGTTATAGAAATATTTTTACAGCCGCCATAAATTCGTTTTGTAAAAATAAATTTCAAATCCTAGAAAAAGGCACTTTTCTCGTACATTCGGACGCAAATTTTGCGCTTTCGAATCGCAGTGAAATACGTGCGATATATGTCGTTGAGCTCATTTTGTTGTAGCTTAACGTACAAAATATCAGAATAGACAATTTCGTCTTAAGCGACAAAAAATTTTCGAAGTTTCGTTCTTTCGCTTTTTGTGTTACGCTGCCTCCTGTGGTTGCGTCACTGCCAACACTCACACCTCTGTTCATTTTAGGCATGCGGCGAGTTTTCAGGATCCGAGAAGATTCCTGCGCTTCACCAAGTGCGGCTGTCGCATCCCTATATGAAAATAAATGAAACAGTTTCCTTTTCTCTAGGTGTCACGTATCAAGGCGCAAAAGCACTGCCCGCATCTTTTATAGGAATTCCAAGGGCGGTTTTCTCCCCACAGCCGACTTCTCGGACGTTGCCGCCGCAGTCATTCGCTCCCCAATCCAGTTTATTCTGCAGGGACTTCGTCCCGCCTGCCCTCCCGCTACCGTTGACTTTATAGTTTGCTCGCGAAGCTGCAGCTCACGAATATCGAAGCCTGTGCACGCAACTATCCGTCACGCCTGCGCGGCGCAAGTTCGGGCTACGCCCGCGCCACTGGCGGAAAGGGCTTCTGCTAGCTGCTGGGCGAGCGGCAGGTAATGCGCGTCGCGGAGATTCAGTAGTCACGAAGCCGAAGCTGCTTTTGTGCTGCCGGATTTCCTTTTTTTTTTGGTTCTATGTTTCGCCACGTTGCGCGTTTTCCATTTTGCCTTGGGGACGCTGCGATCACATACGGCTAGCGGTAGTGCGCGATACACGCGCGCAAAAACTTCGTTTGCGCTGGGCCCGAGCTTCGCCCGCGGCGGGTCGCTTTGATGGAAACGCGCGCTTGCGTGTTGGCGCTTTGAAGGCGGCTTCGTCGCCGCTGCCGAAGAATATTTCTCCGCTCCATTTCCCCCCCGTGCTCTTTTTTTCTCTCAATGTTTGTGTTAGCTTTGGTCTGCTCGAGAAAAATGAGACGATGAGAGAACTAGAAGAGGAACTTCGTTTTTTTTTTTTGTTTTTAATCGTCAGATGGTGTGATTTACTGTTAATGCCTGCAGGCGCGGGCTTCTGGTGGCTCGTTATCCTGCCTTACACGAGGAGTAACTCCGAATTCTTCGAAAACGTGCACTTACTAGATGAGCGGGCTTTTTCTTCCTTCTGTACTGTTTGATTAGGAGATGGAAGAGCGTTAATGCTGCTAAGGTAATTAAAGCACGTCCTGGGATGGGAGCGTGCGATTTAATATCTGTGCTTGAGAAGTGGGTTTGGAGTTATAAGAGTGCATTGCTTGCGCACCGGGTAATGGAGTTCCCCGCTGCTAGAAGGTAACAAGTATGCATCAAACTTTCAATCATCGCTTACGAGTAGCTGCTGCCGAGTTGTCTTAGCGGTCGATGCTTTTTTTTTTTTTTTTTCATTTCTTTGCAGTCAACGTTGTACCTCTTGCGGGACCTGTAACAACACACTGCGCTAGTAGATGTTCCGAAATTCAGTTACGACGTCGTTTCCGCGTGCAATGAGGGTTATAGCTGATATAACGGCATATTTAGCATTGACGTAACCCGATTTTTTTCTTGAGAGAGAGAGAGAGAGAAGGGGAGGGAGGGGTTTACACCCACGGGAGTTCATCCACTCCTAAGCAGGTAAATGAATCAAGCTAGGCTGTGGTCGATATACGCTACCGCCTACAAGCCTCCTCGTGGCGTCTATGAACACTGCAATTTGCGTTGAAAAATCCATGCAATAATCTAAATGGTAACGGCGGAAAGAAATGACGCATAAATTTAGAAAGAGGCTGGCGCCCTGTTAATCACGACCGCGCTATAAACGGCCACAGCAGTATGTGCAGGTAAGAAAAACTTTATTGCCGGCTGCGTCAGCCATCTAAACCGTTCCGTCGACCTTTCGCTCGGCGTTTCACGACTGCCCTTTCGAGCTACGCACAGCGTTCATGTCGTAAAGACTTGGAGGGGAAAAAAGTTGCGGTGGTTCGCGAACACTGAACAACATTGCACAACGCGTTCGGCCTCTAATTGGGTATCGTTCTCGCACTGCGTTAGAAGCGAAGGTGGCGTCACATGTCTCGTCTCGCTTCAAATGACTTATATGGCGTGTTTTCTGTTTGATCTTTGTCGGTGTCGCTGCTGCTGCTGCTGCTACCAGTCACAAGTATTAAACATGTGAAATGTAACATTGACACAACCGAGGAGAGGGTGGCGTTTGCCGTCTCTGTCGTTGCCGGAACGCTGCAGCTGCACGCTCAATTCGTGGTCGCGAACTCATAGGTTCAGTGCGACCACTGTGAGCGCAGTCAATTCTTCCAGCGCATAACCTCTCCCTTCCCCACCTGTCTTGACCACGCAGGGAGCCGCGCAAGGTAGTGCTGGCCAAGGGTCCCACGGGGCTGGGATTCAACATCGTGGGCGGCGAGGATGGCGAGGGCATCTTCATCTCCTTCATCCTGGCCGGGGCACCCGCCGACGCAAGCGGGGAGCTGCGGCGCGGAGACCAGATACTCTCTGTGAGTCACCCCCTTCTCCCCACCCCAGGCACTGTGTCCCACGGCCGTTTAGCGCGAACGTGACATTTCGGGGCAGTCCGCGGCTGTGTGTGTGTGCTCACTGCTGAAGTCGTTCCTCAGCCGTCAGCGCACGAAGCGTTTGGTGGAAGAGGAGGGGAGGGGTAATTCCCACCAACGCGGGCGCGGACTCCCCAAAGTAGAAAGGGGGGCATTTATATCATGCAAAGGGAAAAACGCTCCTTGCCTCCGTCGCGGCACCCGAAGTCGCGTACATTTTATTACACCCGCGGGATTCGCTGCCGTAAATTAAAACTCCCCCAGTGCCGGCCGGAAGCGTGTCGCGCATATGTGCACCCCGAGGAAGCGCCGTTTAGCGGCCACGTTTTCCTTTCCGGTCGACTGCCGCTGTCTGAACACAGATTGAAAGCGCGCGGTTTTATTATGCTCCCGCGGCCGTCTCCTGGCGACCCTCCCGTTCAGCGGGGGGCCGTTGCAAAATCTCCAGAGTGAGTTGTCAGGTTACCCTGGGTTAACGCCAGTCACGTGGCGTCTTGCGAGTATGCCTACGAACGCTCGGTGTGACGTTGCGTGCGTGTCGCTCTCCTCGCACGAGTGTACGAGTGGCGTCCACGAATCTCGCATTGCGCGCATGCAGGTGAACGGCGTAGACCTGCGGCACGCGACGCACGAGCAGGCGGCGGCTGCCCTCAAGGGGGCCGGTCACACGGTCACCATGGTGGTTCAGTACAGGCCCGATGGTGAGTAGCAGTGCGCCACCTTTCTTCTTTTTGCAGCGAGAACACGGCTCGTACCGTCCATCTGACCTTCAAGCTGAGCGAAGGTCAAGCCTGGTCCTCGAGCGCTTGCCGAGTGAAAGTCTCCATGCTCGATCGCTCCGTGGGGAGGGAGGGGGGAGGGGAATCAAAAAACGATACAACGAGGCGTTGGCCGCAACCAAGTTCAGTGCACGCTTTCGGCGCAGATACCGAGCTATCGCGCGACAAACTTGCTTACGTCGTTTTCAACCGCAGTAAAATTATTTCGAGTGTCTAAGCCACACCTCTGCGTGCGTTGTCAGTCAGAACTTATCCGCGGCGATCGTTGAAAATGCATTTGACGCCAGCGATCAGCAGTGCCCGTCGGAATAATCCTCGTGGGGAGCCATCCGGCCTTGTGGGGAGCCAGCATGTCCTGCAATCCGCATCCGTCCTCCAAACGTTCCCCTCAGCCGTGCAGTCGCTCTCGACAGAGTCGTGGGCGGGCAACCGCTCTCATCACGGCTGTGGACCTTTTTCCACTAGAGCTCTGTGCATGTGCTACTCTCGCTTCCAGCGACCGATCTGCCATTATTGGGGAGCAAAACGTAAACATAACGACGCCATATTGGATTAGCCAGTTGCGACCGCCGAGCCAGCCAAGTGCTACTCCGTTTTCTGAGCCCTGAAAGCGGCCGTCAGGTAGGCGCTACGGCTGCCATCTAAAAATTTCTGGGCCACCAAAACCGTGCGTGACGCCTGAGACGGCTTCCGCGACTGCGTAAGGTAGGTGGAAAAGAGGGGGGGCGTGTCCGTTTATAATCCCCCATGTATGGTTCGGGCGGCCGCCGCCAGAGGGCTACGCCATTGGAAAAAGGTCCATTCTCTGTTTATTTGCGATGTACAGTGTAATTGATTTTACCACAATTCCTCGACGCGATGAGAGGGGCCAGGGACTGTTCGATCCTCGTCTGGTTTGGTATTAATCCACGAGGCAAAACGTATGCTGGCTGATATACGAAAATTGCGTTCCGAAAGCTAACGCAGTTTTTGGCGGACTCCGTCTGTCGGCAAGCACTACAGTTTTTAAACGAAAATTGTGCCCGGCGGCACATATGCGCAATTAAGTTATTAAGCTTCTTCTCTGATCTGTGCTTTTCGTTCGACGTGTAATGGAAGCTCAAGCTCTACTCCGTCGCATCCTGTATGAAAGGCCTTTATACGCGAACGCGGTTCTGCGTTATTACGAAACCATATCCGCGTTCTCAAAGTACAGTGCAATCTCGACAAATGGAACAAGGGACTCGCAGTTGGCTGGTTTGTTTGAGGGAAACCGGAAATCTCGTTTACCAGAAATCAAATTTTCTGACGACCATAGCGTCACCGAAAACGGACTCTAAAATTCAACTATTTGGGGAAAAGCAGCTCCGTCGCGGTGCGCGTCTCTCCCCTGTTTGTTGCCGGCGTGCTCGCGCACTCCGCACTATTTTTAAAGCGAAGCTTTCTATGCCTAACTGGTGGCGACGTTGCCCCAAAACGCACTGCAAGAAAGCCATCTTTCTCCGACGACGATGATGATAGTGGTGAAGTCAAAGATGGTTGAAACGCGAGGCTTTCTCTGTTCGAAAGCGAATGCCTTTAAAGTCCAAAGTCGAGTCCAAAATCCAAATCGTTACGCCCGAAGCGAACTGCAAGAAAGCCAACTTTGACAACGGGTTTCCACCAAGACACGTGAAGCGCCTCAAGCAAGAAACGCACCGCGTGTTCGGACTCGAGCCTGAGTCCCTCGCGTTGTGAAGCCGACGTCCATCCGATTGCGCCGTTGAGACACGGTGGAAGAAGCAGATGGGATTCTGAAAGCTTCGCCTTTTAACCGTCTTTCTCAATTAAGAAAGCGGCTTTGATTTTTGGCTTCATGCTCGCTTGCCTGCGGTCGCGGTGTGCTTCGGTATTGTAGGCGACTTATCTTTGAACGAATTTCTTCCGAGGACAAGAAAGTTCGGGAGCTGTTTTTGCGAAGTCTGTAGAGAACGAGCGATGGCTGCGAGAGCACACCAGCAAATATAAAACCGTTTTTCACTGGCCAGTAAACCGCAGTTCTGACTGTATTTTACAAGGAGTGGAATGAGTGAGTGGACTAATGGACTATGGACATATTTGTCTTTAATTGAAGTATTTAGTGCTTGGGAAAACTATTACTGCTTACGTCTGTGAAATAAACCTCGTGCCTATATAGGTACATAGTGTACCGTTTCAGGGGCGAAGCACCTTAAGGGCTGGGCTGTCGGCGTCTCTTGTCGCATCATGTAGGCTACTTACGGCAAATCAAGTTGTCACACGATGGTCAAGAAACGAGTTCAAAATGAACTCACATGATTCAAACTAATCTAAATTGAAGAATAACCAGGATTTAGTTGCATTATTAGCAGAAATTTGTGAAATTACCTCTCGAAATTGGTTTCAAACGCCAGGTTTTCTCCTGTAAAGCATACTTCTTAGCATGCTGCGGCGTGTGACACGAAGACAACTTACGGCCAGTCAGCCTGTGACAATTAATTTCCTAAATCCGGTTCGATACAAGGGAGGGCGCCACCGCCTCAGCAAGCGCGCGATTGCTCCTCCCACCGGCGCTTCTTCCGGGCGCCCAATCAGCGCGCGCCGTGTGGAAAGAGAGACACTTACAATCTTTGAATACATTTATACACTGCTACGCTTCGCCCCTCCCCAGGTTTCACGTTAGCGGAGATGGCCCGGGATTCCTTTTTATTGCCTAGATTTCGCATCGCGCAATGCCCAACCGGTTCTTTCTGTAAGCAGAAATTCTGACAAACGAACACATTTTCCCGGTCCCTTGAAGTTCCGTTTAGCGAGAGTCCACTGTAACTCCAGTATCGGCATCGAGGACATCGTGGCGCCACCAGTGTGGGACGTCGCCGGTAGGCTGCCGCGGTTTTGTCGTCTTCTATTACACGGCATTTACTGCGCTTGTGCGACCACACGCTTTGTGTTACAGCTTCATAGGGGGGCAGCATTCTGGGCACGTTGGTAGTCCCATATCGTGAGCACGCGATCGCGGAAGCAGAATCGCGAGCGACAAAAAGAACGTACACACAGAATGCAACATTTCAACTAAATTGTTGTGCCACTGTGCAGACTGACTGAAGCACCGTCGACTGCGCATTTGTGCATTAAAAAAAATGAGAAGAGTCACTAGATAGCGCCGCCAAAAAAGGCAGTTCGTTGTCGGCGAAGGCCAGCAACATGGATCGCTCACACTTGTCCCCGAGTCTTGAAATTGCGTCGGCCTCCGCGATTTGTCATAAGTGCGGCTGCTGCAAACCAGTTGCCGTGTACGATCGTGTGCCGAGGCAGGGTGCAGCTTTTTTTCGCGAAAACCGAGGGAAGGCGTCGGTTCCAAATGAGCTGCGCGTTTGCGTACATTTTGTGGTAGGGGTAACCGTCTCCCCCCCCCCCTTTCCCCCGGATTTCTTCTGCACAGTTTCCTATGCACTCATTGGGCATCTTTTATTTGTCTTTTTGGACTGTACAGAACTGCTTCAGGGTGTCTCCGTATTTTATTTTCCCGGAGAATTTCTATTGTGAGGGCAGTTCTGTATTGTCCAGGAACTGCTCTGGACAGGCAGATGAGAGAGACCGATTGAAAGCGCCCTGACCATGCACCAATTCCTCTCCGCTGAGGAAGCCCCTCTCTGTGTTTTCTCGTATAAAAAATGAACGAAGCAAAGTCCGGAGCGATTTCGTGCTGGGGGGGAACAAAAATGTGACGTCGCTGGTGCGAATATTCGCCTAAAAATTGGTGAATCTGGGTGTTCTATGCGAAAGAGCGTCCTATAGCATTGTTCGTATCAAACTTCAGGCGGGATAATGCAGGGGCCTGCAAAGATGGTAGTTTTGTCGGCCAGTATAACTGGGCCTTAGCAATGCAGGCCTGTAGCAAAGCGGTCAGCGAATCGGAAGCGGAAAGGGAAAAGACGGAGTGGCCGCTGGGTAAGATATACGCGCTCGTTGCATAACGGCGCCATTTGGGGCTCGCTCTGTCGCGTAGCAATGAGCGGCGTGCCCGGCACATCTGTGCGATCGCATATACTATCCGGAGAGGCGTCTGCGCGCGCGGAATTCGGAACGGGCGATTTTGTTATCCGAGTCCGACAGCCGAGACGTCTGTGCTATATACGAACGGCGTCTGTTTGCGATGCATCGTCGGATCCCGCTGCTGTGTGTGTTGGCCGTCTGCGCCGCGCTTTTCTCTGCTCCATCTCGTCACGGTTCGCGTTTTTCTGTCTCGTGTCGGGTTTATCCCCCTTTTCCTATCCTTTTTTTGGGTCCTGGCTGTGTTCTCTCCCGGGTGGTTTCTGTCATCTGGGAGAATCGAGAATGTGTGGGTCGGCTCTTTTCGCGAGATCAACGGGACAGCTAAGCCTTCCTTCACTGTCGCCCCCCGAGCTTGCCTGCCCTCTTCCTCTTCCTGGGCCGTTAACTATTGAGGCTCCGCTGATCGACGTTCCCTGCGATATCGACCTCCTTCTCCGCTTCGTCAGCGCGAGTGGAACGCTCTCCCTCCTCTTCCGTCCCCTTGTCTTTTCGCTCCCAGAGCGCATCAACGTAATGGCGCTTTCAGCCGCCTCCACGAAAATACAACGCCGGGCCGCCGGTGGTCTTTCCTAGACGCCCCACCACCACGCCTCGAGCGGTGCCGCTGTATCGCCCGAGCACTGATGAAAGTTGCATCACGGGGCCGTTCCTTCCTAGCCTTCCCGTCGCCTCTTGTTTTTTCACCAGGAGCTGCGCCGAGTGGGCACGTATGAGTGCTCGCGTCCATAATGGAAGTCGACAGTGGTCCGGCTCGGCAAATGTATGACGATGCGGTCTGCGTCCGCTGCAGCCCAACGCGGTCGAGGAGAACCCGTTCGGAGCTATGAACACTTTCGTTATTGCTTTTGTGTGGTTGTTCCGTTTAGTAATAATTAATATATCGCTTTTCTTCTTGCCTAGTGTGTGAGTTCGGCGCTCCCGCGGTAAGTTTATCTTGCGGCGCAATAAAAGCCGAGTACCTGTTGATGGAAATGGCTTAGTGGAATTGGACGAAATGGCCGGCTGGCTTGCCGCTCCAGTTAGTGCACGAGCGCTTTCCTGGGGAGGCAGGGACGTTTCGCTGCGCTTGCCGACCACGAACGCGGGGAAATTAAGGAATACTGTACGTTAGAATTGTGTTCAACGATGCTTAAAACTGTCTGGCCTATGACGCGCACCGTGTTGTTGACTGAGGATCAATCGGGGCCACATAGCGTAGTTCAGCGTGCACCATGAGATGCTCACACGGACGCATTTTGTTTCGCCTAGTCAACACGGCCACCGCCACTGGGAGTCGAAGCCGCATCGCCGTGCTCGCTGGTCAGCCCAGCGCCCTAGCTGTTTACATGTGGCGAGTACATTGAAAAAAATTGGCTTTGGCGGGGGATCGTGGCGTCGTGCCCTGTAGCTTTGAGAACAAAATTGGAAACGTCACGGGGTCACAGGTGTACAGTTTCGTGCCATTTTCACAACAGTCCATTTCGGTCTCTGTTTTATTGCGCATAACTTTCAGACCATGCGCATTTGTTACGTGCAAACCTTATTGTGCTTGAAAGCACGTTGCGCACGTCATACTAAAGCTACGTGTTGGTAATCAAGTCCCGAGCTTTAAGGCGAAAGCTTTGTTTTCTATTTTGTCGGGACTGACAGATGGTCCTTAAAAGTCCGGGGACACCGAAGTCGTTAGTATGAGTTGTTAATAGGAGGAAACATTAATGTGTAAATTGAACGATCGGAGGTCGCCGAACGGAATAAGCCGGCACTTTGGGCGCTACCATGGATCAGAAGTGGCCACGCCCCTGCGAGAGCGTCCTGGATGGCTGGTGACTGGTGCGCCCCGGGATGAGGCCATACGTCTGCGCCCCCTTCCCCGGCTTCCGTGACGAAAAACCTGCGTTGCTGTGCTTCACTTGTATTATTTCTGAGGCGCGTGCTTGATGAGCCACATGACTTGTCGCAGTCGTAGCTGCCATACGGACGCCGACGGTCTACAGGCCGCCTATTGCTTGCACATTAAAAATACGTCAATCATGCTCCGCGATTCAGAAAAACAAAAAAAAATAATGGGATATCCTCCGGAGGATCTTTGAAACTGCGTGAGCGTGTCACCCCTACTTAATTGAGGCTCGGCCCAGTGCGGGCGCGTGTTTAGAAGCCCACAAGGAGGCGGTTCTCGCACGGTTCTTGCACACCGTGCAAACCGGGCTTTGCATCTGTAGCCAGCAGATGCCGAGGTAGCTCGCGCCGCTGGAGTTCCTGTGTATAGCTTCCCGAGGGGAGCAAAGTTGCGCGTCCATCCGCCATCTTGAGTTCCAGGTCATGCGGGAAAGCCACCCGTCTCGCATGTAGGAGCTGCCACCGGGCCGCCGCGCCAGCGGCAGCAGCGAGGAGTGGCACGGACAAAAAAATGGCGCACGATAATCGGCTGCTTATCAGCTGAGCGTTCGCCGCTGCCGCCGCTTCCGCAACCGCCGATGCGCAGTTGAGCAGAACTAACTAAATACGGGCTCTTGTGCGCAGCACTGAAAGCGGGCTTTCCTGTCAAACTGAAACCCGCCGCATGTGGCAATCAGACGCGCAACTCTTCCGCCACGCCATGTACAGGAACTCTACGCGCCGCTGTCGCGAGTTGCGAGTCGTGCGGCCAGTAGTCAAATTTCAGCCGCCGATTCGCCGGCACTTGGTTCGCGCAGTGCCACGAAGAAACCCGCACCGGTGCAATGGCTCGCCCGTCTTCTCATTGCTCTGCACTACCCAATAAATGAATGCGCGGGGTCTTCTCACTGCCCCTTTGCCTCCTGACCGTCTCAGCGGCCACGTTTGCTGCCTCAGTGTCGGCATTTCGTCGCCTTCATTGACGTTCCGCCGCCTCAATTGGCCGCCTACTCGGCACAACGCCCACAAACAGCGACGAGACGCCTCGCCATCATCCAAGCGGTGCGAACGCAGCGTCACCGCCGGCGGCTCGGCTGACGTCACCGCTCTTGCCACCTGCTCTGTCTCTTTCGGTTCTCCTGTCAAAATGCTTGTTAAAATGCTCCACTGTTATTTCTCTAAACACAGAGAGCGTTCAGGACACCGGAGTCCCGTCCTCGGATAGCCCGTTTGCTCCCTGCGAAGGTTATTAATACCTCTAGAAACACTAACGGAGAACATTTCACTCACGTGACTTTGTTCAGTGATTTCCCATTCCTACATGTAAGTAGTAGTCTAAAGTGTCTCTGAAAATTTCTTGTTTGTTGTCAGTCCCCGTTCTCAGTTCGCTAAAAAGATTTGTCTTGGCGCCCGTAAACAGGTAAACTCGGCATTTTCATGGCGTGGGGGTTGATTAAAAAAGCTTTTCCCTAACCAAGCAATATGATTTCGTAGGAGCAGCCTAGCGCTATTGCACTTTCGCGCTCGTGACGCGTAAATCCCCCGTGTTTAATATTAGAGGGCTGCCCGTGGGTCCCTTAATGAGAAACCTAGTTGGTTAGCTATTTTTAACTCTTAATGCCGCGAAGATTCCCAGGCAAAGCCCCTCGGTAGCTCATTTCCACCGCGATGCTTCATGCCGCGGCTTCCCCGAAAATGACCTCGCCTCTCTTTCTTTATTTCCTTTTTGTCTTGTTTTTGTGGAACCGATGGCTTCGCGTCATACCAGTAAACACGCCGTTGAATGCCGAGATGGGGGCCCCGTCTTATACGGGATGCAGCTCTCGTCTGTGTGTGTGTGTTAGAAAGACCCGAGAGAGAGACTCGGTATGTCGTAAACACGAAGCATCGTCGAGTTGCAGAGAAGCACCTTCGCATCTGTTGTTTCTTTGCTTTCCTCCCGCGTGTTTTATTTGATGGGGAGGGATTAGGCCTCGGCTTGTTATCCCATACGCTCCTCTTGCTTCGGAACCGCCCGTCCACGTCTCTTGCTTACTGCCCGCCTCGCCGGCGAACCCGCGTCGTCATAACCCGCCTCTCTAGTAGGGGAAGCGAGGGGGGACGTCTTAGTGCGGACGCGTGGCCGGAGATTACGCGTCCCGTCGCGACGCCGACTTCGCGAAGCCTCTCGGAATCCTCTTCGGTGGCACTTGCACACGGGTGCGTAGACTGTCCGCGGTATAGTTACGCCTCCTTGATATGCGTACCGCGGGCGTACTAGTTCGCAAGAAGGAAGGAGCGAGCCAGATACCATCGCGGCGAAATTTCAAGATGGGAGCCGCTCGTAGCGAGTGTCAGACGCGGTTCTCATTACTTCCGCGGCACGCGAAAAAGCTTTGCTTCGGCGCAGTGAAACGGATGCGTGCTATACTTGCCTGGTCTGGTTATTATCTACTCGACGTCGAGCGAGCACGCCAAGTGCATTGCTGATGCGAGGGCTACGCAACCACGCTCACAACGCGGGAGAATCGTTTTTCGAAGAGTATAGGATTCGACCTTTACCGTAACCTGACCGCCTTTTGTCAACATCCATCATAGCAGCAGTAAAGCAGGCACTGGGGGCGCAGCGAACCGAGAAGGGGAAGTAGAAACGATACAAAAACTCCACATGTACCGTGGCGCGCTGGCTTGCGCACCATGCTGTACTGTTAAAAAATATATATTCGTTTTAAAGCCGATACGGTCTCTTTTTCACCGATCCGGCTGACCTTTGCCTGGTGGGTGACCCCTTTAAAAATGTCGGCCGGCCACGTTGCAGCGTTTTGTTATAGTGTACTGGAATTTTTGTGCTGCCTTCGCGAGAGAAAAGAAAGCCGGGACTCGCTGTGGAGCCAACGGTTACCCCTCCCCGGACTTGGTTATATGACGGGGAACTCCCCGCTTAGTTCAATAATATCTCCAATCCTCTCTTCATTTCCTTCTCAACCGAAACACTCCCCCCAACGATTGTGAGGTCGCGTCAACCGAATAATAGGTATCTCTTGATGCTGGCCGACTGAGTGGGCCCTCAACCTGGCCAACATCGTTTCGTTGGGTTTACGAGGGGTCCGCATCGCGCACAGTTGCGCTTTTGCGGCGCTTCGGTTTAGTTTCAGATTTAGTTTGGTTTGGGTCAACTTTTCTCTGCACCTTCATATATATCGTCTCGAACTGATCGCCTCCATGAATTGTTCGTTCACAGTGCCGCTCTAATTTATTTTTCTACTCATTTATTCCAAACACCACCAATGAATGGAACCACCTCCCCGCTCAATCACTAGCATAACCGATTTGTCTGCATTTAGAAATGCCATAGAAAAACACTTTCGTTAATCCGCGTTTTTGTTTTGTTTTTCGATTTTCCTGTTTTTGATATCCTTTCCTGTCTTTGTATTCTGTATTAACTCCACTCCCTTCTGTAACGCCTTGTGGCCTCGAAGGTCCAATAAATGAAATGAAATGAAATTAAACGCGGCGGTCGCTGCTGAAACGGTGTACGGCGTTGTCTTGAACGGTGCGCGAGAGGAGTACCCCCCATATAAACGTTGGACAGATGGTGAGTATCACCTGTGGGAAGGTGGAGGTGGTAAGGTGTTTGGTATGGGCTTGGAACATAAGCGGTGATGGATATATAAGCGTGAGGAGTGGCACATGCAATAGTAATGTCGAGCTCGCAGAATTCGACGGTATGTGCACGTGCACTCCTGTAATCTTCATTGATGCGGGGGCGACGGGACTAGCACCACCCCCTTGTCGGTGCGTTATGCGAGGTGCGACCAAGAGTTTCGGAATGCCCTGCAGGATGAGAATAGGGGAGGGACGCCGTCGCAGTTCTGGCCGCCTGACGGAAACCAAGCTGAACTACCGCGCGTGGCTCTCCCGCTCGTATCTGCTGCTGAGCAATTCTGATCTCTCGTCGGACGGGTTCGTTTTTGCCGTGCGTGCGTTGAAGCCTCGCTTCCTTCTCGCCGGCCAGAAACGCTTCAGAACTTTTAACGCAAAAGTGTTTTATTACGGGATTCACGAAGATTCACTTACGTCATATCCGTCATGGAAATGACGCCAGAATGTACAACGAAACGAGCGGCCTGTAAAGGGTGCACCCCTGCACACAGGGTGTTCTTGCGGGGAAGCAACCTTTAGTACTGAAGAGTACGTTATACTTAGGGGTTGTTCGTTTTCGGGTTTTATATTTTAACACGAAAGTGTTTTATGCCGGGATACACCAAGATTTCACTGACGTCATATCCGTCACTGAAATGACGCACACTTTTGCCGAAGCGACCCGCCAGCAGGACGTCGCTGGCCAAGCCATCCCACAAGACAGCCGCCGACCCGCAAATAATGTTCAGCCGCAGATTTCGCTGCACATTTAACTTTCGTGTTTTACCGGTTCTCATCACAGAGGAATAAACCACAGTTTTTTTAAAGGCACCCTGCACACTTCCGATAAACGTTTTCACTCTTTCCTTCGCGTCTGGAAGCACTGCGAAAGCTATTGTTATCGCCAGCACGGAGCGGCACTGCGTGATTTGCTCGTCACAGCAGATACGACTTCCGTTTCTGCTTTGCTTTTGTGGTGTTCCTTTTAAAGGGGCTATCGAATGCGCTTGTTGCTGCAACGGAAGGAAAGCCGGCCAAAAGCGGCTACTCCGCCGTAATGACGTAGTTCCATCGGTCGAAGTACGCCAAGACCGGGAAAGAGAAAAAAAAAATTCTTGAGCAAGTTTTTAAGTAGTGTTCGGCTGAAAAGCTTCGCGACCCTCCTAGTCTAAATACTGGATGCGTTGGTTGACTACGTTGTGCAAGCATGTAAGATGTTGCAGAATCCCTTTAACACTTGAAAAGAAAAAGTGCTGCAGGCTCCCTTTAAAAACAACCATTGTTAAAATGGCCGCTAATCACTTTTGTATGCTGCAACTTGTGCGTACTTATAATTACCGAGTTGCAGCCAAGCGCAGTGGGAGATGCGGAGAAGGCTTGCTGCCTATGACCGCACACATGCCGACGACCTTTTCGCCGAGCGGTGAGACAGTCTCTCTCTGCGAAAAGGTCTGTCGTGTGTACCGACTCCTCTGCTTCTGTCGCCGCCGGGGTTGTCAGCTGTCGGCACGCGTTCCCTGCTCCGGGCTCGGCGTGGCTGCTAGTTCCGAAAGAGAGCGCTGCACTTGCTCGCAGCACGCGGACACATTCCGGCTTTCACTTGCGCCTCTTCGGCGTCATTCATCTTGTTCAGTCCGTTCCTTTACCCCCGCGGTGCATTTTTTTCGCCCTGTTCCTCTCCTCCTTCTGGGGCAGAAGCCGCCTTTCGCTTCGTCCTTTGATCCGGGACAAGCGCACCGGTACGCTGATGAGGAATTCGCGTCGCCGGGCCCGCCCACATCCTGTACGAACCTGGGCGCGCTTTCCCCCCTCCCCCTGTTCTCCCGTTCTGCGCGCTCCCTTTGTAATGGGGCCATTGTCTCCCAATTGTCGTCAGGGCCACAGCCGCGGGGCATTGATTGGAGCGCCGTAATAGTTGGCGGTGGGCGGCCAATTTCTTTCGCGGTGCTCTGCGTACGGTTCATGTGCAGCAGCCGACTAATAATGTGACTCGCGAGTGCGCAACAATTAAAGCCTCTTCCCTTCGGTGATAATTTTAGCAGTTCGCTAGAGCTACTGTAAAATTCCGGGAGATGCGGGAGCCGACGTACGAGGTAGTTCATCTACAATGGTGCCGCAATTAGCGTATGTAAATCGGTATTTGAAGGGATCAAGTTCAAAGTAGGAGTTTTACACGTTGAGGATACACTTTTTTTTTTTTTATGAGGAGCCATGTACTCGAGGGGTGCGGATTAATTTAGGCTGTCCAGCGTACTTTAGCGTGCCTCGGGATCCCGCACATTTTATTATTGTGGGTGAGGCTCATCGTATCCCCGACAATAATCAGTTTATATAAGAACGAGCGTTTAAAAAGGTATCACAACTGGGCCCAGCCACTTTCGCTCGTTTTCGTACTACACGCACATTATAGGTGCACTCTGGATGTGTAATTTACCCGTCCACTGTAAAGGACCCAATTTGCTATAGCGTGTTTCGCGAATCGCCTCTGCTCGCAGGGCGGTTCGCCATTGCTTACAAGACATCTGAAAATTTACGGGTTTGTAATATGTCGTGTATCTTTTTGTCTACATCCGGAACATTTAATTAGCGGAGACAATGGAATTAATGCTTTATGGAGTTTGGGTGACGATTAATACCGCTGTTTTGGGGCGCTCCCAGTAGATGAAACGTAGTCCAGATAAGCTCTGTCTGAATCGTCGTCCAGGTAGTCATCCCTGTCCCCGCGTAGTGCCACCTATGTTTGTATCACGAGCGCGGGAACCACTCGTGAACCTCGAGGCAGCACGTGGGCCGCTGGGAGCCGAGTGGGACACTGCGGTCGCAGCTCCAGCCAGCGTTCTCAGGGAGTTGTGGGGAGTGAGGGAGGGTGGCTTGGTGAAGGAGAAAGGGTTGTATCCCCGAAAAGGTGAGGAGGTTGCGGAAGTTGGGAGACCGAGGGGGAGAAGCGAGCGTGACGCCGCCGGCGCTAAAGTGTAGGACGCTTGGCAACGCCAGTTTTTGCGCAAGGGTACGGGATGATCGTGTCGGATTCTACACTAGGCTTGCCGAAGCGTGGTATATATAGGCGCGTGTGCTTTGGCCTTGGCCCTCATCATGTTAGCGCACACAGCGCGGGGGCTAGTGCCACGAGCTTTAGGGAAGAAGGGTGCCTGTTGTGCAAACTTTCGTGTTGGATTGGTGTGTATGGTGACTGGTGGATCTCCGACCATGTGGAATGAGACGGGGATATACAGTCGATTTTATTATTTGGGTGCCAACCATTATCGCTGGTTAAAAAACATAAGGCACGTCGAGCGTTTTCTAGCGCCTTCTCTCTTCGGGAACAAAAGAAAAGGTTTCTTTCCTTCATTGCTGTCACTAACTGGACGTCGCCGTGTGACCTTAGCGCGCACGGCCGTCGGGCTCCCTCTACGGTATTCATCACAAGCTCTGGCGTACACCGATGGGCTTTGTGCTGTCAACATTCATTTAAGACGCTCTTTAGTACCGTCAAGCTTGTAGCAAAAGGAGTTGAAAGCGGTCTGAGCTCGGCATTTCCATCTCGTGTACGAGGTGCGAGCTGCGAGCAAATATCACAGCTTGTTCTTTTCGATTTGTGCACGATCACAGCTAGACCGAAGTTTTCAGCGCTGCTGTGGTGTGGAATACTCGGGCGTGCCGTAAAAAAGACCGACCAGTAAGCTCGCTGACTATTTTCTGTTTCGTGTGCAGATGCAAGTTCTTATGTAAGCATTGCGAACGCGAAAGTTCGATCCTGTTAGCGTCTAGTAACAGTTCTTTCAACTAATGAGCATCTTTTTTTTTTTTTTCTGTTCCCAACTTTTCTTGTTGTACGTGTTGTTTAAAAATGAGACGACGAGAGGGGACTTACGTTTGCCCATGTGATGTGTTAGCCCGTCTCGGTATAATTTAAAAGCCAGTTCAGAATGCGGAAGGATTGATGTCCAACTGCAACGTCTTGGACTCTTTGTTTCTGCCCTGCGTTATCGAAGGGTTTCGTCCTCTTTCAGCATGGGACGATTTGCTTCGCTATCCGCTTTCGAAGCGTTGCTCTTTCGGGTGGCTTCGATTTGTCTCCAATGCGTTGCGCCGCCGCTCGTTCCTTCCGCCATGAATTGGGACCAAGTCAACGACGATGGTGGAGTTCCCTCCGCCCCCTTGCTTCATCAGCGCTGAACTGGCGTGGATGGCCGCCTTTTCGCTAATGTCGAGAAAAACGCGCGCTATAAAACCTCATGGCGCTATGGAACGCCTCATGATGCTATGGAACATTTCAAGGGCACGTAGTCTGGGAGCCGTTTCGCTGTTGCAGACGGTTACGACAGCCGCTGTTTCGCTCAATAGGCCACTCATTAAAGCCTAGCTGAGTCATCCAGCGGGTCGTCAACGCACGCGAGTGTTTCGTTGCAGGAATGTAGGAGGCTACCTAGCTCCGCAGAAGCTATGGAGCATCTAGTGCAGCGCGGTGAAAGGTTGTGGTGGGAACTGACTGTCAGCTAGACGCTACACGCGGCTGTTACCACCGGCCGGTGTACAGTCACCGCGGGATAAGCGAACGAACTCGCCCGTTCGCCGTATACAGATAGGTTGTCCGCTCCCACCCGTTGTGCGGCGCGGATAGCGTCCAGCCGGTCAAGGACTCCTCTGCGGCGCGACGCGGGCGCGTTTGCGTGCACGCCTAATGGCTTCAGAGCGTGCATATAACGCAGAAGAGGGCGGGTCCGCCCGAAGCGATGTGAACGATTTTCCACATTGAACGGCGTCTTTGTGTCGAACGGCGTGGGCAGAGGGGACGAGAAGCGGTGACAGGGCTGGGGCCGCCGCGCCGAGCCGTGCGTTTCGTAACATTTGCCCTGCGCGCCTGGACAGAATGAACGACAGGGTATAGCCCTGCTCGACCTGTTCTTTTTGTTCGTCTTCTCTGCGCACGTGGGACTTTTCGTTTTGCCTTACGCTGCCGTCTCTGGAAGAAAAAAAAAAAAGCGACAGGTGCGTCATGCCCAGCTGCTTTCGCCGGCAACAATGATGTCGGTTTCATAGCAACCGGCCTTAAAATCTCTGTAACCGTTGACGATGAAGTTCGTTATGTCGCTTGAGATTTAGGTAGACGTGCTCGTATTCGGAGACGTTTTTTTTTTGTTTTGTTTTGTTTTTCTGCTCTGTAGAAACGATCGTCGTTCAAAGCGCAGTCAATGTGGTTACTGGGGCGTGTTGCTGACTCCCTGCGTACTTAGCGATCTTGCTCACCCAGTTTATTGTCTCTTTAGGCGACCTCCTTGGGGGCGAGAGGCGAACTCCGCTCATTAGCGACAATTTGCTACAGTTGGCGAATCAGTCGTCGAAAATAAATACAAGACGCTTTGGCTGCGCTAACCACGGAATACTGTGTGAAAGCGCAAGCGCGCGTTTCTGCTTATAAAGCGTTGTCCCCTGCAGTGCGGGTACGTGGTGCGCATTGGGTATGTAACACTTTTGTAGGCTTCGGAGTGAGCGCACAGCATTCAGAAAAGGGGTTCCGACGTCTTGTGGTCGACCCTCTCCTGGTGCTTGCGCTCTTTATTGATGGATTGGTTGGTTCATTGATTGCTCAATGCATCGCCCGGCGGGCACCGCGAGTGGCAGCGCTGCAGTGTCGTGCACGCCTAAATCGTTCTGCCATACACCATTGCGAGTATGTGGTACTCTGTAAGGACCACTTTGCTCTAATGATAGCAAAACGTGTCGGGTATGCGCCGGAGCTTAGGCCTAAAGTTTCGTCTCTAGGTCATATATGGCGTGAGCCTGTACACGCGGATTGACGTGCAACGAGTGCTTTTCCTAATGGGTACTGGCAGACGACGTTAAAAGGGGGACACATGTCCGTCCGAGCAATCCGGTTTCCGACGCGGCGCGTCAAAATATCCAGCAGGTTAGATGCGCGCGGGAGCGGCCGGTCATGCGGCAGCCAAACCGGTTCTCGGGGCGGAGACTCGTCACTTTCAGCTCATGTGTTTGACCCTTTAACGAAACGCGTCGTTAGGCCTAACGACCTACAAAGCAGCGCCGCACTATTGTATACGTCTAGCTGCGGGCACCGGTTGAAGACGTTGAACCTCGAAAACGTGACGTTAGGCCTGCCTTCGGTACGTTGCACTCCTACGCCAGCCCCGTCTGCTGTGCACCGACGTTTTGGGGAAATTTTAAACTGCAAGATACGGGAAAATAGGCCTCTCGACTACTGGGCTTATCACCGAACTTTATTCGCGAGTGGTATTCACAGAAGGGGCGCCGTAGGAACGTCGTGCCGTAATTCGGTTGCATAACGCAATTGTCCTCTGAAGGGATAGCCAATGCTCGCTTCGTCTCGTTCACCCCTCCTAGCAGCATCACTTTTCCCGTGTCCATCGAATGAGAGCCCCTGGGCGCGAGACGGTCCCAATCTCTCGTCCGGTTGACGCACAAGGCGCTCGCTCGAGCGTGGGGCGAATCCTCCGCGGCGCATCGCAGCGTGCTCGAGGCGTGAAAGGAGCTCTGCAGCAGCGGCCGAAGGTGCGTCCAGCGGGGGACGAAGAAAGCGGAAGAGGAATCGATGCTTCCTTTCCCCGCCGTGGGTCGACTAATACGTGGGGGCCCCGACGTTACGAGCGCGATGGGACCGCGCAACGACGTGCTTGCCCGCTAATTGAGTCTGATCGCCACTTTGACACGCTGCTGCGTTTGCCCGCTTCTTGCCGTGGCACTACACGGGGCTCGCCAGGGAGTCAGTCAGTCCCCGGGCCCTGGCAGGGGGGCCCGGGCGCCTAATTTCGCCTTGCTATGAATCTTTGAACGCGGAGCGGCGGAGGGTGCGACTCGGGCCCGCGGCGGAAAAAGCGGGGGCACACACCGGCGGCGTTCCCCTCCGTTGCAGCGTGGCCGCCGACAACGCATGCGCCCATCGATCCGCGGGGCCCCCGGTTCAGACCCGCGCCGGCACTCCTTTCCTCCGGCCGCTCCGGGTGCCGACGCCGCTCCCAGTCACGCGGCGGCCCGACCGCTCCGCCGGCCGGCTCCCGGGCGCGAGGAAAAGCGCGCTTTTCTCCCTCGAAGTGCTCGCCTCTCTTGGTCGTTAGCGGTCGCCGCCGTGCGCTCGCGAGTGAGTGGAAACGTGCCGGTCGGTGGTCGAGCCATGCTGCTTCGCCGTGTCGCCTGTCACGCGGCGGGCCGGTGATATCACCACGCTGACGTCGTCCTGAGAGGCCCGTGTTATGACTCGCGCGTCGCCTCTGCTGCTGTGCCGGCCTCGACGTCGTCTTCGGCGCGTTTCGTCGTCGTCCCACGGGAGGCAGCAGCGCCTGCTCGGCGCAAGTGGTCGTCGCCTGCGTTGCATGTCGTTGTAGTGCTAGTTGTCGCCTCTTGAACCGGAACGTGGTCGTCCCGTGGTCGCGGACGAGCCTCAAATGCCCGCGCCACGCACGCTAAGCGGTGAGACTCTCCCTTTGCTCTCCCCCCTTAATTTACATTCTCTCTCCCTCTCTCTTGTGTGCGACGCTCTCCCTGCCGCCACGCTGAGTCAGGAACGCGGCCACGCTTGTCGCTGACAGGCCGCCGGACGCGTCTGGTGCGCTGCACCGGCTCCTTTGTCGGGGGCGCTTTCCCGTTGTGCACGCACGCCCGCCCGCGCGCACGTTCGGCTTCTCCTTTCAGCAGGCCCGCAATGGGGGAAAATTGCCTTTCCAGACTGAATGGTGGCGTCGCTGTACCGAAAGCGAAATATGCAGAGACGCTATAAACCGTATTCTCCGCTTTACTCGTTCGCTTTGTCGCAGAGTGTGGTGCGTCATGAAACGTGGCTCTTTTCTCCCCCTCTAAAGTATACCTCCGTGCTGGCTTAGAGGGCCAACTTCCAAAGGCGCACTACGAAGCTGTTGACGGCGTCTATGCTGCTGCTCCAGGATGTTGCGAATCCCGCTTATTCTGTTGGTGTACGTGTTTCTGAGGAGAGGAATTCCTTCCGATGATGAGTTAAACTGGACAGCTCCATGCTCGGGCAGGTTGGTAATCCATGTTCATGAAGTTTGCACAGCGCAAAAGACGAGGACAAGTAAAAATACGAGACACACGCACGCGCGCTGACTGTCAACTGAAACGACGTCTGGCATACAGCGCACGTCGACGCGACGAAACGAGTTTGCTGTGGCCCCAGAGACCGGGACACTCGCCGAATTAAAGTAGGACATCCCAGACGTCTTCTAACGGCAGTTGCCGAAGGGATGCTTGGGAAAACGAAGACTATAGACACAGAGGTGACCTGGGGAAATACAAAGCAAGCAAATGTTGCACTCTTGCCTACATGCGTGTAGTATACAGTGATAATAAAAGCATTGGTACATGGGCCAACGGTAATGTTGTCTTGAAGCGAAAGCCTTAAGTGGTGGTGGTAGTGGTACCAGTGAGATGGCTTTACCCACTCAGGGAGGTAGGCCAGGTAATGGGTGCCCTTACCAGAGAAACTATACAGGTTTTTGGAAAAAAAAAGACAAATGTTTAGATATTGGAATGCATTAACATCGGACGCCTAGAGAAATAAAAGTGATGAGAGTGTAAGCGGAAGTAAAAAACGGTTAAAAAAACAGAACTGCAAGAAAATTAGGAAGTATAAGTATAACGGAGAGAGAGTGCGGTGAAAAAGAAGCAGTGAGCAAAACGCGCGTAGGTCCACAATCCATCTTCCTTAAGTACACAATCCAAACTGCCAAAATCCGAAGCCAAAGGCCACTTCATCTCAGCCAAAGTCCAAAGGCAACGTCCGCGCCACGAACTCAAAGGAAATGTGCGACGATAGCGCAATGGGGTAGACGCCGGCTTCGTAACGCGGAGGACCCAGGTTCGATTCCCGCCACGGGAAGCGTCTTTGCCTCTGATTTTTCTCTTCTGTTTCGTGCGGCTGCCGTCTATTAATTGTTTTCTGTTGCGCCTAACTTGGGTGGTTAGGCTATCGCTTCGTTTCGTTCTTTTAGTGTTTATTTTCAACCTCACAAACCCATGTGTGCATTTGCCTGCCTGTCCCGTAAGAGGCGGCCTTGGAAGGCGCGATGGAGTGGATTTTGCACGCAATGGGCGCCCGAATTAGTTGTGAGATTTATTTTTCCCATTTTAAAATGAACCCATTTGGCTGCAATACGTACTTGTATAAATTAATACCCGGCGTTTTTTCCTTGTACTTGTCGCACCCAACTTTTCTTTCTTTCCAATTGGCTGCACATGTTACTACATGTTCCCAACGCTGCCAGCCCCGTATACCCTTCGGTACTTTGGGGTAGCCCAGTGGTTAGTTAGGTTGCCGGTTTCATTCACTGCGTAAAGGCGGCCGCGGGTTTGATTCCCGGGACTTCCCTTGTCCTAGCATTTTCCCCCTCTCCGCTTCGCAGATTATGACAGTTTTTGTTAAGAATCCGCGCGGACAGAGCTAGCAGCCCGCTGTTAAAAACTTTCTAGGCACACACTTGTATGTTGTGCCTGCGCTCGAGCACTCTCGGCGTGCACTTCCATATCAGCACCAAACGCTAGCGGATTCGCGTGGGCAGCTCGTTGTTGCGTGCACGCGAAGTTGTTGCGTGCTTCAAAGAATGTTTCGCGGTTTTCGCGATATGTTTAGCGGATTGCTGGACCGTACTCGGGGTTTTCTAAAAAGGCCCCCTGCGCATTTCCGCTGGCCAGTTCGCGGCGGCTCATTTGAGGAAGCCTTTGGCTTATCTACGTCGTGTCGCCTCCGTACTGGTTCATTTATTTGGTCATTTGCGGAGGCCCAATTCCGGCTCTTATCGCGGGTTTCGAGAAGCGGCCTGCTTTGCACAACAGCCGCAGGAAGTCAGCGGGAGACGTTATTTTTAGGCTCATTTGGTTTATCGGTGCGTTTTCGGTAGTGCCTCGTCGCTGCCTTTTCAAAAGTTGTTAGCTGGATGCGCCCAATTCGTGCGAAAGCTTTGGGTTGGCACAAATTGCCAGGCGTCATCGCCACGGTCATTGCCCTATATCCGAAGGGTTTCCAAAAGTATGCATGGCGCATCATCACGTGCGAAGGAGCAGGCGCTAAATGGCTCACCTGAGGTTAGAAATTAAAGGAGCTGGCGCTACTTTGCGCACATAAGGCTACACTCTAAGAAAACGGTTGTGGTGGTTTCTCCCTAAATTTAGGGTGAAACAGGAATGTATCGTATATTCTCCTTTAGAAATAGGAAGTTTCTCCTTTCAAAAGGGAGGAGGGCGCTTCTCCCCCTGGGAGTGGAGGAAGATTTCCCCCTTTCGTGAGCTAATGGACGAACGCTCCTCCCCTGGCGGCGCTACCCGAGCAAGGCTTGTTATGCGAGGAAGGCCTAGCGAGCTGATCGGTTTGAGGATTGAGGGAGTACATATAGGTAGGCTACTGTGGTTGCGTGCGCTTATTATGCGCTAGACGTTATCTACCGAGCACCAGAACTGCGGTTAGCGAGACACTACGCCATCCGTATGCGCGACTTCTTCCATAAGTCCCAAGAGGCTGCCCGCCTTCGCGTTCACTGCGCCGCAGTTCACAGAGCTGAAGTCACAACGATTGCATTTATACTGCCGCCTTAATTTCCCTCAGGCCCGTAACCCCGCCGTTCCCCGACACACGAGATCACAAACATCCAATGCGGCCGTTTGGGAAAACTAGTTTTTGTTGGTCCCCCAACCTTGACACGACCGATGCATCGACGCGCAGATCGTCTGCAATGTGCATCTCAGCGCAAAGGCGGCGCAGGCGGCGCGAAAAGCGGATCCGTCGCATCCGTCGCAGCGAGGACGTCGCGCAATGCACAGATGACTCGCCATCTAGCGATTTAGAAGTGAAACAAATGTAAATGTTAAGAGGTGACCAATAGGTGACACTAAAAGAAGGGAAAGGAGAGACATCTTCTAAGCAGTAATTCACTATCAGTGTACGCTTACGCCAATGCATTTCATCAATGCCTAACCTATGCAACATTACAGAGGCCGCACATTGGCGAGCACAGATTGGGAAGAAACACAGCGCAACACAGCAGCATACACTTCATTGAAGGCATTGCCAACACACAATACATGCAATAGACAACAGTGCAAGCATTATACACATATACATACGCATTGCGCAACGCCTAGTACATTTTTGACACCTCTGTTATAACATTCACGTGATCATAAACGCACAACAAAGCTTGAAACGGCTGCAACGTATTTAAAACACTGATCGCAGAGCATACAAGTAGGAACAATGAGCTTGTTATTTGTTTTGACAACCCGAAGCAATGCGGGAGCCTCACCTGCATGACTCGTGGAATTGCACCTTTTTATTAGTTTCAAGTTTTGTAAAAAGCAGTACAATAGCTCAAAGAACAAAAAACGTCTAACGAAACAGTACGGTGCGTATGCTTAAGTAATGGCACTTATTGCCCTGCCTTCGCTCTTGTAGCAACTATGCTGGTCTGGCAACTCCTGCTGGAAATAAAGTTATAGGGGGAAACGCTGAAGCTGTTTGCGATTTCCAGTCTTTCTCTTAATAATTTTCGGCGTTACGCGCTAATTGCAGCAGCACAAAAAATGTGCAACAGCTGACCAAGCTATGCGGCATTCCATTGAGGAATTAGTGCCCCGAAATTTACTCACGTGGTGTTGACGGACTGTGTTTATTGGATTGATTTTGATTTTAGGGAGGGAAGTCCGTTCCATATGGCAATGCTGCTACCGCTTTAAAGCCTCTTTCTGTTTTGATCCCCATTGTAACGCGCACACAAATATTCAGGCTACCTCTTAGCAAAAGAGGAAGCGCGTTAGAATCGTGAAAATGCGGTAGCTCCTTTTCCGGGAGCCCCGCCGCTCCCCTCACCTCGGTGCTTTGGACGGGAGGGGTCGAGGTAGCTGAACCCGCCAGTCGACTGGACCCTTTCTCGTCGTGTCCATGCATCCGGGGCTATGGTGATCAAAAAGAGGCAGTGAGAGGGCAAGGAAGCGGCTCGGCGGAAGTCGCTGTGAAATCAAGAGCGTTTTCGTTAGCGCCGTCGGCAGACCGAAGACGTATTGCCCCCGTTTCCGTGTTTGGTAGAGGCAGTATCTAGGGCGTTACATGTAAAGAACTAAAGGAGAAACTCGCTGGGCTGGGGGGGAAAATCCACAGTTCTTTCCCTTTTTCTACTCGGTTTTCTTAGAGTGTAGAACATTCTATTCTTTCTAGTGTAGAAGAATATTTTAGTCATTTAGCACCTGCTCCTTCAATTCCCTCGGGTCACTTATAACCTTCGTTGCGCGTGATGATGTGCCATGCGCACTTTTAAAGACTGCACTTGCTGGCATACTTGTAGAGTGACTTATCTATCACATCTCTCTCTAGCTTGTTCGCCATGGCACCATCAGCTTATGGCGATTATAGCGAACAGATTTGCCCGCTGCTGCCTTGTAGTTCATCCTACGGGAGCCCGATGCATACAGCCTCGGTTGTCGAATCTTGACATGACGGCTTGGTATCCCTCTCCTTGAACGTAAGACAAACTCTGTTTTCGTTTCTGAGTGCACGAAGCTGTTTGATTATTTTAAAGCTAGGTGTGCCCTCTTCTTCGCGTGCTAACATTCTGACCCAACGTGAACGAAGCTTTATATTAAAAGTGAATGCGCAACGACTGCGAATATATATATATATATATATATATATATATATATATATAGATATATTGTGTGTGCGCTTATGCAGGCGCACTTGCTCAAAGAGAGAAACACTTCATTGGTGAGACACCGGGTTCAGGTTTGGGGCCGGGGTGGCCTCAGCCCAGATGGCCGAAGTGACCTGTAGCGCCCTGTGCGTCGGGTCCATTGATCCACGAGGCAAGAGCTACCCGAGGCATTGCTCCCAGTAGGGGGGAAAGGAAGGCGGGTTGGAAAGGGGGGGGTTCGCAGGTGTCGAGGTTTTGGCATCTCAGACACCTGGCGGAGAGGAAAAGAGTGTGGGTGGTACTGCTGTAGTTGCGTGTGATGTGGGACGAGTGGGTTTGTAGGGTGCGCCACATCCGTGCTTCCTCTATCGTGAGTTCGGCGTTGGGCGGGGCTAGTGTTTTGCGGGTGAGGCGGTAGTGTTGTGTGATGTCTCGGTATGTGGTGAGGGCGTACCCAGTGATCTCGAGCGCACCCGAAAATGTCGTGTTATAGCCTGCTTTTCTTCTCTTTTCGTTGGGTTTTTTTTTTTTTTTTTTGCGTGCGTGCGTGCGTGCGTGTATCCGCTCCGAAATACTTTTTTTTTTCTCCTCCTTTTCTTGAATCGCTCTGGTGGAAAAATAAGCTACACGTAGCTTCAGCATTTGAGAAACCTTGACCTTCGGTGTCATTTCGAGCGCTCGGCAGCTTGCATATAAATTCTCGCTGCCGGAAGGTCTTGCGTCCACCCGTTTTACGCTTTACGGGAGACCGAACACGTGTGGTGAGGGGGAAATGGCATGCATTACGTCACGACAAAACAGCAATGCTTGCGCCGGTGCAAGGTCTTCTAAATGTCACTAAGCCGTCGTCACCTTATTCCTTGCTGATGTTTAACGAACTGCGCACACGTTCAACTTCAAACGTTGTACGTTGATGGCGAAACGCGCCTGCCTTCTGCGGTGCAAAGAATACGTCGAAGAGCGATGTAATGCGGGGGCCGTCCGTCGCTTCCCCTGGGTCGCTTGAACGCTCTAACACTTCTTGATATATGACTCGTCTAAATTCCGTCGGCTCTGATTACGCTCTTGTGACGCGTTCAAAATATCGGCCGTGCGCGACGAAATACCTAAACAGAGTTAATGTGTCTTCCACTAACTTGTAAAGGCTGGCTGGGGCTCTGTTCCCATCGCTCTGGCCGAGTCATTTTTTTTAAATGTCTCCTTTCGGGTTTTTCAAGCGAGGAAGGCAGTTTTTTATTATTTCTTATCTAATTTTTTTTTTCAATCTGCCGCTTTTAAAAATGAGTAGCAATAGATGGGGGATAACGGTGGAGGCTAAAGAAAAACCACTTTGATGAAAGGCGAGGGCGAAAGGCTACAACCCTATACTTGGCGAGCTCGGTGCGTGTAAACGAATGCACAGCGAGTTTCTCGCGACGGGCTGAAGGAACGCCGCCTTCGCCTGTCAGCTTCGGGGGTCCCTCTTGCGACAGTTTCCGTCGCTTCCTTTGCGTGTGCGGTCGGTCGTATTTGCTCGTCTCGGTAGATAAACCGTAGCTGGTAGCGAGAGCAATTAGGTGCGCGTCGTCGTCGTGCCGGTCGCGCTAGGCGGCCGGCTGAATGGGTGATTGTTTTTGCTACTGACCGCACCATGTAAGACAGTGTTGACTCTGCGCCCCATGCAATTTCGTCCGGCAGTCGAATAGGCCTCCGCAGCGATGTTTGCTTAGCGGCGCACAGAGTGACTCCCGATCTTCCACGTCCCTCACAATTAATGCGAACCAGTCCGCAGGAACTATTTGCGCAGCCACGGTGTTTCGGGAAAGGAAGGGGTTGGAGGGGGCTCCAGTTGCTTCTCACGTGATTCTCTTCTCTGTACCTTGTCGTGCGCTCCGGAGCGTTAATCTATACGCGGAGTCTTATTTCTATATATATATATATCTATCTATATATATATATATATATATATATATATATATATAATATGAGCCACCCACCGCGGTGGCTCAGTGGCTAAGGCGTTGCGCTGCTGAGCACAAAGTACAAAGTCGCGAGTTCGATTCCCGGCCGCGGCGGCCGCTTTTCTGATGGAGGCGAAAAGCCAGCGAATCGGAATAGGAAATGAGGGGCTCGTTGAAATAAGACTGAAATTAGGGTTGGCAGTCAAGAAAACCTCGGAAAGCAATTGGGAGAACGTAGTAGGTCATTGAAACAGATAAAGAATTTGGAAAGAGAGAAAGAAAGTGGAGAAAAAAATGCCCGCCGGTGGGCACTTTCTCTCTTTCCAAATTCTGTATCTGTTTCAATGACTACTACATTCTCCCTTTGCTTTCCGAGGTTTTCTTGACTGCCAACCCATCTCCTCTCTCATCTCTCTCTCTTCATCATCTCTATTATATCATATTTATATCTATATATATTATTTCATATCATATTATCATATATAAATATATATGAATTCATGGGTGCGCACTGCGGCCTCTGGATTCCAAACCGAATCATGCACTTCCCTCCGTCTATCGTGCTGAACTGCGAAGCTTTTCGTGCAATTTATGTTTAGTAACTCCAGTTTGGAGTTGATCTAGATTATGGAATTTACTGGAGCTTTGACTTGCTCACACGGTGTGGGGACTTTCGCGAGGCGTTTGACCTTTCCCTGCTTCGTTTCGCGTTCAACCATCGCGTAACAACGCGTAGGGGTGCATATTTCGCCTTACTGGGCTGTCCTGCAGTGAACAGCCGTCGCTCGGACGCGAACCCTTCGTTCCTACCGACAAGCGTGCCCCCTTCGGTGAAAGCTCGCGCTCTCACTAACCACGTCTCTCTCTCTCTCTCTCTCTCTCTCTCTCTCTCTCTCTCTCTCTCTCTCTCTCTCTCTCTCTCTCTCTCTCTCTCTCATGCACGCACGGAGACAGTTTATGAATTCATGCTGTGCACTAGTCGCCCTCTGGATATAACCAAAGAATCATGCACCCCTCCGTCTAATGTGGAACGCGAAGCTTTCTCGTGCGAGATTCTTTGTTTGTCCCAGTTTGGAGTTCGACTCAGACGGTTTGGAATTTAACTGTTGAGCTTTGACTTTGACTCACACAGAGTGTGGGGACTTTTGATCGCAGAGGCTTTGATTTGACCTTTCGCCATTTGATCTTCGCATGGAGAAAGCTTCGCGTTCAACCATCGTCGTCAACAGACGCGTAGGGGTGCATGATTTTTGCGCCTAACTGTGCGCGTCCATGCACCCCTGGGGCAATCGGATAGACGTCGGCTTCGTAACGCGAGGGACCCGGGTTCGATTCCCACCACGGGAAGCGTTGCTTGGGAGAGAGCTTCGCCTTTTAACCATGATCTTTCTCTCAAGGAAGGGGCTTTGATTTTTCGTATTGTGTTCTGCTTCCATCCTGCGGTGCTTGTTTGCGCCGTCTTCTTGACATTGTCATAGCGAGGGGAAAGAAACAAGAAAATGGCGGCGCTTTCGTATATTTTCATCGGGCTATTGTTTGGGTTCCGAAACGTTGGCTCGTGAATCTCGTTTGCTGGGAGCCAGCAGCCACGGTTTTGTCGCTTTTGAATGGCGCATGAAACGATGCCATGTAAAATGCCATGTAACCGACGAGCCCGGCGTGTTCGACATCTTGTTTCCCCTTTTTTTGGATGCTGTGGATGTCGGGAGGGATGGCAGATGCCTCGTGAGTGCTTTAACTGTTCAGACACCCCTTAATAAAAAACTTCCGCATATATGCCGCATACGTGCCGACCTGGTGTTATCAACGCTACTAATAGGTTTAGTAGCTCACTGTTATCGCAGTATTGTTTTCGAATCCCCCGTCGCAGTGGCTAAGGCATCGCGATGCTGCCAGAATCCGAAAACGCGGGTCTGATTCCCGGCCGCGGTGGCTGCGTTTCAGATGGAGGCGAAAAGCGAAAATGCATGTGTGTCGAGATTTCGGCGCATGCAGGTTAAAGGTATCCCCTGCAAGAGGTTGAAATCAATCCGGAGCTTTCCACTACGGCGCGCTTCATAGCCCTGCAGGTGCAGCTTCGGCGCGTTAAGCGCCCACGATGGGGATTTGAATTGTTTTCCAATAGTCGCGCTGTCGCCACTTGATACACCGAAGTATCTCTCCTTTCCGTAACCAGTAGTGAGCGTCGGCAGGATTCTGTCTCGGGGAAAACCGGTTGCATCACGGAGGGCGAGGGGGAGGCTCGTGCCTCTTTTGCGCCCCCCCTGCCGACGCCCATGCGTACCGCTCGACCGAACGGAATTAAGCCTGAAAAATACGGCGTTTATGGAAACAACATGCGAAACAGTGGTAGTACGTATAAGAACGCCATTATGAATTACGAAAATTGCGCTAACGGGACAACCAGAGGAACGAAGACGGACAATGCGCAACTCACAACTATTTATTTGCAGGGAAAGAAGTTGCCTTAAATAGGCTTCTACATGACATAAAAGCAGATAGTAAAATCGATGACAACACCGCAATACTCGGAGCCCGCTTACCGCTTGCTGTCTAAAAAACGAAATTCATTGCTAAAAAGTGATAATGACGGTTCACTGATGCACGCCTCGCGATTTTTTTTAATGAAGTACGCTTCTGAAAGCTCACGCGCCACAGTGTCACGGATTCTGTCAATGATAATAGTTTCTTTGAGGCGCGGCGTGGGCGCGGCGTACAACCACAATCACGGCAATGAATGGGCAAGTGTGATCCGGTGCCGATCTTGATTGATAAATCGTGTTCCCTGAGGCGATCATTTATGCAAGGTCCACTTTGTCCAGTATATACCTTGTCACACGTCACTTTTTAGCAATGAATTTAGTTTTTTAGACAGCAAGCTGTAGGCGGGCTCTGAGTATTGTGGTATTGTCGTCGATTTTACTATCTGCTTTTATGTCATGTAGAAGCCTATTTAAGGCAACTTCTTTCCCTTGAAATAAATAGTTTTGAGTGCGCATTGTCTGTCTTCCTCCCTCTGTTTGTCCATTTAGCGCAATTTTCGTAATTCATAATGCACCAACTAGCCCAACAGCACATTTTACTGAAGAACGCCATGTTTGCTTCGCTATATTTCCAGCACCCCCCCCCCCCCTCCTTTCCTCCCCATTACGGCGCACTTTGATTTGCCTTTTCGACATCCCCCCGACAACTGCTTGTATGACGTTTGCTACCCGTTTAGTAGGATGCTTATGCGCGTAACATCCGCGATTGTCTGTAATAAACAGACGAAGAATCATGTACCCTTCCGTCAAACGACGACGATGGTTGAACGTGGTGCTTTCCCGTGACGGATACATTGGTTTTCGTCTAAGTTTTCCAAACTGCTTCGGTCATGTCGAAATGGAGCAATCGGATACACTCCGACTGCATAACGCGAGGTACGCTGCAGGTTCGATTTCGGCCATGGGGAGCGAGCGTGCGCGCGTATGTGCGCGTGTTTTTTCACTTGTTCTTCACCGGTCTTCGCCGTAGTATGTGGGAGTAGGGTATGAAATTATTTTCCACGCGGTAGCGAGGCGCATTACATGCCTGTTTTCCTATCTTTTTCTACTTCTTTTTGTGGATGATCAAGGGGTCAAGCTGAATTCGACTACCAGCGCTATGTGGTACGGTTTGTTTATATCTGCGCAGAACGTGATTTTTTTTAGCACCGAATACTATCTCGTGTAACGAAAATTCATTGAGCATAGGTATTTGTTCACGTCAGAGTTCTTTTAAATCCCGCGCGACCAATGGTGGCAATGGTATGACTGTTCGAATAATCCAGCGGTTCCACAGTCAAATGACCTGGGCATTTTACCTACATCGAGGCACGTGTATAATGCAGTGACACCGAAAAAATAAACGTATCCCTTCAGATAAAGCGAAAAGCTGGAAGTGCGTGATCAGTTAAGAATTCGAACAGAAACTGCTGCGTTTTATTTTCTTTTCTTTTTCACAAAAAAGTTTTATCAGAAAAGTACGTTGCTATGGCATTTGCTCAGTCGCGTACTTAAGGCTGACACATGCACTTTACTTTGTTTCAGCCGCCCTTTTCTCCGCAGAAGTCCGGTGGGCTTTGTTTTGTGCCGTTTTGTTTTCGTGGTACTCTCGTGTCCTTTCACAGGTTGAATTCGGTCGATCTTTTGCCAGAATTTCCGTGTTTATTTTTTTTAAGTGGCTGCTTGTGCACTACCGGCGTACCCTGAGTGTCGTCGTTTCTTCTTGCAGAGTACAACAGATTTGAAGCCAAAATCCACGACCTGAGGGAACAGATGCTGAACACAACGGGCAGCCTAAGGACTTCTCAGAAGCGATCGCTTTACGTCAGGTGGGTGACTGCTGTTTTGGCGGTGACGATCGTCTTCGCAGTGCGCGCTGCGTGGTGGGCTGGTTGGTTGGCGTTTACCTCGGCGCGTTGTGTATGGAGCAGAAGATGGCAGGTAGAATATTCTAGGACAGCCTAATGTGTTCTTTGTGGTCGTAATGCGAAACAGGCCTTTGAGGCTGTAAGATCCCGATGCTGTTTTTTCGAGCGTGTAAATGGCGAAAGGCGTGTGCGATGAACGACGCGATCTACACCTCAAAGCAGCCCTCTCTCTGCCCTTGTCTCTCTTTTGCGCTTTTTGTTTTCTTTCGTGCGGGTTCCTGACCACTGCGGTCCGGCTTCCGGAGAGTAAAAACGCGCTAGGAAGCGTCGTTCCCCGCATACGTGTGTCGGCCTCCCGTCATTCTTGCAAATGCATGCATTCCTCGCTGCGGGAGTTCCCTGGAGTGTCGCGGTCGCTGCGGGAACGCGTTCTGGGCGCTCGCGTTGAGTGCTCCACTGCACCTTTTGTAGCGTGGGAGCCGCCCGAAAGCGCTTACCACGTTTTTGTCGTGAACTTTCGTCCATTCTTGCGTTGGGCGCAAAGGAAAGTCGCTGGAGCTAGAAAAGTGCCGCCCGCCATAAGCGGCGGCGCGCAGGCAACATTGGGGTGTTGTTGCCAGATTCATTCCAGCGCGGTGAGTGCGTCGTCTGCTTCCGGTAGCGATCGTCGCTCGCGCGTGCGAAAAATTCTCTACAGCTGGCGGATTAACCCTAATTGTTGAGATATTATGTGAGAATTCCATGTAAATTACGAAACAAAATAAGAAACAGGCTACAAAACGTTTTTTTCCCGCCAACGGTATTTCCGCCAAGGGCAAAGAACACACTTTCCCGTACGCCGTAAAGTCACCAGGACTTCGTGCGCCGTCGAGTTGCGCGCTATTGGTTTCCCGAGCGCTTAAAATGGCACGCACTGTTCGGGTGAACGCCATCTTTATGAAAAGGTGGTCGTTTTTACCGAATGGTGCTAAGTCCCACCACTTTTTATCGCGACAGTTTGCAAGCATGCAGTGGTGCGTATGGCGCGTATCACCGGACATCTACGTTATGAGGATGTGCCAATGACCTTCACGGGATTTCTTTCAGAGTTTACGGGCGCATATCAGCGAACATTTTCGTTGAGTATGCGCCAGTGGCGTACGCTGATTTTCTTTCCGGGTTTCCGGGCGAAGTCGGTGCTCACAAAAATGTGAAAACAAAAGGATAGCAAATGTAAAAAATAAATTAAAAATAAAATTTAATCTTTAGAACATTGAAAAAAGATATCCATCACAGCACAATCCCAAGCTATATAACAGCCCGTAACTAGATTGCCAAAATTGCCAATTGCATTACTAAGCAAAAAATAAGGCAAATATAAATAAAATTTTCACGAAAATGATCTCTCAGTCATAAATATTCATGTTGTACTTCTCCCCCAAAACCGTGCAAGAAACAAAATAAGTCCACAAAAGAACGGTGGAAATATGAATAAAAAAATAGCGAAAACGTCAAAACATGTAATGCCCTTCATTTCCACAAAAATGCAGATTTGGTGAAAGGAACACATGTAATCGTTATAATAGTGTAAATGAAGACAACTGGTCAGGCAGAATTTTGGAAAACCCAAAATTAGAAAAATAAAAAAAACGAGATCACAAAATCAGAAATAAGCATCTTGTACATGTCCCCCCAAAACCAAATACCAAATGAGAACGTCCGCAAAAGAATATTGGAACTGCGAATAAAAATTAAAAATAGCGTAAATGGACCAACTTAGCATCTTTGCAATGGACCAACACCTTGCATCTTTGAACAAAAAAAATTAGCAAAGTGAAGGCACTTCATCGCTGTAATGGTATATATTTACATCATTGGCCAAGAGAAACAAAAGATAACTTAAGTATAACAAAATATTCAACATCCTTCGCTACTCATAGCCATATTTGGCTGTCAATAACCCACACTCGAGAATGCTACAGATTAGTAGACAATTCTCTGAATTTCTGCAGATTTTCGACCAGATTTTTACCTGGCTTATTGTTGTTGCAGTTAATAGTAATTGCTTCGTGAAACATTGGGTACAGCTCGATGAACAGGATAACGTAAGCCAATGTCGCCTATGCCAGTCACCATTCTTACTGCTCTAAAAAGAATGTGCACTAAATTTAAGCACAAATAGCTTGTTCTGCTCGATTATATGTCATAAGCTTAGCGTATAAAAGTAGCTAGGGTGTCACATGCCCATTCTCTGTTTTCCTGGTTATGCAGCTTATTTGAGTGAAGTTTGTGGTGAAAGTGGTGCCAGCGTTGCCTCTAACCAAGCAGTCTTTCGAATGAACCAAACTTTCGTTTTGCCTTCATCGCCCCCTTTAATAATGAAATGCCTCTATCGAACAAAAGGCCCTAGGGCCTCAAAGGCAAACACACGTAGAGGCATGCACGTCTGTGAAGATGAGCCTTTGGTAGCGAATGCTTACGCGGTATCCAACAATTGCCACTCAGCACATTTTATAGTTTATAATTATTTATTTGGTTATTTATTTACTTGCATTCGTACGATTAATAGCAACGCAACAAATTGGGAAGTGTTTAAAGAGGAAGTTTGGTTCATTAGAGAGACTGCTTTGTCTGGATAACAATTATGCCATGTTTATTGCCAAACAACCCCAATCAACTAATCAAGAAATTGAAGCGTACAGATGAAGCAGTGGCCACTCCCGGCACTTCCTTAACGATTTCTTTTATGACGTTGCAGAATCCTGTTTGTACGGTAGGTGGCGTCCGACCCGAGCACATTCTAGTCCCATTCGATCATGTCACTTAAATGCTAGCATGCAGTTTACCCACTGATAACTGTTTGTAGTGCTGCCCGTGTTACATCAGTGCAGCACAAAATTTGAAGGTCTTTCTTTCGCATCACAGGCTAGTTCTTTCGAATGGGACAAAGTTGTGTTTTGTTGTCATGTCCCCTTAAACTGGGCTCACTTAAGATTGTTGAGAAGCTTGGTGTCCCTCTTGGAGTTCATGCCAGAGGGAGAATCGAGTGGGACCACAGCGAAGTTTTTCCTCCTGCTGCCTGTGCAGAGCCCTGTTTGAGTACGAGCCCTCTCGAGACAGCGGGCTCCCCAGCCGAGGCCTCCCGTTCCGCTTTGGCGACATCCTGCACGTCATCAACGCCAGCGACGACGAGTGGTGGCAGGCGCGCAAGATCCTCCCCGACGGCCACGAGGACTTCATCGGCATCATTCCCAGCAAGCGCAGGTACCTACTCACTCGGCCGGGACCGGCTCCTCCCGGACTGGAAAGTGCGGTGAAGACGATGATCGTTGGCAACGTTTAAGGAAGTTACGTTTAAGTCATAAGCCGTGTAGAACTTGGCCTACTGGCACAGCGTGTGCTGGTATGCGGTGAGCAAACGTGAGAGCAAAACACTCGCACTTGTTCGCTACAACAACAAGAGGTACTGTTTTAACAGCAGACCTGTTTAAGCTTTTAGTTCCGCTGTTGAGCCTTCCCAGAAAAAAAAAATCCCAAGAAAAAATACCATACGCGTGTGAGCCTCGTGAGGAGCTCTCAAAAGAAAAGCCAATGAAAAATTCTGAGCTCATGTGAGTGTGCGCCTCGTGAGGAGCGCCCGGCGTCAGCCAGCGTGACCTTTCAGAACACTCTGCCCAGGTGTCGTGGCAGAGGGATGTCTTGTGTGCTGCTCTCGCCAGTTCATGCGCGTTCAAACCTGAAGTGGGGAGCACACGTTTGCTGTACAGACTCCGATTCGCAAAGCCAGTTGCCGCGGTTTCTGGCTCGTGTTAACGCGGTCCACTTTGGGAGAGATGTGAAAGGTGGCAAACAAAGCGGTCCGGGCCTGCCAGTGATGGAGAACTTTCAGCAGAAAGTTCGGAAATCCATGCGAGGTGCAACAGCCGGGTCTCCGACGAAGGGAGAGGGGCCGCCAGCTGTGCTGTTTCTTTAGCCTTGCACCACTACTGCAAGCTGTGCCAATTTTTTCGCATTGCAGTGGTACTTGTAGAGCTACAGAAATTGGCAGCACCCAGTATTCAGATTGATGCGTTAATTCATGTTTAGACTCAGTCAGATGGGCACTTATGGCAATTTCTGCTTTTGTCTTGGTTTCTTTTCGTCGTGGTTTTACTCCCTTTTTGTTTGAATTGGTTTGCAGAGTGGAGAGGAGAGAACGTGCGAGGCTTAAGTCTGTCAAGTTTCAAGGGAAGAGCAGCTATAGTGACGGCAAGGTGAGATCATCGTGCAGTACTCACTTGTCACAATCGCGCCTGGAACTGTATGCACATGGAAGAATTTCAGAGGGGGATTAATTGTCCTGCCACAAACGTGCTCGCACAAGTTCATCTGCAACAAGTGCAGCGCAGCTTCTGTATGCATTTTTTTGTGATGAGAATATCCTTTCTTTTGACGTTTTGCAGGGCACGCTAGAGAGGAAAAAGAAGAATTTCTCATTTTCAAGGAAGTTTCCATTCATGAAGAGCAAAGACAACAGCACAGAAGATGGCAGCGATGTTGAAAGTGAGTCTTATGTTTGTCCTTGTTCTACGTAGTAATACTGGTGATTATCTTGTCTGATGAAAAAAAGCAGGCAGCATAACAACATACCTCTGTGCCATAACTCGGGCAAGTTGTACCTTCAAGAGAGGGGAACCCTAGCAAGTTCGTTGTTAATACATGCCATTTTAGTTTTGAGGCGTGTCACCCTCGCCTGTTTCGGCTGGCGCACATTGTGTGATTTTGGTTTCTCATATACTTATATATTCTGGCCTTCCAAATTTCAGTTGTTGGCCTTGGATTCAGGACCAGCCTAGGTTCAAGTAAAGCCTCCCTCTATGCAAGTTACTCCTTGCACAAAAGAAAAAAAAAAAAGATTTCAATGCAAGAAATTTTACTTGTGCATAAGCTGATGAAAAGAACGATAGCAATGTGTTTGCGTAGGCAGACTGAAGGTCTCTTTCATGTATTCTTGTCAGTTATTCAAGAGCTGGTTCCCTGATGCCTCATCAAATTTTTAATATTTGCCGACACTAGAATGAAGGCTGTTTTCATTTCCCCTCCATCAAGAGCATTACCAACAGTATTTGCACTCGTACCGTGTTGTTAATGGTTGTTCTTGAGGGGGTTTCACAATGTTGCTTCTTATTTCACTCGATACGCTCACAGGATGCACCTTTCTTTCTCTATTGTTCATTGGTAACTCTATCTTTGCTGTTTTCTTTTACCTTCTTCAGGGGATGGATCTCCTACCAAAGGTGAGCACAAAAGCAATGACTCTTCTGGTGCTTTCTGCTGCCTAGAGTGGTATCCACACTAGGAGTGGTTCGTCCGTCTGCCGCCAGAGGCCGACGGTGTTCATTCTCGGAGAAAATGGGGGTTTCCTTTCTGCGGTCGTGTCTGTGCATTTATTTTCTGTCATAAATCTCGCTGAGCAGCCTGTGCGGATGCAAACAATGGCATTTAAGCTTGTAAAATTAGTAATGTTAATGTCACAATATTTAGAGCTTTGCTGTTGTACAGCCTTATTGTATAGAAAAGGCAAAAAAAGAATTTTTGCAGCTGTGCCCTTTTCTCCGTAACAGTAGAGTGGAGTTGGAAAATGGGGGCTGAATGTAATAAAGCCCCTGACAAATCTGGATTTTGCCTACTTCAGGTTTTCTAACTCCCTACAGGCCTCCCTTACGAAAAGCAACTGCCTAAAGCACTCCCCAAGTTTACTGGAAATCAAGCTGTGCGAAACATGTGGCTCAAATGATACCGTATTTACACGATTGTAAGTCGACTCGAATGTAGGTCGACCCCCAGAAATTGCATCTCTCAAAAAAAGAAAAATGCGAGCGCCGCCTATAAAATCTTATCACAAAGAGAAGCTCTTCCGTCAACCCACACGGCGGCTCTAGCATCAATGATCGATGCTCCCACAAGAGCCGTGCGCTCGCGGTGTGCACGGTAGACGTTAAAAATGAAAAGCTTTTGTATAAGCACATGGAATAACCATGCGCTTTGGGTTGACCGGCAGCAGCCACTGGCGCGCGATACCAAAACAAACAAAATGGCGGCTGACGGAAGCGGCCGCACGCAATTTACTTTTGAGCGACTAACCTCCCACCATCGCGTTCGGAAGTGTACTGAACAATGTGATACGATCTGGGCTACGTTAGTGCCGCGCATTGAATCAAAGGATTCGCTAATACTCATTTTATTTATTAGAGACGAATAAAAAGCTTCTTGACGCGTTTTTGCACGCGATTCGTGCGCGTCGGTGTTGCGCGGGCGACTTTTTCACGCCCGCGTCGACGATTCCGCGCGCGCGGCAGCTTCTACTGCTTTTAAGTTAAACCAGTTCTACCGCTCTACCTCCAAACGACGCGCGATGAGCGCGGCAATGGGGAGGCGCGCTCTTTGATCAGTTTGATAGTGCCCGGGACTAGCCGGCTGGCAACGCCGGAAATGTTTAGGCTTACTACGGTGGCGGATATTTGATTGGCGCTTTCCCTAGCGCTGCGGATGATGCTGTATAGTGTCGTTTTCGACCACATTATCAGCTCCTTTCCTCCACAAACGTCTTCGTTTGTGCCTTCAGTGACATCTTAAAGAGCTGTTTAAAGCGGCCACTGGAACTACGCGCACCTCTTCGCGGCTGGTGACGCCGCCATGTTGCCGCCGCCGATCGCGTAGCGCGCAGCATGCGGGTGGTATTCGTGGCAGCGTCAGCGCGGCGCATTTTCGCGAGCATAAAACGCCCCATGCGGTTTTAACCATGGGAACGAGGGTGCAAAGCTGTTCCCACCTCGTAGCACCCACAATTTCTCGTTTTTCTTGCCGTTACTAGCGGTAGATGGTTCGACTTCGATTCTAAATCGACCCCCCCTACATTGGATGGTCAAATTTGAAAAAAGGGGTCGACCTACAATCGTGTAAATACGGTAGTTCATCAGGAGCCCAGCACTTGTTTATTTGTTTTTTAAGGGCACTGTTGCTGCAGGCTGTGTTGCATGAATTCCAGTTTTTTGCCATTGCATGCAGGGTGAACTACTATTGCTGAAAGTAATCTGCTGCACAGGAGTGCAATTATTTAATCTTTTTGGGGCTTTCAGCTGCATGGCGGCAAGGTTAGTTCACATTAAACTGGTAGTAATGTCAGGATCAATGAGATATACATGCTACAATCTGCAAAACTGATACATTTTCCTGTTTTCAATTTGCTCTTTCGTTTTTGTCAAGGCAGGGTATCAGTTTCTCTGTGTTAACCTTCATTGTCCTCGATTTAGGTAATTGTTTGAGAGGAGATGTGAGTTTCGCTTTTTGCAGAGTAGTAAAAACTATGCCTCCTATTTCTTGTGTCTCAGAATTTGGGGCTGCAGCCTTGTGCAGCGCTCTTAGCTCGAGCAAGGGCGAAAAACAGTGGCCAATTTTTCTGCCAGTGCAGAACTAACTTCTAACTGTGTGCGAGTGTGTGTGAGGGAAGCTGTTTGGCGATGTGAGTTGCAGTGCATGCCGGTGCTTACGCTGACGCCTTTCTAATCGCAGACACGGCAAATACATCCTACGCAAGTGATAGCGAAGCTAGCAGTACACGTGAGTATCGTGCACCATCTCCTGCCCCTATACTATACTATACTACACTATACTATACTATACTACTATACTATACATACTATACACGATAAACTCAAACTCTAGCTGTTGGCTGGACATGCCCAGGCCTTGGTCGTGTGCGCTTATTTATGTCAGTTGGCTGTAGCCGCACGTTTGCAATGTTGGGTCGCCAAACCATTTTAGCTTATCCCTACGAAGTTTTCCTTCACATTAATGTTCGTAAAATCCACTTTAGGAAAAGTTTCAGGGCATTGGTCAGTGTCCTGGACTTTATTACCGTCCACATTGGGAGGAGTAGTATAGTAGGAAACCAAAAAAGGGCAGTGTAGGCTCTATAAATAATTCCTAAACAAACGAGTCCTTAATACTGCATGACTGCAGCAGGTTTGGGCACCTTGTAACACTGTAAAATGCAGCGCCTTAGGAAAGGCCACAAACAAAATAAGAGGTGGAACCAGTGAACTCCCCTTTTGTGTTGGTTGTAACTAACTCTAGAGCTGCGTTTTTGCATTTCCTGCAAAATGATTACAGCCTGTCCATTTTACCTGATGATAGTTGGCTGTCTGTCTAATTACGTTTATGTACTTACCTGCTTCACCTGTAAAGGCCTTGTGAATTGATTGCTTTGATGCCATATTTTAGTTTACATTCTCCAATTTTCAGCTATAGATCTGCTGTTCCATAACATGATTATTTCATCATTGTTTGAAAAGGAACTAAACAGTAGGGACGTACACAAGCTGCGTGTTGGTTTTGTCCCCTATAAATGTGAAACTGAAAATGAATAATGACTTTTGTGTTTGCGGAACCAGAATAGTGTTATGTAGCCTCAGAAGCTAAGAGGCGATTCCTTTTGTTTTGGGGTGTTGTTATTACAAGCCAAAGAAAGGCCTCCGTAAGCACTAAGCCTCAACTTTCTCGTGCATATTTTCACAAGCTTCATCTCCAAAGCGTAAAAAGCTCTCCATGAATGTGTTTTTTCTGCACACATTGGAACCCTGCCACAGTTTAATTGACACACTGGACTTATACCCTGTTTTCTTTTTGTTACTCCCGTCCACAGGAGGAATCGATGAGCCTGTTCTTTCCTACGAGGCGGTTGTACAACAAGAAAGTAAGTGTCTCAAGATTTCCAACTGTGTTTTGCTGAGTGTTGATGGGAATTTCAGTGTGAATTTCATTGTACGAAACAAGAATGACTAGCAACTTTGCCCCATTCTCCCAGGTCTCCTGTTTGATTAAACCAGTACTTGCTGCTGGCTTCTGGGTGTAGAAACCACTCTGGAAAGCAGGCTTTCTACTTTACGGGTGTCCAATCTGTAAATTTGTTTAAATAGCTGCTAGAAGAACAAAAGGTGCAATTTCAGAATCTTTTGGTTTGCAATGCCAGCTGCACATAAGACAAGTTTCGCTGAACACCGTAGTCGGCTTGCTTCACAACTGCCTTTTCATGCTGAAGTTTGCTTTTTCTCCTCTTAGCATGCACATATTGCTGAGCTCTGCAAAGCAAGCCAAGGTGCTTGCTTATGAATTCACATTATGTTTTCCTTGTTAGGCTGTAGACCAAAAATAGTGAAGCGCCATGTCATTTCGTGCGGTTGTTACTCACTGGCTGCATTGATGGCCAGCGGCAGGCATTGTGGGAGTCTCACGTGTTGTCCATTTCTGCAGTTTCCTACACCCGTCCCATCATAATCCTTGGACCCTTAAAAGACCGGATCAACGACGACCTCATATCGGAGTATCCGGAAAAATTTGGCTCCTGCGTCCCACGTACGTACTGCGCTTTCTTTGTCGCTGAACAGCACTGCTGAGAGTGGGTGTGCTTGTGGGCTGCGCTTTATTTTTGGTGGTGTACGTTGGCATTGAGCCATAAGTGCCAGAAGGCTTTAACTGGCCCATCAATGCTCATAAACATTTTATCCTTAGAATTCACTTTTTTTTTTCTTAATTTTTCCATCTTGACTATGAGCGTGCGGCCTAGGCTATACTACTTAGATTTGTGTTTCGAGCACAAATGTGAATTTTGGCAATATTAGCAGCGTCTTGCCATTATGCTTTGATGTTTAATAAATGTAATGTTTGCGTCTCATTTTTGACGCGGCAATCTCGTGCCGATTGCATGACTGTGCACTGTTTCACGTCATTGCAAATTTATTCGAGTGTGTTGGTGGCTAGTTTGCCTCAGACGAGCGACTGCTTGGGACTAGTTTGTTGTTGCGCTACGATCGTATTGGGGTCTGATGTGCCCTACCACTTACCCATTGCAGCTTCATTTGGCTGCCTTTAGCATTGTCGCCTCATCTGCACATGTTTTTTAGTACTTTTCATTTTGGCTATGTAAAACCACTTGATACTGGGCTGATGCTGCATCAGACTGAAAGGATTTCGTATAGCCTGGTTGTCAATTCCGCTGGTTAAAATCTTGTGCAAAGTCAAAATTCTAAGTACAGGTAACAGATCCGTTTCCCATCCATCCTTGTATGTCTTGCACAAAGAAGAATGGGTGATTTGGGTCCACTGTTAAGGACACAGTGCGTAATTCTAGCACAGTTACCACAAAATGAAGGAGCCTAACATCTGCGACATTTTGTCATGTGCACGTTCAAAGGTTGAATGGATAAAAAATACTATATGACACATGATAGAGAATAACAGCTGAGTTCCGTGCCAGTACTTGTATCGTTTACCTTAAGTAACAACGGGTATCCTCTTCTGAACGACGCACAATGCATGTAGTGTGGAAAAAAATTATTGCTCTTGGTGCATACAAACAGTGGTATTGAAGTTCCTATGTCCTTTATCTGCACGAAATAGGGAAGTAAAAGAAATGTTGCAACTCATCCCCTCACGTGATTTTGAGTGCTTCAATCCCTGATGATGGAGCAACTGGTGACTGTGTATGCTACCTGCGGCTGGGGTGTAGTTTTAAGTTCTTGGAATAATGACATTAACCAGTCAGCAAATGGCGTAGATCATTTGTACCTGCTTTCGGCATGGCAAGTAGGCATGTTAAATGTTGGCCCACGAAAGGTTGCGTCGAGGTTTTCCAACTTGTCGCGGGAACGTCGTCTTGTCTTCAAAACAGGGTGCATGCACTCAGTGCACAAGATGATTGGACAACAATTTTTCATGTTACTCCTGTTTTGCTTCTCAGAACAGTGTGTTATAAAAAGTGTTTGTTGCTGTTTTTTCAAGTAAAAAGTAAAGGCGGCATTTGGATGATGTCAGTTCATTCACGATGTCCAGTTTGTGCTTTCCTCTCGCAGGGAATCAGATAGCGGTTTAAAAGCACATTTCAAATGCGGCCAGGGTTTCTTTAGAAAAGAACTGCATGGGAAGGCTATCAGCCAGTAACATGAACAATATAAACTTATGCAACAGCTGTCCAGGTGGCATCAGTTTTCCAAAGTAACACTTCGATGCAAGGTGCTTGTAGGGGATGCAAGGAAAGCCTTCGTGATTCGTAAGGAACGCTGCCTGTGCAGATGAGGAATAAATGGGTGACATTTTAGCTTTTGGATGTCTTCGAACGTCCCAGCTGCAGTGCAGTGCAATTGTGTCTTGTTCTTGATTGCAAACAGCCCCGCCTGCGCAAGAAGTGCAGGGGCCGAAGTTGCAAAGCCTTCCTTCCTGCCCTCCCCCCCGTGCAGACACGACCCGGCCCCGGCGCGACTACGAGGTGGACGGGCGGGACTACCACTTTGTGTCCTCGCGGGAGCAGATGGAGCGGGACATCCAGAACCACCTGTTCATTGAGGCCGGGCAGTACAACGACAACCTCTACGGCACCAGCGTCGCCTCCGTCCGGGAAGTGGCCGACAAGGTGAGGCCCCCAGCGGAACAGGACGCAGGACATTGTTATTCCCTGGCATCATCGTCATCTTTGGCGCTGACCTCAGGGCCTGGCCTTGCGTAGCCAATTTCTATTTGTAACTGGCAGTAGCTGTACCCCGTTCTGACGTGCTTTGGTTTTTTTCAGCTGGAATTATGTTCTTTTTGTTACAACCTCTCCTTTCCACCTCCCTGTGTGCATGTTGCCACGAACCATGCATTGGGTTTGTTTATTTGTGTTTCTTTTACCACCTGGCCGCACACAGCTGTGTTATCTGTGTGCTCAGCAAAGCGCATGTTTCATCTTCTTTGGGTTATCCTGTATGATAGGGAGAGTGTTTCACCCTGTCACCACTAGACTCCAGTAATTTTCTTTTATCTCCAGTGTTCTCGATGTAATTTTATGGTTTGAGGAACAATTGCAGTGAAAGATAAATAAATGCTGGCAGAGCAGACGCCGTGGCATTCGATTCGCCAACACTGGCCTGTGTACATCACGTTGACTGCTTCGTCGCCGCTGTGTAATCTTTTGAGTTCTTAGCGGAGCACAAGTTCGCTCCAATAAAGTTTTGTTCACAAGGACTTGTTGGTGGGCGAGTTGGTGCATCTTTAACACAAAGTAAAAGACTGGACAAATTGAGATGGCCACAAAAAGGAGGGTACATGGGACACACGCAGACAGTTCACAGGCGTCTCCTTTTTGTGGCCGTCTGAATTTGCGCAGTTTTTTACTTAGTGTTGAAGCTTTGTTCCCTGAAGATACCTGTGTCATTCTTGGCTATGTGACACTATTGTCCTTGGAGGGAGCCTAAAGTATAAGTCCAAGTAGGCCTTTGATGGTAGGTTGCCTCCCCCCTACCCAAAGCAGCAGCTGTGGCCTATTAATGAGTAAAAACTAGTGTTCCTGCATTTTTCCACACTACATTATGCCAGGTTGTAAATCATGACTTGTAGAGCTTGTGTAAGCAGTAAAATAAACAGGAAGGTAGGAACACGTAAGGGAAAAATGAAGACAATGATACAAGAGAGCATATTATCCAAACATATCAAGCTATTCTTGTCTGGTCTCAAAACGTAAGATTGAGCGAACTTCTTGCATTAGCCGGTGTAATGTGGACTGTACGCCCCTGTAGAATATGAAGCTGCACAGAAGTTTGAGCACTGCTGACAAGAATGGGCCCATCACAAAATACTTTTCCTGGGGGCCAATTTAAAGCACTGACTGGTTTGATTAAAATCTTGGTTGGAGGGGGTTGGGGGGATAAGAATGTGGGATGAATGTCTTGTCCCACAGAAGGAGAACCTCCTTTTCTCTGAAATTCCTGACACCAGAAGTGCCCGCTCTTGCATTGGTCCCTTACCTCAACAGAGGCCACCTCGTTTGGCAATGGAAACTCGAACGGGATGCCTTTGTGCGGTTATTTTCCTAAATTTATACCATATGCACTTCTGTATACTGGTCGGTTGATTTAAGAGTTTCTTTTATGGGTTGGCAGCTTGCAGCAGCTTTGCATAAAATGGATTTTTCTTTCAGTGCATGTAAAAAGAAGCAACAATTGCAGGAAGTCCATAACATGTGGGCTTCATGTGCACTAAGGGGTACTTCAATAACCGTGCCACGCTTGCTTTTAGTTAGTCGGATGTTAGTATAAATGGTCACTTTATGAGCAGAACCACTCGCATGCCTGGTCTTCCCATGCATAGCGTTGAAAATGAGGTGAGTTGGTGTATGTTCACGATGGCAGCACAGTGCAAAGAAGACGACACTCTGTCGCAAAGAAGACACTCTGATTCTCTCGCCGCTGGTCGGGCATGCTGCCAGTGCCCGCCTCGTCAATTTCCTTTTCGGTGGCCTGTCTGCACTGCATTCTACCGTAACAATGTTCCCCACAATGCGTAGTGAAAGAAGTTTCATGTGCACCAACATAGCAAGGCTGCCCATGTTATTACCCTGCACTTTTTTTTTGTGGCGAAATTTTGTCTCTCGCCAAAGAAATGCACTTATTTTATAAAGTTTTCAGTGTTTATCAGTGAACTAGCTGGCTGGGCAGTAGTCCTAAAACAGGATAGCACTGACATGTTGCCTTGTGCGTTCTCGTGAGTTCACTCTTTGCCCCTTTGTCCCCAGGGTAAACACTGCATCCTGGACGTGAGCGGGAACGCCATCAAGAGGCTTCAGGTGGCCGGACTCGAACCCATCGCCATTTTCATAAAGCCAAAGTCGGTGGAGTCGATAATGTAAGCACCCCCTCTCACATCGATACAATGAGATAAAGCTGTAGAACCCTCGATGCCGGTGAGGACCTATTGTTGGAGGGAACTTGAGTCCAAGTTGCGAGCATGGAATTGCACATTGCTGGCTGCTATATGTATTACATTTGCTGCTTGGTAAGCTTCGAGAGGACTATCTCTTAAATATTTTGCCTCAGTATATCTCAAAATCAGACCACCTAAATACCTGCACTCAAATTTCGCATTTGGGAGAGTGGTAATTGTCGGTGAAACTGTTTTAAGTCCAATTTTTTTGACTGCCTTGTCACTCGGAAATTTGTGCTGTCTCCATCGAACCCCAAAAATTTAGTCAGCTGCATTTGCCTTTTGTTACATCAAAATTGCATGTACTGCAGTAGCTGTTCTTTTTGGCCAGTGCTTGCATTGAAAGGTGAGAATTTCTTTCCCATGTGACGGGCTTGCTGAATATCGGGCTGGTTTCTTGGGAAAGGTGTGCAAGAAAACAAAGATGCTGAGATCAGCCTTTTTACATAAAGTGTACTTCTTTATCATAGTCGCAGGAAATAGTGTTTTGTGCATGCGTTTGTTTCCTCCTGTGTACTTGCGATTGCTCCTCAAGAGAAAAAACAGGCACTCTGGTCAATCGTGGTTGAACACTTTGGATGTATTTGGCAAATGAAACAGGGGCCATAGGTTAGGATCTGGCTGCAGTTGGGCACCTGGTGCGTTATGTATGGGAGGTAATGTGCTCGGGAGCTCAATTTCTGCGCAGGTTTGAGGTGATAATTGAGCCTAGAACCCTACATGACCAGATGCGCCTGTCACCCTGGGGTGTAAAAGTGTAGCTCCTGTTGGTTTTACAAACCTGTAGCAGAGCACCCTCCTGAACATCTCATTCTGTATGGGGCCTGGGTCGTCCATTGCTTGTCCTCCATTCAGAACACGCCCGTACTCACAAAGCTCACAAGGCTCACAAGGTCGTCATCTTCTCTTCCAGGGAAATGAACAAGAGGATAACAGAGGAACAGGCCCGGAAAACGTTTGAGCGAGCAGCAAAGCTTGAGCAGGAGTTTGCCGAATACTTCACAGGTACCTGCCTCCCTTGTCCCTCTTACCTTGCCATTTATATTTATTAAGGGGGGGACATGGGTCTTCGGGACCAAAAATTGCGAAAAAAAAAAAAAAGTTTCTGAAAGTGGCATTTTCGGAGTCTCCAAGTCTTTCTGCCTAAGTCTGCCAAGTTTCAGGCCTCGGGAACCAGTATTTGACCTGTAGTAACAATTAAAAACAATTGCGTGAGCTCCAGCGAGCCTGTGCCCTACCTGTCTGGATTCCTGGTGTCTTCAAAATGCCGCTGTTGCAAAGAGAGAGCCCAAGCCGAAGCATGGCTACAACTTGCCACTTCATGTGCAAAGCCCTGTGTGCAAAGCCCCAGTTTATGGGCACCTCTCAGACAGGAAACTTCTAGAGCGTCGCCAGAGGAAGCTAACGCAGAACAACAACGGGAACCTGCACTCCACGACATGGGCCCTCAGCCCGAAGGAGCGCCATGCATCCCTCTTCACTGCGGAAGCTGCTGTGGCTGATGCAGTGATGAGACTCAACGGGGGCAATGAAATGAGAGGACATCTGCTGGGATCCTCAAGGAGCTGCACCTGACTCCTGTCCTGAAAAGGGCTAGACTTACAGGCCGGAAAGCACAGGCACCGGGCAGCTGAATCAAGCGGGCAGCGGTTGAAAATGTCCAGCGAGTGGTTAATTAAAAAGTGGCGCACCAATGCTGGCAAGCAGACAGACTACATTCCTGGTGTCTAGTAACTCTCAACTACTGTAAACAAGTACACGCGCGGCCAATGTTAGATGCAACACGGCAGCGCATGGCTGCGCTCTGCGGAGCGTTACCACCGGCACTGCGGGAATCTTGCGGCACATGTGAAATTACCAAAATTTTGTGCCAGAGGTGGAGGTAGCTGGCACTGCTTGCGCATGTGTCGTAAGATTCCCGCAGCACCGGTGGTAGTGCTCCGCGAAGCGCGGCCACGCGCTGCCGTGTTGCATCTAACAGCGGCCGCGCATATACATACTACATACTTGGTGTTACCATTTAAATTTTACGTTCGTTTTTTCCCATTTTCTCAAACACAAATTTTGGTTTCCACCCCATTTTAAGGCCTTGATATCTCCGCATCGATTCCAGGTACAGCCATAAAATATTTTTTCTTTCACCACGGCGCTAAATATGCATATTCTGCATTAATGGGAGCAGATTTCTTAAAATGAGCTTTGATAATTACCTACTTTGCCTTAAATCCTCCACCACTGGTGGCCACCACCTGAGCACAAATTTTCAATAAGCTGTAAAACTGCCACTAAAGGTAAAGGGCACCCATTAGTGCATTGCATATAATCATATGACTGCCTAACCATGTGTTAGTGAACATTTTTAGCACTTTTTTTTTACTTAGGCGCTTAAAAATGGCAGATAATTAGTAACTGCCTCTAAATCTAATTTACATTTGCAAAGAGTGATTGGATATTTAGAATCGGCACAAAAAACTGTACAAAAGTGTGCAGTTTCAAGAAGATTGATTAAGAAATAAAAATTCCCCCTTAAGGGACACTAAAGGGTGGTAGCACTTGGCCTGTGTCGAAACATTATGGCGCCGAGAAACTCAATACACCACTTTTGTAACTAGCAGCTGTTTAATATGCCAGAAATGTGAAAACATGTCGACACCCCATATGCTTTTGGGTAGTACTACGTTTTGTGACCACAAAATTTGTGAATGGCGAGAACTTATTGGAGAAGCATCTATAAGTGTTTTCATCAAGACAGCAGTTCCTAAGTGGTTTAGCATGTGAAGCAAGTGTAAATCAAAACTTTCCGTGAGCTGATCCAACTTAAAAAGCACAGACTACAGCTTTTATACATTGCGAGACGGGCTGCTTCCCTCGCGCTTCAGCCAGCCATTATGCTTTCAGTTTTGATTTGTAAAAGCATTGGTGCACAATTCGCGAAGGCAACGGTGAATGCCCGAGCTTCTGCAACCAGTATCCCGCCAGGAAACGGCAATAGGAACGCGATGCACTGCAGCTGGTCAAGTGACTCACCTGAGCTCCTAAACTTCCATTCTGCGTGCGCGGATGTTGGTATCGGTAAAGCGTTGCCACGCGCAGTTCGAACCTTGTCGCCCAGAAAGGGCCAGGGTGCTTACTGCAGGTGGATAACTGACCGATCCAACATTGTGGTCTTCTGTTTGCCGCGGGCCGCTTTTGATAAATTATCCATAAATCATGCATTGCGTAACTCTACCCTTGTGGTTATGTTTGGGCCTGGGCGATCCTCGGCCACGAGGATTACTTGAGACGGGTGCCGGGAAGCAAGCTTGTATTTCACGCTAGGTTCGCGTGAGATGGTCAGAATCACCAGACAAGGTGAAGTGACGGCACCTACCTGAGCGACGCCTAGCTGGACAGCTGGGCTTGCATGATTTTTGAAACGGCACTTGAAGGGGCCTTACTCTTGGCCAACTTGATGCAGTCCAGGTGTCCGTTACAGGCAGGCCAACGGCCGCTCGAGCAATTAAAAGCATTTCTCGTTATGTCGGTGACAAATAGTAAATGTCCAAGCCAGTCTCCTTAGCCAGAAGAACATTCACGGGCGCCAGCCGTGCCCTGGATGCATGAAAGCTGCCGTTGCCAACGTGAGAGTGCCGAGCATTAACCATTTACACTCTAGACCGCACCTTCGCCTTGCTCCTACTTTGTGATGCGATGGCTGCGTCACGAAAAAATGAAATGGGAGAGAGAAATGCAGCTTTGTTTGCTTATTCTTCAGCAAATATAACCCATCCTTTCTCGTTGAACATAAGCCGAGAGAGCTGAGAAACGTATGATCTTTCAGTTAAAACAAAATTTTATTCAGCCCTTAGTGTCCCTTTATCTAGTACTGCTTTCAAAATCAGATATGCTGTAACAGCCGTTCATGAGAGCTGGGACCACTCAGAAAAGCTGTGCTTTATAAATTACATCACTGATAATGTATGGCCGAGAGAAGTTGTTGCCTTTTTCATGCCTGCGGTCAGCTGTGTCGGATCTACCATCGCTCAGTAATGGTGTCTTGTGTGTTTTCGATTCGGCCCCGATGAAGTGGGCATTGGATGCTGCTTCTTTTTTGACGACGTATTTGCACAAATAACAAAAAGAGCAAATTTCTTTCAAAAATCTTAGTATTCAAAATGTGCCTCGCATTATATTCGGGTTTGTGACACAAATGTAGTGCTTCTATATCCCCCTGTATTTGCTTCAGAAATTTTTGGCCTTACAAATGTACCTTGCACTTAAAGCGATAGCAGAGTCCTTCAATGCTTCTCTGGTCATGAAACTCCCGGCCAAGTTTCGTACGAGGACAAAGGCGACCGCGAGGGGCGCCACCGCAGATCGGAGGGCATCAGGCGGCCGCTGCTGCTCTGTAGCCAGAGTGGCAGTCAGGAATGCAGTAGCAGCGTGCCTGTTCGCGCCAAATTTTTTCGCCACTCGCAAAATGATAAGTCGATTTGAGCGGCCCACCACATGCAAAGCGAAAGTGCACTGCTTATAAGGCAGCGAGCATCTGTTTTATCTTACTCCTTGGTCCGTTCCCTGCCAAACGCGCTCTGACCACGCCCCCGGCTGCCCTCCGATCAACACCAGCGGCGCGGCGCGGCCTCCCTGGGCAGCGTACGGCAAAGTTTCATGACCAGAAAGGCATTGAAGGACTCTGGCGATAGGCTTTCTTAGTGGGACTGATGGCATCCTGCGAAAAAACATGCACTTCCCCATAGACTGGTTGGTCGACCGAAAAGCTCTGATAAGATCTCTGAGCACACGGCACGTGCCTGAAATTGGGCCTCCATTAAGTCAAAACAGTTACTTAAAAATTGCACGAAAGGAACGGTTCTACATAAGACAATATATGCATGGACCGTGAAGAAGGAGTACAATAGCATCCTTTTGTCTCATAAACCGAGTATCTATACACTTAGATAGCTAGATACTTAGTTTGCGAAAAATGTTCTCGCATGGGTTCTTTCTTCATTGACGATTTAAGCCTTTGAAGGTTTGATGATAGATTGGACACACTTTCAGCGAAGGCTGGGTGCACTTTTAGCAAGGCTTTTGACGCACTTTTGGTGTTTGAAAGCGTTCGCATTTCTCTCAGCTTTCTCGAGGAAGGGATGATGGTCAGTTTTTTTTTTATTCATGGGGTTTTCTTTCATGTTTTTTAGATTATGCGGGTCTAGGTTCGTGTGGTTTTCTGCAGATTTGTTCTCCAGTTTCAGTGATCACACGCGGGAAGGCGCCATCGTGCCAAGCCTGTATGCATCGCAGTTGACAGATAATTCGCTACAGCATGCTGCAACCATCGCATTGTGCCACAGCATCAAGGGCATGTTCTCTAGGGTCGCTAATTATTGCGTAAACCTTGTTCCTGTTGTATAAACATCTGTACAAGCAATCCATTCAAAGGTCTCACACAAACAGAATACGGGCAGACGAGGGAAGACAGCTATCATCAGCTCATGCCATTGGATTTCATCAAGGGAATCAGTCTCCAGAGTCACGCGGTTGGTCAGCGATGCTGGAAGGCTTTGCCGTCTCCGATAGTGTTGGGGGCATTTTCTGGGGGGCTGCCTATTCAATAACCTCTACAGCATGGACAATGACCCGGTTCTTGTCGAGAGTGGCCGAGGCATGAGCAGTGATGAGTGATTGCGGATGCACTCATTTTGGGTGATTTGTGATATGTATACACTTATCTCGAATTTTTTTACGGCGGCTGCAATAAATGAATCCCTGTGGGCATCCGACTTCTCTTTGCTGGTGTCAGTTGCATCACTTCACATTGTAATTGTAATATGTCTTTGTCTTTTCATTTTAGTAGAAACTGAAAGTGCCTGTTTCCAAGATAAATTCGCAGTCACATTATTTACGTGAAAATACGGTACTTGTAGTTAAGCTGCACTGATTCCCCAGTGCTTGTCATTCAGCTCCAGGTTTGTGTGTCTTGTAGGGACACTCGCGTGCCAAATGATGTGTGCGTAACTCGAAATGCCTGGTCCTCCATTGTCACAGTTGCAGAGTGAAATCTGAAACGACACTTCTCGTTCATTTCAGCGATAATTCAAGGGGACACGCCCGAGGAGATCTACAAGAAGGTCAAAAACGTCATTGACGACAACGGCGGCTCGTCAGCCTGGGTTGCGGCAAAAGAGAAGCTGTGAGCAAGCCGTGGGACAGTGCACCCTGGAGATGGGTGTCAAGACAAAACTTTTTCTCTTTTTTTCGTTCAACTTCTTCCCCCTTCATGACGGCGGCTTGCAAGGAGGGGAAGAAAGGAAAGGAAGATTGTTCATCTCGGAACGAGGGCAGCACATGAGCCGCGGACGCCGCAGGAGGCATTTTTCTTTTTCCGATCGACCGAGCGCTTCGCCGGGAGTGTCAGTGGTGTGAATGTGTGTGCGTGCGGCAGGAACACAAACGCTGGACTGGGCGGGGTGTTGCGTGATACGACCTAGCGGGCCGCGTCGACCTCTGCAAAGTCACCGCGGGACGGAGAGAGGAGGAGAGCGAGGCCCGTGCAGCTCCAAGTCTCTCTCTCTCTCTCGCCCTCTACGCTGCCCCTTCCGTCTCCTCCTCCTCCTTTGTGCACCCGCGTGTATCATATTATTATTATTATTACTCCCATATTCTCTTCTACCACCACACACACACACACCCTCTATCTCTTTCATGCACGCTAGCCACACACTTCATTGTCTCATTTCCCGTCGGCCCTGTTTAGTTCTGGCCCCTCATAACGAGACTATGAAAAGCTTACATGAACGCCGCGGTATGGACAGGTCTCGTAGAAGGTCGCTGGCTTGCCCATGGGGTTCATCCCACACAGATAGCAGCCTCACTCGTGCTTGATGGAGAGGTCTTGTACCAAACAAATTGTTTCTCACGTAAGGATCATGTCTCCAAAAAATAAAAATAAAAAGGGAGCAGTGCATGCAATTCTAGCTCCATTTTGTACGGCGTTTAAGGTGCTGTATGATTACCTCGAGCTTCTAGCATGAGCTGTGCTGCTGTGTAGAGTGGGATGCACCATTCGAGGAAGCCAGCTTGTGAATTGGGCGAGCCAGATGTGGAAAAAAAGTGCAAGCAGTGGGGTTAGGCAGGATTTTCTGAGAAGTTGTGACCTTTGGGGACGGCTTTTCGCCATGTTCATCCGTTGAAATTTTTTTTAACGGCAGTGAAAGTGAAAACTTGCAGTGAGACATAACACTGTAATGCAAGCAGCGTTCCTGCTTGTTTAGTGGTTGTATCAAATGCTGTGTGAGAATTCGTTCTTTTAATGCGTTGTGGAATATGCTAGTTCTGGTCCGAACTAAAGGCCAAGAATGTCTACTGTTTTAAAGTTTTTAAGCGAAGAAGTTCATGTAGCAGTGGCAACAATGTTGCCAAACTATTTTTCTGCGAGCCTTGCTCGATTGGCGAGTGTTATTTTTTAAGTGTGGCGAGACAAAGCCAAGATTCCTCCCTTCACTGCCTGCACTCTTTTTAAGTGCTGCTTCTAAGCATGGTTCTTGCACTTTCATGCGTTATTGTCATCCAAAAACACTGTTGTCAGCCTCTTACCACATTTTGTTTGTCATCGCTTCGTGTCGGCTTGTTAAATGCTGGCTCCGAGTGTTGTATTGACAGCACAGAGATTTCGCGCAATGCATTGCCTAGACGTTACACTAACCATGTACATAGGACTGTTACAAAAGTGAACAACTCTGCGCATTAAAATTATTTAAAGCGCCTGCCCCCATGTTGTCGGAATATCAGAAGTAGCTCTTGCAACTACAGGAGCAACCTGTCGGGGTCACTGCTGCGCTGTTTGTTCGCTTCACCCTTTGCCCTCTGAACTTTGTACAACTCCTTGCAAAGCACTTTGCTTTCAAAGGGACCATTCAAGGAGTACGGCAGCAACCCTCTCCGCAACCCCTTGGGGCTTTACAGCAAACACAAGGGCTTAACCTGTGCGAAATTGTTTTTTTCATGACAGGAGTACTCCTTGGGCTGTGTTATCAGGCTCACTGCCAAGTTATGGCCGGACTCTCATGCTGCGGTAATATCTGCATGTAGTGAGTATAAGCGCTGATTATAAGTTGCCATGGTTAGGCAAACGAATGTTGCACACCTTATTCAGTCGGAGATTACTTTTCTTAGCAGGGTGGGTGGGTTGTTGGGTCAACTCTTCCTGTCCAGATGCTGGTGTGGAAATCCTGCCTGAAGCAAATCTGAATGCAGTGATGTTTTTAGGAGCAAACCTTATATTTACTCAGTTATGCAGGATACAAGCCGCGTTGCATTCTCCCCTTAGCAGTGTCGTACAGCAGTGTTTTAATAACATTGGTATTTTACTGCAGTATAGCTGTGGCAGATGGTTCTGGTAACATTTTAGGTCTCACCCAGCACTGGGGCAGGTAGTTCAAGGTGGCACCCAAAAAGAAAAAAATGCTCAAAGTGGCCATGAAGACAAAATACAAAAAGTCTTCTTTGTCCAGATAATGTTGGCACTAGCTTCTTAGCACACTTCAAGCAAGTATTCGGGAAATTAAAATTAACATATAAAGCAGTGGCAACTCCTCAGCTGCTTTACGGCAACTTTTCTATGACATCACAGAATCTTGTTTGTGCAATTGCAGCCGCAGACCCTAAAAGCAACATGACTGAGCGAATATGGTGGGCCTTCTATTTTCATCTGACCCTATGCGAACATGAAGTTAAAACACTGATAAAAATGTCTTTAGGACGTCACGCGTGCCCATAGTATGTCACTGCAGCACAAAATTTGTCTTTTAATATTTTCAGCATTTCTTGCTGTTAAAAAAACAGTCTTGGCTGGAATGAAGCTGACTGGGCTACTGTAGGCTAGTTTGTTACTGCAGCAAAATGTTGAGACGAGCTATTTGGTGAACCGAGTGAAACCGAGTTTCATCCATGAGTGAAACTGAGTGAAGCGGTGGTGTCATTTCCCTTTCACGTCCCTGTGTCTGTTTGTGCTTAAGTTTCACTCGTAGTTTGTTACAAATGAACGAAGCTGTATTTTGTCTTCGTGGCCACTTTTAACTGTGCGATCGTTGTCAGCCTCGCATTGGATTCCCAGCTTCTTTATCGTGGCCGCATGCTTGGTTTGCCTACTTTTTGAATGGTCCTTAAATAAGGAGATGCTGCAGCAGCATACGAGACACGTTGGCGGGTTTTCTCCCAACATGCCAAACTTTAAGCCAAAAATACTGTACTTCAATGATTCTGGGCAATCTCGCGACCCACCTTTTAAAGTATGCAGGCCTACACACGTAAATGTCGAACACAAGTGTTGGCAGCGTTTAAACCAGCGTGTGGGACCTCAAATGTGAAAACAAAAGTAGGAAAGAGGGGGGGAATGAGAGGTGTGCTTAAAATCATGCTGGCACTGGTTCGTAAAGTGTATGCTCAGGGCTAGCAGCTACTACGCATATTTTATTGCAAGACCATTAGTAAATTAGTGACTGCTTTATGAAGGATTTCCTTTAGTAATGCTTTATGATTTAGACAATGTTATCCTCATTTTGGGGGAGGCATACTTTGTTCTAGTGAATGGGCAGGCCCGTGGTGGCGTCGCGTCTTGCTCGGAGCGCAATTTCTTGCACTGCGTGACACCATTGCACTTGCTGGCTCAGCCGTGGCACAAAATCCGCAATGGCTTCCACTGCTTGCAATTGCAAAGAGAGAGCTACGATTGTTTCAGTGACCAGCAGCAGCAGTACATGTGTACAGAACGAGGGAGGCCGGAAGTATTTTAACCCCCTGGTGATGATGGTGTATTCTTCTTGCGCTGCGCTTGCTAGTAAATTATTTGCCTAGCTTGCATTTCTTTGCTCGCCCTGGTGCATGTCTAGACTCTGTATATCCCCTTTGTTGCTTGTTCTTCTTCTTAACATTATTAAGCGATTCCGAGAAAGTATGCGAATGCTTGACGTGCCTGCACCACTTGGATGGCTTCATTGTCTGAGTGGAAGACGGAGGAGGAGAGTTTAAAGACAAAAAAAAGATGACAGGGGCCTGCGTGTCTGTGTGGTTACTTCAGTGGCAGCGTTGTTTGTTGTTGGGGGGGGGCGCGGAGCACATTAGCAACTGTGACCTGCGTAGGTGCAGGCGGGAAACCCGCAGTCTGGAGGCGGGGTGTTGTAACATAGTGACGAGAGCACCGCATGTTTTGCGCGTAGACGCACCGTTATTTTCCTTTTCGGTGTTGAGCACAGACGGAGAGAGCTCGTGGCACCTGTAATGGCACACACACACACACACACACACATGCACACATGACGCAATGCACACGTGCAACTGAAAAAAGTACTAACGTCTTGCTTGTGTTCTGAGGTGCTAGTTTTGTTCCGTGGTGACACTGATATGTTGTTTAAATCTTTCTTCGTTTTCTATCGTTCACCCCACTTTCTTGCTTCCCCCTTCCCCCTCTGCTGACGAGGTGTTGACAAGTCCCTTGCCATAGATTGAAGTTGTGGCGAGGGCTTTGTGATATACATAGCGTATTGTGTTACTTCATCCCCCTTCCATTCCCTTCCCATTTGTCTGTTACTAACGATAAGCACATTTGCTTCACCACTAAACGAGGTTGTTCTGTCATCGATGCACCGCGATTTGTGATTGTGCTTCTTTCCTTATTTTGTGCTGACATTTTTGTTGTGCCGACCATTTTTTTGTTTTGCTGTCAGTTTTTTTTATTATCATTGAGGAGGGTTACAACTGCAGTATTACAGTGTGCTTTTTTTTCTTTCCACATTTGGCAAAACTTTTGCAGAACCCCCACGAAACGATGAAAAATAAAAATGGAACAGATCTGACACCAAGGCTTATACATATATACATATATATATATTGTATGTACATGTATACAGATATACATACAAATAAATTTATGAGAGAAAAACTGCACGAATATTTGCACTTGTTGCATCTGTGGCTCGAAATACTTTACGGTTCAGAAGGATACCTTTGACGTGTGGCCTTAATGCTGAGTTTACAGAATTTACTCGCTTCTGATCTCCCGTTATTTCCTCCTTGCTCTCATAGCTGCAACGTCTGAGCACTAAGGGAAGGGGACACTGGGATTTGCTGAGCTCCAGTGTTGGACCTCTCAGAGGCTAAGGGAAGGGCTTAGAATTGAAAAACGCTGTTTCCACCTGGCACACGGTCACCACAACCATCATGTCCCCCCATTCCTTCCTTTCCCAGAAGAAACAATCTTTAATGCACACCACGGACTTTGCCCGCAGTCAGGCTGCTAATTTTTTTTCTGGCATGAGCAATGCACTATCTACATGGACAACGAGCCATTTTCCGATGCCATTTTCAGAGACAGATGCGTGTCGTCTGCTACGGTTCCTCCCCCTTTCAACAGAGCGCCATAGCGGCAGTGCTTTCGTACAAGAGCGTGCGCGGCGAAGTCCAAGGAACCGTGGCAGAAGACGCGCATCTGTCTCCGCCTCTGCCACTGATTGCGGATGTGCCGTAAGATTCCCGCAGTGCCCGTTGTGGCTCTCCGCAGAGCGCGGCCACGCGCTTTTGTTATCTCTAACAGTGGCCGCGCCTGTAAATGAGCTAAAAAGTATCCCTCTACCCTGGGCTGCATACTTGCCGATTTGTCTAGCAGTTTCAGGATACTGCCTCGATATTAAAAAGACAGTTATCTTATGAAACTGATGCGACTACGTACAGATGGAGTTCCGTTTAGAATAAAATCAATTCTGAAGTACAGTAATCCCTCGTTATAACGAAGGCAGCGGGACGGTGGAAAATTTCGTTACAAGCGGTAATTTGATATAATAGACCTCCAGAGAAAAGCTATACCAATTATACTAAACCTATACTATACTATACCTATATACTATATATAGTATAGTATATAGGTAGTGGCTGGTAGTGGCTGTAGAGGTCCGGTAGGGTGTTGCGGCGGAGACTTGCGGCGCTGGCATTCGAGGCAGGAGCGGATGTACTTTGTAACAAACGTGTACATTCCGGGCCAGTAGTAGCGTATGCGCAGCCGCTGATATGTCTTGAGGACGCCAGCGTGGGCGCATTGCGCGTCAGCGTGGTAGGATGAGCAGATAGCGGAACGCAAATGACGCGGAATAACTAGCAACCATTTGCGGCCGTCTGCGAAATAGTTGCGCCGATATAGGAGTTCATCCCGAACGGCGCAGTGTGAAGCCTGGCGACGGAGTGCACGGGACGCCGAAACTGTGGACGGACTCGACAGGTATTGCAGTACGGACGCAATCCAGGGGTCTTTCCGCTGCTGTGCAGCCATGTCGCGGATGTCAAGTGACGCCAGGGCGCAGTCCGAGCGAGGATATGCAGGCATTTTCTGACTCCAGGGGACATCGAGAAAGGGCATCGGCGTCCGGATGCTTGCGGCCGGACCGATACTCAACGCGAATGTCGTACTCCTGGAGGCGGAGAGCCCAACGGCCAAGTCGGCCGCACGGGTCTTTTAGTGACGACAGCCAACACAACGCGTGATGGTCCGTGACAAACGTTAAACGGGCGTCCATACAGGTAAGGACGGAACTTGTGAATCGCCCAAACGATCGCCAAACATTCTTTTCGGTGACCGAGTAATTTCGTTCCGCCTTTGTGAGAGTACGGCTGGCATAGGCAACTACATACTCCTGTACGCCGTCTTTTCGTTGAGCCAGTACAGCGCCAAGACCGACACCACTGGCATCAGTGTGTACCTCAGTTGGTAGTAGGGGATCGAAATGTGCGTAGTATTGGGGGCGATGTAAGCAAGCGCCGTAAGACGCAAAAGCTTCCTCGCAGTCAGGCGACCAGGCGACAGCTTCTCTACCGGATCCATTGAGAAGCTTCGTCAAAGGTTCGATGATGGTGGCGAAGTTCCGGACAAAGGGGCGAAAATAGGAACATAATCCGACGAAACTTCGTAGGTCTTTAATCGTGGCGGGTTTTGGAAATTGGGCGACGGCGCGAAGCTTCTCCGAGTCGGGAAGGATGCCATCTTTTGAGACGACATGACCCAAAATGGTCAGTTTTGCGAGCAGCAAAGCGGCATTTCTTCAAGTTCAGCTGTAATCCAGCAGACGTGAGGCACGTCAAGACCTGTTCTAAGCGCTCAAGGTGAGTGGTAAAATCGGGCGAAAACACGACAATGTCGAAGTAACAAAGGCATTTTTTCCACTTGAGGCCCCGTAGAACACTGTCCATCATTCTCTCAAATGTTGCGGGCGCATTGCAAAGTCCGAAAGGCATGACGTTAAATTCGTAAAGTCCATCAGGTGTCACGAAGGCAGTTTTTGAGCGGTCAGGTTCGGCCATGGGAACTTGCCAGTAGCCTGAACGTAGATCGAGAGACGAGAAGAATTCAGCGCCTTGCAAGCAATCAATAGCGTCATCGATACGAGGTAGCGGGTAGACGTCTTTGCGGGTGATTTTGTTCAGACGCCTATAATCGACGCAAAACCGGATGGACCCATCTTTCTTCGTGACAAGCACGACGGGCGATGCCCAGGGGCTTGAAGAGGGTCGAATGACGTGGCGCGTGAGCATGTCAGCGACGTGTTCGTCAATCACACGCCGTTCCGCAGGTGAAACACAATAAGGTCGCTGCCGCAGTGGGGCGTGGGATCCGGTATCGATTTCGTGGGCAACTGTCGACGTGCGGCCCAAGGCGGTCTGATGACAGTCGAAGGATTGACGGAAGCGACCGAGAATGGCGAGGATTTTGTCCCGTTGTGCTGGGATGAGATCGCCATCGAGGACATTCACCAAAAACGAAGATGTTTCCTCCGGGACGGCCATGATCAGAATGGGGTCGAGAGCTTCCACGTATCCGAGACATTCCCCACAATATAATGTTGATGGGCAAAACGATGGATTGCTGACAAGCATAACACTGAACCCAGATTGGACGTCGAGGACAGCAGCGGGCAAAGGAAAGCATTTCCGAGACGAAAATACACTCGATGGCGTGAAAACAACAGGGGAATCAGGGGTGACGTCACAAGAAATAGGCACAAGCACGGAGGAATGGGGCGGGAGAGACGTGTCGTCCATCACGATTAACCTCACGGACACGTCAGTCGATGGCGGTTCGCATGACGGAAATAGTGCGACCTCTGCACGAGCACAATCAATGGTGACGTGATAAGAAGTCCCACCCGAGGATGATGTCGCGCGAACATGAAGGAAGGACAATGAACTCGATGACGTATGTGATGTCTTGTATCGCTACACGAGCGGTGCACATGGCTAGCGGTTTAACCTCTTGCGCGCTTGCGGTTCGCAGAGTAAGGTCGGAGAGTGGCGTTGTCACTTTTCGCAATGAGCGGCAGAGTCGTTGACTTAAGACGGACACAGCGGCACCAGTATCGACAAGCCCTAATGCGGCTACACCTTCAACGGTCAGTTCAATAACATTGGCGGGTGAGAAACGAGGACTTCGGCATTTAGACGTCAGTGCAGTTCTTGCCTCGGGAACTGCAGCCGTCAGTTTCCCTCGGTGGGTGGATTCTGGCGAGGGCGCATGGGAGAAAGGGAACGGGAACGCGGGGACGAGGAGCGGCGGCGCGGAAAGGGCTGCTGGTCCGCAGGGTACGAACTCGGTGTCGGGCACGTGTCAACACGAGCGAAGTACTGCTGCGGTCCATAGGCGGGCGCTTGATACGGGGCGTCGTTAGAAAACGATGGCCGCCGGCGGCACAACCGGGCCACATGTCCTGGAGTACAACACGCGTAGCAGATCGGGCGGTTGTCGGGAGTGTGCCAGGGATTCGGTGTTTGGGCTGGCGGCCGGTTATACGCCATCGTTCGCAGATCTGGCGCACGGTAGTAAGGCTGGAAAACGCCTGGTTGCAGCTGTCGGACGACTCCAGCGTAACTCAGCGGTAGCATTTCAGGAGAGGCGAGAGGTGGGGCCACCGGTGGCGCAAGGGGAACTGCCAGTTGAGGTTCCAGAGGTGCCGCTACGGGTTGCGCGAAGGGCACCGTCGAAGGAGAAGCAAACGGTGCAGTTACAGCGGAAGTTACGGGAGCGGGCAGAGGCGGCGGTTGGTCGAATGAAGGAAGCGTCTCGGCAACCTGTTGTCGAACTAGGCGGCGCACAGTCGGAGGCAGTGGACCCGCAGGCACAGGAGCACTGGGGAGCAGGGAAATCTGCCGCGTAACTTCTTCCCGCACGAACTGCTGGATGTGGGGCAAGAGGCACGAAAGGTCAGGAGGCAAGGTTAAGGATGATAGCGATCCTCGGGAGAAGTCGTCATTCGGCGACGGACGCTGGCGTGTGAAAACGCGCTGCTTTCGCAGCTCGTCATAGCTCAGGCACAAATTTGTGATTTCGCTCACAGTCTGCGGGTTCTTTCCCAGCAGCATCTGGAATGCATAGTCTTCAATGCCCTTTAGAATGTGTTGGATTTTATCACACTCGGGCATCGCAGGATTCACTCGCCGGCATAGGTCCACGACGTCCTCTCTTGAGTCCCGGCTATGGGAGATTGTCCAATTTATTGGACAACGCTTCGTCGTCTGCTACCACCACAGCGCCCACTATTTTGAGTTGAAAACTGCTTTTTAGTTTTTTTGACCAACTACTAGCGCCCTCTGTCAAGTATAGATAATGCCAGTGCAGCGACGCGCCTGGCAAGCCAGTTCAAAATGGCCGCATTCAGCAGTGGCGCGTTCTACGGCACCGCCCGTCAAAGTAAGGGTTATTTCAAATGTTTTGCTTGTACCTGTGCCGTTTTTTAGCTATTGTTGTATTTTTAATTAGTCGGCGCACCTTTTGGCATGTTTTTTGCATTACACGTTGAGTTATTTTTGGTTTGCCAAGCGCGTCTTCGTTGCGTCCAATTTATTGGACAACAGGACTCGGCTCACGTCGTCCTGACAGGGCTGACACTTGAATGTACGCGTGCGCTGCATTGCATTAACCTTTAATATGCTTGTTTCTCTCGTTTTATTTTTGTTTATGTTCTATTCAGGAGACCGATCAAGGATTACCGATGGTGCTGCCGAGCGTATTTTGGAAAAAATTGCTATGGAGGATCAGGCCATTAGCCGAAAGGTTGCTTGAAGGATGTCGCAAACTTCCACGAGAGGAATGTCTCAGCGTTGATGAGCAGATGATCCCGTTTACAGGGAAGACGCAGTTGAAACAATTTGTCCCAAGGAAGCCTAATCCAGTAGGACTTAAGAATTTTGTCTTGGCAGCTCCAGATGGGCTTGTTCTGGACTTTGAGATTTATCAGGGGAAAAAAACCCTGTTGTTCCCAGGCTGTTCTGGAATAGCCGAATCAGCAGTCATGAGGCTTTCTCAGAGCCTCAGTCCGGGAACAAAGCTGTTCTTCGACCGCTATTTCACGTCATCATCTCTGCTAGATAGGCTTGTTGACAAGGGAATTGGAGCCACAGGCCCTATCATGAATAATGAGTTACGTTCCTGTCGTCACAACATGGAAAACAGCCACTGGACTCATGCCGCAGGTGGTCGGCAAAAGAAAAAAAGTACATAGACGTACAAAGGCCTCACATTGTACAAGCGTACAATGCCTACATGGGTGGCGTGGACATGGCTGATCGAATGATTAGCTATTATCGTCTTAAAGCACGCGTGAAAAAAATGGACAGTCAGGTGCATTTTCCATTTCTTTGACATGGCACTTAGCAACTCGTGGATTCAGTACAGAAGGGACATGAAGGCTATGCAGAGAAAACCTAAAGATACTCTGAAGTTTCTTGAGTTCCGCAGTGCGGTAGGTCACGCACTAATTGCACAGGCTGAGCAGGAGTCAGCCGAAGAAGACGAACAGTGGAGCCCTCCAATCAAGCGAGCATCTCTGCAACCAAAAAATGCCAAGGAAAATCCTGCAAAACACTTGCCAAGGTTGGCTGACATTCCTAATGGTGCTCGCTGCAGGCTGCAAGGTTGCCAAAAGAAGACAAAATTTTTTTGCATCAGATGCGACCTTTTTTTCTGTATTACAAAAGATAGACGGTGTTTTGAGACAGCGCACACTTGCAAGTAGTGGTTCTCGCATGCTAACTGAAACTTGAACAGTTTCTGTAATCGTAACTGCTAACACTTCCTGTACTTGGTGCAAAATAAATGCATTTTGCCTGTTCCATTGCTGCCCGTCTTGTTGCAACTTTATTTTCCACCACATTCTTCGCAAATATTGGTGGGTATTACTAGGGTATGTTTACATGGAACATTCAAGTTGAGTCCTGATGTCCAATATATTGGACATCGCATATTATTATAACCCGAAGTATTACCGATTTAAGCTTTAACACTTTTTGTCTACGTGGTCTAAATAAGTCATACTGAAAGTCTTTCAAAAATTCGAGCTCCTAACCGCGACCGGGACTCGGGAGGATATAGCTCGTGTATGCCTCGTTCTCTTCCTGGGCTCGCTTGCGTAGGCGTTGTTCAGCTTGAAGCTTTCGCACAGCAGGTCGAACGAATGCTGCCAGGAATCGGGCCTTGAAATCCGTCCAAGTGCGCGTATCAGTTGTATTGTTACGGAACCACAACCTTGCGACTTTGTCCAGATGCAAATCGACGTTGTTCAGCTTCATGGTGTCTTCCCATTTATTATGAATGCTCACCCTTTCGTAGGAGGTCAGCCAGTCCTCTGCGTCGGTATCATCCTCGCCGGTGAAGTGGGCGGGTTCTCGTTGGAGCAGAACACCGGAGCACATGATGGGTGCGGGCTGCGGCGACACCATTTCCTCCTGGTCGATTCCTCCGGGTACGGGCCTAAGCACTCGCTTGCTGCGTAATTCCAGGTTGGGGACCTTGTAAAGTGTAGGACCTCCACCAAAATATAGTGGGGTTTATTGACAGGGCGTTATAGCGAGGTCTTACTGCCGTTAAGTCCAAACGGGTCAGAGCGAGCTCTCGGCGGGTCTCAGAAGCAGTCTCGCGCACAGCAGCCAGTCCCAGATCCAGGCACATACCCGCTTGTGGCGGATTGTCCCATATTCGAGCACATACCCGCTTTGGGGGAATTGTCCCGATACTACGCACATACCCATTTAAGGAAGTGCCCTTGCTGCTCATAGTATCTTCATTACAATATATAGTATAGTATACCTATATACTATACTATACTATACTATACTATACTATACTATACTATACTATACTATACCTAAGCTATGCTAAACCCTACAAGAGTTTCGCGCTGGAAAGCGCCGCAATAAATGCCGTGGCTCGAGACTGAGGTTGTGTTTGTTGAGCTAAAAAACGATTAACCTCCCGTTGTGCGTAAAAAGTGCAATCAGGAAAACTGACCGGTTTTGCACCAGGGGCTTTGCATGGTCACTGGGTAATTCTGCCCCCGAGGTGTGCAGCCATGAAGTTTGCAACACGAGTTTTTTGGCCGTTGTTGACGACGCTGCTAACTCTACGGTTCTAGTGTCGGTGTTTGCGCACGGTCGCGTCCACGCCATTGACCAATGTCTAGCAACGAAATCGAATGACCCTACTACGCGTTTTGGACCATTTGTCTAAACTGGGATCGCATGAATCGACCGCGACCGGCTCGAGAAAATCGCAGGGGGAAACACCAGCTTACGTTGACCCGCCATGTCGACAGCCTGACTCGCCGCATGTTCGCCGCCGCTCGGCAACGCCTCCGCTTTCCACTTCGCTCTAAGCGGGTCAAGCTCTTCGTGCGCTTCGAGTAATGCGGCCTAAAATGCATGAGTTTTGGGTTGGTACTAGAATAAATTTTGAATAAAGCGATTCCGTTATAACGAAGGATTACTGTATATCATAAAAGTGCTTCCAGTGAACAACTTCACAATTCAGAAAACCAGCGTTCTAAACACATAGACAATAGGAACGAAGATGGAGAGTAGCGGCATCTTTATTGTTGAAGCGTTGGAGCGGGTACCACTCTCGAGACACTTAACCGCGACAGGGCAGCATAGTGAGCCCCAGGAATTGCGAGCAACAGTTCTTAGTTAAATTGCAGTACATTCAACTTCCCAAAACAGTTCAGCAAATTTGTTCACTTTTGAACGTCGGCCAGTCGTAGATACTTTCTTACGCAGCGCCAAGAGTACTGGTCGACGTCGTCCAGTTGAAGGCCGCCGCTTACGTCCATGTGGCACGCGACCCGTCGCTTCACGACTCCTGAGATCTGCATGAAGTAGTCCAGATCTTGGAGCACTCGGAGGCTCTGACTGATCATCGTGCAAGCTTCTGTCTCGTCCACGGAGGCACGTTCGCACAATTTATCGACCAAGGCCGGGTTGCATGACACACATTCCATGGCTTCCGCGCAGGCTCTACTGGAGCTCCCTGCGGCGAACTTTGCTGCTCTTGCAACGAGGTGCCGGTTGCGTGCAGCGACGCTTAGAAAGCGGCGGTACCCTGCTCTTCCGAGATGCGGAATATCTCTCACGTGAGCCCGAACCAGCGTGTAGTTGCGTGAAATCCTTGGCCAAATGTGGAAAATGAACAACAGCCCCGAGTCAGGGCCTAGACCGAGGTCTAAGTAACAAATCGACTTGCTCTCTCTGATTGCACAGGCCAGCTCTTCCGCATCCGCAGCCGTACAATCTGGGTACCATAGTATGAAATGCTTGATGCTAGGATTCAAATGAACTGCTCTTATAAATGTGCTTCGCGCTTCCCAAAAAGCCAAGTTTCTGGGATCACCGCTCGAATAAAAATATAGTTTAATCCGTGTGAGCGTGTTGCTTGCTTTAATGAACTCCGCGATCACAGATGCACTTTCCTGGGTTGGGACGCGCCAATGATCAAGACTTAATTGTAATTCCGTGACACGGTGGCATAATCCTAGTGGAACTGCTGCAGTGACAAACCACGCCAGGGCTTCCGAAGTATAAATGCCGAGGTTGACCTGTCGGATTTGCTCGCACTCAGCGAGGATTATTTCTGGGTGCCGACCGCGTATGGTGCCAGAAACTCCGCCATTGTTACTGCGCTGTCCTCGGCGGCACAAACAGGAATAGTACTGCTGAAAGTCCTCGATTGACACTATTCTAAGGGTACGATTTCTCGCCAGTTCTTCCAGAAATGCCGCGCATTCCGCGGGCAAAAATCCGCCAAATTTAAACACAGTTTCTGCAGCCCCTGGTTTGTCTTCAGAATCGACAGCCAAGGTAGAATTCGCGGTGTCAGAGTGTCGAAGTCGTCTGTGTCGTAGCAGGCAGCTTTAGCGCCGTCATTACGCCAGCGGCATGACCGTAATTCCAAGTTTCGGATTCCGGAATTCTCAACGAGAAAATTTTCAATCGCAAGAGCTTCCTCATAATCCACAATAAACCGATAGAAGATAACATTCAGCAGTCCTTTGTTTCCGCATAATGCTTTCAAGACAGATATCAGTCCCTGCGCAGGATGTGAATAAGTATACGCAATATGTATGCTCGTTAAAGTGGACATTTGCTGTAGGGATTCATAAAAGGACACGCAGTTGTCGCTTTTCGTGTAGAAATTGGATTCACAAAAGCGCACGTGAAGAGTTTTCAACAGTTTGCACGTTGCCAGAGCGGCCCAGAGTTCATTTCCGTACAAATCAGCGTGGAAGACATCCAGCTTAAGTGTTGTGAGGGAAAATGACGTTTCTAACAGCGGACCCAACACAGCAGCCATTTCTAGAGAATCTGTAACCGAACACTCCAATGTTTCTAACAGCGTCAAGAAAGAAAGGCACGATAGTTCCGGAATTACAGATTGCGAGCTCAATGCGTAGTGAAGTTTCAGCTTCCTTAGCGCAGGTGCCGTTCGTAAGCTTCGCAGGATAAGTGCTTGGTTTTCTTCGGCTTCTTGAAGGCTTTTGTACATAAATAGCTCAACGGTGTCCAGGCAGCGGTGGCTTTTCAGAAGCCAGAAGATAAGCGCGCATGCCTCTCGTCGTTCGGCCTCTGTGGCGGAATTTTCGGGAAGACCACTGCTCGAAACCAGTGACAGCTTGTCAGGTTCCTCGTCGTCTAGACGACATCGAATAGCGGTGAGGAGTTCATTGCATGCCGGAAGCTGGTCGAGGATGTGGCAGGGCCTTCCGTCAGAGGCCGTGCACAGCTGCGGTAGTGCTATCGACGTCCCTGCCAGTAGGACTTGGTAGCCAACCACGCCTTCGTTGCCGAAGTTTTCGTCCATTGCGCCGTGCTTGGGTGGCCAGTTATAGTTGACTACGGTAGCATATCGAGCTACAGGAAAGAAAGGAACGACAATATTGGCATCATCTGCAGTCCAACACAAAAAGAGGTATTTTTGGCTTTTTGGTAATCCATGGTTTTCTAGAACGACTGCTCACAAAATAGGTAAAGAACTCTGTGATGTTTCTCTTCGTTCTCTGGACGTGTATCTTTCTCGTGCCATTGAACTCATAAAATGTCGGTGCGATGAAACAAAGAAAAAAATTGCCCGGTCATTTTTTTTAGTTCAGTGTCATTGTGAAAGGTATCGATAATAAAAAAACGTAAGACTAAATTAAGGTTCATTTAAATACGCAAGTTTAAAGCCAGGTAGTTTCACAATTTCCCTTTTTCAAGAGAGAACACGCGTACATAAGAAATGAAAAAAAAAACGGACGTTTAAAGTATCCTGTTTGCTTATTTATCCGCAGAGCGTTCTGCTGTCTCTCATTCTAAGCTATAGTAGTGCATGGTATGTAGACTGTGAACACGGGTATAAGAACAAAACCTCAAGCACTGGCTCACCGTGCTGCCACACGAGTAGGTCAAAATGTCACGCGCATCAATAATTCAGAGGTTCTAAAGCGAGGCCGATGCTTATGGCGTTGGTACACGCGGTAATCTCCCTTGTAAGCCCTCCTTTCTTCAGGGGGTAAGTTTGTTGCCAATCTGCTTGTATATCTGACCAGCAACGCGATTACATAACCAGAGTAAAGCAAAATAAAGAGATGGAGTAGAGGAACTTTGACTAATGACCTGATGCTAATCTCACCGATAAGAATTTGTAATTATAATCGGTGGTTCTGCATTTCTTTTCTTTCTGAAGCTTACGTTTCCCGCCTACAACGTTCGCCTCTGCTCTCGCTTTTCTTGTGAATTCCTTGCTGTGGGTTTCGAGGTCTATTCACATTTGTTTTTGCAACAGTATTCTATAGAATTAGGTAGACAATGGACGATACAGGGAAAATTATATTACCTTTTTTGCATACATCAATATAAATCTCAACAAAAGCGAATGCATTCCACACGGAGGAGCTTTACAGGTATACGCTATAATAGCAAGTATTCCGCGTACCCCAGTCCTTCTATCCCAGTGGATCATTTCTGGAGTAATTATTGGTTCTAGTGAGGAGTGCCTTCAGTGCAAGACAACAATGCCTCTGCCAAGTGGCGCACTTGCAATATGAAGAAAATGTCTACATCAAATGCCGAGTAAACACTTGATTCATGTACTAATCCATTGTGCGCATTTACGGCATAACGTTGAAAACGTCCAGTCGGCTTAGTGCATGCGTTAGAGGCGCCCACAAGGGAACTGTAATAATATCCGCCGCGGTGGCTGGGCACGGAGAAAGAAGTAATTCTTGCTCCGTGGGCAAACGCGTTGTGCCGCTGAGCACGAGGTCGCGGGTTCGATTCCCGGCAGCAGCGGCCGCTTTTATGATGGAGGCGAAAAGCAAAAACGCCAGTGTGTACGAGATTTCGGCGCACGTTAAAGATCCCCAGGTGGTCAAAATTAATCCGGAGCCCTCCACTACGGCGCGCTTCATCGCCTGCCAATAAATCAATCTATCAATCAAGCGAACTGTAATACGTCTACAAAGATCGCTGTTTGTGTGATCACGCCGAGGAAATCAGGCTCTTTATCGTATACCCTCAAGCGCAGCAGATGATGTGCGGATTGAACATTTGGTCCACTTTCCTTGTTACCGAGAGGTCAATGTTATCTGTTCGGGCAACGATTTCTTAAAATAAGCCTTAGGTTGCAATTCATGGTAGAACTACCCACAATCCACCCGCGCTATATTTTATGCGAGTGAGCTACGCTTGAAAGGGTCGGAAGAGCCAATTTCGATACTCCTTACTATTGGTAAGCTCCAGACAAACAAAACTTTATAGCGCGCGGGTCCATGCTCAGTGCCTTCCTTACTAACGAGATGTCCAAAGATGTGATTGATGCATGTTGAAGTAAAGGTCGGATAATCTGATAAGTGGGCGGCTCCAGCAAAACAATTGCTGCTACATGCGTGCGTCACAAACATCCTCCATTTCTTCCGCGGGATATACCCCTCAGTGGTGGCTACAGGGGCTGGCGTCAACTGTGTAAAGACACTGTCATGTGTTATTCTGCATTGTTCAAGTCTCTTATGTGTCCTGCATTTCTCAAATTGACTACAGTATCTTACGATATAGAGTGCCCACTTTCAGAGTTACCTGGTGAGATTAGAGGGATTTCATTGGACTCTGAAATGTGCAGTTTAGAGGGATGAATACAACGTACCTGCATTTGACTACATTAAAAAAAAAATCTTCCAGTATCCGCTCACACGGGCACGTATACTGCGATTGCAGCAGGCATGTATGCATTTTATTGGCACTGAAATTATTCTCACGAAAGCCACTCGGTTCGGAACAGATAACATTGCGGAATAAATGTAGCTTCACTAAAGTCCCCTAAACCGAAAACAAGAACAACCATAAGACAAAAGCATCAAGAGTTGCTTCTTCTCCTATAAAAAACAAGGTATCCGTTGAAACTGGGCAGCTTAGCTCTGAAGCTAGGACTATACCTTTTGAATGACGCCTTGGGCGCGTCCTGTTGTAGCAGCTTCAGCTTCTTCAGTAACCGAACTGATGAAGTGCGCTCCGCTGTCGTCCAATGGAGTGTCAACCGATGGCCAAGCCAGGGGAAATTTTTGGTGGACCGAACGTAAACGGGTGTAGGAGGCTCCCAAAAGTGCTCCTCCTGCCCCGGACACATAGGGATGATGGTGATGATTAAGATCCTTTGTAAATGGCATATCTACAATCAAGTGGGCTGGCCAATCAGGTCCTCCTCCTTTACAAAGGTGGCTCATCCCCACAAAGATATTTGGTCAAGGCCGAAACTTGACTGATATAATGAGCAATTTAATTAAATCTCTAATCATGTGGCCATCGCCGTTATAGTATGGGCCTAGCAATTAGGAGCAGAATTCGTACTCATAATGAAGAGGTGGTACATGGATAATGATAGTGACTCTTTACCATCCGGTGGGATATCGACCATATCGCCACACCAAGGGTTCCACAGCACCCATCAGGCCTCAAACCGTGGAAACTCGCGTTTTTTTTCAAGCGGCCAGCACGAGAAGATTACAACGATGGTCCTATCCCCAACGTATCAGTGCCATCCCCTCCGGCACCCTTTCCCCCCAAAAGGGCGAGCGCATCGCTTCTGGCACATTCCTCTCTCACATAAACCACCCTCTAACCTTATCAATACATGACACGGGGGAGTTGACGGCAGAGGGTTATGCTCAAGTGTTGGTAAAACGACTAATCAGATAATCGAAATAAACAATCAACAATGTCAATCTACAAAAAACCCAAAATTTCAACATGTCAACTTATCAGCACATATACCCGCATAGGGCGGTTGACCATTACTTTGGAAGACCGAGTTTTACGGAACCAATAATTTCACACATAAATCCAGCTGACGTTTAAATTTTAAACAGCTTCCTGAAGCATACGTCCCCCCCCCCCCCCCCTCCTCATCCTACAACTTTTTTTTTCGCTAGAACTAATTTTCCACGGCTGTAACGAGAAACAGGCAGATAGTTCCACCGAAGTAAGGGGCTCTGGCATACAAATGGTAATTTAAAGAGCGTGGCGTGTTCAATTTAATTTCTTATTTACATGAAACAGCAGCCAAAGCGAGTGATGTTTTTACAAGTCCACAGCCGCCTTCTGCGCGTGTACAAGACACTTGGTAAACGACATGAGAGAGAGTGAGATCGAACTTTATTTAAAGCGGCCCATGTCCGGGCTGCCGAAATTGTGTTCTGGTGGGTTGGGAATGAGCTCAGACGGGTACTCCGCAGGAATCAGGGCCCGTGGGCAATGTGCCGGACGATGCGGTGGATAATTATCGCAATCTTCATTTTTTAATCGCACCTGAGAGGCACCCGGCAGCTCCTCACGGCCCGCCGATCAGCCCGAACAGCGAGTCAACCCAGCCCCTGCCTATGGATCAAACAGGCTCGCCTTGACGGCTTTTCGACTCACCCCGCCGTCTGATATACATCGATGGGTAAAGTAAAAAAACAAAAACAAAACAAAAACGTTTTGCTCCGTATTGTGGTCTATACGTGTAAATACCTATCGAAAGCTGTGCAGCGCAGCATGCTAGGAAACGGACGCGGCCACTAACTCTGCCTGCCATCAGAATCACATAATGACTGTCATCAATTATTTTTATGCCGCCAGGTGCGCACCGAATTTGCGCACCTTAAATGACTGGTCTTGATTGATTAGGAGGTTTGACGTTCCTACGCTACACAGGCGATGAGTCATGCCGTAATGGCTAATTTTGCTAATTTTGCTCCATGCTAATTTTGACCTCCTCGGTATATTTAACGTGCGCTGAAATATAGTAAACACGGCCGTTTTTGCTTTTCGCCTCCATTCTGAAAGCGATCGCCGCGGCCGCGAATGGAACCCGCGTCCTTGGGCCATTGACGACTGCTCTCGCCGCAACGATCTGCCATCGTGAAGTGCCCTTTAACCAAGGCGGAAATTACGAAAAAAAAATTAAAACCGTTCTGGTCAACGTAAAAGCTGACGGAAGTCCAGAGAAAGTGATTCGCCATAATCGGCTGGAGCGCCGTTGTCCGCTCACTGCTACCACCGAAAGCAAATCAAATTTCCCGCCTCCGTGGTACTCGCGCGCCCCGTGCCAGAAACAGCACCAGCGGGAGTTCCGTTCTTTTCGTGCTTGCTTTTCGTCCCGCACGTGCCGGCGTTGCTCTGCCACTTTTTTTTTTTTTTCGCTTCCGAACCAGCGTTTCGAAATAAATGAAGGCGGGTGCTGCCGGTTAATTACATATGTTTTGCGTAAAACGTACCTGCAGTTTTTTTTTTTTTTCGCTAAACAACGGGGAGATGCATGACAAGCGCCAGCGTATCACGAGTTTGGTTTTCGAAGCCTCTGCGGGACGCCCTACGACGGAACGCTACGGGCTCTACTTGGGTCTGTTATTTCGCGGCACCGCCTGATTCCGGCAGTCGTTTGACATCAACAGCGAGCTACGACGACAAGGCGACCCCTACAGTGCTGTGCACTTAAAAAACGGTAGGGAGGTCAAACAGACTGGGCTCAGTGTATTCCGAAATTTATTTCCATGTTGAACTGGCTGTTTGCTTAGGCATTTTTCAATGTTGTTTTCATTATTTTCTATTTTCTTTTCTCTTTCCACTTTAATGTTTGTCCCTTCATGAGCTCAGTTTCTATTTTTCTTCTCCTTTCCTCGACACCTCCGTAAAATTGGAAGCATGTTTCTGCAACAGTGCTTAGGGTTTTTCAGTATGCAAGAAATGGAACCTGTTTCCTCTTCCTTTCAACTCACCAGCGAAACTGATTTGTTCTGAGGCAAACGTGCTTGGGGCAGGGAACGGCTCTAGTTTCATTTTGCCGTGGGTATGTAGGAGTTAGTCCCACCTCTAATAACGCAAAATACAGAGCGCATTATAAGGCATATTCAGGCAGATATGAAAACCTGGTTCGTCATCAGGAATATTTTCACACTTGCGCTCTTACCAGGATTGTGCCTCATTTTTGAAGAAAACGTTCGAAGAATGTGTACGCGCTGTCTATTGCTCCAGTGATCTAACGGCAATAAAATGAAATTATATCTTACATAAAACGCATGCTATTTATTACAATGCACCACACAGTGGCTCAAGCCTTTTTTGTGCTGGTACAAAATTGGCTTGACCTCCCTGGGGTGCATTGTGCATTCCTTTCATGTTGTCACACTCCATTTTTCTTCTGCTTTTCTCCGCCCATCAATAAAATACTCAGCACGCCACTGCAACAGGCTCTTAGGGTTACCCAGTCTACAGGAAACAGAATCAGTTTCCTATCCACTTTGATTCATAATAGAAACTGCTTTGTTCCGAGGCAAAATGCTTGAAGCGAGGCAGTGCTCTCGCTCTAACCGGCCGTCAAAGAGGGAGCCAAGTGGGTAACGTAGGTATGTAGGGGAAAGTAACGCCCGAAAGAACGCCAAACCCAGAATGTATGAGAAGGAAAAACTCACACGGCTTTAGTACTGTAAAATGCAAAGGAAGGGAGGGGGTCATTTACGGTGAAGAGAAACGGTCAATGGCACCCAGAAACCTTTGTTGTCTTGCTTTGGTGTCACAAACACACTGTTGTGCCGGAAAACGCTCAGACGGACATAAAAACCTGTTTCACCATCTCTAACATTAGCTAATGCAAAAGCCGCATTAACATAACTAAGCTAAACATGCACTCTTTCCCGGCTTCTGCGGCATTTTTCAATAAAATAAAACGTTCAAAGAATTTGTCATCATCATCACCAGCCTATCTGCGCCCACTCCAGGGAAAAGGAATATCCTATTAATCTCCAGTTATCCGGGTCCTAGCTGGGCTAACTGCGACAAATTTATCCCCGCAAACTTCTTGATCTCATCTGCCCATCTAACTTTCTGCCGCCACCTTCCACGCTTGCCTTCTCTAGGGATCCACTCTGTTACCCTTAACGACCAATGGTTATCTTGCCTTCGCATTACACGCCCTGCCCACGTCCATTTCTTCTTCTCAATTTCTACTAATATGTCCTTAGCACGCGTTCGTTCCCTGACCCACTCCGCTCTCTTCCTGTCCCTTAATGGTACACCTATCATCTTCCGTTCCATTGCTCGCTCAGTCGTCCTCAATTTAAGTTGAACCCCCTTAGTGAGCCTCCAAGTTTCTGCCCCGCAGGTGAGTACCGGTAAGATGCAGCTGTCATACACTTTCTCCTTCAGGCATAATGGTAGGCTGCCGTTCATTATCTCAGAATGCCTGCCGAATGCACTCCACCCCATTCTTATCCTTCTAATCATCTCTGCCCCATGGTTAAGATCCGGGGTCACAACTTGACCTAGGTAGATATATTCGCTTACCACTTCCACTTCCTCGCCACCCATCTCAAACCGCTGTGCTGTCCCGAGGTTATTGATCATTACTTTAGTTTTCTGCATATTAATTTTCAGGCCCACGGCTCAACTCTGTTTGTCCAGTGCGGAAAGCGTGCTTTGCAATTCGTCCCCCGAGTTACATAGCAAGGCAACGTCATCAGCAAATCTGAGGTTACTGAGGTATTCTTCATTAACCCTTACTCCCACCTGTTCTCAATCCCATGTTCTGAATACTTTTTGTAAACATGCTGTGAATAACATTGGAGAGATTGTCTCTTTGTAGGACGCCCTTCCTTATAGGTATTTTACTGCACTCCTAATGGAGGATGAAGGTATAGATGTGGACCCATTGTAAATATCCTCTAGTATTCTTACATAATGCTCGTCTACACCCTCGTTCCGTAATGCCTGAATGGCTGCTGAGGTTTCGACCGAGTCAAATGCTTTCTCGTAATCTATGAAGGCTATATATAGGGTTTCAGTATGCTCCGCGCACTTCTCTATCACCTGATTGATCGTATCAAAATGGTTTGAATAGCCTTTACGCTTGTTCTTTAGGTTGACTGAAATCTAAGGTGGCAGAAATTCTGTTGGCGATTACCTTGGTAAGTAACTTGTAGACGACTGACAGTAAGCTGATCGGCTGCAGCTTTTCAAGTCCTTCATGTCACCTTTCTTATGGATTAGGATGATGTTTCCGTTCTTCCAAGATTCCCGTACACTCGCGGTCATTAGGCATTGCCTGTACAGGTTTGCCAGTTTTACTAGTACAATTTGCCCGCCATCCTTCAAGAGGTCTGCTGTTATCTGATCTTCACCAGGTGCTTTGCTCCCTTTCGTTTCTTTCAAAGCCTTCCTTACTTCTTCTGTCGTTACTGGTGGGTTGTTTATCTCCTTTGAACTACTTTCTCATTCTGCATTCTGGAAGTCCCGGCTACTGTACAGATTTCTATATAACTTCTCGGCTAATATGACTATTTGATCCCTATTTGTAAATTGCATTGCCTTGCTTGTCTTTAAGTGCATACATCTGATTTTTCCCCACGCCTAGACGCTCTTCACTGCTTCCAGGCTCCCTCCGTTCCTTACAGCATATTCGATCCTCTCCATGTCAGCTGTCTTACGCTCATTGGTTAACTTCGAAAGCTCCGCTAGTTCTATTCTGAGATAGGGTGGAGATTGTCATGGTTTGCCGTTTCCTAATTAGATCTTTCGTCTCCTGGGTAAGTTTACCAGTATCCTGTCTAGCCATCGTGTCCCGGACTTCTATTGCACACTCCGTGATAATGCGTGTAAAATTGTCGCTGGCTTCCTATGTCATAAACTCTGCTTCCTCGGTAAGAACTGAATATCGGTTCTGCTGAGCGATCTTGAATTCTTCGACTTTACATCTTACTGTTAGCTCATTATTCGGCTTCTTTCATACTAGCTTGTTACGGTACCTCCTCAAATCTAGCCTAATTCGAGATCTTACCACACGGTGGTCTCTACACCTTACCCTTCCGAGCACTTACACATCCTGCACGACGCCAGGGTTACCGCATAATATGAAGTCTATTTCATTTTTATGCTCCCCATTCAGGCACGTCCACTTCTGGCTCTCCCGTTTGCAGGAGAAGGTATTCATGATGCGTAGATTCGCTGCCCGTGAATGATCACAGGGAATTAACAGTCTCCCAAAGGTGATCATTCACACAGCAACATTTTGTAGACGACCCTTGAACACAAGGAACATGATTGCATCACATGCCTGCTACTTCGTTCATCTTGTGCGAGGCACCTTGGATGTACGGAATGACTGCGCATGTGGAGCCTTTTTTAGGTGTCTTTTTAACCCTGCCAGAAGGCTCTCGGCGGGGACATAGTAGCCAAAGGTGGTTCAAAACCCCTCCAAACTTTTTTCCAGGCAGCGCGTAAGCGAAGTATACGGTCCCTTTCGGCAAAACTCAGCCCTTCCCATAACCCAAAACCTTATACACAAATGCTGGCTACGGCCCTGGCTCTCGGCCAGGCTGTGGAATACTTCAGTGGGGAAACCAGTGGCCACCGGTCGCCGCACTTTAATGCTAAAGTTTGGCTGGAAATAGTTTCAGCGGGAGCGCCTAAGGGAATTCCTCAAGGCTTCTTTTTCATTTGTGCACTTCACCAGATTTGCAGATTTTCACCACGAACATACACGAACTTGCCCAGTTCGCCGCACTCGTCAATGTTTGATGCTAGCCGGTGTTTAGAGAAAAAGCCTGTAGCGAGTGCCACTGAGGAAGTCCTGAGTAAACGTAGATGATAGGTTTTTGCAAGAAGTTCTGGAAACCTCTTGAAAAGGTCTTGAAGCTGCTTGAAAATACGTTACTTATACGTCTACAATAAGGTGCCGAGACGTCTTGCAAGTGGTTTTGTAGACGTCTTTCAAGCACCCAAATATACGGCTGTAAGCTGCGCGTAAGCTCCGCTACAATACGTTTTGAGGACGGCTTGCATATATAACTTATTTGCTGAGACGTCTCTAGGAAGTTCGAATCGTTTTGTGTGGATGACTGTTAGATTTTCAATAACGGGCATAGCCCTGAGACCGACCCTGCTGATATCAGTATGAACCCCAGTAGGCACGTTTGGGTCAAAATGCCGCAGCATTGGTAGCGACATAAGAAGTCGTCGGAACATCACGCACGCGTTTTCACACGGAGGCCTTCACGCGGTGAGCTGGTCTTCAGATGCACCACCGAGTAGTTGCGTTAATGGTGCAACGATGGGCGCGAAGTTGCGGACGATGTTAAGTAAGAACAAAGACAAAGGAAGCTCCGCAGAGCTTTCATAGATGTCGGCTTGGGGAATTCCGCAACTGCCTGAAGCTGGGACGTGTTGCGTAGAACTCCATCTTTCGAAACGACGTGGCCCAGTATAGTGAGCTTCCACGTCGCAAAGCAACATTTCTTGAGTTGGAGCTGCATCTTTGCGTCGGCAAGACAAGTCAACCTTTGTTCCAGGCGCCGTAGATGTGACTCGAAATCTGGAGAAAAAATGACCATGTCGTCAAGGTAGCAGCGACATGCTTTTCATTTGAGCTTGCGCAAAATTCTGTCCATCATACGCTCGAAAGTGTTAGGTTCATTACTAAGGCAGAACGACATGACATTGAACTCGTAGAGTCCGTGAGGTGGTACAAAAGCCGTCTTGGTACAATCAGCCTCTGCCATAGGCACCTGCCGGTACCCCCTGCGCAAGTTGGGCGACGAGAAATATTCGGCTCCCTGCAGATAGTCAAGGGCTTCGTCAATAAGCTAAGAGGGTAAACATCATTCCTGTTATCTTATTAAGGCGCTGACAATCGACACAAAAGCTTATCGAGTTATCCTTCTTGGTCACAAAAATACGGGAGACGCCAAGGGACTGTTTGAGGGCCGAATGACGCCTCGCTCAAGCATCATGTCGTCCACACGTCCATCAATAGGTCGTCGTTCTTCGCGGGAAAACGCGATAAGGTCTTTATCGTAGCGGCGGGTGCGAGCCAGTGTCTATGGTGTGTTCTAATGTTGATGTTCGATTTACCGGAACTTTTAAGTAGTCAAAAGACATGCGAAACCGGTGGAGTAGTGCCAGCAGTTGAGCTAGTTGGTTGGGCGTTAGATCCCCACTGATAGCCTGATCGAAAACATTGGATGATAAAACATCTCGCTCGGAAGTAGCACTCAATTCTGCGACATCAGAAATGGTGGTGGCATCATCGGGCTCATAGATGACAGCACTGTACTCGCAAGCTCAATACAGTACAGCCGATAGTCCCAACCTGCAGCACCGAAATTTCATCCAAGGACCAGTTACTGACAAGCATGCCGCTTCTACCACAATGGGGGGTTAAAAGTGCGGACGGTAGTGGAAGAAGATTCCGGCGGCTGAAGAGATCAGATGGCGTAAAAAGAATGGTGGTGTCAGCACTGCACGCACCGTTCAGGGGAACGGAAATAGAGCAGTGCGACAGGATTTCTATACCTTCGCTGGTGACCAATTTAGCAGCAGTTGTCTATTTATGGTGAGGGTTGCAATCTGGTGCAAGTTCAAGTTCTGTACCGCACACTCGATGACGGCATGGTGAGAAGCGAGAAAGTCCTAACCGAATATGACGTCACGGTAACAAGAAGGAAGTATGACGTACAAAACATCCAATGTACAAAATGTACAATGTACTAATGTACAAAACATCCTTGATCGTGACGCGCGCCGTCAGCTTCAGACACCTGGATGTGTTGCGTGTTGGCGGTATGTAGCGAAAAGTCACCCAAAGGCGACATCACTTTTCTAAGGAAACGGAAAATGTTGGCATGAATGACTGTCACTGCAGCGCCCGTGCCGTCTAACGCGAATGTGTTTGTCGTTGCTCGTCCTTTCAGGGTTAAAAACCCTTCAGGGTGAAAAACGAGGCCTCGTCCAGTTCGCTATGGAAGCAGTTCTTGCCATATCGGAACTGGGACTACTAGTTTTCCTCTTCGGGAGCGGTTGGTCGGCGGCGCAAGGGAGGAAGGGAATGACTACGAGAGTAGGAGGAGTGACGGGTATAGTGCGGGAATCGTAAGGCGTAGCGGTGGGTTTATACCTGTGGGAGGCTTTACGTGGTAAAGGCGACAGGTTGGAAGAGCCATAGGCAGGGGTTCCGGGATCGTTGTTGAGGTGGTCATCGTGCGACATGTCCTGCATAAGCGCAATTAAAACAGATGAAACGGTTTACCCATGATCGCCAGGGACTGCTGGATTGAGGCAGAGGCCGCGACAGAGGCGGTGGCTTTATCGGTGCAGGACACTGATAAGTAGAGGCCGGATTTTTAGGCACTAAAAAAGCACGTTTTAGGCGCCAAAAATAGGCGGCAAAAGAACGTTTTAGGCACTAAAAAGAATAAAATAGGCGCAATAAATTTTTAGATAAATGCTCATAATATTCAAGTGAAGACGTGAGCGAACTGTAAGCACGACATGAAATCCAAAAATGTCATTACTATGAGGCCACAATGGCAGTAACAGTTCAAATAAATTCAATTCTTTATTTTTCTCTCATAACAAGTTCTATGCATTGACCTTAGACGTAGAATTGTTCCGCAATACCTCTGGGCTAATGGCGATCAATTGGCTTAATTTCACAAGCGCATTGCTTACATAGATGTCCAGATGCGAAAGTCACTCAAGCGTCGCATATTGTGAAACAGGCAGGAGAAACAATCCTTGAAATATGGTAATACTGATTTATAAATCGCAAAGTTATGTTTGCCTGACGCAATTAAATTACAATAAAGCAACAAAATAATAAATGCAAGATAGACAAGGTTTGTTAAGAAATTAACATTTTGTTACGTGAGAACTTACGTACAAACTAGCAATTTTCTACAGGTACCTTAATTATACAGGCAAGACCTTTCAACACTGACAAATACACATACGCTCATTCGAAATATAAATATTAAGAATTGTGTTTGGACAGAACGCGCAACTTAGTTTAAGAATCGCTATGGAACTTATAGAAACAATAGGTAACTACCAGCATCTCCAGATTTCCGGGTTCAAAACTGTGCCTCTGAGAATGAGTTTGTACGCGGAGAACGAACGCTCGACGTCGACAGATGTGATTGGTGCGTACTTATACTGGGGAAGATTCGATGGGTTAATTGACACTGGGATTCTACAGTGCTCACCAGCAAGGACTTCTGAAGCTTGTTTAAGGACAGAAAATCCCTTGTTTTTGTCGAAGACCGATTGCAGCTTCGCAAGTGCCTTTTCGGTGACGGGTCCTTCGGGAATGGTGGCGATTCTTTCCTGTGCGTGGAGAACTAGCGCAACGTTCGTAACAAGAGTTTTTCCCGCACTTTCAAGTTTTTTGATAGAATCCGCTAAGAACGTGAAGTTGGCGCAAAGGTACGCAAGGTCTCCTGGAAGGCTATTCACGGGAAGAGGACAGCTTGAGCCTTTGTGACTGCAACCCTCTCGTCAATTGAAAGGCCGTTGATCACGGCCTTGATGTCCGAAAAGTAGCAGTTCTAGTACTCAACAGCTTCTAGCCACGTTCCCCATCGTGTGACGACGGGTTCTGGCGGAAGGGGCACATCAGGCAGCATTTCCTTGAAGACGCGCACGCGAGAGGATGCCTTCAGGAACACGGCCTTGGCTGAACCAATAAGCTCGTTGACGTCAGTGAAGTGCTTCCTCAGTTCCTCGCAAACACGATGAAGCGCATGCGCTAGGCAGGTGACATGGAGCATCTCTGGGTAGAAGGCCTTCAGGAGTTGAGCGGCCTTGGGCATGTGGGCTGCAGCGTCTGTGTAGAGCAACAGAACCTTGGTGGCCTCGACTCCTGTAGGGTAAAGAACCTTTAGGGATTCGTTTACAAAGAATGCTACAGACTCCCCATTTGTTATCTCCAAAGGTTTCGAACACACGAGGAAAGCCCTTGTCTTCTCGTGCGCCGCAATGGACCACTTTGCATAGTTTCGAGTTCGACCACGGCCCCTGGATCAAGCGCACTCGATCGAGCGGCCGTAGTTTCGAATAACACATGAAACACTCACGCCACGTAAAAACTCGTCGGCTCACCTTTTTTCCGCACGGTTGCAGAACACGGTCTCTCCGTCTATTCTGTAGCATGGTGAGTTAAGTGTCCACTGTCGGATCAACGCACTTCTGGGCGTCTTCCGTTTCGGCATGGCTGAAAAGGGCAGCGGAGAAAGCCAGACCGTGCACGTTAAAAGACCGGACGAGAAGGGAAGTGTGCCTCCTATTGGTTGGGTCCAATCGCCTATAGCCAATTTCTCCCCTGGTGGTGAACATTTCAACTAATAAATTACTTACAAGATAAGGGCGTGTACGTCACAGTGTTTTTAGATGCAACGCTTCTCTTGCTCGGGGGCTGTCACTCCTGCGTTTGTCCGGTGGCGGCGTCCGTCTCTCCTCTCCTCTCCTCCTCTCCTCTCTCCGATAGCGAACGCTCTCGCCTAACAGCGGCGGCGGCGGCGGCGGCGGCGTTGGCACAGGTGCGTCTCTCCTCCACTTTCCTCCTCTCCTCTCCTCTCGGTTGCGGCGGCGGCGGCACAGGTGCGTCTCTCCTCCGCTCTCCTCCTCTCCTCTCTCCGATAGCGAACGCGGTCTCAGTCGACGGTCGTCCGTGCTCCGTTTGCACTCTCTCGCAGTACTCGACGATTGCTTGATGTGACGGTTCATTTAGAGAATCAACCCAACGAAAACACCAATGAAACCACCCAGATGCGTTGCATCACACCAGGGTTCCCGCGATGGGAGGTGGGCGTACTTTTTTCACATCACTTTCTTTGCCCCTGACGGTATCTATCATAGTTCCCCTGGGGAGTAGAGTTGTGCGTCCACCGCCAAGTCCTGCGGGAAAGCCACCCGTAAAGCATGCAGAAGCCGCCGCTCCGGTTGCACCGGCGCAAATGGAGGGGGGGAAGGGGAGTGTTACAAAGAGGACCAGGTTCAAACCCATAGAATTCAGAACAGTAAATATTTCCAGGTAGAATGAATAAAGGTATCAAAATGCACTGGAAAGCGAAACGTGACGTTACATAGTGCTGATTTAGGCGCCAATTTGAGAAAAGAGGCATTATAGGCATTTATCGGGGTTTAGGCACCAACACCCAAAATAGGCATTTATAGGCACTATAAAACCACCATAAAAGCCATCCTTGACCTCCAATTCGCGCTCATATATCGAAATGGAGCGATAGGAACGCAAAGAAAAAAATAGGCATTTGCCTAAAATCCGGTCTCTACTGATAAGATAGGGCGGCACGCTGAAGGGAGACCCCCATGGCGTCAGCATGAGTGACTATCGGGTCCGGGGTCCTTGCGACACTTTCGTCATATGTCATTGGTGTGGCCACATTCAAGTCATGACAAGGAGACGCAATGGGAGCCGGCGGAAGCGCCTCGGCTATTTCCTCTTGAATTACGATCCTGGGTGTTCGCCGAAACGTAGACGAAGGCTCCGCGGTGCATGGCAGCAGCGGCAGCTGACGCGCGACGTTTTCACGTACTATCTCTTTCATGTGCGACATCATAGAAGAGTCGCAGGTGTCACGGACGAAACTCGCTTTTGCGTCGTGTGACTCGCTGTTTGCGAAGCTCGTCACAACCTTGGCATAGGTTCACCACTTCAGCAATGTAGCGGGGCTCACTCGCCAAGAGCATCTGGAGTACCCCATCGTCTATATCTTTCATGAGAGCTCGATTTTGTCAGCCTCCGTCATAGATGGGTTTACACGCTTGCAGAGGCCCAAGACGTCCTCTATGTGGCTCGTGAACGTTTCGCCCGTCTACTGTTCGCGACCATGCAAGCGTTGTTCGGCGCACAGTTTCCGCACAGCCAGACGGCAAAAACTGCAGTAGAGACCATCTTGAACACAGACCAGGCAGTTATGCCGGGTTCGTGGTCGCGGAACCACAGTTTGGGGAACACCGTTCACAGAATAAATGACAATATTGAGCTTCACGGCATCACCACATTTGTTGTGCGTGCTCACGCGTTCATAGAAAAAAAAAAAAAAAAACGGTCCTCAACGTCTAGCTCGTCCTTACTTCCACCCGCCCCGGTGGCTCAGAGTCTAAGGCGTTGTGCTGCTGAGAACAAGGTAGCGGGTTAGATTCCCCGCCGACGCGGCCGCTTTTCTGGTGGAGGCGAAAAGCAAGAACGTCCGTGTGTACGACATTTCGGCGCACGTTCAATATCCCCAGGTGGTCAAAATGAACCAGGAGCCCTCCACTACGGCGCGCCTCATCGCCTGCGTTGAGTCGGCACATTAAACCCTACAATCAATCATCGCCCTGGCTGCCGAACATGGCAGAATCACGTTAACGAAGCGCACCAGGACAGATAATAGTTGGGCTCGGAGACACACTGTGCGTGTCGTTACCGCCAGGCTCGGCCGTTGGTATGGTGTGCCAGCGAAGTTCCAGAACTGGGTCAGGTAGGCCCAACCTTCACTAAATGAAAGGGGGTTTGTTGCTCGAGGACACAGTAGGCCAGAACCACACAGGGAGCTGTCATGCGATCAGATTTCGGCGCACGTTAAAGATCCCCAGGTGGTCAAAATAAATCCGGAGCCCTCCACTACGGCGCGCCTCATCGCCTGCGTTGCGTCGGCGCGTTAAACCATCGCCTCCTGTATTTTTACAATGCCAAACGCACCGCGCGCTTCCCAATGGGAGTGAGTGGTACGCCTGCAGTACCCACATGTCGCGAGGTGGGCCCCGAGTTGAACCAGGATCAAGCAACCGTAACTGACTTTGAGAGCGGCTTGTGCTTGGTTGCCAAGTCAACCGATGTTTGAGATTTTAGAGTCTTTTCCTGCCACAATAAAGGCTACCTCCTCCTCCTTCAAAGAAATGGAGCTCGCGCCAGCGCTAGGAACCTCAAAGCCGCGGCGGAGCACCACGCGTCACCCCAAGCTGAACTGGTCACATGATTGAAGCGCTGGGACGGCTACCGATTGGGGGAGAGTGGCCGGAGTAGAAGGAGAGGGCTTGGTTGGCCGGTCCGGGCTGATGCGTTCCGCATCGTAAAAATACAGGAGGCGATGGTTAAACCGTATAAAATTAATCAATGGAGGCCTGGCGCCTCTTGTTGAGACGGGCGCGGCGCGCGTGCGGAAACGCAGATTATCTCGCTTCCCGCTGCGGTTCTGCGATGGTCACTGAAACACCGCAAAGCGACGCCTTCGTAGCATTCCGTTCATCTCGATGGCGCATTTGCAGCCTAATATGACGACTCAAGTTGCGCCAGCTTTGACGCAAGTGCTCCTCTCGTCCTGATAAATACTGTCGCGGAATGTTTTGTTTGGTGATTTTCTGTTTCGTGCTTTATCGTTTACACACGATGAGACATAGCGGCTTGCTAACGGCGTCGCCGAATGAAACATCTATGAAGCACAATCACAGAGTGCCGCGCTATGGACAACGAAAGGCCAGCCAGACGAATCGCGAACCTTTATTCACCCAGTTTATTTTGTGTACTCCTTGACCAACTTATCTTTCAGCTCGCCTTCCGCTTCCGATAAAGTAGAGGACTTGCAAGGTTCATAAAGGAAATTACCCCGGCTTTTTTTGCTGCCTACTTCCTAGCTTAAAAATGATCCAAAGACACACATGAATTCTCTGTTCGCTCTGCACGTCGGCATTCTTCAAAATGACACCTCGGGTTCCCTTCGAAGATCGCCGAAAGATTATTTACTACTTTTTAGAAGGCATTCCTCAAAACTAAATTTGCTCGCTTACTAATGGGTCGAGGGATGCTGTTAACCGAGCAGTTCACGCCTACAGGGATGAAGAAGGGCTGCTCGTATATGATCAGCGGTGCGGAAGGAGAAGGTCCACAACAGAAGAGGAGGGTAAGCTGTTGGTTGTTTCCCTGATTGAAGACCTGTTCCTCAGTGCCGAAAAATTCGAGAGTCCCTGAGTAGCGAATAACCTTACGGCGTGCTTCGATGGCAACACGATGTGCCATTTTGACGAATGCCGACGTGGCAGAGTGAACACAGAATTTACGAGTAGTTCATTTTCAAGTAAGGAAGTAGACAGCCCAACAACTGAGATAGTTTTCTGTATGCACCTTGCAAATCGCCTAATTTATACGAAGCGGAATGCGAGCTGAAAGATAAGTTCAGTAATCAAGTATACATGCGAAATAAACAAGATGAATAAAGGTTCGCGATTAATCTCGCTGGCATTTTGTTGTCGATAGCGCGGCACCCTGCGATTGTGATTCGTACACGCTTTATTCGGCGACACCGTTCGCAAGCCGCTAGTGTCATCGGGTGTAAACGATGAAGCACAAAAAAAGAAAAATACCAAACAAAACATTCCGCGAAAATTTTCATCAGGACAAGAGGAGCACTTGTGCCAAAGCCGACGCAATGTCACATTAGGCCGCAAACGTGCCGCCTCGATGAAAGGAATGCTACAAAGGCGCCGCTTTGCGGTGCTTCAGTGACCATCGCAGAAACGCTGCAGGAAGCGATAAAAGCTGCGTGGCTGCGAGTAAAAAAAGACGCGCATGCGCACCGTGCCGGTCTCGACAACAGGCGCCAGACCTCCTGAGTGCGCTTCGTTGGCTTTTGCCACGCGCTCGCGTGGTCCGGAATATCCCCGCCTGTACACATCACGTGAAAATAAATCGCTCTACACTGCGACGTACTTACCGATTTGTCTATGCAACGATAGCAGCGTTTGTAGACTTTCTCGGTATTAGGAAGAAGGATTCTTACTAAATTGGAACAAAAAGTTGAGTTTCCAGAGTTGAGCACAATCTGAGTTTCGAAATGAAGCAAAAACAATTCTGACGTGTATCAGAAAAGTGGTTCAAGTAAACAGGCTCAAGACTCAGAAAAACCAGCGTCGTAAACCCATGGACAATAGGAACTAAGCGGGAGAACCACGGCGTCGTTACTGTTACAGTGTTCGAGCGCGGACCACTATTGATACACATAGCAGCGATGGGGCAACAAAATGAGCTTTAGATTTTGTTGTTAAATCGCTTTACACTAAGCTTACCAAAACAATTCAGAAAAACTGTTCACTTTTGACATCGACAAGTCCGTAGGTACTTTCTAACAGAGCGCCAAGAATACCGGTCTACATCGTCCAATTGAAGGTCTCCGCATCTTTCCACATGGCACTCCACCCGGCGCTTTACAACTCCTGAGATCCGCATGAAGTCGTCCCGGTCGCAGAGCCGTCCGAGGCTCTGACTAATCATCGTGCAAGCTTCTGTCTCGTCCACAGAGGCAAGTTCGCACAATTCGTCGACCAAGGCCGGGTTGGATGACACAAATTCCAAGGCTTCGGCGCAAGCTTTGCTGGAGTTGCCTGCCGCGAACTTTGCTGCTCTTGCTACAGGCGCCGGTTCCGTGCAGCGACACTTAGAAAGTGGTGGTACCCTGGTGCTTCAAGATACGGAATACTTCCCACTTCGGCCTTCACCAACGTGTAGTTGCGCGAAATGATTGGCAAAATGTGTGCAAGGAAAGACAACTTCGCATCAGGGCCTAGACTGAGGTCTAAGTAACAAATCGACTTGCTCTCTCCGATTGCATACGCCAGTTCTTCCGCATCCGGAACCGTACAATTTAGGTACCATAGTACGAGATCCTTGATGCTAGAAGTCCTGCGAACCGCTCTTAGAATGGTGCTTAGCTCTTCTGATATTTCGAGATCCCTCGTTGCATGGATTACGCATAGTATAAGCCGTGTGAGCGTGTTGCTTGCTTTAATAAACTCCGCGATCACAGATGCACTTTCCTGGGTTGGGACCCGCCAATAAGTAAGGCTTAATTGGAACTCCGTGACACGGTGGCATAATTCCAGTGGAAGCGCTGCAGTAACAAACCACGCCAGGGCTTCCGAAGTGTAAATGCCCAAGGTTGACCTGTCGGATTTGCTCGCACTCGGCGAGGATGATTTCTGGTTGCCGACCGCGTAGTGGCCAGAAACTCTGCCATGGTTACTGCGCTGTCCTCGGCGGCACAAACAGGCATAGTACTGCTGAAAGTTCTCGATTGACACTATTCTAAGGGTACGATTTCTCGCCAGTTCTTCCAGAAATGCCGCGCACTCCGCGGGCAAAAAGCCGCCAAAATTTAAACGCAGTTTCTGCAGCCCCTGGTTTGTCTTCAGAATCGACAGCCAAGGTAGAATTCGCGGTGTCAGGGTGTCGAAGTCGTCTGTGTCGTAGCAGGCAGCTTTAGCGCCGTCATTTCGCCAGCGGCATGACCGTAATTCGAAGTTTCGGATTCCGGGATTCTCAGCGAGAAAATTTTCAATCGCAATATCTTCCTCAAAATCCACAACAAAGTAATGAAGGATAACGTTGAGCAGTCCTTTGGTTTCCGCCTAGTGCTTTCAAAACAGATATCAGCCCCTGTCCAGGACTTGCAGCGTGATACGCAATATGTATGCTCGTTAAAGTGGATGTCTGCTCTATGCATTCACAAAAGGGCACGCAGTTGTCTCTTGTCGTGTAAAAATCAGAGTTAAAAAAGCGCACTTGAAGAGTTTTCAACAGTTTGCACGTTGCCAGAGCGGCCCAGAGTTCATTTCCGTACGAATCAGCGTGCAAAACATCCAGCTTCAGGGTTCTCAGGGCCAATGACGTTTGTAACAGCGGACCCAACACAGCAGCCATTTCTAGAGAATCTGTAACCGAACACTGCAGTGTTTCTAACAGCGTCAAGGAAGAAAGAAACGATAATTCCGGCATTTCAGTGTTCGCGTTGAACACGTCTTCAAGTCTCAGCTTCCTTAGCGCTGGTGCCAGTCTTAGGCTTCGAAGGATAAGTATTTGGTGTTCTCTAGCTTCATCAAAGCTATTGTTCATATACAGCTCAACGGTATCCAGGCAGCGGTGGCTTCTTAGGAGCCAGAAAATAAGCGCGCAAGCTTGTCGTCGTTCGGCTTCTGCGGAGTTTTCGGGGAGACCGAACCTCGAAACCAGTGACAGCTTGTCAGGTGTCCCCTCGTCCAGCCGACATCGAATAGAGGTGAGCAGCTTGTTGCAGGCTGGAAGCTGGTCGAGGTTGTGGCAGGGCGTTCCGTCAGAAGACGTGCACAGCTGCGGTAGTGCTATCGACGTCCCTGCCAGTAGGACTTGGTAGTCTACCACGCCCTCATTGCTGAAGTTATCGTCCATTGCGCCGTGCTCGGGTGGCCAGTTGCCGTTGACTGCGGTGGCAGCGCTACAGGAAGTAAAAGAAGGAGAATTGTGGAAATATCTGCGGACTGACAAAAAGGTGGTACCATTCAAAAAGGCATTGATAATAACAACTTAACACTGGATTTCATGTCCATTTTAAATAACATAGTTGGAAGTCGGGCAACTTCAAAATGGCTCTATTTGAAGCGAGTGCACGCGTACGTTTGGAGTGAAAATAGAGGGAGCTTATAGTAATCTGTATTTTTATTTATCCACTGAGCGTTCCTTTAGACTTCAGCTCTTTGTCATTCATGGTTATAGTACAGTGCATTGTACGTAGCTAGCCAAAACGGGTACACGAATAGAACCGCATGCCTTGTTGCCATACTAGTTGGTAGAAATGACTGGACTTTCAGCGGTTCAAATAAGAGGACGATGCATTCGGACAGGGTTACGTGCGGAAACATGTCTCGTCATTCCTCCTTCAACCCCGGGGGTAAGTTTTTACCGTTTTGTTGTTATGGAGTTTATTAAAAACCGACGAGACACGGAAAATTATATTACTGTTTTGCCTAAAGCGCTATTACCTTGAAAGCAAACGAATGCATTCCACACGGAGGTGCTTTTGTTTTATGATGGGAAATAACACAAGCTTGATTTCATACAATTGCAAATTAGCCGCGAACCAAGTACCTTTTTATCTTTAAAAAGTTCGTTTTCCCTTCCCCCCGCCCCACCTATAAAAAAGTGAAAGAATAAAGCGGGAAACAATACTCACTAGGCAAATCTGTGGCCGGTTTAAGCCAATATAAAATAGGCAAACGGGGCAAAAATCAAAATCATTATATGAAGAAAAGCTAATTTGCGGAGAAAAAAAATTGTTTCCATATGTTTCGTTTGTGTGGACAAAAGGACGTTGTGCAATGGAGGAGAACCGACCAGCTAAGATATAAATAAAAAATATAAACAGCAAGCGCAATGTCCTGGTCCCGTATTGCGGTAGGAACAAGTATACCATTAAAACAGCGGTGAAAAATTGTTTAAAAATAATGTGGGCTACAGCGCAGACAACAAGCGAAGAATACAAAATGTGCTTCAAATTTAGAAGTTCGCCGCAAATTTCAGTCTAAAAGAAAAAGTTCTAGCCTACAAAAACAAATGAAAAGTCAAGCTGCAGATATATAAGTCACGGCTGGAAAGCCGCACACATTATACATTATACTTACACTATATAAAGGCCCCGAAGAGGCGCTCCAAATTTACTGAATAAAATTTCGCTGTGTCCGATGTGAAAAATGCACCCATAACTGCCACACACTGTCACACACACGCACACACACAAAAGCACAAGCCACGCTTGAGAAGGCACAAACCACGCTTTAGTAGACACGGGCGACGGGTCTCAAGGGTTTTGATTCAGGTGCGCACAAAAAGCGTCTTGATAAAAAACCACCAAAACAAAAAAAAACGCACTTGACAACTGCAACACGGGTTACGAATCGGCCAACGCCGCCGTATTTTCCCGCATCAGCCACCACGTGGGAATCCACCACGTGCGCCCGCGTGTCGGTGAATCGTACTTTCGTGTCTCGCCATGCCGGGTCAGATACCTCGCGTTGCAACGCGCCAGCGGCACCCCCAGATGCCAGCGGCACGCCCAGGCATTCTTCACGGACGTGCGCCCCTCTGCCGTCAGGTGCCAACGCGTCGGTGAGTCACGCCTTGACATGCCCGGCTCAGACGTTTCGCTATCGGCGCGATCAACATTCGATAGCGCGCCCCGGCATGTTTCAAGGACACTCTCTCCCCTCTCTCGGACTCCACGTGCAACGAAGCTATCAATGACTCACGAACTGTGGAAAGAGCGTTGTGTGTGTCTGTGGTGTTCGTGGCGTGTGGCTACTTGTTCGCGTTTGACCATTGTTGCTTTTGGGTATAAATAGAAGCAGCCCCAAACGCTAAATTAATTCCTGTCTGAGCAGCGAATCCATGCGGTCGCTCTGCTCGAGTCCTGTATTGTAACCTCGCCCGTCGGGGCATTGTATGTTTTTTTTGGCTTCGGCTCACCTCTCGCTATGAAGTAAACAGTTACGTTATCCTACTGCTCTGGACTTCTTCACGGCTGCAACAGCGGCTGGCCGCTTGCATCATACACGCTACCCCTCGTATGTCGGAGGCCACGGAGATCGGATCAGGTCCCCCCGCCCGGTCGTAACGCACGGCATCACACACCGGGCATGGGAAGTGAAATGATATGAACGAGCTCGGTTAAAATATTAAAGGCTTGCAAATCATTTAATAGATTCCGTAGGTTTGGCGGTTCAAGCGCGGGCCGCACAGGGCGATGGAGTCGTTGATGTATGACGACGTTTTTGAACACTGCGTCAGATATCGAGAAACGGACGTGGTGGGCGCACGACAGAAGCACAGGCAGGCGGGTGTAAGTTCCAGGAAATAGTGAGGGAGTCGGCCATGTGCAGTTATAAGGTGGGCGAGTTTCGTAAAGGTGGGAAACAAGCAGGCAGATTGAGTACACCACGTGCACACTAAGCTTTTTTACACCCTTTAGGCCAGAAATGGTGTAGCATAAGAGGAAAACGGGTGCTGGGAGCCCATTACACCCTTTTTTAATCTCAACACCCTTTTCCTAGCTCTACACCCTTGTGGGAAAAAAAGGGTGTTGATCAACTTCAACACCCTTGGTTTTTCTTAGGGTGTTGAAAGGGTGTGGAAAAGGTGTTCAGCTGTTCATTGAATAAAGCCATGCTTGGATGCATAATAGCACTGTAAAGAACAAGACATCCCCTCATATACTTCTCTACTCGCAAAAAATTTTCCAACGCAAAAACTCCCACCTCCCCTCGCGGGAACCCCTGTGTAGATGCGACGCATAGGCGGAGCGGCGAAGGGACCGCGTTTTATAGCGCGCATAACGTTGAGGGGACTGCGTAAGCCGGTCCCAGTCGATGACGACGTTGGCGTACTTGTAAAGCGGCGTGGACTCTAGGTGTTTGAGCCAAGCGTGGATGTTGCTTCGCCGGAGAACGGCACACCGGTTATGTGCGCAGCGCGCCCGAAGGAGAGGAAACCGCGTAAGAGAGAGTCTGCACATGCGCCGGCCCCAGCGCGTCTGCCGCGGCTATGACGCAACACAATCCACTTTAATCCAGTCCAAATCCAATCCAATCGAATCGAATCCAATCCAATGCCCCTCGCCAGAGAGTGTTCGCTATCGGAGAGGAGAGGGGGTGAGCGGCGGAGAGCGCAGCTGGCGCGGCGAGGATAATGAGGGAGGGGTGGACAACGACGACGACGCCGGAGGGACAAGGCGAGTGAATCAGATGCTCTGCATCTAAAAAGGAAATTGCTCGTATGCAATGATCGCTCGTTTTCATATGCGGTCTCATGCCCCAAGTTTAGCTTTGGCACGTGAAACACCAATTTGAACCTTCAAAATTAAAAAGACTATAGTCGTGTGGCGGAAAGGGTGTTGAACTACTGCAACACGCTTGGCTTTCTGTACGGTGTTGAAACGGTGTGAAATAGGTGTTCAGTTGCAAAAAAAGTACAGCGCAGCTGCGGGTCCACCTAGTTCTCCCTGTGTTGCTAAGTTTTCTCCCTAGTTTCTCCCTGTGTTGCTAGGCTTTGCGATGCTCTTGCTAAGCTAGGATAAGCGCTGAGGGGTGAGGCCAAATTTAACCGGATTTTACAAGGCTGTTCCAGTGTGTCCCCCACACTGACACCGGATCCGAAGAGGAAACAAGCTAAGCCGACCACAAGCTCTGCTGTTTCTTCAGCGTTGCGCCACCATTGCAAGCAGCACCAATATTTTTGTGTTTTAGAATCCCAAAAAGATATTTGACAGCAGAGGTAGGCATGTTGTCAAGGAGGAATTGCGTGATCTTCTCTAGGGCTATTACACTTCACCAACAAAGGATGGGGTGGAGAAACTAGACGGGAACTTCGAAGGCGTGCACGTGGTTCAGTATGTTCAAAATGAAAGAGGCTGCTCCAGCGGTAGTTGATATGTGCGACCCGTCTGTGACGCCATTGAGTAGGCAGAGGTGAAGACGCCGGTTCGTCTCGTGTTGGTCAAGCGGTCGTTTCGAACACGAAGACATCGCGCAGGGTGACCAGCCAGAACTATGGGAAGGTCTACGTTTGTAGGTTGCATTGAGGCCGAGTGGATCGTGATGGATTGCCGGTGATGGAACAGCAAATGTATGCGCACAGCGATGTCAAGGTGAATGCATAACGGGAGCACGTTGGCCATAACCTCAAGTGAGACTCTACGTGTCGTGGTGTATGCCCGGGTTATCGCGAACAGTGATGATCCAAGTAATGGGTGAGCTCGAGTTTTGAAAATATATGGGGCTGATTTGTGTACCGCCAAGCGGCAGAAGCATAGGAAATTGCACGGAGTACAACGAGGTGATACCGTTGACGTCGAACGAAATGGTTGACGAGGGTGTGCATGCGTTCAAATCTTGTTAGCGAAGCAGCCACTTTCTCAACAATTGATTTTAAATGGTTGGTGTGGGCCACAAAGGTCAGATGGCTATCTACAACAACTCCTATGAGCTTCATTTCAGCGACTTACTTCAGGATTACATCCTTAAGTCTTATGGTAGGCTTGCGTATTGAGCCTGTCACCTTTTGAAACCAGGATGCAGGAAAATTTAGAAGGGTTTAGCTTTAGCTTCGCCTTCCGCCCAAGCAGTAACCTTGGCAAGCGCTTCGTGGGAAAGGGTCTCGAGTTGACGGCGCGTGTGTACGTAGATGCCCATAACCGTGCCATCTGCGGTGGCCTGTACATAAGTGTTTCCTGGCATATGAATGCATACGATATAAAAAACATAGCTATTCTACAAAAAGGGGCTTATGAGAAAACCCTGAGGGGACCATTTCGTTCTGACATGAGTGCCGTTTTCTAAGAACGTCTGGTAACAGACGGTGCGGCCCTCAATGAACGATTTCAGGAGCTCGTAGATGTTTCCTGGAAAAAGTTCAATAGACGGAAACAGCACAATGTGTGGGGGCGCCAGGTAGAGTATCAAACGCCTCATCAAAATAAATAGATATAACAAGAGGCAGTTCACTGTAGTCTCGATGGTGCTGCAGTCGGGTTCGCAAATCAAACAAGGTGGTTGTCGTGTTTCGCCCTAAGGTAAAGCCATACTGCTGCAGGAGTCCGGATCGGTGTAAGAAGTTGAAACAACGTGAATTTAGCATTCGTTCTTGCCATAGAGTTTCATACTAATATACACTAGAGGGAAATCTGGCGCCCCTGTCTAGGGGAGCCGCGCTTCAGCGAGCGTTCCGTCATGTACCGGCCAGGCACGTTCCACTTGTCCTTGGCATGGCTCCTGAACAGCTGAAAAGTTGATTCTGGCTGCAAAAAAGCGACACTATTACTCTAAAAGATTATTGAAATTTGTTTCGTTATTACAAAATTGAACTTCCAGAAAGATTTACTTGTCAGTAATTATTTAGAAGCGTTATGCACGATGCAGAAGAAAAAAATGTTGGCAGCGTCTGGAACCCCGCGCGGGGCACGAGATTTAGCCCCCTCGCAACGGCTCCTGCCCCGCGTGACGTCATATATACGTCATAGTGACGTCATATTAACAGCGATTGTTATTAGTTTGCGTAGTAGAATACAAAAAGCACATTTTTTTACATTTTAATAAAAAATTAGGAAGCCACTCATTTGATAGAAGTTTTATAAAAGAATTCTTTTGTTCGTTCTTGCGGAAGCCGCCGATGCTGCCGCTGCTGGCGGTATGGCGTATCCGAAAGTGCCGAAAGCCCTGAATGCCTGAATTTCTTGGGTCGACAACGTAGATGAAGCAGAGTTGATAGAGTTGAAGCACTATCAGAATGTGCGAGAACGTTGCCGTATGCGGGCACCAAGCCAGCCTTTCCACACGGTAGCGAAATCCTCTCGAGTAATGCTGACCTGTGACCGCCTGCTGTATGCCGATGGTACCTGCGTTAGATCTACGACATCGCGCAGCCGAGTGGCCCCGTTCGAACAACCCACGTCCCACGCAAGAAAAGACACCGTCCGAGCGTGATTATGTGAGCCTGCTGCGGCATGTCCGCGCGGCGGCATCTGCTATCAACAGTTTGCACCACGGCAAGTTCAGAATGCTTAAATGGGTGGCCTGAAATCGCGGTGTTTTCAAAATGACAGCAGCGCGGAACTTACAGTGCTCAGGACGTAGGCTGGACGCGGCCACTGATATTTTACTGGTCGCATGTGCGCATTAGAAGTGCAAACCACGGATAGCTAGAAAAGGTAATCATTGGTGTTCCCACACATGTACCGCGTACAACCCAGCACAGTAGTTTCCCCTTTAAGGAGATTAGCAAAGAAGACCCGAAAATCTGCAGTTTGTCGCGTTTTTTGTATGTATTTTCGAGTGGACTGAATTGTGGCTTAGAATTGTTTACCCGAAATAAGTTTTGTGCGCGGAAAAGTCTGGTGATCATGGGCTTCTTGCATCATAAATGCATGGTATTCAGCGCTTGAAAAGATTTTTCAGAAGAAATTATTGCAGCTGTAGTGGTGAGCCATTTCACTACAGTAAAATGTGGCAGAAATACATCTGCGATACAAAGGATGTGAAAGAGTGAGAACATTGGCAGTCTCGTATCCCGTGGCCCAGATTGTGGCTGGGTAGTTTCCATCATGCATTCAGCTCCTCACATTGGCACACACATGATGCTACGACAAATTAGGAACTGGGTCCTCCAAAAGGTACACTAGCTAGGCGCTTCATGCCATAGCTGCTGCATTGGTATAACCTCCACGTCTCTGTATATGTGTCAGTATATGCTATGTTGGCCATATTTTACCGAGTCCCCTCATGCAAAGGACTTAATTCAGGACACCCAGCCGATAGGGTCAGAGAAGAAGCTGTACAGACGGTAACAGGAAGGGTATACACTTGGCCAACCATCATGTCTCCATCATATGAAAACCCATGGGTTCTATGCAGGCTCAATAGTCAACGTCAAAGAGAATCTTAAGATGTGCCTGGAACGTGAAAGCCTCAGCGGATTGTTTGTGTCCATGGGTATATGCAGCGAACACACTGCAAATGTAATTGATAGGCAAAGGTCAAGGCTGTAATGGTGGGATTTAGCCAAAAGAAATGGTGAAAAACATCCCAATTTCAAACTGCATTGGTGTAATATGGGCACGAGTGACGTCATAGGGACGTGCACTGTAAATGCAGTTTATCTGTGGTTAACTGTACGTTACCACTCAAGTGATACGATCAAAACGGAATGGAGGCCCCACTGCAATTGCCCAGTTATGCTTTTTTTACGGTGGGTTTCGGTTGGTGGCTATCAATTGCACAAACAAGATTCTGTGATGTCATAGAGAAATAGCTGGAAAATGTGTATGGAAACTTCCACTGCCTCTACACATTTTCTGTACTATCTTATTTGTTTGAAGTTTACAATAAAATTGATGTCATTTGTTTTTTGGGCAAAGAAGTCTTTTTAATGAACGAACCCTTGTATTTTCTTCATTCGTAGCCTCTGCAACAGCCTGCCTACTGTGCCCCTAAGCAGTGGTCACTAAACAAATGCCCACTTGCCAGCCAGATACTGGCCAGCTAGACTGGTGTCAACAAAAAAGGAATCTTCTTGGCTTCTCTGTAGAGCTTTGCCCTCAAGCAAAAAGATCACTTGGTTGTTTGGCTTTCCTGCAGAACTGTAGTGTAGTGCTAGAATGCATCACTGCTTATTGGCACTTTTTCTGTGTATTGTGCCAAGAAACCCTTGCGTTTATTGGAAAAGGAACTTCACACCACAGACCGTGCAGATAAAGTAGAGCTACTGACTTTTTTCACAGCCACGGAAGTTTGGTAGAATCACTTGTCATTGACAAACACCATGTTTGCTTTCTGTCTGAAGGTGTGAATCTGGGAGAGTTGATTTATATTTTGGGGAAAAATACAGCGACAATAACAGTACTGAAGTACAAGGAGAAGGTGCTGTGATGAACAGTGTCCATGTGTTCACAGCTTTTTTGTCCAGTTTCTTTCCCGTGTTTTTTCATGAAGACTGCAACAGTGCCTGATCAAGCCTGTTTTTGTGTAACAAAATGTCAACAGCGAAGCACTTATCAATGCTCACATGCTGCCCGTTGACACCAAAGCAGAAGTACGTTCATTGGAGTCATTTTATTGTTGAAGCCTTCCAGGATACTTACAGCTTCAGCTGTACTGCAATATTCACAAACAACAATAAAGGACATTCACGTCACATAGGTGTCCTTGGCTCCAGTTCCTGCACAAGGTATTAAGTACTCTCGGGAGAGGGTAATGTCAAGCTGTACAAGAGCCATTCCCTCGTAGATGTGTTCCATAAATTGTTTTTTAGGCTTGTTAGCTTAAAAAATAGTTTCAGTGCCCCCTTTTTTTTTCAAGCTAATTACCACCACCAGAGAATGTGATTTCTAGCAGTTGGGCTCTGCTGGGTATGCATCGTTGCAAACAAAATATGGGACACTGTATTATGGCCCTTACGACTAAGCATAGTCACTTAAGCAATTAGCCGAAAGAGTTTTTTGCACAGCACAGAGTCAAAAAGCAAAAAAACATGAAATATCTCCTTGCAATTAGAAACTTTTACTGTTCCCCCCCTCCCCAAAACACAGAGCAGACAATTACCAGCTGTGAACACAAGTGTTTACGTCAAGTTGAATTCCACAGGGTGCTCCGGATGGGTACATTGATGTCACAGTCAATCAGAATTCGTGAATCCACTGTAAGCCTTCGAGAGAAGCTCTCACCATTACTGGCCATCCAACTGAGTGGGCATGAAAGTATTGTTGTTGGTTATGTTGACTTCCAAGCCAAACACGAGTAAACAAAAAACTAGCGTACGAAAATACATAATCAGAACAGATGCAGGATGAAGTTTTGTTGACTAACCGGGTTGAAGAAGGCAGAAGGCACTGGGGCAAAGGTTAGGGAAATAAAATCCATGCGGTAATTGTGAACGAAGTTATGAGACGCGGCCAGACGATCAGCTGGTAAGGAGGGAGGGCTATCCTATCTATCCCTTGCTACCTCTTTACTATAATTGAGCAGATAAAAACCTTTCATTAAACTTGCTAGCTGGCAGTTCCACGTACCCTATGTAGAAAATTTCAAGGTAGACAAAACATTGTTTCCTGTGCATTCAATAATAGCTGCCTAGAGATTGCTTAGAATTCGCAGCTCATTTGAAGTCTTGCATATCATGAAAGCACAATAGTATTATTCGAAGGAACAAATTCGAAAAACATAGATGAACAACAAGTCACTTGTTTACCTTGAGCACACCAAACTTGAAAGCACTATAGGCCTCCTGCGCTGCCCAGGGGGCGCTGCGCAAGCGGCTTCCGGGCAGTACTTCCGGGTAGTACAAAGCTGCGCGGGTCCCATAGGATCCCGTGTTGACAGAAGCAAAATGAGCTCGACGCTCCCGATTATTTTGCGACGTGGTCACCAGCTCATCCCCGACGCGTCCGATCTATTTCAGCGATCAACTTGGCATTAGGGGAAAAAGCTTTGCAGCGCTAAACACGTTTACAGCGCCGACGAAAGTGCCGGGACCGTGATGCATGGCGTCTGCTACTCGCAGGTTCACCGATCGATGGTCGTATGAAGTGAAATTTCTAGCTTAAACTAATACTCTAGGTGACAAAGACTCCTCAAAAACAGCCGATCAAAAAAGAAGAGTGACGCAATCGGCGATGATCGCGCTTTAAAAAGCCAGCGAGTCCGGCGGACCGCAGGCTCGCCTGCTGCGGTGCGCCGCTCTTTTGCGTACCTGCACACTACGCGTGCACTTTCATTAAACAGTGCTCGTTTGCGTCGCCGTTACGAATGCATGGTGCAGCGTTAGCTTGCCGTTTTGTTGCGACAAAATGCCGCGACCGTCAGAAGCGTGAAATATGTTTTGCGATTCCGAAATTAGTGGCCGTAAAATGGTCGGGCGAACTAAGAGGCCGCTCGCTTTCGTTGTTTGCTCCTACTTTACTTAATTACGCTCTTGCAGCATACATTCCCAGTTCGCACTTCCCAGAATGAGGGTCAGCAACGGCCGTGTTCCATGCAGCCGACACGGCGGAGGGCTGGACGGTAAATCGGGGGGGGGGGGGGGGGGGGAGGAGGGGGGCTTTGGAGGGGGGCTTTGAATGCAAAGAGAAAAAATTCAGCGAATTTCTAACAATATTTGACAATAATCTGGCGAAGTGTTAAGATGGGGTGGGGGTGGGGGGGGGGGGGGGGGGGCAGTTCAACTGGAGGACGCCAATTCTCTGTTCTTGTCTCGCTGTCTACTACATTTGAAGGCAAAACTGGCGTGTCGGCGTTCAGATTCGACGACCCCTGCACTACAAAACCAACACAGTCAGTGATGATCGTATGTAAATATTCTTGGTCCCGCGCCGTGTATGCGGCTGTGTTATGTGATGTTATAGAAGTATACACATCTCTGCAGGTAGTGGGCGTGTGATTTGAGGCATGTGTTGCGTCCTTTAATAGCGCTTAATTTGTTTATTTGGCGCTATTGCCTCACCTACTCGCTAGTATACATGTACCCTGCCGTCCGTAAATCGTGCGGCGTAAAACGTTACGCAAGAATCATTTAGTTTGCGAAAATACGAAACAAAATTTCCACTCGTTTCAAAGGCGGTGCCAGGCCAGCAGTGTCAGCTGAGTCGGCTGCGCAATTTTTGCGTTCGCTTGCATCCTCCCGCTGAAGCAACCGTTTGCAGTTACCTCAGGATATAGGATCAGCAGCGTTCCGTGTTTATGCTACTCGTGAACTCTCCTTTGTCGACCGCACGCAAGAAGAAAAAACTAACTGTCGTCAAACAGTTAAACCACCCGACCTGGCTATACTGTCCCACGCCGCGACCACCGCGACAGCTCGCTCAAAAGAAAGCCGACAAATCGGCTTCTTTTAGCGGATATTATTTTGTTTAGCCTCTGCAACTACTTTAAGGGCTATTTCATACAGTATGCAGTCATTTAAACACGCCAAAAAGCGCCACAACCAACTTTCACTCTGGCTTGTAATTGAAAACACATAGAGGGCGGCGAGGGTCGTCTGCTTTTGTACTACCCAGAGGCGTCGGCCGCTAGGGGCGCTGCATGTCGCCAAAACTCCAGCGCAGGAGGCCTATTTAACACAAGTGTCAAGCTTGGCACAAACGGCGATCTTATCGGCTTGACTTCTCCCGAACTTGCACATTTGGAGCTTGAGCCACCTTGCACAAGAAGCCAGCCAGTGGGCGGTTGGTTTCAGCGATAGCTGAGTACCTATGCTGCCCATGGACGGGCGGCTGCTGGGCTCTCCCATTCACCAGGCCACCCACGAAAGTGGAGCTGCGCTCCCTGCATGCAGCGTGCACGGATCGTTTCCGCGGGGTAGTAAGGTTTCTCGCAGTACCCCGCGAGAAAAATTGCAGAACAGGCTACATGCGAGGACGGATTGCGTTCGACGATGCCCTGCGTTACCTGACGATACTTGATTCGTGCACACTGACGCCGCTGACACTGCGTCGCTCGCGCTATCACGTCATCAAAGTCAGCTACCACGTTAGCCACGGCGCAAAGCGCTGGAAAACTGATCCGCACGTTTTACGCCAGAAATACAAGGCTTGGAATGCAAGTAGCGATCGGAACAAGTAGACAACGAATGCAGGAGCATAAAGCCGATGGCACGCGAACTCCAAGACAATATGAAGCTAGCAACATATTTAACGGCAACAAAAGGAGCACGGAAAAAAGCAGGGCGAAGCAGCTTGCCAAAATAGGATGCGTTAGGCTTACCAAGACAAGCAGCAGCAAGTTCACGAAAAATACTCAATAAATCATTAAAACAACCCTCCGAACAAGAAAAAAGCGCCGCGAGGCAGCCGCTGTGCAAGGCGATAACACAGAACAGGGAGGATAAGGACGTAACGTTGCGCAGGCTTGCGGTTGGAGCCAAGGCCGGAATCCCACATAGCGCACACCACACACGCCGTCAAAAACGTCTTCAAATGTGCAAAAAAAAAAAAGTTACGTCACAGGAAGTCACGTGACTAGTTTAGTTTGACGTCACTTCTGCGGGGCAGGAGCCACCGCGAGGGGGCTAGATCTCGTACCCCGCGCGGGGCACGAGTTAGTTAGTTGAAGCTTTTATTTGAAAGGAAGGCCATAGCCAATGAGGGGGTGATCGGGGTTGGGATGGGAAGGGGGGTATATAGAATATGATCTTAGTTCGCACTTCGCACTTCACAGTTCACACTTAGTTCACACTCAGCTCACATTTCACACTTCACAGTTTTTGAGTCAGTGTGACGGGTTAGGCGTCGCCCTGCTAGACGACTCGCGCCAGACCACTCTTAATTGCGAAGCTAGCAAGCTCCGAAAGAAGCTCACCGCGGTCTATATTGTCTGATATATCAGGGAAGGTAAACGGAGTGTGACGGGATAGAAGCTGAGTTCGATGCTTTTGGAAGTATACGCATGACCAAATTAGATGGTGTAAATCAGATTTGACGCCCATATTGCAATAAGGGCAATGTTCCCGTCCTTCAGGTCTACGGGTCCATTTCTGAATTATATGTGGAGTATACGCAGCGTCAGCACAAAACTTATTTATGAACACTTCAGCCGCTCTTGGTTGCGTGCCGACATTGAACAAGTAACCTTTGGGGGAGGCCATCCGTTGTTCCTGTTGTCGTGCCTTCTTAAGTCGGAGCAGGAGAATAGCCGGGGGCGTGGAAGAGGACAACGAGGAGTTCGGTGGAGAGGAACGAGCGATGCTCTCCTGCGCTGCCTCGTGGGCAGCCCGATTTCCTGTGTTCGTGTCCTCATGGCCCGGCGTCCAGTCAATTCGGCCTTGTACACCCTGTCCTTTGAGGAGTTCCATTTGCAGCAAAATAGAGTTCACTATTGGGTTGGATGAGAAAGGCTTCCGGAGTTCTTGTACAGCCTCAAACGAATCTGTGAGGATACGCACGTGTCCAGGGGGCCGGGTGTCGAGATCGTAGCATAGATGACTAAGTGCATTATTTATAGCGTGCAATTCACCTTCCAGACTTGTGGCATTATTATAGTGGAGTGTAGAGCTGCCATTTAAAGATGTTTGTTCCGGGCATATCCATGCGGTGCCAACAGTACTCGATGTAAGGCTTGCATCTGTGAAAATGTCAACCTCCCCTTTGAGTTTGGTGTCCTGTAGGTGCCGAATTCGCCGTTTTCTTGCATGGCACTTGGTTTGTGGTATCGCTCTGGAACTGTGTCCTAGGACATTGTCTGTGAATGTCCAAGGTGCCAACACAGTCGGCAGAGGCTCTGTCGCATGGACGTCCGGGTTTCAATTAAAATGTAACGTGGGTGTACTCCGGGTGAGGAGGGAATAGCCAAAAAGAAGGCAAGAGTCAAACACGCGTAGCATTAAAGTAGAAATGTGGTGAATAACAAGATGAACCATGGGAGTGGTGATGCCATCAGGTCCCGGTGAAGAATTCCAATTTGAAATTCGAGAGGCGAATCGCAACTTTTCAAAGTAAAGTTTTCATCTTGGCCTTCTGTGCGGTATCTCGTTAAGGCAATGATGGCCGTCATCTCTTTGTGGGCCAGAGTGTCGTCTTCACGGCAATCATATGGGAAGTGATTTCACTGTTTGATTATGATGCTTAACCCGGCAATGCTGGGCTCCGGACTATTTTTGACCACCTGGGTATGTTTAACGTGTGCCGCAATCTCCAACACACGGGTGTTTTCGCTTAGATGGGAAGTGGGTTTTCAGAATAAGACCAGCTGACCCGAATGCGTTGGTTGTCGGAGTATCATCCGCTAAGTGAAAAGAAGATAAAACAGATGGTGTTCGGAGCTTTCGAAATGCCGCGTTGAAACGGAGGCCCGAACAAGTTCTAGCGGGACACATTTGAGCATACGTGTCTTAGGGCCTTGTCCTTAGTGATCTGTGTTTGTCCTGTGTACGCAGCAAGACTTCAGTCATAACAAAACGATGATCTGCCCGCAGGAGCGGATTCTGGCATCGTTGGTGCAACCACCGCAGTATTCGCACCGCCGACCTTACCCTCGTCAGGGCGTCGCTATACACGACACGTTTCACCAGGCTTCTTTGGGCACGCGTTCAAACTTCTTTTACGAACGAGAAAACTCGAACTAAAAAGTGTCAAGAGCTGCGTTGAGGGAGGATGGTATAGAAGCATCTTGGGGGGTGAAATTTTAAATCCAATAGTCTGCTGCCAATTCTGCAGATATTGTTTGGTTAGGCGTTTTTCTTCGGCAGAAGAAACCGGTGCAGACTGAAAACTACGTACTTGTGATCTGATAAATTCAGCGTGTATCGTACATTCCATAAACAATCGCCTTCCCAAATCGCACTGGAAACAAGGGTGATGTCGATGCAAGACTTTAAATACGCATCTTGAAAAGTCGCTTCTCACGCTGGATCATTCGGTATTCTGAGTTGGGTCGCCTGAATGAAATGAACGAGTTCGATTCCACGGGAGTTCGAAATATCGCCTTTGCAAACGGGATTTCGAGCGTTGAAATCTCCTGCCAATAGCAGGTTCGCAGTACCGTTTCGTTAGAGGACGTCACCAATCCGAGACAAAATAAAGACCATCGGCACAGATGGCGCAGCGTAAGTATGAGCAGCATTGTGAACTACTGATTTTGCAGTCGGAGAGCCACAATGTAGGTACACAGTGACGGGTAAAAGGTAAAACTTTGAACTTACGCCGGCGTATTAGGAACATACATCGCAGAGAGTCCGTGCGTGGAAAACGGATCCAATTAAGTGGCACTCCGGGCATCATTTATTCGCGAGCATGCGGGTCACAAGCAACAGCCACATCAATGTGCTCCGCTTCGACGAACTCAGCAAGGTGCGGAGTTGCCGCACGAGTACGGTCTAGATTTGTTTGAAGAAATTTCAGAGAATCCCTGCGGAATCCTTGCGCGGTGCGCTGTGAGCGGTGGTTTCAGGCGGAACCCTGAAAGCAAACGAATGCATTCCCGACGGAGGAGCTTTTGTTTGATCAGAAACAACACAACCTTTACACTATATATATAACGGCAAATTAGCCGCGAACGTAGGCCATTTAATACCAGACGATACTTTCTCGGGTAATACGTCGTTCAAGAGAGGAGTGCCTTTAAACCAAGACGGCAATGCTTCTGGCAAGTGCCTTTCTGGGGACAAAAAGCAAATTCCTATAACAATTACACAGTAAACATTTGACCCGTGTATCAATCCACTCTGCGCAATTACAGCATCAGATTGAAAACGTCCAGTATGCTTAGCGCATGCGTTAGAGTTACCCATAAGCAAACTGCACAAAGGTCGCTGTTTTTATGATGACGCCGAGCAAATCACGCCGTTTATCGTACACCCTCAGGCGCAGCGGATAATTTGCCGATTGATCAATTTGCTTCATTTTCCGCGTTATGAAGGGGTCAGTGTCCTCTTCAGCCGAAGGTGCAGCCCAGCTTCACGGGCAACAATTTTTGGAAACAAGAGAGCCGTAAATTCACGATACAACTGCCAACTTTCCACCCGTGCTTGTTGTGTGCGAGTAATCTACGCTAGAGGGGGTCAGATGACTCCCTTTCGATGCTCCTTGCTATTAGAAAGTTCAAGACAAACAAAACTTTCGAGCGCGCTGACCGGGGCTCAGTGTATCCCTATAGGAATACACTGTGTATACACATCGTTGTGTATACACAACGCTGAAAATCGCAATCTTATCTAGTGATGTGCTGTGTTTTAAAATAAATATCGGATGGTGTGAAATACATGGGATGCTCCAGCGAAAACTTTCCTGCTGCATGATACACCCTCAATGGTGGCCTTGGGGTTGGCCCCAAGTGCGTGAGGACCCTGTAGCGTATTATGCCGCACTGCTCAAGTTTCTTATGTGTCCCGCATTCAGTGTCTAAGACATAGAGGGCGCACTTTCAGCGTCACCTGCTAAGAGGGGGCCGCGGTATTTTCACCAGACACTTAAATGTACAGTTTAGAAAGGTGCATATAACGTACCTACATTTGACTTTATTAAAACATCTTTAAGGCGAAATATCATACCGAATATGCACACACGGAAACGTAACCTACGATGACAGCAGCTGTACATTAGGTGCGCATTTTTAATGACACACAACTTATTCTCATGAAAGGAACTCGCATGAGAACCGGCAACATAGCGGAGTAACATGAACAGTTCCATTGGGGTCAGCTAAAACCGAAAACAACAACAAAAAGCAGCAAAGCGGAGGTATATACAATTGCTCTTTCTCGTATGAGAAACAAATCATGCAGTTGAAACTGGGCCGCTGAAGTTGGGACTTTACCTTTCGAGTGAACCCTTGGGCACGTCCTGTTGGGGCAGCTTCCACCTCTTTAGCAACCGAGCTGATGAGGTGCGCTCCGCTCTTGTCCAATGGAATGTCAATCGATGGCCAGGCCAAAGGAAATTTTCGGGGAGCGAACGTAAACGGTTGTCGGAGGCCTCCAAAACAGCTCCTCCTATTCGGGTAACATCAGGATGATGATGGGGATGATGATGATGATGATTATTCTTGGTGAATGGCGTAGCTAGAATCACGAGATTGGCCAATCAGGTCTTCCTTCTATACAGGGGGGGGGGAGAACTTATGCCCGCAAAGATGATTTGTCAAGGCTGAGATAACGACTCATAAGTTGAGAAGTTTATAGTCATCTCTAATCATGTAGCCATCGCCGTTATCGTGTGAGTCTAGCAATCAACAGCAACACTCGTGCTGTCATTAAGAGGTGGCACCTGGAAATAACGACACTGACTCTTTGCTGACTCTTTACTGACTCTTTACTGACACTGACTCTAAGCCACTGCGCAAGCCGGAGACTCGGCGGTCGCCGCGAAGCACGAGCTCACGAGCGCTCGGCATTTTCTTGGTATTTTATTCTGAAACGGCGAACTTACGGCTTGTACCATAGTCCCGCGGTTAAAACGCCTCCCTTGGCCGGAGTCGAACGTGCAGGGTCCCTCGCGTCAGGAAGTCGGCGTCTGTCCGACTGCTCCATTTCGACATGCTCAAAGCGGTTTGGAAAACTTGGACGGCAACCGAAGAATCAGTCACGAAAAAGCTTCGCGTTCAACCATCGTCGTCGTTTGACGGAGGGGTGCATGCTCTTTTTCCCTATAAGATATTTTCGCCTGCTCTAACGAGTATTAAGAACTAGTAGTACCGAAGTGACATACTCCGATGTCTAAGTGGTAGAGAGCATGTCGTGTTGATTTCAAGACCTTATTGAGACGAAAGAGCAGCGAAAACGAGCGTATGTCTTTACAAGTCCGCAGCCGCCTTCTGCGAGTGTAGACGGCGCTTGGATAAATGATATGAGCGCTGGTTCATTATCGCAATATTCATTCTATACTCGGTTACAACTCAAGAACGGCACCACCTCATGTAGTGTATCACTCCGCCAAAGCTCCGGACCCGTGACGTCAGTGCGCGCGCGTTTTGAAAGGGGTTTGCTATGAATGCGTGATATCGTCTGCCTTGTCTCACGCAGTTTGTTTGTCGTCACTGGAGTCGTTTATAAGCATATCAAGTCCAAAAAATCACGGGAACGGCTCACGCCGTGTTCAAAATATTCCCAGTAACGCCCTACTTGCGCCGCGCGGAGAAACATCCGGTTACGGTGATAAGGCGCAGCGACAACTTCCGGTGCCGTTCTTAAGTTGTCACCGAGTTAGTATCGCACATGAAGAGCACCCGGCAGCTCCTCACGGCCCGCTGACTCAGCCCGACGAGCGAGTCAACCCAGCCCCAGCCTGCGCGCCAAACGGAATCACCCCGACGGATTTTTGGCTCACACCGCCCGCTTATACACGGATGGGTTGAGTCTAAAATACCTATTTTTCTTCCGTGTGATAATGTATACGTGTAAATAACTATCAAAACGTGTGCTGCTGCCCAGCATGTTAGGGAATGGACGCGACTGTTAGCTCTGCCTAGCATCACAATCCCATCATCACTACCATCAATTATTTTTGTGTCGCCATATGTGCACCAAATTTACGTGCCTTCAATGTCTGCTCTCGTCGCAACGGTCTGCCGTTTTGCAGTGCCCTTTAACCAAGACAAAAATTTAAAAGCAGGTCGGGAGGTCAGACAAGCTTCGGGATTCGGAAGTTTATGTCCCTTGTGAACTGATTTTTTCTTGGGCGTTTTTTGTTGTTTTATATATTTTCAGTTATTTCCTCATTTATTTTTATTTTACCTGGTTTCATGTCCTCATGTTCTCCCTTCAAGTGGGTAAAGTAGGTAGGTAGAAGTAGGTCACGCCTCGTAGGAACGCCAAACACGGACCGCGTGATAAGGGGACACCCACACGGCTTTAGTATTGTGAACTACAAAGGAAGGGGAGTCATTTGCGGTGATGATAAACTGTCAATGACCCCCAGAAACCTTCGTCTTTCTTGTTTTCAGATATTAAGCAAACTGTTCCCCCCTAAAAATAGTCAGGCAGACACCGTGAAACCTAATTCACCATCTACAATATTACATATGCAAAAGCAACATTAGGTTAACTAACCTAAACTTGCACTGTTACCCGCCTTCTGCCACATTCTTGAATAGAAAAAAGCGCTCGAAGAATATTTACGCGCTCTGAATTGGCTGGAATGATCTAACGAAAATTATATCAACAGTTATAACGAGCCAAGAAGGCATGACACTGTTACAGAGCACCGCTGTGTGGTCTGTACAGGTACATTGCAGACAAAAGTAATTAAAAGGAGACTAGTTAATTAGTGTGAATTTCTTCTGCATGGGAGGCCCGGTTCCGGCGAGCGCCTTTAGGTCCCTCCTACCCTACTGAAAACCCCGCTACAGGCTCGCAAGAGTGACCGCGAGTGACCAGTTGGAAAATTCGCTTAAGGGCGTGAACCCATGTTATAAATAGCCACGCAGCCCACCTTCTTTGTGATACCTCTTCTGGTGCGATATCACTATGCACGCGTTGATTAAAGGAGCCATGAAGAGAAAATACAACTTCGTGTAATTTGACAAAACTAGGATTCAGTATCTCACTCAGCTCCATTACAGCCACAAAAGATGTTTTCTTTTACGAAAAAAAAGCAAGAAGTATTTAAAAACTTTCAAATTTTGCGCCACAGTGACGTGTTATGAGCAAGAATGACGTCATACGGGCCAACAATAAAACATAATTTTCAGTGCGTTAACTGCACGTTAGCATTCAAGTGATGTGGTCAAATGGAACTATAGAGGCCCCATTACAGACGTCCAGTCATGTGTCGTCGCGACAGGTCAGTTAGGCGGCCGCCAATCGCACAAACAAGGTTCCGTGACATCATAGAATAGTTGCGGGGAATTGGCTAGGGGGTCGCGACTGCTTCGCACGTTTTCTTTAATATCTCCCTTATTTGTTCTAAGATTGCGATGATATTGGTATCATTGTTATCGGGAATGAGCAGTCTTTCTAATAAACCCAACTTGTATCTGTGTTCATGGCTCCTTTAAGAAGAAGTCCCGATCATACTTTAATGCGTAGCATTCTTTGCCGAGTACCCCCACAGCCAGTACCGTGTAACACCCTGCTTACCCACTAAAATAGCCACTTCGTGGCAGTTTACACTTTGTATATTTATATAGCGTAGATGGAGATAATTGTCGGACAGAACTTTGAAAAACCAAAAAAAAACACAATCGAAGAAATGAAATCTTCACTAAAATGATTTGACGATCGAAATAAAAAATTTGCGTCATATGCATCTCCCTAAAACCGAAGAATAAACAAAAATAGTTCCCCAAAAAAGGTAAACAATACGAATAAAAAATAAAGGAAGCTCACACAAACGCGTAAGACTTGAAGGTAGCAAAGCTGTACGCAACCTTCCCGACTGTGACGAGAGGTTCACTCCATCGATTACAGCCGATTTGCTTCTTATTCGCTGTAGCAAAGACCTTCGCTGTATAAATGGTGCTGTAAGTGGGAGCTTCTTTCCTTTTTTTTTTTTTTGGGGGGGGGGGGGAGTGTTAGTCATCCAACATCGAATTTGGAGGGGCGTACGCTATGAAGGGTCTTTCTCGTTCCGACCAAGTGTTGCCACGATTTGGAGTTTTTTTAACAGCAAAGCTTTGTAGCAAATCGTAATTTTTTGTGTCCGCACTTAAAAATGCCAAGTTGTTGTTGTGTTGTTGTTGTGTTGTTGTTCCTTTGCTTGTGGCGCATCCCCACTTGGGGGATTGGCCAGGATCGGGAGCTTTATTGGGGCGAATGTGCCCGATTTAGAAAACTAAGATTTGGAAAATGCCACGAAATTGCCTAGCGCGCGCACATGAACGCGGGCCTCGCGGCGGCGCCCTCCCGGCAGCTAACAAAACCAAGAATATGCCTAGCGTTTATGCGTACGTGCCTGCGACGACCGCCCAGCGTCCCCCGCGTACGTTTGTCAAGCCAAGCGTAACCACTTAAGTTAGGGAGACTGACCAAGATTTCGGCGACGCCCGTCAGTTAAAAAAACAAGAAAACCCCGAGCGTTCGCGTGTGCGCGCCTCGCGGCGAGCGCCTAGCGTACCGGCCGCACGTTTGTCAAGCCAAGCATACCCACTTAGGGAGATTGACGAAAAACAAAGGAAGCTCACAAAGGTAACGAAGCTGTACGCAACCTTCGCAACCATCACGAAGATAAAAGTCCACGATTGCAGCCGATTTGCTTCTTTTTCGCTGCCGCAACTACCAATTGTTGTGGAAGCAGACGCAAGTTATAACTGGCGTTTGCTTTTACTGGCCTAAGCCAATCGCACGGCTGTGCGAATGACGTTATATGTTTTAGTGCGGGAAATAAGCTAGTGAGTCGCATTGCCAAGCCCTTTTTTCCTAATTATATAGCTTATTTGAGCTAAGTTTCTTAGAAGCGGTTTCAGTATGATTCGAACGAGACAATCTCTCGAATGAACCAAACTTGTGCCTTGTTTGCATGGTCCCTTCATGGTGAGTGCTTATGTAACGTAACGCGTCACGCTCCATAATAACATATGTTTTAAGAAGAAAAAAAAACCAGGACATCCCTATACAAAACCGTTTACATTGTCTCCTGTACAAATGTATTTCCAGCAATGCATCTGTGTACTGAGGTCAAGCCAATTTGAAGGACAGCGGTGTACAGCACTCAAGCCTATCTATAGTGAATTTGTCTTCGTAAGGTCGGCTTTCCCACATTGCTTTTGCATATTGCGTGGCAGACTCACGACAGTGAGTTAGCCCCATAAAAAAGTCTAGACGGACTCGGCACGCGGGCGACGGATGCAGCCAAAATATTAACGCGCTATCGCATAATTCCACACGGGAGATTCCCAAGTATTTTTCTTTGGTTTCGTTTTCCTATCTCTATTGAAAGTTGCGTCACTTCTACAGAAATTTGTTAATTTCTGGCTCGGTCAATCCCCCGCAAGAATTATGCGCCGTTTTTGCCGGAAACCGACCAACTGACCGAGCGACTCGCGCTGCTGTGGCACGCGCGCTGTCTGCTACGTGCGGCTGTTCTCGAACCAGGTCCCAGCTCTGCGCTCGTCTGTTAGCCTCTTTGCGAAGCCGCTAAGATGGCCCAGAAGGCCGAATCTCCCACCCCAGCCACACCTGGCCCGAATCCACCGAAAGCAGCATCGAGGACAGCGAAAAGCAAGAAAGTCAAGGCGACAGCTTCCAATGGTAAGCAAATCATGACCGTTGACCGACTGACAAGACGGGAGGAGGGGCTGCGGGCCGTATCGAGGCCGGGTAGAGGGCTAGGCGTCGTTAGCCGACCGTCAAAAACTGTGAATTGAGTGCGGTGGAAGCAGTCCGTTTTCAGCACCTTTACCAGTTCGTAGAAGAGTATGCTTTAATGCGTGAGCATTAGGTGTGGCATTTCAGCAAACATTTTCGCCGTCGATCCGTCGACAGAGCGAAAGCAGAGGGCGAGAGAGCGAACGTGGCTGCAGTGGCGCTATACGTTCCCTCCCATGATGACGCTGCTAAAGGGGCGTCATGTCGAAGCGCGGCTCGCCCACTGCCACTGCAACCGACGGGCCCGTCGTACGCCATCTCTAGGAGTCCCGTGACTCCCGTCACCGCTTGTACGCGCTGTGAAATGGAGTGCGCAGCCGGTGCGGGTCGGCAAGAAAGGAAGAAATAGTTCTGGCGGTGAAGAAATGCCGTTACTGGGTGAAAACAAAAAGAGCTCCAGGTGGCCAGCTGCCGCTGCGTGAGTAGGCGTGTCCGCTGAGATGCTTTGAGGGCCAAGCATGGTTGGCATAGAAAACGAGGAGAGGAAGCCATAAAGAAACGCCGTGCTGCAGTCTACTAAAGCCGAAGCAAGGCGTGCGCGTCAAGCCGACCTCGAAGTTCGCCAGGGAGAGCAACGAGATGCCCCCGCATTCCTAGAGATCCATAGAAGGATTTTCCAACAATTTTTTTTGGAAGTGGATAATTTTCCGACAGTCGGCACTTCAGCTGGTAAGGATATCTTGCCGGCACCGTCTCCTAATTGGTTGTACAGCCTTACTTCATTGTGACTGGTGTTTCTACTTCTGAAGGTATAGCGCAGGCACGCGTGGAGCGTATCGCAGTGGTTGCGCCTCTGTTTTCTGGTTGGGAAGTCGCGGGTTGGACCCCTCCTGTTTCTGTCTTCTTTTTATTTTTATTTCATTTGTTTCCTGTGGTTTCTTCTGCTTATTTATTAATTTGTATATTTTATTGAGAAACTTGGTACTGGGTAATACAGATCTGTTCGGTACTGTCGCGACATTTCTTCTGGGGTTCTAAAGTTCATTCGAGACCTGCTTTCATACGTTGGGTTAGGTTAGGTTGAAAGCTGCCTTTAAGGGTTGGGTAAGGTTAGGATTGGTTACGGTATGTTCGCTTAAAATACACCCGAATAAAGCACGCACTAAAACAACGCCGCAGCGCTGCACGAGTTCAGGAAAAAGAAATACCGGCGCGATGGTCACATGGTCGCAATCAATGGAGACGCAGTGCGGGCAACGATTCGCGCAGCCTACTCTGTCGGCTTACGGCACAATCGACTATTCTATTTTTGGTATTTCACAGGGCAGTGGATGAAATTTTTCTCGGTTACAGTGACCGCGCTTGTAATTGAAAGGAAATACAACAGCGTCTGACCGGTTTCACGCGACTCACAGGTTGCCACCTCACCCCTTAACTATCAACCCATTTCTTTACCAGTGAACATATTATACACTCCCACATCACTGACTACTTCAAAGATCATAATCTGATATTTACGCATCAGCACGGTTGCTGCAAAGGCTATCCATGTGACACCCAACATGATGGCTTCATTCACGTCTTACATTCATCTATAGACGCCAGAATTCGTGTAGACGCAATTTTTCTAGGCTAACCTAAGCATCGTGTCCATCATTATCCGCTCATTCTTAAGCTTGCACCATTGAACATTGACCGTCTGGTGGTCAAATGCACGAGACTTTTGTTCCAACAGGATGCAGTTTACTTCAGCTAACAATCACAACTCGCCTCTGTAGCATCTGGTGTGCCGCAAGAAGGACCTTTGCTTTCTATAAGTTATATTATTGAATTGCCAGACTGCGTCGTATATCAGATTTCCCAGGCGACTGCGAAATACGTATCCTATTAGATCATTTATTATGAGGGTTAACGTGCCGACGCTACACAGGCGATCAGGTGCGTCGTAGTGCTGGGCTCCGGATTAATTTTGACCACCTGGGTACCTTTAACGTGCGCCGAAATCTCGAACACACGGGCGTATATCGCAATATTCCCTTAACTATGATCATATTATTCAATCTGACCTAAACATTGCGATCAACCTGGCAAGCACATCTAAATGTTGCCAAACTAAAATTAATTTCTATTACGAGTCTGGCCGCGCACTTCTACATCTTACATATTAAAGGGACGACACTGAAATTATTTGTAAACATTGCGGGATTACTAGCGCAAATTGTAGTCCGGAGTCCATAGGCCATGTTTCGACCACACTGAGTGCGTTTACGCGAATTTATTTAGTAGAAAAATCAATTCGAAAATGCTGTCCTCCTCTCTGCACGCTCGCCCCATTTTCTGTGGCGTTTTCGTGTGACGTCAGGAGGAGATGAGCTGGCAATTGGCTGCGCTACTGCACGGCTCGCCGACCTTCCGACAGAGTCAGTCGGCCCAGCGTTTAGTCCGCCGGCCGCTGGCGGGCCGTCGCAATTCACCCGCTCGGTTGAAACTAAGCCACACCACGTTTGTGAATGGAAGAATGTGCCTTTCTTTACTTTGTTAGTTTGTACACTGCATCAAGCTCCGAGTCCGGGTCGCTCCACACAAGCGCTGCACAAGTGCACATGCGACGCTTCGCTGACTGGTACGCTAGTAGGAAAACCTAAGGCCACTTGAAGGCAGGAGAAGAGTCAGCGAAGTCAATATAGGTACTAGGGAAATAAAATCAACTGAAACTTTTACCGTACAGCGCAAAACCATGGAGCAGGAAGCACTTTTTGCGCTGGGTGAACAAGCACAGCGGTCAGCAGTACGACCACACATCTGCGAACGCTTTTTCCGTCTAAGAAATGCAATTGCTAGACGTGAGATATTGTGGAAGTTTGGGGGACGCTTACTGCACGAGCGCTATACAACAAATAGTCACCTAAGGTACTTGAAATGCTAAAACTAAATAAAAGTGCAAACTAGTTATACATTATATACCTTATATATCCAACCTCGGCAGCGCATGGTTCGTGGGCGAGTGGTCTGAAGTGCTGGGATAATTGTTTTGCAAGTCGCGAGTTCGAATCCCCGGGGGTAATTTTTTTTTTGTAAGTTGATTTTTTTCGTTTGCGGCAGATGTTTTCTAAACTGCGTTCACCATTTTTGGGGCGTAACGTTCACTGCTCCACGAGCGAGTTCGCAGAACGCGCGCAGACTGACACTGACGCGCTAGCGAGTTCTCGTTGGCGTGCTGCTGCCACAAGCACCGACTACTTGCGGGCAGTGGGCACAGGCCAGAATCAGCAGACCCTTGGCCTGGTGCGAACACGCTTTTTACGATACAGGCATGAGTGAGGCAAGCTCCGAATATGCGGAAAAAAAGCATGGCATTTGAGCGTCTGCGGTGACGCGGAGGGCGTTCATCCACTGCGTAGGCTAGTGATTGCTACGATTCCAAGCCGTCGTGGGAGGCTTATCTTAGGCATTTTACAGCCGACAACATGGCAGAAGCGCGGTACGATGATTACTGAGATATCAAGAATGCCCATCCAACGATGCTGTCGGATGTCAAACATGTTGTTTCACAGAACCGAAACCAAAACTTGTTTGAATGCTAACCTTGGACATCGTCCAATCAAGGTGCATCTCCTCCTGTCGTCACAGCCTTTAGTTGGTGCGGCAACCACAGACCGCGCATGGTAGTTGTTCTTCTTTCGCGCTTTGTAAAATAATTACTGACTTATCAACCGGATAAACGATGAAAAGTGTGGTAATTTGAGCCAGTCTACGCAGTGCAAGCAAAACCGGGAGCAATTGACAAATTCACTTCAGTGTCCCTTAAGTTATCCAGCCTTGTGGGAGAAACTTGCCACCTAAAAGTACCTTGGCGTACACCTAACCACAAGCTTACCACGGAATAATCACATTCATCATTACATTTACCGTATTTGCACGGTTTCAATTCTTGTATGAAAATAGGCGTTCAAAAATACCTCAAAACTCAAAGCCCTCAAAGCCAATACCACCAACACCAAACCAAAACGAAGCGGCTTAATGAATTATTGGGCCTTTGTTTAAACGCAAAGTAATCATCTGGGCGGAAACGGAAGGGAACCGGGCAGCGTCCCATACATAAGGTGTCTCAAATCGCGATTGGCGCAAACAAATAAATCCCATATTTAAGTACAAAGCTTCAAGGAAGCGCTTTAGCTGCCTACAGCCTGCGCGTTCAATAAAATGTTTTGTGCAATTCTGAGGCGTGTGCTAACGGAATAAATTTGGTGTGCTCGGTAGAGTGGGCGCATAGTTGTTTTTGCGGTTTCCGGCAGTTGAACTCTACTGCACGTTACAATTGGGGGAGCACTAAAATCGTGCAAGTACAGTACTTGCGTCTCAGACGTTACTTTAGAAATGGTTCCTCACACTTACGCAAGTTGGCATGCACAACACTAATATGCCCTAAGAGAGAGTGAGCCAAGTCATCATCAGGCATATCTACTAACTGACTTAGAAGCCTGACAATATCGTGCTATGCGCTTCATTTTTCCACTATATTCACAATATGGTAGTGTAACAGCACTAAAAAAGCATGCTGATCTCGAAATCCCATCGCATCATCGCAATGTATCCCATTTTAACGCCATTTAAGAAGTTCGCTATCACGTGTTCCTTCCCAATGACGTCATTCGTGAACCCTCGGGCATTATTTTTCGCGCCGCGATCATTCCTGTACAGCCAAGCGCATCACGTCCCGGAAGAACGCCGTTGGGTGGGTGAACTGAGCGACAAAATCGCGAAGCCCTTCGACAGCACGAGGCATAAGCAACGCGTCTCAGCCGTTCACCAGTACAATAAGGGTTTCGCATTCACAACCCTTCAGAAGTGTTAATCACGTGCTTCGTACTTATTTTCAACGAAAAAGCTCTAGAACTGGGACTTACGCAATGCACGGATCAAATAAGCCGCAGTGATCGACAAGCACAACAAAATGGCAGCATCTCCACTCCGTGGATGATGGCGAGGGTGCGGAGTACGGAGACTCGAAATGACATCGAAGTTGCGCCCCGAGTGACATCCGATTTGCGCTCCGACCGTCATTCGATTTGAGCCGTGAGTTGCACCTTGATTATTCCCTAAATGAAACTGCAACTCACGGCTCAAATCGAATTTCGCTTGATTTTCGCTTGATGGTGGTGTGCGCACGGATGGACGCGGAGGGACATTGAAATGTCCTAAAGGTACTCCGCACCGTTACAGGCGAGGGAGTAAGCCGTTTGACTCTCGGGTACTAACTCACGGTCGTAGCCCAATGGGTAAGACGACGGACACTAACTCTGTCTGGACTACCAGACAGGCTCGAATCCTGCCGGTGCTTGTGTGATTTTTTGCGATTGTAAATGCTATGCGCACGGATGGACGCGGACGGACATTGTGCGGTCTTAAGGTACTCCGCACGTAATATCTTAACCTGTAACAAATAGTGTGTGTCCTTGCTGACTCGCGCGTTCATGACCACCTTGCTAAAGCAAGAATCACCAAGGGAGCAGCACTCCGGCTGTCGTGATAATCTCAGCTCACTAAGTGAAACTACCGTAATTCTTCCACACATTCACCATCTTGAGCCGTATCGGCTGGCTGCGACCATTCCTGATACCGTGCCCGCTTCGTCCTACAGCGAACGCCACGCGAGCAGCTCGAGCAGCCGGCCCCTCACAGGCGGACGCCACTGTGGCGGTACCGGTGGCCGTCCCCAGCCCAACCGCACCCGTGGCCGAAGCCAGTGGCCAGAGAGAGACGACCGCGACCAGCCCCGTTCCCAGCAGCTCCAGCTCGTCCGAGTGCGGCGACCTGGACCTGGTTCCCCCTCCGCGGAGGGACGAGGACAGACTGAGCTTGCTCCTGGCGCGAGTGCGAGGTTCACCACGCGCCGCGTTGCTCGTCTTGGGCACGCTGGCTGTCACGCTGCTTGGCGCGCCCCTGGTCGCGCTCGCCGTCTCCAGTAAGGTAAGCGGTCCTCTTGTCCACACCAAATCAGCAACGACGGGACTAGGACAACGTTCCCCCATCTCTTACTCTGGCCTCTGTCTTCAAGTTCATCGATACCGAGAGGCAGTAAAATAAAAATTACAATTTCCGCTGTCTACCCAAATGTATTCATGGAAGGAGATCCAAGATCCATGTTCATGATATTTGTGGAAACGAGTGTAGACCACCACGCTCTGCGTGGTGTTCCTATTTCGCTTCCCTCATTCTGAGTCATGAGAACAGCGTGGATGTTTGATGTGGGCAGACGTTTCATGTCTTCCAAGGCTGTACTTTCCTATTTTAACGCGGAGCTTTCTATGTCTCTCTGACGGCGTATGTCGCATTGAAACCGCACTGCATGAAAGCAACTTTCTCTAACGATGATGATTATCGTGGGTGAAGTGAACCAAAAGAATGCTTCCTCAGGTCAGAATAGAACCTGGGGCTCTGGCATTTACGAAGCCGACGTGTATCCGATTGTGCCATTCCGAACATGGTCTAAGTAGCTCGGATTTGGATAGGGGTGCATGACGTCCACATTAGACAGAAAAAATCATGCATTCCTCCGGGTGACGACGACGATAGTTGAAGGCGAAGCTTTTTTCGTGCGAAATCAAAGGGCGAAAGGTCAAACTCAAAGCCGCTGCGCCCAAAATTCAGAACTTCGTGCGAGTAGGTCAAAGCTCAACGAGTCATTCCAAGCCGCCTGCGAACCAAAGTCCAAACTCGGACGACAACCAAGGAATCATTCACAAGAAAGCTTCGCGTTCAATCATCGTCATCGTTAGACGGAGGGGTACATGATTTTTTTTTTTCATAGCGCAGCGCTTTGCCCAGCAGATACGGCTGGAGCAGTTTAATATACGACTGCTGTGTCTGTCGATGACCAAGGTGTCCCGTACCCTCGGCGCTGCATTCCCGCAGATGGGCGCGTGGCACGGCGGGCCGTGGGGCCAGGGAGGCCTGTACTTGTGCAACGACTCCGTGTGCCACGCCGAGGCGCATTACTTCGACTGACAAGCTGGACGCGGCGGTGGGACCGTGCGACGACTACTACGCGCACGTCTGCTCGGCGCGCTGGCACCGCGTGCTGCCGGGCTCCGACCTCCGCGCGGCGCCCTACGCCAGTCAGAGCTCCGGCTACGCGTACCAGGCGCTGCGTCAACTGGCCACGGCGTACGCAGCGCAGGACGCCGAACGCATGCACCAGAGCAGGCACCACTTCGGACACCAGACGCTGCTCTTCGTCGCGTCGTGCGTCCAGGTACGTCCGTCCAGGAACGGGTGACGGAAAGGCCTTTTGATCACTTGATCACTGTTGTTGCACTAGCCGCCAGGTAGCGCGTGAACGCTTGAAATCGCGAATAGTTTGGAGGGATGATGGGGCAAAGCCAGGAAAGGTTACGTTAATCTCTGTGGTATCAAAAAAGGGAGGCACTTTGTTGCTCCACTGTTTCCTGCCCTTGATGACAGTAAGCACAGACAATTCGAGGCGTGCGCAGATTCTGCCAGCGCAATGCTCGAACGGGAGCGGATCATGAAAGCAGGTGTATAAATAGATCCCGTGTTAAAGAACAAAGACGTGAGCGCTATATTCGGTTATCGAAACGGCTATCCAACAGTTATCGTAACGGCTTTGAACGGCTGTCCCAACGGGGCCGTCCACGGCGGTTTTTAATATTTGCACGCTCCCAAAGAGAGGCGAGTTGCTTCCACTCCCCGTGACTGCTCCCTTCCGCATACAGGAGTCCTCGCGCTCTTCGCGGGAGATGGAGTCCCTGTCGAGCGTGCTGCGCTACCTGGACCTCGAGGGCTGGCCGTACGACAGGGCGCCGCGGGAGCGCAAGAGCGTGGCGCACTCCGCGGGTAAGCTGGCGGGCTCGCTGGCCGTCTTCCCCTTCGTCGCCGTCGACCTGCAGCGGCTGCAGCCCCGGACGCCCCCTGAGGACGAGGAGGACTCGCAGCAGCAGCGACCGCAGGAGGATAGGCTAGCTCATCGTCTTCGGACAGGTACTCTTCCACGGCTTTGTGGCGTCTATTCGTGGCCCGCATAGTGTAGACTCTCGTAATTCGATAACTACAATGATTCTGGCGCTTACGCATGCAGGCCGCCCGGTAAATATGGGGCTAAAGATGCGAAACGCTCGTTAAACTCAGCCGGATATTTATTGGTTAATTCGATCAAGTGCCGAAGTTGTTGACGGCCTTGGTGCGGAAACAAACCAAAGGCGACGGCAGTTTAACATTGGTTATCACCCGGTGGTGTACACATAGGGATGACAACAGGTTGGTTTGGCAAAGGGTGCCCCCTGAGCACTTGATGTTGCTCTTACTATTGACAATAGTCTTTCGTGGCCTAGTTAACCCGAAAATTTTGGTCCGTCCATCTGTCTGTCTGTCTGTCTGTCTGTCTGTCTGTCTGTCTGTCTGTCTGTCTGTCTGTCTGTCTGTCTGTCTGTCTGTCTGTCTGTCCGTCTGTCTGTGGACTCAGCCACGCTGCCAAAAGTCATAAGCATTCTAGCAAACAAGCAAAATATGGCAAAAATTTATCAAAAATAAAGCAAGAACATAGCAAGAAAGCAAAAGCTAGGCAAAAAATAAAGAAAGAACATAAGTTAAGCAAAAAATAAACAATGGGCAATTTGAGGCAAAACATCAACACATAACTGGGGCTGGAAGGATTATTTTGGCGTTCGATATTTGCGTTAGCAAATTTATTTGCGAGAGAAAATTAAAAAACACGCGTCGGAACAATGTTTTTTTTTTTTTTCAAATATTTACAAAAAGCGCTCTCGCGCGAGTGTAGGCCTCGTGGCGGCATTCCAAGAGGTGCAACAGTAACGAAAGGTTCCAGTAAATGGCCCGCGAGCATTAAATGTGAAGTGTCTTGAACAAATCTTCACCGTGGGAGGAGTGAAACTTGAGGGGAAGATCGTAAGAGGTGGGCAAGAAAGAGAAGAGATGCATTTACGTGGCACGGGCGGCACAAGACTGGCCGTCTTTCGACGACATCGGCAGCGGAGTGAGCAGATAGGCGGTCAATTTCTATAGTTACCTCCTCTCCTCTAGAGGGCGCAGCCCACTGCGTTGATGGCCCAGCACATTGGTGACACACTGTGTCTCTAGCTGCCATATTATTAGACGCGTTTCCGTTTCCGCGCCGCATTTGCGCAGCACACCGCTCCGATGGAGACTCCAGCGAATCGGAAGATAATATGCTGCGGGCGACCCAAGGCTTTTACAAAAGTCTTCGGGAACTTGCGCTGGAAGTTCACCAAACTAGGAGTCTCAAGAGGGTGCATGCAGTTGAGCACTTTGATAAAAAATGTGTGGTTATATCTTTCCAGATATCGAAAAAAAGCAGACACCCTCAATTAATAATTACCGAATAATTGCATGCCTTCAAATAACATTCTACAGTACTTGTTATCTATTCGACATTTGAAGAATTTAGTCAGTTTTCTTTTGTTTTCTTGTTTTGTTTTTTGGGGGGTGGGGGGTCCTTCTGAATCAACCACCTTTAACTGCGTGAGACTGCCGATTTACTGGTGTGCATGGCGCACATCCACTGTTTTTTGCAGCGCAGCTTACGACACGTATTCACCAACCAGCAGATCAGGAATACGCTCCTCCTACTCCACTCCCGCCTTCTCAAACTGTCTGCAAAACACAAATCAGTGTGGCTGGCGTGTGGCCATCGGTCACAGCATGCGCATGTGACTTCATATATGGGCTTCGTGAGGTGGCGAGAACTTTACATGGTGGTGCAGCGGGCATTGGTTGCCTGTTTGCCTTCGGGTTGTCGTATGGTTGGGGTTGCCTGATGCACCGATACATCTCGTCCCAGACGCGCAATGAGCTAAAAAAACCGTATAGGCGACGGTGAACTTTGGCGACTCACAGAAGCCATATTCGGGATTCCTTTAGAATGTGGCAACTTAATTCGTGTGTTTCCCCCAGTTCATGATATGAACATATACCTTATGGCCAGTTACTCTGTCCCCCTGGGTACATACCCGAGATGCAATCTCAAGCGTATCGTACACGCCTCTCACCGCTTTTCTCAGTGGAAAACAGAGACAGAAAACTTATTTTCACTCCCATGTATTTTACCCCCTGCAGCCTAGCAACAAAACGACAAAAAAAATGGCTGGCGGTTACGATACTCCCTAGTGCGATATTTGGAGTAGCATCAGCGCGCTGAGGCAGCACTCACTCGTGGGTTCTCTCGACGGCAGCGATGATGAGCCTCTGCGGCGGCGGTGGCGCGAAGTGCGCGTCTCAGGAAGGTACCGCGAACTGCGTCTTAAGCGAACGCACATCATAGTCACGCGCACGTCGCCCTCACGTTTTCGCCAAGCGTCGCGCCGTCGAGTGCCTCGTGCGGGCACAGCATACTACTTCCCCCTCCCTTCCCCCCACCGCACACTTTCGGAGAGCGCTGGCTCGCGCCACCACGGCGAACGGCCCTCCCCTCCCAATTTCCCGACACTCTCCTCCTTTGCTTTCTTTCATCGTTCGCTTTTTCTTTCACTCGTCAGTCTTGCCTTCGTTCACTCGGTTACGCCGACAACGCGGCTCAGCCCAGAGACGGCTGCCAAAGGGCTGCGGGCCTAAAATATTGTAAATATTGCACTATAGGCGTATACAAAGCTCACGGCCAACTCCATCAGAGGGGTTAGACTCCTGATCTCGTTGTTACGCCGTGCGTAAGCAGGTCTTCCCTCGGCTCCGCACGTTCGTGTGCGAAACGCAGGCGAGACTGCTGCTGTCCCTGCACGAGCACATGGACGACAGCCGCGCCATGGACTGGTACCGCGAGTCCGTGGGCCGGGCGATCAGGGTGCTGTACAGGGGCCACGAGCAGGACAAGATCGTCGACGCCCTGCTGGAGATAGAGCGACGTCTGGCCCGAGCCATCGAGAGCCTGCCAACGCGCAAGTCGGCTCCCTTCTACAGGGTAAAGCGGGTGTCACACGTCCGTCGGAGCAATCCGGTTTCCGACGCGGCGCGTCAAAACAGCGGGAAAGGGTGACGCGGCGGGTCATCCGGCAGCCAAACCGGTTCTCGGGGCGGATACGCGTTCGAGGACGCGTTCCTTTTCGCTCATGTGTTCGACCCTTCACAGACGTGATCTCATGCCTGCGTCTTCCGTCTGCGTGACGGTATCTTCCGATGAACCATACTCGTTTTACGGCTGTTCGCTCCCCCGCAAAGACTCCGGGCTTTTAAGTGCGGACCCTGCTAATTCTCATCGTAGCTCGTCCTCGGTCACGGTATCTAGCCACCGTAGTGACGGCGTCACGCACCTAAACAGATGCTTCGAAAACATCACCACTTTCCCTGGTAGGAATCGAGCCTGGGTCCCTAGGGTTACGAAGCCGATGTCAATCCCACTGCGCCACAGGGGCACACGTTACTCACATCCAAAGTGTTGGGGGTGGTCTTCACGCTGCGCCGTCGCCACGGGGACTGCCTTTGCTAGGCAGCAAATAACTACACAACAATATAAAATAAGGAAAACGTCATGATTTAACGCGTTAATTGTCCCAAAAAACTGAAAACTCAATCCAGTGTCTCCTTATAGGCCTTTCCAGGGTCTGCGGAGCCCTCTCGTGACTACTTTCTGTATCAACGCCGGCCTGATACTGAAACTAATCGAGAGAGGGCGACACAGCCCCTCTTGCAAGTCACTGCTGCGCACTTCGACAGCTTTCAAGCTGAGTAGAACTGCTTCAATTTCTTTTCAGATTCTGGCTTCTAGATGCACTCAGCAACCAGCTGGTAATGGTATACAATAAATGCAGCGTCACCGGTGTGCACAAATAGCACGCCAAGGGGAAGGGAAACGAATTTTAACCAGCTGGTAACTTCCCCTTTTGCCGCAGATTTTCAAACTTGGCGCGCAATAAAGCTGACTTCCCGTTTACCAGAAAGAGAACGAGCCTAGAGCGCGTTTCTATAACGCAAACAAATTTAGCAGCAAGATATATCCCCATGGCAGTCCGTTCACGCTTTTTGAGAAAAGAACACCGTAAAAATTAATTGTCGCATTTCCCGAACTTCCCCCAACAGTGAGCGCGAAACTGTCGCAGAAGCTTGAGCGACCCGCTCGAAGCTATCGATCGCGTCCCTGAAGTTTCCGAGACAGCCGGATACCTCCGTTCGCTTCTGTAAAGTTCATACTATAGGTAGGACTCAAGGATCGAGCCACTTTTTTTTTTATTTGGGACATTTATGAAAAATTTGTTTGTTCGGGATTATTTTCTGTAGCTGCTACTGAAGTGATTCAACTTTGCTCTTGGGGATCTGCCTCACGGGATCTCGCAAATATTTTTCCGCCGTCAGCCTTCACTGTAGAATACTTTACTTGCTATGAGCACTTAACGTTTCGCTCATTAAACAGACTGCTTTGCCACCAAGCTGCACAAATTATTTGTTGAATCTCTCTCTCTCTCTCTCTCTCTCTCTCTCTCTCTCTCTCTCTCTCTCTCTCTCTCTCTCTCTCTCTCTCTCTCTCTCTCTCTCTCTCTCTCTCTCTCTCTCTCTCTCTCTCTCTCTCTCTCTCTCCTATAACAATATTATCAATTTTATCGCAAACTAAAAACAAAAAGTCTACATATTAAGAATAGTGATCAACTAGTAGGGAACTCCCAGACCCTTTGGCGAAGTCTTAATGGCGTCACGAAATCTTCTGCGTCTGGCGGCCGCCGACTAAAGCCACTACCGAGAAACATGACTGACTGGACAACTCTAGCGAGTCAGCTAGTTAATTTTTATCTTTTCATTTGAATCTCTACTGGCAGTTAGCACACTGATGACTGTCGTCACTGCTGTCCATATTGCGTCACTGTTGCGCAAAATTTGGAAATTCCTTCAATCTGCTGTTTTTTGGGGGGAGAAAGTTAAAGACCCATGTTTTGTGCCTGGAATAGAGCGGAGTTACCAAATATTCAAACTGAAGGAAGTTATATTTTGCCTTCAGTGCCCCTTCAAAAGTAATCGTCAAGTTCTTGGGTAACAGCTCGGAGCAGTCTTTTCGCTGGGAAACGCCCCGTAGACAAGTCGTTAGTGCAGAAACAAATGGGGCAGATTCGCACTAGTAGCTAAGACTGGACACACAGAGAAGCCGGGGAGATTATTCTTGGTTCGGCTAAGTTTACGCGTGGTTATGCTTGGAGACTCGCCTACGTTTTCTGCGTTGTCATGCTTCGAGACTAGGTCGTTAAAACTAGCATTGAAACTAGCATTGAAAACTCGGTCATTAAAGTATGCACTGTACGCGAGCTCGTAATTATATATAGAACTCGCTAACGTTTCGCCGCTCCTTCACCGGTGCGATATTCTGCATTGGACCGAGGCCATCGCATCCGTTGTCGAGTATCGACGCGACGGCCTACGCGCCGCGCTTCCTCGTCTTCGGAAGTGACGCCATTCTCCTGTCGCCTCCTCCCTTCGTCGGATACACGACTGTTGCGCCTCACATGGATTTCCGAACTTGCCGCTGAAATTTCTCCGTGACTGGCAGGCCCGGATCGTTTTGTCCGCAGGCTTTCACACCTCGCCAAAGTGAACCACGTTAGCACGCGTTAGAACCGGCCGCAACCGGTTTCGCCGTCTCGGCGTCTGTAGTGCTCGTGAGGAGAAGAGCAGGCGAGAGATCACGCTACGAACGCTGGACAGAGTGTTCTCAAAGGTCGAGCGGTGCCAGCGCGCGCGATGGCGTCATCGCTCGGCGAGACGTTATTGCGCACGTTCACCGGCCCAACACCAGCTGAACCAGAATCGCCATTAAAACAAACTTGAGCGGTTAATTCGCTCATTCCGGCCGTGTTCCGTCTATTAATTTCTCCCAAGCTTTACTCGGTAAACGTGCTTACATGATAAATAAAAATGGCAGCATCTCCGTTCCGTGGATGATGGCGAGGGTGCGTAGTACGGGGACTCGAAATGACCTCCAAGTTGCGCCCCGAGTGACATCCGATTTGGGCCCCGACCATCATTCGATTTGAGCCGTGAGGTGCACCTTGATTATTCCCTAAATGAAACTGCAACTCACGGCTCAAATCAAATTTTGCTTGATTTTCATTCGATGGTGGTGTGCGCACGGATGGACGCGGACGGACATTGGGAGGTCACCGTTACGGGCGAGGGAGTAAGCCGTTTGACTCTCGTGTACTGACGGGGCGCAGGTGACCCTGGGCAGCGTTCCCGGAGGCGTCCTCTGGGACTGGGTGTCGTTCCTGAACGGCGTGCTGAAGGGCAGCGCGGCGGCCGGCGCCCACCAGCCCGTGGCCGTGCGCTCCATGCTGTTCCTGCACCGGCTGGCCCGCATCACGCACGACACCCCGGCCGCCGTGCTGCTCAACTACCTCGGCTACCGGCTGCTGGTCGCCGTGGCGCCCTTCCTGCAGAGCCCCGCCACCGAGCACCTGGTTAGAAGAGCTAGTCCGCCAGGAATTACCCCTTCTTTTCAACCCCCCCCCCCCCCCCCCCCTTTCCATTTTTATAGGGGAAACTGCAACGATGGTGCACTTGGGCTATGAGGAGGGCCGTAGTTAGGGCTGCGGATGAATTTAGGCCAGCTGGGGTTTTTAACGCGTGGCAGAATGTCTGCACACGGGTTTTTTTCGTCTCCGCCGTCACCATGAAAAACCGACACCATCGTCTGAACCAAACCCTCGTCCTTGGGCTCAGCCGCTCAACTCTTTGGCCACTGTGCTACCGCGGCACGTCTCTGCTTTTCTTGTAACACTGTCGCACCATGCCCCTGTTCACTCAGCCATAAAGTATTTGATTTTCTCACTCTACGGCCCCATTACAACAACATCGCCGGGAAGGCTGTTCGATTGCATAGTCGCTTTATTGAATCATATAGCATCGACTTATCCAGGCACCTGCCCCCGCCCCTCCCGGATTCCCCCGTTTGCGGGGGTTTGGTGTCAAGGACAGTGTCGATAATCTAATAAAAATTCTCCTGTGGGAGAGTAGGGAAAACATGTGCGGCGACCATAAGTACTTTGTCTACCCCCCATTCCCCCCGCGAACTCGCCCTCTGACCTCACGCGACACCGACACTCTCATTCCACCTCTGCGACAGATTCCAGTGCTCTACCACGCCCGTGAATAAGTGAAAGCGGCCAAAGAGAGCGGTCACTTTGTGGCTTCCGTTGGCTTTTTATTGCCATCCCCAGTTCGGTTGGATGGCCCGCTTCACAGTGAAGCGCCCGCTTCACAATCTAACAACCTTACAATCTTCACAACCTTCACAATCTAACGATGACATAATATAACAGCAGCTGCACCAATTAATCTGCGTGAAGCATATAAAGCTAAGCATGCGGCGAGCTAGGGCGTTGCCGCCTGCGCTTCTGTAATAAGCTACCCTACGCTCATGCAGCGATGTATAATCTCGAGGTAGATTCACAATAAGCACACTAAAGGTTGAAGTGAGCCTGCAGGGACTGTGTACCTTGCACTCCTCGTAGGTTCCCCTCTCGGTGGAGGGCCTGCGCATCCCTGGGATGGAGCGGCTGCAGGCGTGCGGCCAGCTGGCCGAGAAGGTCTTCGGCGCCGCGCTCACCGTCATGCTGCGCCACGCCACGCCCGGCCTCCACCACGCCGACATGGCCCGCAAGATGGTCGGACTCGTCAACAGCGCCGCGGACGCCTTGGAGCGCTTCCTCAAGCAGGTATGGAGGGCCGCCTTGATTGAGGGGGAGCTACCGGCATCAAAACTTCACGAGATGCCGTAGGGAGCAGCCCTCACACGCTTAAAACAGCGCTACTTTATTTAGTAGAACAAATATGTATACAACTGACACCGAAGTATGAGAAGATCAGAGCACAACCCAATGGGGCTAGATGTTCTCACATTCATACATCCGCGGAAATACATCCAGAAGCCAGTGATCAATATTAACATTAGAAAATTCAGTGTCACATAGCTTATCGCTAGCGAAAGGCACTTATGTAGGCTTTTGGCCAAACTATAGAGTCACGAGGAAGCCGCCTTCTGCCGTGACTAACGACAGCTAGCTAGTGTCCTCAAGAAATAACAAATGAAAAGTTCCGACGTGTAAAGTGTGAATGCTGTCTCCGCATGTGGACCTTAATTTGTCAATGCGCCGTGGCCTTCGATTTAGAAAACGCGGGTTGAAGGCATGTACTGAGGCTTGCATGAGTAATATGAGTATGCTAATCGCAGAATTTGCGATTGGGCGAGCAGGAAAGTACGTTTCTACTAAACCTCCTTCCTGGTTGGCGATGCCAGCACGGGTATGTGCGGAATCATGGTAACCTAGAGGAGGACAAAAACAGATGATAATGATAAGAGGACACGGCAATTGGACACTGATGCTTTCCACGTTGCCCCGTAATTTTGTTTTAGGATAGCTGCCGAGTAGCCCGCGAGTCCATTCTTTCGCGGACAGAAATTTCCAATTGTTCAACTCTGCGCTCCACCGAAGTCGCGTCGCACTTCCCAAGCACAATCAATTACAACCGCATGCGTGGTTCTGGTACACGAGTACGCTGTCAACCTAGACGCCACGGAGATCCCAACACCCGCCCACCACGCAGGCTCCGTGGCTGTCGGCGGCAGAGGAGGACCTGAACTCCACGCTGTCCCGGCTGTCCCAGACGAGCGTGTCCCTGGGCGGCCTCTGGGCCTGCCGGGTGAGGCCGAGCTAGGCCAGCTGTTCGCGGACGTGCCGGCGCTAAACGAGCGGAGCCTGCTCGAGAGCTACTTCCACATGAAGACGGCCATACAGCGGCGCCACTGGGCCGCGCTCAAGAGGGACTCCCAAGACGACCACAGGGGCGTCTTCGTCGGCAGCATGCACGGAGTCAGCAGTTTCGACATCGCATACGGGTACGCGCGCGAGTGTGCCGGTAGCACCTCGTTTTCCTCCGTGGCATATGTTTCACTTCAACGTGGCCTTGAATTCACCCGTGACTAGTTGGGGCCCTCCCGCTTAGGCCTTGCTCCTGGCCATCGCTTCTTATTCCCTTCGTCTCGCGTAACAGAGGTGCTACGAAATGTAATTTACGTACACACATTCCTTGAGTTAACGTGAAAGTTAGCCGGAATTTTCGACGCGATAGCACTTGAAGGACCAGCCGAGGTTTCCTGCTTCGTAGCTCGACATGTCGTCCTATACGCAAATAACCCTTCAAATGTTGCAGATGTTTTGGGAATCCCATAACATCGGCATATGGGGATGCCCATAACACCTGCCAACACTTGCAACACCTGTTCGCCTCTTCCGCCCATCATTTTTTTACGTTAAAAAAAAGCTCGAGCTTTTTTAAACGCAAACAAATGACGGGCAGAAGAAGAGCGCTTCCTCGCACCATTTTCCACCAGTTCGACCTCCGCATTTTTCAACCAAACTCATCGACGCGACAGAGAGAACAAGCTCCGCACGGTGCCCGTCATCAGGAGCACCGGCAGTCGCACTTTGACGTCACGCACACTTTGCCGGCCGGTTTCGTCGCAGCACTAAACGGCGTCCGCCGCTGTGCCGCCGAGTATCAAAGGCGTTGTCACGTGTTCGGAGCGTTAGAAGTGATAGAGCGCGTCAGAATGTGGAAAGTAGTAGCGGAGCATATACTGCGAAACCAATCTTTTAGTTATCATCAACAGACTTGACCGCCCGCCTATAGTATGTTAGTACGCGGTCACCGTTTCTAGGGGTCCTGCCGAGAATTGGTGGCGTCACCGTTTTCGAGGAAACAACCCCACCGGCTCCACAGTTCACCCGAGACGAGGAGGTGGCCGCCTGATGTGTGGCTTCCGAACGAACGGAAAGAACGAGACAACGCCTTGAATCCAAAAACTAAGGGAGACTTGTATTTTAGCACGCGGAGTACAATACAGGCACGACAATACAACATGGGCGAAAGATAACTCAAAATAATCGAAATACGAGAGTCAAACGCTACATAAATGGAACAAACGAAGATAATTAACAAAACGAATGTTACAGGGCCAAAGTAGTTAACTAAAAGAGAAACAACTCGATGCATACGTAAGACGCGAAAATCCTACAATATTCACTGACTGGGCCGATGATGCACCAAGGAGGTTTGATGCACCGCTGTCTCGGAGGCAAAGTGGATATCTGCGAATGCTTCATTCGGTGTAGTCCAGGCTGCCCGACGACGAACGCGGAGATTCAGGGATCCAAAAAGTCATTGGAGTCTTCAAAGACGCGGGTCGCCAACAAACAACAAACAGAACGTCTGCTGCAGTCGGGCTGCCTCTCTTCATTCTTTCCCCTTTCTCAAATCATCCGCCGCTTACCCTGCAACACTCTTTTTAAACTTTTTTTCAAGTCTTAAATGCTTGCAGAACGTAGTCACCCAATACACCCAGTACTTAGATTCGGGGGTCGCAAAGTACCTCAGCCAAAAATTACTGCTCTCTGCCCATTAGATAACTTGGAAACTCGCTCAAAGGATTTTTCTCTTTCCCGGTTTTGACGTTCTTCGACATCTGGAATTACGTTAAGGCCATGTAGCCGCTGTTTGTCGATTTTTCTTCAGTTGCAGCAATGAACGCTTTTCGACGGGAACTTTAAAAATAAAGCCTCAAAAACAAAGCAGAAATGGAGGCGTATCTACTAAGACGAGCAAATCACGCAGTGCCCCTCCGTGCTGGCGACAATTACAGTTTTCGCAGTGGTTCCAGACGCGACGGAGAGTGAAAGCGCTTATCGAAAGTGTTGCAGGGTCCCTTTAAAGGGACACTGGAGTGAATTTGTCTAGCTTCTGTTTTTGCTTGCATTGCGTAGACTGGCGCAAATAAACAGTCTTTATAGTTTATCTGGTCGGTAAGGCGATATTTATTTTATAAAGCCTCAAAAGAAGGAAAGCCACAATGCGCGGTCAGCGGCGGCCGTCCAAGATTCGAATTGAAAACAGTTTCGGTTCTGTGGAACACATGCTTGACATCAGACGATATCGCTGAATGGGCATTCTCGATATCTCAGTAATCGGCATAACGCACTTTTGCCAAGTTTTCGGCAAAAAAATGCGTCCGATACGCCTGCCAGCACGGCTTGGAATTGCACCGATCACTGGCCGAGGCGTACGCAGTGGATGAACGTCCTCCACGTCGGCGGAGATGCTCAAATGGGATGCGCTTTTCCACCGCCTTTAGAGCTTGCCTGGCTCGTGCCATTATCATAAGAGGCGTGTTCGCACCAAGCCAAGGATCGGCCGATTCGGGATTGTGCCCGCAAGCAGTCGGTGCTTATGGCAACCCCACGCCAATGAGAACTCGCCAACGCGTCAGTGTCAGTCAGCACGCGTTTGAGAACTCGCTCGTGGAGCAATGAACGTCACAGCGTAAAAAGGGTGAATTCAGTACAAAACACATTGCCCAAAAAGAAAGAAATTAACTTCAAAAAAATATATCCGATGTCGCTGATTCGAACCACTCAGCCACCAGCCACCACTGTCGGGAATAGCCTGTTTACATTTTATTTAGTTTTAGCATTCCAAGCAGATAACTATTTCTTGAATAACGCTCATGCAATAAGCTTCCCCAAATTCCCACAAATATCTCACCTCTAGCGGCTGTATTCCTTTCGCAGAAAAGCAATTCGCAAATGTGGGGTCGTGCTGCTGGCCCACCCAGAGCAAAAAGTGCTTCCTGCCCCTTGGTTTTACGATGTACAATAAAAGTTTCGGTTAATTTTATTTTCTTGGTACTCATATTAACTTCGCTGACTCTTCTCCCGCCTTCAATTAGCCTTAGATATTTCTACCGCACCAGTCAGCGAAGCGTCGCATGTGCGCTTGTGTGGAACGACTTGGACTTAGGGCTTGATACGGTCTACAAACCAACCAACTCAAGGCACATTCTTCCAGGCACAAACGTGTGGTGTCTTAGTTTCAATTGAGCGCACGAATGGCGACGACCCGCCGGCGGCCGGCCCACTAAACGTTTGGCCGACTGATTCTGTCGGAGGGTCGGCGAGCCGTCCAGCAGCGCAGTCAAGCCAAGCCATCTTGTTTTGACGTCATACGAAACGTCATAGGAAATCGGCATTGAGCATGCAGAGAGGAGGACAGCATTCTTCGAAACATGGCCTGAGACTCCAGTATACAATTTGCGCTAGTAATCCCGCAATGTTTACAAATCACTTTAGTGCCCCATTAACACACTTAAAATACACTGAAAGCTATACGGTCGTCTCGCGGAAAAGGCTCAAATATTGTCGTGGCCGCAGAGCGGTGGGGGTTTTTATTTTGTTATTTACTTATGCCGCCAAGCCAGCGAGTAGGCGCTTCGTCACGCATGAATGCCCGGCTTCTTTTCGTCACGCCTTCCGCCGAGTGATAGACGCCTCCCGGGGCCAAGATAATCCAGATGCCTCTCGAAGATTCTTTAGAATAAGTCTGTAGGAGTATTCGTCGAAAGACAGTCATGAGAGTTATCATTGGCCCGGGGTATAAGCAGCCGCCCGTGCAATGTCAGCTCAAGGGTTGAATTTTTCTTCACACGTTCGATGTCTTCTTCCCGAATAGTCCGTTGCTCATTAAAACTTAGAAAGTTATTACAAAGTCTGAACTACTCGATGTACTAGCGACGAATAGCCCTAAAACGAACTGCATATGCGAGCAATTGTCTTGCTACGAATTGCCAAATTACGAATAGTTTTTTCGGACGAACGGTCCGAAGCCCGTAGAAAAATCGAGACGCTAGAAGCTGTGCGCATGAGTTTGTGACACAGGCGATACGCTGCGATTATTTTCATTATATAATGTGCTCTCGTTGTTTTCATCCCTGCAGTATAGAGGGCTTTACTTCTCACGTATTACTTCAGACACGGGCTTTGTAAAAAAAAAAAAAAAAACTTTTGACACGATTGGAGAAAGCGAAATGAACGTTTAAGTGATGAACGCACATGCTGGGCTATTTTTAAAGAATCACGCGTGGTACATGAGCGCACCAACTTGCCCCTGATCGAGCGGTATAAAATGAGGTAGTGTCTATTACCCGGGAACCGTGAGAATGACCGTCAGAAATTTCTCACGACAATCGCCTCGCTCAGCACAGTGCGCAAAGATTCTATGGGAGACATATTGGCTAAAAAGCCGTGTTTCCAGCTGCCCCTGTAGCGCTGCGTCATAGTGCTTGTTTTTAATCGAGAAGGCTCATCAAGTTCGAGTCCGAAATTGCGATGTTTTTTTTTTAGCTTTCAGAATTTTTCGGTCATAGTTATTTTGTTAATACTTTTTTACTCTGATTTTTACTATATCAAGAGATCGACGCGCAGGACTTCTAGGAATTACGTTTAATATAGATTAGGTTTGTTGCAGTTGGGCTTGATTTGGGTAGTTATGGCGCGTTCGGTTAGGTTACGCTAGGTTCGGTGAGGTTATGTTATGTTAGGTTAGGTTGGGACGTAATATTAATAAGCAAATTTTAAGCCAGCCAGCTTTTATCTAAACTGCCGTGAGAATTTCCCGGAGGTAATTCTCACGGCTGCCGTGAGATTAGACGCAGCCTAAAATAAACAAAGAGGATCGCTCTCAGTTCGCTCTCCCACTCCACAGGAATTACATTACAGCAGGTACGAATAAATGCAAGAGTGTCAGAAAGGAGGGGGACATAAGAACAAAAGCGCCGAGTTTAATATTGCTGGCAATCTTTTGGGATGTCCCTGGGCTTCAAAGTCAGAAAGAAGACGCGTATAATAATAATATTATCACATTTGACAAGTAGATAAACAATCAACAGTATCACATAGGCTCAGCCTACCACTACGTTCACCATTGTCAGCACCAGGTTTCGGCACCGTTTCTGTAAAATGATGTCCGCTTTAAGTTAACTTACGAGGCGTAACCAAAATCATAAGCGTTAACAGGTGTAAGACTGAAGCCGCTATCTCAAATTGGTTACCGGACCGCTAAAATTTTGCGCGCTATCATGCTGTACTCTTCTCTTGCGCGAAGTTGAAATCCTAGATTGTCTAAATGATTCAGTAGCTCGGCCGGAATAAGCGCACCCATGCTCACAAATGCCCTTGCGCCCACAGGCACGACCCCGAGCGCAACAGCGTGCTTCTGCCGTACGGCGTGCTGGGGTTCCTGCTGCACGTGCAGGACGTGCTGCCCATGCACGTGCCGCGCTTCCTGCACCACGTGCTCCGGGGACTCTTCGCGACGGTCGCTGACATGCAGGTGCGCATCCCGGGGGAGGAGGCCCAGGTCTCTCTCGCGAACGCTTTATATGCTATCCAAACTAGTACATCCTTTGCGCTGTATACTGTGCGTGTCAGCACCACCACCTTGCAGCCTTCACGAGATGGCGTCCCTATAGAATTTAGGGTGTGGACAGTATTATAGCCTTACGCAATTGTCGCGACCGCCTTGAGCATGTCCTAGGCCTAAGTACCACGCTACAGGTCTCGTAAAACAAAGCCCGAATTCCATGCCCGCACGTCCGTAATGTGCATGCCCCGGTCCGTCACGCCAATCTGGGGAGTTGCGCGAGAGGTGAACTCAAGGCCATCGCAAGGACGCTGCAAGGCGGATGGCCCGAATAACAATAGGGCGTCAGAAATGACATCTTATAACAGGCAGTGACAGCGTGTGCGGGAACGTCGTGACCAAAAGTGTTGTCCTTCGGGCTATGACGTCATCTCTACTTTCAGTGACATCACTTATACTTCTGGTGACGTCACCACCTCTGATAACGCACTGGGGCAGTGGGTGCGTAATTAGCGGATCCTGTTACCTTTGAGAAATTGAGAAGAGCCTATTGTTACTTACATAGATTTCAATACCTTGTTGAAAATCTATAGTCAAACACCGCAACAGCTTAACAGCTTCGCGGAGCAATCATATCTGGGTAAGGGAGTATATACCTGTAACTTTTTCTGTACGTGTACCCTGCAGGCGTAACAGCTGTAACAGTTTAAAAGCAGTTATGAGAATAGATAGCTGCTGGCCGTAGATGATCAATACTAACAACTTGGACTAGATATGAGGAGGACGCGGTCACTGTCACAGGTCATCGCGATATATATAGCTCCGCTAGTAAAGCCAAAGTGCGGTGTGGTGGCGTGGTAGACGCCCTGCTCACTTCTGTGTGCTGCTATCTATGACTTGCAGACGGCGCACGACTCGCCAGAGCAGCCGTCGTCCGTCCTGGAGCCGCGCGACGTCCCTTCGGTTCGCGCACGCGTCCTGGTGCTTCCTGCGCCAGTACAGCGAGGCGCTGTCGTCGGAGGCCGGCTCCTCGCGGGCCCCGGGCGCCGAGGACCTGCTGGCCGAGGCGGTGGAGGACAACGCGGTGCTGGAGCCCCTCTACCGCGTCTACGTGCGCTCCTTCCCGCTGCGCGGGGGCCGGCCCGCGCTCTTCCGGCTGCCCACGCTGCACCCGCTGTCGGCCGACGAGCTCTTCTTCGTCAACTTCGCCCTCGGACACTGCAGCGACCCGCAGTCGACTGGCATGGCGCGGCAGGCCGGACGCATCAGCAACGGCACCGCCGCCCGCCAGATGCTCTCTCGGGAGCGACTGCCGGCGAAGCTCAAGGTGAGCGCGTGTGCCCTCGAACAAAGAAGCGCCCCCAGAAAGGAATACGTAGTTTGTGACCGCAACCCTCAGCAATAGCTGCTACAGGCGTGAAGCCCACGTGGATTATCTGAACTTGCAGTTTACTGCATTGCCTATTTGGTAATTTGGAGTCACTGCAACACTGAATGCAGCGCGCGTAATTATCGCATCTGCGCGAGAACGTGACTGAGGTAGATTTTGTTTCGTGTAGGGTACGAGCACTATTGTCTTACACATGGTATTAACTGGCGACGTGCGGTTATCCACAGCAGCACTGCATTGAAAAATGAAGTGACTATATTTTAAACATCCCAACTGGTTTCAGACGAGAGGCTAGTTGTCCCATGAGCTAAGTTGTTCTCGTGTACAAGGCAAGATTTAGGGGGAGTAACCTCCAACTTCGTTCTTCACGTTGTCGTGTCCCTGAAGAGGCCGTTAGTGCTGAAAGCGATGCCAAAACATTAAGGTAATTCGACCAACGCCACAACAAAAAGCAATACATTATGTATGCAGAGGCTACAGTTTTCGTTGCTGAACAGGGATATCGTGGCATCGAGGCTGTTAAGAACATTCTACAAGTGCAACGCAAAATTCCCGGAGTACCTATTGACCCATCGGCAACTATTTCCCTGGGCACGATTTTAGATGCGAAGCATCTCATGCTTGGGGCTGTGTCCCTCCCTCCCTTGTCGTCTGTTGTCCGCCGTCCGCACACCCACTGCGCATGCCTGGCCAGGCACCGCTGATGATGATTGTGGCAAGATGCCCCTAGGGATTGGCCAACCGATAATGCGAAGCAGCTTAGGGTTAGAGACGCGATGGTAGCCGCTGCATACTCCGCTAGGGGGCGCCACTGTAGCTCCGCGGTATAAATGACGCGCGCGCGCGCTCCGCTCCCCTCATTTTCCTCCCGCAACGCCGCGATCGAACTGAAAACTAATGGGAACTTGAGTCGACCCCATGGCTGCTTCGCATACTACTCAGGGTTCCCCTACGGGAAAATGGTGAAATTTTCTCGTGTATTTACTATCCCGCGATGTCATCCTCATCGATGGGCCCACCCGGCATTTCTAATGTATATCGGTACCACACGGCAATGTGCTCACAATGGTGAGGGCTGTCACCTTTTGGGAACGGCAGGGAAGGGTTGTTTACCAGGTGACCGCGAAGCTCGAAGGGGAAAGAGCGAAGCGTTGCGCATGGTGGTGTGTCTGTGACGTACTTTCCAAAAACTGAATACAGCACAGCACTGACGGATGCAGGGAGAGGAAATGGACGCGGCTACTAACTCTGATAACATCAAGTAATGTGTGCCATCAAATATTTTTATGTCGTTAGATATGCACGGAAACTTACGCGTCTTTAATATCTGCTCTCGCCACAACAATTAGCCATTTATGTCACCAGCTTCAAAAACACATATTTCGAAAAAAAAAAAGATATTTTTAGATTTGGCATTTACAAGATCCCTGTCTATTCAAGAACATTTGAAAAAGAATAGGCTGTTATATTAATCAGTTCAAAATTTATTATCATTTTTCCAGCCCCTCCATGACTCATTGGAAACTGATCGTAACTGAAGGTTTCCGGTCCTATAGCATCTGCCATCTGGTCATAAATGTCTCTTTGTATATGTATTACGTAATGCTAGTTTGTTTAGGTACGTTCGAAAGCTTTTGGGAGCATTTTGTGAGAGATTAATTTTCAATTTATTTCAAAATTTCCACTAGAGGGCCGTGGGGCGCAGTGGCACCCTGCTGTTTACATTGCGCTCGCTTGCGTTGCGTTGTGTTCGCGTCTGGTTGTCTGTGCTTTTTCGTACGACAATTTGAGCTCGCGGACTTAGTTATAGCCTTTCAAGGAGACAGTTACAGTACAATATAGTAGACAGTTATAGTTATAGTAGGAGGATGGCGTGCCTGATTAGTGAATGCTGCACGAATACCGCACGTGGGTCACCTGCAGACGCAAAACAAGCAAGAAAAAAAAAAGCTGGCTTCAGCTCGCCTTAAAAGAAGGTCGTGCCGCTTTCAAGGAGGGCGCAAGCAATGAGCCTGGCGGATTTTAGGCACATTGACGGTTTCTTATTACACGTAAAGTTCGTGTAAACCTTTAAAGCCATTTTACTCGCAACTTAATTGTTTTGCAACCTACAGTTACGCGAACAGTGATAACTTTCCTTGTAATAAGTATTTTCGTATGAAATTTCGCGCGCTGTTTATAATATAGAATTATGCGTTCAAGCAGAATGACTGAGAAAGATAAGTAACTTTTTATGCTACGGTAAATTGTGTGGAAAACCAAACCTGCCGACTATCAAATTTTTGTCTTTTTATGATTACGTAACTAGCTTAAAGATGTAATGATCGTGGAGGTTAGATGCACAGGCTATTGTCCTCTTTACGCTCCTGCCAAGTCGCGTTTGAATGGCACCTACTATTTTGTAGTTATGACTGTTTGTGGAAACATGCATATTTTCGCACATTTTTCATTTCCATAAATTTTGCATTAGACACTTCAGAAATGAGATCGGTTTTAAAGTTGCTAAACGTTAAGCTTTTCAAAGTTTCTAACTACGTAAGCTTTTCAAGCCAAAAATATAGTTGTAACTTTTGGACTGCACTTGTAAATTTTTTTTTGAAGGTGGTGACCTACCTTAACCATAACAAAAGTTAACAGCATGGTTAGAAGGTTTGACGGGACACGGCATACACGCAGCTTTCACGTGCGAACTGATTTTTTCTTTAGGCGCTTTTTCCTTGTTTTCCGATTATTTATCTCTTCGTGTTTTTTCCCCCTCTTTCCATTTTTGTCACCTTTTTTTTCCACTCCCAATGAAACCCTGCGCACGCCTCTGCTTTAGTATACGCTTTCTGAAACTACAAAGAATGAACCAATTTCTCTGATTTTCAAGTGCAGCGGAAACTGATTTGTTTCGCGGCAAAGTGCTAGGGGCCGGGGAGCGCTCTAACTTCGGCCATGCGCGAGCAACTATAGCTACTACAATTTGCATCAGTTAATACTCCCCTAAACGCAACAGGCCGCCCTCTTTTAGGACCACCCCTCCTTGCGCTCTGTGGGCGCATCCATCCTGTGCGACGAGTAATTAGACGGGGATGTATGCGCAGGTGAACGTGCCGCTGAGCAACTCCGAGCGCTTCTCCCGCGTCTACGGCTGCAAAAAGGGTTCGCCCATGAACCCCGCGCAGAGCTGCTCCTTGTGGACCGCCGCCGGATGACAGCGCGAGGGGGCGCCACGGGCGCCAAGTCATAGTTGGCGCATCTGGGTGCGCCTGCTGTGAGATAATAGAATGAAGATTGTGATAATGAACCAGCGCTCGTATTGTTTATCGAAGTGTTGTGTACACGTGCAGACGGTGGCCGACGCCTTGTGAGCAGCACACATATCGCGCGTTTTGTTTGGTTGCTGGTTTATCTCGGTCAGGTGTGCATTAAAAAGGAACAACAACAACTTTTGTTCAAGCGCTCGCAGCATGCGGCCAGTCTCCGAGGTGAAAATATTTTTTTATCTGAATTATTGAACGAGAAGTTTATTCTAGTTAGAAATATTTTAGCTAGAAAAGGCAGGATTTCTAGTTAGAAATTTAGTTTCTAGCTCATTTCTAGTTGTATTGAGATTTTTTTCCAGCTGGCAGCTATTACTTCTAGCTGGCATTTGTCAGTCCAGCTGGAAGAAAAAAAACCCTGCAAGCTTGAAACAATTGTCTCTAGCTAGACTAAGAATTTTCCTAGCTAGAAGCTGTCAATTTCAAGCTATAATCTATACATCTAGTCAGAAATGAAGCTGGAAATTGATTTCTTGCTAGAAATGCTCTCTCCACTTTCACGGGGGCTGGCCGGTGCGCTTAGAGGGAAAGCTTAAAGTGCTTATTCTGCTAAAAACCTCGTTGCTGTAGTTATTTTCCAGTAAAAAAATGGCCGACAGCCACTCATTAATTTTTAGGTTTAAGGCGCCAACGCTCTAAAAGCGATGAGGCGCGCCGTAGTGGGGGGGGGCGCCGGATTAATTTTGACTACCTGGGGATCTTTAGCGTGCGCCGAAATCTTGAACACACGGGCGTTGTAGGTTTTCGCCTCCATCTGAAAGAGTCCGCCGCGGCCGGGAATCGAACCTACGTCTTCGGGTCCAGCAGCAGAACGCCTTAGCCACTGAGCCACCGCGCGAGTATTGTTGGCACTGCGGCCACTGTCGCCGGCTCGGTGCTGAGGCGGTCGTGGGCAGTATTTGACTTGATTGATTGTGAGGTTTAACGCGCCGACGCAACGCAGGCGACGAGGCGCGTCCGTAGTGGAGGGCTCCGGATTATTTTTGACCACCTGGGGATCTTTAACGTGCGCCGAAATCTCGTGCACATGGGCGTTTTTGCTTTTCGCCTCCATAAGAAAAGCGGCCGCCGCGGCCGGGAATCGAACCCGCGACCTCGTGCTCAGCAGCGTCGTGGGCAGTATTTGTTTGGTGGACCCAATACTAGCCCATGCTCTTCACAAACCCCTTCTGGAGCGCGGAGGGTGGAGGTATTGGATTGATAAACGCAGAACTCAAGCTCGCAGTCCAACGCGTCTTATATATTTCCGCCACTAGGCTGATGGATCCGTCCCTTCAAGGGGCCGTCGAATGTCTAGGCTCCCTCGGCCGTGGCATGCCACATCGGTTTCTGTCGATTACGGCTGCCGCATCACCGGGTTCTACAAGAAGATAGCCAGCGCGGTGGCTTCACAGCAGATGCTGTTTTCGTGGGCGTACCTGCTCGCCGTCAAGCCGCGTAAGCTATACTGGGACTTGAGATCACAGACACTGCCAACACCCGCTTTTCTTGAAAACTTGATTCTTTAAGCTGCATTGCAACACTACCAGTTGCGAGCTGGTTAGAGGAGAAGGGCATGCTTGCGCCATGTACCACAAACTGTAGCTATGTAAGGTACCTGAAACCATTGATCATATATTCATTGATTGTTGGACCCTATGCTTCATTGAGATATGCTACAGCGAACACCGAACGAAAAAGGAGTTACCAATCACGCCCTATTGAATTCGCTTTCCTGCCAGTGCAGAATGATGGGGGCGTCCCATACGACATGATCATGGTTCTAGGTCTCCATAGTAGTATATGGAAAATAAGAATGGCTGTGCATCATGCTGATGTGAATGCGCGACCTGCCCGCGAGAACTTCATTGAAAGTGTTGTGTATCTACGGGATGTGTATCGCACTCAGGCAGAACAGGCGGAACCGCCGAGTGGTTGTCAGTTCTTGATGAGTTAGTTTCTTCAAAGAAACTTTGATGTAAACGCGTCCGGGGCAAAACCACTGATGCGTTATTCTAGTGTGTGCTGAGTACCTGTTTATATCTGAGCAGGCAATAAATAAATAAATAAATAAATAAATAAATAAATAAATAAATAAATAAATAAATAAATAAATAAATAAAAGAACTGCTAGCACAACTGGTACTGCACTAGAGCTGCTGCTGTTCAGACCGGGGTTCGAATCCCATCGGATCACGGTATTTTTCACTTAAATATTTAAAGCGGCGGCCATTTTCTTGGCCAGAAAACAACGACACTTTTTTGCAGAATGGGGCAGTAAGGCTTTCTCCTTACATGATTTGCGACTGCGCTTCGGGATTTGACTGAGTCTGCACCCATCCCAGGAACCGTATGGTTTTTCTTCTTGATTTTTGTGCTTGATCATCTTTTCTTATATATTTCAGAATAAGCATGGCCATGAGGAGTTTTCAGAGCTTGAAACAAAAAGCATCTTGTGCCCTTTTATTTAGAGATGAAATACCAAAAAACAAATTTTCTTGAAGGTATTGAATTGGTGGTGGTGGTGGTGGTGGTAAAAACATTTATTTGAGCTTGAGGGGAAAGGGAAGGGGAAGTGGTCAGCTTCCCATGTCCGGGAGGCCGAGAGCCCGCGCCGATTCCTGAGCTCGTTTCACCACGGGCGAGTTGCTGCTTGGATGACAAGCTGGTCAGAGCGGACTCCCACTGCTCAAGGGTGGGGGATTGATTGATTGATTGAAGGGTTTAACGCGCCGACGCAACGCAGGCGATGAGGCGCGCCGTAGTGGAGGGCTCCGGATTAATTTTGACCACCTGGGAATCTTTAACGTGCGCCGAAATCTCGTACACACGGGCGTTTTTGCTTTTCGACTTCACCAGAAAAGCGGCCGCCGCGGCCGGGAATCGAACCCGCGACCTTCAAGGGTGGGGGAGTGAAGGGGGGTTGGGTGATGCGGGCAGGAGAAGACGAGGTGGTAGGTGGTAAGAGGAAGGTCACACGCTTGGCAGTTATGGGGGAAGAGGGATGGGGAGATGTGTGAGAGAATTAGAGCACTGCAACGGGCCCGGGTTGGCCCGAAAGCCCGGGCCCGACCCGGCCCGCGGGCAGGGCCGGGCCGGGCCGGGCCGGCTCGGGCTCGGGCCGGGCTCGGGTTTATGAATTCAATGCCGCGGGCCCGGGCCGGGCTCGGGCTCGACGCCGTGGGCGCGGGCCGGGCTCGGGCTTGAATTCATAGGCACGGCCGTTAATAGGTCCGACGTGAAGTGTAGGAAAGAGCATCAAAATGAATATTCTTGGTTTATTGTTGCGCGCTTCTTGCTGTTATTTGTACGCATTGTTTTGAAAACGTGTTTTAGCTAGGTCTGATGGTCACTATACTGCAATTTTAATGACATTTCTTGTACTGCATCAAGATTTTATATTTTGGTGTATAACATACCAAAGATACGATTACAAGGAATGCCCAAGAGGGGAATGAATTAATTCAGATATACTGGAGCTTTGCACCTATGTCTATGTATGTACACGTGTGTTTTAGATGTCGCACCAATCAAAATGCGGCTGCCGTGGCCGGGAATCAAACTCGCGTGCCAGAGAAACACCACCGCTTAACAACTACTGCAGGTGAAGTATTTCAACGCGCGTACATACTCGTTGATTCAAATGCGGATCAAAAAATTTCAGCAATACCAACTTGTGGCCTAGACAACCACGTGACGTTGCCAAGAGTCTGGTAATCAAAGGTGGTGATGTCTCTCGTGCAAGAATACGAGCTATTATCCCGCTGATGTGGCGTGAACTGCAGACGGTGAAAGCTAAACTACGTGCACTTTTAAACCCTTATTTGTTGCGTTTCAGTTCATGACGTGCTTGTACAGACTAGATGCTCCGTCTGATCGCCCGGTATATAATAAACAAACTTGCTTCAGCGTCAAAGACCGGGCCTGGTCACACACGCGCGGGCCATCCCTAGGCCAAAAAATAAATTACCGGGCCGGGCTGGGCTCGGGCCAGGCTCACTTATGAATGCCCGGGCCCGGACCGGGCTCGGGCTAGGTGCTACGGGCCCGGGTTGGGCTCTGGCTTCGCGAAGCGGGCTCGGGCCGGGCTCGGGCCTTAAAATCAGGCCCGTGCAGTGCTCTAGAGAGAATCTGTCTGAAGGCGGCGATAGAAATATGCTTCATGCGGGGTAAGAGATGGGTGGGGAGGAGGGTACCTTCTTCTGCTGTTTGTGTAGTGGGAAAGGATGGAGCTATAGGTAGAGTCGAGTGGTGTTAAGGTGGTGCTTGCGGAATCTGGACGTCCTGTGGTGTCTAGCCTTGCAGAGGGGAGTGCCCGGTTGTGGAGAGCGCGGGCTGCGGCATGGGCCGCTTTATTCCCAGCAAGACCAGAGTGGCCAGGGGTCCAAACTGTTATCTCTATTTCTTCGTGGAGACAGCGAAAAAAGGGAAGAGCTTGAGGGGGTGCCAGGCCAGCTTGATACCACCGGCATGCTTGCTGAGAATCGGTGATGATGGTCAGGTAGGGCTTTTTTTGGTGGGTGGTGGTCGCGTGAGCGACGGCGAGTGCCTCTGCTGTGGGAACTGCTAGCTGCTTGTAGGTGGCTGCAGTGGCGACATGGCCGGTAGAGTCCAGGGTGACGAGGGTGGTGTGTGAACCGTTGGAAGTACGGGCGATATCCGTGTAGCGCGTTTAGGCGTCGGTTCCATATCGCCTTGTGAGCGTTCTGACACGAGCTTCTCGCCTTCCCCTATTGAACGTTGGATGCATATGTTTTGGGATTGGGGCGACCCTAAGCCGCTGGCGAATGTGAAGAGGGATGCGTTGAAGTTCGTGAGTTGCAGATAGGGGTGGACCGGCCGATGGTGCGAAGCACGTTCCTGCCAGTGGGAGTAACGGACAACCGTTGTAGCTGTGAGGTTCGTTGGGCTTCCAGAAATTCGCTGAGGGTATTATGCAGCCCAAGTTGAAGCAAACGATCATCGGAGGTAAATGTAGGGAGGCCCAAGGCAGCTTTGTGAGTTTTGCGGATCAGGACGTCCAGCTTTCTGGTTTCTTTGGGTCTGAGATTCACGAACGGGGTTCCGTAGTTGAGACGGCTGACCATGAGGGCTTGGACCAGACGGCAAGTGTCTGGCTTTTTTAGACCGTATGCAGATCTCTGGATTCAGCATATGAGGTGGATGAGCTGGGAGACTGTTCGGTGCAGTTGGGGTAGTAGGGCAGAACCTGAACCATCCCAGTGGAAGGGAACGCCTAATATCCTGAGCGTGGTAACTTGGGGGACAAAAGAGCCACAAAAGAGACACCCTGTGGGTCAGGGGTGTGCGCAGCCGGGCGGCCTCTTGTGCGGGCGCGGAGGACCAGTAGGGCGGATTTAGATGGCTCGCAGGTCAGTACCCTGGGCCGAAGGTAAGCAGTAGTGGTGTCGACTGCTTGTTGAAGGATGTCCTGTTGTTCACCGCTAGAGCCTTGGGTGGTCTGGAAAGTCAGATCGTCAGCGTATAATGCATGGCGGAGGCCGGGAATGGCTAGCAGTTTGTCAGAGAAGTGAAGCAGATCTATATTAAAGAGAAGAGCCGGGATAACCGATCCTTGTGGTGTGCCCTTTGCCGGGATGTGGAAAGTAGGCAAGAGTACAAAGCCGAGTCGGAGTGTAGCTGTTCTTTTCTCAAAGAAGGCTTTTACAAAGCGAAAGGTATTTACGCCACAGTTCGTGGTACTGAGGTTTTCCAGTATGGCTTCGTGGGCGACGTTGTCGAATGCACCCTTGACGTCGAGTGTTAAGATTGTTTTGGGGGAGGGGCGGCTCAGGTGGTCGACCACCTGTTCCTTGAGCTGCAGGAGGACGTCTCGAGTAGATAGGTGTTGCCTAAAACCAAACATTGTGAAAGGGTAGAGGTTGTGGTCTTCCAGGTATGCGGTGAGGCGCTGATGTACTATAGGTGTTCGAAGAGTTTACCGATTCATGAGGTCAGGAAAATTGGTCGAAGAGTAGTCAGTGTCAGTGGCTTGTTGGGTTTTGGTATTAGTATGATGTCCGAGTGTCGCCACTGCTCAGCTAGAGTTCCCCCTGCCAGTGATAATTGTAAAATTCGAGGTCTTGGAGTGTATCCTCGTCGAGATTGCGGAGAGTGCGGTAGGTAATATGGTCCTTTCCTGGGGTGGTGTTGCGGGTGAGGCGGGCCAGGACAGCCTGAAGTTCACTGAAGGTAAATGGGGCATCTGGTGCTTTGTTAGCTAGACCCGTATAGCATGTGTCGGGGATGGGTGGGTAGATAGTAGGGTCGCCAACAAGATGGTCACGGATCACCTTGAGAAGGAGGAGGAGGAATAAACGTCCCTATAAAGCAGTTCGCCTTGGGGAAGAGTCCTTATTCCAGGACCCCTTGAGACCGTCCGGCTTCTTGAGCCCTCTTCACCAGCCAAAGCTGGTCATCAGGGTCCGAGCTGGTCAGTGCTCTCTCCCAGTGCTCAGGGGAGGGGAAGGGCAGGGGGTGTAGGTTGGGGTTCTACTCGCAGCCCCACACAATGTGGTAAAGCGTGCCCGGAGCCTCACAGAAGCGGCATTCCGAGGAGTAGAGGGTGGGGGCCAGAATGTGGGCTCTAGTTGGGTGGGGAAAGGTGTTGGTTTGGATGCATCGAAGGTGGTGTTCTTGCTCTTTTGTGAGGTTTTTGTGTGGAGGAGGGTACATTGTTCGCTGCAGGCGGTAGTGCTGCGTGATTTCTGTGTATGACAAAAGGGGACAGACACGCCACTGCTCGCCGAACTCCTGACTAGCCCGGTGTGTCAAATCTCGGGCATGCTGGTGGGCAGCTTCGTTGCGGGGACGTCGGCATGGGCGGGGAGCCCAAATAATCCTTACACGGTGTTGTGGCGGATGCTGCAGTAGAATTTGTGTGGCGCAGGGTGAGAGGAAGCCGCTCGAGAATGTTCTGCATGCTTGTTGGCAGTCTGTAATGATGATCTCTGCAGGGGTTTGAGCAATTGCTAGGGCTATGGCCACTTGTTCTGCCTGTAGTGCATGGGTGGTAGGAATTGATGCACTTGTGAGGAGGGCTTGAGCTGTAGTCACAACAGCGGTCATAGCTCTCCTCCCGGGATAGGATGCTGCGTCCGTGTATTACTGTGGTGGAGTTTTGGCCGTACCGTTTGAAGATTGCTTTCGCTCTGGCATCTCTGCGATCCTGGTGGTGTGTGGATGCATGTTCCGGGGCAGTGGGGCCACATCAATAAATTGGCGAATCTCATGCGGAAGCTGAGTCGCATCGGCCTGTGGGTGTTGAATCGGTGAGCGCAGGCATAGCTGGTTAAGAATTGTCCTGCCGGTGGAGGTGGAACTCAGACGTAATAATTGGTTCATGTGATGAGCTTCGAGGAGTTCATCCAAGGTATTACAAACTCCCAAGTGTAGTAGTTTCTGTGTCGAGGTGCTGACAGGTAGTCCCAACGCCAGCTTGTATGCCTTGCGTATGATAGTCTCTACCTTGTCCTTTTCAGCCTTCGAGAGCACAGCGTAGGGGATGGCGTAAGTAATCCTAGAGATGACAAAGGCTTCGACTAGCCTTAGCACATCCGCCTCTCGCATACCTCTCGTTTTTGTGCTGACCCTGCGGATCATGTGGGGAGGACTTGCTCCGTGGTGTGCTTAAGTCGGTCCAGCAGTTTGGTATTGGAGCGATCCGCTTGTAGAAGCATGCCTAAGATTCTCACCTGCTGAGTTGGAACAATAGGGTGGCCATCCACTTCTAGGGAGATGGTTGGCGACCCGGGAGGGAGTTTTTTACGTGGTGACACGATAAGCAGCTCAGATTTTTGCGGCGCACACGCTAGGCCACACTGTCGTGCGTATTCACAGACATGTCGGCTGCCTGTTGTAGGTTGGTCTCCATTTCCCCCATTGACCCATGAGTGGCCCATATGGTGATGTCATCCGCATATAATCCGTGGTGTATGCCTGGAATGGCATCCAGGAGCGGAGGGAGGCCTACGAGGGCTACATTAAACAGCAAGGGAGGAAAGGACCGCACCCTGGGGTGTGCCCTTGTTGCCGAGAGAAAATTGTATTGGGACTTTAAACGTCCCACCTTCAGAATGGCTTTTCGGCCGTCGAGGAAGTCTCGAATGTATTTGTAGGTACGTTCCCCGCAGTTAAGGCCATTCAGTTGTTTAAGTATGGCCGTATGACTGACATTGTCAAAACGCACCTTTTAAATCTAAGGCTAAGATGGCTTTCGGGCTATCCCTCGAGCATTTCAGCATAACCTCTTCCTTCAGCTGAAGAAGGATGTCCTGCGTGAGAGGTGATTGCGAAATCCACACATGGTATGTGGGAACACTGTTATTTTGTTCGAGGTACTGCTGTAGCCTTTTGTGGATGACGTGCTCTAGAAGCTTTCCCAAACACGAGGTTAGGGATATCGGGCGCAGGTTCTCGGTGCTCTGTGGTCTTCCGGGCTTCGGAATAAGGCGCACCTCTGCCGTCTTCCAGTCTTCCGGAAGTTGGCCCGACCTCCATACCGTGTTCAGGTGGGCGGTGAGTTCATGATGGAACATCATCCAAGTTCGCTAGAAGCTTGTTGGTGATGCCGTCCACCCTGGGGCTGTGTTGCGTCTGATGGTCTGTAGTGCCGCTTTTACTTCATAGATGTAGATGTCTTCATCCAGTTGAGATTTGGCTGTCCCGTGTACGGCGGTAGTGGCGTTTTCGGATGGACGGGGAGGTACCTGTCCAGGAGGGACTTCATGAGAGCACTGGGAATTCCTGGGTGCGACTGAATTACTTTTTGCATGGTTTGGTTGAATCGGTCTTGCTTTTTGAAGGGTCCATAAGATATCTGAGCAGTCTCCAGGTTTTGAGGTACTGAGATTGGCCCCGGAGACTGTCGCAAAGGGATATAGCCAGCTTTCTTTGCACAGGTGAGCCGCATAGCGGGCTGCTTTTTCTGTTAGAAGAGCTATTCTCCTTTTCAAACGACGATTAAGGCGCTGTCGTTTCCAGCGTTTGATGAGGCTTCTTCTCGCTTCCCATAAGTGGAGGAGGTGAGGGTCTACACAGGGGGTTGTAGTGGTTGTCCTAATTTTTTTTGTGAAAGAATTCATATCCTTCCGGAGTTGGGTAGCCCATTCCTGTAGAGTGAGCGGTGGGTTGGTTGCACTGTCGAGTCGGGCTTGTTCCCTTCGCTCACGAAATTTAGGCCAGTCCGTGAGGCTCGCCCTGCCCAGAGGAATAACGTATTCTTCTCCAAGTATTGTCGTGGCTAGGATCGAATGGTCACTTCCCAGGTTTTCCCCGGTGTGAGACCACATAGCCGTGACGTTCCCCGAAGTGATGGAGAGATCAGGGGACGTGTCTTTGGAGACGCTGTTACCCATGCGCGTGGGAGTATGCGGGTCCGACAGCAGGATGAAGTTTTCCTCTTCAAGGATGGAATGCAAAGCGGTTCCTCTCTTGTTGGTGTAGCTGTATCCCCACAAAGGGTGCGCCGCGTTAAAATCTCCCACGATGATGAGCGGATTAGACAGTGCAATGCGTTTTGCTTGCTTGATGACGAAAGAGAGGTTTGCATCTTGGCCTTTTGGACGGCAATATATGTTTAGTAAATAAAGGCTCTGCCCCACTTTAACTTTCCTCGGGACAATTTCCGTTAGGATACCAATTTTTTCCGACTGCTGGAGCGGATGCTGTATAGCTGTGACTCGTTTGCTTACTAGCGTGGCGAGAGAACTTGAGGGTCCGTATTCATATGAGATAAAGCCGTGAAGTTTTGCCGGGGAGTTTGTTTCCTGAAGAGTAATGACATCTGGTGACTCCTGAGCTGAGGCAATGTACTGAGCCAATGAGCTGGCCTTGTTCTTGTAGCCCCTACAGTTCCACTGCCATATGGTGAGTTTTGACCCCTGCGTAGGAATGCGTCTATTCTTGGGTGTTGCCATCTTGGGAAGTACCATCCTCTGCCAGGTGTGATGGCCTGCTGTAGGGCTTGAGATCTCGGCGAGAGTGACGAGCAGCAGTTGTCTGTCCCTGTACTTCTAATTTATCTAATCGTTGCGTGATTTGTTTTAACATGACCATCATTTGCTTTACGGTTTCGGCGATTTGGGTATTCTCTTGAGCCAGCGGGACTTCTATCGTGGTGGCAGATTGGCAAGTTGGTTCTGAATTCGGTGTTTGCGGGGGTGTTGGTGCGGGACGTTCGGGCTTTTTGCGTTTCTCTGGCGTAGTGTTTGCCCCTTGCCTAATTTCTGCCTTGAGCGCGAGAAGCTCACTATGGAGTTGTCTGTTTTCCTGACGTTGTTGTTTAATCTCGTTAAGAAGCTGCGCGTTTAGTCGTTTAAGTTCCGCCAGCTCGTCACGCTTGGGGGTATTGGGGGGAGGGGGAGGAGGGGTCTGAGCACGTGGAGAGAGTATGTGAGCCCAGCTCACCTGTACTCCCGTCGCATCTTCTGCGCTTCTTCGCTTGGCGCTGGGTGTTCTTCTGCAGGACCTGGAAGTTGATCATGCCTTCCTCCCGTCTCTGGAGGGCCCCCGGGATCTGGAGCGGGATCTTGACTCCCGGCGACCCCGACTGGATCCGCGCTGCTTTTTCCTCCGGTTGACTGGCGGAAGAAACCGGTGCGGGCATTCCTTGCTAGCCGTGACGTGGTCCCCGCTGCAGAGTGCACACTTGGGCTTGCAGTCGTGTTCAGCGCCCTGTTTAGTCTGGTGGCCGCAACGCTTGCAGTGGGCGTCTGTAAGCGTGGTAGGCTGAGGGCAGACGTCGGCTCTGTGACCTGTAGCATGGCACAAGTGGCAAAAGGCGTGGGTCCGCTTGTATAGGTAGCACCTTGTTTCTACTCCTTCGATGTACACGAAGAACGGGACTTTCTTTCCGGCGAATGTTATTAGCACGGTTCCTGACGCGCCAAGTCTTCTGCACGTGAGAGGCTCATAGCCGGGAGCAGAAAGGATCGCCATTATTTGCTCTGTTGTGACGCCGATACAGATGTTGTGGATAACCCCTTTGCAGGAGTTGTCGGGTGATATTCCGTAGGCGTTGACCGGGAAAATGGTGCCTTCTATCTTCAGTTGCTGAATTTTACTCAGTGCTTTCGCCGCCGCTAAAAACGGAGTGCTCACGACGAGCATATTTTGAGCTTCATTAATTCTGATCTTCAGGTCCGCTTCTCTCCACGTGAGCTTTGCTTCATGCAAGATGCAGCTGGCAAGCGTGTACGGGCTGATTTTTCGCAGTGCTAGGCCGTTGCGCGGGCGAATCGCCATCTTGTAATCATTCTCCGGAAGTCGGGGTGGTTTCGGCTTGCTTGAAGGTAGGTTGGAGTTCCTGGTTGCCGTGATTGCCGGTCTGAATGGGCTTCGGCCTACCGCAGTCGTGGTCGAGTGCTGATTCTTGCGTTGAGCTCGCCTGGTGACTTCTATCCATGGTGCAGTGGCGTCTTCGTCGTCTTCTGCGGAGCAGGAAGATGCGTGCGAAGGCTGCTGGTCCATGTCGTCGTCTGCGCCGTCAGGCAAGGGTGTTTGGCCAGGGACGACGGACAACGAAGCCTCAGGGGCCACGACATGCGACGACGTGGCATCCATAGGCGAGGCTCAGCCAAGGCGGTGCCCACCGCCTCAAAGGTTGAAAAGGCCGTAAACTGGTGAAAATTGAACTTACGGCCAAACGCGGGATATTGACGTGATCCGGGTGACTTATGGAGCACGATGGTGACACTTTAAGGGGATGCTGAGTGACATTTTTCGAATATTGAAGCTTGATCGCAGAGCTGATGAGAACGAACCAGCTGCACAAGAGTGCACCTTGAGAAGTTCTTGAGAGCGGAAAGCGCTGTTTCGGATTAGTTGATGTATTCTGTGGTTTGTGTATCTCTTAGTATTGGCAGAGTCTCTCAATGCTTTACAAAGCATTGAAGGACTCTGGTATTGGTGTTCGAGAAGGGAACGGAGGAGATGCCACGTTTTCTTTGTGTGGAGAGTGCCTTGGAGCTGATTGCAGAAGGAGTGCCAATTTTGTCGCTGGAGATCGGCGGCATATGCTTGCGCCTGCTGGGTTAGGAGGGCTATGCGCTTTTAAGTTTACGATTATGCTTCTGCCGTTTCCAGCGTTTAGTAAGACTACGACGCGCGTCCCAAATGTACATAAGGTGGGGGCCGACTTCCGGAGCGCTGTCAGTAAGTGCGATTTCTTGGGTGTGCTTTTAACCCGGTGTTCGAGGTCCTGGGTCCAGTCACTTAAATGTTGGCTTATTGCAGGGAGAGGGGTTGGATCTTCATGGAAGGCGGACCAGTTAGTCAGGCGTGCGGTGCCCGTCCGGGTCGTTCTCTTTTTGGTTGGGAAGCGAGGAGAGAGGAGATGATGGTCGCTGCCGAGTGTTTCCTCGAGACGGGACCATTGGATCCTGGAGATGTTTCTAGTGAATGATAAATCAGGTGTGGTGTCTCTGGTGACACTGCTGCCGGTGCGGGTTGGAAAGGTGAGGTCGTTTTGGAGGATCAACTGGTGGTTCTGGGTGGCGCAGAGGAGGGCCGTTCCTTTTTTTGGAGGCACAGTGGTAGCCCAATGCAGGATGTTAGGCGTTGAAATCTCCAAGAAGTAAAGGGGAGTCCTTGGACAGGGATGCGGCTTCGTAAATCAGTGCCTCAATGTTGTGGAGGTAATCGGATGGGCGACTGTAGATACTCAGGATAAAGGTGCTGGGGCCAGTCGGCCTTCTGGAAATGAGCTTGCGTGAAGGGTCTTGAAGGGCGTATTGGTCTCTTGCAGGGAAATGACATCCGGAGGACCTTGTTTGGTAAACAAGTCTAGCTGGTGTCGCTTGTTGGCGAGGGAACGGCAGTTCCACTGGAGTACGACGAGGTCGGTATCCGGGGGATCTAGTCATGATAAGGGTGATGTTTGAGTTTCTTGGGTTGGTGAGTCGAATCCAGGGAGTTCTGTATGCCTTGGATGGACTGCTCTAATTTGTTTTGCCGTTCAGTTATTGCCTGGATGACACTATATATGGGGCCAGATTCTTGGTTCGTGATTCTATCAGTTCTTTTATGGCTTCCACTATTTTCGTGTCAATTAGCACTTGAATCTGTTCAGGAAGGGGTGCTGGTGGGGGCGGCGGGGCTGGGAGGGGGGAGGCTAATAGGGTGTCAGTTTTGGCAATTAGAGAGGCGAGTTGTGCCTGGAAACGTTGCTGTTGCTGTTTAAGTTCAGCAATAGCAGCGGAGTAGGAAGGGTGGATTGGTGGTTGGGGTTTTGCGGGGGGAGGGGGGACGGAGGGCGAGGTTAGAGCAGTGGGAGTAGGGCGGAGAGCATCTGGCCAGCTCACCTGCGGTTGGATGGCGTTCCGATGTCCAATGTGGGCAGTCGAAGATTGGGTTTGTAGGGCTGGAAAGTTCTGGTCGTGGTAGGCCAGCGTGGTCTGGTCGATTGGTTGGTATTGGAACTGGGAAGGTTGGCGGAATCTCCGTGTTTGGGGAACCGGTAGAAAGCGTTTGGGGCATTCTTTGTTGGCAGTGGCGTGGGGTCCATCACACAGTGTACACCGAGGGGCACAGGAGTGGTCGGGTGACGGGTTGGCGATACCACAGGCCGGACATCGTGGCTTGTCGGGGTGCGGGCACACGACTTGACGGTGCCCTATCTCACCACAACATTGGCAAGTCTGGGCGGCGCGGCGGTATGGACGGCAGCGCACCATTTCACAGTCTAGTTTAATGTAGTACGGGATGCGGAGTCCGTTGAAGGTCAGTAGACCTGATCTCGTGCGACCCATGAGGCGAGCGTTGATCAAGTACGGTCGGTTAGCGGCGGTGAGCTCAATGCCACCTTTTGAACGCTGCAAGAATATTTGCCTTCAGTGACAGCTAAGAGGTGCTTGACTCACAGGGGATGCGTTATCAGTGGCAAGATGGATGAGGCATTCCAAACGAGAGATGCCGCTGGGACGGTTGTCAACCAAGCCCAAAATGCCAAAAACGATGACCACAGCCCCACAGCAGAGCAGCTTTGAGTTGATAAGTGTACCATCGAGGGTGTGCTTGACAAAGAAATTATGTGCGGCTTCTACGTCATGATAAGAAGGCAGTTCATGACCGACAAGGGCAGGCAAAATTGCCTTCTCTGGTTGAAGCGCCAAACTTTGTGGCCTTTAAACTATTTAGACTTGAAACTTGCTGGATTACTATGTGTGGTGGTGCAAGGAAAGGTAGATGAAGAAGCAAGATTGATTGATTGATTGTAGGGTTTAACGCACCAACGCAGCGCAGGCGGTGAGGTGCGCCGTAGTGGAGGGCTGCGGGTTAATTTTGACCACCTGGGGATCCTGCGTGATACCCTCAGGAATGCCGTGAATCACTCAACGAGCAGTGCCTGGAGGGGGTTTCATATAGGCAGATACTGCATAGGTAGTGCTCCGGAGGGTTAGTGCGGAGGGTTAATTGAATTGGCAACCATCGTAGACAAATATTACACGAAATACAGTTAAAACGACGTCGAAAAAAATTGCAAGTTTTTGTTACATGCAGGTTTCTAGTTAAGGCTCGCGTGAACGAGGAAACAAAGCCAAAATGCTAGTCGTCAGTGTTGGTGAACTCATCCTTCAAGAATGTGTATGACAGAGAAAAACTGATTTGCGCCGGCTGCTTTCCCACGTGCTTAGGCACTACACGGCACTCCAAAGAAGCAAAATCACTTACCCCTCGTCACAAACGTACTTATAACTATCACTTTGGACACTTTTCGATTATCACTTTGGACACTTTTAGGTTTGTTAACCCGTTTGAAGGACCAAACTTATGTTGAAAGGGCGCCTAGCTTCTCGTGAACTTGACGCTGTTTGCCGCACTTAAAATTGTTGAGGGGGTGTAAGGTCCACTTATGAGATTAGCGGCCAGGCGCCCGGGCTGCGCGTGAGAGCCCGCCACTCTGTCTGGTGGCCCAGCACTGTAGACTCTACGCTGCAGCCGTCGCCAATTCGTCACGGCGCGCACGGGAGACGGATTGTCTGGCCCACCGCATACCGCAGGGATAATCCCCCATTGAGAAAGCAGACGGCGCCGCCGGATTCCGGGACCGTCTGCATGACGCGCGGAGGTGGTGGGATTACCGGCGTCGAAGCGCGCGCCGCGCAAGACACCATTGTTAACGCGCCCCGGCCGGCACAGTGCACTGTCGCCGCCTTTCGCTCTCACCCCCGCGGGGGTCGGCGCGCACCTGCTCGTCTGCGAGCTGCCGTTGACCCAAAGATGGCGGCGCCTCATTGAATATTCCGTGGCGTGCTGAGTGACAGCTGTCTACGTGAATTTGGGCACTCCCTTACGCGTGTACGAACGCTACAGGGGCGTTCCCGAGAGAGGGTTATCTATAGGTTTTATAAGGCCGAACTTGGCCGTTGGAAATCGTTCTTGTCTGAGCGCCGAGCTGGGCATTTCCCGGCGGGACAAGGAGTCTCGACCATTGAAGCTAGGTTGGGATTTGTGAGCCACCTAGGATAAGGTTAAGATCGCGTCGGTAAGTTAGGGTGCAGCGCCGTACCGGGCAACTAGACGGATCCTGCGGCGAGACAGGGTCTCGGCCGTCGTTTCTCGAGCGGTTTGTGTACGCTCCGAGAATAGGAGAGTTAGACGAAGTTGAGGAGCTCGAGTGATTTGCGCACACTCGGAGCTAGCGTCTAGCTGGTTTGAAGTTTTTCCTTTACTACTCATGTACCCGTTATACTACTGTAAATAGCTGTATATAAACTTTCGTTTCACTTAATCAACCTCAACGCCTCGAGTTCGTCAATTCGACCGCCGTCTCCAAGAACTTCAACACCATCGCCCTGCCAGCCTCCTGCCAAATCAACCGGAGCCCGGTCGATTGGGTTCCTGATCGACACCGGACTTCGGGGAAATGAACCACAACCATCTTTACTGAGGGTGTTAGCTGGGATACTGAACCGGGCGGCGACGTTCTTCTTTCTCGCCGGCGGAGACGGCATATAAAATTGCGGGCTTGTCTCAAAAAGACAGAACTTTTCATTGTGTGGCAGCAGAACTCATCAGCGACGAACCGACACCACTGATAACAGTGGAGACGCACGACGACACCCCGACAGGCAGGCCTAGCACCAAACCGCCACCGCACTCACACTGGAACGCACGGTATACTTTTCGATGCGGGCGAAGTGCGCCAAATTAGTGCATTTATCCGGACAATTTTTCAGAAAAAGTGCAAGAACAATGGCTCATCAGCGTAGCGAATTCGTTACATCAAGGTTAACCGTCGCGACGCCTTCGTTACATAGAGGTCGCGAACACATGGGTTTCAATGGGGATAGCAATGGGGAATTGAAAACCTTCGTTAAATCCAGGAGTCCCTTACATAGAGGTTCGTTACCTCCAGGTTTAACTGTAAATAAGAACAAGCCAGACACAACAGGCGAATATTCTTGTACTTTTTTTACAAGACGAAATAAATACACATTTTCTGTATACAGTTTCATCAGTTTGATCTGAGCACTAGCGAGTTAGGCCCAAACTTAATGTGTCAGATACTGATATGCTTTTTTGTATTATTCTTCACGTGTTATTTCCGGACTAGACGGCATGCTGCGTCGATTGAAGCTTTTCCACAATACTGGCTGCGAGTCGTCCTGCAAGTTTATGAAATGCAGCAGCACAGTCTGGCGGTCCATTAGCCTGCAAAGAAAAAAAGGAAATGGTCATGCGCACCTTAGCAACAAAATTTCCGCAAGCTGAGGTAGGAGGTGAGATGTTCAGGGGCGAGGCCATCCAGCTGAGAAGGCGAGTGTTACTGCGGTCAGGACCAGGCGTGCTAAGCCTTTAACTTTATGTTGCCTCCACCCACATGCCTTGGAGAACTCCTTGGACATCCAGTCCACGCGCATATACTACACTGCTTCAAAACTCTACTCTGCCCCACAATATGTTCGGCCTCCGACCCCATCTCTCCATACAGGATGCCCTCATCCAACTCGACCACGGCGCTCCTCGCACCAGCGGACAATTCGGAAATGCAGTGAGGGACGCATTTCCCCTGCCTCCAAATTCTCGTTAACACATGAGAAAAGGGCCGCGTCCCCGCACGCGCCTGCGCGCCGAAACCGGTTTGGCTCGCATCCAAGTTCATACCACAAGCTAGGTGCAGCACTCTGCAGGCTACATTGTTGTCAACAGCCCGCCCCCTCAGGGCGCCTAACTCACCGCGAAGGAAGCGACAAAGGGCGCCGGGGCCTTGCGGTCCCACTTGCCGAGAGGGGAGAAGGGAATGTCCTTTCAGGACCCCCTTCACGGCGAGTTAGGCGCCCTCAGTGGGCGCACTCTTGACAACAATGTAGCCTCCACAGTGCTGCACCTAGCTTGTGGTATGAACTATAGATATTTCGATGTGCCGCGTCGGAAACCGGATTGCTCGTACGGACATGTGTCCGCCGCTTAATCCTCCTCCGTCTCCCGTGACGCTGGTATGGTCCCCGGCTCACACTGGCATAGGCGCTAATAAGGTGGTACACGACCATGCCCGAGCTGTGACTCTCTCGGCTCCCGATTTTTCGATTTTTTACGCCTACTCATGGCGCCCCTGAGTCAGCGGAATCTGAACCACTTCTTGCTAACAGGGGCATTACCCTACAACACCGCCTCCGCCGCCGAACTCTGCCTCCCCCCTCTCCGCCCTAAGCCACGCTGCAGCTCACATGCGGCGACTTCTCCGAACACACACGCTCCCCCATCGCATCCAACTTGTCTGCCCACACACCCCCACCTTTTTCCCCTCCCCTAAGTGTTCTGCATGTGGGTCACTGGACACGGACGACTACTGTCTTTGTGAGTGGCCAGCTTCCCCATACCCTACCTCCCATCCCCCAACCCTCTGGGAACAGGCCTTAACCGATATCTCTATAAAGTGTTGGTTATGTCGCGGGGACTGGACGTCGCGTCGGCCTTGCATGCTCCTGCCATCCCTTCCCTATTCCCAGAGTCAAAGTTTCACACACATATATATATATATATCTGTCTGTTTTTTTCTCTCCGCACGCTTTTGTGCGAGAAAACTAACTTCGCGGCATCTGGCTGTCAGCTAGTTCCAACTGCCTCTCGAAACAGTCACTAAGTATAGCCTAACAAGATCGCCTAGGCAAAACATACCATTCTTGTGGGCGGTCATATTCAGCGTCCTCGTCGCCACACTCATCTTCGTCTTCCCGTTCGGCCGACGAATCTCCGTCCGACGGCCCTGGCTCGCGCTGCACTCCGTGGCCATCGTCAGCGATGATAGTGCAGCTGAGTGGGGATGGTACGCTCGGACCCAGCAGCTGTGCGCACCCACTGGCGGCGTCTGTGCCACTAGCCTCGTCTGCCATGTCGTAGGGAGAAGTAGAGGAAGCGGGGGTAGACGTCTCCATTCCCGAGGCAGGCTCAGGAGTTTGTGCGGGCTGGCCGAGCACAAAAAGTGTGTAGCGACGCTCCTTCTCGCGCTCCTTTCTCCACCGAAGCCTAGACGTTGGCCAGGCAGGAGTCTTCGCAGCCCGGCAACGGGCGGCTGTGCTCTGACCCTGGTGGCGACAGCGCGGGCGACGCTGGCCAAGTTTGAAGTCTTAACTTGGACGTTTTTCCAATCCAACCAATAAAGCTTTTCTGCGCCCTCGGAGATCGCCGGCTGGGTGCCTCCTCTCACGCAGGGAGTTGTAGAACAAGAAGAATGGGATGATAATGATGATGGTTATGATGACGACAGCAACAACGACAATGATGGTGACACTTTCTAGAAGGCACAGAGTTCTGCCTCAACTAGAGTATTAGTCACAGTAAAAAAAAATTCGGCTGTGCAAATAAACGCTCACAAAATATAATTTGCATCCACGGGAAAACATTGCTTATGCAAATGTTTAAGGGAGATTCCTATATGTGTAACCGCCAACAATGTCACGCGAATATAATCTGGCTTGGTCACGTTTTCAGAAATCCTCATGACCAGTAAACTTACAGGCTCGGTTTGTCGATTTTTACGATGGGAGATTTCCTTCATACGCATAATGCGCATAAAACTCCCACCTCCCCTCGCGGGAACCCCTGTGTAGATGCGACGCATAGGCGGAGCGGCGAAGGGACCGCGTTTTATAGCGCGCATAACGCTGAGGGGACTGCGTAAGCCGGTCCCAGTCGATGACGACGTTGGCGTACCCGTAAAGCGGCATGGACTCTAGGTGTTTGAGCCAAGCGTGGATGTTGCTTCGCCGGAGAACGGCACACCGGTTATATGCGCAGCGCGCCCGAAGGAGAGGAAACCGCGGAAGAGAGAGTACTGCACATGCGCCGGCCCCAGCGCGTCTGCCGCGGCTATGACGCAACACAATCCACTTTAATCCAATCCAATCCAAGCCAATCTAATCCAAGACAATCGAATCCAATCCAATCCAATGCCCCTCGCGAGAGAGTGTTCGCTATCGGAGAGGAGAGGGGGTGAGCGGCGGAGAGCGCAGCTGGCGCGGCGAGGAGAATGGGGGAGAGGCGGACAACGCTGACGACGACGACGCCGGAGGGACAAGGCGAGTGAATCAGATGCTCTGCATCTAATAATTTACTTCAGAATTTTAGGAAATGTCTGTTGAATAAAGAGAAAGCAGAGCGCAGCCAGCGGGAGGCCGCTCCTTAGCACCACGAAGGCGGCTGCGCAAGCGGTAGTCGATTGGATTGCATCTCGATAGCCGGGCGCATGGTCCTGTCGTTCCTCTCGCCACAATGTCTTCCCTAATGAGACCAAAATCGTTAACGGAGTTTTAAGAAGTCCCACAATATTTTTAGGCTCGTGAGATTACCGAAATGCCTAAAAAATTACAGAAATTCAGAGAATTGTCTACTTTATGCGTATCACATGCCGCTTGTCTAGAGCACGACCGGCCGGTCGTGGTCTATAGTGTACGTTCTTTGCGGCCAAATGTGGTTAGGAGCAGCGAAAGTGGTTGGAATATTTTATTATTTGTAAGATGCTGTTCATTTCTTTTCCCCAATGACGTAAATTTATACCATTAGAGCGATTAAGTGCGTTTACTTCGCTAAATATTTTTTGAAGCAAAGCTTTACTAATCTCGTTGAGCGGTTTCGCTGCATCCTTCATTTGACCGCAGCTGCGCCGTACCCTTGGCAACACATCAAGTGACTCGCCGGGCCGAGCTACGCCGACATTTTTGCTAGGGTTAGGGTGCCTGGATGAATGTCCTTCTCCCCGCCCCTCCGTTATAGTGCCTAGAATATACATATTCTAGGCACTATACCTCCGTGACTGTGGCGAGTAGGAAGGGCTGTGACGTCATAAGCGGTAAGCACATGGAGCGATTTTGCAAGCGACTTGGTGAGCGACGCGACTAGCGACGAACTACTTTTCGCCGCGGATCAAATCGCTCATCGAATCACTCGGTTCTGGTAGGATGGCTAGAATGGGTGGCTAGAATCCTAGCCACCCTAATGGCGGTTCTGTGTCGCCATAAAAAGTCGCTCGCCTCCCGGATGTGGCCTCAGCCTCAGCGACAAGGGGCGCAACTTCCGGCTTAGGGAGAGAACGAGGGGGAAAGGGCGGATGGCGGCACAGTGCATCCTAGAAATGTACGACCCTCTTGCTCACTGAAATACGTTTCTTTCCCACTTTTGTGACAAATGTAGACATAAAAAAAACCTCGCGGTTGTGTGTACTTATGCAATATTGGGATCGCGTTTCGCCGTCGCTCGCGCGATCGCCATCATGTGGTTGCCTCGGCTACCTCGGCGAGTGATTGAGACGAGCTGCTGCTGTTGTTCCTTATATTACTGGCGCATACCAAATCTGGGGATCGGCCAAACATCAGTCGTTAAACCGAAAGAGATCACAGACTAGGCACATTACTTCATTTCTCGCTGGCTATATAAGCCAGCGAGAAACTGTCGCCCCTTCGCAGTCGGTGGCGGGATTCTGGCACGATTTAACCGTCACTTTTGCTGCAGGTGAGGTGCAATTTGCACTTTCGTTGCTTCTCGTGTATCTTTTCTCGCCATCGACTGCACTGCACTGTACTGTTGATATTATTGTTCATGTTCCGCAAGTGAATCATGGCTTCAGTATCTATCTGTGGCAAATGTTCGAAAGTGCTTCCGCTGAAGGAAATTTTTGGTTTGTACAGAGTGTGAGGTGGGTTTCACTTTGGTAAAAATTGTGCGGGGATAGCTGAAAAAGAAATGTCTGGCAAGGGAGCTGCCAAGCGTGAGCATGGCTTTGCCGGGACTGTCGTTCCTCGAATCATACCGCAGTCGCGGTAGATGCTGTCCCAAATTCCCACTCTCTTTCAGAACTGTCGTCTAAAATTGAAACTCTTTTGCCGATAAAGGACGCCATCAGCTCCTTGTTCTCAAGTTGATGAGCTTCTGCAACTCAAATCGACTGTAGAGATCCTTCAAAAATCAGTTGACTCTGTTCATGAAACGGTTAACTTTGTGTCGGGAAAGTACGATGAAGTCATTGCTACTGCTGCTACGCAACATGCCACTATAGGTCAACTGCAAAGTGAGGTTCATGCCTTGAAAGCCACTGTGTCGGATCAAGCGGAGGAACTCGCGAGCCTGCGCAAAGAGTTAAATAACGTTGAGCAATACAGCAGGAGGCCAAACTTGGAAATTCATGGTCTGCCTCAACAGAAGGCGAAAAACTTCTCCTATCATTCTGATATGGCGCAGAAGCTAGAGTTGAACTTCGTTGAGTCTGACATTGAAGTGATACATCGCCTGCCTGCTAACCGGGATCGTCCGCCAGTTCTGCTGGTTAGATTTGCCTCGGTATCGCTGAAAGAAATGTGGTGGAACAGGAAAGACTCTTTCAGGGCACTTGCGGAACAGGGCACGATTCCTCAGCTGTACTTCTCCGAAAACTTGACCAACTACAACAGAGAACTATTCTGGGCAGCCCGCCAAACAGGAAAAGAAAAACTGTACAAATTCATCTGGGCGAAACAGGGCAAAATTTTCGCAAGGAAAGCTGAGAATTCGTCTCTTGTCCGCATATCAGATCACGCTGATCTGAACAAGCTTGTTTAAAAGTTCACAATGCTACAGAGCTAGACCGTTCCCATAATGAACGTCTTTCACAATTGTGACAGCTTCACCGACTTTACTGTTTTGGCTGATCAGGGTTGCAAGTCCTTCAAAATTGTGTACGTTAACATCCGCAGTATCCGTCGGCACTGGGACGAATTCCTTGGTATCGTACAAAATACTGATTCTATTATCGATGCATTTGTACTAACTGAAATTAACATTCATGATGACCTTGTTTCATCTTTTGAACTTCCGCACTATTCTTCTTTCGCGCTGACGCGCCGTGTTATCAGGGGCGGGGGCATTATGGCCTTAATACATGAACGATATGTGTCGTCATCCTTGTCACCAAGGTTCACCTCTGCCGAATGCCTGGCACTGCGCATCGCGTTGTTAGACACAGATATAACGCTCCTGGCTATCTACAGACCACCCTCCGAAAATGCCAACCCTTTTCGTAAGCGAACTGGATGAATTCTTACTTTCCTTTCCCTCAACTTCACTCTTTTGTCTGGCTGGTGATATCAACATAAATACTTTATGTCCGGCGCGCCCGACTGCTTGCGAATATTTAAACGTGTTGGCCAAATCAGGGGTTATTCCAACCATTTGCTCCGCTACAAGGGAAGAATACCTTGGTACGAAATTAGTAACTTCATGTAATTGACCATATCAATGTTAGGGCACCATTTTTTCGCATCGATTCGGCAATTATCAAACAGAAACTTGCCGACCACTACTTGTGGGTTGCCATGTTATTTTCCCGTGCTGAAAAAGGTTTCACCCCAGCACTTGCAGGTGTCTATTCTTGACGTAGCTAAATTCGATAATTTAGTCAATAATTTTGACTGGGAAGCATTCATGGCAGGGGCAACTGCACGAAATATTTATACTAAATTTGTTACCATTATTGACACATTAAAAGGCACTGCACAAAAAACCATCAAAATTAAAAAGCGCAATATGGACTTGCCTTGCTTACCTCTACCGTTCTTAGGGCTATTAAAGAAAGAAGACAAACTTTGGGAGAAGTGTAGGCGCTTCTCCTAATAACACTGCTCTGAGGAACCTATACAAAGTTCATAGAAATAAAGGTAACTGCGTTACTTCGGTCAGAGAAGCGCTCATTTTACAGTAAAACCTTCCATGACAACAGACAGCAAGCCCTAGGAAAACTTGGTCAACAATTAATCAAATATTCGGGTCCGACATCCTGCCCAATCAGTTGACGGTCTTTGGCAAACACTTCACCAATTTGGAATCCGCAGTTACTGATTTCAATGTTCACTTCGCTAAACATCATTGGCTATGCATTCAGCTGATATCCAAGGTTGCGACACATTAGCAGTTTAGAATCCTCTGCATTCCTTCCTTTCATGACTTCGTATGACTTACACAACATACTATTTAGTTTTAAGCAAAGAAGGCGCCTGGTTTGGATGGTATATCTGTCTACGAGTTGCAACGTAACCTTCCCGTTTTAGAAAAGGTACTTCTATTTATGCTGAACAGTTACATTGAAACTTGGCTTTTCTTCAGATGAATTAAAACTGCAGTTGTGAAGCCATTACATAAAAATGGCTCTTTCAAACAGGTTGAATACAGGCCGATTTCGATTTACCTGCGATTAGCCAAATTTTAGAAAAACACTTAGCCAGAGTAATAACCAACTTCCTGGAAAACACAACTTATTGTCGAGTTCACAATTTGGTTTTGTTCCTGGGAAGGGGACTGTTGTACTTTTGGAAAAATTGTCGGATTTAATCTTCTCCGCTTTCGATAACAACGAAGTAGTAACGGGGTCTTTTTTTGGATGCAAGCAAAGCATTTGATTCTGTTTATACCCACAATACTACTGCGAAAAACTATATCTACTAGGATTTCGAGGTCCATTCAGCAAACTGTTAGCTAACTATTTTTCAATCGCTCACAGGTAGTCAAGATTGGTGATAACGTTAGTTCGAAAGTTCTCCTAAAATCTGGTGTCCAACAAGGGTCCGTGCTATCTCCCATATTATTCAATGTCTATGTAAACGACTTACCTAATCATATAACCCACTGCCAAATATTTCAGTATGCCGATGACACTGTTCTTCTTGCCAAGCACTCCGTTTACAGCAAATCAGTTGCAATGTTACAAGGGGATAGTCAATCTGTTATGGACTGGTTTTCCAGAAACTTTATTACAATAAATAAGCAAAAACAAACTGGTTTGTTTTCACAATCCACACAAGCAAATTGATCATACTGTACCCCTCGTTCTTCATGGTTCACGATGTAATAATTGTCAATGCTCTCCTCTTCTATTATCGCCGAATGTAAAGTATTTAGGAATTATCTTCGACTCGGATATGACATGGAACAGTCACCTATCTATGCTCTGCAATAAGCTTCGGGGCTTGTCATGTACTCTTTATAACAAGTCGTTTCCTCCTCCCCTTTCCAGTGCGTAAGATTATCCTACATGCACTTGGCTACAGTATCTTGAGATACGGAATCACTGTATTTTTCACTGTTCTTTCACTTGGCGTACGAAATAAACTGCATTATAAAAACGTTGCTAAGAAATGTAGCCTACAATATCAACATTCCCGAAAATACCAGTTTGTTCTCTGCTTTACAATTGCCTTCTTTTGACGCTTTGTTTTGCACTCTGTTGTCTCTCGCAATTTTCGGAATAGCGATTTTTTGTTCGTTTTGTCCTACAAGACCACTGAGACGTCATCCTTGTTTATCACGCCCCGATGTTATACGCGATTTGGACGTTTTGTACGCAATTATTATGTTCCCGATATATTTAATTCTATGCCCACTGCTATTTACTCCATTTCATCTAAAAGCGCTCTGAAAATGTATTTAAGGAAAAACCTCTCTGAAGTTGCGTAACCCTGTGCCATATTGTATGTATGCATCACATATTGCTTACTTCCTTGATTTTTTTTCCTTGTGGTTTCATTGTACTACCGTTTCTTTTTCCTCTCCCTTTCTTTTTCTTTTCTTCTTCTTTTACCCCTGCAGTATTTTATAGTGTCCTGACACTGGCTGCCGAGTACAGCCCGACAAGCCTGTCTGGCTTGGGCTGACCCGTCATATTTTGTTCCTCTAAAAAAATAAAAATATTATTATTATTATTAATATTATTATAATTAGAAAGATTTGGAAGCTTTTTTCTTCTTGTGTTTGAGGAATCGAGTGTGAAAATTAGTCATTATTAAAATAAAACCAAAAAGGACAAGAAATAAATAAATAACGAGAAGAAGAAGAAGAAGAAGAAGAAGAAGAAGAAGAAGAAGATGATGATGATCGAATTAAGAAAATGAGAAAAATATTCAGAAACGAAGAATTTTGGACGGCTTTGGTGAGGTGCCAGAATAAGAATCGAATTACGTTGTGAATCTTTTGGAATTTTCTATGAAGCGCAGAAGAGCAGAACAAACATCCCGGCGGCAATATCCCGTTTCTGAAGCCCCAAATGACGAGCGATGGCGGATTCTCGTCGCATCGCTAGCGCTGGTTGCGTCGCTCGCAAAAATCGCTCCTTGTGGTTACTGCTATAGGAAAATCGCCCCTACTTCATCTGTTTTCTGTGTTTCCTTAAATATATTATCGATTGTTAGTATGCTATAAAATTGGCGGTAGTATGCGATAATAGGCTGTCTTTTTAATTAAGCAAACGGACGCAGATTTCTAGTCCTAGTGGGACCACCCACTGGGTCGCCAATGGCTATTTCAGTTGAAGGTATTTAATTACAATTATTAATTGATTAGTTCAGCTTGTTTACTGACTGAAATGATTGAGTCGATTAGCTATTTTGTCCAATACATGTGCACTTGTAGATGCAGTGGGCTCAGCTAACCTTTAATTGTGTAGAACTCACTTCCCGTTAATCAGTGACAATAAAAGCAACTAAACAGATTACCGTCAACATTTAAAACCTTATCGTGCACGAAAGTGGCAATATCGCGATTTAGTTCGAAAGTGGAACTATGCTCGTGATGGCGTTTAGGTCCGTAATTTGTCGGTAATCTTTCAGTGTATTTCTGGCATGTTAAGGAATTAATAATGTTGCGAGTATTTTGCCACCCAACCAAGTTGCTCTCTAACCTTATTAACTCTATTGCAACGCTTAAGTTGGCGTAAAACAAGAAGCTCATCAGACGACCCTGGACAATATGGCGGCGCCCTGTTGGTAGTAAATGCATGGTTACGAAGCGAAGTGAGCTTAAAGTTAAGTGGAGTAAAACATTTACAAGCTGCATATTTAAATTCGGCTGTCCGGTATACAATAGTTCCTATATTCTCTGCTGTGAACGGCAGAGGTTATCAAACGGGCATGTCGCTCCCTTCGAAGTCTTTGTACAATTCGCTAAGTTCGCTGAGTGACCGCGGAGGCGGCGTAGTAACCTTCACGTCGAAAGAAAACGCACCGCCAGATGCGGTGCTCCTAAGCAGAGATGAGGCACGAAGATATCAGCTCAACCTTGTGTCCAAATGGAGGCCACGGCGTGACGTGTGAGCGTTTCCGTTATTGCATTACTACGTCAAATTGGGGCAGGCACCTCGTAGGCGTCCTGAAATCCCCCACCCGGAACTCCGTTAATTCCCTGTGAGGCCGCATGCGTGCGTTTCACCTTGTAGGAAAATGTTACGTGATTTTCAAACTGTTGTGTTAGCTTTTGATCTCAGCACTTTTTTCGCTTCGTATTTTGAATAGCATAGACCAACGGGCCCATTTCGGCGTAATATATTAGTGGCCCGAAGGTTTAAAAACACGAACTTTCTGTAGTCTCTTTAGTACACTGGAGTGTATATGTGCAGGGAAAGGAGGGGTTTCTTGTGTCAGGATAGTTGTCTACATGATCCCCTATTTAACTTTCATCATGTCTACCAAAATACTCTATTTTTACAATATACAATTTTTGTAAATGATTGCTATCACGCTTAAATAGTAAGTAATACGTTTCTATACGTTTTCTTTGCACTCGGGGCGGATGCAGTGAGGTGTACAGGGCCGCAAAAGGCAGAACTGCCCATACCAATGAGGCTTGCATACTCAACCTGGGATTGCACAGTCCTTGCGGTAACTACCACTACCACGCTCAAGAATGTTCAAGTTAAAGTCACGTAATTGTACCGACATTATGAATCGTACCGATATAGCTAGTCAGACCTGCAAATGACGGGAGATGAGGGGCATGACGGAGTTCAGAAATCTGAAAGTGATAAAACCTGTTTGTGGCCAACCTTTGGTTGACGTCAGCATGTCAGACGACTTACCCGTTTTCTCATTCATTTATGCCACCAGGTGGGCCCTGAGGTTCGGACCCACAATTTCCGCAATCGCAGCGTCGGCCGGAGGGGTGGTGCTAAACACCATGTTCAGGAGGCACTTCTTTCTACGAAATCTGGGCTGGATAGCAACCTCGTTACCCAACATCGCCATGCCCGGGATGATGGCGCTTGGTGCGAGCATGAAGGTGCTGGACGACGTGCTGCTGATGGACACTCACTGCGTGGTTTGCACGCAGACGCAGGGCGTGGCATGGCAGCTGGGAGTGGGAGTCCTCTACCCGTGCTTCATAGCGCCCTTGTCTTGCCTGGCCATAGCGGTGCGTTGCAGCACCTACCCGGTACCTGACTGGAAGACCAGCTACAGACACATCCTCGCGGACATCCACAAGGTGTTCCAGAAGAACAGCAGGACCATGGCTGGCCTTGCTGCCTTTCAGTGTGTTGTCGCCTTTGCCATCGTGCACATGCAGATGCGTTCAGTGTTGAAGATGCACAGCAAGCTTGCTGGTGTCTGAGCGCTGCTCAACCTGTAGATTTTCCAAGAAAGTGAACTGTTTGTTGTTACGCCGACGCGTTGGTATGGAATCAGGCGGGCGCATTAGGCTCACATAAAATAACTTGAAAGCAGACGGACGACAATTGTGCTTACTGCCCCAGCATCATGTGATGCTCGTTTTTTTTTTTTTCCGGTACTTAATGCAATGCGAACGACAAAATCAATCTAAAGGGGACACCCAACACAGTTGAGAGCTCTGCTCTCGCATGCAAAGAAAAAGACCTTCCTATAGTAAACTATTCACAGCCATCACTGTAGAAGAAAAATGCATGCTAGGGACACAAGTAACTCGCCACCCACCAAGTTGCCGCCATTGTTCATCGCGCAATTGGTGTAATTGTGTTTATACGGTTTTATTTGTCTTCTGTTGGGAGCAGTTGATGGCTTCAGGTTTTATTTCCCTGTGGTTTCCCAAGACTGGAAGAGTCTTTCATGACCTGCCTTGTTTTCCTTGTGCCAAACCTAGCCAAAAGTACGCACACCCCCGCATACACTTTACTCATTTTTCTTCAACGAAAAGCAATTTCGCATTCACCGTAGTGATTTATGTCATACTGGGCCGCTCAGTAAACACAACACTGCAACCTCTCCCCCCCCTTATAGTGCAGCATTGCTTTAATGTAGTAAAAAGGCATGGCATGTTTTTGTTGCAAGGCCACATTTAGCACCTTAAATCAAATTTATTTCCTCACTTTAGTACCTTCAAGGGACCATGAAGACACAATACAAACTTGTTTAATTTGAAAGAAATAGCCTTTCGTAACTCACTGAACTCTATCCCAGGCCTGGTATTGCCACGGCAAGGCTGTCAAAATAAGCTTGCCGAGTTAGTACAGCAGACTTTTTCGCGTTAGATGGCGGCAGGGCCATTAAAATGTGTTCCAATTGATCTGAGAATTGAATCAACCGAGGTCAAATTACATAGCTTTAAGTCTTAGTGGGACCTCTTGCTTAAGGAAAGCAGACCTGTTTTCAGTGCAATAAAAGTCCACCTTTGCAGGACACGTTGGCTTCTCTGCATACTAGGACGACAGTTGACATTTTGGAGCGTTCCTCAGAGCAGGGTAAATTGGGGTAGAAGCAAGTTTGGCCACCAGGCGAACAAGTATGGCTCTGCACTCTTCAACTGCCACCATTTCATCCCCACTCCACTCTGGCTCAGATGGATTGCGTAGAGACTCTCAGCTGGAGCACGCCAGCAACAATTTGGAGCATCTTAGTGAGCAAGCAGGCACGTTCAGTGTGCGTTGTAGAAACGTTAACAGTAACGTAGCCAAAGTCGTCGTTGGGTTGCTGAGGTAAACGAGATCCAGCTTGGACTGATGGTGATGGAAAAGGTGTGGCTCATAATGAAACATTCATTTACAAGGTGAAGTGAATAGAGAGCTATATAAAAGAACAGTACTTGTTTTTATAGCATCACAATTCCCCAGGTTTACCCCGTCCAAAGATGCAGTTCTAGCCAGCCTTGTGCACACAGCATAACAGATTGACATCAAGCATCAGATGGAAGAGCCCTCCAAAGCTCGAAAAGAGTTTGCCGATTTTGAATCACAACAGCGATCCACCAGTGCCATTGCAAAAAGCAGCGGTGTACGGAAAAGGCACAGGAGTCTTTCTGCACCAGAATTGGAGGGACGCCGCGGCGCCGTTTTGCCTGGGCCAACGGCCCAGTATAGATGAATGTTTGGCTGCACAGTTGTTTAAACCTGTTCTGCAAGTATGCACGTCTTCACGTTGTTGCTTGTGGTGCAAGCAGTGGGCAATGATCGAGACTCAAGTTCTCAGCACCTTTGTGCACCTCGCTTGACCACTTCTGCTACCTGTTGCTCACACATTTGACATTTTGTGCATGTCAAAATTACGAGATGTAAAAAAAAAAAACGGAACCCCTCCTTTTGTAGCTCAAGTGCTGTTTCGATGTGTTCCACCTCAAATTACAATTTTCAGTGGGGGGATGCTTCATTTCAAATACGCGCGGCATGAATCCAGTGAAAAATACCATGGAGGAAAAACAATGACACCTGAAGGTCTTCTCGTTTGTAATTTTCGATTGCCCAGAACTTCCACAAAGGAGCTCTGCGTGTGTGTACTTGACCATAGAATTCCCTATTGTCAGAGCAGTTCTGGACTGCCCACAAACTGTTGTGGACTGGCAAATCAAAGAAACCTCGAAGTAAAGGCAGACAAAGAGACATGTTTGAAAGATTTCATCATTTTATTAATACTGGCACATCCTAATCATTCACTTTAATTGAAGCTTAGCAAGCTATGTTCGAACTCTAAACCTGCAAGCACATTTTTCCTTTGTTCTCCAGTAACAAATGCTGCAAACAAGCGCCAAAGGTTTGGTTAAAGAACAACTTGCGACCAATCCATGAATGGAGATCACACAATGAAACAATGTTCTCGCAATGAGGCAACATCAAAGGGGCACCTCTTCCACTAAACCTCACCTCTCCTATGGACATGGGAACTCAGCTGGGCTCGGCTAAGGGAGAGCGTCTGCGAGTCATCAGACTTTCGCAACCCAATGTTCGCACAATGATGATCCTTCAACAGCCAACGCCGGTGAAGCAAAGCGCTGGCAAAAGTGGAGACAAACATTGATTCACAAATCTGCTGAAGTCTCCAATGATTCCCCTGTTGTTTAATCTGTCTGATGTGCAAGATTAGAACAATGCCGCACAATACTCAGGATGTTAATGGGAACGCATTCAAGCTGGCACTTGTCAGCCCTACAGCGTTTGATGTTGTAAGAACAAGCCTGCATTGCCACAAAATCTAGTGTGCCATTTAATTCTGTGCCAAGCTTTACAGCAGCACCAGTGCAACTTATGCTGGCTGGACTCTCTCCACCAGATCCAGGAGGGGCGAAGTTGTCATGAAAGAGGTCCCCCTTTCAAAATCTTCCCTTTCTACTGCCCATCAGCAGGGCAAGGCAACCCCCCAAAAATCATCAATTGAAACAGACTTTTAGAAATGAACGGCACGTGCACATCTCAATAACAGATGTGCTCCAGCTTATCGTCTCAATTTGCTCTTCACACCTCTTTACAATTGTTAGAGATGACCTAGTACTTAATGAACATTGAAATATTTATATATATATAATATATATAGCATGCCTTCCCTTTTCCATACAGCAGCAACATGAACCGGTGCATCACTCAGATTGCCTACAAGTGAAAGAAAAAAAAAAAGAACTAAAACAACACTAATATATAATAGACGTGCATATTGTAGATATCAAGAGAACACTCTTACACTGGTAGACTTTTTTTTAGCACTTTTACATTTTCCACTTTTTTTTTCTCTTTTAGTAGCATTCCGAAGACCGCATTGCAAACAGACTTCACAGTGTATTGTTGAACGAGACTCTTTTTCTCGGGGGGAGAAAGTAAAGAAAAGCAGATGGTTATGCAACCACGACGCTCACAGCCACGCTTTTGCCTCGTCCACAAGCGAGTGCAGAAACCGAGAGGCGCGCACTGCCTGTGCTCAATTTTCCTGCAGAAGGTTAGAAACTACGCCACGGGGAGCAGCTGCAAAGCAATTACCTGTAATCCGCATCTTCGTACTACTGCACAATATCTGCAGACCGATTTCACCAAGAGGTTTGCATGCAAGCCCATAACAAAGCACTGTTCAGCGATGAAAGTGTGCGGCGCAGTGGCTAGTCACAGGTCTGTACACGGTCACAGCTGCTACGGCGTCGCGTACAAACAGAACAGTGAAATCGGTCCATTGGCTCGTCGCAATAGCGGGTGTAGACTGTACAGCCAGAATTGAAGGATCCAGGTCGATCCATCTCCACGGAGGAGACACTCCTCTGCGGCATAGCACTTGCTCGAAGTTGGGCGGGCCAACTGTTCCTGTCAGCAGTCGACGGAGCTTTCCGGCAGTAGCCTCCACACACCCGAGGCACATCACACAAGCGGCGCGTGTTACTCACACCCAACGCTGCCTTAGGGCCATTTCAAAATGACCACAGGATTGTTTAGAAGCCTCTAGAAATTCACGCCGGAGCACGACTGGGCGTAACGCTGCGTTTGTTAGCCGCGCACACTTGGAGAGAACCGAAATAAATGTGGCAAAGCTTACTTTTTTTTTACACTGCTTGTGCACCGAGACAAAACGAAAACCTAGGTGTGCTTCAAAGGACAAATCTAATACAACCGAGGCACTTGTGAGGAGCGCCGTGCTCACTGAAACGGAAGGAAAAGCAACGACCTTCAAAGGCGGTCTCTTGTTTTCTTTTGTTATTGTTGCTGATACTTGTAAGCTGTCCAGAATCTGGCCAGCAGTGTAGCTGCAGGCCTCACACACCCTGTTCCCCAAGTGAGAGAAGGAACATGGCTGGCAGTGAGTCACACTCGTTTCACCCCGGAATGTTGCCAAGGTGCAGGATAGGGGTGCAGGCTGCCGATTTTGCGATGGCAAATTAAGCTGCTACCCTAGCTTCCCTGCGCCCTCAGATGAGGCATTTCCAGTGTGAAACAGTAGAGGACCATTAATACGACCAACCACACTGCCCAGGCTAGACCCTCCGCCAGCGAAATTACGTCTTCGCAACACAGCAGCCTCGCAAGCTAAAGTAACTGCCTGCAGCGACAGTACGAATAACACGAATCCGTGCCATTCTTTGTTTACAACAAGCAAACTGCTCTTCCTTTTTTTTTTTTCTAAGTCCTACTGTCTATAAAGAGTTCAGGCAGATTTGAATGTGACTCACACTCTCTCTCTCAGATGTGGCTGACCCCTTTTCCGCACGCATACAAGAGTCTTTGAACTGCACAGAGTCGTCCTCCAGGTCAGCCGTCCTCTCCGCCCACCACCCCACCGTTCACATGCTGCATGCTTTAAGACCTCATGGAAAAGCACTTGGACACTTAGAAAAAATATGTATGGCTCGTGTATGTTCAAACCTGGCAGTGTGTCTCTTCACCATCTTCCCGCGCAAGCGCAAACTGACATGGGAAAGTCTATACGAAGCCTCCTTGCCGGAAAGGGAACGACGAGGGGAGAGTTCGCAGTGGCGGGCTGCCGTGCGCTACCAGTGGACACGCAGCCCTCTGCCACGGGACAAGAGGGGACCTCACCGAAGGCGGCGCGTGCTAAGTACTGGAAGGGCCGTCTCTGCAGGCAAGCAAGCACTGTTGCACGTCGCGTCAGTCTAGCGTAGCTTGAGATCGGGGGCGTCGACTGGCACATTCAAAATGCAACACACAGGGGGAGCTTGGGACCAACTATTCCATCATGATTGGAACAGACGGGAACGGTACGAAGCCTCGCTGTTCGAGCTGTTAGAAAAGAAGAGCAAAAAAAAAAAAAAAAGCCAGCATTTCTGTGGTTTTAATGAGCAAAGCACGCACTGCACTTTCGCGAATGTTGCGACGAAATTCCAAAGTTTTTTTTCGTAACAGAGCGTGGTTGTCGAGCAGAGACCTGGCGCAAGCAACCGTATCCCGCTTCACCTCAGCCAAGAGGCACTGGGAAGAGCCACAATGCAATGCGCTATACCATTTCAGCCTACCAAAAGGGTTCTGCATTAACCCGCTGGCTTCCAAGGCGGGTGGATAGCTAGTTGCAAGAATGGGGGCCATATTGCTAGAGTCGGCAATTTGCCAGATGAGAGTTGCGCTGGTGCAGAAAGCTCCCATTTGCAGATGGCGCCACAGCATACGTACACTTGCTACATTTAAAATTATTGCCAAATAATGAAGGCAGGTGTACACTTCGCGAGAGGTTCTATTTCCGTTTTTAGATGAGTTCTCTTGTGTTACGACATAAAAGCCACTTGTGAAAAGATAGAAATTGGTGCTCAACATGCGCTATCAGACAAAATAATTCAGTCTTTTTTTTTTCCAACAGCTCCGATCCAATCCAATCCGATCCCAGATGGCAACTGCAGTTATTCCGAATATATTATAAAAGAACCTATTCCTTTGCATTTTTTCAGTGTTTTTTTATTGTATCACGAATGCTGCAGGAGATGTTGGGGTAGCGAGCGTACAAGTGAAAAATAACTCGTGCCAGTGGCCGATCAGCGCTTCTAATCTTTGGCAGTCAATGCGTTTAAATCTGAACAAAATTTTGTTTCCTGAATTATACAAGGCAAAACATTGCTCGAACAAACTTCATTTGAACAAATGTTTCAGATAAATGGGCAGTTTTGACATTAACATTGTGCCAAACACGAAAATGTTTTGGTACAGCAAAATTTTATTGCGTAACAATTCTTTACCGAGTGCCCCAATGCATACAGTGTTATCAGCCTTGAATCTGCACAAAAATGTTCAATTTGCAAAATTGAGACATTTAATTGTTGTAATAGTGCAAATGTAGCTCGTTGTAGGAAAAGAAACAAGAACAAAAACAAGAAGCCACCCAATTTAGCCACTGATAGCCACATCTGGCAATCATCGTCCGTCGCAGGAAACAGAAACAAGTGGCTAAGGCATTGTGCTGCTGAGCTCAAGAACCAGGATCAATTGCTGGCCGTGTTCTGATGGAGGTGAAAAATGAAAACGTCCGTGTGTCAAGATTTTGGCACGCGTTAAGGATCCCCAAGTGGTTTAAATTATTCCATAGCTGTCCACTCTGGCGAGCACTTCGTAGCCTAGGTGTAGCTTCGGCGCATACCCCGCCTCCCCCCAAAACTCAAAAACAAAAAGACACCATCTGGGTTGGGTGTCCCTTTAAAGGCCAACTGCACTCAAATTTTCCCTCGACCAAATTTATTTTTAATGTGTAATAAGTACCACGAAATCAGCTGGGACACGAGTGGTAGCCCTGTGAAACGCCTCGTTAATCAGCCAGAAGCATTTAAAAAAGCTCGGCCGCAGACCACGCTGCACCTGCCGGCGGGGGCTTCTCCGGCCAGCCACGCAGCTGGAGAACCGGTCGAGCTCTGCTGCAAACGCCCATTTGCTGCCCTGCGCGCGCGTAGAGCTTGGGTACAGGCTTGCTCCCAAGCTGCTGACCGTCCGTCCGGCCGCTCGCTTGCCGGCCGCAATGTCATTTTAATGGCCGCGCTCTTCTCGATTTCAAAATCGCCGATTTTTGCTGACCGCTTGCGGCGTCCACGTGCGTATTTCAGCTGCTGTATTTTGCATCTTGCTTTCTTTTTAGGCAGACTATACGGATATAGTGTTTCCAAGAGGTCGAAATATTGAGTGCAGGTGGCCTTTAACAGCACCAACAAAACACAAATTTGGTGAAACAGAGGCACCCCGGAAGGATGCGTACACATCAGTAGATAATTCTCAGAATTTCTGTAGCTCCCTTTCAGTGTGTCTGCTGCATACCTTCCTCGCAAGTGACGGCATATAAATGGCCCGAACATCAGCCAACCTAAACGTGCTAAGATTTAGAATCCAAAACATGCTGCTGCCTATGATTCTCTTTAGGTTTCACCTTATATATATAAAAAAAAAAATGTTCTCCTTGGTCCCGTGAAGTTCATTCAATTTATGCCTCATAACTGATGCACTGCAGTAGCTCCTGGCTGAGGTGAGAAAGCCTGCAGCAGATTCCTGCATTCAATCAACCGACACATTGAGCCTTAGCATCGCACAAACCACGACAACAGTTTTCGCTCCTTGTTTAAAACGGACAGCAACCTGGTGCAAGTTCGGCATTTTCTGCAGGAGCTTAAGCAACAGTGTCACAGAGAGGGAGGTGGAAAAAAAAAAAAAAAAAAGGTAATGGGGGCAGGGGGAAACATCAAGAGCCACCAAGTTGCGCGAGGGGGAAGCGCCAGAAGGCAACTGGTAAGAAAAGCCTGTGCTTACTGTGACAGGACTCTTGCAGTCGACTTCACACCTAAACATCGCCTTTTCACACCGCATCTCTCTCTTGCAGCAGCAGCGCATGGTTCACGTCACAAACAGTGGGCCACCATGCCGCGAAAGCTACACAGCTGGGGAAAAACAAACTAAAAGCCACAGGGTAAAAGCGCGCACACGACGAGGGTGAAGTGGCTGGGGGATGCGGAAGGAGCAGCATAAATGCCAACAGCAACGTCCAAAGAAGAAAAAACAGTGGGCCTCTCTGCCGTGAAAAACAAGAACAGTCTCTGGTGAAACAGTACAATAATCTCCAGGACCACGGGGAAAGCCGCAAGCAGCGCCTCCGGCAAGGTTGCCCAGTTACTGAAACAGTCGCGCACCTGGAGAACGTGGCAGTCGGACCAGAAATAACACGCGAAAACTGAGGTAGGAAGGGACGACAGGGTGAAAGTAAACAGAAAACGGGGCAACGCACAAAAACAAGCCAGCTGAGAAGCACATCTCGACGCAGGGCAAGCGTAGCAAATCCGACCGTTGAACAGCACGTACCATGTGCTTCCATACAACGAGCTTGGTCCAGTAGGTGAACGCCCAAGTGCCTAAGCGTGAAACCGCGCACTTCGGGACTTAGCAGATACTTCCCAGGAAGCCGTCAGGTCATAAGGACTGGCAATGTATCAAAACCTTGGCTGGTTCCCACTCCTCCCTCATCGATTTACACCAACAACGCCATTTTAGTTTTTTTTTTTTTTTACAATAGTGGGAATGAGCAAAACAACAACATGTGCCCCCATCAAACGTTAATACTAAAATCCGGGCATCTCGACCTACAACAAAGACAGCCGCGAAGCGCGATACGCAAGTTCGAACAATCGGGAACGCTGAGAATCCGACAAGCTGCAACCAAGGTGAGCTAAGGAAAGGAAGCAAACTCAGAACCTGTGCAATCGGCTCGGAAGGCGAAGCAAACAAGCGACAAAACTTCCCAACGTCTCCCCAACGAAAAACCACGACTCTCTTCCCGAAAGCAGCCTGGCATGTCCCTCGCCTCCTGGATCTGGCAATAGGCCGTGGTGATCCCGAGAGCAGGGGACGTGTGCCAGAAATTCTACCTCCCATCCACTCGTAAAACATCAAATGAAGAGCTTTCTCACAGCAGCTGTCTTCCACTTGCTCGGTGACTGGGGACAAGCCCAGCCACCCATGGCTTATCACAGCAATGCATAAGCAAAACCTACCCAGACATGCAGGAAGGAGGAAAAGAAAGGGAGGGGGGGGGAATGAAACTGGGTGCGCCTTTGTACACCGGACGAAGCACTCGGCTTTCCGGACAGACAAAGGCAGCTCCTCAGTCCTCGATGCCTGCTCTGCTCTGTGCGAGTGTTGCGCACTCTCCCACAGCACTTAGCCAGCCCCGCTTAGAGAATCAGTCCCACTCAACCACAGGGAGGATGGATGGAGGGACGTGTGCACGTACACACACGCACACACACTAGGAGCTGGCCAAGCAGTCCCGCACAGGGGGCGGAGCAGAGTCCGTGTGTGCAAACGACCGAAGCGAGAAACCCTCCCGACGCTGCGTACCTGCCACAAACCTCTCTCTCACAGCCTGGACCTTGACTGCCAGCGAGCTATCCAGTCAAGGAGAAGAAACTGAAGGGGGAGCGTCAGGGTGCCACCGGGTCGAGGAGGAGGAGGAGCAGGAGCAGGAGGAGGAGCGGCAGCAGCACGGGCAGCAGGAGGGGGCGCACTAGGCACAGTTGGCGGCGGCAGCGCTGAGGGCGCCCGTGGGGGGAAGGGGGAGGGGGAGAAGAAGGCTTCGGTGGAAGAAGAAGTGCAAAGTCGCCGTTAACTTGTCCAGGAGGCGGCAGGAGAGGCTAGAGGCCCCACCACTGGGGCTAGCACTGGCGGTTCCTCCAAAAGTCCCGGTACTCCTGGTAGCTAATGGAGACCTTCTCACTCTGGTAGCGGGTCAGGTGGATCGACTTTCGCATGTCATTCGAGATGGAGCCCTTGTAGCCGCCCTTGCGCAGCAGGGAGTCGATCGTCTGCACGTGGTCCCAGCCTGCACACACGGTGGACAGAAGGGAGTGAAATGTAAACGGGCAGCAGCTGCTGCGGCTGAAGATGCTCCCCATTGCAATGCAACATCTGTTACGCGAATGGGGAAAAGAGGCGATTCCAGTTTCCGAGTCATCTTTTGTTGCATTTTCTTCCCATGGTTGACCCGCAAATACAGATTTGCTCAAGAGCTCTTAAAAGCCGATTGCTGTTTCTACCTGCGAGATCACTAGAAAGACAGCCTGTTGAGAGGGCACAGAACAACATGGTGAAATTCTGATGTGTTCACCACAGCATCACAGGCATGTATGCCGCAGACAAACAGTATATTTACTGGCACATTACCAAAGCGTTTTTTTTTCTCGCAATTTCTATTCCTCAATTAAGGGGGTCATGTTATAACCAAATTATCGCCAAGCTGAGCTACACACAGCAACACTGCCTCAGTTTGAGACTCTCTGAAGCGATGTATATTGTATAGATACTTTAAGCTGGGGGAAAAAAAAAAGTTAAACAAAGTTGATGCATTTTTTATAGTGCTCGTTCTCAAATTCTCCTGTGGCTCATCATTTTCTACTTCTATTGCACTTCTACAAATGCAGATCCTTTGCGGAGTGCATGGCCGTGTTTGGAAGAAAACGTTGAAAAATCTTGAAGACCTGAAACACCTCTCACTCCACATTTGCTGTACATTCTTTGAGGGCAAAAGCACAAGTTACCCCTCTCAGCACAAGTGCGCGCAACCAGTGAGTAAGTACCTTGCTCAGGGGCTACTTCGGGAAGGTAAGTGGCAGTGCGTTTTGAGCCTTTTTCGGTCAGGAACTCTATCCTGATACCGTGAATACCAATCTGCAAGTGAAAAAAAGAAGACAAAACAGAAGCCACGGTCTCAGTGCAGCCCCAAGGACACAAGGCAGAGAAGGCAACGATTGTCGACCACCCATAGCCTGCGCACAACTAAACGAACACCAGAGACGCTTGATAAGGATGTGAAGCTGCATGAAGGGAAAGCTACTCATAACAAGGCTCTGAATATCAGGGTTCATGCTGGTATCAAAAAAAAAAAAATTCAAGGGTTTTCAAGGACTTTCAAGGCCCAGCCAGCCTATTTTCAAGGACCATGTTGAGGGCCTTACTTCCACAAAACACAAGTTTCAATGCATCAAGATGTATTATTTATTGCATAAGTGGTTTCTCACTTTACACAGTATAAGTACATTAGCGGGCCCAATTCTCTAAAACGACGGGCCGTCGCTTTGAAATGACGGGGCAGCACCATGCAAGTGCATGTGTTCCAGGGTTGGGGCTGTCGCTTTGAGGGGCGAGAAAGCGGGCGAAATGGCACTGCAGTGCACCGACAGCAGGGCGCAAAGAGGCACGCGCTGCTCCCCATCGCTTTGCTTGGCACTTTGCACCCTGCTGCCGGTGCACCGCAGTGCCATTTCGCCCGCTTCACTGTGAAGGCGTTGGGTCCACAAACTGCTCGCTTTGCGAGGGCACCAAAAAGTTCTTCATGGTGCTACTCACTGCTGCCTTCACGTCCCCGTCATGATTGGAGCTTTTCGCATGACTTTTCAGCGCCGACTCTCCCATAGCAGCGATGTCAAACGTTTTTGCGCAAGGCTTGCATTTCACCCGATGTGGACTCGCCGGGTCCAATGCAAGCTAATGGCTATAACTGTCGTTCAGCCACGAGCATTGAAACTTGGATTTACCAGGCATTATCCTAACTCAGTTACTGCGTGCAGTAATTTCGACAGCACACATTACACGCCGCACAAACCAAGCCGAACGTTCGAGCTACGAGACAGAACAACGCAACTCCCAAAAGAAACACAAAGGGATGGATTGGATATGGATCCGGCTAGACCCTTTGAAACCGAAACTGATCTCAGCGCAGCCAGGCCCTTAAAAACCGAAACTGATTTCAGCGCGGCCAGGCGTTTAAAATTATCTGCTAAGTGTATTCTGTTCAAGAATTGAAACGCAAAGGTTTCGTCGTAAAAACGTGGCAGAAATTTGCGGTGAAGGAATACATTTCTTCGTACGCAGAGTGGTCATCCTAATTTCGCTCCAAAATCAAGGGTTTTCAAGGACCTGTAAAAATTCAAGGACTTTCAAGGCCCTTGAAAATGCTACTTCTGAATTCAAGGGTTTTCAAGGATTTCAAGGACCCGCACGAACCCTGGAATATGATGCTGGCAGCACTGCTCAGCCACATTTTGGCAGCCAGGGTTACGACACAATGATTATTCTCTGCACTTCAGCATGACTGGCCTTCCAGCCAATGCAATTAATCCCAGCACATGTGCAGCTATCTTCCCCCACTGTGACAAGCCGTGACAGGCCTAATCAACACAGTGCTTAACAGGGGGAGGACCTGTTACAAAGACCAGCTGGTGGCAACCCTGCTTCATTATGGCAGTGGTGGGTGCAATGCAGTTCCATGCAGTAATGCGCAATACAACAAAACTGGAGAAGAACCAGTGCAGAAGGGACCTGCAGTGCAACACCGTCACCACAGTGGCGGTCCTGGTGTGCTGCCGTTGCGCTTTGCACCATGCACACCATGATCTTTGCAGTCTGCAGCTGACACAGGACAATTCGAAACTTTAACACTTTCGTGACCACGCCTATTCCCATCAATATTACACTATCGATGAATAACTAACGCCATCCAAATGGTAAAGGAGGAAATATTTTATCAGTTTCGCTTTCAAGTTTCAGTTTTCTGCCACGGTGGGATTTTTAAATGTCCTTCGCCGGCGGGGAGACGAGCTCACGTGGTTTCAGTTATGGCGTCGCCGCCGCTAGCCAATGCTTCGCATGAACGGCGAATTTTGACAAATTCCGATGTATCTGAGCTGAATCTGTGCATGATGGTATCAGCACAGACACAGAAGATGACCTTGATTTGTCAGAGTTTAGTACGGACAGCAAAAGGGCATCAAGTCGCCCCGGACCATCACCAGGTGTGCGCTGGTAAGTTTTACTTACTTCTCCGGTCGCTCTATCGCGGGCACGCGTTGTTGTAAACAGATCCGGCCCTGTTCTAAAGGCCACAGCTCTTATCTGCAGCGTGTCGACTATGTCCGGTCGAGACCGTTTGGTGCCGGCTGCACAGAGAGTCAAGTTTTCTCCACGAAGATGGCCCGGAGTTGACCATGGCTTAGCGCTTTGGAGCAGCGCGTGGCTGTTTGTGTTAATATTTTTGTATGTAAATAACTTTCGTACTTACTTCTCTCATATTTGCAGTATTATTCTATCAGCATTTTATGTCCAAAGTATATTTCAAATCGTTTTTATGTCTACCGTGTGCAAAGTAGCATTGAGGTTATCAATATTTTTCTTTAGCTACTTTCTTTTTTTTTCACAATTGTTTGCTAAAATTCATAATACATCTGTTGTTTGAAATTATTCTGTTGGAAAGCCCCATTCCTCCTCTATAATTTCACAACTGACACTTTAGCATTAATCTTTTTCTGTGGCAAGAAAAAATATATTTCCTGGACTACCCAAAAACAACTGGTAGGCAGTAGTGTTTATATATTTGTATGTGTGTAAATAACTTTTGTATTTACAGACCTCATTTTTGCAGTATTATTCTATAAGAGCCTTATGTTCAAAACGTATATTTAAAATTGTCTAATTATGTCTACCATGTGCAAAGTAGTATTGCGGTTATCACCAATTTTTTATCTGTTACTTCTTTTGTTTTGACAATTTTTTGATAAAACTCGTAATACATTTGTTGTTTGAAATTATTACTATTAGAGAGCCCCATTCTTCCTCTATCATCTCATAACTTACACTTTGGCTGCCATCTTTTTCTGTGGCAAAAAAAAAAAAAAAAGTTCCTTGACTACCCAGAAACGACCGGTAGGAACTGGTGTTTATATAATTGTATGTATATAAATAACTTTTGTACTTACACAGCTCATTCTTGTGGTATTACTTTATAAAGGCCTTATGTTCAAATTGTATATTTTAATTTTTTGTGTGTACCCTGTGCAAAGTGGCATTGATGTTTTCGTAATTTTTTTGTTACTTTTTTGTTTTGATAATTGTTTTTATAAAATATGTAATAAATCTGTTGTTTGAAATTATTACTGTTAGAAATCCCTGTTCTTTCTTTACCATTTCGTATCTCACACTTCAGCATCAGTCAATTTCTGTGGCAAGAAAAAAAAATACTTCCTGGCATACCCAGAAACAACCATTTTTCCGCAGTCACGAAAGTGTTAATTATTCACTTTGCCCTGTAAGACTATGGCTCTTTTTTCCAGGTACCATGGAACGAAGAACCCTAGAGTGCTCTTAGAAAAAAAAAAAAAAAAAAAAAAGAATCCATGGTTTTTATTTTTTTTTTCTGGAGCATCACCTACAAAAAATCAAGCAGTGCTCATAATGACTAAAATTTGTCATTTTTGCCCTGTGAGTTCTTTTCACACAAACATCAGTATATGCAAGATTAGCTAAACGGTATGAATCAGACGCTATTTTGCGTGGAATTTTCTTGCACTTGACTGGAAATATGTTACAATATAAGTTTACATTGCCTGAAAAGCTCCAGAATAAAAAGATATGAATGAGCAGCTGAGCAACTTTTTCACACTAGAACTATTTGATACTCTTCCTGCAAAGCGAAAACTCAAAACTACTACTTTGAAAATTCAATTTCTGCCCAGTATAACAATACGTTTCCTCTCACGACAAACTTCAGTCTAAGTCAAGACTGGACACATGCATCTCATTTGCAAAGGAGTAAAAGCCATAAACATCAATTTATTGCTCCAGCGCTTGAAATGAAGGCACTATAGATGGAAATGGTTAACAAAAAACTGCAGTTTTTTCCAACACAATCCTGCGCAGCTGGTACCCCCACATTCTGCCTGTTAGCTGCACAATATCTGTTGCCTATCAATGATACAAGAATAACTTCTAACAACAAGCTTTCTGGCCATGGCCAGACAGAGGGGACAAGAAGAACGCCTTAGGAGAGTGTGGGGAGGAAGAGAGCGCCTCCTACCTCCCAGTCCATGTAGTCATTGCCGTCCTCAAAGTGTCGCAGGATGGAAACTGAGACGTGGAGCTTGTTGAATTCATCCCTTGTGATTGGGCTGAAGCGACTGTCCTTGAATGCACTAAGACGGCAGAACCAGGCAGGGAAGAGAAAAAAAAAAAAAAAAATTACGCATGCACAGTGTCACTACTATAAGGATGTTTACTACAACTCGTTTTATAGGGTGTCTATTTTTTTCATTTCGCCTTCCGTCTTGTTTTCTTCTTTTTTTGCCTTCAGCTTAGTTGTCGTTTGGTGTTGTACAATGCTCTTGACTGCAACAAGCTTTTAAAAAAATGCCTCTGCTGATTTTTATTTTTGTATATTTTTTGTTAGCACGAGATTCGTGACTCATTTTCTGGACTGAACACTTTTTATGTATCTCCTACATCTCCTCCCTCTGAACAAATGTAGTAAGTAACCTGAATGAATGAATAAATGAACGAATGAATAAATAAATAAAGTGTAAGTGGTGCGCATGTTTCAGTGTACACTGCTAATTAAGACATGTCCTCGTTTCAGAACAAGTCTTAATCAAGCAACAGAATGCGAACCACCACCTACACCTAGCACGCTTGTACAAGATAAGGTTTCAGTGACTCACAAGATATTTCAAATACATACTTCCGAAGTACAAAAGTAAAATGGGTTGTCTAATATAAAATTCTAGAAATTATCTGAGCTGGGCTCAGGAATGTCCAGACTCAGTTGAAGGCCAACCTGAAGAAGTTTACAGGAACCAGAGATTGTTCTCCCCAGTTGGGAAGATTTATCAAAATCAAAAGTTCGTGAAACTCAAGTTTGTAAACAAACTCCGCAATGTTTATGAAAAAATATGCATGTGCTATGCAATGCTTCAGCAAGGAGCAAGAGCTGTAATAAAAAAATGTGGGAAAACAGTGACAACAGTAGAAAAGAAAACAGGGCAAACAGTTAAAGCGCATAACTCGCACATACCTAACAAGGCACGACAACGTGCTTTTTCTTCGGGGCATAAATCATGCCACAGAAACTGACAACTACAGTTCACTCTACGCTGCCTTAACAAATGCGCGCCTCGAAAAAGTCTTTATAAGTTTGGTTATGTAAATAAATTTAAAAAGAGAAACTCCTACACTTTGCAAATGGGAGGATATGTTGCGAATCGAGCTTGGTTCGAAGCCCGTTCCGCTACAGATAAGTTACACAGGCTTTACAGATTGGTGGAGCGAGTTATTTCGAATTATTCTAAGGTTCAGTTTTCGAAAATTGGGGATTTAAATGTTCGCACATTTCCTCTTTTGTAAAGGACCCTAAACCGTGACTACCCAGAGCTCTTCGATGTAGGCAGTTGCGAAACTCCGCATCAAAAAACGGCCAGCGCCTGGACCCCCCCACTTTGGATCGTGCGTTCCGTGGCGCCACTGTGGTCGCCGCATGCACTATCCAAAAAACAAAATAATTATTCAAACTGACAATTTAAGGTTAAATTTTGTTTTAAAGTGCATAATTCTTTATTTTTGTGGTTTCTTAAGTTATTCATTGCTATCTTAACTCCAGTTTTTAAGTGGTGATTGTTACTGCGTCCGCGCATCTGCCTCGACCAATTAGCGCTTGTGCGGGCACTCCAGTGGCACAACATAGGACCGAACTTAAGTACCAAATTCTGAGTTATCCTTTGGCCTACAGCTCTCATTGTATGCCAAAAATAATCCAGTAGCCGATCAAGCGGTTCTAAATAATCAGTTTCAGGTGGCATAAAGCCATCGAAGAGACATTTATTTTTTTGTGGCCAGAAGACCGAAGAGGACGCGCAGCAGACGACAGTGCGTAAGCGACGGTTGACCCCATGGTCGCATTTCTGTTTACTACTTTTGCTCCGTATGTATATAAAACACTTGCATAGTTCAACACATTGGGCTCCTTTGGCATAACAAATTTACGTAAGCACTCAAATACCATTTTTCGCCCAGGTCGTCGAGCGGCGAAGCAAGTTGTATAGTTTATTTTGTCACCAAAAGATGGCGCCACTGTAAAACAAGATCCAAAGCAGTGGACCAATCTCAGGGACACTTTTTGATACATGGGGCCTTTCAAACTCTCAAATTCAAATTCTTTCAATCTCTCAAGTGCCACTCACAGGTCAGCTTTACCGCACATCGTGAGGAGACGAGTTCGTCCGTGCTGCTTATGAGAAACAAATGCACATCCTCCCCACAGTGATGCTTGCTGGCGTCCTATATTATGGGGAGTTTCGCAACTCCTATATCCAGTAACTCTGGTGACTACCCACTCAAAATTTAGGGCAACAGTGGGCGAGTTGTAGCTCATGAAAATGACCTTGTTTCGAAGAGTACCCCTCTTGCAAGCAAGGATAAAAGAGGAAAGAAAAAAAAAAGTCCATGCAACACAAAGAGCCCACCTGGTGACGGCGTACTCCCTCAGGCCCGAGTGTAGGTTCATTGCATTGAAGGTGCCAATGCAGCCTCTCAGCCTTTTGTCTTTGCCGATGTTCCAAGTCACAAACAGTGGGCTTTGAAGGGGGAGGGAAAGAGAGTCCCAGACGGTTCACTTAACACAGGCGGGAAACCAGGGGCGGTTCCCCCGACACAGGGGCAATAAAACAAAAGGTTGCCCCTGCCTGCTAGGCCTGCCACAATTTCGCAGCCACCACTCGGCCAGCAACTGGCATACAGGCGCCTTCGGCCGTGCCACTCGTCTGTGAAGGTCGGGGACCCAATTCCCCATCTCCGCATTCTTTCAAACTCTCAAGTGCCACTCACAGGTCAGCTTTACCGCACATCATGAGGAGACGAGTTCGTCCGTGCTGCTTATGAGAAACAAATGCACATCCTCCCCACAGTGATGCTTGCTGGCGTCCTATATGTATCGACAACACAAACTCTTCATTTCTCCCAGTTATAATTGGAAAACTACAATGCTCAAATACAGTACCGAGTTTTAAATGTAGAAGTAACGTCGCGGCGCAAGCTGAACTGCGCAAGTGGCATTTTCGGATTCAGATGTTGCCAAGTGAGATCCGGTCTGGGTAAACGTAGCATCAAGACATGTTGGAGCACATCAAACAAAATTGTTAAAAAGCTTCAAATAAAGCCTCGCACTATACAAAGACATTTTTACACATCACAGTATGCACGTGCAAGTGCCCAAAGGACAAGCAAGAAGATTTGACCTTGCAGACATCGTTCTTTCTTTACGCGAGGTGCAGTGGTGCATTTTTTGCATCATTCCAAAGACATTAAGACAAATGCCCACATGTGGCACCTAAAATGCCAGCTGCCAGCAGAATAGCTTTGTCGGCAGAATAGCCAACTGAACAACTAAACTTCCAGAAGGCAATCATATCGCAGCATCATTTTCTTAGGCTCTACATGGATTAGTCATCACCATGGCAGCAATCAGTCTGAGTGACCATGCGAGCATGAACCCAAACCAATGAGTCATGGCTGACAGCCAAAGTGAACGAACCCGAAAAGACAACTGCCACAATATGTGCCACTCTTGCTTTCCTACACACACACATACCAAAAGAGCTGTTTGAGCAGAAACGTACTAATCTGGGACTGAGTAACTAGTTGTCTGTGTTTGTTCGTGTTTAGATGAGGTGGAGGTTGAGATCTGAGAGGTTGAGATCTGAGAAAGAAACAAAAGAAGTGCCACCAGTGTGAATTCTGTATTCCTCTGACAGTAGCAGTGTCGTTTCCCCAGGCTGAAACATCTGCACCTTCAATACCGAAACACATTCATATGCACGTACTCCCGTGTTCACCTGTTATGCCGCTGATTCATCATTAATCATTGGATTGCAACACCTCCAAGACGGTGCCAACAGCTAAAGCCTACTTCCCCCCATGAATATTAGTAACGAAAATTCCGCCGAAACTAAGCGAGCCCGAAATTGATTCTGCAGTGTCTAGTACGGCATTGGCCAAGCAGGTCCTAAGCAGCACAACTCCGGAAGTTGCGCTTTTTTTTTCTTTCTTTTTATGCTTTGCAACCAGTCAAGCATGATGTATGTATGCCCCGTTCTGGTGTCTCCTGATTCACGAAAACTTCTTTCTTGCAGTTGTAAAGTATCAGGCGCAAAGCGACGACGGAGCACCTCGCAGATAAATGTCGAAACGTGACGTTAATTGCTCGTAACGTCGTTTCACACCGCGTCCGCGTGGTTTGTTCTCCGTTTGTGCACCAATCGATCGGTACTTGACAATTAACCGTACCCGCGGTCGGTCCTCGGGCGTTAGCATATGCAAGGGTGTCCTGCTCCGCCAACAGGCAGATTAGGAGACGTGGAAGGGCGGTATTTCGGGAGCCTAGCAACACGAGGGGCGAGGACCCCTGTGCCGCGGACAGCAAACAAAACCGACAAACCAAAAAGGCGCAGCGAGGCGTGCGTGAGCGGTAGCGATGTTGCGACATGCGGTTGCCCTGTGCTCATTTATCGACTGATACTTTAGCGCACCTTCGTCCCCGCAATGCCACAGACCGCGGAACAAAGCAAATGTGGCACTAGACAACTCAGCTGCCCAAAGTTTAAGCCTACAGCCAGACACAGTGGACTAGACAAGGCTGGCAATTTTTTTTTTCTTCTTCGTACGGGCAGAAACTCTTATAATGATGCGTGGTCAGCACGCGATAGATTGGACATATTGCACAGAGGGGGCAAAGAAAAGGGTTGCAATGCTTTAGATTTCGCCAGACGATGTCCTTACGAAACAGCTGGTGGCGAGAGTAATGCCTTTGTTTGGAGGTAAAATCAGCTGACAAGTGTGTTACCTGGCCCACGCCAGCTCGCGACTCGATGCACTGCAGACGGTTTTCTACCATTCGGAGACTCCTTGCGCTGCCCCACTACCCACATGCATGCGCGCAGGTCAGAAAAGAGGGGTACTCACTAGCATTCGTTTGGGAAATTGGGCGATTTGGGCGGCTCGTACTGATTGAGATGGCAGTAGAGCACATCGAAGCAAAAGAAGCACATTTCTACACACACTACCATGCCATTCTTGTAAAGGCTGGGCTGAAAGTGATTCGGGTGCACTATCGTCCCATTACAACACGGGGCTGAATTGTTGTTATTCATCTTTTGCTTCTTGGCTCCACAACAACCAGCCGCCATGGCTTCGCCCTAAACTTCTCCGCTCGTCTGCTGAGAGGCGCTGGCTACGGAAGTGTGCGGCCTCCGCTACAGCTGCTTTTCGCTTGGCCGCGGTCACGTGACGTCGAGTCACGCCTCTCATTGGCCCAGAGTTTGCCCGTCAGCTGTGATGCGTTCACAGATGCCCGCATCAGCCAGCCTGGCCTGCCGCTAGGCACGACTTCTCGTGCTTGAGTCGAGCGCGGGTAACGCGATTTGTGGCATTACGCAGGGCTTCCTGCCGATGAGGGTCGCTTGCTCGCAGCGGCCTCGATGCGTAAAAGAGATATGCGTTTCCGTTCGCTAGGTCTGCTCCTAAAGCGTAAATTATCTTTTTAATGCCATGTTTCGTTTTTCCAGGGACACGGCAGAGTTCTGATCGCCCGATCTTTGGTTTGGAGCGTGTTGCCCAAGTTGCGGGTTTGTGCGATAAATTTACTCTCACATTCCCGCGTGATAGGTACGCAACTAAGTTAGGTTTTCCTTTCATACAGCTAGAATTGGCGTACCGTCATTCTATTAACGACCTTGCCAATGTGATGGTAATCGATATAGAAGTCATTTTCCAGCTGCACGCATGTGGGTGGTGGGAAGGGAATGAAAGGGAAGGGCGTATACGCTTTCTCCCTCCGTTTCACGCAATTGGTTCTCACGCATCTCCGGTATGGTGGCTGTAAGTCTCTCCGGTCTCCGGGTGCGGATATCAAAGTACGATCCTCAGCTAAACTAAGTTACCAACAAGCTGTGTGACAACCAATCTACATGATTTTTGTCGCCCTACCATCTAGGTTACGTAGAGAGATGTACGCACGTGTTACCAGACACACGCTGGTTTCTGCTGGTTGCAACAATTATAAATGATAAATGGTGCACGTTTAACCAATTTTAAGAGCAAGCTGCGGCATCCTTTACACTGAAAATTTTCAAGTTCTCAAATTTTGTAGCCTATTCGGCTTCAAAATGACAACCGGAACAGCAATCCAGGTTTAGCCTGTGGAAGAGAATAAGTTACCAGAATTTATTCCGCTGTGTGGGCAGATAAAAAGGAACCAAGAAGCATATACTGCACCCTTAAAACAAATTGTCCATTTGATCGCAAAAAAAAAAAAAGTTATCAAGGCGCTGTGCTATGTACTGTTCGATTTATTTTTTGACAAAAAATATGGACTTGACTTTGTTCAAAAAAAAAAAAAAAATTCCCGCGCCTTCCCGCGAGGGGAACACGAGTAAATGCAGAGCATTGGGGCCTCAGTACTGATTGAAGGCAGTAGTTGCTTCCATCGCTTCTTCCGTGATGCTGGAGTAGCAGACACGAGTAAACGTGGGCACGAGCGTCAACCAAGGAAGGAAGGAGCAACGCAGTGACTGGGGCTCTTCGATTTACAGTCTCGGACTCACCGCGGACTCCCCGACGAAGCAGTCCGGCATTCGATTTTCCCATGTATCCCTATGGCTTCGGGGAATCCTCGGACTACCCGCGGACTATCCGCGGTGAGTCCGAGAGTGTAAATCGAAGAGCCCCACTGAAACACGAGCGACCGCTAGCCGCTATATTTGCAGCGCGCGCAGTAGAGGGAGAGCAGTACGGGGGGGAAGAGTGCGCATGCGCAAGCAGCGCGCGCCCTTCCACGCCCCACCGCGCTGCTATCACGCACCTGTTACGCCGAGACCGCGACGGAGCGAACGGGCTGACTACGACGCATGCGCGCGCCAGCTGCTGTTGAGAGAGAGGAGGGAAGGAGAGGCGCACCTGCTGCGGACGCGGAACTGTTGACACCGTCCGACGCAGGAACAGGCGAGGCTAAGAAATGCTCTGCATTTAAAATATATTTTTATTGCTGAAGTTATTTCGCCCCCCCCCCCCCTTGCATGTCACTGATGGCAATTAGGCTATTGCAACACTTCATAATAATAAAAAGATCAGTGCGTTTGCTACGGGCCGAGTCTGCTGCGTGAACGTTTACAATTGGCTTGGCTGTTCCGTTTATCCGGAGTGCCAACATCTCGGTTCCCATTAAAGGAAATATTTTTGCTTTGTGCCTTGTGTAAATGCAAAACTAAACAACGCTGCCACAGTTGTCCTGTTTGAGCATTTCCTGTTCACAAAGATTTTACTGTAAAAGAACATTACAAAGGGAGCAAACAGGATTTGGTGGAGCGAAAAACCAAAGCTTACCCCTTAATTCATACCTTGCACTGTCTTACATCTCTGCCATCCACTTTAGAACGTGCCTTGAAACTGCAGCCAACACATATTATTGCATGCTGTTCTGTTCTTTCTTTACAGTATGCACTTACGTATATTCCTACATATTTTATTTATATGATACTCGCCTTAGCCCCCGTACATTTTCCAACATTATGCCCCTGCACACTGAACAACTTGCACTATGTCCAACTGCATAGGTGTGTCCAACTGCATAAAAACGATGGACACGAGCAAAAGGGGGGCAGGGGTAGGAAATATGTTCTCCATGAAGGAATGGAGCATATTGGGTACAACCTAGACAGCTCATTATGGATGTCCTACAAGAAATTGTGATTCTCGGAGCACCAGCACCAATAATAAAAATGTTAATGGGTGGTATTCATTGAAAAGTTTAGCTGTCAATTGCTTTGCTTGGCCACAGACATGGCCGAAGCGCTACGGACATGGCGCAGCTTGTGCCACTGTGGCCGCACGCAAAAAAAAAAAAAAAAAAGAAAAGAAACACCGGCGTGCGTCGTCTGCTCCGTTTCAACCCGATTCTCAACGGTGGTGTCAACAGAGTTGTTATTAATCGCACTCACATTGGAGTTGAGGCATTACTTTGCGTTCGGCGAGCTAGAGCTTGGAATGTCCAACCCATATCATGCGCTTAGCACAGACAAGTACCGCCATCCCGCGGAGTCCGACGTAACCAGTGACGACGCACTCACATGGTTGCCTGCATGCATGCCTCGCTATTGAATACAGGCTATACATGCAACAAACCACTCCATTTGTCCTTGCTCTGATTTTTCCTCCACTTCGCAGGCAGGATGAAGCAATCAAGCAGCGAAAAACTCTCCGAAATAAAGATCCAAGTGCGTATCTGCCAATCCAGTCGCACTGAAACTTGAGTGTCGCATACAGGAGACCAGGGGAAGGGGAATGACTTATTTGTACAGAATAGAATCTCTGTAAGTGTAAACTGCGTAAACAACCCTGTCACAGTTGTTTTGTTTTTGTGCTTACTCAATGTAAAAATCACCCCATTACATGGAATGAAGATCTTCACACTCCAGATAAACATAAGAGAGGAACCAGTTGAGCATTCAACAAGTTGATTCAGCGTTCCAAACACTAAGCTGTTTTCGAACCAGAATGTTCACAAGTTTTTTGTCTTAACATAGCATCCATGGGACATTACATAACAAATTGGCAGCAAAAGCTTAAACACTCAAACGCTGGGTTTTTTTTTGCCCCTCAGTGATTGGCAGTGGCACAAATTATACATGTCTACATCTATGTACATGTGTAAAGATATGTACATGTAAAAAGGTAGCAGTTCTGTCCCTGTCTTGAATCATAATTCAAAGTGATCTTCATTTGCTGAAAATGATGCTGGAACAGCATCTGTGGTGGCATTTAAACACTTCAAATATACATTTTTCGATTAAAGGAAGTCCTACTAAATAGAACAGATGTTCCCAAGCTCTTCAGTTCCATTCAGATTCCACAGACTGTGTGGGATTTGCATGCATGCATAATTATTTCAGCATACGTTATGCTCCAGCTCTGAAAAAGACTTCAAGGGGCTGGGAAATCATAATGGTGGGAGACCTCAATATTTATCCTTTGCATTCCAATAAACCCAAGGCATTACCAAGCTTTCTTGTTTAAGCAACCCTAGAGTGACATCCTAATGATGTGGCCAAGTTGAAAAATTGAAAGGAAGCCATTTTTCTTACAAATTTGAAAGAAGCCATTGCTCAAAATTTATCTACTAAAAAAAAATTGGTCACACTTGCCCAGTAAGAAGAATGGTTTAGAATAAGGATCTTCAACATTGGAACTTTTTCTCTTTTGCCTACATTATGTGACATTTTTCTACAGCTGTCCAACTCTCTCAACCTTTGCACACCGGCAGGCAACCAAATGCACCAAGCAGAAGCAGGTTGCGTCTGTTCAACATGCTTTCTCGTCCTATGCAGCATTTTATAAGCAATGGAACTTGACTTATTTTTTACACCCGTGGGATATAACCAAGTCAGGTGCATAAAAAAAAAGTTAGTATGTTGAATGAGACCTACATCCCTGTCACACAGCAAATCTCATTACATTCAAAGTGAATGACATCAGCTGTTAACGACATTCGGTTTGGCCGTGCGGGTCTACATGGCGAAACAAATGTCATTTGATAGTGATAGTGGCGTCAATTAGTGAGCTCGCAAAACCGCAAAATTATATTTCAAGTGCATCTAGGATGTTTTCATACATACTATTTTTTTAGAACATTGCAAAGGATTATTCTGTTTAAATAAAATAAAAAAAATCACCTGTTTAGGTGACATCAGTAGACATCACAAGCCGAGACAAGTCCGCAAAAAATCTGTATTGGGGTAGCGTGCGCACTGAGGGCGAGATTTTCTTTTTCGTTAGTACTTGCTTGTTGTTTTTTATTTGAAAAACAACATGACGGGGAAAATTTAAGTTTTACTAACAGCTTTTAAAAACAGTATTTTTTGGTCTATTACTGAACTTTCTTCTTTAGTGACGCGCTACTGCTGTCGAGGCTACTTATTTGGTCGCTAACTGAGGTCCGGGACCTCAGTTAGCCGCCAATTGTCAGTCGCCTCAAATGTCATTTGCTATTCTCGTGTAGCGCCGAATTAATGACATTAAGAGCGAATGACATTTGATCTAAACGACATTAGATCTGCTGTGTGACAGGGGTATTACACTATCCCGAAAATGCACCCGTTAGTTACCATGGTTACTATCCGCCTTCCTAGATAGCACAGCAGTGCCACTTCTTGTGCTCGGTTTGCTTGTGACAGGACCTGCGTCTGCCGCATTTTTGTTACGGTCGATAGTAATCGTTTGGTGAAACGTTAGGTATGACTCAACAAACACGGTCACAAAGTGGCAGTGTTGCTTATACGCGTCGGCCAGCATCATGTCCAATTAGCCCAATGCACCCACATTGTGCCGTATGCAGTGCTTATATTTTTGTGTGTTCGTATCTTCCATCACTTACCCAACCATTCTTACCCCTATAAAAAGAATACACACTCAACTTTAAGCGCCAATAGCTTGTTTCGCAAGCTCATGATCACTGTTTAATTTGCACTGGATTTTGTCGGCCTCAGCCAATTGTAACGAGCTACCCATAACACGCCATAAGTTAATGCAGGAAACTAGCGGTGACTCGCATTGAAGTTTCCGTTAAAAGTGGTGTCAGTGTTACTCGAACGAGGCAACCTTTTGAATGAACCAAACTTGTATTTTGTCTTCGTGGCCTCTTAAAGTGAATGCAGAGTTTCATTGATTCTCATTCTCCATTGACACAAACCAATGATTTGACCAAGCAGCACTGACAGCCTTGCATGGTGCAGAAAACCTCAAAAAAAGGTCAATAGTAAAGAATAAGCCAGCACAAAAGTGGATTGCCAACATCTCATGTTCAATGCAGTTCTAGAGCCTCCAACTCATCCAGAAGCTCTTGCTCTCTCTCTATCTTCTCGAGCTGAAAAGGAAAACAAAAGTCAAAGATGAGCACATACATCTTGAAACCACCGCCAACACACAAGACTTCAAACATTAGCTGTACTACCGTATTTACACGATTGTAGGTCGACCCCTTTTTTTAAGTTTGACAATCCAATCTTGGGGGGTCGACTTAGAATCGAAATCGAGCTTTGCGCCGCTTGTAACGGCAAGAGAAATGAGAAATCAGGGGTGCTATGAACTGGGGATAATGTAACACCCTAGTTTCTATGGTTACGGTCGAAGCGTAGTGCCTACCATTGCACACATTCTAGCGTCAATAAAGCTGATGCCGACTTTGAAAGTTGGCATTCCTGATCTGTGCGCTAACCGTACCCACAGCAGCTAACCATGGCTAACCTTCCACCAGCGCGTTTGGAAGTGTACTGAACGTACCCAAACAAAGCTGATCGAAAGCAACTGCTTCGCGCGTTACCCGCCCGAAGAGACAGAGCATCACCTTGATAATAGCATGCATGGAAGAAGCAGCAGCAGCAAGATTCGCGGGACGCGTGTGCAGATAAGGAACAAACTCGGTCGCGATTTCTTCTTTCTTTCTTTTGTCTATTTCATTCTGGCTAACTCAGAGGCAGCCGGTTTGAGGGCATTGCTTTACGGTACGCGCGGAGGCGCCGTCACGTGGTATTTTTCATATTTCGCGGGTTTCCTTTATCAGTCAGAATAAATGTGTACGCAATTAGTTCATCGTTGAAAATACCGCAGTTAGATTGATGCCCCTCGTGGTTACCTACAAGTGCCTCATTGACACTTTAGTGATTAGGACAGTATTTCTCGAGTTAGATAATTAATTACAATTAGTTAATTAAGTCTCATTAAAGGAAAAAATACTGTCCGCTTCTTCACAGTACTGCAAACATTATGCACCTGGTTTCTTTCGAGTGACGCCTTTACTCTTTTTTAAAATCTTGGTGCATGATAGCTGGGACACCCTGTATACAACTAGCATCCCATGGTACTTGTCATGACAGCCTTTTTTTGGTACATTTGCAGTAGAATAATAAAGCAATATGAACAAACTAAACAGCAATCTATCTCCCAAATGTATCGTGCAGCAATGCCTGTTTCTACAATACTTGAGTGAAAGGTGTAGGATGCGACGCTCGCACAGTTGGGTTCAAACGTAATATGCGCTTGCCTACACTATACTTGGTTACAACTCAAGAACGGCACCACCTCATGTAGTGTATCACTCCGCCAAAGCGCCGGACCCATGACGTCAGTGCGCAGACGTTTTGAAAGGGGTTTGCTATGAATGCGTGATAACGTCTGCCTTGTCTCACGCAGTTTGTTTGTCGTCACTAGAGTCGTTGATAAGCATATTAAGTCCAAAAAATCACGGGAACGGCTCACGCCATGTTCAAAATATTCCCAGTAACGCCCTACTTGCGCCGCACGGAGAAACATCCGGCTAAGGTGATAAGGCACAGCGGCAACTTCCGGTGCCGTTCTTAAGTTGTCACCGAGTATAGTGGCCGTTCACTAACTCTTTCCAAGATATTCATTGCATGCAGTGCACGAAGGACCCATGAGGGAAGCATGAGAGGCACTGCAAAACGTACCTGATTTGCTTCTAGCTTCTTTCCAGCTTGAACTTGTTCCTTGAGCGTTACAATCTGGTTCAGCTTCTGCAAACAAGAGCAAAGCCCACGCTGTACTCAGCGCAAAATCGAGAAATGGTGACGCTGAACAAGCTACGTGTTGCCTTTGAAAACTCTTCTGCACACAAGCCGGTTGTGTTTAACACTCTTCCACGCCAGCAATGAATAAGAGTAGCCTAGGAATTTGCCCAACCTGCTTTCAACTGCCTCCGACAAGTGGCAGGCATGTTAAATTATTTATTACTTAGTTATTAGTACTGTAAACCTCACTTGAGGGTCTTTGCAGAGAGGGGTTAAAACAAGAAAACAGGAGACTACAACTGGAAAGTCATTAGGTTTCGTGTTGCTGGTAATATAATTCCACTGAGCACTGAAATTCTGTCGCATTCAAGCTCACAACATCCCACTCGGCAAGTCCATTCCACATTTCTATAACATGAAGAAAGAAAGAAAATGTTCGAACCAGTTGAGTCGAACCAGTTCGAATCGCACAATAGGTACATTTTGAGTCACTATGGTTCAATCGAGCATTTTGTTTGCGGGCAGGTTATGCATACATGTTTTCGTTCACCTTCACTTGGCTCCTTATAACCCAAAACAAGAATTTCAATCTCTGATTTTCTGAGCACTGTTGCAGCATTTACAGGTCGTATGATTTTAATGTGCTTGTGACAGACGGATCGTGTTCAGTGGTACCGTGAGCAAGTGAGGCAGACTGGTGTTCTTTGAATTTTTTCTAATCTCTCATGCAGCTGTCATGCCAGACCAGAAATAGTGTGTCCGAGGGTCCAGATGAAGAATGTTTGTAACAGTAGAGCATGAAGAAATCAGAGGAGAGTTAATAATTGTACATGGCAGCATGACGTCATGATGCTTGCAGCTGCATTATTCACATGGAAATAACGCGGGTTTCTTCAGGCTCAAATGAAGAACTCATGTTGCAAAACAGCAGTGTCTCCATAATTCTGGATTCAAACTCGGTTGGTATGAGATCTTGGGGGTGACCGACCTCACGTTTTAAGCCCCTTTTTAATGTTTTATGGCCTGGCATGACAAAAGTGCCAATAAAAAAAAAAAAGAAACGGATTTGTTTTGTAACATTTTATATTTGTGAAGTAAGTTGTCTTCAAAATAATCACTGCTGGCAGTAAGATTAAAGACGTAAGAAAGCCATTCGGAAAGATGCCAAACTAAAAACAAAACAGTGTTCTGACGCAACGTCAACTCTGACTGCCTTATTCTGGTTTAGAAACGCCTTGGTACTACAGTCTACACTCGTTACAGCGGATCCGGCAACAACGGACTTTCGGTTACAACAGACTATTTCTGTTGGTTTGTCTGGTCCCCATGCATTTTAAATGGAGTCCACTTCGCTCATAACGGACCCGGCTAGAGCAGACTATCGGCTACAACAGACTGAATTTTAGGCGAAAATTGTTTCGACTGAATGTTTATAGCAGACTTCCGCGGGGCTGGCACCCGATGTGCTTTTTCTTTGTTTAGTTTGGCAAGAAAACTGTTATGTCTGGCAACATTGCTGGCAGCCGGATCGTTGGCGCAGCCAACCCAAGCCAGTGCCAGTGGCTTTTTTTTTTTTACGACCAGCGGCTTGAGCAGCAGGGTAGCTGATTTCTCTGTCGGATAAATTAAGCGTAATTAATGCTGTTGAACATAGGGGGAAACAGGCCGACATCGCCAGAAGTACAGGCCTGTCTAAGCAGACGGTCCGCTCTACCGTCAAGAACAAGGCCACTGCCGATAAACATGACTCCGATGAGATTGAAAACAGGGCTATCGAATACCCGAAGTGGTGCACTCGGGGGCGAGTCTGCCCTCGTGTTTTTGATAGAATAAAAAAACTCGGGTTCAGTGAAGTTCGGCTTTTATTATTCCCACGCATGCATCGTTCCCGTTCCGTTCTGTGAAAAAGGTAAGAAATGCCTCAAGTAAGGGGTTGTTCTCCATCCATTGTGTGCAATCTGCCGGTAACCGTGCGCAGTCCAACTGGTGTAGCTTTCGATTTCACAGCTGTCCGTCATCAGATTATTTCATTACAGCTGTTTCAATGACCAGACTAAAATCGCTAAAAATGTGGAAGCTGCCTTGAGGGAACGTCTGGCAGCGAACCGATTTGTTTGACGAACCGTTTCGGGAAAACCTGCCTCGTCGTGAGGGGATTTAAAAGAGCCTAGCTAATGCTGATGGCCACGACTGATGTTTTATAGCTGGTTAATAATTGCACCTAGTTATATTCTTGCTTTATTTGCTCAGCTTATGCGTCTTTACACGCTTGACCGCATGCGCTAGGCCTTTTTCAAGTGCCGGTGCTAAGCTTCGGGAGCGGTGTTTACGCGATTCTTTGTCCCTCGCACGAACACTGTGCAGAGGTGCGGCAGGCGTGCAGAAAGAAGAAAGTGTATGTACTATGCATATGCAATATCAGTCAAAGTACCCACTTTAGGGCTCATATTCCTGCCCCCCCCCCGTCGGATACTGCATACTTCGGCTACAGCGGACGTTTTTTCCCGGATTCAGAGGGTCCGTTGTAACGGGCGTAGACTGTAATAACTCCATGATAAAAAAAAAAAAAAAGTCACTTTTTTTTGTTTGAGAATCCGGCATAAACTTTCCATTGGCACTGTGTACACCTCACGCCCCTTTTGTTGCTGTGTTCATTTCTTGCCAAAGTCAAAGCTTCAAGACGACTTACGACCCAGTCTAAATTAGAGCATTGCTAATACTCTGGTACCAAGGAAATAGGGAGAGTCGGCAAGAAAAAGGCATTTGCAGTGAAAAATTCATTCTTTCTACACTTACAGAAGTTTACAAACCTTTTACAAAAGCACCGTATCGTGGAAAAACAATATTTATTTTTGACCACATCGTCGAGTGGTTTCAGGACAAATGTGAGCATTATACGGTACCTTGCATACTTTATGTATGTGAGATATCCCAGATGATTAATGAACTTTACTCAGGTTTGCTTCTGCTATTTCAATAATTTTAGCACATGTGAACAAGGCGAAACATTCTTGCTTCTAAACCTCAGCAATCTTACCCTGGTATTCTGAGTCCTTCCTCCACTCGAGCCTCCAGCGGAGGAGATTCTTGAAATCGATTTCCTCATGCATAAGCACTGCGGAATCCTCCCCTCAGCTAAGTAGAGGGAGCAAATGGAGTGGAGGAGAGACTCAGAATATGGCCCATAATAGTCTTTGTCAGTTTACTCACGAATGCCCCAGCACGACCATTTGTAGTGCAAGCAAGTCTCTGCATTGTTCTGGGTTAACCTTGCTGCAGGCACTTTTGCTGCTAGAACTTGAGGTATTTTCACGGTTCACTCAGCCCTCAGACCGGCAAGAGCAGCATTACCCTCTTCAGAAAGTCAGGAACTTCATGGTCCCCAGCAGTTTTGAAACACCAATAGTGTACCGCATCAAAAATTGATGATGATGATCCAAAGCCGGCTTGAGCTCGCCAGTCCTTTATGCTGGCATTCCCTTCACATGTGCAGTGATATGCAGAAAAAGGGCTATGGCGAGAAAACTTGAATTGCGCCCCCTTTTTTTAAATTATTATTTCGAGTGTCTCGTAACTAAAGTTCTTTAGACCATGAGGTACAACTGCAATACAAAACGGGCAAAACTAAGCTCACACTTTCCCGCATCACAGCTGATTTGATAACCACAAGTTTAAACAGGTACGGATACTTCCAAGAAGGGACACATTACCCCACAGGGAAGCAGCCCTGCATTTGTAATTGAAAAAAGAAAAAGAGGCTGCTTGCCTTCTTCAAGTTCCTGATCTTCTTCTCCTTGCTCACTTCCTCGGGCTCCTGTTGCGCTGGTGGTGGGTTCATGATTTCAGCGACTGTCTGTATCGCCGAGGCCTTGTCTGTCATCTCACCAGCCTGGCAATGGCAGCATGCAACAAGAAAGAAATGCAACTTTGGAACAAAAACGCAAAAGCAACGAAGGAAAAAAGGAATAAGCCACCACAGCGTCTAACTAAAGCCCTAACCCTACCTTGATTAAGCAGCAGAATGCCATAGCTACCACTGGGCCAGTGAGAAAGGCACTACAGTTGACTAGTGCATGCCGAAGAAGCGGGCAAGAAACTTCAGGGTTATTTCTTCTTTCAACGGATTGACACACACATGCATCCCTTCCAAGTACACTTGTTCCTAACCTAAAAAGCGAAAGCCATTGTGGGGACCCTTGTTTCCCTACGCCTCGCCAGCACATGTTTTCGCGAGCTGAGAGCCGCCATTTTGGGTAGCCGGCACGTCACGTGAGTCGTGACGTTTTTGTGACCCCATGCGGCGCGCCGAACCGGCTCGCCGCGAACGTGTGCGCGATGAAAGGAGGAGCAGTTTGTCACCTTCCTTCGCGCCACCCTCTCCCCGACTAGGGGAAGACCTCCTCTCTCCCAAGCCGAACTGCGAGACGAACGAGCGCTCGGCCGGGGAGTCGACTGGGCAATTCGGTCGGAATCGGTTGGCTCGGCAGTGCCTACTCCGAATGCCCCGATGACGGTGAACCCAGTTGGCTCCAGGGGACTCTGCTGAGAGATTCTGCCCCGATCGGTCGCAAGAAATGCCTCCCCTGCTCCCGCGGCAGTGATGACGGATATCGGGGTCTGAGTCCTGCGGCTTGAGCGAGCGAACGGAGCCACTGTCTGCCCGCAAGCGATAGTCGTGTCGTCTGGTATATGCCCTGTATCTGCCAGGCAATAAAGCCTTACATTGGATTGCCGGAGCCTGTCTACCGCATGTGAGTACCCGAACCCGTGCGCGAGTCTTCGGATTCCGCAGGGGCTAGTGTACGGCACGTAGCATTCTCTAGCAAAGCTAGCCGGGGTCCTCTGCTATCCCATATGTTAGCCCACACACTCCGTTACATATACTCGCTAAGGAAAAAGGTTGTGGCTCGATTCCACATTACCCTGGACAACACATCAATCTCTTGTCGGGAAAAAGAATCTCGCTCCCCCCATTACCTTCTGCTCACACGACCCACGCCCGTGTCCCCTTGTCCATAAAATGAGGAGTAGGATGACCCGTACAGCATTTTATCAGAAACGATATTATGACGCTACACTTCATTCCTCCATTCTTCTTGTCACTGTTGAGAAGGTTGTGGTGATGCTGACAATGACAACAGGCTGTGTGTCATGTGCATATGCAAGCGTGTAAATATCTACCGTCCTCGCTACCAGCGCTGCCTACAAGCTACGTCGTTGACAATAATGGTGAGAACAATGACGATCAGTTTCGAATTCTGCACGTAGATATGTACACATTCTCGCTGGGAGCCAGCCACACGTCGTGCTATATTTAATCGTAAAAGTGGGTGGGCGTCCTTGCCTCGGCGTTCTCCTTCTTGGCCTTCTTGGCTTCCTTCCGCTTCTGGTTCTTGATGGCCGTCTTGGACTTGGGTGCGGCATCGTTGGGCTTGTCGCCGGCCGAGCTCTCGTCGTCCTTGACCTTGAACGAGGAAGGCTGGCCCCGAGCCCCCGGTGGCCGGTACACCTGTTTGCAGGCTGTGAACAGCAGACAGCAGGAATGGTGGTGATGAAACACATTAGAAAAGGCCCAAAACCAGCAGGGCAGCCTAAAACCGTGACCTGGCCAACTCCCTCCGACCGGCTCCAAACAACAGACAAAGTTCGGATTTTAGTACAACCGACAGTACAAAAAAAGCTATAGTACAACCAATGCAAGAAAAATTAGGAGGAAGGGAAGAAGTGTATTCGGGCTGGACATGTAATGCAGACACTGACAACTACTGGACCAGCATGGTAACAGAGTGGCCGCCGAAAGACTGGGATAGAAGCAAAGGAAGGCCATTAGCTTGATGCAAGGAATAAATCAGAAAATTTAGAGGCAAACAATAAACTAGGGCATCGGAACATAGGAGTGGTTGCAGAAACATGGGAGAGGCCTTCATCCTGCACGAATCGGATAATGATGATGATGATGATGATGATGACAGCAACTAGAGTGCTGTAACCACTCTATAATGGTGATAGCACTACACAAAAATGGCAAGCACACTCAACTTTTTTATGACAGGAGAGAGGCGAATGGTGTCATCCAATGAGCACAGCATTCAAGATAAGAGACTTATTAAGGCACCTATAAACTTCTCAAGTTTCCTGGATACCTTAATTACGAGCTCTACAAGTTGGTTGCAACGCAATCTTCAGTAGACCAAATATAATCGAAACAGCAAATGCACAAAACTATGTATTTTGGCAAAGCCTGCTCGGAGCACATTAATCCCTTCTATCATAACAACTTTCTGCATTTGATTGTCAAAATTACAAAAGTAGCATAAAAGAAATATTACACTAGTTCTAACTGTATGCTAAATACAAGAAATTTGCGGTGTGTTTGCATTCTTATTGCTTTCAAGGCCCCCACGTCCAATGTCAGAAACAGGTAATTGGTATACAGTTAAACCTCATTATAACGAAATTGAAGGGGCGCCGCGATTCGCTCGTTATAGCCAATATTTCGTTATAGCCATAGCCGACATTTACTGCAAATATTAGCATTGTATACCTAAAACAAAAAGCGGGCGAAATAGCATCTTGCTGCACTGCGATAGTCAGTAAAATAAACACATTCCGGAGGTAAAAAGGAAAAGTCACGAACCTACTTTATTACAGTTCAAAACTCGTATTTCAAACAGATATTTCAAACAGACTTGGCTACGAAGAAGTCCGTAATTGGACATTGATGCACCTTCCTGATGCGACCGATGGCTCGATGGCTCTCTCAGCTGCGGCCGCTACGTTCACGCCATCTTCGCCGCCCTCGTGCGCGTCGAAGTAGCGACGCAGCACGTCCACCGCATCTAGTGCCTGCGACGCCGTCCTTAGCGCTTCTTTTCAAGCCATGTGCAACAGCGCTGACGATGGAGTCTCGGTTGCTCACGATGGTGGACAGTGTACTCGTCCACACGTCAAAGTCTCTTGCCACCTTACCACGGAGTGCACCTTACCTTCCTTCGCGCCCGATGCGACGGCTTTTTATCATAGCCGTCTTCTGTTCAAGCGTGATAGTCTTTCGCTTTCGCTTCCCACCTGTCGCACTCGCGTTGTTGGAATCACGCCGGCAGTACGATAAAAGATAAGGCCGAAGACTGCCAAAACCCACGCACACACAACTACGCAGCGACGTCGGCGATACGAACAGGGCAGGAGGGGGAGGGGGGGGGGGGGAGGAAGGCGACGCAACCGCGCGCACCGTGTGCATTGGGGTTCTTCTCGGGCTCACCGCGGATAGTCCGCGGATTCCCCGAAGCCATAGGGATACGTGGGAAAATCGAACGTCGGGCTGCTTCTCGGGGAGCCCGCGGTGAGTCCGACACTATAAATCGAAGGGCCCCATTGTCTGCATGCCGTGCGCAGCGAGAGGAGAGCGGGGGCTTCGCAGGCGCAGCGTCCGCATGGCGCGCCAGCCAGCTTCGCGCGCGTGGCGGGAGTTTTGAACTGCTAATACAGTTGCTGCGTCACGCCCTGTCTCAAATACGCGTTGCGCACTGTTGTAAAATTAGCTCAAAATTTGATTTCTCAACGAAATTTGTTCGTTATATCCCGTAACAGGGAAATTTTACCTCGTTAAAATGAGGTTTTAAATACATTGGTTTCTATGGGGACTTTCAAGGGGAATTACGATTTGCTCGTTATATCCATTATTTCGTAATAGCCCGTCTCGTTATAACGAGGTTTAACTGTATAACTTATATTGCAGTAAAAATAGGCAGTACCAATGGATCTATACACAGTTTTCTGCTGCATCACCATTCATTTTTTGCACATATATAGCAATTCGGGTTCTTGCTCAAGACGCATCCTCAAACTCCCCACACACCTATCCGATGCCTGTAAATTAATTAAGGAAGCTCAAAATGCGAAGCTGTGTGAGTCAAGGCCTGCAACAGTGCTCCACACATCGCCACACGGTCAATCGATCAACAGTTCCCCAGAAACAACCGAGCTTACGGTTGTGGCCAATGCTTCTGCTGATAGGGAGGATCAGGAATTTATAAAATGAACACACAACGCTTCATACAAGCACTTCTAAGGCATAGTTGCTCACCAAAGCGTGCACATACCTTGTGGCTGTGAGGACTGGATCCCAGAGACCTGCTTGTAGGAGACGGGCTTGGCTGGGAAGGTGCCTTCGGGGCAGGGCTGCCACAGGGCGTCCCAGAGCTCCTCCCCTTCCCGGCACAGGTTCTCGTGCTGCAGGCTTCCCGAGTAGTGCCACAGCTTGTACCTGCACGCAGCAAGGGATGGGGGCAGCAGGTCAGCACGCTACATTTGCAGGCATTACAGTATTGCGGAGTAAAGGGTGATCTAAGACACACACAACCACCACCTGGAAAAAGACAGCCTGACTTTGAGTGAACAGCAAAAAAAGGCGCTGTTCCACTCAATGTGAAAGCTGTAGGAAATGCAAAGCAGTGATTCGCCATAATGGGCTGTGGCGCCGTTATCCACTCACTCTTACCACCCATCACGCTCTTCGCCACCCCGTCTCACTCCTCTCCTGATGAATTCAACGGAGGTTGGTCAAACACATTTCAAATTTCCCGCCTTTGCAGTGCTAGCGCGCCCCCCGCCTGAAACTGCGCCAGCGGGAGTGCTGTTCTTTTTGTGCTTGCTTTTCCTCCCCCGCACGTGCTGGCATTGCACCGTCACTTTTTTTTGCTTACTATCGTAAAAACCAACCCAACGAGCGTTCCTAACTAAATGAACGTGGGCAGCTACCGGTTAATTGCATATATTTTGCCTCAAATGTACCTGCAGTTTTCTTTGCGCTAAACAATGCGGAGATGTATGACAAGCACCAGCAGTTCACGAGTTTCGGACGCTTGCGACTATATAAACCGCTTGGCTTTTGAAGCCTCTGTGGGACGCCGTGACGACAGTTGCTACGACGACAAGGCGAGCCCCTAAAGTGCTCTGCACTTAAAATACCAGTTGCACTGTGCGGTAAAATGAGACAGTGGGGACTGGAGTGGAAAGATGCCTGGTTTAACACCCAGAGATGTGTCTTGCATCAACAAAATGCTACATTACAATAACAGGCGGCAAACTTCTTGCGTTTTCCACGTGGGAGATGCAGACAGTTATGGAAACACAACATTTGTGATTCTGCAACGACCAGCTAAGCATACACAAAAGTTTTATGAACGACAAGCAAGATAACTTCCAATTTATGCCTTGCTTCACGCAAAATGTCCCACCTTTAGCTTAAGCTTCACCCACATTTAACAAAAACTGCAATTATATAATACCCCAACTTTTAAAAAGAGATAAAACTCCCATTAACCTAATGCAAAAATCTTTAAATTATGCTTCATGTCAACTGTGCCCACAAATTAACTGGTAAAAAGGTGTGGGTGTTGTCAAAGTAGAAAGGATGTAAGCAATGGAATGACCATGCACTGACAAGATTGCCAAATTTAGCGGCCCCACGAGCAAGTGGAGTGCTGCTGTCTGCCACAATAACTTTAACACTGTTGCCTGCTTCTGTGTCAAGTCGGCACCACTGCTTCCCCGCGCAGGTTGTACTTTTTACACTTTCAGTATCCGGCCCTTCCTGGAAGCACCATTTGTGCATAGCTAGTCAGGACCTTTTACAGACGGTAAGTGTGCTCAAAATCAAACTGACCGCAAAATCTGGGATAGAAGAACTGCAGGTGACAAAGAAAAAAGAATGCAAGTGTGAGCTGCAAATCTTCCAGAAATGCAAGCGTAACCTGCACATTTTGCAGCAGCTAGTTTCGTATTTACAATATTGTTACGCAGGTACTGCTGACTTACTTCACATTTATTAAAAGCTACCACGTTACCAAGTAAATAATCATGTTCCAAACATACTGGCACCAACATTTTGTGACCGTTGATTTGGCCGCTACGTTATTTCTCCCATCACGTGGCCTGCAACAGGGTCCCCATTCTGCACTCCCCCCTCAACTTCTTTACATATACTCTTACACTCAGTGGATGAACAAGAATGCTGCATCGCTAATCCTCATCACCAGAAGTGATGAGTATGAGGGGCAAAGATGCAACTCTACTGTAGCCCATGCAGCTCAAACAGTTTCCCCACCCCTAATCCCTGACCACCGAGCAAGAACATACGTAGGAGGTGAAACAGCCCATTGTAGCGGGCACGGGCGAGCGACCGGATAATGTCACACTGAACGCCAACGATAGACTACAAAGCTTCGTAGCTGTGACGGCAAAGGAGAGGGTAGCGGCACCTGATGGACAGCATGATAGCGGCCACAATTGGTTCCGGTGCAGCGCATTGAAATGCCGGTTGCGGTGGCTGCACTGTTTCATCTCCTGCGGGCTAGCCTAACCTCGGCCAAGCGGCTGTGCCAGCATCCCTAGGAAGTGACGTTTCTCCTGACCGGGAGGAGGGAGGGAGGAAGTTGAGGCTCACCCGTTGCTCACCCTCAGGCGCGGGGCCGTGGTGGCGGTGAGGTAGTGCTCCCCGTCGGCGCACCAGCACAGCTGGGTGGAGTCTGCGGCCTGGCTGCGGGAGACCTGCTTGCGCCCCTTCACGTCCCACACCTCCACGTTGCCCCGAAGGTTGCCAAAGCCCGCCAGCAGCAGCAGTGCACCGCCACAGTCAAGGGGGCCACCCTTCTCGCCAGAGCAGTGTCGCTCACACGCCTCAAAGCAGCACAGGCGAGAGAGGAAGGACGCAGGTGCAATCGCAGACAAAGCTGAACCAGCAGGCTGCACTGAAACTAACAGCCCCCTTGGCCCTCGCAGACTGCCGTCTGAATTGGCACACTAGTAGTGGCTCAATCATCGGAACAATAAAGCTTGTACTAACACCACGCTGCAGAGTCAAGAAATTTTCACTGAAGGCTTGGGCTCATCCCCTCCCCCCCCTCAGCCCGTAGGTCTCATGTCGCAGTATATATATATATATATATATATAAAAAAAACTATAATGCAACACGCCTGTTCACATAACCGTTCCTGCAGAACCATTGCTGCAAGGCTTTGAAAAATGAGCTTTGGCAATTAAAAAAAAAGGAAAGAAGGAGGAACAGGCGCTTGCAATTGTCCGATGGTTTAGCCACAAAGCTTTCTTCGGAAAATTTGCAGGGAGCCATTTGAAAGCAAGGCGAGACAGAGAGGAAGAAAAAAAAAAACAGTAAAAAGAGCAACGCTGCACTGGGCAGAAGGATATGGGTTCCTTGGGGGTTGTAGTAGACGCTGTTCCTGGGGCCGGTGCCCATGTCAAACACAGGGTCGCAGTTGAGGTTGAAGAGGGTGGCCTTGGCAGGCATGACTGAGCGTTCATCAGGAAGCAACCAGTGGAGCCAGAACGTTGCGAAGCTCAAACTTTGCAGAAGTTACCAAGTAAAAGGAATTAAAATGAAAACTCACTGTAGCGAAAACATGTTCTCAGAGTCCCCGTTTAGCCGCACCCATGCGCAACAAAAGACCGTCAGAGCTTAGGCACCTGTTCCGGAAGGATACATCCATAGACAACACAGAAGTGGTCACAGTCGGGACTCCACTCCACACTGTAGATGGGCCCCTCCTTTCCTGGAAGACAACAACGTGCCAATCGTCTATGAAGTTCAAGCTTGAAGTTCAATCTATGAAGTTCAATCTCAAAACACAGTACCAATAACCCTTTCAGCATTTCAGCAAGTAGGCATTGGAAGACCGTGCTATATGTGCTACTCTCATTCTATATGCGAAGAAAAAGTGAGAAAGAGAACCATCCTAAGGTAAGATAAGAGGGCCAACAAGCATCTCGTGAAAGGCGACAGATTTAATACGATATGGCTTACTTCAGTAGGATTGCGACCTGATGGCGGTAATTCAACTCCAATTTGCAGCTGTGATTTTTCTACATGTGGAAGTTTTTTATTTCCAACTGAACACTATTTTAACACACCTAGGCTTGCTCACCACATTAGCACCTGCAAAAACAAGGGGTCCTTCAATTATGCAGTTTGAAATCTAGGGAGCCAACAATTACTTACATTTCTAAATCGTAATTTTGTGCTCAAATTTTACACGAGACTTACTTTCTGTATACTGAAGGCATTTTGCAAAATACATAAAAATGAGGTCCTTACAAAAATTTTGAACTTTACTGCATACGATAACTACTAATCACATTATAAATATCACCAAGTAAATTACTGTAAAATACCAAGAGATAGCCCACCCAAAAAAAGTAAAAAAGCTATGAAAATGGGAGATGGGCTATTCTTTGGTGAGAAACCAGGAAACATGTACGCAAAAAAGTAACTTCACGTTGAATTCCAGGGTGGGTTATCTTTTGATGACTGGACAATTCTCATGATTTTATGGTACTCAGACTGCACTGTGTGGAATGCTATGTGTGGGATGCCAGCTAAGGGGGACAGTGCTTCAGGACGCTGTTAATATAACAAAAAACATCGCAATAAGTGGAAGGCAATAACCGCATCAAAACCTGCCTCGCTTCACCATGGCGGTGTCTCCATTGGTTCGAAGAAAATGTAGCCCTTGGTCACCGTAGTAGGAGCCTCCCGTCTTGTCCACCTCCGTGCTTGTAAGCAACAACACACCGCTGCCTGAAACATTGTTGCAAGTCCATATAATGCAAACTGCTTTCTTGGTAACAAGAGGAGGCAAGAAAATGAGACAACACCAATGAACTGTCCTAACACAGGGTGCTTTTTAAGTGCACAGCACTTTAGGTGCTCGCCCTGTCGTCGCAGCTCGCTCGCTGGACCGAAGCAGAGCCACACGGCATTGCGTCGTAGCGGCTGTCGTCGCGGCATAACCCAGAGGCTTCGAAACAAAAGCGGTTTATATAGTCATAACCATTCAAAACTCGTGAACCGCTGGTGCCTGTCATACATCTCCCCGTTGTTTAGTGCAAAGAAAACTGTAGGTACATTTGAGGCAAAATAGACGTCATTAACCGGCAGCGCCTGCGTTCATTTAGTTAGGAATGCTTGTTGGGCTGGTTTTTACAATAGTATAAGCGAAAAAAAGTGGCAGTGCAACGCCGGCACGTGCGGGAGGAAAAGCGAGCACAAAAAGAACAGAACTCCCGCTGGCGCAATTTCAGGCAGGGGGCGCGCGAGCACTGCGAAGGCAGGAAATTTGAACTCCATTGGGTGTACGTAGCAGTGAGCAGATAACGGCGCTACAGCCCATTATGGCAAATCACTGCTCTGTACTTCCGACAGCTTTCACATTGAGTGGAACGGCTTTAATTTTCTAGTTCAAAATTTCGACCAGTTATGCCAAGCGAAATACAACCATGTTTAAAGGGACAGACAACCGATTTTTGTCAAATATATATTCTCTATCCCAAATGAAAGAGCATCCCTTAAAGCATCTTGACGAGAAACGGTTTTGCTGATAACGCCCTAGAACTTTTTAAATCGAAATTTTTAGATCTGCGAGCCGTATGTGTCCCTCCCAAAAATGATGCTGGCAACCATGACATAAAGTAACTCGGCAACATACTTTTGTCTGTATGCGAAATGAAAAACGATATTTAAAGACTTGTCCCCAGGTAAAAAAGTTTGAATCGCAGGCTTTCCTGTTCCGTTATGTGTTTTTTAATGCAACGGTCTATTGTGCACGAATGCGCCATCTGTTGGGATAGACGATAGGTAGAATCTGGCTTCCCATTGTGGAGGTGGGAAGTTCGATTCTCCCCGGGCGCGCCGTATTTTTTTATGCTGCCGTTGGCGTATTTGGAAACTGAAATCAAATATTTTGGCAGAACAAACGCCCCTGACTCAGGCAAAATTGTCAAAGCTCCTTCACTGGGTCTGTTTACTGAACGCTGCCGTTGATTCTGGGCATGGTGGCTCAGTTAGCCACACTGAGAGCAACCCAGCAGCGGCGGGCGGCGTGTCTTTAGAATTTTCAAAATAATGTTTAGAAATACAGTAGACTCGATAAACGAAACTTCAAGGGACCGAAAAAATTAGTTCTGTTTAACAGGAGTTCCTTTTATTGAGAGAGATGTGCAAAGGTGCAAATTTATGTGGCTACGCAGTCTTAAAAGGGCACTGACACAAAAATTTTGCATCTTGTTTTTTTGTGTTGCGATAAGTAGCTAGTGACCTACTTATAACCTGTAGAAACCTCATTTGCTTCAGCGTGCGACGGTTGTTTAATTAGAGGCATTTTCAATGCGGCCAGTCGCAGTTTCGGTTTCAGCGAGTGCCGCGAAACGATGGATTTTGTGGATTTTGTGTGAACAAAGCTGACCACGTGACCGTCGGAGGGATATCACAGAGCAGAGCCGCCATAGCAGTGTCGAATCCGCATCGACGGCAGTTTCTGCGAATGCCCCCACGTACTGATCTCGTGAGGCGATTAATTAAAAAGCGACCGTGGATGTGACGCAGGCGCTGCAAGCTGCAAATGCTACCGCGGCTAAAGAACGACGCGCGACGCTCGAGACGGTGGGTAGGCAAGACGCGCGCAGGGAGCAGCCGGCCGGTCTGCCTACAGGTCTGCCTACAGATGTGTTCGGCTTAGCACTGCGGCGGATATTCGAGTGCCGCTCTCGTAAGCGGTGCAGATGACAATTTTTATGCAACCCGCCATCGCATCATTAACTCCTTTCTCATGTAAGCCACCATGGTCGGGACTTGGGGACAATTTCGTGCAGCGGTAACAAGCTATCACTCGAGCTACCTGGCGCCGGCCCGGGGCCACTTCGCGGGCCGGGCCGCCGCCTGCACAACGACCGTGTGGCTAGCTCAGGGGCTTTTCGTGCCTCCGGCGAGTTTTTCGGCATCCAATGGTAATAAACAGTAATGCGCACGTCCTTTTTTTTGTTTGTTTTGCGGCTGCATACGTTCTCCGGCTCTCCGACAAAGGGGTTTTTTTCTCTCTCTCTCTCCGGTCTGTCTTCCCCCGATGTCGTCTCGGGAAAGGGAAGAGGGAACGAAGGCGCTGGCGGCCTCCTTTTGCATTTTGCTGCTGTTGCTGCTGTTCGGCGAGTTGTCCCGCACCTTTCGGAGATCACTGTTTCTCTCGGAGATGACCATCGCGAGCGCTATGTTGGAGTCCGTTCAGGGAGCCTTGGAATGGTTACCTTCAAAGTTCTTGTGGTACGTGCATGCTGTTCTTCTTTTGCGTGCGTGTTGTGCATGGTGTGCGAAGGCGCAGCATACTGCTGGAATTTTCTAGTTGTGCAGCCTCGAGAAGATCCAGACCAGCGTCTTTAATTTCATTTCAAGGACGAAGAAGCAGGCCAAGATCAGTGATTTTTTTTTCACGGAAATAAAGCATGCTGTTGCGACGTGAGTGTGGAATTAGTTGTCATTCTTGAATGAAATAACAGAGTGCCTGGAATCGTTGTAGAACTTTGGTCGCGGCCAGCTGCCCGATTAGCTGACGAAATCACGGCGCCTCCACCGCCAACGATCGGGTCGTTCGTTCTCGAGAGCAGAAGCTCCGCCCTCCGGCCCTCCGATTGGAGCGGCGAGCCGGGCGAGCCGGCGAAAAAACGCCGGCAGTGCGGAAGCGGCAAACACAAACTCGTGACGTGTTTGGATGTTGTTTATTTACACAATATCCTCGGGATGTCGATTGCGCGTGGTCCTCTGCTGGCTGCTTGGTTGCGTTTCGCACACTTTAAAACTTGATTTTAAATATGTTCTAGGGCTGTATTCGCCGCTGATATTTTGCAGATGATGTATATGTGTTCCCACCAATCTATCTCCGAAGTTATCTCGCCTTCAAAATTTTGTGTCAGTGCCCCTTTAATGGCATTTCATGGAACTCTAAGCACTAGAAGGTGAATGCACGTGAATGACATGAATGTTTTTCAGAAAGCAAAAAAACTACAAGAGGCATAGGCACAGCATTCACAAAGTTCATTTGGCAACAATGATTCGCTGCGCACTGCAAAATGCATCAATTATTTTTGTTTGAGTCCTTGCAACTGCGTCTTCACGGAGGCTAGAGGCCTCAACTTTGCCAGTGCTTACGAGCCACCGAATTTAGAAGACAGCAACGCGATAATGAAGCGCGAATAGCACCACGATGGCACGAACCAGGCGGCAGGAGCTGAGCCCTGTAACCTCAACGTCTTGAATCAAGACCGAACGGCTGGAACAAGAAGTGCGATGTTGCATTCGTTGCTCTAACACGGCTAACCACTTACAAGACGAGGCTTACGAGCCCAACGAAGCTAAAAAAAACACGGAGGAAGAAAAACAAAAACAAAAATGAAACAGCCGGAACCATAAAAATGTGGTTCTCATGCCAATGGGTATCACAAGAAGTTCCAATTCTGGTTCCATTTACATGGTGAAGCCGAAAATTTAGTTCCGATTACCGGGAGTATCTAAGTTATCTGAATACAAAACCAACCAACTTACAGGCTACTGTTCCGTTTAAGCGGCAATTTCGTTTAAGCGATTTCCGTTTATCGAGATTCTACTGTACATATACAATTTAACCTTGTCCAAATACTTGTGTTAAAAGTTTTTCAATACGTAAATAAACGTTTCAGCAGTTACTGTAGCTGCTAGGTTTGCAGGTCACGTGACAGGGACACATATTGTAGTGCCAAGTTTCGACACTACGAACCGCCACCCTTCCGATTTCAGGAAGTTTGCTGCCAAATTAAAATTATTTCCGCCGATTTGTTTAGAAATTGCTTGTGGTTACCAGGCTATATAAAACGCTGGCTTTCATATGAGCTAGAGAACATATACGCGAAAAAAATCGGTTGTCTGTCCCTTTAAGTGTTGTATGCACCTTCTGATGCACAAAAGGTGAAAGGCACTGTACAAAACTTAGGGGATCACCTTGCTGTGATTAACACCGACAGAAGAATGCGCTTTAGGTGCCTTGCTTTTGATACGCTCGGTCAATTGCAGGCAAAAGTGCATGCCACTAGGGTGCCTTGTTATTGAAAAACCAACACTACAAAGCCTGAAGTTTCACCCACTAAATGGACAGTGTAACATATGACCGTGCTCCTAAATTTTCCATTTCACACCTCTGACCGCCGTGCAACATGACTGAAGTCACATGGTCAATCTTTAGTAGCACTGGCGACAACAGCAACAACAGCAAAGAAGATGGAGGGAGCGGGCACAGTGCCAACCTTTTTTGTTCCAGTAAAAGTCCACCTTGTCCGACTTGTAGAAGCTCTTGTTGGCGATCCCAGCGTTGGCACCGTCATAGTTGGGATGCCTGAATGCCCTCACAAAAGATGGCTGGCCCTGCATTTTTGTGGAGCAAAGCTCAGTAGTGCCACCCCATGTAGTGCAAGCAAAACACGACACTTCCATTGGACATGCTTGATGACATCCGAGCATTTTTGGCCTAACAAGAGCAATGCAGGAGGATTTTTCTCTAACGCCTACTAAATTCTAGAAGTGTGCGAATATCAATTTTGGGACTGTGATTCCGATAAAGATAGTGAAAACTGGCTGTGAATGAAATCGAGTATTTTAAAATGCAAATACATTTGCTTTAATGTGCACAGAGAATCTAAAACATAGATAAAAGAAGAATATCACTTGTCAGGGCTTAAAGGCCAACCGCACTCAAAATTTCGACCACGCGAAATCACTGTTCCTGCATAGTATGACGCCTAAACTGTGCGTAATTACGCCGCAAGCGACCAGCAAAAATCGACGATTTTGAGAATGAAACTGGACAAAACGCGGCCATTACGGGCAGGCGGAAGTGACGTACCAGCCGTTGGCACGAGCGGCCAGACGGCCTGGCCTGACGGCGCGAGCTGTACGTACCGGCCGACGGGGCCGGCTCGGCCAGCCAGGAGGAGAGTATGAGCGCGCGCGTGCGGGGGTGTGGGAGGCGCGCGGAAAAGCGAGCGCTTGTCCCACAAGCATGACGCTATTCGTGCGCTCAGACAGCAGCACACCGCGTAGGCATGATGTCGCGACGACACTCGAAAAGGAGAAAACCGTACGGTTAGCGAAGCCTCTTCGGAGCCATGAAAGCCAGGCGTACCGGCGGCGCGAAATACGAGTTTCCTGGATTCTCCCGCTGCGAGGCAGGTCGATCGGCCTGGACAGCTGGCATGTCACTTCCGCTAAATGGTTGTTTGCGCGACACGCCGGCAGGTGCTTTGTCGTCTGCAAGGGTGTTATTTTGAGTGCCTGAAACTGAATAACCACGCATTGCACAGAGCTATCGGTCGCGTCGCAGTAGTTCTCATGGTACCTACTACACATTTCGAAGGCATTTAGCCAGAGTGAAATTTGAGTGCAGTTGGCCTTTAATTAACACACCTGAGTGTTCATGTACTGGTAAGAATATATAGTAAAACAAATTAAGAATAGATTAATTAAGATAGCCAAGCAGTAGACTGCCATGAAGAAATGCTGTGAGTGCAGAAATTATATATTCGACTGGTATCTGGAGTCACTGAAAAGGCATGCTAGTGACTGGTATGACCTTAGTAAAAGTATTGCCAATAACTAATATTTCTTGATAATAGCTAATTGGTAATATTGCCAATAACTAATATTCCTCACTCGTGCAGAAATATTTACAGAAATATCCCTTCGGCTAACAAATTTTACACAAACAGACTTCCAAGCTAACACACACCAGGGGCGGTATTCTGGTAACTGTCCCTTTGAAAACGTCCCTTTCATCGTGACGTACTTCCGGTTAAGCAGTGGGATTTCGCAGTAGGTTTGTCGCACTTGCGTTACGTCACTTCCGGTTGTTTGCTTTTAGCCAATCAGGGCTCGCCAAAAGGGACACTTCTGAAAGGGACGCAAAAGGGACAAAACTCGAGAATACCGTCCCAGAGCTAAGCGCTTGTATTGTGCAAGTCTTACATTTTAGGCTTTTTTGCACAGCTTTGGCATTGTGCAAAAAAGCCAACTCTAAAGGCTGTGCCACGCAGTGAAGCTTGAAAGCTTGCATGTCATGTGGTGGAGCCAACTTTTATGGCTCTATTATTTCTTAACTTAAAATATTTGAAAACTATGAATACTTCCAGCGGTAAAACTGCTCTGCAAATCATCGCAAACACTACTCGCAAAATATTCAGTGTCGAACATTCACATACTTCTATTAAATACACACAATATTATAGCATTTTATATTTCTCAAAATTCAGTTGGAAAAAGCTAAGCTCGCATGCGTTGGACAAAGGCACAAGAGACGGGACGTTAGACAATATCTCCAACATTCACTCAGGTTGGAATGCACTGATGCACACAAAAGTTCCATACGTAGTCAACTCTCATTATTCAATCTCAGTTTACCTGGCTCACATTGCTCAATACCTGTAAATTTAGTGGTCACATTAGGCTGCAATGCTACACGTTTTGACTCTGATTCCATAAAATATCAGCAGTACCGCTGGGGTCAAAGTAACGAGAGTCAATTACAATCTACTTTATCAGTTAAGAGCAGCACCAGTACCTGCGGCACAACCGACCCATTAAATGGAAACTTCGAAGCGGAACAGGGAGCAGACTGAACACGGAGAGGTCTCCAACCGCGGCCTGAATTCCCCCCTCAGTAACCTTTCCTGAACAGTGTGTTAGCAGCTGGACTTGTACATAAGCTCCAATTGCTATCAGGGGTATGCCTCCTGTAATTCTTACTGATGTTGAATGCATTCTAGCATTCACCTCACAACTTCAGAGCACCCAAGAATGCGCCTTTTCTGAGATATCATCAGCATAGCCATTGTTACAATGAACTGTCTTGTATGTTCAGTACCACTGCCTTCTCCCACTGAAAATGTCACTACTCTTTCTGCCATGAAATTACTCCAACTATGTAAAAGCACTCTGATTAAAAGCTGCTGGACAAGTGGTATACTTGTAGCCAGGACTAGCACACAAGCCAACAACCAGGATTTGAAAAGCTCCTTGGGCAATTTCCCACTCTCTGGTGTCATGGTGCCGTGAGAACTGTAATCACGCACATCCACACAAACTTGCACCTACGATACAGTAGCTTCGACAAAAGCCATTGTCGCCGTTCTGAGGGTCCCTGTCCAGAAAGATCCTTTCCAAGGGGTGAATGCAACACGAGCAGTACCTTAGTTCCTGGGACATGGCACGCAATGTGGTGTGGCTTTGCCCCAGGAGCCAGGCTGAATTCTGCAAGCTTTTGCAAGTGGATCTTGTGACTGAAGGTTTCTGGAATCAAACACAAGTGCAAAAAGAAAAAGGCGACATTCCATAAGTTGTCCATGGCAGTCGAACTCATAGGGGTGTTCACTCCCCTGCTTCAGATTATTTGACGAAACACAAGGACTGCTAACCTCCAGGAACAACCCGAAGCATATACTAGTAGCAAGGTTATTTGCACAAAAGGTGCAAAAATAATTAATAACGATGGTAAACAAAATACTTTGGCTTTGTATCTTCTAGTACAACCGATTTGGTGCTGTCTGCTGCAGTCACCTACTTGTGGCACTCTCATATTATTCTGGCATGATCGATAAAAAGAAGTGTGGAAAACGGAGGCACGTGAAATGGAAGTCCCAAATGTTACAAGTACTATGTGTACTTGTGGCAGAAGAGGTGGGAGAAGAGCTGTTTAATAATTTGAAATGATAGCTTATACACAGGCTGACACGGTGAATTGGCGAGTTGCTGGGCTTTGTTTTTTCTGCCATGTCAGTGTATTCGAAAAAGCCACACTGCAAGGGTTTCTGTCTTTAGATCCACTGACTGCACAGTGGTAGTAAGCCACGTGTTCAGCACCCACCAGTGTCGAATAAGTCGCCACCCCACACTACACTGCCAAAATTGAAACATCGTTCAGCGTCGCTTGAACCACGTGCTCTAGTGATCACGTGTCACATACTCCTTCCTTTACGCTCCACTTTTTTACTCTTCCAAGTCACAGAGTACCACTTCTTGTGCGCTGTTTTTTTTTTTTCTCTCTCTTGCACCACTCTGGACTATTTGATCACAGCAAACCATACCAGACACCGTGGTTCTTTTAGATGGGATGAGCGATAAACGAGCAACTTGCCGAAATTGTTGTTTTCGAAGATATGCACCTCGTTGTTCACACACCGCGCACAAAGGCTCTCGTCATCCGACCACTGGGGCTGCCTGTCAAAAGCCATACCAACGCATGTTGAAAGACAGTTCACAAAAATGCCGTCCATGAGCTAGCAGTCTTAGTACGAGTCTGAAAGCAGTAGAAATGTCACACACTGAAGTGGCACTTGCAGGGGTGAGACAGCCCAAACAAATTTGGGAGCAGTTTTCGGAGCAGCAAAATTTCGATTTTGGAGCAGAAGAATCTTGATTTGGAGCAGTTAGGGACATTTAGTGCATCGTCTTGTGAGCTTAAAAAATCATTATTTCAGCAATTTGCAGGGTCAAGTGCCCATTTCAATCAGTTTTGAATACACAGAACACTGAAACAGCCTTACCTGAAAGAATTTTTAGGAGTATCATAAAGTACTAACTGCACTACCTTTTTCCTAACTGGTGATATTGTATTGCGGCTGCACGCAACACTGACAACAGAACTGCCGTTAACATTAGAGAGTTTTAGCAGTCCGTCTGTTCCGTTGGTTACTTTGTTACCGGTTTGACCAGGACCGGTCTGCGCCTGCGCGCGTGGAAGGGTGAGGAGGTGTGGACAAGGCGAAGGCAGGCCCGCGGAATTAATCCCCCTACCGCTACGAATGCCCAAGTGCCCAGACGAGTCCCGGTCAGCACGGTAACTACGTACACGACGGAACAGACGGACTGCTAAATCTCTTATCAAATTTAAGGGATCCGCAATTGTGGCATTTTTTTGCCGTTTTAATGCTGCAATTATTATTTTTGTAATCCCAGGCTGCGTTGTACGAACGCTGTAGTCACGGCAACAGTTGAGCAACTGCGAGCTAACGGTCGCATAGCCCAACCAGCCTACAGGTTTCAGTCCCCGGGGCGCAGGTTCACCCTATGGTCATTTGAGTAGCGTTACTGTTTAGCCACCTAGATTTTGGCATTAAATTTCACTTTGCATACATCAAGTACATAGTCGCATTCTATGGCAACCGGGTAGTCCTGCAGCTATTGGGCGCAGCCTGAACAGGTCGTGGCGCCGCAGCACAGCCCGCAACTTTCGTATCGACCGTTTCATCCCCGAGGCTCGCGATCGCGCTTCGAAGCACAGCAGCACCTCAGCATTTTCTAACACCACAACGAGCCAAAAAATTCACTTCACGACCACATTATAGCCGCGCGCACCGCGCTTCGCACGCAAGGACAAACCACGCCGAAGTCGTAGACCCCACATTTCAATAAACTTTTTTTCGAGCCGTGCAACTTCCCGGAATCTGGCACCAATCTCAAACCATATCCCCGCGTTAACTTCCCTGTTCAGAGCCACAACAGATATAATGAATAGACTGGAACCCAGCTGATAACGCAAAATAAGCCAGGGAAACTATCAGCGATGCGCACTGAGCGCGTTGGTAGCAGCCCGATCAGGTGGCGGTCATGTTTGTTGCCACAGCGATGCCGTTTCAGTGAACCCGGACGGAAGGTGAATCGAGTTTTAGAAGCTATCGCTTGCTTCAATTCAGTCTTTCTATTTGTGCCATTTCTGTGTTTGCGATTTACCGGCGATAAAAGCGGTGACTGGGATGCGGGATGCTTTCGTCCCCGCCGAAACTGACATGAGCATCAAAATCCGTGCCGTTGAGGCTCTTCTGGAGCAGTTTGGCGCAATTTTCGCCATTTTCGTGCTTTTGGAGCAGCTTGGCGCAGGAAAATAGAATTGTATCAAAAAGGCGCAATATGCGCAGCTGTCTCACCCCTGCACTTGTTTATGAACCTTATGAAGGCACTCTGCGCACAGGAATCACAAGCTAAGCTGCAAATGAGTGCAGAGATTTGATTTCGCACAGCAAAACAAAATTACATACCCCAACCCCTGCCACCATTTGAATGACGGCCATGCCAGATGCACAGTGCAGTTCTCTGTACCATGCACACAACCTATGAAAACGTTTAAAGGATTGCCAAAAACTTTAGATCCGAGACTCATGTGCACAAAGCACGACTTTTCTTTAATTGGCACTGCAGTAGGGGCTTAATGCTGCATTTAGATACCCCTAGGGGAGCTTGGCACTAGCAGGTTATCTTTCACAGATCCTTCAGAACTGGAAATAGAATGCAGCACTGAGGAGCCGCTGAAAACACAGGTGGGCTGCCCTAAACAGTGTCAAACAGTGTTAAAAGTATTTGGCAGGTGGAAAGACAAAGGGGGCAGGGCTCACAGCTCACAAATGTTTAAAGAAAAGTTTGTTTGGGGGTTAGAAAGGTCACCTCCCCTTCCCAATGCCTGTTCCACCACTCATCAGAATAAAACAAAACCACCACTAAAACTCATGAAATGCTGCTTACCACGAGCTCTGCTTTTTCTGCACGACTGATCGAAGGCACTTTTGAGACTTGATGTCATAGATGAACATGTTAGGCTGCTCTTGAGAATCTTTCGGGCCTGAAATGAACAGTTTACAATCGGCTACAGTAGCTGCTGCAAGCAACCGCAAATTCACAGATTTCACTATTTTGCACACACAATCCTTTACAGAATAGTGCAACCACAGCTGTAAAACAGATAATGCATTCAAACTATAAGCTGCTGGGGTCCCACATCAGCACTACAGAAGCCAGGCAGGTTGCACTGGAATACTAAACACTTACTAATAGCCCTGCAATGAGCATGCAACGGTTAAAAGGTGCAACGGCAAAATTCCACTCACCAACAAACTGCTCCCATGTGCACAAAATATTCCCTTGCGGTGAAAATTGAAGATACTGTGTTTTAGGCTTAGGGATGTCGAGAACTTTTTCAAATGAAGGCACAGACACAACCTGGACCCTAACGAGGCAAGCAAGAAAAAAATATCGATTTAAAAAATGCAAGAGAACGAGACAGCAATGGAATGTCCCAAAAATGCCAACATACTTCTCTTCATTACTCCACGCAAAGAGCTTGCCATCCTTGCTGAAGGCAATAACTCTGCAAGCCCGTGTGGGATCCCTGGAATGATTCGAACAACGATTAAAGCACAAAAAATTCCAAACACCTAAACGTCTGGAAAAACACCCAGTAGTTGTAGCCTTCACAATGTGCGAGCTGGCCCGCACCTAGAGCCACTAAGTAAGCTATCTCGTGGCTCTACCCGCACCTTGCTCCAAACAGACAAAGACTTTAGTGTTTCAATGGTGGTGCAAATTGTACCAGGAGCTGTTTCATAAGCAATCACTGCCGAAACAAAGCAGTGAATTAAAGACTAGGGATACTTGTTAATTCCAAACTTCTAAAGTTTACAAGAGTCTTGACAAGTTTGGTAAAAACAATTTGCGGCATTACTAGTCCATTTAAATTACGATATTTAGCCCATCAAACAGTAACACTTTATAAGACTGTTACGTGAATGGCTGGTGCTTTGTACCCACATAGTATTGAATGTACTGTGCTTAAGGCATTTACAGAAATGCACCCACAAAAGACTGACATTAAGGCGAGTGCCATATTCACGTCGTATTTTAAGTGCGAATGCACTTTATAAGCGACCCTGAATTCCGTTGACCGCCGTCCGTCCACATAGCAACAGCTGCGGGTGCGCGCGCTCCTCGTCTTCCTTGGCAACGGGGGGAGATGGGCCACCAATGGGCAACCATGGGCAACCATGTCCCACCAACTATCCAATGGGCAACCAATGGGCAACCATGTCCCACCAACTATCCCAACAAAACCAACCTACCCTCACAAGCATCCCTAGAGGTTAATGTATCAACACGAGCTACAAAGTAGCACGTATGCCTACAACCGATGTATGCACTGGATATAAAATAACATTGTTTGGAATCCACCTGCAGGTCAAATGGCGTGTAGCCACTTGGCGTGTAGCCACAGGCTTCTCAAGGAAGGCCTGTAGTCATTTGAAACCGTCACATTGGCCGAGTTCAGCCAAAGGGAGCGGCCGGACAGAGGAGATAATCACCTTTTAAATCCACTGCATTCGGAGTAATCCGGCTGGCCTTGGTAAAATGTGACTCCACTCGATCCGCGAACTGAAAAGTAGCAGTACAGAGTCTGGTAGGCAAAGTGTACCGCCTCGACCGATTGGCAACACAGAACACACCGCACTCGCAAGATGTGCGGCAGTAACCCGACGTGTACTGTGCTGAATTAAAACCTGCACCGACAAGCTAAAAGTCGGCGGTTTGCAAAAAATAAGCATTCAAAGAAATTGTCACGTGCCGTACTTTTGCGCTATTTGATTCACACTAACTGGGCAATTAGAGGTATCTACTGCACTTTCCTTTTTTTTTTTTGTTATCGAACATAAGCGAGCTAGCCAGTCACTTTAACTTTAACTTCAATTATAACACTGAACTTATTGTCAAAGTAGGCAGGTGACAATACGCCGAATGAAAAATGTGGCAGGAGGCAGTCCATACGTTAGACATCAGTTCATTGGCTGCAAACATGTGCGATGTGATAACCCTGGTGTCAACGATGTGCTTTAGCTGGCTCCCACCTGGTCAATATGACAGCATATGCGCAATAGTGTGAGTGTATAAAAAATACGTTATTTCAAGCAGGATAACGTCGTATGGCGTTTGCAATGTTTTGAAAGAGAAGGACAACCTCACCAGCAACAAGCGGCCTGGAGGCTGCCATCTTGCCTGCCGTTTGAGCCGTAAAAAACGCGAGTAGGAAGTGTGCCTTCGTTGTTTGACACGTAAAATTAAATCCTATATTATTACATTTATTAAGTTAAATAAAACACAAAGTTTACTCTTTTTAAGAAACATTGGTTTAATATAATCAATTGTGTTTGCACAAGCTCCAGAATGGCAATCTGTAAAACCCGAATCGTTGTTTTCGAGAGGCCGTAGTCTGCTCGTTGTGATTGAGCTCGTTCAGTAATGTAAATAGATTAATTCATAATGAGTGGACCGGTGAGGATCGTTTGCTTTTGTTTCTACCTGAGCCATTGTGTCGCGTTTGCTTCCATTCTAGGCTATTGTTTCTCGTGTAGACGTTAATTTTGCGCCACTAGTATTTAGGCCTAAATTTGTGATCGTGGGACGTGCGGCCGGAACGTTACGTATTTTTGTCGCCCGTTGTCTGGTGCGCGTGTGCGAGTCTGTTTAATTTGCCAAGCGTTATTGCTACGTGAGTGTGTGGTTCAAAATATGTCTGCGCTGCCTTTCTTTTTATTTTGTCAATTCTATGTAGACAGCGCGTTGAGTCGCCGACGAAGTGCGCGGTTTCGTGCTGTTGGCTGCGGTTGTCGCCCTGCAATACCGCCCGACACGACCTGTTGTCGTGACGCTGTGTGCTTTATTGACTCCGTTATGAGTGGCTGTCTGTCTGTCTGTTCGGCAGTTAGAAATTGCATCCTCAATCGGGATCGCTGCGCGGAATTGTGATAAGGGCATCGAGTGAGATGGTGCGGTGTTTCTTTCGTTTTTCTCTACTTTAGGGAGGACCGAAGGTGAAGGCCTTCAACATAAACCCACTGGCGAAGAAGCTGGCTGTGAAAGACAAGTTTAGAAAAGAGGTATGTGTGCAGTAGAGTCGATTGTCATTGTATAACCTGCTCTTATCTCCTATTGGCGCCGCCGGACACGCCGTGAAACACTTGCTCTTTAATGATGGAAGCGTTGTCCGTGGCCAGCTGTAGCGTTCTCCTAATTACCCAAAAGGGCTTTTTAATTTGTTCACTTGTGCTTTAGGGCGTTTAGGAGGAGCTGCTACGGCTCTATTCTTGCAAAAAATACAAAACAGCTGGTCGATTTTTTTTTTTAGCGGCAGAGCGAGGGCTTCAACCGGCTGCCCTGTCAGCTCTTTACCATGGCGCGGCATGGCTAAGTTGGCGAGAATGAACACCGTGCCGAAAGTGGTGGTCTGCTTTGTGCGCGTGGACCTACTCTTGCCAAATTAGCGCCTGCTGTGCAACGCAGTCGACGCAGTTTCGTTACTGAAGCTTCAGGGGAACAGAGGAAGTGTGAAAAATAAGTAGAATTTGAACTAAGGAAGGCAGCTTTAATACCCTGTGAGCGCTGTCAGACACGACACTTTCAATATTCGTATATGATTAAGTTTCTTTTGTTTTTGCAGATTTGACAAACGATGTCGAACTGCAAATAGTGCCGTCTGTATCACCATTGCTGGTAGTTTGTTGACAGGGTGGATTTTAGTTGTTGCGAGAAATGACGTCGTTTTTTTTTTATTCCTCTTTCTTTGCAATTTTTTGCTGGTAAAGAAAAGCTAGCAAAATACAACGTTGCTATAGATCCGTCGGCAAATGGTCTGCCAAAACATTCATCATATTTGCTAAATGCAATGGGCTTGTTCAAATTACCGATTGCAGTGGCCCAGAATTTCATCCCATTGTGTACAAATGACTGACAGAACCAAAGTACTTGTGCAAGTTGTTTGCAAATTTAAATTAACCAGTCTGAATCAATGAACTGACATTGTGCAACGGCTATGCTCTTTGTGATGCAAAACCTGCCCATTCAAGTCTGGCATGTCAATGCTTGAGTGATGCGCTTTTGTTTTTTTAATTCAGTGCTAGATTTTTCGTTAGGGGGCAATTTGTGTCGTTACTTGCGCATGTGCCAACCAAATGGGCTTGACCTTTCTCCCGGTGTACAGCTGGTTGGAAGAAAATGCTTAACTTCTTTTTTTCTTTCTAAAACTAAGAATAGCCACTACTTTCGTAGCCATAACTTGTTTCACTGATTGACATCCTTTTGCTTTAAAGGAGGAAGACAAAGCAGCCGCTGAAGCCTACGAAGAATTTCTTGCCTCCTTTGAGGAACCGGCCAAACATGGAAAGCTGTTTGTTCGTGGAAGTGTCATCAATGCAGGCTCTGGGGGTAAGCTTTGTGGGGAAGAAGTTCTTGTGTGTTGGTGCATGTGTGGCTTCGATGCAGATCGCAGCTGTTTCGCATTGCATCACAACAGAGTCGAACTACGAGGCAAGAAGAAATGAGATTAGTTTGTAGTGTCCAATTGAAATGCATCTTCTCGAGTGTGAATTTTATTTGGAATGTCCTTTTTATTATTTTTTTTTTTGTTTACCAAACTGCCCGCTTATCACGGAGGGCTTGTTTTATGGTGTATCGTAATGCAAGAATTGGTTGCCAAACCTGGTAATTTAGAAATTGTACAAAAACATTGTTCCATGGCGTGTATTTTCTAAAACCATAGTGGCCTGGATTTACTTAGGCAAAAATCATTCAAAAGAATTTTTAAATATACGCTCTGACGCTAACAAGGAATTTGTAGATGTCGAATTACCTTAGTGGATTGAAGTCTACAGTTCATAGTCCATGTTCTGAGCTCTTACAACCGGCGTGCACACGTTTTTTTAATGCAAAAAGTGCATTCAGGAGTGCTGCTTACTCGCTGCCTATTTGCTGATGTCGGCTATAGCGACACATTGGTAAACCCACAGGGCTAAATTGGGGATTACAAGTATATTTAACCTGCGAAATTCGGGCGTGAATGAAAAAAAAAGTCTGTATTAGCTATTACATGTGTGAAAAGAAAAGTTTTGAGGGCTGAGATGGCACGAAAACACATTGTGAACCAATTTGACGTCACCGCGGTAGCTAATGCTGCTTCTGTAAGTGTCATATGACATTTTCCCTTCTGCTACCAATAACAGATAAACTAAGGCACTAGACTTCCACTAAACAGTTGCATTGTGAATTACATGGGTTAAACTGCACAATTAAGTGCACTCAAAATTTCAACCTGTTGAAAATGTTATTTGCGTATAGTTTGTATAAAAAGACTGCAAGATACCGAATATTACAGCTGAAATACATGTATCAGCAGCGCAAACAACTGTCAAAAATCGAAGATTTTGAAACCGAAATTGAAAAGAGTGCGGCCATTATGGCCAGGTTGAAGTGTTGTTCCCGCCGGCCCAGCCAGCAAGCGAGTGGCCGCACGCAGCCAGCCGGCCGGAGCAATCCTGTGTGCAACGCTTCACCCTTCGCCGTAGCCCTAGGAGAATCGAGTGAGCATAGGGCCGGCCGCATTGTCGCTTCCGCTCTGTGGCTGTCTCCTGTGACGGAGCTATTTCAAATGCTTGTAACTAATTAATAACGCGTTTCATTAGGTTACCAGTCATTTCCCAGCTGGTTTGGTAATATGTACCGCACGTTCACCAAATTTGGCAAAGACCAAAGTTGGCCTTTAAGTCGACAAACTCGTTTTAGTGTCCCTTTAATCAAGAATGTATAGGCTTTTAGGGCACTTTCAAACTGGCAGCTAACGTCATTTGCGAGCGTGTGTCCGTCTTTTGCCTCTGTGTGGGAAATGGCCGCTGCAACCCTGTTTCCTACCAGAAACATGAGAGAGAGGTGGAGAATGGTGGGACCTAGGTGTCCTGCTATCACAGGAGGAGGCCGTGAAGGCCCAAGGGGAAGCAGGGGGCTTAGTGAATTCTGTGCAATGTAAATGGTGTTGCACGCGAAAGGCATTCCCACATCCTTTTGGGCTCGCACCCGATCGTGCTTGTCCTGCTGTGCAAGCTCCCTGCCATCGTTGTGCTTTGATTGCACAAAAAAAGAAGTGCACGTGTAAAGAGAAAGTTTATTTCGTTGCGCTTGCGTGCAGAGGAGAAGACGACCGCCCAGACGGGCAAGTTCTACAAGCCCCCCAAGCTGTCCGAGGCCCAGAGGAGGATGGAGGAATCGCGTCAGCAGCCCCAGCAGCAATCGCAGCACGACTACCACTCATCTTCATCACAGAGTGCGGCCGCAAGGGAAAAGGTGCGTTTGGAAATAAGTCGCTACATCATCCTTCCTGTGCATCGGTAGGACGATCAGTACTAGGGGATTTGTGAGTCCCTACACACTACCACTGTTGCACACACGGGGGCTGTAAAGGAGCCTCCCTGGAAAAAGGGTGATAACAATGTCTAGAACAAATAACGGGATTTGTGAGTCCCTACACACTACCACTGCTTTTTCTGGGCGAGCTCTTCTGTGTGCGCACGGGGGTCATTCTTGCTGCCAAAATTTAAAAGTTTTAAAACTTCTGCCTTTTTTTTCGTTTAAAAATATCTTTTCTTTCGAGGATACTAAATCCGTAAATTTTCCAGTAATTTTTTCACCCGAGCATGAAAGGGAGTGATGCGAGCTTGAGTGCCTTCCTTTTTCGGTTTTCTGTTGCTATTAATTCCAATTTTGTTCTGGTGCTATTGTTCTGGCCATTTCTGTGTTGTCCGATTCGCAAGTGCTGTGCAAATTTTCACCAACCCGGCATTGTGGATGTTGTTTACCTGCACAGTATTAATTAAATGGACATGGTTGTGCTTGGGTGTACCAGGCAAAACTGACCTGAAGAACACACTGAGCAGTAGGGTCGTGATCCCTCCCTCCCTCCTTATATGCCGGACAGTGGAGTGTCGTCCAGTGGAACAAGGGGCAAGATCATTGCTCTCATCAACTCTTTCGCTACTGTGGGGAAATTGGCCAGTTATTGGGTGTCTAAGGAAGCATTTGTCAGCATGTAATCTTCTAGCATGCCGAAATGTGGACAATTGGATGGCCTTTCCAACAATGTTGGTCTTCAAAGCGTTTTTACTAATGACAGTTGCAAAAAAAAAGTGTGCAAGGTGAAAACTTCTGTTTAGTCTCCACGAAACATGGTGGCAAATGTTTTTGCATATAAAGAAATGTTAATGGAAGAAATTGGGAAGGTACATTCTAGAAACAAAATATTTGTGCACAGCACTTTTTCAGATACAAAAAAAAAAAAGGTGTTTGCACTCGCAGTGCCCACCCATGCCTTGTGGGGAAGCGGATCTTCGATTTCAGGCAGCACGATTTTAGATTTTCCTTGTGGAGAAATATTGCGGTTTTCTGTTACTGGTGTGAAGAAATACTCCCCGTGAGATGTAAAAGCCTTGTCAATGAGTGGCTTCGCCTTTACGGCCAGCGCAAGGTTCCCGGATAAGCATGCCAGGCCTAAAAATCGGCATTGAGTTAGAAACAAAACTTGGTGGCAAACATTTGCAGACATTTGCTGATAGTTTATTATGTTTCAGTTGTCGGAGCTTACACAGGTCATTTGCTGTCGCCTCATGACTCACAATCGGACCCTGTATTGTAAAGATTATGGGCAGTGTGCTAGATTTGAGGCTGGCACCCTTTGATTAAGTAGCTCTTACGCAGCAGAAATGGTTCAGTATCAGGAGCCTCCTGAATCGCAGTGCTACCTAAACTTTCTCTGAGGAAGCAATGCCGACACCGTTGCAGCCTTAGGCAAGAATAGGCAGTCTTACTTAGAACCACCCTTAGAACTCCAAAAATACTCGCACACGAAAACAAAGCTTAGTGGCCAACAGCTGGTGGCATTACAGGTACGAAGTGCTGTTTTAGTAGGAACTGGTATTCAGCAACTGGATGCTATCTTTCGAGTAACAGCTGGAGCTCTTATCACAGGAATTGGATATGGGTGTGGGAAAATTGAGTGCCTTTTGTTTTGTTCTATGAACAATAGCGTGTTATGAAGGTGCCATTGCGAAGTAGCGCTGAATGGTCAATTTTTTTCTGCTAAGTGCAGTGCTAATTGCAGCTTAAAAAAAGTATGCCCTGAGAGCCACGAAAGTCCCCTCTATAAGTGGTACCGAACTATAACCAAAACAAGCACAAACCAAGCCACATGTTCAACTTGCCTTTCAGTTGCAATCCTTCGTTATTTATCATCACTCAAATGACTTGAAAAATTCATGCAGAGGGTTTATTTCAATGCTTCTTTGTGTCTGCTGCTCCTGCAAGTTCTTTATAATTGCGGGCAGATTTGTAACTTTATTTTTATTTATTATTATTCCTTTTTTTTTCCAGAGGGTAGGTTGGCCATTTCTTGGTGTGAGCGAATGCCATAGAATCAGAGGCCTGGCCGATAGTGCCGGTGCAGCATGATGAGAACGCAAACCTTTGTAACATGTTTTTTTTTAAATTTCTTCTCACACAACTTTGTGCACTGGTGGTATGAGAGGCAATTACTCGGAGCAGAAGGTTCTGGTACAGAACTCGCACTGTGGCACCAAACCATAATGCCGAAAGGACCGAAGGACCAAAAGTATTTTAGTGGCTTCAAACGGAATACATAAACAAGGTCACCCTATTTTAGGGAAGTGCATGGTGTGTCTTCAAGGGATATTTCTTATACCATAAACGAAAAGACGCTTATTTTTTATTTAAAGACGCACAAGCTGTCTTCATGGGGTATTCCTTATAACCTTCAGTAAAACGTTCCTCGATGGTTTGTGGTTCGTTGTCGGCGGCAGAGGAGCCCTTCGCTGCGGGTACTCAGCGGTAGCAAGTGTCAAGGATGAGAAAAGGAAACGACAATGGCAGGATGTGATGCCCAATAAGAAGAAAACTGTACCGTATTTACTCGCATAATCCTCGCACTTTTTTTTTTCGGAAAAATCAATGCGAAGTTAGGGGAGCGAGAATTATGCGGGGGAAAAAAATCTGGTGCACAGTGTTGCCAATTTGCCTTCTGCCAATCCCGCTAAATGTAGCGGTCGTTTTTTGTATATGTAAGCTCAGTGTTGCCAACAGCAGCTATTTCTTTTTATTTTATTATTTACAACGTAAACAGTCTCCCGTCGATCAGCGATCATGAAATTGCAGCCTTTGCTTTCTCGCGCGCGTCCTATCTCGTCGTGACTTCTTCGTCACCTTCAGCTCCTCGTGCTGCCGCCTCCAGTAACGCACGTTGAAGTAGGTGACGCCGATGTAGGGCCTGCCTGCGGCGCGGTTGCCGTGTTCGATCACGTACTCTATCGCTTTCAATTTGAAAGCGGCAGTGTAGCTGGCGTTCTTCCCCATGGCGAAGCGGCACCAAGCACAAAACAAAGAGATCGGCACCAAGCACAAAACAAAGAGATCAAAAAGTTCTCAAAATGGCAGCGAGCTATCCACCACTGACGCGAGTGACTCACTGACTGCTGCTGCTCAACGACGGGACCACGACGGCGACATGACGACAGCGGGCTGCGCGAACGCCGTCTAGTTGCGCGCACGCGAAACCGGCTCAAGGACAGTGTGAGTAGCGTGTTAGAGCGCCTGTTAGGGAGTAGCCATGGAGGTTGTTAGGACGCCTGGATGGCCTTGGATACGCTCTCCGCCGAACGGAGAGGCGGCGGGGGAGGGCGCGCGTTGGAGAGCGCGTGCACCATGCGGGTTTCGCGAGCGGGCAACTTTCGCCGCTGCAAAGTTGGGGGTGCGAGGATTATGCGAGGAACCAAAAAATCCAAGTTTTGGTGGCTCACATTAGGGGTGCGAGGATTACGTGAGTGCGAGGATTACGCGAGTAAATACGGTATTTAAATTATTTACAAGAGCTGTTTACAGAAAGGGCTGATAGAGCATGGCTGGCTGTCTTGGCAATCGACCCACCGAGTTGTGCCCTAGGTGTCAGACCTTAGCAATCGACTCTGGGCTACGTCCTGGACGGCAAGTTTTGATGTGCACTGAGCATGGAGGCTCACGGGTTCTTGATGTCTTCAAAAATTACAGCTAAGTCTCCCGCTGGCCATCAGGTGTGGAAGTATAGTCCCTTGTGCCCACTGTAAGCCGCACCGCAAACCCGAATGGTCAGGCCGACCGCTTGGACGTACCAGTGGTGGAGCCAAACGTTGCCTCACCGAATTTTCGATGTTCCCCTCCTCATCCCAGACAGGGTTGATGCAGGAGGATGTGTACACGTGGGCGAGGCCGGTTTCTCACAATCGGGCGACTGTTAGGCTCCGCGGCACTCGCGAAGGTTGCCGCCAGGGCTTACACACTGTAAGCATAACGTAACACCCCGAGGCACGCAACTCGCCCCCCCATCCCCCCACCCCTTTTTTAAAAAGTCATTATGGCGGCAGCCCCTAAGAGAAGAGGGGGTGGCTGTGCTTGGCTCCCACACGCAGCTTCCCAGCGCACGTATCTTATCTGTCATCTCCCTTTCGCCAGTATGACCAAAGGCATCAGCAGCCCTGGCCCTCCCCCCCTCCCAAAAAAAAGAATGATCTGGGAGGGTACTAAACGTTGGGTAACCACATTTTAGGCAGTGTGCTTGCACGTTGATTTATACGGGAGGGTTATTTGGGTGGTCACGAAACCCCACATTATATCTGGTGCTACTGGTAACTGTGAGTAGTTAGGATATTACTGGTCTGCTGTGCACTGCTGTGCGAGCGTATGTCCGACGATTGAAATATCATATTCCGATCCACCATAGGTGCCCTGGTAAGAAAAACTATACGCTGATGCACCCTAATTGCGAGCAGTATTGGGAACCAGCAACGTGCATGACTGTACCCTTTTTTTTAATGTTTCAGGCAAAAAAGAAAGAAAAAGAGAAAAAGAAAAGCAACCTGGAGCTCTTCAAAGAGGAGCTAAAAATGTAAGTTTATCTTCTTGTGCTGTTGTCCTAAACTGACTTTTTTTTTTTTTTTTTTAGGCTTCGCTTTTCAAAATTTTGGATTCGTAATATCAAACCCAAGCAATCTGCCGAACACATTTCTATCTGAAATGTAGTAGGGTTGTACCCACACCCATTACTTCTTTTTTAAAAAAAAATCCTAATGCAAGTGCAGGTTGCATGAGTGCGTTGTTTGGGTAAGCTACTAAAGTGCTTGGTAGTATTGGGAGTAAAAGTCGTGGTGAGACCTGGGGTAGTCCTTCCGCAGCATTCGAGTAAGCTGCTGAAGTGCTGTATAATTTTGCTGCATCTTTACCTTTCTGCACAACACAGATACAGCTCCAATAACTCCCAGGTTTCAATATTCCCATTGGCTTCACAATTTTTGCATGGAAATGTCCTGAATCTGGGATGCAGCTAGTTTTAGGGGGGCATATTTCATGACCAGTTTTAGCAGTCGTGGAACGTTGGCTGTGCTGTTTTCAGTGTCATATCTGCTTGAAAATTGCGCTTGGTACGTGGCGTAGCATTCAGAAAGTGCTTCGCGACCTTGCAGACTTTTCAGAAAAGTGCAGGGCAACGGGGTAATGAGGAATGTGGTGAAGTGTACTTGTCAGGAGTGAGGCTGTGAATGCACACGGATGGATCACCTGCAACATTTTGGGTGCGGAGTACCTTAGGACCGCGCAATGTCCATCAGCGTCCGTGCGCATAGCATTTACAATCGCAAAAAAATCACACAGGCACCGGCAGGATTCAAGCCTGTGTCTGATGGACCAGACAGAGTGAGTGTCAGTCATCTTACCCATTGGGCTATGACCGTGAGTTAGCACCCGAGAGTCAAACGGCTTACTCCCTCGCCTCTAATGGTGCAGAGCACCTTAGGACCTCCCAATGTCCGCCCACGTCCATCCGCGCTCTCACCGCCATCAAGCGAAAATCAAGCGAAATTCGATTTGAGCCGTGAGTTGCAGTTTCATTTAGGGAATAATGAAGGTGCAACTCACGGCTCAAATCGAATGACGGTCGGGGCGCAACTTGGATGTCATTTCGAGTCCCCGTACTCTGCACCCTCGCCATCATCCACGGAGTGGAGATGCTGCCATTTTTCCTATAGAAGATAGCCTTGGGGGCTAGCCAGTCTGGTTCTTTTTGTGTGTACGTTGGTGTGCTGGATATTTGCCAAAGTGCTTATTAGGTTCTGATTTGTAGAAGGTTATCCTGATGGTGAAGAAGGGTGATTGTAGCAACATGCCTTCTTGTGTGCCGTCATCTTTTTTTTTTTTTTTTTCCCTTCCCCGACCATTGCATTTTCCTTCATGCAGCATCCAAGAGGAGCGCGAGGAGCGCTACAAGATGAAGGGCGCCCTCAAAGATCACCTCAAGAAGGGAGACAGTGACCTGCAGATCAGGCTCTGTAAGGCTGCCTCATTTCTAGCCACTGTTAAGGGTCTCCGAGACGCGGGTCGAAAAATTCGCGACTTTTTGAGAGAAAACAATCAACTTTTTGTTTTGTGTCGCATTTTCATTTTTGGTCTATAAATTTTGATTTCTGAAAGATCCAGTCGAAATTTGCATGAGAAATTAGGTAAAAATGTTTGTAAGTGGACAGCGGTGGCGCGAGAAATGGCCAAAAGTTGCGAAAAGTGCGCCCTGTTTGGGTCTGTCCTAATTCAGGCAACATTCAGGTTTTGCGAAAAGTTTCTTGGAAACTAAAAATTGATCTACGAAAACGAAATTTGGCACACATATAGTTGAAGATATGTAAAGTGCAGTTTGTCTATCTGAAATTAAGGTACTATTTCAGAAAAAAAAGTACGAAAATGCCAGGTTATTGTTCCAGGGTATTGTGAAAAACATTAGCTATACTTTCGTAATTTTTCTTGCGTATTTCCAGTTCTTGCACACAGTTTTTAACTAGATAACTGCACTCTGTGGGAAATATTTGTCATATGCAAAAGTTTCCACAAAAATTAGTACAATTTGCTGTTGTGTATGACATTACTCAAATACTACTCCCGCACACCAAACACTAATGGCATATTGAAATCTGCATGAACAAAATCTATTGCGTCTGAATTTTCACACTTGTAGTGCCAAAAAAAAAAAGTTGTTTCAGGATCATCGCCCCTTAACTTGAACGTGCACCTTTTGGTGCGCTGTTGTGCTCTCCTGCTGTGAATTTTTGAGATTGCAGAACTCTGTTCTGAGTCGCAAAGCTTTGGGAGCTGTAATTAGTTATTTGGAAAAGCATTGTGGGTGGACAGTAAGTAGGGAGGCTTCACATTGTCCCTGTTGTAAAATTTCTACGAATCAAAGACAATTGTGTGTGGTGTCGTGTCCTCTTGGTAAAGAGATGTCGTGACATGAGTCGTGGCAGTTTGTGTTCTGCATAATCCTGCTCGAATTATGAGAGCCCCCGTGCGGCCGTGGGGGACCCTAATGCGGTTTGGTGGGCCCCCTTTGCGCAGCGGACGAGTACCGCTACCGAGCCTGGGCAGCTTCGACACGGGGGACCGAACACGACCAATTGTACCTGGGCAACCTGAACCCCAAGATGACGGAGCAGGAGCTGTGCGAGATCTTTGGTCGCTACGGGCCCCTGGCCAGCGTCAAGATCATGTGGCCCCGCTCGCAGGAAGAGCGACAGCGCAAGCGCAACTGCGGATTTGTTGCCTACATGAACCGCAAGGACGGCGAGCGCGCCATCAAGCACCTCAGCGGTGCGTCGCTTCTCTTCTCTTCTTTCTTTCGTGCGAGAGAGAGAGGACCAATTGTGTTAAGGAGGGACACTGATCTTAAAACTTCTCATTTTCAAGTGAACTTAGTGAAAATTGTCAGTCTTGCTGTTTTTTCCCCACTGATTTCAAATATGCCATTATTTTTTCGGTTGGTCAATTAGTTCCCAAGATAATTAGATATAATTAGCCATTTTTGGTCAAACAATAGACAAAACAGTGTTGTTCATAAAACTGTAGTCTTCATATTTTCCAATACTACGAACCCTGGTGAATGCAATAAGACAATCGGTTTTTTGATGCATCACTTTTATGGTAATCTTAAAGCTCATTAATTTTAAAGCTCACAAATTTTTAAGCTCATTAAACTTCAGTGTTTGAAATGGGTGCTCGAAATAGTTCCTTACCACTGCTGCCACCAAAGCTTAATTAGCTGTAAAAGTAGTTCCAAGCAATGCATCAAAAAACTGCTTCGGTTATTGCACTCACCAGGGTTCGCAGTATTGGAAAATATGAAGATTACAGTTTCATGACCAACACTGTTTTGCCTATTGTTTGACCAGAAATGGCTAATTATCTCTAATTATCTTGGGAACTAATTGACCGACTGAAGAAATAATGGCATACTTGAAATCACTGGGGAAAAAGCAGTTAGACTTCACTTAGTTTATTTGAAAATTAGAACTTGTTTTAAGACCAGTGTCCGCCCTTAATGCTGACCATCCTCCCTTGTGTGGAGGCAAACACGGGGCAGTTCTGTAGGATGGAAACGCGTGTCTCTCTCTCTCATCGCCCTCCCCCCTTCCTTTGGGTTGTGCAGGCCAAGAAGTGATGGGCTTTGAGATGAAGATGGGCTGGGGCAAGGCAGTGCCCATTCCCCCGCACCCAGTGTACATCCCACCAGCCATGGTGGAGCTCACGCTGCCCCCGCCCCCCTCGGGGCTACCCTTTAACGCCCAGCCCCAGAAGAAGCCCAGTCGACCGTTGGACCCACAAACCATGCCCGGCGAAGAACTCGAAAAGGTCAGTGCCATGGGGCGCTTGCCGAGCCTTTTGCACAAAGAGTTTGTGTCCGTCTAATGCAGTTGAGCCACTTTAAACGTGCCTCTCGGAACGGTCAAGTTAGAACTGTATTGTTTGTAACCTGAAGGCAGTGAGGCTAGCTCAAATACATCTTTGAAAATGGTCAAATTAGAACTGCATTGTTTGTATTGAGTGCAAATAAGGCTTTACAAGGGCAGAAAGGTTGATATTACTGAGCAGTGTTGGCATGTGTCTTATACTAAAGCATCTGACTTGAGCCTTTCTTGAATCGGTTGAAAGCGTGCCTTTGTAACTTGGAGAAAACACATTTGCCTACTATATTTGTTTCATCTTGCAGCATTTTTTTTTTTTTAGTCTTCTTGTGTTGTGCTTGAAAACTTCCTTTTCTCTCTTGAAAGGCATTGCTGCATACTGCAGCGTAAATTTTGGCTGAGCATTGAAGCACACTGTTGTGTTGTTGTTGGGAGGGGTGTGACCGCAGATTCATCTAGTGCCATTGGTAGCCAGTAGCCACATGCACGACAAGAGACACGTGTTGCCTAGTCACTGTTTTCTTCTTTTTTATAACTGCACTGTTTGTTAGAAACGTTGTTACTTTTTTTTTTTTGCTCTTTTCTCCGTATCTGTTAATATTAATGAGTATCTCATCTGTCCCATGTACGATGCGATGCTGTTTCCTGCAGATATTAGCCAACGCAGTAGTGAAAGTGGTTATCCCTACTGAAAGGTACTGGAATTCTTTTTTATTCTCAATGCCTACATTGTCGCACTGTATTTTGCCAAATTCTCGAGCTAGTGATAACCCCGCGCTAGCTAGTCGTTTTTGTGTGTGAGCACTCTTAGAGCTCGCGTTCCTAGCCGCAGAAAAATCTCCCCCAGCGATGGCCTCTCTGAAAAGTTGTAAGAGGAGGCATGCGATTTCTGTCCTTGCCCGCTAGCCACGAAATTTGATTTGGGTGCATGTGAAACAGTGGCATTGCACGCCTGTTGGGCGATAGATGTTCGCGTGTCGTTTCTTGAGGGCCCCACTTTTCGCGAACTGTTTCAAAAGCGCAGCGGACAGAAGTGTGTGCAACCAGTGTGTGTACAACTTTATCTTTGGATTTATTAGCAGCACCTTTACTTTGAATTAAAAAAAAAAAGTTTCTCTTGCATTGGAAAGACGAATGTCCTTTACCGGTAGGTGCCACCGCGGCCAAAGGTAGTGACCACGGAGCAAGATAAACAGGAGCGCCGACTTCGCTCTCTCCTGCGGGCTCTTAAAGTCCATCACTCGCGGAGCGCAATGTAGATGGCGCAGCGAATGGTCCGGCGGCTAAGCGGCCGACGTTCCCCGTGCGCCGGCGGGCGCGTTGGCGGAACGCATTCCGTCGGCTTTTGTCGTCTGCTTCGGCGACGGTAGTTTTGGGCACGGAGTGCTTTGGGCCTGCGTTGGCGCCGCTTCGCGTTCATTGCGCTCCTCCTTCGCACGGCTTGATTAACTTGTTCGACAGCACCTTCTGGGTAACCCGAACCCGAAGGAATTGAGTGGTCGTACGGCACGGCAAAGATGCGTTAAGGATTGGTTTGCATGGCGGGAAAACAAAATGTAGGGCGCACATATAGACATATGGCTGCTATACAAACACTACCTTTTGCGCAGTGCTTGCCGAAAATGTGACTCCGTTTGTAAATTTGTGAACACCAATTCGGCTGTGTTTTAACAGGTTTTACAAAAGGCGAAAGGAGCAACTGGTTCTGATCACTAGCGATTATAAAAGTTGCCTCAGCTTTCTCGCCGTTCTCCAACTTACGTCCAAAACAGAGTGTGCCTAGAACACGGACCGGCACTCACACGCTCATCAGAAAATAACAGAAACGCGATAACATCACCCGCGACTGCCCGCGACGTAGCAATCTGCTCAAGATCGAGGCCCTGACAGTGCGGTCTTTTCACAAGCCTTCATTTCGCGATATTTGAATTCGTCCGGACCCTATATCTCTGTGGTGATGACTCGCCAAAAGAAAAGGTTTGACGAGCCGGTTGTTTTGCTGGTCAGCCGCTTAAAGAAAAAAAAAAAAAACGCCGGGAACTCTCGTAGGCCCAAAATTGCAGCCATACAAATCGTAGCATTTTATTTGGAGTCCACGGCGTTATCGACGAGATAACACGACCGTAGAGCGACAGTGAACATCAGGCGGTAAGTTGCGGTATGGGTTACAATGAAGGTTGCGTTTGATATTCTTGGGTGCCTTATCAAGATGACAGTGTTTTTGTACACTTATTACAACAGGGCAGCCGTCCAATTCAGTCATTGGCACAGAAATGTGTGTCTCATTGCCGTTTGCCGATGGAGACTCCGGGCGACCCTTGTAAGCATTGTTCGTGCGCAGAAGCGGCATAAATAATTAGATTGATTGTAGGGTTTAATGCGCCGACGCAACGCAGGCGATGAGGCGCGCCGTAGTGGAGGGCTCCGGGTTAATTTTGACCACCTGGGGATCTTTAACGTGCGCCGAAATCTCGTACACACGGGCGTTTTTGCTTTTCGCCTCCATCAGAAAAGCGGCCGCGGTTATTGTTCCAGGGTATTGTGAAAAACATTAGCTATACTTTCGTAATTTTTCTTGCGTATTTCCAGTTCTTGCACACAGTTTTTAACTAGATAACTGCACTCTGTGGGAAATATTTGTCATATGCAAAAGTTTCCACAAAAATTAGTACAATTTGCTGTTGTGTATGACATTACTCAAATACTATTACCGCCACACAAACACTAATGGCATATTTGAAATCTGCATGAACAAAATCTATTGCTGTCTGAATTTTCACACTTGTAGTGCAAAAAAAAAAGTTGTTTCGAGGAGCATCGCCCCTTAACTTGAACGTGCACCTTTTGGTGCGCTGTTGTGCTCTCCTGCTGTGAATTTTGAGATTGCAGAACTCTGTTCTGAGTCGCAAAGCTTTGGGAGCTGTAATTAGTTATTTGGAAAGCATTGTGGGTGGACAGTAAGTAGGGAGGCTTCACATTGTCCCTGTTGTAAAATTTCTACGAATCAAAGAAAATTGTTGTGTGGTGTCGTGTCCTCTTGGTAAAGAGATGTCGTGACATGAGTCGTGGCAGTTTGTGTTCTGCATAATCCTGCTCGAATTATGAGAGCCCCGTGCGGCCGTGGGGGACCCTAATGCCGGTTTGGTGGCCCCCTTTGCGCAGCGGACGAGTACCGCTACCCGAGCCTGGGCAGCTTCGACACGGGGGACCCGAACACGACCAATTTGTACCTGGGCAACCTGAACCCCAAGATGACGGAGCAGGAGCTGTGCGAGATCTTCGGTCGCTACGGGCCCCTGGCCAGTGTCAAGATCATGTGGCCCCGCTCGCAGGAAGAGCGGCAGCGCAAGCGCAACTGCGGATTCGTCGCCTACATGAACCGCAAGGACGGCGAGCGCGCCATCAAGCACCTCAGCGGTGCGTCCCTTCTCTTCTCTTCTTTCTTTCGTGCGAGAGAGAGAGGACCAATTGTGTTAAGGAGGGACACTGATCTTAAAACTTCTCATTTTCAAGTGAACTTAGTGAAAATTGTCAGTCTTGCTGTTTTTTCCCCACTGATTTCAAATATGCCATTATTTTTTCGGTTGGTCAATTAGTTCCCAAGATAATTAGATATAATTAGCCATTTTTGGTCAAACAATAGACAAAACAGTGTTGTTCATAAAACTGTAGTCTTCATATTTTCCAATACTACGAACCCTGGTGAATGCAATAAGACAATCGGTTTTTTGATGCATCACTTTTATGGTAATCTTAAAGCTCATTAATTTTAAAGCTCACAAATTTTTAAGCTCATTAAACTTCAGTGTTTGAAATGGGTGCTCGAAATAGTTCCTTACCACTGCTGCCACCAAAGCTTAATTAGCTGTAAAAGTAGTTCCAAGCAATGCATCAAAAAACTGCTTCGGTTATTGCACTCACCAGGGTTCGCAGTATTGGAAAATATGAAGATTACAGTTTCATGACCAACACTGTTTTGCCTATTGTTTGACCAGAAATGGCTAATTATCTCTAATTATCTTGGGAACTAATTGACCGACTGAATAAATAATGGCATACTTGAAATCACTGGGGAAAAAGCAGTTAGACTTCACTTAGTTTATTTGAAAATTAGAACTTGTTTTAAGACCAGTGTCCGCCCTTAATGCTGACCATCCTCCCTTGTGTGGAGGCAAACACGGGGCAGTTCTGTAGGATGGAAACGCGTGTCTCTCTCTCTCATCGCCCTCCCCCCTTCCTTTGGGTTGTGCAGGCCAAGAAGTGATGGGCTTTGAGATGAAGATGGGCTGGGGCAAGGCAGTGCCCATTCCCCCGCACCCAGTGTACATCCCACCAGCCATGGTGGAGCTCACGCTGCCCCCGCCCCCCTCGGGGCTACCCTTTAACGCCCAGCCCCAGAAGAAGCCCAGTCGACCGTTGGACCCACAAACCATGCCCGGCGAAGAACTCGAAAAGGTCAGTGCCATGGGGCGCTTGCCGAGCCTTTTGCACAAAGAGTTTGTGTCCGTCTAATGCAGTTGAGCCACTTTAAACGTGCCTCTCGGAACGGTCAAGTTAGAACTGTATTGTTTGTAACCTGAAGGCAGTGAGGCTAGCTCAAATACATCTTTGAAAATGGTCAAATTAGAACTGCATTGTTTGTATTGAGTGCAAATAAGGCTTTACAAGGGCAGAAAGGTTGATATTACTGAGCAGTGTTGGCATGTGTCTTATACTAAAGCATCTGACTTGAGCCTTTCTTGAATCGGTTGAAAGCGTGCCTTTGTAACTTGGAGAAAACACATTTGCCTACTATATTTGTTTCATCTTGCAGCATTTTTTTTTTTAGTCTTCTTGTGTTGTGCTTGAAAACTTCCTTTTCTCTCTTGAAAGGCATTGCTGCATACTGCAGCGTAAATTTTGGCTGAGCATTGAAGCACACTGTTGTGTTGTTGTTGGGAGGGGTGTGACCGCAGATTCATCTAGTGCCATTGGTAGCCAGTAGCCACATGCACGACAAGAGACACGTGTTGCCTAGTCACTGTTTTCTTCAACTGCACTGTTTGTTAGAAACGTTGTTACTTTTTTTTTTTTTTTTGCTCTTTTCTCCGTATCTGTTAATATTAATGAGTATCTCATCTGTCCCATGTACGATGCGATGCTGTTTCCTGCAGATATTAGCCAACGCAGTAGTGAAAGTGGTTATCCCTACTGAAAGGTACTGGAATTCTTTTTTTATTCTCAATGCCTACATTGTCGCACTGTATTTTGCCAAATTCTCTCGAGCTAGTGATAACCCCGCGCTAGCTAGTCGTTTTTGTGTGTGAGCACTCTTAGAGCTCGCGTTCCTAGCCGCAGAAAAATCTCCCCCAGCGATGGCCTCTCTGAAAAGTTGTAAGAGGAGGCATGCGATTTCTGTCCTTGCCCGCTAGCCACGAAATTTGGGTGCATGTGAAACAGTGGCATTGCACGCCTGTTGGGCGATAGATGTTCGCGTGTCGTTTCTTGAGGGCCCCACTTTTCGCGAACTGTTTCAAAAGCGCAGCGGACAGAAGTGTGTGCAACCAGTGTGTGTACAACTTTATCTTTGGATTTATTAGCAGCACCTTTACTTTGAATTAAAAAAAAATAAGTTTCTCTTGCATTGGAAAGACGAATGTCCTTTACTGGTAGGTGCCACCGCGGCCAAAGGTAGTGACCACGGAGCAAGATAAACAGGAGCGCCGACTTCGCTCTCTCCTGCGGGCTCTTAAAGTCCATCACTCGCGGAGCGCAATGTAGATGGCGCAGCGAATGGTCCGGCGGCTAAGCGGCCGACGTTCCTCGTGCGCCGGCGGGCGCGTTGGCGGAACGCATTCCGTCGGCTTTTGTCGTCTGCTTCGGCGACGGTAGTTTTGGGCACGGAGTGCTTTGGGCCTGCGTTGGCGCCGCTTCGCGTTCATTGCGCTCCTCCTTCGCACGGCTTGATTAACTTGTTCGACAGCACCTTCTGGGTAACCCGAACCCGAAGGAATTGAGTGGTCGTACGGCACGGCAAAGATGCGTTAAGGATTGGTTTGCATGGCGGGAAAACAAAATGTAGGGCGCACATATAGACATATGGCTGCTATACAAACACTACCTTTTGCGCAGTGCTTGCCGAAAATGTGACTCCGTTTGTAAATTTGTGAACACCAATTCGGCTGTGTTTCAACAGGTTTTACAAAAGGCGAAAGGAGCAACTGGTTCTGATCACTAGCGATTATAAAAGTTGCCTCAGCTTTCTCGCCGTTCTCCAACTTACGTCCAAAACAGAGTGTGCCTAGAACACGGACCGGCACTCACACGTTCATCAGAAAATAACAGAAACGCGATAACATCACCCGCGACTGCCCGCGACGTAGCAATCTGCTCAAGATCGAGGCCCTGACAGTGCGGTCTTTTCACAAGCCTTCATTTCGCGATATTTGAATTCGTCCGGACCCTATATCTCTGTGGTGATGACTCGCCAAAAGAAAAGGTTTGACGAGCCGGTTGTTTTGCTGGTCAGCCGCTTAAAGAAAAAAAAAAAAAAAAACGCCGGGAACTCTCGTAGGCCCAAAATTGCAGCCATACAAATCGTAGCATTTTATTTGGAGTCCACGGCGTTATCGACGAGATAACACGACCGTAGAGCGACAGTGAACATCAGGCGGTAAGTTGCGGTATGGGTTACAATGAAGGTTGCGTTTGATATTCTTGGGTGCCTTATCAAGATGACAGTGTTTTTGTACACTTATTACAACAGGGCAGCCGTCCAATTCAGTCATTGGCACAGAAATGTGTGTCTCATTGCCGTTTGCCGATGGAGACTCCGGGCGACCCTTGTAAGCATTGTTCGTGCGCAGAAGCGGCATAAATAATTAGATTGATTGTAGGGTTTGATGCGCCGACGCAACGCAGGCGATGAGGCGCGCCGTAGTGGAGGGCTCCGGGTTAATTTTGACCACCTGGGGATCTTTAACGTGCGCCGAAATCTCGTACACACGGGCGTTTTTGCTTTTCGCCTCCATCAGAAAAGCGGCCGCCGCGGCCGGGAATCCAACGCCTTAGCCACTGAGCCACCGCGGCGGGTGGCATAAATAATTAAAGGTGTTGTGCCACCAAATTTTAAGTCTGTAAAAAGCCTGCTGTAGGCTTCCTCTGCATGCAACGACCCTCAACACGAAGTGCTGGGTACAGCAAGTGCTTAATATATATTTTAATTCGCTTCTAAAAATTACCTAAATGCTCTTTTGGAAATCGGGACCCATCGCTAGCGCCACTAACCATGACGTCAGTGTATTGCCAGCGCAGCAAAGTTTGTGACGTCATACAACGCTAGCGACTCGAGCGACGTGAACGTGAACTCCAGTTACCACAGTTTGTTTGGTCGCTTGGTCGTATCGACACACTATACCGATACGACGGCGACGCCGACGAGTCGTTAAAACATCGGCCAACTGACCGCGTTGTCACACCACGCCGACGGCGACACAAACACGTCGGCCGATGGAAAGTCGCCGTAGTGTGACTGACTCGCCGACCGAAGACGCCAACAAAACCGGTCGCCTGACTGGTCGCACGACGCGTCGTCAATCGACCGAGAAGCGAAAACTGCGCCCCGACAACATTCGTGCCGCAATGAACGCGGCTCTATTTTGTTAGTTTCTGGAGGGTAATAAACTCAGTAAGTTCCATGAAGCCCATACAACTCAACACTAGCGCTAATGCGATCCGTATTTTGGCGTTCGATCGGGCTGCTCTTCGGTTTGTGACTGTTTCTTTGTTTGTGAGGTCTTTGAAGGGTAGCATTAGTGCTGTCTTGTGATTTTTAATGGCTCCCCTGTACCACGTCGTTATAGTGGCCTCAGCTGGTGTGAGTGCATTGTCAGCATTCGTGCAGGCCCTTGAAAACCTTGAAAGCCCTTAAATTTGGAAAGCGTGTTTTCAACGCCTTGAAAGTCCTGGAATTTTTAGAGAACCTTGACAAACCTCGAATTTTACGAATTTTTCTTTTCAATAAGTATACAGTCGAACCCCGCTACAACGAACGCCGCTTCAACGAAATTTCCGCTTCAACGAAATATTTCCAATTCCCCGTCAGCTAGCCATAGAAGTCAATGCAACAAAGTCCTCGCCACAACGAACCATTTGTCAGGCTTGCTTTCGCTTCAACGAAATTTTCGATGATTTGGGCTGGGTTTGAACAATTATTTGACAATAAAATAAGCATAGCGCCAGCTATCTGTAACTTTTTATACATTCAGGACGCTTAGTTTCACCGAAAATGCGCGTTGCGACCACACCGCCACCCAAAACAAAACAAAAAATAACTCATAGGCGCACGCCATTGCTTGATGGTGATAACGATGTGGCTGGCCGTCTTTACACGAGGCGCAGGCCCGCTTCGCCAAGGCGGAGCCCCAGAGCTACAGCCAATCCGTATCCAGTTGAAATTGCATGAATGTGCTCCGCTGCCTGGCGCGGTGCCGTCATGTATGCGTTGTGAGCAGCTGTCCTTGCCGTTTTCCTTCTACCATTCTTCATAGCCAAGAGCGAAAATCATGTTTGCTCGTTTGGGTCTTGAAGCCTAGTCATCCTATCTTAGTCGCGAGCGCGCGGTCCTGTTAAATGCAAGCGCGCGCGTCTTGCTGCCAAGGTCAGTAGCTGCCGTGCCCTGTCAGAGGATAAGATAACGGCACTGCTCCTGCCACAAGCGACGAGGGGGGCTTCCACGGCTAGCAGCTATCTGCAAGTAATCAGCTCGGTGGACACGCCTTGTTGTACAGCGATAGGTTTTGCGCCTGCATATCTTCACCCCCCTCCGTAACGCGTTCTTTGGGTGGTGAAAAAACAGATAACCATTGGTATGTTTGTTATCCGAATAAACATGAGTTATTGCGCGTCACTCCTTTTTCTAAACATTGTATTATGCTGCCAATGTTGCGGAAATGCACGGGGGCTATTTTTCTGGCCTTTCCGTGTTGTGTTGGGGCAGATTTCGCCTCAACGAATTTTCGCTTCAACGAAATTTTTCGCTCGTCCCGTCAATTTCGTTGTAGCGGGATTCGACTGTAGAAGAAACAGGAGGCTATGTAAGGACTGAGTGAGAATTTTCGTTTGGTTGATCTTTTTTAGCGAATAAAGGTTTGCATTTTTAACACACTGAAATTGCTTATCCGTGTGACTCTAAAAGCAATGATGAGGAATCGGGGAGAAGAAGAACAAAGAAAAAAAAAGAAGCCCACAAACAAGTGTGGGGAGTGTGCGCTTCGAAGAAGAAAAAAAAAAAAAAACCCTTCCAGTGGTCGGAGTCGAACCTTCGTTCCTCGCAGGGGGCTGAGCTTTTCCTTTGGGTTCGTAACGCGGGTGTTGGCTTTGGACTCTGGCTGAGTTGAAGGGGACAGATATGTTCCGGGGTGGGGGCACGTGCCGGGGATCAGCTGCGCCTAGTAATGACATAAGCTCTGACGTGCAGGTGTTCTCCTAGTTGAGAGAGACAGCGTGCGATGGGCGGCATCAGTGTCCGATCTACCGATAAGATGGGCGGACCTAAAACAAAGCCAAGTTAAAGCTCGTGAAGACTACCAAGGGTGGCCGAATTGCTTTAAGACAACAAGGCCCTTGAAAATCCACTCATAGAGCCTGGAAAACCCACGGATTTTTGTCATATGAACCAGCATGAACCCTGGTTGTTATTGGTTACTAGAAGCTATGCAGTCAAATCAAGTTTCCGTGAAAGGTATGCATGGGACGGGTTGTGATTTGTTGGCTTGTTACGGAATGGACGGCCTGAAGAACATTGTAGGTGTAAAGATTATATCTATTGCTTCTTGTTCCCTTCTGTGGTTATCGAAATTAAAAAGCTTAGTGTCGTTAATTGTTAGTACTGTACTAAGCTTGTGTGCTTGCAGGGCCCTAAACTAAGTCTTTTTTAGCTCAGTGGGATAAAACCAAGCATAATTGGAATCGTGCTGCCCATTTGTAAACCATACTAGAGCTTACTGATTACAATTTTCACCAAGTCATTGCTTTGATTTATTGGCTCTGAATGAAGACCCTGCAGAGTAGTGTGGTGTCAGCTGCATGTTAAATTGGTGGGATCATGCAGGGGGTTAAGAAAAAGTAACTCGCGGCAGGTGAAGACCTCTCATTGATAAAAAAATAAATGCAAACAATACACGGGACCATCGGGACTGCACCTGAAGGACATTGCGTGTGCAACGGTTGGAAGCATTTGCACTGCCATGTTTCTGCAGCGTAAAGCCCTCACTGAGTGGCTGACTTGTTTCAGTACGAGTAAAAAAGGGCCCCCTAAGCGACGCAATTATTTTCTAAGCGAATGCTTTCTTAGTGATGGTGTCCTGTCAAAGCACTAATGCATTTCCCCATAGACTCCTTGGCCGATTAAGAAAAAAAAAAAAGGACCTAGGGCCTTCATATGTTGATATGGTGGCTTAAATTGCTCCTGGAGAAATGTCTTCCCAGCAATGTGTTTGTGTTTAGAGGTGAAGCTCACCTTCAAGGTGTCTGTGTAAGCTTGGGTTTTGTAAGCTGGCTTTCCCACATTGCCTGTTCTGCAGTGAGGCATGGCCATCAATGGAGAGAGCATAGTTACAGAAAACAGCTCTAACTCTTTTGTTTACCTGCCAAGACAACTCTGCATCCATAAAACTGAGCTTCTGTTGTGTTTAAACAATCAGTTGAGAATCCCGAAAAAGGAATGGTTCTGGACAAGACCATACATGCATCGATCGTGAAGAAGGAGTACGAAAGTATACCTTTATGTCCTAAATCACCTATCAATATACATTTAGTGAGTTTGTAGATGCATTTATTTAGTGCGTGAAAAATCGTCGCTATTGTGCTTCTCTCCATTTTCTTTAGGAAGGGATGGTAGATTTTTTTTACCCACTTGGACACACGAAGTCTGCTGTGCATTGATCTTGAAAGAGATGGCCCTGGAGGGCCAGGAAGACCTGTTAAGCTAAACCAAAGTTTGGGAAGGATTATTGTTGTTGAACTTGCCCAAGTGTTAACGTAAACTCATGAAAAAAAGAGGTGGTAAAATGAGCTCCATAGTGTGCCCTCTGTGTGCACCACTGTGCTTGCTGTGCCGAAGTGCCCGTGTTTGAGCCCTAAGCTGGCCATTCTAGGTTCCTGTTTGAGAACCAGAGCCCTGCTCATGTCTACTACCGCTGGCGGCTGTTCTCCATTCTACAGGTGAGTGTGCCTCGAGACGGCGCCCTTGAAGTCATGTTTGTCCAAAGGGCCAGTTACAGTTGAGCCCCTTTATAAGAGACGTACGGGGGAGCAGTTTCTGTCTCATACGAGATGTCTCTCATAAGCAGGGTGCCATGTTTTCACTAACTGATCAACCCCTAGTTCAATGCGGGCACCATAGAGTAAAATAAGCTCAATAGAACGCTACAGCATGTTGCAAAAGATACTAATTTATGTTTGGCCCCAAGAATTTGTGAAATAGTTGTGAATCTTTGTGTGCTTCACAACTGTATTTACGCGGTTTTTCACAATGGATTCTTTCTTTCCTTTCTGTGTTTGCAGTAGATGAATCGTAGGTGTCGAGTTCACGAGCCTGATGAATAGCCAGAGTGCACAGCTTCTTCCGCTGTGGGCTCTGGCTATGCGTCACACTTGCGGGACTCAACATCTGCGATGCTTCTTTATTGGGAGCTACGCGATTGGGAATGCCCATTTCGCGACCCCAGTATTCTTGGCTTGCGCAGAAGCCCGCATGCGTGGTCATGCTCGTTCGCGTGGCGGTAGGCTTTAACCACTTCTGTTTGTTGCATTTTTGTTGGCAGGGGTTCTTGTCGTCGTTTAACAGCTGACTGAACCACTGTGTGTTTGCTGAAGTTATTATAATAATAAATAGAGTGGGTGCTCACACCATAATGTCGCGTTTGCTGGGCCACGTGAATTAGCTATAATTGATTGGGTTCTTCTGGAAACAAGATATGCTTGATAAATTGCCCATGTAGCTCAGGCAGTTTCATTGTTAGTATGTGCTCGGCTGTTGCTTCTTTTACTGGACAATTTTGAATCTCGTGTTACCTTTAAAACTTCACTTCACGGTCTGATTGCGGTGTGCTGACTGGCATGTCAACAAACTTGCGAGATTTTTATTTCTTCTTCTTTTGTCTTGGATGTTCCAATGCTCTGTTTGTCTGTTGGCAGGCGAGTGCAATGGCTAGCAGCCTTTCCCTGTCCTGGCAAGGTTTAATAAATGGCTCCTTCTCTTCCCCCTTCCCCCCCCCCCCCCCCTTTCCCCCACTGGTGTGTAGGGTGACCACCCCAACCGGTGGCGGACACAGGAGTTCCGCATGTTTGAAGGGGGCTCGCTCTGGAAGCCGCCGCCCATGAACCCCTACCTCCAGGGCATGCCCGACGAACTGGTGGAAAAGGAGCGCGAGGCGTCGCCTTCCAAGGATGAGAACAAGAAGGGATCGCTCAGCGACAGGTGGGCCTGGTCAGGGAGCTGTGGGAAGGATTGGTAGAGCGCTTCAAATCTGGGATCAGGTTCCGCGTGTTGTGCAGGATTCACTATCATTGGGGTCTTCCTTGGGCCTCGGAGTGTTAGGTAGCGAGTGAATGCTTTAAAGGGACACTGAAGTGAATTTGTCAAGCTCCCGTTTTTGCTTGCACTGCGTAGACTGGCTCAAATTAGCACACTTTTCATCGTTTATCCGGTTGACAAAGCGGTAATTATTTTACAAAGCGCGAAAGAAGAAAAACTACCATGCGCGGTTTGCGGCGGCCGCACCAACTAAGGCTGTGACGTTGAGAGGAGGGGCGCCGTGATTGGACGATGCCCAAGGTTAGCAATCACACAAGTTTCGGTTTCGGTTCTGTAAAACATAACCAATGGCGTTGTCGGATGGGCATTCTCAATATCTCAGTAATCATCGTACCACGCTTCTGCCATGTTGTCGGCTGTAAAATGCACAAGATAAGCCTCCCAGGACGGCTTGTAGTCGTAGCATTCACTAGCCGAGACCTACGCAGTGCATGAACGCCCTCCGGGTACCCGCAGACGCCCAAATGTCATGCGCTTTTCCCCCATATTTGGAGCTTGCCTCCCTCATGCCTGTATCGTAAAAAGCGTGTTCGCACCAGGCCAAGGGTCTGTTCATTCTGGCCTGTGCCCACTGCCTGCAAGCAGTCGGCACTTATGGCAACAGCACGCCAACGAGAACTCGCTAGCGCGCCAGTGCCAGCCTGCGCGCGTTTTGTGAACTAGTTCGTGTAGCCATGAACGTTGCTGCCCAAAAAAAGGTGAACTCGATATAGAAAACATCGGCGGAAAACAAAAAAGTTAACTTACAAAAAAAAAAGCACGTACCCGCGGGGATTCGAACTCGTGACTTGCAAAACATTTGCGGCGACATACCGACGCCCCAGACCACTGAGCCACGAAGCGGGACGCAAAGGCCTTGCTAATATAAGGTATATATTGTACAACCGGTTTACACTTTTATTTAGTTTTGGCATTTCAAGCAGCTTAGGTGACTATTTGTTGTACTGCGATCGTGCAGTAAGCGTCGCCCGAGTTTCCACAGTAGCTCACGTCTAGCAATTGCATTTCGTAGACGGAAAAGCGTTCGCAGATGCGTAGTCGTGCTGCTGACCGCTGTGCTTGTTCGCCCAGCACAAAAAAGTGCTTCCCGCGCCCTAGTTTTACGCTGTACGGTAAAAATATCAGTTGATTTTATTTGCTTAGTACCTATATTGACTTCGCTAACTCTTCTCCCGCCTTCAAGAGGCCTTATATTTTCCTACTGGCGTACCAGTCAGCGAAGCGCCGCATGTGCAGCGCTTGTGTGAAGCGACCTTGACTTGGAGCTAGATACAGTGTACAAAACAAACCAAGTAAAGAAAGGCACATTCTTCCATTCACAAACGTGTCCTGGCTTCGTTTCAACTAAGCGAACGAATTGCGACCAAGCAATTTTTTTTAACCTCCTTGATTGCGACGACCCGCCGGCGGACGAAACGCTGGGCCGAGTGACTCTGTCGGCCGGGGAGCCGTGCAGTAGCGCAGCCGTGGCGCAGCCAATTGCCAGCTCATCCCCTCCTGACGTCACACGAAAACGCCACAGAAAATGGGCGAGCGTAAAGAGAGGAGGACAGCGTTTTCGAATTAGTTTTTCTACTAAATAAAATCGCGTAAACGCGCCTAGAGTGGTCGAAACATGGCCTGGGGACTCCGGACTACAATTTGCGCTAGTAATCCCGCAATGTTTACATATCACTTCAGTGTCCCTTTAATGACAGCATGAGATGCTTTGCAAGCGCACCAAAGCGGTTGTGAGCCTACCCCAAAGTTTAGTTTGAAAGCTTTCCTTTTTTTTTTTAACAAAACTGAATCCACATCTTGTGGAGCTCGCAATTCTAAATTTCTGTGGGAAGTGCCATGTACCGTATTTTCCGGTCTATAAGTCGCACCTTTCTATAAGTCGCACCCCCCTCAAAATGACAGTTTTTCTTAAAAAAAACTGTATATAAGTCGCACCGTTGTATAAGACGCACCGGTATATAAGACGCACTTGTTAATTAGGTAAACTCATAGTTAGGGCCCCTCACTTTTTGCGGTGAAACATTTCAAATTCTGCGATTCTAGATAGGGGAATCTGCAAAATTCCGCGACAGCATTGAAACGGCATAAGGTACATGTCCCCGACATGTACCTTATGTACATGTCGGGCAGTGGGCGTAGATAGGCTGGTGGTGATGATGATGATGATGAAGGTACATGTAACAGTTCATTTATTAGACACTTCAGACTCCTAACATGCTAGATTTTATTTACAACTGAAGGAAGCTGTTGTGGCTGAGCATTTGGTGATGCTTTGTGCTTTCTTCACCAAGAGAACGGTACTTGTGAGGCACGATGTCACCATAGCGACTGAATGACTTTTCTGTGTCAACAGAGTTGATTGGCACAGACAGGTATTTAAGGGCAGTGGAAGAAAGTGTTGGAGCCAGGTGTTCCATCCCAGCCCAGAAAGCCAGGACATAAAAATCTTCACTTGACTTTTCTTGTTTAGAAAAATTGTGCCACTAGAAATTGTGATAGTCACTAGACTTGAGGTCTTGGGCAGACTTCAGGACACTTGCCATTCAGCAGCTAGGGCTATAAATCCAGGAACGGCCCCAAACTCTGATCTCTTCTCTGAGAGACACCCAGCTTGCTGGGGATCCAAGCACCTCACACTCTTGAAGAACTTCCAAGTGTCAAGAGTTCTCCAAGTATACTAGCGCCTTGCTAGCCGCTTTCCTCATTGCATTCTTCATTTGTTTACAATCTGACCGGCCTTGTCGTGTGCAGTGTTCTCTTTCTGTGGCTATGGCTACGCCCCTTTATTCAGGTGGAGACTGCACCACCTAGCCACTTTTATTATTTGATAAGGTAGGAATACACAGATGCAAATTTAAAATTTCAACAGTAAAAACGTTGCAGACAATTAATAAAAACTATTTTGCTGTAAAAAACACCACTTTTCCGCCACATTTCACCGAATATATCGTTTTGGGGACGTAGCGCCACACTTTTAACGGTTTCTTCGGAATTCCGCGGAAAAACTTCAATTCCGCGATTTTTTGCAGAATTGCGGAATCGCGGAAAGCTAGGGGCTCTACTCATAGTGAATCAGATCGTTAAAAAGTGCGGCGAAAGTACATGGTTGTGGCGGCCGCTGCCTATTAACGCATCCCCCTGTAAGCAGGGCTAGACACGGGCATACAACATCCAAAGTCTGGACATAACTAACTTCCCAAAAATGGTTTATGGATACACACAGATGGCATGTACTTACGGACGGCGTTTAGGCAAAACCATCAAAGTCTTTTTCCTCAGACTCGCTAACAAATAATTCAGTATCTTCACTGGGAGTTCCACCGGTGCATCACTGTCGCCCTCCGACTCTCTGATGTCTTCTTTGCCAACATCGTTACCACTCGTGGACCGGATTACTCCGGCCTTTATCAACCCGGCTACAACAGTTTTTGTAGAAATGGAGTCCCAAGAGTCGGAGACCCATTTGGCCACCTCTCCAAACATCGCGCGTCTCTTGTGTGCTGTCGTAAATCAGCACAATAAAGGTGTCATGGCGACAGAAGTGACGCAATGGGAAGGGCACGAAAATCAAAACTTATCTCCAAGCTGTCATTTTAAAAATTAGCAGCACGTTTACCTCCTTCAGAGTAACTGTCTGTAATAATTCATGAGCTGCATTTTGTTTTTGCAACCCAGTTTGATGTTACTTTGAATTTATTCTGAACTGTAGTTACTGCGCATGGCCTAAAGTGGCGCGTGGTTGTCGCAGGCCATTATCATTCTTTTTGACTAGAAAAAGCTGCAAATTCTTTGGTGCAATGTCCCGAAGCGACATATGGGCTATGAGAAATGCCGTACCGGTGGACTTGGGATTGATTTACAGCATAGAGCTGTGTCTCAACGTGCGCTGGCCACGCGCGGCCGCCGCGAACCAGATTTATTCCATACATAAGTCGCACCGGTGGATAAGACGCACCAACGAAAATTTCAGAAAAAAAAAACGCAACTTATACACCGGAAAATACGGTAAATGAAACAGGTGAGAGTTCAGTTTTAGGGAAGGTTGTGGCTTAAAATGTGGCAGAAATACGTCCCATGCATATGGCTATGTGAAGACACTTTTTGCAATGAGAAGGCAAGCACAAGAGTTGCCACCTTTCGTGATTTGGGGGTAATCGAGATGATGCACCATAACCACAAGTTTTTAAATATGCTGCTGTTTGTGTGTTCGCGTTTCGTGAGATCTTGTGAATGCAGCTGAGGTGAGGGTAAGAGAGGCCCATTTAAGCTGCCATAATGTACCATGTGTGCACTAATGCGCATGCTCCCCCCTGCCCCTGCTGCTCATGTGACCGGTGCAGCCAGCGGGACAAGCTCGAGGACATGCTGCGCAACCTAACCCCCGAGCGTCCCCGCATCCTGGAGGCCATGGTGTACTGCATCGAGCACGCTGACGCCGCCGAGGAGATCGTCGACTGCATCACCCAGTCCCTGTCCATCCTGGAGACGCCCCTGCACAGGAAGGTAGCGTGCACTGCACACGCACATGCACAGTGGGGGCTGAAACTGTCCAGTGGCTGTGCAGGCGTCCTTTGTGCTTCTTTGGTATTCTCATAGCTGGGGGGAAATCTGCATCAGCCCAAAGAGTTGTGAGAGGCCAGGCGATAGGCCTGGGGAATAGAGGGGAAGAGGGACGGGCAGAGAAAATTTGGGAACAAGGGATGCATTTGGCTGACGCTGTATAGAGCAGTCGGAAGCCGTTGGGAGGGCTAATCTATCTATGGCTGTCGAAGGGTTGCTGATGGTGATCAGTAGTTTTAACTATTGTCAGCAGTATAGGCTCAAAGTGAAGGCGCTGGCCAGCTTTCCTGCGAGCTGTCCAGGCCGCATGGGACTGCAGCTGATTCAGTGGTCTCGTGCTGCCTGTGGTGTTTCCCAGAATGCAGCAGGTGCAGGGTTCGCACAGGTCCTTGAAAACCCTTGAATTTAGAAGTGTCAATTTCAAGGCCTGGAAAGTCCTGGAATTTTTAAATGGTCCTTGAAAACCCTTGATTTTTCCGGAGAGAATCAATGGCCCTGTCTTTTCACAAGAATTTAAAGTGTTTGTAGTGGATTTTAGGTGCTAACAAATGTAAAGAAACAATGTAACAATTAAGATTAAGTGTATTGCGTGAAATGACAAGTTTGGTGGATTTTTTTTATTACAAGGCAACATTGGGAGCAGGCACTTGTCAATCCAATCCATGTCACTATACAATCCAGTGAAAGCCAGCTTCTGTTCTCTATCTTGCATCTTCCATCTAGTCTGTGGACGCTCGCTCCTTGCATGTTTGCTGTGCCTCATATGCTCCATCTGCATTTGCTTTTACGTGCAAACGGTGGACGGGCACATTGTTCATCCTGCCTTGCAGCAACACTTGCAGATTTAATTTCAACTGATACTTTGCTGACAAAGCAGGAGATGCAGGCAACATTAACGAACTTTTGAAATCAAACAGCCTGAGCAAACACCAAGAAAAAAGAAAAAACTTTAACTACCAAAAATGAAATAAAAAATAGAGCTGGGGGAGCATTCACAACCCGTTAGCGCCTATCTAAATGTGCACTAATGTGCTTAGGTATTGTGCAATAAAAAACTTTTGCATTGCGTTGAAAAAGTTCTAAAATAATCCCTGATAAAACATTAGACGGGGGCCTTGAAAATTTGTTTTCTGGTCCTTGAAAGTCCTTGAAAACCCTTGAATTTTTGCTTTTGAAGCCTGTACGAACCCTGCTCACCGATTCTTTTTCTCCCCTGTTGCTTGCAGGTTGCCAGGCTTTACCTCATCTCGGATGTCTTGCACAACTGCAGTGTCAAAGTGGCCAATGCGTCCTTCTTCAGGAAAGGGTAAGTGGTGGGCTGGCGTGTTAACACTTTTGTTGTATATGGGGTCAAGTGAGACTGTGCCTACGCTGATTTTGGGGGTGGACCTTTTTATTTTTAACTTCCTCTTGGACTTCTTCAAGAAGTCTTTACAGTGTCAGCTATTAACAGGAAGTTTGTGGCCTTTTACCCTGCATCCAAACACTCAATGAAATGACTTTTCTTGGAATTCACATTGGGATGAACATCATATCATTCATATCAGTGCTGGATGCTCCATCAAACCTCCATCCTTGGTGGTTCAGGCCAAGATGCAAGAGTTTACTCATTTTAGCCCATGTGGCTTTGGAGCCAGTTGATTAGACAATCTTCATGCCAGTGCTTGCACCAAGCACTTGGCAGAGGCTGTCCGAGGTATTTTTAAAAAAAAAAAAGACGGGTGCACCTGCATCAGAATTTGCAGTAGACTGGCAATGCTCATGCTGGTTGGTCATTATGCACGAAGCCTAAGTTTTTATTTGTTTGGGCCAGTCGAAATATTCAAGTAGTGTAATAGTCAGTTAAATAAATATTTGCGCAAGCCTAATCAATTTATGTACCCTGGTATGTGGCCAGTAAAATGAACTGCAATGACTTCGTGGACTCCACCAGAGCAAGAATCTAGTTTTCAAAACAGACGTGGTTAAGTTCACTACGCAAGGAATACTTGCATTGATTTGTTCTCTACAGCTGAGGCCTGACCAGAAGGGATTGTTTAGGTTTTGTTATTTTTGTTTGTCTTGGAATTTCTTTTCTCAAGAAATATGTATTCCTTAATTAACGGCAAGATGTTCTTGTTTCTCCGTGTCTGTTAGTCATTCATCCTAACTGACCAGGTACACAAATGTAAAGTGCCTAAGAGATACGTTGCACTTCTCTCTGCTTGTCTTGTGCAGGTTTCAGGTTTGCCTCCCGGACATATTCAAGGCAATTCACGACACCTTCAACAACATCGAGGGACGGCTAAAGGCGGAGCAGTTCAAGGTGCGTGCATTTCCAACTGGCATTTGTAGTGGAATAGACGCACGGCACGCAACTACTGATGCCTGCTTTGCCATTGCAAGAAATGCTTAGTCAAGATTAATGGCTTGTTGGAGGTAAAAGCCGCATTTTATCTGGTTGTGTATTTGCTCTGCAAGGAGAGTGCAGCCTGCGCCAAAACCCATGTGGGAAAAGCTAGAGCGTGCAGTGAGCTCATTTTGATTTCAATGCATTCCGCGGACTGTGGGAACAATCTTGCAAAGTAAGGTGGTAGCTTCAGGGTTCCAGAAATTGCCTCCTGGTTCTTAGTTTTTATCACTGCAAAAGTGATGAGTAGGCTAAGTGATGACAAGGCTTACAGCTGACGAAAGAAACCCACAGGGGTTCTCCAACCTGCCCATTTGGATTTTTTTCCCCTGATGGGAAAGGTAGAGTCACTTGAATTGGGCTCCACCGAATGTCGCCACTGCATGATTCTCATGATGCCAGCTCTTTTTGTAACATTGCCTGATTACTTGGCCGAGAGTAGTTTTGCCTTGTGGATGAGACACGATGGTGTGCATCTCTTGTGTTTGCTGTTGTTGCAGCAACGTGTCATGTCCTGCTTCCGAGCGTGGGAGGACTGGGCCATCTACCCCAACGACTTCCTCATACGGCTGCAGAACATCTTCCTGGGCCTCGTGCCTTCTTCCGTGAGTGGTGGATTTGCTTCTGCCTTGAGAGCGTGTGCATTCGACGTGCCCAACTCTCTTATCTATCGAACGGTGTTAAGATTGAAAACGTGGACCAGGAGCAAAAAATTTTCGAAAATGGTGGCCTTGCACGCTATAATGACAACACTTCAGATTCTTTATCTGTTGCTTACTGTACACCCATATGCTGTGGATGCCTGGCAGAAAGGCAGGACATGTGCTAATGAGGTCTTCCAGACCATATTCCCAAATACTGGACAGTGTGAAATAGATATAGCTGCCATTGGAGGGAGACTCCCAAGGCATATTAAAGATTTTGTTACATGAAATTTATTGCGGATTTAACAAACAGTGGCAGCTGCACCTGGCAGTAAATGCGAGAAATTCGATTTTAAAATATTGGACCATGCAGGCTGTACTGTAGTCCACTGTACTGTAGTGGGGGGAAGTATATGGGAACGTAGTCCTTGCACAGGCCAATAAGAAACTTCATTGAGGAAGTTTAGATAGAGGACTATTTGTAGTGGAGTTTTTTTTTTTTTTACCAAATTCAATGTGCTGAGTACCATGAAGCACCAACCATGGCTTGCATATTGCACTGCCTTTATTCAAGGTTGCGGCATTTTTTTTTAACTCCACATGAGGTTTCAACAACGAAAGCTCAATCATGCCCCTACATTGCATGTGCTGTATCCGGGGTCAACCATGTCATCTACGATTTAAATGCTGAAATGGCTCTAAGGAGGATGTTCACGGCTCTCTGATCACCTTTGAGAAGGCTGCGCTCATTCAGGATTATGGGAGAGGCCCTTGCCCCACAGTGGGCGTAGACGGGATGATGATGATGATGAATGTGACGTCGCTGCTAGATGCGCTGCTGACCGATGGTGCGCGTGTGGTCACTTGCGATGCGTCTAAAAATGAGAATTTCAAAGGCGTCTCCTAAATTCCAGAAGCAATGACTTCTGAAAATACTTTGGATTTATAATAAATTGTAACGAATTGGGGGGGCAAAAATTTCTTCACCAAATTTATCCAAAACCGCCAAAAAATTTGGGGTGAAAAAATTTTTACTTTTTTACTTTCCCGGGAAAAAATCCGGGTTTTTTTTCTTTTTTAAAACCCCCCCCCCAAAAAAGGCCTTTCTGGGGCAAGCTTCGCCAGCTTCCGCTTTCTTCCCCCCCCGTTCCACTCCTCAGCCCAAAGCGCTGAAGTGGCTTTTTGCAAGCCAAATCCCTTTTTGGGGTTATTTTCCCCAAATAGTTTGGCCCCGGGGCCCCCCTGGGCAGAAAAACCCGAGCTTAAAGGAAAGCCCCTTTTTTGGGAATTTTTGGGTTAGCACCCCCAATTTTTATGGGGACTGCGGGGCATGGGAAAACCGCGCCAACGAGATCCTTTTTGAAAAATTCTTTGCCTTTAGGGCTTTTGGGCTGGGTCCTTTTGGGGTCCCTTCCCCGGGGCCCCCACCCCCGGGGGCGGCCGGAGGTGGGGGTTTCCGGGGCCCCATGGGGCGGGGGCCCCCCTTTTTCGGGGGAAAACCGGGCCGCTGGGAAAAAAAAAACAAAAGGGGGGAGGCCCCTTGCTTTTTAGCGGGGCCCCGCCGGTCGTTCGTTTTCCCCCCGGGGGCCCGGGGCCGTTTGGCGCCTTTTTTATGCCAACAATTTTGCGGGCTTTTGCTAACCCCCAAATTGTTCCCCGAACGTCACTTCTTGTTTTAAAGGTTTTCAAACTTTAAGCGAAAATGGTTTTTTTTTATAACCCTTGTTTTTTATTTCCTCGTCCCTAAGGTTGGCCCTTGCCCAACCTCAAATATTCGGAAACCCCTTTATATGGGGGAAAATTTGGGCCCCTTCAGGGGACCAGTTTAGGACTTCCGTAGTATGGGCAGGACGCCACCCTCCCTATGGCAACCGGGGGGGGAAAGTTGGCCGGCTGAAAAAAGCAAAATTTCAGAAATTAAGCAATTTAAAAATTAACCCCAAAACATTTTGCAGGGGAAACGAAGTTGAAAAAAAGCACTTTTTTTTGTTTTTTTCTTTGGGAAAAAAAACCCTTTAACCAACCAATGGGGAGGGCTCCTCTCAAGGCGCCCCACGAGGCCCCCCACTGCAACCAATTTTCCCCTTTGTTTAAGTATGCCCCTACACCATGGTTACCCCTTTTTGGGGGGTTTTTTACTTTTTTTAGTTTCCCCAAGACCCCCAAAAAAGGGTTTTGGGCTCTTGGGAAGGGTTGTGGGTTTCCTTTACTACCCGCCCCCCCTCCCCCTTGAGGAACCCGGGGAGCCTGGTGGGGGGAGGGCCCCCCACAGGGGTTTGGCCCCCGGCCCAAAGGGCGTGGGCTGCGGGATGGCTGCCCCCCTGGGGGCCATGTGGTGGTGGCCTGTCGGGGGTTCTCGTGGCCACCCAATTTTGGGGGGGGGGGGGTTTAAGACCCCCCTGGAGGCCGCCCCCCGGGGTGACCCTTGGGGAAAGGGGGGTTGTTTATGAGGTTTTTGCCCCTTTTTTTTTGGTATGGAGGGTGGATATTGTTGATCCCTTTTTCCCCTTTTCCCCACCCTGAAAAAGGGGCTGGTGGCCACGCCGAGGGGAACCGCGTTTTTGAATGGCTGTGCGGCCTCCCGGTACCCATTTTTGGTTCATTTTTTGGGTTCGAAGGAACCGCCACAACCCGTCACCTTTTTTTTGGACCGACCCCCGGAAAGAAAGAGCGAGACCAAAACGAACCAAGCCCCTCCCCTTCACCCAGCCAAATTTCAAAAACGGGAAGGCGGTTTTGGGTTTTTTTTTGGGGGGGCGGCTTTTAATTGGAAAAAAAACCCATTTTTTTTGAAAACCCCTATTGGCTTCTTGTTTCCTACAGCGCTGCAAAATTTTTTGGCGAAAAATGCGTGGTAAAAAAATTTTGTGGGCGGGGCAAAATTCAGGAAAAGGGGGAAAAAAACGGAACGGACGCTTTTGATCCCCCGGGGGGGCCATTTTTATGGGAGTCCCGGGGGGATGTTTTCCGGTTTTTGTCTCTTTTTTCTTGATTCCCGCCCGGGAAAAAAAACACCAAAACCCCTAAAAAAAGTGAACCATTTCCTCGGGGGGGGGAACACGACCCCCCCCGAGGGAGGGGGGAGGGGGCCTAGCCTGCGAGGGATTGGTTTATTTTTTGGTTCCCCCATTTTTTTCTTTTTAAACAGATCCGGGGGAAGCCGGAGATAACGGCCTTCGGGGGTTTTCCGAAAAAAGGGGGCTTTTTCCGGGGTTCCGTGGGGGGGGGGGCGCTTCGCGTTAAAAACTTTTGAAGGAACGGGGGGGGTTTTAACCCTTGTTATTGGTTTTTTTGATGTGGGGGTAGTTTAAAAAAAAAAGGCGACCCCAAACGTGGGCGCGCCGGATGGCCGATTAAAAAAGACTAACCGGTTAATTCCCGGAGACGGTGTCCCAGCAGGCAGTCACCACCTCCAAGTGGGACCTGCTTGACCAGGGCGAGGAGGAGGAGGAGGAGCCGGAGGAGCCCAAAGGAGGGGGCAGCAGCCGGAGGGGCGGGCTGGGCAGCTCCACCAACAGCCCCGCAGTGCACCACGCCGCCACCAGCGGGGCCAGCAGTTTGGCGGCCTCCATGGACGATGACATCGATGGCCAGTGAGTGGCCGTCCATTCTTCGTGGGCACCTTCTGCTAGTGGCTACCTTTGACACGTTTCCTAACAAAGCCCAGACTTGCGCACTGTTATAGGGCAGGTCATGTGGCGTAGGTTAGCAAGGGAAGTTTGATGTGGAGACCTGTTGCACTTTTCATTGTGAACAAGGCACCCGTACGGGAGCCGAAACGTCTTTTTTTGGATTTTAAACATTTTTGGTCGGTGCCAGTTTTTATTGTCAGCTCTCATTTAGAGGGTAGTTGTGTAGGCTCGGGGCATCTGTAGCTTCTGGTATGTCTGTGGGGATGTTCCCTTTTGCTCTCTGGTTAGTACACTCATGTCTCTGTCCCTAAATGCACAAGTGAACATTTCAGTGCAGCAAGGGGTGAAATATCATCGAAGCAGTTCCTGCAGGGGGGGAGGGGGGGGGGGAGGGAATGCATCTATGCACAATTGCAGTAGTGTGTATGTGTCAACCATTGCAATGTTTGCACCCCAAACAAATGATTTTTTTTTTCTTTTTCCTTTCAATACATAGGAACTCACAGGGAGAACCGCCAGTAGAAGAAGTAAAGCGGGCCCCCATTGCCTGCAGCTTTTTTACCGAGTAAATTGTCTTTTTTTTTTTTTAATCCAGTGTTATCCGTTTTTTTGTTTTCAACGTCTATTCGCAGGGTAAATACCATCTTGAAAGAGTAGCGGGGGGGGGGGGGGGGGGGGTAAAACTTGATTGAATGATTGATTGATTGATTGTAGGGTGTAATGCACCGACGCAACGCAGGCGATGAGGCGCGCCGTAGTGGAGGGCTCCGGATTAATTTACCTGGGGATCTTTAACGTGCGCTTAAATCTCGGAACAAACGAGCATTTTTGCTTTTCGCCTCCATCAGAAAAGCGGCTACTGCGGCCGGGAATTGAATCCGCATCCTCGTGCTCAGCAGCACAATGCCTTAGCTACTTAGCCACTGCAGCGGGTACCACGTAAAAAGTGTAAAGGTTCCAGGCTAACTTTACAGGCAAGGAGTTGAAGGTCCCGAGTGCCAGATGGCTCTTCGCAGTCAGTGAGCAGCCACCTGCCTATCATGCATTGATGACTATTACGCAAGCTTGTTTATCATGTCATTGAATGCAGGACCACCCAGCCAAGGTGTGGGGTGGGGTGGGGAGTAAAAAATTTTTGGGCACCCCTTTTGAAGATGGACCAACACTTATACGGGCACACATTCTAGGTAAAGTGAAACATGAACGCGCAAATCTAAAGGGGAACAAAAAAAGTTGTTAGTTGCTGACCAAGACGTCCGCTGTGCATCGCTCTGCGATGGAATGTTATCATTATGTCATCATACAAAACCCAAAGTCCCGTAACAAGGCTGTAATTTTGACATCATCGTTCTTGTTCTCAACATTGGAATAGGAAAACAGCACGGCAGCTGCCAAGGTAGAAGTCTTGAGTTTGTACGGTGTCATGGCTTCAGCAGTTAATAAACGGCATTTCTTTTGTCAGAAAATAAAGCTGGTGAAAATGAAATATAAGTTGCGTAAGCATTAGGCAGCTAGGAAAGCGTTTGTTGGCAGTTATTTTTACCGATTTCTGGTCGGTGTGATGGGCTGAACCGAGCCGCCATCACCTGGGGCAGAATGCCCGATAACCCGCCCGATTCCAACACTCTTCTGTAGGCCTCTGGAAGACAACTCGCCAAGAGACGACTCGCAGGACTCCAGTGCCATGGAGTACATGAAGACTGACTCGGGAGAAGAGCGGAGGGCCAAATTACGCGAGATAGAGGTACGAGTGCTCTCCATCCGATTGTGTGTGTGTGCGCGCCCTTCTCTGAGTAACGTTTCTCTTCTGCCCGTGCTCGCACTGCAGCTCAAGGTGATGAAGTTCCAAGACGAGCTCGAGTCGGGGAAGAGCAGCGCAAGCCTGGCATGAGCATGAGTGCCCAAGTGGAGCACTACAGGCAGAAGCTCATCCGGAAGGTGAGCCGTGGGAGGTTCGCCCCAGGTGCCTTGCACAGTTTGCAATAGGCACTGAACCCTCAAGAGACAAGAGTTCATCTGGGCTAGTGTATGCGCATGCATGCATACAGTTTTAGAATGGACGAGTAGTTTTCTTCATTTTCTGGCTGCACTATACCATATTTTTCCGCGTGTAACCCACCTCTGCGTATAAAACCAGCTTGCGAAGGAAAGTTTGACATCCACGTAAATGCAGCCATGCGGCTATGAAGGAAAGCTATACAGCTTTCTCAGAAACTTCACAGTTGAAGAAAAATTCGTCCTGGTCCAGGATTCGAACCCGGGACCACCGCTTAACCGGAGCAGTCGCTCTACCAACTGGGCTAACCAGGAGGCTAGTTGTTTGTAGCACGAGAGCGAATTGGTCAACAACTTGAAGTGAAGGACAGGTGTTAATCGAACAGATTTAGGAGAAATCCCCGAGATGGAGCAAGTTTCTGCGAAGGAAAGTTCGACATCCACCTAAATGCAGCCATGCGGCTACAAAGAGGCGTTTGTTTTCGATACTATCGTAAGAAACAACCCAACGAGTGTTCGTAACTAAATGAATGCGGGCGCTGCTGGTTAATTACATAAATTTTGCCTCAAATGTACCTACAGTTTTCTTTGCGCTAAACAACAGGGAGATGTATGACAAGCGCCAGCGGTTCACGAGTGTAGAACGCTTATGACTATATAAACCGCTTGTAGGTAAATGGCTGTATTTAGGTGGATGTCAAACTTTCCTTCGCGGAAACTTGCTCCACCTTGGGGATTTCCCCTAAATCTGTTCGATTATAAAACCAGCTTGTTGCACCTAGAGAAAAGCACGCACAAAAAAAAATTCTTGTTTATTGCCAGCGATGTTTGCTGTACAGTGAAATTTTACGATCCAAAAGGTGTGTTGTGACAGTGTTTGCTTAGGTAATGCACCAGTAGTTATGAAACTTTGTTTTTGGCCGCTGGTAAAGAGTCAACACCCCCCCTCTCCCCCTTGACCTGATCAAATGTGGTGCAGAAAAATATAAGAAGAAAGCCATATTGCTGCTAAGCTGGTTGCATGTAGACTGCTGCGAGGTTGCCTGAAGCACCTATCTTTCTTGTGCACTCCTGGGGCAGCATCATCTTACCCGTTTTCACAACACAGCGCAGTATCTGACCTTGGAACAGTGATTGCACATACGGTAAAGATAGGATGGCTTGGGTTCAGTACTGCAGAGCGAAACTTAGTATTTCACTGTTTGATAATAAGCCGGCTAGATTGAAGCAAGGGGAATATTTCTGCAATGACAGATGGTGGTGGCACATACGTTCATCACGGCACACAGCAGTGAAACTGCATTTCAGGCAAAAAATTCTCATATCATTGGTACCCCAACTTTAGCTCTCTCTCTCTCTCTCATTACTTCTTAAGTGGGGGAGGGAGAGATTTGGGAATTGTTAGTGCCAGTCATGCACACAGAGATACAGTAACTAAGTGGCCTTGATAGTTGTTGCAAGTGTTGCATAGTGCTTCTTGTACAATGGCGGCGAAAATAAGTCCATTGCATGCAGCTAGCCTTCAGAATCGTTTGCCTTGGGTCTGGATTCTGTGTGGTTCGAAATGGTGGCTAAATCATCCTGATTGCCTGTTCCTGGGTGTGGCATAATGGAAAGTAAAAGTGAAATTTTGTTTGTACTGATTGAAGAGGTGGCAAGGTTGCTAGCTGTCAATCAGTTGCGAGAACAAGAAGGCTTCGTTCCTCACAGGAGCTGTGGCCAGCATTGGGGGCAAACTAAGGCATGCTGACACGAGCCCACCTAAGGCTAGTGTAGTCGCTGCGGCGTGTGAGAGAGCCCCGTGGGCCGTTCAATTGTGGAACAGCACAGTGTATCCTGGCAAGAATTTGCTAGGCTTTTGCGACATGGCAGCTTGTGCGACCGAGTGGGGCCTCCCTGTTGACGACCTCTCTTTTTTTCAGGACCAGGAGAAGAGTGGCAGCGGGACGAGTGAGCGTCGCAAGGAGCGCAGCAAGCGCTCTCCATCACGGTCACGCTCCCGGTCGCCCATCATGAGCCCCCTGGTGGTGCGCTCGAGCGCAAGCCAGCGCAGCCGCATCAGCAGCCCCGTCACCTCGGAAGGGAGGAGCCGCCGGTCACGGTCCCCACGCTCCCCCCGCACCTCCCGGTCACACCGGTCACGCTCCCCGAAGAAGAAGAGGTACGCTCTCGCTGCATGAGCTAGCGACTTAGCTGCGCTTTGATGACAGGAAAAGGACCAAGCGGTGTCCACTTTGGCCGCCCATCAGCTCTACTAGCTGTGGCATACATAGCTCATGCTCTGTTCGTTCAAAGTGAACACCGAAATTTTTTTAAGGTGATTTTCATTGCACAAGACCGCATAGCACTCGTGTTTTACGTTGTAAGGGTGAATTCAGCTTCACAGTGCCTTAGCACAGTTTGCCTGGCGACAGCAACCATTGAGCACACATACTTGCTCCACGCCAACAACTCCTGTAGGTTGCTTACAATGATAAACAGCTGGTCGCTGTAAAAATAGGTCAAGGCCAGCCCTGTGCGGTTTGGCGACTGGGGTTCGAGAGAAGCAAGTTTATCACTAGAAAAGCTGATTTTCTTATTCAATAACTTATCGAAAGCAACATTCTGTTATGGCTTGGAAAATACTTCTTGAGCCTGAGTGGGTGTACCAAAGCACTGTGGGCAATAGAAAGTAGAATATTGGTGATACAATTGCGACATGCGAGATTCAGTATGAAAGGGATTTTGCAAGTTGAAGCGATGTGAACTGTGTGAGCTGAAACTGTGGACATATGGACATGCCAGCGTCTATTTTAAATGTGAAAATGGATTCTATGCCAAAAGAAAAGAAAAAAGGGAAAAAGGAAATTGATGATGGGAAAAGGGTTGGTCACTCGACAACACCACAGTGTGCAGTCATGCAGAAAGGGCTGACGGCAAGCGTTCAAATCTCGTGTCATTCGAGGCACTGACTACAGACCGTCGATGCCCGCTCCTTGCTGGAACAGCGAAGAAAAGCTGTCAAGTAAACACCGTGGTCTGCGCGCTGATGTCACAGACGAGACAGCAAGTAGCAAGGATTCAATCTGAGCTCAGGAATCCTGATCACAACTGGGGCGAGTTTACATGTCCCATTAACATGTTTCGGGACCCCTGTGCGGAAGGCGTGTGCAAATAATAGTGCTAGTTTTGTTGCGTACTTTGTGCTTTGGGCAGGAGTGGAAAGAAAAGAGGAATGCTGCCAAAGCCACTTAAATTAAATCTGTATTTTAAGCAAATTCAGGAATGCTGCCAAACCAGCTTAAAATTAAACCTATATTTTAAGCAAATTCAGTAATTCATCTTGAAGTGCAATTTATTAGCTGAAACTGTGCCTTGCAAGTGCCTTAGTTACCCATGTAATGGCGCACTTCTTTTCAGGAAAAAAAAAGCAGGTTTAGGGCGTGTTCGTAAAGTGCGGTAAGCATTGTACCCTTTTTTTTTTTTTATCAGTTGGATGTGGCTCTTATGTACTGGCTCTTACATAGCGCCAAACAGATTAGCTTGGACTTGCTTCCTTGTACAGAGACCCCTGTTTTTTGGGGTGTCTGTATTTGGGGCAGGACCCAAAGTTCATCATGAAAAGATTTGCCTGCAATAATGGGCCCCCTGTCTTTTAAAAGCTACTTTTTTATATCCAGTTTTTTTCTGTATACTCAGTCCTGTGTTGAGGCCAGGCTTGTATGTGTGGGCCATCATCTCTTAACAGCACAGAGGGGAGGTACCGTGTATTCGAAAATTCACTTTAAAGATCCCCAGGGGGCCAAAATTATCACGAGCCCTCTAGTACGGCACACCTCATCGCCTATGAAGCGTCGGCGCGTTAAACCCCACAATCAATCTATCAGTCAAATCAGTCACAGAGGGGAGGTAGAGGTGCTGAGCCTCAAGTTAACCTTATTAATCAAGCAGCCTCAGAGAAAACGGGGGTGTAATGGCAGTCTGAAAAGTGAATCCTTGCTTGTCAAGCTCCCCCCCCAATCTCTCTCTGCGTGTGGCTGTATCAGAAAGTTCGGAGCCAGGCTATGCGATGCACCAACAGAGGGTAGCTGTGCGTCTGCAGTCACGAAGCACTGACGTTTGTAAATCAGCGAGCCAAAAGGTGTCGTCCTGCGTACATTTGGAAAACTGTGGAACTGTTGCTGTGATGACCATGCGTGTGACCACACCTGCAATGTCATCGTGAACAAAGTCAGAACAAAAGCAAATGTCAAAGCGGGCAAATCTGCCCCAGAGACAGGAGGCATGATTTGGCAAGGTTTCAGCGATGCTGCAGTGAGTCGTGCAGAGTCTCCCGATGGGCACGCACGGTTCGCGAGAGGCAAAACATCACTGGAAGGTGACGAAAGATCAGGAAGAACTTTAACCCCGAAAATGTTGAAATCATTCAGCAACGCGAGGGCGTTGGGCATCAGAAATTCACACCCTAGGGCCAGGCAGTCAAAAGCGTGTTCTACTGCTAGGTTTTATGCTGTGTTAGGAACCGGTGAAAGCGACCAGATGTGTTGCACACGTTTTTAGAAAGTACTAAGCATACCCTGTAAATTCCTTCTTTCGTTCGCCTTTTTGGAAATGGGGTAACCAATTGGGGTTTTCGTGTTGAGCAAACAGTGCTGGAGCCGCAATTGCAAGTTGTACTTACTAATACTAAACGGTAGCCTGTAGAGAGGGGGGGGGGGGGGGGGTAATTTTTATCAAGAACATGGCAGCCACTCGCTGCATTTATCAGGCGGCAGCAGCTTGTTGTTTCTCACAAGTAGTTATCAAAATTTTGGTATTTGAGGCGAAGTGAAACTCAAATGGTGGTATTTCCCAAATATTTGGAACATTCCTACTAGTTTTGTGCCTTACTGAGCGCGAATTGAACAGGGCCGGGCTTTTTTCGCATGATCTATCAGCTCTTCCGTGCTGCCGTGTTCTGCTAGTGTGTGTACTAGCAATACCTGCATCCGATACCGGTGCATTACATACACGTAGGCTTTGCGCGTACTGGCTCCACGTCTCCCACTTGTGCAGTTCACTTGTGCCGTGAACAGTATCTTTCAGTTGCACTAATGCTGTTAAATTATTAGAGGCCAAGCATCTAGAGCAGGGGTTCTCAAGCTATGGTCTTGTCCCACGGGAACACTGGCGTAAGTTCCGTTTAAGTGCCCAAGGAAACCCCCCCCCACCCCTGCTGCCATTTTCATTCCGTTCATGCTACATTACGTGCAATAAATTCAAAATCAAGCAAGGGTATCGTTTTTTTTTTCCGTCGACTTTACGCGAATGCGTACGCTAGCGGCACCTATCCCCAAACAGGAGAAATGCGCATGGGGGTAATATAAGACCGAGATTCAAGTGCAATAGTTTAACCACGTTGCCCGTTTTCGGAGTCTGGCTGGCTACAAGCTGCTGGCGAGATTTATTGCGCAGCTCGCAGCGTTTCTGTTATGCGCCGAGATGTTCTTACTGACACAAAGGGCGTGAGTAATGGGGGTTCCTTAGATCGATCGCACCTCAAGTTCACCATATAAGACTTTGTGACTGCGGAAACCAGGGAAAATTTATCAGTGGCTCGCGGAACCCTGAGGAGGGGCCTTGCGGAACCCCTAGGTTCCGCGGAACCCACTTTGAGAAACCATGATCTAGAGGAAACACGGTAACTTGTGAGCTAAATGTGTGAACCTTGTTCAATTTCCCAGCTGGCATATGCCGGTTGCTTGCTAGTGTGGAGTAACTTACATCAGTGAACGCTTTATTCTCACTGCTTATGACAAATGATATGATGAAGACTCCTTATTAAAGGGACACCAATGTGTAAAAGCAAGTTTGCCTATATCGGTAGATTACAGTGTTGGGAATACAAATATACGACTCGCAGCAGCACCAGTTGCTTTCCAAATTTTTCCAAAAACGTGAAGACAGGTGTCGACGCCCCATCCACTTTCCCGCATGGCACTTTGTGACATCGCAAACCGTGAATGCATGGGGAAACGGAATTGGTGGAGCTTGCCTAAGCGATTTCTGAAGCAAACATGGGGGCAGCATGGACTTGCAAATGTAACATAAGTGCATGCAGGAACTTTTGATGGTCACATGCTGCTGAAAAGACGCAAACCACAGCAGGCACACGTCATAAAATATGATGTCACATCCTAGCCGTTAGGCCACGTTTCACTTTCAATTTCATTGAAATGTTTCGGTTTGCGTGCAAGCGCAGTCATTAGATGCAGATATGCGGGTGAACGCGAAAGCTTACCGCGAAAGCTTACCGCGAGTACTCACCACTGGTGCGTGTAAACTTGACACAGCTAGTGGCAAACGCAGATATTATTGTCGCGATTCGACCAAGAACGAGTTGGTTGTGAAATTGTTTGATCAACCCCAAACGTATTTTCAACGCCTGCTACTAGGTGGAGGCACATCCCGGGCAGTTATAGTAAAGCTTTGCCGGCGTCATCGTTTCCCACCAATAAAGAGTGTGGGCTTGGTTACAGTGCCTATTCTAGACGCTGCAGCTTGGCGGCCAAAATTGCTGTGTGCCACCACACCAAGATGGCATGAAATAAACATTTCTTGATTGGCTGCAATGAAATTGAAGGCCAATGAGGACAGGCTTTCAGGGAGATGGTGACGATGGATGGACTTGCTCCGGCCTCTTTGTGACATGCTTGGAAATGTCGTGAAAACAAAAAATATTTGTTTCTCCGCAAACAAGGCATCTTTGGCTGTCTATAACAAAAGCTGAGAGGGCCACGGAATGCACGATCTTTCAGTTCGAACAAAATTTTAATCGGCCTTTAGTGTTCCTTTAATTGCGAAGTTTTCAATGAAGACAGCACTGTTTCCCCTTACACTGTTGTGGGATAAGCTTTATAGTAAGCAAAAAAATGAATATGTGTTTAAATTTGTACCGATTGGGAAAACGCCTTCTGGACGAGAGTATAATTTGTAGGGCCTTGTGTATAATGTAGGGCTTCGTGTCGTGTTCATACTGCTTTTGAGCACCGTGTGCAGTCCCGCTGAGAAATTCTGCACAGTGGGATTGTACACTGCAGTACAAATTCGAAAACAGCTATTTGGGGGAAACTAACAGAAAAATCCGGGCCATCTTCACCAATGTCAAACCTGGGGAGGGTCGAAGCATGCAGTTTATAAGTGTATTCTTGGCGCCGTGGCATTTTCTCCCACGGAAATGAAACCGTTGGGTGGTATAGGTATACAGCTTTGCTGTAAGAGTCTCGTGTCTTTAAAGCACGAAGCATTAAAAAACAAGTGACCCGGTATTCTTTCAGTGCGCATTTTTGCCCATGGAGGTGAAACATGCTAGCGCGAGGTGTTGGAGAACGAGTGTCCCATTGTGTTCTTTTAGTATGCGTTACGTTCTACCGCGAGGCATTGGAAAATGAGTGTCCCGTTGTTTTATTACCGTTACTAGATGAAACGACGACGACAGAAGACACAGACAGCCTGAGCACACCTAAGGGGCTTCACCCCTGAAACAAGGGTCATCTTCATGGGCCATTTATGGCACTGCGCAACATCATTTTGAACCTGATTACGTTAGATAAGATCGTGACTTTTAATGCTGGGACCATTTCAAAGGTGCTTGGCAAAGGTGCAAAAAGTTGAAATCGTGATAAAGCCCCTCTCATTGTGGATGGATGAGCAGGACAAAACCTCACTGCAAGACACCCACATAATGTTTCCAGCATTCTATATTGTTTTACGGGGGATGCAAATGCCCGCCAACTTTTATATCCGCATCACACATGCTCTAGTCTTTGACTGTTCCTCAGTTGTGGTGTTCCTTTTTATTACTGGTGAATTCACAGCTGGTCACGTGAGTTGCCTATACACCGTGCAAAGCTGTTTTCTGTTCACTTTGTGGGTCCTGACAAGCAGTGTGTTGTTTCAGGTCAAGAAGCCGAAGCCCGCATAAGTCGAGGCGTTCTAGGTCACGGTCCCCTCACAAGCGGCGATCGTCGCAAACACCGCCTCCCCGCAAGTCACACAAAAGCAAAAAGAAGTGAACGAAATGGAGGGGGAGAAAAAAAACAAGAAAAGAAGTCGGCTGGCTGCACGGCGCTGTGCTCACCTGTCACGCCTCATAATTGCCACCCCTGCGTCCGGTCGATATGCTTTCACGTCTCTTTCCTTTCAGATGGTGTTGTACAGTTTATCGCATTGCCATTTAAAAGCACCACTTATCATGCATTCATGTACGAAGAACAGTGTGGGAATGGGCAAGCAAATAAAAGTGATTTGCTGGAAGCGTTTGAGTTGCCTTCTCAACTGGCTTGCACAAGCTGGGACTAAAAATGGCCCTCAGTGATGTGATGTGTGGGATTTGAAATCCAGCCGTCGTACCTGATGTCTGGCTGCCCTGCTTCAGTAAGGAAAAATTGGTGGTCAGCAGTACCATCGTTGAAGCAACAGTGTGTTGCTGGTGCCACAGTCGTTGCTGCGGTGGTCAGTATTTCACTTTTTTATTATTATTTTTATTTTCAGCTCACAGCATTTTTTATTATTATTATTGTAAAGGTTATTTACAACCCATTATTTGTCTTGTATGTTCATGCATGAAAAGAAATCAGGGTGAGCTTGGAAATAAAAGTGATTCATCAGTTGTCCCTACAAGTGTGCTGTGTCTATTTATGATTCTCAGGGCTGCCTAGGTGCTGCTGACGATTTTGTTTAGTTCGTGGCCACCATTATCGAAAACATTGTCCTAGGCGTCAAGCACGGTGCTTAATAAAATTGCTCTTTTTGTAGTCTTTTGTTGGGCGGTGGTTATACTGTTTTGTGTGAATGGGTAGCAGATGTTAAGTCTCATTTAGCTGCGTATTAAAAGTAGCAGTAGCTAGAAAGGCTGCTACACACTTTTTCACTTCCTACAGACAACAGGCCTGGGTCGAAGCCTCTAGGGACTGATATGCTAGCCGGCATTTGTCTTTTAATGTAGAGTGCATTGTCGCTCATTCATAACGGCACGAGGCCCATTGAGTGAAAAAGCCGGCATTGTAGCACAAAAACTGCACTTTTGGAAGCGTTTTGTACTACAAATTGTTTCCTAGCACAAGGAATTCCACAGAGCGAGCTTAAACTGGGGATGCAGCGAGAGGTGGCTGTCCCCACTGCAGATGCAGAAGAACAAACGGCGAAGTTCATTATGGTCGTGAACTCTCCCATTACACATGATTGGGAATGCGTAGAAGCACAGCCTATGTTTAGGGGGCGGGTCAAAGCTATTTGAAGGCATTTAACTGGATTATGAAGCAAAACGCCTCGAGGGGCAAGATTTGGAAGCCCTTGGATTTGGAAGCAAAGCACCTCAGGCGTTCAACTGGATATTCATGCTTTTGCATTCACAACCCATAGGCGATGCTTTGGGGTCTATGGATATTTTCTTCTTCTTGTGCCCTTATATCTCCTTTCATTTTCATGCCCTCACTCAGACACAGGGTAGCCAATTGGTCACACTGGTTATCCTTCCTTGCATGTTCCAGTTTTCTTGTGCAGCTATTTTCAGCGTACAGAGTGCTCTGTCAGAGTCCCAGCATCAAAAGTTAGCCACAATGGTGGGGTGTCTTCCAAATAGGGTCAATTCACAGCCAGTCTGCCGCTGAGGAGCTTCAAGATTGAGCCTAGCATGTTTCTACGGAAAATCATAGATAAAAATGTACGAAAAGCCCCCCAAAAATTGTCGTGGGCATAACTGGCACAAGAGCTACTTTTCAGGAATTCTGCACGTGGTATGCCCGTCTGTGCATAGTATTGAAGTTCTCTTTTTTACTTTTCTTTTTCGTGCTCCACTACCACTTGCAAAAGTTGCGAAACTGTCCAGGAGAAACATCCGCCCGGCTTTCCACCCCACTCCAAACCTGCTGACGGTTTTGATTTGAAGCAGTTGGGGCATTATAGAAGGCTAGGGGAATTCTTCTCAAACAACCTTTCAGGAGGCTTTTCTTGGGTTCTTAGCTATGATAATTGTGGGAATGGTGTAATCTGTGGGCAAATTTTTGCTTCAAGCCACGAATACGTCATCTGATAAGCAGAACTCCTCTGTGGTAAAAACAAAACTAATCCAAGAAAGTGGCACCCCGGGAAAAGCAAGCACTGAAAAAGTGCAGGAAGAGCAGTACCAACCGGGTGTGCAGCATCAAATACTGGGCTGTCAGGCATAAATGACACCCTTCAGATGCATGCATGAACCAGCTAGGGCCATAGCCAGAAAGTTTTTAAGGGGGGGGGAGTTATAGGTTATTCGAAGGCAATTTCTGCCAAAAGGAATTCTAAGCCTAGTTTACGCGCTGCCTGGAAAATATTTCGGAGGGGGTTCGAACCCCCAATCCCTCTCTGGCTACAGCCCTGGCATGAACCCCAACCAAAGGCAGCCACGTGACTCTGTGATATGACTACTGTTTAATGTAGTCATGATCAGCTTAGCCAGAAAGTTGAGATATCCCAAAGAGAGAGAAAAGCGATTCTGTCGCGTATAGAAAAAGCAGACTGAGATGCTTCAATCTTCGAACGCAGTACGCGACTAGGTGTGGCAGAGAACGAGCGTCCGGGCTAACGAGGACAGCGGGGGAGCTGCCTCAGGCGTTAGCATTCGGCGACGGCGGTGGACTACGAGCCTCCGTGCATAACGAGGGCAGCGGGGAGCTGCCACAAGTGTCAGCCTTCGGCGGCGCGAAGCGTGGGCGGAAGCAAAGAAAGGACAGAGTCCAGCCAAGTCTCGGTTCTCGCTCCCGCTCACGACCGACCGCTGTGACTCCCCACGCCCTTTTTTGTACCCTTCCCCGTGAGTGCCCGAATGGGGACGCACGGGGGGACCGGTAGCTTTTCCTGGAACCCTCGAACGATATGCTGCGCTCTCTGCCGGACCCTAGTGCGACTGCTCTCCTTTATTTTCTATGTCAGAACATAGGTGGCACCACACTACAATACATTTTCGTTATACTAACATAGGTGGCACCACGCTACGCTACAATCCTTCCCCGCCGAAAAAAACGTAAGTGTCCTCACTTTTTTTTTAAAACCAAACGTGACGTGGGGAAATCATGACACGATGAAGATATTAGCAACGACAGGGCACACAGGACACGAAACACCGTAACACAAGAACGTGGAGAAGGGTACAAGGCACGGAAGTTCCTAAACATTGGTGACTATTGTTATATGCATGTAGTCGCGATATGACATGTAAGAGCAAAAGGAGACACCAAAACTTCAATCGGAAAACGGTCCAAAGTCTCTAGGGCCGCTATTGAAGGCAAAGTTCGCTGAAGTCGGAGACTTGCAATGCTATGTTTTTGTGCTTGGTTCTTTTTACATGTGCACACAATTCTGTACGTGGTCGCTAGCACCGCTGTCACACCACACTGATGGTCACACTTAGAGCCACCAAATACTCACACTCACACAACACCCACAACACAGTTGGTTAGTTTGGCACACAACACTGATGATCCTGTTCCACTAGTAGTAGATGAAATCGTCCTGTCGACGCGGCACTGTCTTACGACGAGATCTTGAAGATGGGGCCGTCGGAGGGGTACTATCATTACTATCACACGGTAAAAAATCCACTGCGTCGAAAAATTCGTCGTCGTCGTCCGTGTCTTCTGCCTGAAGGTTCGATGTGGCTTGGTGTTCTTTTGTAGTGCCGGGGCTGTTAGGTTGCATCTGTTGACCGTCTACCCTCGGAGGGCAGTGTTCCGGGCTGTCGCCACGGTCGATGTAGGGCTTCAGCCGGTTGACGTTGACCACATCGCGACGTCCCCGGCGATTTTCAACTTCCCAGTCGTTTTCTGCTGTTTGTCGCACGAGCCGGTAGGGCCCATGGTATGGGTGTATAAACTTCGAAGTTCTACCATGTTTCCCGACGGGCATCCGCAGGTAGATGAAGTCGCCTGGGACCAGTTGCTGTTCGCGGTGCGTGCTGTCGTAACGTTGCTTGTTCGCCTCCTCTCTCGCTCCAACACCAGCTCTTTTGCCTTGCCCCACCGGCGAAGAAATTTCTCGTTACTTGGTTCCGTGTCCAGTCCTGGATTAACGTGGAGGGCGGCATCAATTGGCAATGTTGGTTCCTGTCCATACAGCAGAAAGAATGGGGAATAGCCAGTCGTCTCTTGCACCGAGGTGTTGTATGCAAACGTCGCGAAGCGGAAGGAATTCGTCCCAATCACGGTGATCAGTGGACACATACTGGCTGATCATTTCTGCGATGGTTCGGTTAAACCGCTCGCAGAGGCCATTCGTGTGCGGATGGTAAGCCGCTGTTCGAGCGTGGTTTGTCTGGGTCAGGCGAAACAATTCTTCCATCATGCCTGCTACAAAATGACGGCCTCTGTCCGTGACCACTTGTTCCGGTGCCCAATGTCGTAAAACGGCAGCTTCCAAGAAGGCCTTCACAGCACATGCTGCTGTTGCTTCAGGTGTAGCGACTGCTTCCACCCACTTGGTGTGGTAGTCTATCATGACAATCACATGGCGATTATCGTTGGAAGACGTAGTGAGGGGGCCGAGGAAATCCATTCCGATCCGCTGAAAATGCCGCTGTGCGGGTGGCAGGGGCTGCAACAGACCGGATGGTCTCATCGGTGGCGTCTTCCTTGTCTGGCAGTCCGGGCAGGACGAGACATATCTCGTAATCTCTGCAAACATTTTCGGCCAGAAGTAGCGTTGGCGGATCTTGTCGAGCGTTCTCCTCATGCCCAAATGCCCTGCCGTTATGTCATCGTGACAAGACACCAAAATCTCACGCCGAAGGGCCTTGGGAACTGCCAAAGCCAGCTTGTCTTCCTCAAAACCCTTCGCTCTTCTGAAGAGCACTCCATCCCTCAGAGAGAAAGCCCTGGCCGTCCGGCGAAGCTTCCTTGGAGCCGGAGCACTGGGATTCTTTAGATGATGAATGATTTCCTTCAGGAACTTATCTTCTGCCTGGAGCTTGATTACATCCACTCGTTGTTGCTCCGCTACAAACACTGGCATCTCCTCCTCGTGGGTAGGGGCGTCGTCGTAGGGAAGGCGTGACAAGGCGCCTGCATTCGAGTTTTTGCTCCCTGGCCGGTGCCTGAGACTGATGTTGAACTCTTGCAGGAGGAGGCTCCACCGCGTGATCCGCCCACTTGGGTTCTTGGTAGTCATTAGCCAGGTCACGCTTGCCTGGTCTGTTACCACCGTGAAGGGGATGCCGGAGATGTACGGTCAGAACTGCCTTGCTGCAAACACTACAGCGAGGCATTCTTGCTCAGTCGCACTGTAGTTTTGTTAAGCTTTGTTTAAGTGCCGACTGGCGTAGCTCACGACATACTCCCGATCGCCATCCTTCTGTACAAGTATTGCGCCTATTCCGTACCCGCAAGCATCGGTGTGCACCTCTATGGGCAGTTTGGGGTCGAAGAGCCAGAGAACGGGTGAGCTGGTAAGGTGGCACTTGAGCTGCTCGAAGGCTGCCTGGCATTCGTTGCTCCAATCCCACGCTTTATCGGTTTTCGTGAGTTCAGTGAGGGGGCGCGCGATGCGAGAGAAATCCTTGACGAATCGCCGGTAATAGTTGCAGAGCCCCAAGAAGCTGCGGATTTGCTTCATGTTCTTGGGAACAGCAACCTGCGACACTGCCCGGATGTTGTCTGGATCGGGTCTAACTGTCCTTCCGTCAATGATGTGCCCCAAATACTTTATACTATCGGCTCCCACGTGGCATTTCTTCGGCTGAAGGCGTAGGCCTGCTGTGCTTAGTGCGTAGAGGACGCTCCGCAGATCGTTGAGGTGTTCGTCGGCGGTTTTGGAGAAAACTATAATGTCATCCAAGTATGCAAGGCAGACCTTCCACAGCTGATTTGCGAGGACCTTATTTATCATCCGTTGGAAGGTTGCTGGAGCGTTACAGAGTCCGAATGGCACTACGTTGAATTCGTAGAGTCCCGAACCAGTAGAGAATGCAGTCTTCTCTTTGTCAGTTTCTCGGATGGGCACCTGCCAGTAGCCGGAGGCCATGTCCAGTGTCGTGAAGAAGCAAGACCCCTGCAGCATATCCAAAACGTCGTCCACGCAAGGGAGTGGATGCACATCCTTCTTGGTCGCCGCATTTACCTTTCGGTAGTCCACACAGAAACGCCAGCTCCCATCTCGCTTCCGAACAAGCACCACTGGGGACGACCAAGGGCTCATTGACTCTCTGACAACGCCTTTCTCCAGCATTTCGCCGACCTGGCCCTCAATGAGACGTCTTTCCGCAGCAGAGTTGCGATACGGATACTGCCGTACAGGTTTTGAGCCCTGGGTGTCGATCTCGTGCTCGATCGCATTGGTGTGGCCCAGGTCTTCTGTGGGGGTCGCCGAACAAGTGCTCGTATTCCTGTAGTAAGGCCCTGAACCTCGCTCCACAAGCAGGGCCCAGGTGTATTCCGTACTGGACCTCGCCTACTCCTTGTCAGGAATGCCCGGCTGCTTGGCAGCAATCTTCACGTTCAACAGAGGTGTCACTTCCCCTATGGCCGCTCCCTTGGCAATAGTGATAGCAGTGGCCGTTGGATTGGCAATGCGAATGCAGGTGGCATGGTTCTGCACATCAGCCAAGACCCGAGCAACGTTCGGGCGAACTTTGCTCGGCATGGGGCTTAGGAGTTCGATAAGACAGGCTCCGTTCTCAGATACTGTGATGGGCAATCTGATTTCTGTAAAGGGTGGAACCTGGGTGTTCTCTTGGCAATAGGCAATCAGTTTGTTGTTTGCAAACATGTGGGAGCCTTTAACCGTCAGTTTTAAGCTGTGCCCGCACAAGGTCACCATCCTTCTGGGGAAGCTGATCACCATCTCTGAGTGTCTACACAAGGGTAGACCTCCGAGGAGGTCGTAGGAGAAGGAGTCGAGCACCAGTAGCGTCTCACGTACTTCCACCGGTCCGATTTGAATGGAAAGTTCCACCTCTCCGGCCGCCCTCACAAGTCTTCCATTCACATCCTTAATGACAGCTGTGGAAGCGCTCATTTCTGCCCCAATCCGTGAAATAAAGCTTCGTGAGGCGATATTGATAGATGCTCCGGTGTCAATAATCATTTCGGTCTCTTGGCCTCTAACCGCTACTGGGATGGTGATTAGACGGGATGGGTGGTAGGAATTGCACTGACGGAGTTACTTTTAGTCGCCTCGGGTGGAACTCCTTGACCCCGGCCTAGTAGTTTCCCGGCTCTGGGTTATCTTGCCGGGCTATCGTTTCGGGCGGAGGCTGAGTGCACTGCCGCTGGATATGGCCTGGTCGTTTGCAGCGGAAGCATATAACCTGACCTGATTGGTTCCTCGTTTGTCGAGCCGGAAACCTTCGTGGCATGGCCAGGGACATTTTCTCGACGGCACTAGTGAGCGCCCTTACGCTTTCTTGGAGGGATGTCAGCATTTCTGGCGCATTCACTCCCTGTGGAGCGTGGCCCTGGTACTGGCTTAGCGCCCCTCCCCTGCCCCTCTCATTTGAGCCAGGAGAAAATGGTGATGCGGCTACGAATCCGGGTAGCGAGTGGGTGGGCATGGCTGCCATAGCGTGCTGTGCCATGGTCCCTACATGCGTGAGGCGCTGCAGGTGCTGGAGAAACTCGTTGGTAGTTTTGGGATTGGATATCGCCACCCTCTCCATCATTTCCGGGCGCAACCCTCGCAACAGGCAGCGCACCTTTTCGCCCTCCGTCATGGTGGTGTTGGCGCGGGCGCAAAGGTGCAAAATGCTGGACACGTACTGCCTCGGCGTTTCTCCCGGCAGCTGTCGCCTCTCCTGAAGTTGTATGTAGGCCCTGTATTGCACGTGCTCCCCTGCAAAGTCTTCCCGGAGCGCTTTTTGCCATTTCTCCCAGGTTACCAGCGGCCGCGTCGGCGCCTCGCGCAGGACAGAGCTGTACCACCGCCTCGCCTCGTCGTCGAGGGCAAATATTAAATTATTCGCCTTGTGCTCATCAGACCAGCCAAGGGCGGTGCCATACCATTCGTATAGCCGTATCCAATCTTCTACATCCTCGTCTGCGTGACCCTTAAAAGGGGAGCAGGTCGCGTTACATTCCTGGCCAGGTCTGTGTCCGTAGTTCCGTTCATGGTGACTGTAATCGTGCGGGTTCTCAGCACTCTCTCTGTGGTGTCCTGGCTCATTTATGCGACGACCTTCTTGCTTCAGTAGCGATTCGAAAAAGCTCCTCAAAACGCTCAGTGTAGGTTTCTTCCCGTGTTCTCGAACTCCTCGTCGCACCACTTTTGGTAGGGGGTCAATGGGAGTGGACGCGGTGGACGTGTCCAAAGACGGGCTTTAACTGCTGCGCGGCGTGCGCGGCGACTCTGACCGCGAGATTTTCTTGAATTCTCCATACTACGGGTGACGTACCCCGGCACCTCTACCACTTTGTCGCGTATAGAAAAAGCAGACTGAGATGCTTCAATCTTCGAACGCAGTACGCGACTAGGTGCGGCAGAGAACGAGCGTCCGGGCTAACGAGGACAGCGGGGGAGCTGCCTCGGGCGTTAGCATTCGGCGACGGCGGTGGACTACGAGCCTCCGTGCATAACGAGGGCAGCGGGGAGCTGCCACAAGTGTCAGCCTTCGGCGGCGCGAAGCGTGGGCGCAAGCAAAGAAAGGACAGGGTCCAGCCAGGTCTCGGTTCTTGCTCCCGCTCATGACCGACCGCTGTGGCTCGCCGCGCCCCGTGAGTAAAGGGAGTGCCCGAACGGGGACCGCATGGGGGACCGATAGCTTTTCCTGGAACCCCGAATGATGGACTGTGCTCTCTGCCGGACCCTAGTGCGACTGCTCTCCTTTATTTTCTGTGTAGGAACATAGGTGGCACCACACTACAATACATTTTCGTTATACTAACATAGGTGGCACCACGCTACGCTACAATTCGTTTGGCAAAGAAAAAAGAAAGTGCACTGGGGATACTGATCTCAGTAGGGCGCTCCCCTGCATACAACCCGGTGCGGGGCGAGTGGGTGAAAGACTAGGGAGGAGAAAAGGGGTGTGATAGAAGAGATAGGAGGAGAGTGAGGGGGGGGAATTGCGCCCACCTCCCCTCGCGGGAACCCTGGTGTGATGCGACGCTGAAGGGGGTTCCATTGTGTGTTTCCGTTGGGTCGATTACTCGAATTGCGTGAGAAATCGTCGGGTAATGCGAGAGAGATAGAGAGAGCAACGTAGCGCGGACGACCGTCGACTGAGAGACCTGCCGGAGCGCGGCACTCCGCGTACATGCGCAGCGCACCCGAAGGAGAGGATATCGCGGGGAGAGAGAGAGTACTGCACATGCGCACAGCGCGCAGCTCCGTGCGCAGCGCCGCCCACCGGCGGAGTGAGTGCGTTGCGCCACGTGCCCGCAGATGTTGAGAGAGAGAGTGTTTGCTATCGGAGATAGTAGAGGGGGTGAGCGGAGGAGAGACGCAGCTGTGCGGACGCGGACACCGACGCACGCAGGACAGGGCCGCCAGCAAGAGATGCTCCTCTCAGCGTCGCATCTAAAAGAGTAGTCTAGGTTAGGCTAGCCACCACAACAGCTGCAGCAATGGTGTGAACATCAGTCCTTCACAGCCGCCTTGGCTGGAGCCGCTATACGAGATATCCCATACATTAGACGTGCCACGTACGCTGGTATGGGTTCCCACCACCCCCTCCCTCCTCCCTCAAAATACCTCGAGCCGTACTTCTTCGCCGTTTCTGCAATCAAGCGACAATGGCGATGCATTACTGTTCCCAGCGTCCCTGATGCAGCACCTGACGACGGAAGTGAGTGGCAAGTTGAGATTTGTACTTTGCCCTTTTAACTTGCACAAAATCATGCTAATGTGCGCACTCGTCTCAGGCTGACGCACTACATTGTCATAGGCCACAAAGTTCCAGTCGCACAGTTCATGCGCGCTTAGTGGCTAAGGCGTTGCGCTGCTGAGCACGAGGTCGCGGGTTCGATTTCCGGCCGCGGCGGCCGTTAAAGATCCCCAGGTGGTCAAAATTAATCCGTAGCCCTCCACTACGGCGCGCCTCATCGCCTGAGTTGCGTCAACGCGTTAAACCCTACAATCAATCAACAGTTCATGTGCACTGTATCTGAACTAGGTTTCCGTTGAATTCGCCTTATAGCGTTGCTCACCCATGATAATATGCATGCACATCTATACACAGCCCAGTGGCGACTGTGGGGTTCTTTGATTATAAACCCAGTCTGTCGAAGACACCCATCTCGTTGAAAAGTTTAGCGGTTAATTTCTTCGCTTGACAACGCTGGAAACGGCCACGGACATGGCCGATGCGCCACGACAGGCGCGGCTTGGGGCCACTGCGCCCGGCCGCACGCCGAAGAAAAACAAAACACCTGGCGTGCATCACCTGCTCCGGTCCCAATTCCGATTCTAAACGGTGGCGTCAACAGAGATGTTATTAATCGCACTCACATTGAACTCGAGGCAATACTTTGCGTTCACTGAGGTAGATTTTGCAACGTGAAACACAAGGCCCAGACACATGTCCGTCTTTGCAGCCGGTTTTCGGCGCCGGTAGACGTTCCGGAAAACCGCTCCCCACCGCCGTTTGTGGAATTGGAGACACATGGTGCGCGGACCGCCATCGAAGCGCCGGCCGCTTAGCTCGCGCCCCGTTCCGTCGTGCGTGCATGCAGCCTTTGGCAGCCCGCACAAGGGGTCGCATTGACGCTTGAACGGAGTTCTCCTGGGTGCCCGCCCCGCGATGCTCGTGATTTCCTCTCGTAGTTGATTGTTGCTTAAGGAAATTGGGTCACTTACATCCATTAATAGCTTAAATGGATATGATTGGCCAAGCGGAGCTTTGAAAAACAGTTTAGTTTTTGTAGTACATTTTAGTACTACAAAATAGAAAAAACAAATAATCACAACAGTGAACATACTAAAAATATGTCCTACATGTTCTCGAAAACGAAGACGCAACTTAAAAGCCAACAAAAAGAACGTTGGAATTACGAAAAAAAATTGAGGAGACCAGCCAGTCATGTAACCCCTGCCAGTTCCATAAAAATGCATAACTGGTGGAAGTAACACATGTAATCGTTGTAATAGCGTAATGAAGTAAATGGTCAATCAGAATATCCCCCCATATATACACAGCATAACCATTTCGCAAAAATTGGGACGATATTAAAAAAAATGCATAGTTACAATTCCTAAAAACGAAGACTCGACTAAAAAATCCCGGAAAAGAACGACGGAAACACGAATAAATAATCGCGCAAACGGACGAAACCAGCCCTAGGCCTGTCATCTGCGGAAAAAACACACTATTGGTCAAGTAAATGCGCTTAATCAGTATAATGATGCAATTTAGATCATTGGCGAAAAGAAACAAAAATTTAAAAATAAAATAAAATAACCCAACGTATTAGGCTACTCATAGCCAAATCTCGCTCCTAAAAAACTCTACGAATACTAGCGGCGTAAGAAGGCTAGGCATTATTGACAATTATCTGGAGTTCTACAAATGCTTTTCTCATTCACGTGGCAATAGAATATGGTTTAGGTGGTTGTTCTTTTCACGTGAACTTTAATAAAACCACTGAATCAACCACGATAAAGGAAGCCTTCACTGACTACACGGAGAAAAAAAAAACACTGGAATGCCGACACTTCTCAGAGATGTTGCTCTTAATTTTACTTTATGCACCGTGGTCTTTTGCAGTTTCAAGGGCAAGCGAAGCGATACCCAGTTGTTTTTTGATCCCATAATTTTGCTTCTGCTCGTCGAGCGGCCCGTGCCAGAGACATCAGCAGATCGTTTTCGGCGATGCGGTCCGCCCTTGAGCTGCTCATGCTGCGGCGCAGGAGAAAGCACCTCTGCAAAATCCAGGAGCGGAGGACACCGAATACAGGCTCCACTTTGAAACCCGCGCGAAATGTCATGGATGACGCTTCCGCGCCTCGTGCTGTTATTAGCTGCCGTCCCCTGCCAGTTAACTGCCCACACGTTTGACGCGTGGAAGCGGCGGAAAATATCTAGCAGGTTTGACGCATGCGGAGAGCCGGTTTCGGGTGCCAGGCGGGGGCCGTTACGGCTACCGGAACGGGGAATCGCGTGCACAGACGCGTCCCTCTCCGCCCATGTGTCCCCCGCTACAGTCATGTGTTTCACAGTCGTGCTTAGCACAGACAAGTACCGCCATCCTGCGGAGCCCGACGTAACGAGTGCCGGCGCACTCGCACGGTTGCATGGAGGAGCTGCACAACGTCGCCTAGCAACAGACGCTTGGCCACAGATATGGCAGCGCACACTTGGTTGCCTGCATGCATTCCACGTCGATTGAATACCGGCTATTAGTTTTCAACATGCGTGCCTCCTCGGGCTCCATGCAAATTATTTGTGGGGAGTTCCAATCCGATAATTGGTAAGCCGCTCTGTCGCTTATTTTTTGTCACAACCATCAGCTGTGTATTAATCATATTCAAACCATTTGTACTGCTCTGCTGTTTGCCCACTGTGAATTGAAGCAAGAGAAATATGTGGCCCACCTTTCCGTTAACTCGAGTGGTTAACTATCAAGGATGGTGTCAAAAGGTGCACTTGAATGCACCAAGGGAAGCACAGTGTAGCCGTGCTGCCTGTGTGCACGGTCCCGATAGTTTTTTGAAAATTCTGTCAGCTCACGTGAGCTGACAAAATTTTCAAATACCAGCTGCTACGTGTAACCGAGTCACTAACTGAAAAGCAACACCTGCTAATGTAAAGGCTGTGCAGCTTCAATATTGTCACTTATTTGTGTCCACAAAGTTAAGTAGGTGGCCCATGTGCGATGTCACCGCCGATGTGCACAACACTATTCACGAGGCGATGAAATTTATCAAGGCTTGCAAGACGTATAGAATATCCCTTTAACAGCCAGCGAGTTTAACTTGGCGACCAACTTTCTGTGCAGACAGCTTTCTTTTTGCGCCAAGGTATGTTTGGTCTGCCCAGGCCACTCTTCTGAACATGTGCCACCATTCTCCCGAGCCTGGCAGGGAGTTTGTGTACTTCTAATTTTAATCTTTTTCGCGGAATAATTTAACCTGTGTTAGCGAAAGTATTGCTACCCTATCCTAAATTTACAACATTGGGTACGTGAAGCAGCAGAAGAGAAATACTGACACAAAGACAAAAGAGGATAACCATGTGCTTATTCAACACTTGTTTACTCCAGACATCTGTGATATCACAACTACAAAAAAAAGACAACTCCAGAAATTGGCCACAAATTAAATTAGTCAGCACTTGTGTTTTTAACACCAACTGTCATGGGTGCTGATGTTTTAAACATTGCTTTAGTGGTTTTTTCGGTACAGTTCAAAAAAGTATACAAAACAATTGTTTCCAACTTGGCTATATTGTAATGCTGAAAACATTGATAAGGGGTTAAATTAGCTATATTTACAGTACATATAAGATTAGGGGCTAAAATACTGGTTGGTAAGCAGCCTGGTTGGTTGGTTGGTTCTGCTGGCCAGGTAGGATCAGCTCATCTTCGTCTTCAGCCAGCTCGGTCCCCTTGTAGCCATTCCAGAGCTGCTCTGCAACAATACCGTTGCATGGCGGCAAAACAGATGAGACGAAACATGGTGAAGAATGATGAGCAATCTATTTACATTATGTACAAGGCGGCCATACGATCATCTTTGTCATCGTCTGTCTTAGGTAACGGATGCTGTGGGGTGCTGTCGACGTGAAATGTCCCGTAAGATCACTCTCCCAGTCCAGAACGACAGTCATGGTCAAGGCTGGAACAAAGTAACGACAGGAGCGATGAAATTGAGCAACGTGATCAACAGAACCACGAATGAGTTCCTGCTGAGTTCCTGCTGAATTCATGCGGCATCACTCCATTAAGCAGGCATTCAATTTAGCAGTAGGACGTACTCTCGAACACATTGAGAAACCCATGCCAGCACCGGGATTTTAAATTTGCCAGCAAGATAATGCAGCATTTATTAATGTCTGGTCTCATTGTTCGTATTTCTTTGGATTCCCCCAGTGGACAGCATGTTTACGAGTTAGAACCCCTGACCAGCAGCCAAATTTAAGAAATTATTGTAATTTTTTCCTGTCTGGGGATTTTGGTAATGGCTAAAATCACCAATCAAGCACAGTCGCTTTAATTACACCAATCAGCAGTCCAGACGTTTGCTGCACAAGCTAATTTTTTTTCCACCTAAAGTACGTGCGACTATTTAGGTAAACCTTTTTTTGCAAGACAGTCTCTGCCTCTGCTTTTAGATCTTCAGACAAGGGGTCAAAGGTCACAACAAAGGTTGGCTCTGGGCACACTTGCATTGTCTGCCATACGCTGCAGCTGGAACCACTGTCTTGTCCAGCGGCCTTTTTCTGCTCCCTGCTTTCTCAACTGGTCAATGCATTCGGCCGAGAGGACAGCAAAGTCTTTCTGAACAGTACGCGCACCCTAAACTCAGCCCTTTCAACATGCAACAATACAAGACAAGGTTCCACCAGGTTGGCAACTGCTCCACAGCCAATGTTCCCACAAACCTAAAAAGGAAAAACAACACACACACACTTGAAAGCAAGAAGACTTGCCTGATAAGTCAGGACCTCCAACGCTTGATCGAGCTCAGGCAGAAGGCTGTGTTTATCATCACGGTCTCCCGCTTGTGGAATGGTTCCTTCGGCAAACAAAGTAAAAGAAGCAATGATCAAGACAGACCACCTGGTGCTGTACAATGCCTTTGAATAAAAAGTAATTTCTTAGGGTTGCCCAAAATGTGCGCAAACGTACTAGTACAGGTAAGGACACAATGTTCCAGACTACGAGAGCGCGTGGCGAAAACTGCAGCTGCGCACTCTAGAGGCACTACGCCTTCTGTTGAGATCAACGCAGCGCACATGCGCGTTCTTGCTTACTTGAAAGAAAGCAAGTTTTCTCATTTCGGCAACCGTGCTATGATTGTCACAAGTGACGGGGCGATGCCTTTGTAGCACCCCTTTCGCCGCGACAACTGTTCTACGGCCAGACAGGCTCATTCACCGACGTTTCCGCGTGGGTTAACTTCATGTTCTAATTATAATCGTCTCTCGGAAAGGCCTTTTCTGGTTTCAATATAGTCGAGAAAAAAACAGCAAAAAACAAAGAGACCATTCAGGGTCAAGATAGATAAACATGTAGGGCACGCATGCACAACAGCCGGCGCAATTGGCATGCACAGAGGGCCTCAGATATGTAATGAGGGAGGGAACGGTATCGCAGAGAGGCATTGCATCACTGACACACCCTTGGTGCATTACTGCCAATCATAGCGCGGCTTCCGCAAGCAAAAAAAAATAGCGTGTATACGAGTAAACAAGGACGTGCATGCGTGCTGCGTCGGCCTCGACAGCAGGCGCCGTGCCTCCAGAGTGCGCAGCGGCAGTTTTCGCCACGTGCTCGCGTGGTCTGTAATATTGTGCCCCCGCCTGTTCATAAACTCGACCCACTGTGACGTTAGGTGCTCAAGGCTATCCAAGCCAAATAACTATCGCTTTCTTTTAGCTCATACAGCGCTCACAATTACGCTGCAAGGCCTGCAGCCCCTTAATGCGTTTATTCTGTATCTCCGCCGCCCTTTGTAGCCCGTTTACGCATCCCAAAGCAAACATCTCTGCTACTGCGAAGCTTGCGTTTTTTGGCAACAGACACGGGTTGCGCCTGCACGACCTCTGCACACCACAAAGATGTAGAAGGATAACTGCGTGTCAGGGCTCAGAACCAAGACAGCAACACAGCGTGGAGTGTCCAGTTCAGTCATGCAACTAGCTACTGGAGCACAGCGCAATGTCCTGCCAAACAAGAACATCCAAGCCTTGACGCTACAAGCATCTCCTGCTACACCACTCAAGAGAATTGCCGCCTGGAGCAGCACGAGATCCACGTGACTGGTGGGTGAGCGAAACATGCACTGCCTGAGATCAGCCGGCACAGCTGAAATTTTTCCTCCTGGACTGGCATCAATTCTGGGTCAGAATGCATGCAAACTCCACAACGTCCTTAAGAAAGCGCATGCGGTTCAAAAAAAAAGCAACACGGGTACACAGCAAATAAATATTTTGGGGCATCAAGAACTTCTGTCTATGGTGCCGACATGAGCGAGGAGTGGAAAACAAACCATTAAGAAGATTTGCGCAAGTACCTAAGGACAAAGTCAAGCAAGAGTTCATGGCATAAAACAGCAAGAAATCATCAAGAAAACAACAAAACCTACTCCACTGTGCACTGAAATGGCTGTTGTGGAGCAGCTAAGAAGGATGAGGATCTGCATTGACCTAGCAGAGCTGAACGAAGTTCCCAAAGAAAAAAACATCCATTTGAGACTCAAAGACATTACTGCACATGCCTGGGGATTCAACCAGTTGATGCTACCACACCTCAAGAACAAACTTCGGCAAATGCAAGTGTTGACGCACCAAGAAGCATCTAGCCTCCAGCCCTCTCTGGGACACGCACTGGTTCAAAGACTTCTAATTTGTATAACCACAGCAGTAGCAGCAGATTTTGTACAACAAATCCTCGGATGACTCCTGGAAGATGCAAATGCCATCAGCTCCATGCACAACATCCCAGTGTCATGGCTGCTCTCAACGAAGCTGGTGCAAAAGCTCAAGAGCAGGTGTGCATTTGGCGCGCCTCGAGGCAAGTTTCTTCATCACAGAGTTAATGCAGAAGGACCAGAGGTCAACTGGGAAAAAGTAGCCACCATCGACCAACTAGATGAACCAAGGAACACGACTGAGCTGCAGAGACAGCTGGGAATGGTCAAGGCTGCCCCACTGAGAAAGCCCATCATCAAGGATAGTGACATGACTGTCAGTGGGGGCGAGTCAAAAGTCTGAGGAGCTCTACTCCTGCAAGGAGGAAAGCCTAGTTCCTGCGCATCAGTGGTAATGATCCAAGCACGACAGAACTGGCAAAAGATTTAGAAGGAGGCACTGGCGATCCATTGCGGCAAAATTTCACCCGTACACCTACGGGAGACCTCCAACCTCCGGAATTTCCCACCAGCCGACCGAGAGCATCGCAAACAATTCACTCGTTGAAGCCACTCCTCAACAGCAAGGACTTATGTTCGACAGGCAGCAGGACACACCAACCATCGTTTAGAAGAGAAGAACAGAGCCTGTGTCGGCAGGTCTACCAAGCAAAGACTGCATACAGAAAGAGTCCGCAGGTGTATACACCGACGACGACTGCACATTTGCCAACTGAGGCGATCCAGAAACTAAGAAGAAACACTCCCCAAGGGATCTGGGAACCGATCCTAGCGCCTAAACAAGGATGGTCTGCAGATGATCCTCTGTTCAGAGATGATGTCCAGAGGTGATCCTACTGCATGTGAGGACATGCATTTCAGTCTGCTGCTACAATGTCCCACGAGTTTGCACTGTGATTTCAGCTGTCTCAGCCTGCGCAGCTTTCCCGCTCATCTATTTCACTGCTAAAAATTCACAAGGGGCAGTCCTTACTGCTCCAGCACACATGTGACGTGGCTGAGTGCTTCCAACAGTCGTGTAGTCTCGTACTGGAAGCCTCTTCGTGCCTCGAAGAGGGCACCCCAGTGCCTCGAAGAGGGTTCTCGAGTTCTCGGTGCCTCCCTTCAGCGCCAGGAGACCACTGCAAGGGGCAAAAAAGAGCTCAGCAGCAAGTGGTGGCTGCATTACCCAACTTGCACGCTCGAAGATGTCTACATCTTCCGGAAATGAAACTTGCACAGTAACCTGAAACCTGAGCGCATTCAACAGGAGATTCGTTATCACGGAGGTGGACTTCTTTCTCCACTGGTACACACCTCCCTACAGAAGTATGGTGGACGGGAGGAAATTACAACATCCAGTGTACTCGTGCATCCTCTTTTTAGTCAAATCAGCCACCCCTTCCAATCCTCTGTTGTTGAGTACTATTGCACATTAAGCATTTATCTGCTCTCAATCGAGGGAATGAGGATTTAATCACTCCATCCAGGTCTTCCTGTGAGAAATAGCAATGATATTCACATCGTTGCCTCGTACAATGCTGTGTTTTAAGAAGTTTTCATGCATAAAACTAAAACCTGGGTGCATGTCATTCAATTAGAATTTGGTAGCGTTTGAATAAACGGGTGAAATAAGAACACACTTTTCTATCATTGATACAGAACAAGTGTCTGGCTGGCTCAAAGACAAGAACATTGCACAACACCCTCGATAGCATTAGGACATCACTGCAGCCCATTTTCGATGGCTGATGGGCCTCAATCTACCCTCACTAGGAAGTGCTGCCGGTCACCAGCGGATAGAAAAGGCAGTGGATTAGGAAGGGCCAGTCGCAACTGCTGCGAAAAAGATGATGACACCTCGGGTACAGAAACAAACTCTTTCAGAAAACTAAGACTCTGCGTAAGTGAGAAACAGTTGCCTGTAACTGGAGAAACTAGGTCTGCCATAACAACCAACTATGGACAGATTCAGTGAGTATCCCCTTAAAGTTTCATACTACACTAGTCGACCGTTTTCTCATACTCCAAAAATTCGAACCTGCTGGATATTCCGGACATTCCCGAGGAACTGCCAGTTGTTTCATAGGATCGAGTAATGGCTCACAGATTTTTCGGACTGCTCTTTTATTCGTACTATTTTTCGTTCCCCTCCACGTCCGCAAAATCGGTCGGCTACTGCAATAGCATCCTTACCAGAGTGCAACACGGCCCTGATTTCAATGACCAAGAATACATAAACAAAAACAACCTCCATACCCTAATGAAACGGGCACGTGTTTCTTGCGAATAAAAAAAAACATTCTCGTATCTTCAGGTGGTAACAGGCGGGAAACAAACCTGAACTTCATTCCCTGTTGATGGGCTGAGAGTTTCTCCCCTTAGCGCTCATCCCTTCCTGAACCTGCATGCGTTACTGGAGCAGCCCTAAGACCTCTCTTGGAGCGTGCATGCAAGAGCACCGGAGCCTTTGGAGGTTGATTTGCATCGTCCTATCCCCTGTGCATATCAAGCAGCAAGCCACACCACTCTAGCTCTTTCCGTACCCGAAAGAAGTTGTACAGAAAAGCTATCGGTCTGGAAAACATATAGGATATATTGAAATGAAGCAATGTAAGTGGACAGTCTAACAGAGCTGAATACACAGTTCAAATTGCCAAATTCAAATGGCCAGTCAAACCTCGGATAGCAAAAACAAAAAAAAACAATGGTCTATTTAAAAAAAAAGCAGCAATGGTACTCAAAAGGGAGAAAAATACGAAGCCTGCATGTGTGGTTTAAATGTGGAAGCGTTTTTGACAATGCAAATTGGTTAAATCAGCCACGAGCCTATTAGTGGGAATTGGCGCGCTAACGCCACAGCAAAATGGAGATAAGTGATTATGGAGTAAGCTAAAACTACTGCTGTCATCCTCACGGCTGGTCCCCTTGAGCGGGTGTGTGACCAAAAAGAAAAGACAATTCTTTCATGTTTTCACATTCAAAGCATGTAAGCAGACGAGGGCACCCACAAAGCCCCATTCCACGTACTGTATGGGTGGAGTAGTGGTTAAGTCCCTTTTTATTTCTGAGTTGAAGGCACACAGAATTTCTGGTGTCATCTGCTCACAATACAATATGTAATCCTTTCTCATTAAAATTTAAGCCAATTCTGAAGCACATTAAATGCAGCGAATGGGGTGATGCATGGCAGCATGAAATAGCTACAATGCTGACATCCAACTTCTAAGCGAGGTCTTGAGGCTGCTCAAAAGACACGATGTTATGCTACAGGCCACAGGAATATGGTTTTGTACACCAGAAATGCGCAACAGTAAAAAAGTCTCAGTTTTATACAAACACCTGCGACTGCATAACAAGTAGTGGGTACAAGATGTGCCACCAAGAAATACAACGGGGATGACAAAGTTGCAGTGCTCAGGTGCAAATTAAAGAGGGGCAAATGAGGCCTAAGAGACCAGGCTAAACCAATTATATAGGCTTCGAATTGCATTCCTAAAACATGAAAAGTGACAGCCCAAGACTGCTGTCTCTCTGCTCTGGGCAGCAATCAGTGTTTATCTATGAGGCTTGATCTCTCGAGGTGTTCTGCAAAGAGTCTCTCTTTCCCTCAGCTCACCAATAGTCATTGCGGTGGGCAACGACTTTCTCCAGGGTGGCAGTCACCGGGTAGGCCCGGCATGGTCCACTGCATCAGACCCATTGGTTCTGGTGCGTTGGGCACAGCACCTCCTTCCGCCATGGGTCAGCGTTTTCAGGGCACCTGCTGCAACAAGAGCCCCAAGAAAGGCCTCTCAGGGCAGAAATTACCATTGGACCACAGTAGCAAACGCCCTCCAGTTTCCCTCCCGAGTACCCCCCCCCCCCCCCATTCCCCACCTCCAAAGTAAATTTCCCTTACGAGCTAGTTCACAGCATACCCTGTGTTAGTAACACTGGACAGCCCCCCATAGAATGGCATCACATGCATTCCAATTCATTCTCCCAGTCTTCCAATTCATTACACAAATTTAAAAAAAAACGATTTAAGTGCTACCTAATGTCCCTGCCTCAGACATAACCAAGATTGTTTCCAGTGCTTTTTTGTTCAGCGTTTTTCCAAGTTGATGCTGTATAGTTATTGTTACGGCGTACTTTCACCTACTGACTAACTTTACCTCATTTGTGCCCATATCCTTCTTTTTCAATTGCTGCTTTTATTTTAAGTGTATTTTAAGTTATTATGTACAGGTGGTTCCGCTGCAGTCTCCGACCTTGGGACATCCTCCTGCATATAATCCCCATGTACAATTTTCAGATAATGAATTGATGATTGATTGATTCATTCATTCATTAACTGATTGATTGATTAGCCGATGGTTTCTCCTTGCAGCCAGTGCATCTGAAAAATTGCTGCTCATTACAAATACTTGCTTTCGCACTTTCTTTAACAAGCTACATAGACGAGCTGGAGTTTAACATCTCAATCGTTCCTCTGTTTACCAAAGAGCAGGCATGCTTGACAACTTGCTGGTGCATCATGGAAGTCAGTGGAGTGAAGAAACACGCGCTCCACCCACTACAAGGAGTGCACGACGTGCCGTTCTGTGCATTCAGAGGCCTCTCCATGGACAGCACAAGCTCCACACGTTCTTTTCCCCACAACTTTGAGAGCAGTGGGAAGCAACCTTACGGTAGTTGGGCTGCATTAAAGAGTACAAGGCAAGTCCAAGCCCACACTCCACAACCACGCGATACCAGCCTTTCATTCATCCTTGCACACACCATGGGTTGGCTGCTGTGAGCCAGTCAGTTCAGGATTTGGAGCAGTGTTTGGAGCAGAAAAAAGGCAATTTCAAAGCAGCAAATTTAAATTCTGAGCCATTTTTGGAGCTGTAAAAAAAGTAAGGTTTCTTTGAAAAGTGCTTTCAACTATCCTACACCCCTCGTACGTGCCTACCCCCCCCCCTCCCCCTGACTGACCATATGTTAAACATACGAAGCAACTATGAAATGATCTTGGTGTGGTACATTCGTCGCTTTCGCTGTAAATATGCAGTTTTCGAATTACCCGCACCGCCAAAAAAAGAAACACAGCCGTCGATTAAAACACGATTAATTTTCGAAGTACCCTGACTGCAAAAAAAAAAAAAAGAAACTAAGCCGTGGATTAAAGCACAGTCAATGGAGCAGTCGAACAGGCGTTGAGGACACGCCGCGGTAGCTCAGGGGCTAAAGCGTTGTGCAGCTGATCCCAAGAACCCGGGTTCGATTCCGTCCGAGGCGGCCATTTTTCTGATGGAGGCGAAAAATGAAAACGCCCGGTTGTCCCAATTTAGGCGCGCGCTAAAGGTACCGAGGTGGTATATATTAAGCCGGAGCCCTCCACAACGGCGCGCGTCTTTGCCAGGGTGGCGTAGCTTCGGCGCAGACGCCCCCCTCCCCCCCCCCTCCCTCCCCCAAACGAGTCAAGAGGTCCAACACGTCAAACGGTCCAATATTGGATCTCTTGACTCGTTGGACCTCTTGTCTCGTTGTACCTCTTGACTCCCCGTGGACCTCTTGACGAGGCTGAGGCGAGTGAAAAGGTCCAACGAGTCGAGAGGTCCAACCTGTAGCAAATCACCGCTACAAGTCCCCGCCACGTTTGGGCTTCAAGTCGCGGTGTTATTACGAAAAGTTGAAAGGGTAACGCGTCTGTGTATAATAAGTTTGTATGTATTTAATTGTGTATCAGTTGAAAATTATAATGCGTCTGTGTATTAAGTTTTGTATGTATATAATTGTGTATAGGTTGTGTATATATTGCCGCGAGCATGTCTTGCCTTTTTTACCAGCGCCTGGCCGCGCCAGGCTATTATTTTAGCTTTTTAGGGCTGAGCCGAGATTTCCTGTTTATTGTGCGCCAAGCCGGGCGACCTTGTTTAATATGAAGATGGTTTCCCCCTTTCCATACTTTTGTCTATCAATCGTCTCTTTGATGAACAATTTTTCCGGTCGAATTCGATTTTTCGGGATATAATAACGCTGAAAACTAGACGCTCACCGGGCAAACCCCGCTACATTTTAGTCGATGACACTCGACCGTGCACGTAACTATGTTTTTTTTTTTTTTTTTTTAACGCGCCGACGCAACGTAGGCGATGAGGCGCGCCGTAGTGGAGGGCTTCGGATTAATTTTGACCACCCTGGGTATCTTTATCGTGCGCCGAAATATCGCACACACGGGCGTTTTTGCTTTTCGCCTCCATCAGAAAAGCCGCCGCCGCGGCCGGGAATCGAACCCGCGACGTAACTATGTAGGGCGCTTCTTCAACGGTTGTATTTACTTACTTGTTGTGGACATGTCATTCCATTTTAATATAATTCAACTCTTCAATAAATGGTTCCTGTAGCTGTGCGTTTCTGTTTCAAAAAAAATTCCTCATTACACCTTTCTCGAGTAAAATAACTAGCATAGCGCTCAAAGAGTAGTTAATTGACAGGGTGTGTCAGCGTTGGGAACTTGCTAGATGGAAGCTGAATTATTTTACTTTACAGGGATGAAGAAATGCGTATATCGTGCTACGCGTTTAAAGATTAATTCGGTTTGGGGACTACAGAATTCGGCAACCTTTCAGAGGAGCCCCGATCGCTAGTCACGATTTAAAAAAACAAACAAAAAAAAACAGGACACACGAGAACCCAGGACTGGTCAAAGTTACGCAAAGAAGTACTGACGATTAAGAGTGCTGAGATAATAAAAGGGAAGGCTATAAGTGCATTTCTATAGAATTGGTATAGTATGTGTCATAGAACGCGTAGACTGGAACCCCGACCCTAAATTCTAAAAGTCCAAAATATGTCAATCAAGCAGTAACCGTCACCAGGAACCGTTATTAGCAATATAACCGCGCAATCTGGAAAACAGGCTAGCCTGTCTACTTTTCGCCAATAACCATATAGTAGTATAGTACAGAATCATCAAAATAGCTGGAACAGTCAGCAACCATAGCAAGCAGCCATAAATCGCAATGTGGACCCGCATAACTGAAAGGAGTACTGACAAGAAATTTTCGTGTTACGTTTTTTTCGCTCCTATGGGTACCTATTAGCGCACATTAGACGGTCGATAGCAGTCTAAACAATCATTTACGGCGTCGTTTATTCGTGCCAGTTTCGGTTTCACAAAACGAACGACGAGTGGCCGCCATGAGAAGAAATAGCACTTGACGTCACCATTCTTGTCGCACCGCTGCGGGTCTGGACGCGCGCGCGAGCGACCGCACGCGCTCGCCCAGACCGACCGAGGTCTTCACCATCTCCGCGCGCCCTGGCAGCACGATTTCGGTCCCAAAACCATGACGTGTACACACGGTGTAGCAGCGCGCGCCAACCGCCAGCGCGTCGGCTACGTCACGGGAGCCCCGACGTCGGCAGTTTGGGACAAGTAGCAGATGATGTCATGCTGCCCGCTCTGGGCTTTCTCGTACGGGCAGGGATTAAAATGGATTTAAAATATGTTATACGGAACGGCTACTGTTGGAACTTGCTGGGAGATGTCTCCTGGTAAAAAGGAAGCATTTTACATAGTTATCTCAGCTTTCAAATTTCGTGTCCCTACTCCTTTAAACGACCAAATATTACTACGATATTTTATTGGATCCAGCCATTTTATAAAATGAGCTTAAGGAGTTAATGTATTAAGGACGGCTGAGCGGAAATTATAAATGAAGAAGACAAAAGAAAGCACGGCTCGTCGGACCTTTTGACGCGTTGGACCTCTTGACGCGTTCTACTTTCGACGCGTTGGACCTCTTGACCCAAATTGGACCTCTTGACGCGTTGGACCTCTTGACGCGTTCTACTTTTCGACGCGTTGGACCTCTTTACCCAAATTGGACCTCTTGACGCGTTGGACCTCTTGACTCGGCTGTCACGTGACTATTGGACCTCTTGTCTCGTTGGACCTCTTGACTCATTGGACCTCTTGACCAGAAGCGGACGCGTTGGACCTCTTGACCCGGCTGTCACGTGACTATTGGACCTATTGTCTCGTTGGACCTCTTGACTCATTGGACCTCTTGGCGACCTCGCCTGGTCACCGCACCTACGGGAAGGCGTGGTGCGCTCGCGCCGTGACCCACATCCATTATGCCGACCAAGTACGTTCAAGACGAAGAAGGTTGGTTCCGCAGGCCTGTCCGCACTCCGGTGAGTCCGATACACACCACCAAAACTCATATTACCGGGCCGACGGCGGGACTCAGTCTAGCGAAGCGCAACCCTAGCGACTTTCACGCCGTACTAGCCTAGCAGCATCGCTGACGCCTGCAGAGGCCCGCCAAGTCACTGTAAAAATAGCGGGTGACAAGAACCTTGCCATAATCACTAGCGAGAACGGGCATGCGACGGAAAAGCTCAAAAAGCTCACATCTCTCAACGAAGGAGGAAGCACCCACACCATCTCGATTATGAATCCAGCCCAGAAGAAACGCATGCAAAGGAGTCATACACAACATTCGGCAAGGCACAAGCCCAGAAGACTAGAAGGCATCTCACCGCTCCGGGATACCGCATCCTAGCAGCACGCATGATGGGACGCACAGCAACTGCTATTATCACCTTTGAAGGAAGCTACATACCAAGAGAAGTTGTGTTCGCGGGAGGAGTTTACAGATGCTTTCCTCACAGACCAAGGGCGCAATTCTGCACGAACTGCCTCGCCATCGGACACAGAGCAGATGTTTGCCAAAGATCGGGTCAGCCGAGATGCCCCAGATGCGGTCAAGACATAACCGACATCGCCGACCACCAAGAATTGCGTGGCACGCTGCACCAACTGTGGAGGGAACCATGGCGCCGACGACATCACGTGTGAAGTAAGAAGAGAAGCAGACAAGGCAGTAAGACAAATGGCATACCAAAAACGTGTTCATCAACGCAATATGCTACAGAAGACTCAAGAAGAGAACCACAAGCCGCTGAAAATCGCCCACCGGCCAAGATCACGTAGCCGCGTCCGTGGCACAGAACGACGCAGCTCCAGCAACGCTCGACGCAGCCAATCAAGGCCAAGACTCGGAGGTGGCAGTGCAGTCACCGCAACGCTACAGGTAGGTCAGCCATCCGTAACACCACTACACACGACCCCCACACCAAAGGAAGCAGCTAGGTCATATAGGAACATACTTATGCACACAAAGCCTAAGGCAGACACAGTCTACACGACACTTACTCAGGCAAGACCACCAGTAACGCCACCCCAAACCCGTAGAAATGGAAACACACACGGCCACTACAGCCAGCACACCACTAGGATCAACCGAAAACCAGGAAATGGAAATGCACACAGCCCCTACCAATTCCGACGTGTCGCCGAAGCCCAAAAGATGCAGATCACTAGCATCAGACTTCACAACAGAAATGGCCGACCTCAAACTAGAGTTACAGGTCATAGCGCAAAAGCAAACCGAATTAGAGCAGACTATAGAAAACGCAATACAAAGGAAAATCAAAGCACTCATCCCAGCGATTGTAGAAAAAGTTATCGAAATCCTGACTCCCCTCATAATAACACAAATCCAGACGCATCTGCAAGGCCTCACAGTGAACAAGGAAGCCCACCATGCTTAAACAAATTGTAATATGGCAGTGGAACTGCCGAAGTTTCCGGAACAAGAAAGGAGCGTTACACCAGTACATACAAGCCCAAAACGACAAACCGGACATCATTTTACTTCAAGAGCCAGGCAAGCAACCACAACTTACTGGGTATATAACCTATCAAAAACAATGACACATTTGCCACCCTTGCCACAAAAGACTTGCATCTCGATGTAATACAAGAAACAGAGCAGGGACACACATTGCTCCTACGCAACAAGCAGTGTGATATAAGCATTACCAACATATATAGTCCACCAAAGGGGAAAGTGCATCATGTCAAACATGCAATCAAAGCAGCAGCTGGGAAAAGAATGTGGCACCTTATAGCTGGTGACTTCAATGCTGTACATACAGCCTGGGGATACAAAAGAGACTCGCCAAAAGGTCGACAGCTGTAACAACTCCATGCAGGAAGCGGATTTACTCTCCTAAATGACATCGCAGAACCGACAAGAACAGGCAACTCGGTCGAAAGGGATACCAACCCAGACCTTACTTTTGCAAGGGGACCCCTGCAAGCCAAGTGGACGAATACGCATACACTTTAACTAGTGACCACGCAATCGTACAAATAAAAGTGGGCATTCGAGTGGACAAAAGGCAAGCCAAACATGGTATCACAGACTGGCATCAAATACGCATGGAACGGCAAACTGTTCAGGCAAGAAGTGTATCAGAATGGGCACAACTAGAAACAGTCAAGAAACAGCACACAAAGTACGTGCAACAACAAGAGGATCAGCCAAGCGCTGACACCCACCTTTTACACCTTTGGGAAGCAAGATTAGGACTCACAAGGCGATGGAAAAAGCACAAAACAAACCGTAGGCTCAAGGCGCGCATCGACAGAATAAACAAAGAGATACAAGAGTACTCAGACCAACTCAGCCGAGAACAATGGCATGAGACGTGTGACAAACTGAATGGTACTCTCAATCTCACCCACACCTGGAACCTTGTCAGAGCACTCATAGAGCCCAGCAAAAGCAAGACCATGAACAACCACAAGATCTTGCAGCTCCTGCACACGTACAAGGACAACCACGCACAACTCCTGCAAGATTTACAAAACATATACATCCCAGCAAGACAACAACCTGCCTACAAAGAGTATGAAGGACCCACCAAGAATGACATCGATGAACCATTTACGTTGCTTGAACTTCAAAGGGCCATTCACAGAATGAGAAGAAATAAAGCTCCAGGGCCTGATCAACTAACAACAGCCCAAATTAGGAACCTTCTGAAGCAGATCAGGAATTTCTGCTCGAAACCATCAATGAGGCATGGGTACTAGGCACAGTGCCAACTGAATGGAAGAGTGCGAATGTCACCTTCATCCCAAAACCGGGAAAAGACATCGCCATACAGCAACTTAGGCCCATCTCCCTGACCTCGAATGCTGGAAAGATCATGGAACGAATGGTACTGGACAGGCTACAGCAGCACATAGAACAACAAAACATTCTGCCACACAATATCATTGGATATAGAGCTCACCTATCCACGCAGGATGCCTTACTTGTATTATACGATGAAACATATAAGGAGGTTAGCATAGCTCAGCTCAAAGCAATTCTGGCCATAGACCTGAAGAAGGCTTTTGATAATGTGGCACATGATGCAATGCTAGAAGAATTAGCCAAGACTGGTTTGTGGGCAACGCATGTACAATTATGTCAGAAGTTTCCTCGAGGGTCGAATGTACACATTGCACCTAGGAGAAATCAAATCACAGCAATTGCAACACCCACAACAGGGAATCCCACAGGCTCCGTACTTTCACCAACACTCTTCAACCTTGCTATGCTCAGGATACACAGAGCCTTACAAATAATTGGAAATATCGGACACATGATATACGCCGATGATATTACATTGTGGGTTAAAACAGGCTCACCAGGCGACATACAGGCTACGTTACAACAGGCAGTCGATAACATCAGTAAGGCAGCAGAATAAATTGGACTACAGTGCTCACCGAAAAGTCGGAGCTTCTTCTCATACATAACCCAAGATGTAAGCCTCCACCCATTGTCATTAAAACGGAAACGTCTCAATTCCTTGCAAAAAGCTAATCAGGGTACTTGGACACTACATTCAAAGCGACGGGGGAGGCCATGCCACAACTCAGCACATACGTCGGCAAGGAGAACAAGTCCTGAACATGATGCGCAGAATCACGAACAGACAAAATGGACTCAGGGAACACGACCTCCTACGACTATGGGATGCACTTCTTATTTCCCGAATAAGGTACCATGCAGCATACACCAACTTCACTAAAACCCAGGAAGAAAGAATCAACGCTCTCAGCGCTAGGCATTCCGATCAATGCCAGCACCAAGCGACTTCTTGAGACAGGAACGCACAATACGCTGGAGGAGATCGTAGCCGTCCACAGGTACAACCAACACCTCAGACTCCAAGCAACGGTTCCAGGGCAACAGATACTTCAGTGTCTAGGGTACACACCCCAGCATCCTATTTTACGATTGGAACGTCTCAGCCCACGCACGGCCAACCTACTCAAAGTTGCACCCATACCAAGACACATGCATTGCCAACGGAACAAGGTCAGAAGGAGCATTCGAGCCAAATACCTCGATAAACGAGCAGCTGCGGACCAATTCAACAACCACGTATACACCGATGCAGCAGTAACAGACACAGCAGCAAGCATAGCGTATGCTGACCTCAAAGTAAAATTGGAGTACCAGCAGTGCATCCCCCTTATGAAACCCACCTGGGCTGAACTCACCGCCATCGCCACCGCCATTGACCACACATCCAGCCCCACGAAGCACACGTACATATACACTGACTCAAAAAGCGCCTGTCACCAACTTATAAGCATGGAACTGCCACAAGCCATAGCTACGGCCATCAACAACAGCATCAAGGGATCCGTAACAGTGTACTGGATACCTGGGCACGAAGGAATGGCAGGCAACGAAAAAGCTAATCAGCTGGCCCGAGAAGCCGCAGCCCGGGCTCCTGCCAACTTCGAACCAACTCAAACGCTCATGGTCCCAACAGTACCTAAATTGAAGGACTACTCCACGGGAAGGAAGGAACTGTCACAGCTCTCTAACATGCTCACAAGACACCAAGCAACCCTAATAAGACAAGCTCAAACGGACACCTTGGACACTCCAGCTAGACTACACAAGATATGGGGAGATCCTGACACACCACCCCCTACTTGCTCTACCTGTAACGTCATACTCGACCAAGATCACATACTCTGGAACTGCACAACCATACACAACACAACAAACACACCCAACAAAGGATGGCTGACCACAACAAGCACCACCGAAGAGCAAAGGCAACTGGCGGCGTACATCAGGCAGCGGCTTGAAGACGTCACCAGAGGTTCTCTGGAATGTGAGGACTAAACAGGCCTGCGTGCATATTTTTAATAAAAGCTTTTCTCTCTCTCTCTCTTGGCCAGAAGCGCCCCAACGACAGAACAGGCGTTGGGCGAGCGTCTACGTGATACGACAGCCATGAGTGCTCAATACAACGCACTGATGGTGTTCAGTTATCCACAAGTTGAACTGGACGAGCAAACACCAAAACATATAAGCAGTGATCGAGGCAAAACCGCGAGATAATAGGAACTTGCAACATTACAGCGCACGCTATCGTAGACGTGGCCAGCTTCCGATGCTGCCCAAATAAAGCTCTCCAAGTATCGCGCTTATAACTTGACAGCGAGCCACCGCAAGCTCGCCAGTCGCGATTAAACGTGACAGCGTGGCGGCACATGGGTTCTCAATCTCGACGGCGAGCTTCGTGACTTTATCTCGCGGCACATTCTCGTTCTCGTTAAGGCCTTAGTCCCCTCGCCTGCGGCGCTCCTCCCGGCCCGGCCATGTATTTGGTCTTCGCTCGGTCATTGCTGCCTAGGCCATAACTAACGAAAAGCACGTTGAGATAACGACAAAATAACGCTTTCAGCACCGAGATAGGTGGGCTAAGGATATTACGCAACTTTGAGATTACAGAAGCGCGCGCCATTTTTAGGATGTTTGTAGATTACACTCTCACAAGCGTGGATGTAGAACAGAAACGACTTACGTTCGGAACACAGCACGCCGCGTCTGAGCACTGGGACAGCGAAGGCACGAAGTCAATAAGGCCAGGCGTGGCTTCGCATGGCAAAAATACAGGAACCGAGGCCCACGAGCAGCCCGTGCCATCGCCTCCTGTATTTTTTCAATGCCAAACCGTGTTGGATGAGCCAAACCGCTCATCCAACACGGCCGTCACGTGCTGCTACTTCCGCCCTTCCGCTGTTCTAGCCTTCCCAGCGTCCCTGAGTGTTAGTCACGTGACCAGTTACGCTTGGGTGGCGCGTAGTGGAAGGCGGCAACGTGCTGCCACTTGGTTGGTTCCTTAAGTCATGGCGCGTACCCACGCGGGGGCTTGGCCAAGAAGCTGCCTGCAATAATTAGGCTGTGACCCCGTTTATTTTAGAGGGAGAAACAAAAATGAAGTACGAGAAAAATATTGAGAGTAGAAAAGGAAATCTTTGGATAGAACAGGATTGTCAGGAAAAAAAAATTGCGAATGAAGACATAGCTATCTAGCAGGGCATCCGGCCTGTCGCCGCAACAAAGGAATGAAAGGCGATCACAACATCTCTGTGGCAATATCATATGACGGAAGCACCCAGGGAAAGAATAACGGTTAACGATAAAGGGAGCTCCTATTAAACGTGTATTCAAGGTGCGTGCGTCGCATCGAGTAAAAGCTGCGGCAATTTAAAAGAAAGTGTTCTATAGTTTCGGGGGCCTTGCCGAAAGGGCATTGAGGAGATAACGCCTGACCAGCTTTGTTTACATAAAAATTTAAAGGGGGGATTCTGCAGCGAAATTTTCTCATTGTGACCTCACATTTACGAGATTCGCAGAATTTAGGCTTCCATAAGTGAGAGAGGTGAATATAGTCGGAGCATGAACGAAGGGCATCTTGCCGATTATTTTGTAAAACTTGAAGGCGCCTGAACCTCGCCCCCAAAAGAAACTATCAATTGGGCAATTCACGACGGCAGGACCCCCAAGAGCCAAGTTGGCTAATTGGTTTGCCAGTTCATTGAAAATTATCCCTGCATGACCAGGGCCTCACACTAACCGGATCTCACGAAGCTGGTAAGGAATGAATGAACGAAATGACCTGAGAAGGGAAAAATCTTTATCATTTGTTGGAGCAGTGCACACGGAGAGAGAATCAGAAAGGATAAACACCTCCGCAAATCTGTGCTGTAGTTTATAAAGGGCTAAGATTATCGCCAATAATTCTGCCTGAAAGATCGGGGTATACTATGTCTGGCAGCCTGATTGAGAAGGACCAATCTAGAGACTGATAATATATTGCTACCCCAGCCTTCTCATCACTTTGCGAGGCATCGGTGGCAATGACGACATCTGTGTAGGGGGCACCCTGCCGAAGTGCTAATTTGTTTTTTTTATCGCTGGCCAGCGCACCGCTACTTCGGCGTTTTGGAGCACCGCCCGCGAAAGAAGGGAGTTTCGATCAACCTTGCCGGGTTGAGCCCAGTTATCCATCAATTATGATACAAACTATTGTAGGAAAATGGGGAAAACGACATTGTGGGGAGGGTGTCAAGGACGTAAAGGCGAGTGGAATCACTGGTGGAACCAGTGCTCCAGTCGCAATGGCTCTAGTTTTGGCCTTCTTTTATCAAGCCGAGTTCCTTCTGCAGGTACATCAGGGTACGTGCTGGCTGGGGCTGCTTCCCATGATTCAAGAGAGGTGGGTGGGGGTGAAGGCGTTCTTGGGAGCCCTCCCCCATATGCTAGGACATGACCACGCTGCGCGAAAGAGTTGTTATTCCTCCGCAGAACTTGCAGTGTCCGTCGAGGTCTGGGTTCCTGTAGCGTAACATTTTGAACCACCTGGAGTTGTGGATGACAGTGTTGGTCTGAATTTTGTTGAAAAGTTCATATTTTTGCCCGGTGAGATTTTTGTGTGGTGGCGGGAGTGATGTTCCCACTTGCCTTGGTGCTAGAAGCTCGTCAAAAATTGTGGTGAAGGTGCGTCGCATGCATTCGCCTTCGGCGCGATATGGGAGCTCGCACGCCGCTGCCTTATTTCTTTCTAGTCCGTGTCTCGGGCCCATGTTGTGTTGTGTTTATATATATATATAATATATATATAGGGAGTAGTAGAACTTTGAAGATGGTAGAGAACACAAGAGAAGAAAAACTGCGAACAAGGTAAAAGCACGATTGTGGCCTACGTTTCAGCAAAGAGAACTTGCTTTCCTCAGGCCCCTGAAAGCAAGAAAGCAAGTTCTCTTTGCTGAAACGTAGGCCACAATCGTGCTTTTACCTTGTTCGCAGTTTTCTTCTCTGTAATATATTATAATATATAATAATATGTATAGATATAAATAGAATATGAGTGATTGATATATAATAATATATCTAGATATATATAATTCTATTATATATAATATATATATATATATTATGTAGCGAATCAGAATGGTGAGGGGCTCGTTAAATAAGACAGAAATAAGAGTTGGCAGTCAAGAAACTCGGAAAGCAAAGGGAGATGTGTAGGCATACAGATAAAGAATTTGAAAAAAGGGAAAAAAATTCCCGCCAGGTGGGATCCGAACCCACGACCTCCAAATACGGTCTGGTGCGATAACCACTACGCTACCGGCGGGGCTGCTTTTCCCCTCCACTTTCTGGGGTATTAATGTTAATGTGTTTTTGTCTCCTGTGCTTGGGGGTGTTAGCCAGCGCCCACTCGGACTACTCGGGGTGAAGGGGACCTTCTTTTTAACCCCCGGGCCGTGACTGGAGTGTCTACGACATGTCAAGTGTTGGTCGACCAGCGTTGAACCCTCTTAAGCTTCCTATGGCACCAAGACTGCCAGAACAGAGGCCCTCGCTATGCATGTAGCGAATCAGAAAATGGGAAATGAGGGGCTCGGTTAATAAGGGTTGGCAGTCAAGAAAACCTCGGAAAGCAAGGTGGGAATGCGGTAGGTCATAGAAACAGATGAATTTTTTTGAGTCAGAAAAAAAGGGGTGAAAAAATGCGCGCCGGGTGGGATCCGAACCCACGACCTCCAGAATACCGGTCTGGTGCGATGACCACTACGCTACCGGTGGGGCTGTTTCCCCACCACTTTCTTGGGTATTTCTGTTAAGGTATTTTTTGTTTCCTGCACTTTGACTCAAAAAATTCTTCATCTGTTTCTACGACCTACCACATTCCCCCCTTTGCTTTCCGAGGTTTACTTGACTGCCAACCCTTATTCTGTCTTAATTAACCGAGCCCCTCATTTCCCATTTCTGATTCGCTATATATATATATTGACACCTCAGTCCTCTCAACTCGCCTTCGCCCTCCAAGTGTTAGCGCCGAAGACATTTTCAAGGGATGGCTATTCTGAGCAGTACAATAAAAAAGATACTGTACAGGTATGATTCTTGCGAAACAGAACGCCATCACCAGGGTAGACAGTTACGCCACAATTTTGTTGAAGGACGAGTCGCGCACTTTATCTTGTTTTCGGCACTGAACACTGTGTAAACGAAACCTGCATGTTTCTTTTTCATCGGCTTAATAATGTTTAATCGCCACTGTCATGTTATCCACCGAATTATTCTCACTTATTGCACCTGTGTATGCATGCATGCCCACCTACTTTGGTCTCGAAACGAGACTGGCAGTATTTCAAATAAATAAATGATAAAATAGGGCGTGCCTCAAACCTTGGAAGAAAATGCATGCGCGAGAGGAATGCTCATACATTAAGTATTACCAGAAAGAAACAACTTTGGACGGTAGACTTCATTCATGACTGGGCTTTGCTGTAATCAGTGCCACTATTTTGGCTTTATAATTTCATCCATGACGGGGACGACCGCTTCGAAGGCTTTATCCGGGTCGTCTTCGGCCGTCACCTGAAAAAACAATCACGGTGTCGGTGACATTGGTGATTTCACTGCGCGTAAATAAAGCACAAAAAATGGCGGCCAAGTTTCACGCAGGTTTTAGGGATTTCGTGCAAGTTCGCTTCCTTACGCCCGCTTCTGGACTCTAGTATCCTTTAGTACACTCTAGTGGGGCCGTGAAGAGGCAGGATGATAGAAGGAACAGTGACATTCGCCTCTCGCCAAATAAAGTATACGCGTTTACAGGGCATCTGTATCTTTCTCCGATTGTTTTAAAGACGATAGTCTTTATTGGGCTACTTAAACCCAGAAATTTTGGTATGTCTGTCTGTCCGTCTGTCTGTCTGTGACTCGATTCAGCCACCCGGCCAAGGCAAAACAATGCCTGAGCAATAGTCTTATATAGTCACAGCTAAATCTACCCATCTATGTCCGGTGTAATGTTCATACTTGTCAACATTGTTGAAGAAGAACAAGACATTACGCCAATATGAGACAACAAATCAATACAGAAGTGATATTTGCAGTGTTCCTTTATAAAAAATCAAACATGCTTGATTTCTGCGAAATTAAATACTTCATCAACTGCAGAAGAAGAATTCACTCCGCCGTCGCCTGCTGTCGCCCGCGCCACTATAGCTCCTGGCGCCATTTTAAGACATCAACCGGCAACAGTTACGCAAGGTTCCAATAGATAGGTTTCACGTTCTGCTTGCAACGCACGTGGAGTAGGGAAACGCGGTTCTATAAACGTTGAAGTAGGGCGCCTCGATTAACGCTCGTCTTCGCCGTACGGCAGCGTTCGCATTGAAACAGCCGGTTTGGAGCAGTGGAACGCGGGAAATTTAAAATGATTTAAGCAAACATTTGGCGTCTTTACCTTGGGAGGAGCGCGACGCAAGAGGAACAACATGAGAGGTGAGCGGGAAAGCGAAGGGAGGCATTTACTTCGCAAAATCCGATAAAGACTATCGTCTTTTGACGGCATTTGCAACGAAAGGAGCAGATACGCGGCCAATTTTTTTGGTTGGGATTATACCGTGCAACATATTTTTCCTTGTTATGCGGCCTTGTATAGCAGTTAAATATTTATCCCAACCCAATGACAAAGACTAACAGACCGCCACCCCCTGGTTTTTCTTGCAGTTTTTGGCTGTTGAGTTTGTCTTGTTCATTTAACAAGCCCTTAATTCTCAAACTTTATTAGGTGTATAAATAAATAAATAAATAAATAAATAAAAATAAATAAATAAATAATAAATAAATAAATAAATAAATAAATAAATAAATAAATAAATAAATAAATAAATAAGCATACCTGTGCTGTCAGGGAAGCGCCAATGCCCTGTGGATTTCGGTAAGCCTGTTACTGCGTGTCATATATAGTTCCGTTGCCTTACGTTATCGCTTTAAAAACATTGTAGCCATAATAAAAGGACTAACTCGGCTTCGCAGCGGGCGCATATTCCAAAACCATGCAACCTGCTTACCGGCCACGGAGGGAGCTTGGACGCATACAAATAAATATGTTCCATTCCCTCGCACAGAGATAGACTGAAATTGGATCTTTGCTACAGGAAAATCACGCCGGTCCGGGCCATCGGTCCAATACTGAAATGTATTTTCCACACGGGACGAAAGTCGTCCTGCGAAGACGCATCGACGAAATATTGGAGAGTGAATCCTGCCCAAGGAATGGTAGAGGTCACGATCATTCCCGCTCCCAAACCCTTCACAAACCCCGACCAACTTGCGCCCGATATTGCTGATACCTACTCTGCTAACTGGTGAAACGGACCGTGCAACTTAAATTACGGTGGTATTTGGAACATTCCTACAGCCTGCACTATACTCCCAAATCAAACTACGACACCACCTGCCGACCAAGGAAATCGTTAGCCACCCGCACTCAGTCCAGCCCATTTTTATAGCAGGGATCAAACACAAGGAAGCTCTTCGACACAGTGCCACGCGATGGCATTATACATAGTGCAGTAGAACTCCAGGTAGGAAAGGCAGCAATGAACATTACTCGCAACGTAATGCAAAACCGAGTAGGCCAGGTAAGCGTGGAAAATAGGTTCAGACCAGGTACCTCAAACACCGTGTGCGTACACCAAGGGTGAGACTCGTCGTCACCAACCCTTTTTAACGTGCCAACAGCCAGTTTCATATCGACTCGCTAGGCTACTGAGCTTAATATATATATATATATATATATATATATATATATATATATATATATATATTATATATCTATATATATAGGTCAGCAGTCTATATATATATATATATATATCTATTTGCCGGTGATGTCATTATTTGGGCCCGTACGGGTTCATCCGGAGAACAAGAAACACTACACAGGTACATGAGAGTATAAATGGTACGTTCGAGAAAAAGTAAGGTAATTTTAGATCGTGATGATGTCCGGAAAAGGCAGACAAGAAGACCCAGTTCGGAAATCGGCTGACTTTCGTGTAAAACGTACCAAACCGCATAGAGAACACAGAGGAAACAAACAAACCAAAACACATCGATGAAAATTGGAAGGCCAACATTTGGTTTAATATTCCTCAAGGAACCACAGTGACGCGACAGGCAGAGCTGGAGGCAATAACACCAGCCGTGCCCCACACGTTAAACAGCAACACAAAACGGCCACTGAGACTTGCACGAACTCGCAAGGCTCCGCAAAACAGTGCACTAGGCTGATCCTGAAAAGTGACTAAATTCACCTTTTGTACTGTTGCAAGAGAAAGAACAAAATATTTCGCTATCAAGTCGGCGTCCGCCATAAGCGAATTTGTGCTCCGCGTTTAACTACAAGAAAGAAAAACGACAAAAGACTGGTAAACGAGATGACGCGCAGTCGAGCGTCGGCGAATTGAATGCCGCGGCGTTTCGTTTGCGTGCTTTTATCTTGGGGTGCAGTCCTACCCAGAAACATTCACTCAGACCGAGCACATTGTCGATTAAACAAGAACAGTCTAGAAAAGGGGCGAGTAGTCTCTCATTAAACACGATAGCCTGACGCAGCCTAAGGAACACACTGACATCCCGCTTTCAACACGGGATAAAACAACCATGCATGGCAAGGCTGTGTCAACAAAACAAAGAAAACAATTCACATAGTATGGCTTACTGAAATATCGTAAAGAGTGAAAAGAGGGACCCATTGCTAGTGCGAGCATCGGCTGTGGGCCCCGCCGTTATCTTTGAAGAACGCTACATACCACAGGCTCCACCAAAGCAACACGGACTGGACGACCTCACTTTGGACGGGCCACAGATATATCGCTGACATGCGGAAAGCAAGTTCAGTGGCTTGGCTTCTTCTGTATGTCTCTCAGCCTGACAATGACGTGATGAGGGCTTGAAGTAGTAATTCTGGAAGAGGCCTGCCCAAGGTCCAACTTGGAATGGACCCGCCAACCCTGATATCGATTAGAATCCTCGCCCCTAGCCCTGTATTGCGGATCCGGGATCCCCGCCGGACAAACCCCTCGGTGTACGATGGACGCACGCAAACCCCAGCAGCCTGACCAGCGGACACTCCTAGTCCCCGTGGCATGACCCCGGTGCAGTCTCACCGCCGCCACCCCTGGCCCTTCCTCTCACGGAGGCTGAATGTTCAGTGCAGACGACTCTTCCTTTTCAATGCGCAATTTAGACGTTTTCAGTCGACCAATAAATCGGCAGGAATGAGAGCCACACTGCGCAAGCAGCCGTCCACGCGCATAATTGGCCAGAAGGCGAAAATTGCCCTCTCAGTTTTCGCCGGAACTCACTGCATCTCGCTGCCGTTCGATAATTTAGCTGCGACTGGTTAGCACTATTTCGCGCCACTTCAGCAAGGGAACCGTGACGTGATGCTGTGCTTCAAAAAGGGCCTCAATGACACCTGCGCGAATTTACCTCTGAATATTCTCAACTTCGTTCACTCGCTTTGTTGTGCAGCAGAGAGAGAGAGAGTCACGGTTGGGATTCAGGCTATAGCGGATGAGGACGACCGCCGTGAAGCGCAGCTGAGCTTGGGCTGCGTGCCAAAACTTGGCCTTTGAAACGTGTCGTAAGCCTCTTAGCCACCTTTCATTTTTTCAGTTCACAGGTGCGCGTACGTATATCTTTGCAATAGTGGGGCCCCGTCCCGCAGAGGTTGTCTGCAGATAACGAGGGACTCTAACAAAAAGTGCGGGCCTTTCGATCCATGGCTGCGCATTCTCGGAAGCATCGCACGGGCGGCCGGTGAAGAAATGATGATTCCTTTGGTAAGGTTCAGAGATGTTTTGATTCCCGCCCAAGTGACGAGAGGAGCGAAACGGGGACCAAGGTCATGTCCCGGGACGGAGCTGCAATTTGCAGACGCCCTCGAAAGCAGTTTTCGGTACACTTCCGCCATGAAAAAGTACAGGGAGGTGAGATATTTCGGACAAAGGAGGGGTCGGGGGTGGGGAGGTCATCCCTGAACATGCCTGGGGCAAGCGCGTACCTTCTTGACCATACTCTTGTACTTCTCGAGGACAGGCTCTGACTCCTCGTGGAAGATCTTGATGCGCTTGATGATGGTCACCTCGTTGTCGTCCACGCGACCGCTTGTCTCGCCACGCTGCATCAGCCGGGACTTCATCGTCTCGTCTGCGACCTCGAAGTAAAGCAGGTGTGTGCACTTGCATACCTGCGTTTCAGATCGCCTATAAGAATCGGGAAGCGCTTTGTCGCGATCAGTACAACGGAAATACGCACAGACGCGAACACAGGAGCTGTTTTGTCCCGATAACAAGGATACGAATTTTGTCGCAAACTTCAAAGAAATGATGGAGATATTAAAGAAAACATGAAGCAGTGGCGACTTCCCGAGGTGGTCTATGACGTCAAAGTGTTGTTCCGCCGCCGAAATTCAATGGCCCCTTTATTGTGAAACATTCTCAGGCTAGTAGTCAAGCATTTAGTGGTGGCTTCACTCACTCACTCACTCACTCACTCACTCACTCACTCACTCACTCACTCACTCACTCACTCACTCACTCACTCACTCACTCACTCACTCACTCACTCACTCACTCACTCACTCACTCACTCACTCACTCACTCAGTGGTGGCTTCCCTCGTTCGCCCTACGCAACCGCCTGTGTAGCTGAAAAAGGAGGAACAACTGAAAAAAGGAAGGACAAAGAATTCGCGGGAGACCACAAGTGACGTCACCTGCAATTTGTTGCGCTCAATGACCGAACCCTCAAACAGCCTTCAACATTATGGTCTCTTCAGCGTTCCTGTCAACGCTTAAGTATGTATACTGGGAAATACGAACGACTAGCACTTATGCGGTCAACATCGCCAGCGCAAACATGTAAACGTTGCCAGTGGTTTCCAATGTCAATGTTGTCTAGCGCAAAAGAAACCTTGAACACATTTTAGTCAAAACATACGCGCACAAGTTCCTTTAATTAAAAAAAAGAGACATTGGTGTGGCTCACTGGAGACTGTTGCGCCGCTGAGAGAGAGAGAGAGAGAGAGAAACGGCTGCGCAGCGAAACGCGCGCGGGGCGGCATGTGTGCTGAAATGAAACCGGTTTGTCCAGAAGTGTCATCTAGGAAAGCGAGAGCTGCCGCCACCACTTTTTCCGTTTTAACGTGTAGCTGTGCGCCTGCTCAAGCGTTGCCGCAATGGGGGCGCGAGGTCCTTTTATTTGTGTTTATTTCTAAGGCATCTGCCATGGTACCACACGACGTGTCGCCACCAAGGAGAGTTTAAGTGCCATTTCGCTGCTACTAACAACGGTGACATCGGGCTTTCCTTTACATGACAGTAAAGTTTGGTTCGTTGGTGAAGGTGGTTGGTGTCGTCGTGGAGGGTTGTGAAGGACCCGATGACGAGACGAGGCCAGTAGGTGATGAAGAAAAAGAAGTCTATTTACACGTATTTACAAGAGACGACGAAACATAGCAGAAGACAAGAAAAAAACTTAATTACAATTAAAAGGCGGCGCAGCGCACAAAAAGGGGGTATCGCGGCGCGGTACCTGATGGGGGCCCGGAGGCCAAAAATGTGCCGAACCGCCGCACGGTTGGCGAGAAGTTCGTGGGGCTCTGGCGCCCAGAAACCGCCACGGGAGCAAGTCTTGGTGCGACCACTCTGGGCCGCAGCTCCGAACAAACTCGTTGAAGCACGCGCGAGCAGGGCGCGAGCAATGCCGCCTCCCCCACAGCAGCGCACATGCCAATAAGGGTTTTGACCTCCGCTCCCCCCCTGGCCGTCCCCGAAGGTCAGGATGAAAGGAAAGCATCCCCCGACGCCGCGTAAAAGCCGCCGGCGAGGCCCATACAAAGGGTTGCGACTGGCTGGCGTCGGCGGAGGCCGCCCCAACATTCCGCCATCGGATGGGGAGACCGAACAAGGCCACGAGAAGGGAGGGGGGTCATCGTCAAGACGGGGATCATCGGCGCTGCAATCATTACAATGACCATTTGATGCTTCAGCTTTAAAAGAGGGCTTCCACATGTTCGCGCCGTAGGCAGGATCGGTGCTGCTGACGTGGCCCACGCGACAAAAAAAAAAAAAAAAAAACTGGCCGACGATTATGCTTCTCTGTAACGACTAATTTGACCACAGCTGTTGATATTTTTTGCGATGTATTACGATGATAAAGGCTTCAAATGTTCCCGGAACCAAAGGAAATCACAACGAACGAAAATCAGAGCCGATTCTCGAGTAACATGGGTCTATTTATCACCTTCTGTCCACAATGTCTGCGGGCATTTCAAAATAAAATACGTGCAAGTAATGGGTATCGTGGTTGGAACTACTTTGCGGTATCAATGAGTGTGGGCAGTGTTTTCTCACAACGTCGAATCCCCGAGCGTTTCAGATTTTGGCTTCAGCTCGGCATCTACAGACGCCTGTCGCTCCTCCGCACACCTTGCGGCCATGGCTCAGTCGGCAGTGCTTCCGTTTTAAACTTATCAGTTGTCGGTCTGATTCCCACCACTTACAGCTGCAATGTCGCTTTGGATCTTCTTTATTCGGCTGACGAACAGACGACGCGCCAGAATTTTGGCGCTTACATAGACCAGAGTGAGACTATGGCTTTTCGATGGGCCATGGGTAGAATATGCAACCGTGCTTGCTTTGAAAGAACTAGTCTTTGGTAACTTCTTCAGCTTGATACCAGCCACGGAAGGCGTTTTTCCAACAGAGAAAAAACGCAAGAAATATAAAAATGACCTTTATTGAGGAGTCCGGCGTGCAGGGGTGGATCAGGCCACGCAGGGCTTCACCGCCCCTTGTCTAGTATCTAAACCTCGAGGAACACTAGGCCAGTGTCCCGGCGTTGGCTACTTGGCGGGACCGCTTCCCCCCGCTAGGAGGAGGATGGTCTCCCGTTCGCACCTGCCGGGCCAGGGCGTCCCGAGCCGCTGGACGGCCATTAGCTGTGCCTCCGAGTCGGAGGAGCTTATGTGAGCTACAATGTCCGGCGGTAGTGAGTCCTGCACGGTATCGTCTTGTATCACACTACACCCCCACATGATGTGGGCCAAGGTTGCAGTTCCTTTCGCGCACATACTGCACTGGTCACTCACAAAAAAAACATCCCCCTCGCGAGGGGCACGATCAAATGCAGAGCATTTCTGCGGGGGGGCGCGTCTGCAAGTCGTATGGATTACGTATTGGTTGTTGTTGTTGTAATTGTTAACTTGTCTTCCAGCGTAGACATTGTCGATGAAGTCGATGGTGAAACGTGCCGTGAACCCCCTGCCGCGGCTATGACGCAACGTGGAGCGGCTATGACGCAACGTGGTGCGGCTATGACGCAACACAATGCAACACAATCCACTTTAATCCAATCCAAGCCAATCCAAGCCAATCCAATCGAATCCAATCCAATGCCCCTCGCGAGAGAGTGTTATAGCGCCGAAATCGCCACCACGCGAACGCGTGATGCTGACGTCACGATCACGCCACAGATGTTAGCGACCGCAGCGCGCGCGAACGACATATGTGGTTTAAGCGCGAACCGACCGCGGCGAGAGAGCGCGATGCGAGCGCCCCACCTGTTCTTGCGCGCGAACCTAACGCGGCGAGAGAGGGTGTTGCGCACGTCCCCACCTGTTGTGCGCCCGAACCGAACGAGGCGAGAGAGGGCGTTGCGAGCGGAGAGAAGGCGAGGAGGACGCGGGGGAGAGGGCGCACCTCTGGCCGACGGTTGAATGAGTCAAGGATATAAGGCACGTTCGTAACCTTCCGTTCTGTGTCGGCTTTGTGGCTCAGTTGGTAGAGTACCTTGCACCTTGCGTTCCGCCCGCAGAGTCGTAGGATCGAAACCTGGCGCCGGCAAGTATTTATATAGTGTAGGGGGAGCGATGCGGACGCGGAATACGGACGCCAACGCGGGTGACATCGTGAGTTACTGAAATGCTCTGCATTTAAAACAACGTTCAAATTTCCCGCAACTGGACATCTACTTGCGCGGAGCCGCAAATAGAGTCACTTTTTTGTTTAAATTATTCCATAGACACTAAAATCTTAAAATCATTCGCGCACGTGTGTTATGCCTGTGCTACACGACAACTTTCACTTGGCAGTTGAACGCTCACTTACAAGTGCTCCATATCTATTTAAAATGGGGGCACTGATAGACAATTGGTTGGAAGGCCTTCGGAAGGCCTTTGAGAGAGAGAGACTTTATTATAAGTAACCCGGCTTCAGGGGGGAACCCTCACAGGGTCCGCCCTGACCTTAGGTCCAGGGACACGGGACTGGACGATCGTCTTCAAGGTCCCGCGAGCGGAGCGCGAGGAGTGCCGGGGGAGTACCGGCCTCCTGCTCGGTCCGCCGCTGCGTACCCAGAGCCGTCGCCAGCAGCTGAGTTACCGCGGATGCGATGCGAAGTCCTTAGCCATCAGTCCTAGAGTCACCCACTCGGGGATGGGTCCGTGGATGTCCCTGCGTTCATGTTCATCACATCCCCAGAGCACGTGGGGTAAGTCCGCGATCACCACACCACACACACTGCACATGTTCGACGGATAGAGTCCAGGGCACACATGAGCGCCAAGGCTTGGGGTGAGCACCGATCCCGTCTGGAGTTGGCGGAGATGTACTTCTTCTTCTCTAGTGAGACTACGATTGTGGTCGGGCCATCTTTCGCCTTCGCGCCCTGTACCACTCGAGCACGTCACTGTACCCGGTTGATAGGGCTGAAGTCGTTCTCGTGTGTCGTCGCGGCTGGCAACCGCGTTTCCGTCCGTTGTCGAAGGTCCGTATGCCATCGCGCGGTGTGCGAGCTCGCGCGCGATGGTGTCGGGCATCTTCGTTTCGGTGGGAGAGCCTCTCTGTAGTGCGACCGACGTGAGCCGGGAACCAGCGGAGGTAAACCCGACCGCCTCTGTGCGAGGTAGTATTCGTGAGCGACACGGCCCACCGTCACCCCTGCTGTAGTTGTTGATTGCTGTCAACGAGTCGCTAAGAACTGAGCTGACTTGTAGGGGTCGGACGTGAGCGCCAGTGCGATGGCCGCCTCCCGGCTTGTGTTGCCGTATCCACTCGTACGCTGCCAGCAGCAACACATTCCCGGTGCTGCTCGTACGACCGAGAGCGCATATGTCCCTACTCTGTGAGGGTATGCTGCTGCGTCAACATAGTACGCGCTCAGCGTCGTTTTCGTACGTGTGCGCAGAGCGTTTTGCTCGCGCCTTCCGGCGTCCGTCGTCGGTCCCCGGCTGGACGTTGCGGGGAGGCGGAGGGACGACTAGTTGCAACGAATGGAGACGCTTTCGTCTTTCATCATGCTTCGGGTAATCATCTTCTTTCTCTTCCGCTGCTGAACTGGTTCCCTCCGGAGAGGTTAGGCCCAGTCTGCGCAAGATAGTTCTGCCAGTTTTGGTGACTCCGAGTCGCACGAGCTGCGAGGTGCGCTGGGCTTCGCCGATCTCCTCCAAAGTATTATGCATTCCCAGATCCGCTAGAGCAGCGTTGCTGGTCCCGGGGAGCAGACCCATGATCGCTTTATACGCCTTGCGTATGGCGGCGTTGATTTTATCCCTTTCATGTCTGAGCCATCTATGGAACGACCCTACGTATGCGACGTGGCTGACGACGAATGCCTGAGCCAACCTGAGCAAACTGGCTTCCTTCATTCCCTGCTTCCCGGTGGCGACTTGCTTTATGAGGCGGGTTGCTATGCCTATCTTTGTGATCAATCGGTCCACTGCTAAAGAGTTTCCGCTGCCGGTGTTAATATGCATTCCGAGGACACGCAGAGCGACCGTGTGCGCAGGTATTACCCCAAATAATAACCCCCCGACCATTTTCCCTTTCCTGTAAAGCGTGCAGCCCCACACACACTACGATCACAAGGAAAAGCCACCATTCGTACCGCGCCTACACCTTGTGCAGTGCGGGGAACACAGCTCACAACGCAGTTTTGCTGAGCCGCAACTGTTAAATTCAAACGTGGGGATCACGCCGCGCGAAGCACAGGTCGCTTTGCTATCTCTCCCGCGTGAGGGCAGCTGAGAGACGACGACTCATGCTGGGTGCTCCTTGGCAATGAGGGCAGCGCATGCAGTAGGCGGCTCCAAAAGGCAACCACATCCTGATACTTTGTTGTGATAACTTCTAGGCACAGTGTCTTGCAGTCACAATCGCGAAGCGGGCCTGAAACTACGTCGCTGCAGTTGCGTATGTGCTTGTGCGGTATTAAAGGCGTCTTGCTGGTCCCAATTTACCTTCAGCCCTTCGACAGAAACACAAGCGGTATACGGATGGCGCGGCTGCACGACGGTAATTGCCTGAGAGCTGTTCCTCCGAAAGCTTAGCTAAGACGTCACGCCTGCCGACGTCCTTACAGGTGGGCGCGGAGCAAGCATATATTCAGGAGGCGAAGCACCCACTGCGGCGGGCGAGCGAAGAAGTCACAACGAATACTAACGCGGACTACGAAGCTACACAGCTGCAACGATGATGGAGATGATAGCGATACCTGATGGGCGCCTGGTAGCGTGGCCACGCCACATTTGGTGCAGCGAATGCCTATCGCGGGGCTTGCGTCGGCTAAACAGCGCCAGCGATAAACTGTCGAGCCTCCGCTCTAGCCCTGCCATGGGCGAGCGAGGGGACGCGCACGCTGCCATTCCAGGCGGGCTGGCGAGCTGCATTCTGGGATATGACGCCGACGTGTTCGGCTCGCTGGGCGCGGCATATAGACATGTTCTATCTCAGTGCCCATGCCGCCGATGTGCGCCGAGCTCCGCCGAACGCACCGGTGGTTATGACATGGGAGTATAGAGGGCCCTGCATTCGCCGATATAGCGTGGCCATGGTGCGTGGCCGTGCCACGCGCGCGCACGCGCCTGCGCCACGTCGGAGTATAACGCGCATTTACTCGTGCTGGTGGGATAGCTTCGGCGGGTGCGTCCGTTCACTGCGCGGTCGCCCGCTTCAGCATGAAGGTTTTGAGTACATCCTTCAACTACCAGACCGTGCAAAGCGGTCGAGCAGTCCGTCCTGCGTTGTGGCGAAACTGGCAGGTCCGTTGCGTAAAAGGAAATTACGGCACCCAGACCACGCGGAACCGAGACACAGCTGGCACTCGAGTCATATCTGTGTTCCGAACGGCTTTCAGCCTAATATTAGAGAGTTTTAGCATAGCGGCTAGCGGAGGCTCACGCTACGGTAGCGGGTTACCGGGACCCGACCGCGCATGCGCGCGCGGGGAGAGCGAGCAGGTTGCCCCTCAGTGGAGAGAAGGCGCGGGCATGGCGAAGGCCGGCCGGCGGAACTAGGTAATCCCCCCACCGGAACGAATTTTTCATCTTCCCAATCGGGCCCCGCTACCCGCCGCCGTAGCGTTAGCGGACGATACTCTCTATTGACCCTGTACCGTGATCAATGTCTACCGCCGGAAACCGTCATCGTAGTGCTACCTAGAGCCACTAGAGCGTAGCTTATTTAGTGGCTCTAGTGCTACCCTTGGGGTAATGTATTGCCTTACGTGATTCGCCATGCGGATGATTAAAAATATGAACGGAAATCGCGGAACGAACTTCGTCTACACGTTGTAGCACTCCAGCTATGGAAGGCACGCGTGGCAGACGTGCTCGACATTTTTGGAAACTTAGGAGACCGCACCATAGCGGGCTGCACCGCCCTTATCGCCCAGCGATTGTTGGGAATCGCCGAAAGTATCCGACGCTGTGCCGACGCCCTCTTTCAGCATGACAGAGCACAGCGAGAAACCGGATATGGTGAGACGCATGGAATGCTGGCAAAGCAATGAAGCATTGTAGTAGTAGGGGGGGTGGGGGGGTTCTTTGAATATTAACCTATCACCCGTAAGCTTATCCCCCCCCCCCCCCCCCAAAAAAAAAAAAAGATTTCGCAATGCGTGCCCGAAAAAAGGCAGCGCAGGTTGAAGAGAGCTGTTTCCTCTTCGAAGAGCTGGCGTCACCCCTAGTACCAGGCCACTGTGATGAGCCACTCATCGTCGCAAAAGGCTTCAAAGAGATGCTGTTTACGGACCTGTCGCGTTTATTGTATAGTGAAGAGTTTATGCCTCATTCTCACCTCAGCCTCGAATCGGTCTCCCTGTTCGGTGTTCCTGGGGTAGCCGTCGATGAGGAATCCTTTTGACTTGTCCATTGCTTTGTTGATTGCCTCTTTCAGCAGCTGCAACACAATGTCCTGTAAAAAAGAAGAAATCTTGTCAGTTCCTTCGCGCTTCTAGACAGGGGAAACAAAGCAGAAGGCTTGCACGATGCTTGCTGTCTCTATGGACAAACAGATGAAGCAACGCTGCGGGGTCGCCTCGCTGCGTTCACCATTTAGTGGGGCATCATGGTGCTCATATTTCGCGCTACCCAATCAGATTACGGGGTTTAACGCGCCCAAGCAACACCTGGGTTATGAGGCGCGCCGTAGTGGAGGGCTCCGGATTAATTTTGACTCCCTATATATAATGTCTCGACTCCCTACATGTAATGTCTCTTGTCACTTACGGCGAGGCCGCCATGGAGTTTGGTCAGTGTTCCTGTGAGACTGTACAGTCTCGTGCAGGTGCAGCGCGTGCACTGGCCCAGAGTATGTGAGCTATTGCTGGGGATTTAACAACGGGCTTGGAAATTATTGTTTGCTAATTACTTCCGCGGTGGTTGTGACAGCTGAAGTTGCCTATAAGCCCCGAATGACGATGGCCTGGTTTGTAGGCGCATGTGTGGTGACGGGGCAATGAACGTTCGGATGCTTTCCCTTTGCTCCAATAAAACTTAGTGAGGCCGGAAGGTCTGTTGGGCTTCTTCAAGGTCATAGTTCAGAGGCCACTTGGCGAAGTGGCTGCTGTTATAGATCCGCTAGCTGGGAAACGGCTCTCCGCCGCATCCTAACGAATACCTTCGTCCATCTAATTCGCTTACACCACATGTTTCGCAATCAATTTTACGCCCACTGCACTTCCTGGTCTAAGACTATAGCACACTAGCCCACTTTTTATTAGAGCGTGTGCATAACCCCGACCATCCCACCCTTTCCTTCCCCCTCCCGCTCCCTGAGCTTGGGAGAACCTGATTACGTGCGACCACCCGGACGTCCAGCAAGTTCTCACATCCAGGGACATCGGTCGCCCGTCCATCACTTTGATTACCGGACTGGGGAACCAGACCTACTTCTTGGCTCAATAAAGTTTCGCACTGCCCGTGCAAGATGAGCTTCGTGTCCTCGAGGGTAAATAAAGGGAGGAGGAGGAAGGGGGAGGGATATGCTTTTGTTTTATCAACACTGCGCGCCCTGGGCGGAGTCCTTAGTCCAGGACCCCGGTTGACCTTGCTGCAGTCGTCACCCGATCTGTACCATACAAAGCTGGACTTCGAGGCGACAACTGGCCAGCTCTCTCCCTCTGCTCGTACCCGAGCTTGGAGATAGTGTCAACTGCTATGTTGAGTAGACACGCCCGCACCATAGGGTAAAGTGTTGCAGGCATACTTCACTGAACATTTTCCTTTATCAACGCAGCCTAATGCTTCCTTCCCAAATGCGGTACTGCTGAATCAAGAACCCTTTCCTAATGTTTCCCCGGCATTGCCTCCACGGTTAGCGGAAGCAGCCGCAATCAGCTGATTACTATGAATTAACTTTCTGTTCACAAACGGCCGACTAATCCAGTTTCTCCTCTTTTACCCCTGGTAAGAGGGCAAACTAGGGACTGCTTTCTGATACGTAGGACCTAGAAGGAGTTCAACTCCGTAGTAATTCCAGTAACCATCTAACCATCACGTACCATCACGCTCATCGTCTTTCACGGCTTGTAGCGTCGCTGGGTCGTTCTTGTGATGGGTGGCCCATTCGATCATCTTTTTCAAGGTATCTGATGTGACTATCGGCAGGTCCACCACGTCGCCTTCATGCATATCCGTTCCAAAGTCCCGAAGAATGTTTCTAATTGTTCCGAATGACTTTGCCACTTCCACGTCGACGTTAAAGACTCCAGCGTAGGAAGCTTGAAGCTTCCGACGCTGGAACATTAATAGAAAGTAATAGGGAACATTAGGTATGACGCATTAACGATGCTAACGCAGTCTCACCTATAGGGCTAAAGGAAACGCTAAGAGACGTGTACTGCGGGGAACGCCAGCTTCCGAAGATGTCCTGAGAAAACAGGGCCCAAATGGTTGTCCTCTTATGTACCACTATTCACCCGGCTTGGCTTCAGAACTGCCTGTGCGACCCGATAGCGGGCCTAAATGGGTACCCCAGTACAAAATTCACAAAAATGCAGCATTCGATCTATTTGACGACGAATGTTCGCAGTGAAACGTGACATACCTGCTAGAACTGGGAAGCACTTGGCCGAGTGGACGACACTTGGAGGCCTACTGAAGCAGCTGATAGGATGACGACGACGCCCTCGACAAAATTCCTAAGCGAGATAATGATAATGATGATGATTATAATGATGATGTTCCTTAATTCTTCTGTTTCTTGATTTTCTTCATCTTCACAGTAGTGGCTCATACCCGCAGAGACAATTGCTCAGGGATCGAGAACAGGCTTGTTAATAATGCATGGATTTAGCACCAGTAAGAAACCAGGCACACAAAAAAAAACAGGTGCAGTCTGTAGGAGCAAGAGGGGAGATAAGGGAAAGCAGGTATTTCCAAACAGTTTTCCGGCATCCGAGGTGAAACCATGAAGTACGGAGAGAAAGTCTTTCTTCACATGGCTGAGACTGCACGCCTCGAATGACGTACGGCAGCTTGCAGATCATGGCTGAGGCGTTCAAATGGCGCAGTACGATAGATAATTATCCGCACATAGAATGGGGAAATTCAAAGAACTAAATGCCAAAGTATTCCGGTTAGTTGCACTTCAGGTATGACGTTCCGTTGGTTGTAATCCATTCCTGATCAAATGCAAACTTAATTTTTCGAGCCGGCATCTAAGAACGCGCTGCCAGACATGTCGCATTGGTCGGAACGTCAGAAAGATGAATTCAATGTGCATTTGAAATGAGCATGCTCTGGTGTATTTGTAATAGCGTTGGATAGGCCACTGAACGAGCGATGGCGTTCAGAAGCATGTCGCAGCTGCGGAGGCCAGATTGGGGCGCACGTGCAGTCCGGGGACACCTTAATTTTGCGGAGCTGGCCGAAGAATTCCCAGCCTGATTGAGCACAATAGCAGTACTTCCAGGAATGCAACACGCACAGATCATGCATAAATCTGAAAATAGTGCGAAAGAGTAGAGTAAATATCTTAACAGGAAAGCGTTTTATTCCTGAATACACAAAGACTTCACTGACATCATATTCGTCACGGCACTGACGCCAGTACAACGAAGCATGCGGCCTGTAAAGGGTGCACCCCTGCACAGAGGGTCTTCTTGTGGGGAAGCAACCTTCAATACTAAATATGACGTTATACTTAGGGTTGGTCGTTTTCGGGTTTTATATTTTAACTCGAAGGTGTTTTATGCCGGGATACACAAATATTTTCCTGACGTCATATCCGTCACGGAAATGACGTACAGCCGGTAAAAGGCTTGTCTATAACACAGCTTTCGTACTCTCAGCCCTATCGTGCCCCGCCGGAGCGGGATTTGAATAAAACTACTGCGGAATTCTGAAGTCTTAGCCCTTCGCTTTTGCCTCCGACTTGTTTGGAACGAGTATGTTTCGGTAGTTTTCGGATGCAGCTGGTTGAAGTTGAAATCGCTGTTATAGACACGCGTTTTACCGACTGTACGCCAGTGCACCTTTGCCGAAGTGACCCACCAGCAGGATTTCGCTCGCCAAGCACACCCGCAACACAGCCGCCGACCCGAAAATCATGCTCAGCTACAGATCTCGCTGCACATTTCCCTTTCGTCCTTTACCGATTCCTATGACAGATAAATCAACCAGTTTTTTTATATTCCTCACAAAAACTAAAAATCAACAGCATCAGTTATAAAATTATATTCAACATTGAGTTGGCAATTTTTCGTGTGGCCAGAGCCATCGCACATCTTCCTCGTGAATGGGCGTGTAATCAGCCACTTTAACTAATCCAGGGCGCTGGAGCAATTAGACATCGCTGCTTTAGCTTCACATTTCGAACCATCAGTGCCAATAACAGCATGGCAATGCAAGGCGTTAATTATAAACTAAGCTCGTGGCATGCTTTGAAAATACGTCTTCCGCGTGAACCAGAACTTGTTTATCCCCTGCCGATGGAGGTCTGATGCAGAAGTCAACTGCAGTTCAGTAAAGGAATAAATTCAACGAAGGAAGCGTATTTGCGGCGAAACCGATGTCAAGAATGCGGGGGCTGTAAGAATATGGCCTGCCTTCTCCTAATCGGGGCTGCTGTCATCCTTAGGTATACGTTTGCACTGACAGATGTGGCAGTGGCGTAACTAGATGGGACGGCGCCCATGGCAAGCGAGAGGCACGTAAGAAACTCTGGGAGGAATCTGCGAAAGTGCGACGGATGCACCCAAATATTTACGCACTATCGATTAATTCCTCCCAGGGGTCTCCTGAAGTGTTATTTCTCGTTTTTAACACGAAAGTGTTTTATGCCGGGGTACAGCGCGTACGGCGAGACCTCGCCGACGTCATATAAGACACGGAAATGACATCGACAGAAAAACCTCTGTTGAGGCGGCGGCGCTGGGATTTGAGCCAACGATAACTCTTGCCGCAACGGGGGGTGTGAACGCTCTGCCAACTGGGCTATGAACTGAAGCCTCTATAAATCTATGAACGCGCCTTATACCCTTTCCTATAACATCTCCATTCAGATGGTGCTGCCGTCTAGGAGAGGTGAAGTGAAGTAGTGCGTTGTGACGCTAATGAGCGCCGATAGTTGGCGTTACTGCTGCGGGTGTGAAAAGTGAAGAGTAAATTATGTGTTGAGGGGAGGTTGAGAGAAATGGGTCAACGTAGGTGGACAAAACGTAGGTGGACAGCTAAATTTTTTATGCACCTATACATGAAAGCGTGGATACGCAGTGGCAAAGGAAAACTAAGAGGCGAAAGATGAAATACGGAAAGAACAGTGGAGAATCCAAGACAGCCAAGGTAACCAAAATGGCAAGGCAGATAGAAACGAATAAATGGAGAGAAAAAAATGGAAGCTAAAACTTCGTTAGAGCTGTACAGGGCTGAGAAATTAAACATCAAAAAGGAACATTTCTACGATAATTCCAAAGGCAGTGCTTTGCTTTTTTAGGCTAGAGCAGCTTGCTTGCGAACTATGAGCTTTGGGGGAAGTATACACAAAATGATGGGGTATGCGTGGTCGCGGAAAAGAAACAGAAACTATGCAGCACATAGTGTTAGAATGCGAGGGTATCCATCCAAATCTAGAGGGAAATATTCGGCTTCCAGAAGCCCTAGGATTTAAGGGTAGCGCAGAAGAAGTTAACTTCAAGGCTGTAGAGGCGACGAAAAGAAGATTAGAATGCTGGTGGACGAAAAGCAGAGAGGGGAATATTGCCTAGGAGAGCTACCACCTGTGGCAGACAAAATAAGTATTTTGTGCCTAATAAGTATTTTTGCCTACCCTAAGAACAGCGGTAGTATAAACGAAGAGTGTAAAACATAGGTATAATATTTTCTTTTCGTTTTTTTTTGGTAAGATGACGCGTCATCACCCCGCTACAAAGGGGATACCACTACCAATCATCAATCATCATCATCATGATGGCCCCGCGTAAGAAAACTTGCATTAAGGCAGAAAGGCAAAAGCGCCTACTGGCGAATCGCTCCACTGCTTTGGTGCGAAGGAGCAGCGGGAGCGGACGCGTTCACGCATTCACGGTCCAAGCTAACGAACTCTGCCTCTCGCGTTCCACAAGCTGAGCTCGTCGCAACGCCAGCGCCTGCCGTACAGGCCACGGAGCAGGACCGAAGTGGTCGCACCTTTGCCGAAGCGACCCGCCAGCAGGACGTCGCTCGCCAAGCACACCTGCAAGACTGCTGCCGACCCGCAAATCCTGCTCCTTTCGCCGTAACAGACCGTGACTTCACCAAGCGATTCGCTGACAACCCATTTGGTTTTGTTCGCATGGTTTGCGAGCGCCTGGGGTTTCGACCAGATTTACGCAATGCTCCGGCGCGTGTAATCCAGTGTCTAATGTTGGTGCGTCTCACGGTGCCATACCGACGAAATATAAATAGCGACGTGCAAGTTCACATCGATGCACAATAAACATTCAACTGCTCCTGTGAACGCGCATTTCACTTTCGTGTTTTACAGATTCCTATGAAAGATGGATCAACCACATTTCTTTCTTTTTTATTGAAAAATGGGCCACTTATGCAGTAATTTATTAATTCCTAGCTCGGTCGATCCCCTGCAAGAGTTATGTGCCATTTTTCACGGTAACCAACCAACTACTGGCCGACCGACTCGCGCAAACGCCATCCACTCCTTCATTTCGGAGACAGCTCGTCTGCAGTGTTAAAAACATTCCGATTAGGCTGACTTTTACTATAGTTTTTTTACTCTTCTCTCTGTTGTTTTTTCGTGTTTTTTTCTCTCTCTCTCTTTCTCATTAACCTAGACCAAATTCTTTCTTCTGCTCCATTGTTTTGCCTCGCATGATTGATTGCAATGAAAACATAACTCTTCTTGGCCAATCCCCCTAAGTGGGTATGTGCCATTTTTCGGGCCACCACCACCACCACTGTGGCACGGGTGCTCGTTATGCTACGTGCGGCTGTTCTCAGTTCGAGGCCCAGCTTTGCCAGTACCTTAACAAAGCTGCTAAGATGGCCCAGAAGGCAGCATCTTCCACCCCAGTCACTTCTGGCCCGTGTCCGTCGAAAGCAGCGCCAAGGACGGCGAAAAGCAAGAAAGTCAAGACAACAACTTCTAACGGCAAGTAAATTGTGACCAAATTTGAGCGCTTGATAAGGAGGAGGAGAAGCTGAGGCCATATGGAGGCGGGATTGAGTAGAAGGGATCGTTAACCGATGCTTCTCAAAAACTGTCCGAATCAAGAACGGTGGAAGCAGTACATTTTCGATACCTTTCAGAAGCGTGCGCAGCCAGAGCGGGGCACGAAAGAAGGAAGGAATAGGTCGGACTGAGGGATAACAAAAAAGCAGGCCGCCAGTGCCGCTGTGAAAGTGAGCACTTGACACTGAGATGATTAGAGGGCAAAGCGAGCTTGGCTTAGCGTTCGAGGAGAGGGTGAGAAACGCTGTGTCGGGGACTTGTAAAGCAGAAAAAAGGCGTGCGAACCAATGCTTGAAGTTTCCGAAAGAGAGCAACGGGATGGGATGCCTACGTATTCTTAAAGATCTACCGAAAAATCTTCGAATATTTTTTTAAAGAGAAGCTTTAGTGTAATCACTGATGCCGTGGTACGCCAATACGCCTCGCAGGAAATCCAACTTTCTCAGACGATGATGATGAATGAAACAGAATGATCGTCGGTGAAGGGAAAGAAAAAGACGCTTCCAGTGGCCGAAATCAAACCTGGGTCCCTCGCGTTATGAAGCCGGAGTCTATCCGATTGCTCTATTGCGACATGGTCGAAGCGGTTTGGAAAACTCAGACGACAACCGAAGAATCCGTCAGGAGAAGAATGGCGTTACTCCGCGTTCCGTTTGAGGTTTAGGGTGGTAGGCCTAACATCACATTTTTGGGTTTAACACATCAAACCGAACACCACCAAAAAAATTACACCATCTTCCCGTAGGGGAACCCTGAGTAGTATGCGAAGCAGGCATGGGGTCGATTCAAGTGCCCATTAGTTTTCAGTTCGTCGTTGCTGTGAGGTTGAGGCACGTAGCTACCGTTATGTTTACCGTTTAGTTTCCATGGTAACTGCCACACTTTTCACTTACCGGAACTACGAAATGGGAAATTGCGTTGAGCCCATGGCTGTTTCGCATACTACTCAGGGTTCCCCTACGGGAAGATGGTGTAATTTTATTGGAGGGGGGGGGGTGTTATTGTGGAGAGGCATGAGAGAGAGAGAGAGAGACGTTGTACGTGGTTAGAGAAGAGAGAGGAGAGGCGGTTGTTTTTGATCATGTTCAACGTAGGTGACGTCGAGCTGTGGTTTGCGTTCCGCTTTGATTATGACCGCCTTAGGGTCTGTGAAATGTAAAGTCAAGGGCTGTTGTAGTTGATGAACCGTAAAGTTGCTGAAGATGAGGTCGATGCACGTTCCCCGGATGGTTGTGGGCTGCTTGTAATCACGGCCCGCCGAGACTCGCCGACGCACGCCGCTGTCGACGACGCTAAAACGTCGAAGGCGCGTAAAGCGCGCTCGTCTCGTGCCGGCCCAGGAAAGTCGCTCCACACCGGCAGGAAGACACCGGCAACACTGTCGCTCCAGGCCTTAGCGTGCTCGCTCTTGCCGGCCCAGGCAGACACCGCAACACTGTCGCTCCAGGAAGAAGGACCGGGCGTTCAGCAAGCCGAGCATGCGCAGCGGGGGTGTGGATGGCGCAACGACAACGAAAGAGAGGGACATAGCCCCGACCATGAGATGCTTCGCATCTAAAAATTGCTCACCGAACGCCAAGCAGCATGGTACTGATTCGCGCGGTGCACCCCAAACCCAAACGTTAGGCCTGCGGAGCGCACACTCGACAGTTGCTGTGGGTATTCTAGAAAAGTGGTGCGTACCTCCAGAGTAGCGCATAGCCGCTGAACGAGAAGCCTTCGCGTTCAATTATCGTCGTCGTTAGACGGAGGGGTGCTTGATTTTTTAGATGCGACGCTGAGAGCATCTCTTGTCGGCGGCCCTGTCCTTCCTGCGTGCGTCCGTCGTCGTCGTCGGCGTCGTCGTCCGCACTCTCCTCCGCTCACCCCCTCTCCTCTCCGATAGCGAACACTCTCTCGCGAGGGGCATTGGATTGGATTGGATTGGATTGGATTGGATTGTCTTGGCTTGGCTTGGATTAAAGTGGATTGTGATTGGGATTGTGTTGCGTCATAGCCGCGGCAGACGCACTGGCCGGCGCGGCGCGTGCCCAGGTGAGAGCGAACACTCTCTCTCAACATCTGCGGGTGTGCGGCCCAGCGCGCTCTCACTCCGCCGGTGGGCGGCGCTGCGCGGTGCTGCGCATGTGCAGTACTCTCTCTCCGCGGTCTCCTCTCCTTCGGGCGCGCTGCGCATATAACCGGTGTGCCGCTCTCCGGCGGCCTTTCGGTCGACGGTTGCTCTCCGCTTGCGCTTGAACCCAAACAGTCTCTCATCAGCGCCCCCACAACTCATTCTCTCTATATCTCAGCGTCGCATCACACCAGGGTTCCCGCGAGGGGAGGTGGGCGTAATTTTTTTTTATTCACCAGGCCGTGGATGTATTCTTTCCGGTTACGGAGACCGTGCGTGTAATTGAAGGGAAAAGCGACAGTGTCAGGCCGGTTTTACGCAAGAGATTCAGCAGTTCTAGCTAGAGAATAGATGATTAATTGGAATGACGGGCTTGTTCGAGGAATACTAAGGAAGGCCGGCCGTCAGGAATGCTGATGAAGGCATAGAGGAAGGCGTGCACCATTTTATCTTGTCGAAACACACATTTTTGAAATATTTGAAGAAAGAAATTAGTGAAAAAATATGCTCCCCGGGTGGGACCCGAACCCACGACCTCCAGAATACCCTACTGATATCATACCAACTACGCTTCCGGGAAGGCTGTGCTAACTTTCTTGTGTATTTGTGTCAACTGTAACTGTATGAATTACCCTTAAAGGTGGTAGCTAGCGCTGCTCCGACAGCTCGGGGTGAAGGGCATTTTCTTTTTCGTCCCTGGGCCGTGACTCAGGCATCTACGACGTCAAGAGTGTTTCGGAGTCCACCAATAACCACGCGGCGCAGCAGCAATAAGAACGTTTATTCGTGACAGCGTACCGACATATATAGCCTGAGGCTCCGGCATTATCACAGCCATGCCATATAGAAACGATGATGGCAAAAAAAAAAAAAAGAAAAACGAAGGGCGCATACGCAATCGACACGATAAAACGAGCTGCCAAGAGGAAGGTCCCTCGTATGCTACCATGGCGCCAACATGCTGATGCACGCATATAGGTAGCTCTAGCGTCACTAAATAAAGGCTTAATAATAAGCGTAGCTTATTTAGTGACGCTAGGTAGCTCTCGCCAAGTAGTAACATCCCGGGCCTTTAAGTGAAACGACGGTAGTACCGTCGGTGATGACATACGCAACTGAAACTTGGCGCCTTACTAAACAACTAGAAAGCAAACTCAGATCGGCTGAACGCGCCATATAACCAATAATGTTAGGACTAACACTCAGCGACAGGGCATGAGCTACCTGGATCAGATAAGAAACTTGACTAGTTCTTCACATGTTCACTCTCAGTCCGTATCGGCCTGTTGCCACTAGTCTTCACTACGCGCCCGCTTCGTCCACAGCGAGCGCCAAGCGAGCCGCCTCAGCAGCCGACCCCTCACGGGCGGACGTGACAGCGGCGGTGGCGGCGGCCGTCCCCAGCTCCGTACCCGAAGCCAGTGGCCAGAGAGAGGCGACCGCGACCGGCCCCGCTCCCTGCAGCTCCGTTCCCAGCAGCTCCAGCTCGTCCGAGTGCGGCGACCTGGACCTGGTTCCCCCTCGACGGAGGGACGAGGACAGGCTGAGCTCGCTCCTGGCGCGCGTGCGAGGTTCTCCCCGCGCCGCGATGCTCGTCGTGGGCACGCTGGTGGCCACGCTGCTCGGCGCACCCCTGGTCGCGCTCGCCGCCTCCAGCAAGGTATATATACGTGCTGGCCCTGAGGGTTTCCCTGTCCACACCGTATCACCAGCGGTGGGATGAACTGGGATCGGGGGCGAGCTAGCGTTCCCCTTTCTTATCTGTCTTCAAGTTCCTTGACACTGAAAGTAAGTAAATAAAAAAAACGCAATTTCCGCTTCATCTACTCAAAGTTACCTATGGAAGCAGAGCCCTGGTCCTTCTGTCCATGATACTTCTGGAAACTGGCGTAGACCACTGCGCTCTACGCGTGTTTCGCTTCTCTCATTCCGAGTTATTTGAAAAAAATGTGGATGTTTCATCTGATGCGTTTCTTTGTCTTGCAACACTGTTGCTTTGCACATTTCCCAGCGCTGCGCTCTGCTCAGCATATACGGCTAGATACATGCAGTTTAAACTACCCCTGCTGTATATATCTATGACCAAGGTGTCCCGTACACGCGGCGCTGCATTCCCGCAGATGGGCGCGTGGCACGGCGGGCCGTGGGGCCAGGGAGGCCTGTACCTGTGCAACGACTCCGTGTGCCACGCCGAGGCGCACTACTTCGACGACAAGCTGGACGTGGCTGTGGGGCCCTGCGACGACTTCTACGCGCACGTCTGCTCGGCGCGCTGGCACCGCGTGCTGCCGGGCTCCGACCTCCGGGCAGCGCCCTACGCCAGCCAGAGCTCCGGCTACGCGTACCAGGCGCTGCGCCAGCTGGCCACGGCCTACGCAGCGCAGGACGCCGAACGCATGCACCAGAGCAGGCACCACTTCGGACACCAGGCGCTGCTCTTCGTCGCGTCGTGCGTCCAGGTGCAGATACGACGGGGGAGCCTTTCTATCGCCTGCACGTAATGGGCTAGACGATGTAGATAGCGAGTGGAAACCCGCATTCGCGAATACTCTGGAATGGCCAAGGAGTAAAGCCGGAATATTTACATCAAAATGCCGCGACCTCAGCGAACAGAAAGGGGAAGCATTAGTTGCTCCACGATCTCGTTATAGTGAACAGTCTCGTCTCCCTGATGACAGTAAGCGGAGCCTGCCAACACCACCTAGATAACTGATCTAGGTGGTGTTGAGCCTGCCCGACACTCGCGTCGATTCTACGGGCCTAATGTTCCAACGCGTCAATCTAATGTTTTCACATGGATTATGGATATGCAGGCGTAAAAGCCATTCTTTGTTAAAGAACAAGGACGACGTGGGCACTGCATCCGATGTATTCGAACCGCTATCGCAACCAGGCTCAACGGCGGTTTTTAATATCGGCACGCTCCGAAAGAGAGTCGTAGTTACTTCCACTCCGCGTGCAATTGTGCTCGAACTCCTTCCTATGGCTGCAGGAGTCCTCGCGCTCTTCGCGGGAGATGGAGTCCCTGTTGATCGTCCTGCGCTACCTGGACCTCGAGGGCTGGCCGTACGACAGGGCGCCGCGGGAGCGCAAGAGCGTGGCGCACTCCGCGGGCAAGCTGGCGGGCTCGCTGGCCGTCTTCCCCTTCGTCGCCGTCGACCTGCAGCGGCTGCAGCCCCGGACGCCTCACGAGGACGAGGAGGACTCGCAGCAGCAGCGACCGCAGGAGGGTAGGCTGCTCATCGTCTTCGGACAGGTACTCTTCAACGGCTTTGGGGCGCCTTTTCTACGCCCGCTTTGTCCAACCTCTCATTAAGTTGGAAGTGCCAATGATTGGCCTAGAAAGTATGGGAATTCGGTGCAAGACGCTCATTAGGTCGGACTCAGGCGGGTGTGAATTGGTTAATTCGATCTCCAACCGAGAATTCCAAAAACAGCTTGGTGGTTTCGTTGGAGATGTCATGAAAAAACACGATTTGGTGGGAGGATCAAAATGTTAACTTTAATTGATTAATTTCTCAGTGAATAAAGCACCATTTGCTTCCGGAAAAGCGCTGGGGAACTACAAAATACGAAATCTTTCGAATAAAACAAACTTGTATTTTGTCGGCATGGTCCCTTTAAGAAACATTCTACAGTATTTGTTATTCATTCGACATTTGGAGAAGTTGGTCATTAGTTTTTTGGGTGCTTGGGATCGACCAGCTCTTACTGCATGAGACTGCCGATTTAGTTGTCCGTATACGTTGTTTTTTAGAGCGCAGCCTTACTACAAGGATTCTCATTAGGATGGCCCTATGAACCAGCAGATCAAAAAGCCCCTCCCCCTCTCCCTCTCCTTCCAAATATACTCTTCAAAACACAAATCAGTCTGGCCGCCGTGTGGCCATCGGTCACAGAATGGGCATGTGACCTTTGAGATGCGGGGAGAACTCTTCATACTGTTCAGTGAGCTTCGGTTGCATGCTTGCGGGCGAGTTTTCGAGGGGTTGGTGCGGCCTGACGTGCCGATACGTCTCGAGCTTGGCGTGCTATGAGCTAAAAAAAAAAACATAGTCGAGAATGAACTTCCGGTACTCATATCTCTAACAAGAAGCCAGATTTGGGATTTTTACAATGCGGACCATCTTTATTCGCAACTTGCCACCAGCTGCTGATATGAATACATAGCGTACCTCCAATAACTAAAATGTCAGATGATAAGTTTTTAATTAGAAAATCGGTGGCAATAATTACCTCTGTTCTTGGTAATATAACCGATTTGGAATCTTAAGCGTAACCTAGAGGCCTCTCAGTTCTTTTCCTTGAAAAACGAACAAAGAAAGCTAAATGTTTATTATATGTATGCGCTTGCAGCCTAGCAGGAAAACGGCACAAATGTTAGACCACTTGCGTTATTGGACTACGAAAATCACGGCCAACTCCTTCAGAAGGGTTAGACTCCTGATCTCGTTGTTACGCCGCGCGTAAGCAGTTCCTCACTCGGCTCCGCACGTTCGTGTGCGAAACGCAGGCGAGACTGCTGCTGTACCTGCACGAGCACATGGACGACAGCCGCGCCATGGACTGGTACCGCGAGTCCGTGGGCCGGGCGATCAGGGTGCTGTACAGGGGCCACGAGCAGGACAAGATCGTCGACGCCCTGCTGGAGCTCGAGCGACGCTGGCCCAGCGCCATCGAGAGCCTGCCAACGCGCAAGTCGCCTCCCTTCTACAGGGTATCACCTCATGCCTATACGTCATAAACTCGATGTTGCTTTCTAATTGACCCTACGCTCGTTTTACCACTAGCCTTATCACCCCTGCGAAATTGACTGGCTTTTTTGCAGCACAGCTGCCTAAGCTTGGCTTTGGTCCGTTGGCGTTCGCAAAAATATTCCAAGAAAAAAATACTGAGCGCATGTGAGCGTGCGTATCGGGTGGAGCGCCCAACTCTACCTTCAAGAACACTCTGCCCACCGTTCGTGGCGTGATTTCTGGCGTACTCTTCCATTCGCCATTCCATTGCGTTCAAGCCTGATGTGGGACAGCCCCGGGAAACAACAAAGTCGCAAAGCCGTTTGTCGCGTTCTAGGGAGTGCAAAAAACAGCGGTCCACTAGGTGGATGGAATAAGTGAAAAGCCTTGCAGAAAAAAAAAACGACCCCGGCCAGCCAGTCATGGAGAACTTTCAGCGTCATGTTCAGAAATTTATGTGAGGTGGAACAGCCGGTTCTTCGACGAAGGGAGAACGGCATCCAGCTCTGCTGTTTCTCCAGCCTCGCACCTCTGATGCAAGCTGGGCCCATTTTCATTTAAGAGCAGAGCACTTCGGGGGCCCGGCTTGTCGTATTACCTCGTCCAGGGTCGCGCTATCTAGCCACCGCAGTCACGCGGCGTCACGCACCTAAATAGAGGCTTCGATAAGATACCCGCTTGTCCCTCGGTCCAGCCTTACAGCCAAAAGTTAAGGGGACACTTGAACAAGAGGCTTGTGTAAGCAGAACCATTGGAAACATCTGGAACCGCTGGCACTTGTCACACATGTCCCCATTATTTAGTGGAGAGAAAACTACAGGCAAATTTGAGGCAAAATATATGTAATTAATGGGCAGTCCCCGCGTCCATTTAATTAGGGATGCTCATTGGGTTGGGTTTTACCAGTATGCCAAAACAAAGCGGCCGCTGAAAAAGACTTGACTACCACACTCCCTAATGCGAAATTTGTGCGCAGCACGAACTGCAGTCTTCTCGGTCACGGCGCATATCTGCTGCGTCTCAGGAAGTGTTTGCGTAATGAGCGAGAGCACGGTGGCGGGCGCTACTCTGCCGTTATCACGCAGAGCTCCGCTGCCGCCGGGAGTGTTGCAAATCGTGTTTGAACCTCCCACACAAATGTCGCGTGGTTAGGATGAGCTACAAATGGCGGAGGAGCTGTGAAGAAATGAGGCTGATGATGATGATTACTATTGGTTTCCCTTTTGTAGCGGGGTGATGACATGTCATCTTACCAAAAAGGACTAATATACCCATCTTTTGCTCTTTTAGTTTAATACTAGCGCTGCTTAGGGCAGGCACAAAAAGCTTATTAGGCACAAAATACTTATTTTTTTCTGTTGCGGGTGGTAGCTGTCCTAGGCAATATTCCCCTCTCTGCTTTTCTTCCACCAGCATTCTAATCTTCTTTTCGCCTCCTCGACAGCCTTGAAGTTAACTTCCTCTGTGATACCCTTAAATCCTAGGGCTTCTGGAAGCCCAATATTCCCTTCACGTAGAATTGGATGGATACCCTCACATTCTAACACTATGTGCCGCATAGTTTGTTTCTTTCCGCAGACCACGCATACCCCATCATTTTGTGAATACTTCCCCAAAACTCTTAGTTCGCAGGCAACCTGCTCTAGCCTCAAAAAGCAAAGCACTGCCCTGGGAATTATCACAGAAATTTTCCTTTCTGATGTTCAATTTCTCAGCCCTGTACATCTCTAACGACGTTTTGGCTTCCATTTTTTCCCTCCATTTATTCGTTTCAATCTGCCTTGCCTCTTTTTTGGTTACCTTGGCTGTTTTGGATTCTCCACTGTTTTTCCGTATTTCGTCGTTAGCCTTCTAGTCTTTCTTAACCACTGCGTGTCCACGCTTTTCAAGTATAGGTACCTAAAAACCTTAGCTGCCCACCTTCGTTGATCCATTGCCCTCAACCTCATCTCAAAGCATATTTTACTCTGTGCTTCTCTAACTTCAAACGACGCCCAGCCCATATCTCCCTGAACTGCTTCGTTAGTTGTTTTTCCATGCGCGCCTAAGGCCAAACGTCCTACCGTTCTCTGGTTTACTTCAAGGCAAGATAGAACGTCTGATTTTAACCAGAGTACAGCATTCGCAAACGTTAGACCCGGGATCATTACTCCTTTTCCCATCCCTCTTACTACTTCATATTTGTTATACCCCCACAGAGCTCTATGCTTCATTATAGGTGCGTTTCACTTTCCCTTAACCTTAAGTTGCTCCTCGTGAGTTCTTAAGTAGTTATCCCCTTCGTTTATCCACACTCCCAAATATTTATATTCCTTCACTCTAGGTAATTCGCTTTGCTGGATAGACACTACGTCAGTGGTAGCTTCATTGAAAACCATTATTACTGATTTTTCTGCGCTGAAATTTAACCCGAGGTCGGTGGCTTCTTGGCCGCTAATATTTATTAGCCGCTGCTTATCGGTTTGGTTATCAGCTAAAAGAACAATGTCGTCTGCGTATAGCATTCCCGGAATATGCTGTTGTACCAGTTCGCCTTGCAGCATATGGGTTAGGCTAAACCCTACTTGACTTTCTTCCAGTTTCTTTTCTAACCCAGCCATGTAAAGCATGAACAGTATTGGGCTCAAAGGGCATCCCTGTTTCAGTCCCCGATGGATGTTGACCTGCTGGGCGCATTTCTGTCCTTCCCATGTAAGGTGTACTCTTTCAGCATTCTCCACAGCCGTTCTCTGTTTACGTTGTCATATGCCCCTTTAATGTCCAAGAACGTAATCATAGTGGTCTATTCTCTGCTTTCGAAATTTCAATGCATTGCGTTATCACGAACAAATTTTCATCCAATCGCCTGTCTTGTCTAAATCCATTCTGCAGTTCCCGAAGTATTTCATTTTCTTCCATCCATGCTTGGATTTCTGATTTTATCGCCTGCATTACGAATCTATACACCACTGACGTTACTGTGAGTGGTCTGTATGAATCAATACTGGCTTTGTCTCCTCTTCCTTTATATATTAAATTCATCCTACTGTCTAGCCAGTCCTCTGGTATTTGTTTGGTTTCTATCACCTTATCTATTGCCCTCATAAACGATTCCTTACTTTTAGGTCCACGCAGGTTTATCAGTTGCATTGGTATTCCGTCCGGGCCAACATGCTGTCTGGGGGGGGGAACCTTTTGCTCTGCTTTTTTTCAGTCAATGTTGCTCAAACTTATTTCACTTTCCGCAGTCTTCTGCGGCGCTGATGTTATCGGTGCAGGTTTCCCTACCACTATTGCCCTAAACTTCTCACTAATCCCTCGATGAATATGTGCCAACGCGTGCTCTCCTTCTAAATGTTTCCCCTCCTCATCAATAAGGAATTTTCGATAGTTACCGTTTTTTGAGCTTAGTAATTTTACATGGTTCCAAAACTTCTTGGATGCGCTTTTGTCCTTGTTCCGTATTTCTGCCATCCATTGTTCCCTTTTCTGCTTGATCTTTGCTGGCACCATTTTCTGCACTTCTAGTTTTTTCCCACGGTAGATATCCCATTTCTCCTTCACTACCTCCGGTTCCATACCAGTTCTTTTTGCTTCTCAATGTTCTCTCGACGCCTTTCTTTGCTGGTCAATAGAATCTTTTATTTCCTTATTCCACCAGCTTCTGGGGTTTCTCTTCCCTTTCCATCGTTTTCGTTGCTTTGCTTCATTCATCTTACCCTTTATGAACGCAATAATTTCGTCGGATTCCCAATTTTTGTCTGGGTATTTATTGATTTCATCTTCCAATCTATCAGCGAAAGTGGGAGGGGGAGGGCGCTCTCTGGCGGAGAGGCATGGCGAAAGTGTTTAGCTCGGTCTTCTTTCTGCTGGCTTGGCACGTTTGCTCGCTCGGTTGCGCGGACGTCTTCGCCTCCGCGAATACCCTGTGCCGGGGGCCAAAGCGCTGCGCGCTAAAAAACGCTCCGTTCGAACTGGCACTGAAGGTCTCCAGCACGGGCGAGATGAAAGCAAGGCCAAAAAAAAAAGACAGAACTCCCGCTTGTGCTGTTCCAGGCAGAACAAAAAAACACACAAAAAGAATGTGAGCTATCCCAGAAGAAGGCGGGCCAGAACTGCGAAGGCGAAAAAAAAAAAAAGAGCGTGAGGGTTGGTAGCAAAGAGCGTTTGAACGGCGCCTGAGTACCTATGGAGAATCACTGCTCTGCACTTCCGATAGCTTTACGTTGAGTGTAACTGCTTTATTTTTGCAGATGCTGATTTGTAGTTTTCTACAGCAGTAAGCTTGCGATGCTGCATTAAGTACGGCATCACCGGTGCGCATAGGTAGCCCCACTTCATTCAGACTTCAAGCCGGCTTCCGCGTGTTCGGTCGCTGCGGCGCAGGTGACCCTGGGCAGAGTTCCCGGAGGCGTCCGCTGGGACTGGGTGTCGTTCCTGAACGGCGTGCTGAAGGGCAGCGCGGCGGCCGGCGCCCACCAGCCCGTGGCCGTGCGCTCCATGCTGTTCCTGCACGGGCTGGCCCGCATCACGCACGACACCCCGGCCGCCGTGCTGCTCAACTACCTCGGCTACCGGCTGCTGGTCGCCGTGGCGCCCTTTCTGCAGAGCCCCGCCACCGAACACCTGGTCAGTGCGCGGCCGCCTGGTTACTTCCTATCACGGTGCTACACCTGGGCTGTCAGGCGCGCCATTGTGAAGGGCTACGGAATAATTCAGTCCACCTGGGGTCCTTACTTGACACACGGGCTTTTCGTCGTCGCCTTTAACAGAAAAGAAACTCAATTCCACTGAGTGTGAAATTTGCTGAAACGGCGGAGCTGTGCTTTTTTTTTTTGTGTCGGCCCAAAGGTCAACGGGCGCTTTCCCGAGAACAAGTACGCCGTCCCCATGCAATTTCTACGGTTCGCGCAAAGGAATCGACTGCCGTTTTCTTGTGTCGTCGAACCTTAATAACTCTCTATTGTTAAATAAAGGCATACGCACTTGCGTATTAACAGCAACATGGGGCCCGGTCTACAAATCGGCGAGTGAGGAAAAGGCAAAAGGAATGCGAGGGACCTCAAATAAACGAAAAACTGAAAAGCAGCCAGCTGAGTTTGTACCTGGTAGCTTGCTTAATGCTCCATCTATCGAAATGTGCGGGTAGAGTTAAAATGCCGCTCCATGTTCATGTTCGAATCCTAGGGGCTTGGATGTTTTTTTTTTTTTTTTCGAATACTGTCTTTAGCGCTTGTTGAGAACTGAAAAAAAACTATTTTAGCACAGGAAGCGCCACAGACTACGAAAAATTGCCAAACGAGGTAACGACAAAGGCTCCCAGTCACGGTAGCGTGAGTTACGCTGCTATAACTCTAAAAACGACCTTCCCGGTAGGTCCCGTAGCCAGACGCTACGTGTACCGTACCGGAACCGTTTTTCCGATCGATAACCTCTATTGTCAGCAACGGGGAGCTCCTTCCCTGCTCCCCTGCGAGACCACTGTTCCCTCTATCGGGGGGTCTGGGAACGTACGTCTACCTCTGCGTGACGCACGACCTTCAGCAGACGGACGAAAAGGCTCGACCTTCAACAGCTCCGCTGTTAAATCGGTCCCCGAGGCTGTGATCGAACCAGCGTCTTTGGGCTCAACAGCCCTGCGCCGCAAGTCACCGCACCGCGGGGGTCTTTATGCTCCTTTTTTTTTAATATTATCGCACCATGCCCCTGCGCATGCTGCCATGAGCTATTTAAACTCCTCATTCTACAGTTTAACCTGGATGTAACGAAACTCTATGTAACGAATTCCTGGATTTAACGAAATGTTTCAATTCCACATTGCCACTCCCATTGAAGCTAAAGTGTTTGCAACCAGTATGTAACGAAACGTCTCGGCGGGTAACCTTGATATAACGAAGTCGGCAAGCTGAGCAGTCATTGTTTCTTGCACTTTTATTTAAAAATAGCCGGAAAAATAAACTAAGTTTGCCGATCTGGCCCTATACTGTGGCCGACAACAAAACATCTATAGAATCGCGTAAACACGCATCCATGATTACTTGAATGGAGCGGCTTGTTTCCCGTGCCGAACGCAGCATCCACTTCTTGTTTTGTTGTGTAGCGTAAACCCAGGTAGCAAGAGTAGCACCTTCACTTCTTGTTTTGTGGTAGCGTGAACCACACCAGAGCAAGAGTAACTACACTTTTTTTTTTTTCTCCCGCACCATGAAGAATTTTGCGCGTTCGCGTATAAGTGTGGTGTCGATTCCAAACTTAAAGGGACCCAGAAAAGCCTTTTGTAAAAGTTACGAAAGGCCTTTATTGTCGCGTAGTACCAATTAGCGATGCAATGCCGTGGAATATTGATCTACATTCAGTATTAGCGCGGCCCAGAAGCAAATTAAGTGCACTTCTCCCCCCTTGAAAACGATTCCTCCTCCCTCTCTGCTTCTTTCAAAGCAGCTCGAAACACTGCGAATAGCCATGTGACATCACGACGCTCGACTTCCGTTCTCCGCTAGCTACATTCCTGCGCCTGGCACGCGTCAATCGCCGCAGACCCGCCTGCCTCGGGATCGCGCAGGAGGAGGAAGAGCAGCCGGAAGCCACCAATGGCAGTGACGTTGCCGGCGACCGGGTCGCCGATCGCGCCGAATGGGGGCGCCTGCCGTTGCGTCAGCGCGATCGCCGTTGCGTCAGCCGCGGTGGCGTTGCGTCAGCCGCGGTCGGCTCGCTGCGGCGGCGCGCTCATCGTGAGAAAGGCGCTTCAAAAATTGCACAAATTCCACAACGTGGGGCGCACACTTGTCAAAACCCCCCGTTATGTGTTCTACCACCTAAATGCATTTGATTGCCACTTCGCAAAGTTTCTGGGTCCCTTTAAGTCTTGTGGTGATCGGCCGTGCTGTCGGCGTGTAGTCGCGCGCCTCCACTGGTATCTGTGCTATCGTTTCGTCGGTGATTTCTGCTGCCAGAAAACGAAAAGTTGTGTCTTTTCAAGACAAGCTCGCAATTTTAAATGCCGGCCTCCGCCGGCGAGAAAGAAGAATGTCGGCTGCCCCGGTGTACACCGCATTCCCAGCTAGCCCACTCTCAACAATTTTTACTGCGGTAAAGAGCATCAAGTTCGCCAAAATGCGCCCTTTCAACACACGTTTGGTTTTTGAAACGCGTTACTGCACCGAAAAGTGTCAAAAGGAAAGATGATACTTAAGCTACGTTTGCGAATACGGGAGTAGTGACCTTGCTTTTCTTAGTGCCGTGTATACAGTGCATAAGCTCGTGCTAAAGCAGCAGGCGCAACTCACGCACTTTCCTCTGTGAAACAAATCCATGAAGGGTGACTTGACTTTAGCATTTTCACTTCGTTTCTGCTTAACTCCGTGAGTTCTAACTGGAAACATGCATGTAACGAAAACCTGCGTGTAACGAAAAATTGCGAGCTTTTGTCAACTTAGTTACATCCAGGTTTCACCGCATTAAATTCACAACAACATCGCCGGGAGGGCATTGTTCGCTTGCATAGCCGCTTGTCTCAATGGGATAGCATCGGTTTAACCATGCACCCCCTCACCCTTCCTTCTCCATCGTCTCCAGTTTGTGGGGCCTAGTGTCAAGAATAGGGCAATAAACCGAAAGAAATGTTATGTAGAAATGTCGTTAAGGGAGATGGGAAGACCATGGGTACTTTCTGCTCCCCCTATCACGCACCCTATCTCTATCCTCGCGAGTTACCCATCCTCTCTCTTCCCACGCCCCTGCGCAAATGAGGCACTCTACCATGCCGGCGAACTCTCTCTCTCTCTTGTAAAAGTGGGAGTGGCCAAGGAGAGCGGTCACTTTGCGAATTCTGTTGGCTTTATCATTGCGGTGGTCAGCTGGCCTTATTCATCAATGCCTGCTTCATGCATCATGGCACCCTTTGCGATAACAAAATTCGAGAAGATAACTGGCTGCACCAATCTAGTCGCGTGAAGCATAAGGCTAAGCATGTCTCGAGGTGTGCCTGTCCTCGCTTCTGTAATGCGCTAGCTATCCGTGCGATGCCCAAAATACGGTGCATGCTCCTGTAAAGGGCGCGCAAAAGACGCGCCAACAATGCGTAACGTGAAGAGTGCTGCACTGGGACACGTTCGTCCGCTCTGTGATGCGATGCGTGTGAGGAGAGGCTGGTTGAAGTGAACCTGCAGGGGCTGTATACTTTGCACTCCTAATAGGTTCCCCTCTCGGTGGAGGGCCGGCGCATCCCTGGGATGGAGAGGCTGCAGGCGTGTGGCCAGCTGGCCGAAAAGGTCTTCGGCGCCGCCCTGACGGTAATGCTTCGCCACGCCACGCCCGCGCTTAGTAACGTGGAAATGGCCCTCAAGATGGTCGGACTCGTCAACAGCGCCGCGGACGCCATGGCGCACTTCCTCAAGCAGGTATGGCGGCCGCCATGTTTGAGGGCAGGGATTTTTCTCTGTCTCTGTGAGCATGACGACAGTGGACAGGCAGCTAAAGAAGGCTTGCGACCATGTTAGGGCGCATCCATAGACAGGGCTGCCGGCAGCAGAACTTCACGAGACGTATGGAGCAGCCCTCACACGCATAAAAGGACACCACTTTACTTAATGGAATAAATATATACACACCAGACATCAGCATGTGAGAAAACGAGAGTACAGCCAAGTCTCTAGATGTTCACGCTTAGATTAGATACGAAGAAAGATATCGATCATAGGGCTTGATATAACCGACAAAGAGACTGTAGCGTAAACAAATCCAGTGGCCGATATTTACATTAGAAAACGCAAAGTCACATAACGTATTCCTAGAAAAAGCTACTCGTGTGGCTTCCTAACTTATATAGTGAGGGAGTCGCCTTCTGCCGTGACTAACGCCAGAGTACGTTAAGAAATAACATGATTTATAAGTTGGGGCTTCTAATGTGTTTACTCTGCTATTGCAGGTAGGCCTACACAACGAGTTGCGGCATCCGATTTAGAAACGTGGGTTGAATACAAATACTGGGGCATACATGAGTAATTCCAGTATACTAATTGCCGAAGCAGCGATAAGGAGAGTAGGAAATTACGTTCCCGCTAATGTCCTCTTTGCTTGGCGACGCCAGCACGGGTGTGTCCAATCACAGTGACCGAGAGGAGGACAAAAAATGGTCATGGAAATGATAAGGGGACAGGACACTGGTCTTTCTATTTTGAATGCTTGGTGCGTACATGTTCAAGTCAGAATTTGTTTCGACGCATTTGGTTCAGTTTGCGTCTAGTTGTATGAACCGATGCTTTGCAATCACCACATTATGGGTACTTAGGTGTCCTTGTAATGATCAAAATAATACCCACCGACCAAGTGGGGTGCCCGTTCTTCGCGGACAGGAATTTCCAAGTAAGACATTTGCACTCCACCGAAGTACCACTTGCCAAGCACACCAATTACAACTGCATGCGTGCAACTGGTACACGGGTACACTGCAAACTTTGACGCCACGGTGATCCCAACGGCCATCTACATCCCAGGCACCGTGGCTGTCGGCGGCGGAGGAGGACCTGAACTCCACGCTGTCCCGGCTGTCCCAGACGAGCGTGTCCCTGGGCGTGCCTGTGGGCCTGCCGGGCGAGGACGAGCTGGGCCGGCTGTTCGCGGACGTGCCGGCACTGAACGAGCGCAGCCTGCTCGAGAGCTACTTCCACATCAAGACGGCCATGCAGCGGCGCCACTGGGCCGCGCTCAAGAGGACCTCTCCCACAGGCGCCGGCGGCGGCTTCTTCGTCGACAGCATGCACGGCGTTAGCAGCTTCGACATTGCATACGGGTACGCCTGCGAATGGGTCAGCTGTAACAGTTTTACCGCCGAACTTTGTTCCCCTTTAAGGTAGTCTTGAGTCCACCCGTGATTCCTTTCGGCGCTCGCGCTTAGGCCTTGCTCCTGGCCATCGCTTCCTATCCGCTTCTGCTGGCATAGTAGGCGTGCTACAAAAGCTAACGTACGTACACGTATTAGTGGCCTCATGCCAAAAGCAAGCTGGAATTTTTTAAAACGCGATATCATTTATAGGGCGAGCCAGGCTCACCTGCTTCGTAGGGCGGCGTGTCGGCCTGTATGTCCATAACCTGGCAGGTATTGCATCGGTACTTGGTACACGCTCCCGTTCTGCGAATTTGCTTCAAAGCAACAAAAACGGAAGGGGGTGGGGAAGAGAAATTATTCGCTCCTGTTCCATCGACCATGATCCTGACCTGTCCACCCTCAGGCGTGCTCTGTACCAGACTCATTTATGAGGTACGCAGTACAAACTCCGAAACACCCGTCTGTCGAGATTCCGGTGCACGTTAAAGATCCCCAGGTGGCCAAAGTTAATCCAGAGCCCTCCACTACGGCGCCCCTTATAGCCCAGGTGTAGCTTCGGGACACTAAATGCCACAATCAGTCAATCAACCTATCAATGAGTACGAACTCTGAACAGTTCCGGTCATCACTAGCTCCGGAAAGAGCGCCGCGGTGTCAGCTTTATCTCTGCTTGCGTGGCGCACCAGTTTGGCTTTGGCTCTTCATCGTCGGAATAGATGCAACCTTCCTTCAAGCTACTCGCCTACCACGCTACCTATAGGCATGAGGGAGTACCGTGCGCGTACGCCTTCGCCCATGTATAATATAGTATGCACTGATCACGGCTTATTCCTCGCTGCAGGCACGACCCCGAGCGCAACAGCGTGCTTCTGCCGTACGGCGTGCTGGGCTTCCTGCTGCACGTGGAGGACGTGCTGCCCATGCACGTGCCCCGCTTTCCTGCACCACGTGCTCCGGGGACTCTTCGCCACGGTCGCCGACATGCAGGTGCGCATCTCCTGCAAGAGTTCGTAACCAATACATTGCTGGATAATTTATTCCGCTATTGTACTTGTTAGTGCCACTGTCTTGCAGCCCTCGCGAGCCGGCACTCCCATAAAAGGAGGGCGACGTAACTTTATGGACATGTCGATCGCCTTGAGTTGTGTAGTTAGGAGAGTTGAAGTACCGCTCTTCAGGTCTCCTAAGCCAAAGGACAAATTCGCACTGGCAGTTTTACTGTACGCACGAAGTTACACCTGGGACGATGGAAGGCTACAGATGAATTTAGACTGCCTGGGAATTATTCAACGTAAGCTGACATATATTCTGCAGCAGAAAAAATGGCTGCGGCATAGCTCGGCTAGGCAAGGTTATGCAAGCGCTGCCGAAGCACAGTTTGCCAACCGAACGACATGGCTAGTCAAAAGTTCCGTACTGCGACCACTTGATACCGTCGTTTCGCCAATTTCCGAAGCGGTCGTCGTCCTCACAGGCGAGGCGTTCATTGCCGCCTCTAAAGCTCCTCGTTGTCGCCTTTCTACTCATTTTCCCGACGCTTAGCTTGCCGAAGTTCCCGTTGTTCACTCGTTTCCGCCTGCCCCTTTGCGCCCTCGTACTCACATTTCCGCGTGCTCAGTAACAACCGGAGTGACGTCTACAGGATAGTCCAACCCAGCTTGCGACTTCCGCCAGTGGGACCGCGCAGACGAACTTTATGAGATGGACCAGAGCTGCATGAAGGAGGATAAAGAGGCGGAACTCGATGCGGTGGCAAGTGTACGTGGTATCACATAAAGGTCAATCCTCACTCACGGCGAAACTCATTGGACTAGGCTAATATTGCTTTCGCTATAAAAACACCCGCCGGGGCCGACAACAAATTCCATGACGTCGAGTTCAGCTGCACGACGCTTTAGCCACAGAGGCATCACTGTGGGAGGTCTCGTTGATGAGAATAAGTCAAAATTTATTTAGAAGCTGTTAAAATGGACCCATTTCTATAGGGCCCTGTGACCTGTACTGTACACAAACGAACGGTGGCAAAATTAACTTATAGTGAACGCAAACGATGATACCGTAGTTAACCAAAGTACTTTTGTCTGCATGTCCGTAGCTGACAGGGTTCGCGTGAGACGTGAATTGGAAAGTGTACTAAAAGGGTGGGCGAGGGGACTGGTGCAAACGTTCGACAGTGTACAAGACGTCACGAAAGAATGTTATGCTGTGTGTTCCATAATGACCAGAAGTGATGTCCCTCTGCATGACGTTACATCAGCTTCCGGTGACTTCATCGCCTGTGATGTGAGCGCAGTGAAACAGCCTTGGGTGATGAACAAACGAATCCTGCGAATCTCGCGTGACTGAAACAACTCGAATGTTTTCAACGCTTAGTTGAACACCTAACCAAACACCGAAAGCGCTTCGCTGGTCAATAATGTGCCTTGTGTATTAGAATGCATGCCTAGAACATTTTCTCTGTGTACCGAGTCTTTGGAAACAGGCACAGCCATATTAAGTTGACGTGATGTATTAACAGAAGAGTTCGCTGGTGGTACAGCTGATTGGTGGTAGATACTGCCGGTTGTCTTCGCGATGTCATGCAACTGACGAACCCGAAGTGTGATGTGGGAGGCATGATAGAAAGCACCTACCCTGCTCACTTCTATGTGCTGCTCTCTATGACTTGCAGACGGCGCACGAGCGTCGTCCGTCCTGGAGCCGCGCGACGTCCCTTCGGTTCGCGCACGCGTCCTGGTGCTTCCTGCGCCAGTACAGCGAGGCGCTGTCGTTGGAAGCCGGCTCCTCGCGTGCCCCGGGCGCCGAGGACCTGCTGGCCGAGGCGGTGGAGGACAACGCGGTGCTGGAGCCCCTCTACCGCGTCTACGTGCGCTCCTTCCCGCTGCGCGGGGGCCGGCCCGCGCTCTTCCGGCTGCCCACGCTGACGGCCGCTGTCGGCCGACGAGCTCTTCTTCGTCAACTTCGCCCTCGGACACTGCAGCGACCCGCAGACGACCGGCATGGCGCGGCCGCCCGGACTCCGCAACGGCACCGCCGCACGCCAGATCCTGTTTCGGGAGCGCTTGCCGGCGAAGCTCAAGGTGAGCACGTGCGCCCTGGAACAAAGAAACGCGCACAGAAAGAAAAAAAACTAGTTCGTTGTCGCAACCCGCACCAACAACCGTTACAGACGTCAAGCTTTCGTTCATTGCCGGAACAAGCAATTACTGCAATGTCCCCAACTGTTGTTTGGTAATTTGTACATTCTGCAGTGGCGAATGCAGCGTGCATAGTAGTTGCATGTGAGCAGAACCTTTATTGCTGCAGCGGCCGCTGCCGGTTCCGCTGGATGGGTTTCAGATTTGGTTTTATGTAGAAGAGCACCTTTGTCTTACCAGTATGGTATCATGGATGGCGTAGGGTTATAGATGGCAATAGGGTATTGAGAAAGAAAGTGATTTTTTGCAACACTTAAGAGGCTGTTCCCTTCACTACGAGCTTGCGCCCTGCGTCCATGGTGTAAGCGCCGACAACGATGCCAAAACGTTGAAGTTAATCGATCAATGCCAAACAAAACACACTACATTATATAGACAATCCATGACTCGCCGTTCAACTGGAATATCGTAACAGCGAAAAGTAGAAAGTAAAATATCTGCACGTAACACCGAATAAAAATCGTGCGTTATAGAACAGTCCACAAGAGTGATGCAAAACTTCTGTAGACGTCATTGGCACGATTTAGGGTTATAGATGGAAATAAGGTATTGTGAAATAGTGATTTTTCGCAACACTTAAGAGGCTATTCCCTTCACTAAGAGCTTGCGCCCTGCGTCCATGGTGTAAGCGCCGACAACGATACCAAAACATTGAAGTTAATCAACCAATTCTAAACAAAACACACTACATTTTATAGACGATCCATGACTCGCCGCTCAACTGGAATATCGTAACAGCGAAATGTAAAATATCTGCACGTAACACCGAATAAAAATCATGTGGTATAGAACAGTCAACAAGAGTGATGCAAAACTTCTGGAGACGTCATTGGCACGATTATGCATATTTCCCCAGGGGCAATTTTTCTCAGGTTTTTATTTCCCCTACTACCATCCACATTGATGAACGCATCCCGAATCTCTAACCAACGCCGCTCGTGGTCTAACATATACTTCTGTACTGGACGTCTAACCGGCCATATGGGCGTCCGCCTCTCCCGCTTCCTAAACCCACAGACCTAAATAGTCAAATCTCTCTCCTCTCTCTCTCTCTCTCTCTCTCCTCTCTCTCTCTCTTCTCCTTCTCTCTCTCTCTCTCTCTCTCTCTCTCTCTCTCCTTCTCTTCTTTTGTGCTTCGTGTCCCTGTCGTCTGCGTGTGTTGCGTTTCCTGATGTCGTAGTTCCTGTGGTACGGTGTGGCGTTGCGGTATGCTGCGCGTAGTGTTGTATCACGTGGTAATATCCTCACGATTGTGGAGGCTGTCACCTTTCGGTAGCGGTAGGAAACGGCGTTTGCGAGGTAACTGCAAATCTGAGCAAGGCAAGGGTTCAGGAGAAAAAGCGGAGCGTTGCTTACGGTGGTGTGTGCATGTCATCCCCTTCCCAAAGCTGTATTCAGCATAACCTGACTTGATTGTGAAGTTTAACGCGCACGATGCTGCCACAGGCGCGCCGCAGTGGACGGCTCTAAATTAATTTTGACCACCTGGGGATCTTTAACGTGCGCCAAAATCTCGAACAAACGGGCGTTCTCGCTTTTCGCCTTCACCAGAAAAGTGGCCGCCGCGGCCGGGAATCGAACCCGCGTCCTCGTGCTCAGCAGTACGCCTTAGCCATTGAGCCACCCCGCGGGTGTATACAGCATTACACTGGCTTACGCTGGGAAGAGGTATTGTACGCGGCTACTATACTCGGTTACAACTTAAGAACGGCACCACCTCATGTAGTGTATCACTCCACCAAAGCGCCGGACCCGTGACGTCAGTGCGCGCGCGTTTTGAAAGGGGTTTGCTACGAATGCGTGATATCGTCTGCCTTTTCTCACGCAGTTTGTTTGTCGTCACTAGAGTCGTTTATAAGCATATTAAGTCCAAAAAATCACGGGAACGGCTCACGCCATGTTCAAAATATTACCAGTAACGCCCTACTTGCGCCGCGCGGAGAAACATCCGGCGACGGTGATAAGGCACAGCGGCAACTTCCGGTGCCGTTCTTAAGTTGTCACCGAGTAGCTCTGTTTGACGTCAAAAGTGACTGCCGTGAAATATTCTTGCGCCGCTAGACACGCACCAAACTTCGGCGTGTTCGATGTCTGCTCTCGTCACAACGATTTCTTTCCGATGCCCTTCAACGAAAAATAAAAGTGTACGAAACAGTTGGAAAGTCATGCGGGCTGCGCTATGATACACTCCGAACTTGTAACTTGTAAACTGATGACTTATATAAGCGTTTTTTTCCTTTACTTTCTGCTGTTTTCTGTTCTATGTTTATTTTTTTTTCTCTTCAGTGTTTTCCTTTTTTTTCCTCAACCCCCCCCCCCCCCCCCCCGCTTCCTGTGAAATCCTGCGCACGCCACCGGAGGAGTAGTGTACAAAAAATGAAACCCGCTTTCCTTTGATTTTAATATGCAGCCGGAACTGATTTGCTGCGAGGCGAGGCAAATGCACAGCGAGCAGTTGGTGTGACCTTCAACAGGTGGCGCTAGCACCACACTCGCCATGGATGGCCTTTAGCACGGGACGGTTTCGGTTTCCGCCGTATACTCTAGCTGCCATGCTGCTTAGCAAAATGGGCAGTCAGAAAATGTGGAAAGTCACGGGGGAAAACTTGCGCAGTAGTCGGATGTACCAGCGGTGATCGGGGCCTCAAGGTGTGTCGAATCACCCTGCGAGTCTCGTTGGCCGCAACTTTACACATAACTATCCGTGTGTGCGGCCTTTCGCAAAACACCACTTTCCGCAGTTGTACTGAGCACGAAGCGCTGTACCGCTATTCTCCAACAGAAAAATTTTGTTCCATGAACACTGGTAAGGGTAACTTTTTCAGACCGTAACGAAAGGCTGCTGACAAGCGTAGTGCAGTCCACACCAACCTGCCTCGGCACGCTTGTTCTAAAACATGCCTCCTGTCGTCCCGACGAAACGAGTCAGCCTGACTGTCTAAGCTAGCCGATCGGAGTGGTGACTCCCAAATTCTTTTATAGTTTTGCTGGCGCATATCAGCTTTGCCACGGCGTAGAATATCTGGTTTCGCGTTACTTAAAGGATCCATGAAGAGAAAACACAAGTTTGGTTCATTCGAAAGATTGCCTCGTTAGAACCATAACGACACCACTTATAACGCAAACTTCGCTCAAATAAGCTACATAATTAGGAAAAAAGGAAATGACCATGCGACCCACCAGCTCATTTTCCGCAACAGAACCTATGATGTCACTCGAGAATGCTCTGCGATTGGCGGAGGCCGGCAAAAGCAAACGCATGTTAGGCAGGGCTTACAGTTTGCATAGCGAGATAAATGCCCGTGAAACATACTGCACATTCTTTTTATGACAAATAACGGTGGAGTAAACGGTTGAAGTTCCGAACGAACACGCAAGCGTGTGCGCCAATGCGTACGAAACTACCGCCGGCCGAACTCGACATCTCGCCGTCGCCACCGTCGCGCAGACGAATTTTCGGGTTCGAGGCTCTTAGGGGCCAACGAACCGTTCCAGCACGTACAGCCGCGACCTTGCTTGGTATCCTAATCCCTTGACAGGAGGTTGGCCGTCATATCGCCAACCAGCAAAGGTAAAAATGGAAACGAGGGGAGTAAGGAACAGCAAGAAGCGACGAGATAGTGCCAGTCGTCGCAGAAGTTTCGAATGGTGTTGGCTTCCTGCTGTCGTTACGAGCTCGTTTCCAGTTTACAACCACTGAAAACTTCAGTTTGTTCGAGTACTTTACAATGAAATTTCGTTGCTGCGTTTTGAAATGCCAATGTAGTACGGGCAAATCGTCGAGGGAGTGCGACATCCCCGCCGGTGAGGAGATCTCCTTTCATGTGTTGCCCAACGACGAACCTCGGCGAAGCAAGTGGCTACGTTTTGTGAACTTTGCAAACGGAGGAGAAAGAGAGCTAAAGGAAGTACGAGTGTGCTCGCTTCATTTCCGAGGAAGTGATTACGGCAGGGACCCTTACGTTAGCTCACTCCTGGGACATGCTGGCGCTCGTCGCCGACTTCGTCAAATCGCTCTGACCTTGGGGGAAAAAAATGCCGTAAACACCGCGCATTGACGCTCGTATCTTTCTGGTCGAAGCAGAGAGCTCGCGCGAACGGCTTTCCATACACGACACCGGCCAACTGGCATAAGTGATACTGCTACTGAAATTGAACTATTATTAACCGTAATAAAAATACGGCACATACGTACCAGTCTGTATTCGTCCGTCGCGACGGGGCTGACGAGGCAGCGGTGCCGACGGCAGGGCGTTCGTCTGTTGTGGCTATCGCGGAATGGTCGCTTTCCCGTCCACCGCGTATCCCACAACTCTTGCCGCTCGTGCACTTAGAAGCATTGAGCGTTCAAGTGGTGTGAGGTTGTTAAATGCAAGCCCGAGCTCCTCGGAGAGAGTTTTGTTCTCCGGATCAGGCGATTCCATGACTAGGGCTGCGGGTGCACTAGGTTTTACTAGTATTTTTAAAATGGCCGCAGTCTCGGTCGACTCCCGCGTGGGGGTGCTATATGGAGTCGATATACTAAGTATCTGTTTCATGTACCGGCTCGTATGACGCCATTGTTCACGTCACGGAATGTGCAATTTTAGCGGGAGATTTAAAATTTTGGCTTAAATTGCCTTATTTCTCAGTGAATAAAGCATCATTTGCTTCCGGGAAAGCGCTTGGGGTACTATGAAACACCTAATCTTTCGAATAAAACAAACTTTTGTTTTCTCTTCATGGCTCCTTTAAAGTGCACCAAACGCCTTTCATCGCACTGCCGGCGTCCCCGTAGCCCCACCGTTCGGCGCTGCCGCTAACCTTTTCTTGCTACTTGTGACGAGCGCAGAAACTTTGCTTGAGTAAGCATGGCATGTGTTTCATGGCACTGCAGGCCTGTATTACGCACGTTGGCGCAACCATGCAGAGCTTAGCCGTAGCGGAAGTTGCCTTGCGCCCGAGGTTGAGCGCCGACGTTGTTTCCAACTCTGTTAATAATACGCCTGCGAATGAATCCGTACATGCTCATGAAATAAAAGTGTGGCAACCAGCGGATGAAAGCCGTTTCATTTGTATCAGTGGTCGCCAACCTTTTGAGGTGAAGGGCCGAGTTTCATGAAGACGACACGTGAAGCACCGGACGGTAATTAGGGGCTGGGGGGTGGGGGGGTGGCTTTTTTTGGACCGGTACAAAAAAGGACGTGAAGACGTTATTTGGCTAAGCGTGAGTATGGACAGCAACGTCAACTGGAAGCGATCTTGCTTTGTTCTTGTGCAACTCCATTTGAGGTTACAGTTCCCACGGCAGCTTTCAGAAGTGATAGGAGAGGGGGCTTTGACAGCGCGCCAGGGGCTGCATGAAACTTCTCTGCGCGCGGCCCGCGGGCCTGATACACATGGTTGATGTGTACGTACAAAAAAACAGCTATGAAATAAGTGAACGGGAGTTTGGCGGTAGGCGCCAGTAGGAGCTGCTCTTTAAGAAGCTTTGCGAGCCATTTTTCGGGACTAAGTAGAATCTGAAGGTTGGCGCACAATATCTAGTCGTCGGAATGCCCTCGTTGACAGCGACAATAAAAAATGGCTGCCGCTTAGCTCAGCTTATACCTTGGATATGCAAAGCAAAAGCTTCGTTTAGTCTGGTTGAGTCCTGGTTTCGCTTGGTTAACCTTTGATGTAGCTGTATTGCCGACCTCGGCTCAGAGCCGTTCGGTCCCGTGCAACGCTCACAGGACGAGGCCCGGCCTTGCTCTCATTCACGGTGAACGCGGCGCAAGACGAGTCACGTAGCCCCAGACGACCCAGCGGCGCATGCGTGGGACGCTGCTGGGTTGGTCGGCTGCCGATCAGCTGATCGGAGCAATCGCCGAAGCCGCCACCGCTCAAGGTTAAACAGACCGAATGAAAACGGGGCCTTGTGCGCAGCGCCGAAAGCGGGCCCGGCGAATCACGCGATGCGTCTTCGAGGGGTGTGTCGCAGGGGGTGTGTCTCCGGTCAAAAGGTGAACTTGCGCATTCTCGGCGAAACCACTGGAAAAAAATTATAAAGCTTTGCTTTAATAGTCGCACAATTCACCCATAAAGTCACTCCGGTAATCGTCGATGCGCCCAGGCCCATTGAAGGCCATGGCGAGAAACGCGTCTGAAAATGCCAGCAATTCCGAGTGACGTCACATCGTCCAACGTGACTGCGCCCAGGCCGCCGCTCTGTAAACCGCGTATATAGTGGTGAGAGTGCTTCTGCCATCCGCGAGCGAGCTAAGTATCTATCGCAGCCGCTCGGATCCGTCAGTGAATGCACTCCCCACACTCTCTAAAGCCTCTCAATTACTTTGGTGGTCTTCCCACCCTCCCCTCAGAGCCTTCCCTCCAAGCGCTCTGTGTATGCATCATGTGCGGTCAGCGAAGTAATCGGCGATGCATGCGCAGGTGAACGTGCCGCTGAGCAACTCGGAGCGCTTCGCCCGCGTCTACGGCTGCAAGAAGGGCTCGCCCATGAACCCCGTGCGAAGCTGCTCCCTGTGGACCGCCACCGGATGACGACGGGAGGAAGCACCACCCTCGCTCGCTGTGTACAGGCGGTTGGAACTTGGCGCATGGGGGTTCTCATGCTGTGATATATATATAATAATGATTGCTATAGATAATAAACCAGCGCTCATATCATTTATCCCAGCATTGTGGGCAAGTGGCGGCTTTCGCCTCGTGAGCACGCACATCGCGCGTTTGGTTGCTCGCCAATCTCGGTTATTCTTGCGTTCAAGTATGATCTTGGCACACCGCGCACTGCACCCCTTATATACGGGAAGGAACGAAGGAATACGTTTTTTCGTCCATCGGGATGAGGTATTCTGAGTGGAGGAGTCCCACAGGGCCGCCGCGACCGCCAGGGCCCGGGACGTGGTCTGGACTTGGCCTGACTTCCCCGGGTTACGCAACATCTGCTGGTGGCCGGAAAGGTCTTCTTGTGGAAAATACCTTTGAGTGTCGTCCTTCTCTGTGAAGGGGGATTACCAGCGGAGGTAAGACCACTGGTACGAGTGGAAGAATGGATACGCGTTGTGATTTGCGATTGAGTATACTTCCTAGTTAACTAGCTGAACAAAGCTTAAAAGTGCCACAGAGAGCAGGGTGCTGGCGCTTTAGGAAGGAAGGGGTGTCATATGAGGAACGGGCCCATTGTTCTAAACAGCTCCTTCTAGACCAATTGAGAAGCTGAATGGTGAATTGAAGGGAAAGATGCGATTGTCCAGCGAGGTTTGATGGACATCGTGGGATCGTTGGTGAGGGGATCCATGATGGCGATGATAACTTTGTTTCGCCCAAAACTGCGTGACAGGATTGGAAGGGGAAATAGGAGTCGTCCTGGATTCCTCCCTCTCAGATGGCGGCCCATGGGCGCGAGCGGCATTTTCGGCCAGTTGGACGACCTTGATCTGTTTTTCGGGGTCAGAGTTAAGCAAAAAGGCCGCCCACTGCTCCGCACGGGTAATGCGTAAGTGCGCTGGCAGAGTTGGTGGCTGAGCATCACAAACCCAAATCATGCGAGTGATTGTGGCGCGCTGGGTGCACCACTTGCATTGATCATTGTAAAGTTCGGAAAGCGTGGCTGAATATTGCTGAATTGGGGATTGCATTAGCCTGCAGCTGACGCAAGGCTACATAGAGATTGAAGTCTGTTGAGAGTGAGATGCGCTGCGGGATATTTCTGGCGCTGCATGCGATAGTGTTGAAGTGATGTCCCGGTATGGCCACCAACCTGACCCTCGCCCCCTGGTCCAAGCCAGCGGCGTCGTCACGGCGATTTGGGGAGCTGAAACCTCGGGCCGTCTTATGTGCGAGCTTGCTGTCCAGATTATTTGCATGTTGCGCATACGAGCCGCCTGGACCGAGCCTGATATGGGTAGGGCTTTAATGGAGATCCTGCCAATTTCGTAGTTCTGGAAAGCTGTTTTTAAGTCGTTCACGATGGTCTTAGTTAATTATTGCGGAGGCTACGACAAGCGTGAGAGCCGCGTCTTCTCCTTCCTCAGCGGGATTCGTATAAATAGAGGCTTATACCAGAGAGTTGCCTTTAGTATATCTACTGCCACGATGGCCATGGCGGGCGTAAGCTGGTAGCCAGCGGCGTTAACAAACATACATCAGCGTCATCGGGAAAATGCTTGTTCAGGGCAGACGATCGGTCCTGACGGCGATCCCGGTGGTGTACCGGGTGCATCTTCCTGGGTATGGGCGAGACGTAGATGACGTTTTGAAGGTGAGTAGGGAGCGAAGTCTTGGTGCCAGGTTGGCTGGCGTACGCAATGCATAGTTTCCGCAGCAGAAGGCGTCCTGTGTGACTGCTAGATAATCGCTGGTATAGGGTTGTGCGCTGCGCTTTTGCGAGTTCTATTAGGGTATTATGCATCCCCATAGCCATGAAAAGTTCAGTGAATGCTCTGATAGGAGTGCCCGCGGTCTGTTTAGACACTTTACACATTATTGAGTCAATTTTACCTTGTTCGGTTGTTTTGAGGGGGAGGTACGGAGTGACATACGGAATTCGGGTTTTAATGAAGGCTTCCACAAGCCATGATGAGGTTGCAAAGATTCTGTGTGATTATGCAATCCAGGTACCACCTCGTAATGAGAGCACCAATTTCGCTTTTGATTAATATGCTCACACGACCACAGGGATGTCCAAATAATTCGCGATGACTATAAACTGCGGGAGTTCGAGCCAAGTTATCTCAGCCTGCAAAATCGTCTTTATGGGCATTATCCGCCCCTGTGAAGGAGGAGACCTTGGAAACTATAGTTATTGGCCGATCCCCGGTGTGGGGACATGCCATTCCCCCAAAATTATCGCCATCACCATCACCACCATGATCATCGTCGTCGTGCGACATTCCGTATACGCTGTGGATACAAGCCCGGAACTTCCAATAAGCACCCAGCGCCATATAGTGGTTCGCGTAGAACACTCCTCCTATTCTTTTCAACGAGTTTAACTCCGCTGCTCAGCCTCATTAGTCTAGAGATGGCACCGCAGCCTTTGCAGCGATAACCCGGGTTCGAACCCTAGCTACCCAATATTTTTTTCCAACCCGCAAATGAAGATGTAACGCATTCGAGCGGACCTGGTCAGCACTATTGAATACTCACTCACCAGTGGTCTCTACAAGTTGGTGTGATAACCTGGACCGACTCCTGTCATCAACGTAGCACCTATCTTTTCACGAAATCTGCGAGCTATATCTTCACGGAACCATATACTTTAAAATGCTATCCACCATTTCAAGTGATTGAACCTTGAACAGTGTTTTTTTTCGATTATTCCCTCCCTTCCTCCATGCCCCTCTCCTTCCGCAACCGGCATTCAGGCCCCCACTGATAGTAAAGATATTCCTCCTCTCCTCCTCCAAAGTGGCGTGATTTTTTACTTCAAAACATTCTCTTAGATGTATTTCTGGCATTATTTTGTACTATCTTTCGTAAACAAGGGTACATTGTTATATTTGGCTCGGTGTAGGGAACGGGCACGGCATATCAACACGTTTATTAACATTGTCAATAGTTCCGGGAGTGCCCGCCTTGTACCTATCTTGGGGAGAATATTGCTATCATCATCATCATAACCATAATCATCACCATCCTTCTCCTCCTCCTCCTCATCACCATCATCATAGTCATCATATTGTTGAGCGGATAGGAGGAGCTCCTTTGGACGGCCTCCAATGACCGTTTACATACGATCCACGAAAATTCGCTTTGTCCTGTCCTTCGGGTGACGCACTATATAAGCGGCAACTGCTACAACAAAGGGCGCCACAGGATTCACTCAAAAGGTAGCGTCCTATTGCCAAGTTAAGCTGTACAGTCTCGACGCATGAGGTGCATCTCACGAAAAGGAACGGGTAATTGCATGCTTCTCAACTCGTGTTTTTTGTTGTTGTTTTAGGTAGTCCAGCATAATTGTATATTTTTTCCTCTAGATCGTCGCTTCTCATGCGAGTGCCTTTAGTGAGAATACCTCAGGTTCCTTTAAAATACATACTTAATATTCAGCTGCTCGCATAGTAGATTAGGTGCGCATGTATGAGGATACTGCAAAACATGTTTAAAGGATTTTTTTATAAATTGATGCAGGTGCAGCCGGGAGCAAAAGTCTGCACTCCATGCCCGCCAGCATTCAGTCATTCTGTACTATATGGGTGCTTCGGTTCGGGCAAGTAAACGAACAGGTGTAAGGTTAAAATATTCGGTTAACCAGCGTCACAGTTAAGGAGGCCCGCACTCGCGTGATGGTGATGCACTGCCTTTCGGAAGCTGCTCGTGTTGAATCCAGGCTTTTGCTCCCTACTTTACGTTGTATTCATCTCTCTAAACGCTATGTGAAGCGTCTCTTGGAACTCTCTTTCCCCTCCCTCTAATCACGTAACGTTGAAAGTGCGCGCTCCATGTTTTGTCAATACTGAATTCAGTTTGCGGAATTCGCGAGACGCGCAAGAGACATGAGCAGTGTGGTGTAACAGTATCCTTTACACACTTGAGCCCCCCCCCCCCCCCCCCTCCCCTATGGAATACCGCACAGAGTACACCCAGAGGAACTTGTTGAGTGCAGGAATTTCGTGACGCACGCACGGAGCGGAAATTTTATCGCCGTAGCCGCCGATATAACACGTTATTCAAAATAATTGCATCATCCGTAACAATATTCGAGAGCGATTCGATTCACACCGTTTGTCTCGAAGTCACTAAGCCCAGGTCCATGCGCTTGAAAGCTTTGGTTTTCTTTCAAGCTTTGACCAGTCACTGTCCCCAGTATGAGCGTTGTACAATGTCCTGTGTACTACTATGTGCTTAGAAAAAAAACGATATCTACCTTGTAGCCGCAAGTTTAAAACAGCAGGACCGCTATGTCCACCGCCACAATACCAAACATGCACCTCGCAAAGATTGGTCACACGGCTGCGCCGTGCTGAAACAAGGCTCCCCTGGTGGTTCCCGTAGCATGTACACTCAGTGGCGGAGTGTATGAATGTGTTCCACGGTTACAGGGCCAGCATTAGTTTTGTGCCAATTTCTAGCGCAGCATACCAGCACACATACAGGCCCGGGTGGATGGTTAGTAGTGCTTCCACGCAGTGGCGTGCGCAGGATTTAGTTTCGCAAGAAGCCGCCCGTCACGGCCACTCAGATGAAACGGAGAACACGAAAGGAGAAAAAGGAAGAAAAACAAGAAAAACAAATAGAAAACAAAAATATAGGCCAATTGAAAAAAATTCCCCCTGAATAAAAGGCGGTGGTATTTACTAACAGATCACGAACCAGTTACTTCTCACAGTTACTTCTCACTTAGTAACTGATGCAGTTAGTAAGCACCATTACCTTAATCAGAAATGTCCTAGTAAATAACACTCCCCTTAGATACATGCTTTTACTAACTGGCCACGAATGACCTAGTAAAAAGCACCACCTTAATCTAGTGTATCCACACTAGATTATACTAGAGTACACACTTTTTGGCAGAAAAAGTGTAAAATATTGTCCCATGGCCCACACCATTAAACAGTGCTTCAAATAAAAAATTCTCCAGAAATTCAGATAATTATCTACTAATGCGTAGCATTCTTATGCCTCTTGTCTTGAGTATGAGTGTCTTCCAGCCATTTTACTGGTTTTTTTCGAAATGCTGGCCGGCCAATTATCTCTATTTACGCTATTATAATTATTGGAAGGGGAACTTTCGCGAAATCTGCATTATTGTGGAAATGCAGGGCGTTACACGGTTCGCGATTTTCCGTAATTTTTGTTTTATATTTTTCTTATTATTCAATGTTTCAAAATTTCTTTCAACCAATTATCTCAATTACGCCAATATAACGATCATAGGTGGAACTTCCAGGAAATCTGAATTATTGTGGAAATGCAGGTCGTTATACGACCAGCAATAAACGTTTGTTGTCGAGTGGTCTCGTTGAGAGGGGAGTATTGAGTCCGTCACTCAAACTCCGCGCGTACTCAAAACACAAAAGAAACAGCAAAACTATATGCGTACAGGTTCAGGCATAAAAGAGGTTGGTACACAGCGCCGACGACGGCGGATCGTCACAGGAAATGAAAAATAATCCCCGAAGTTGACCAGCGACAGCCAACACGACAGCCATGGCCAAAATGACGTCGTTTAGGCCATGCTAGGGGTGAATAATGAGGAAAGTTGAAGAGAGCGCGGTTGGTTTTTTCGCGTCTTTCACAGCGATTTACGCGCTAACCGCTTCACGTGCACGCGTAATATTTGGCTCAGGTATTCCTGGCAGTGTAATCTAAACTTTGTACAGATTTACTTGCACTGCACAAAAAGTGTTGCAGGGTCCCTTGAAAGTAAGGGCGTTAGCAGCGCAGCTACGTGTAGCAGTGGGGATCAGCTGAGCGTGCAGCAAGACGTATATAGAGACACTTTGACCACAAATAAATTGAGCAAAACCAACGGAGAGAACGAGTGTAACTTGTTTACCTTAGAAATACACCTGCTCGTGCACTTTTAGCCAGCAGCGATAAGTCATCTGATAGAATCGGTGGGCTTGTCGTAAAAACCAAATATTTAACGACAATTTCGGAATTAAGCATTTTAATGTCAGCAATACAAGTCAAGTTGTGGATCTGTAAACACTTTTTAATCGTGAGATGGAGTGGCAAAAGTGGTGTAGTTACTATCTTCAATGAGTCATAGAATTTTATTATCAATGAATGTTACTATGAAACTAGCAGCAGTCACTAAGTGCATGATACAGACTAGTAACTATAGCATTTAGAGTCCATACATAGTTGCAGGACATACGTACCGTTCTGCGGGGTAGTGAAGTTCGTAAGGAGTTAGTAATACAACCCGTTACAACTGCATACAGCATTCTGAGCACGATTTCGTGAGACAGAGACACGGACAAGCGCAGAAGCATAACACCGCTCTTTCCCTCTTTTTTGAGGAATCGTGCTCGAAACCCTGGATTATCAGCGTGCCCAGAATATTGCTCTATTTTGTTAGACCGAAGCTGTTGCCACAATTCTCGTTCCTTGATTTCCTGCAGCTCTCTCACGGTAAAATACTACAACTGACCACCCGAACACGGCGCAATGGACGAAAACTTCAGCAAAGAGGGCATGGTGGACAACCAGGTCCTGCTGCCAGGGACGTCGATAGCACTACCGCAGCTGTGCACGTCCGCTGACGGAAGGCCCTGCCACATCCTCGATCAACTTCCAGCCTGTAACGAGCTTCTCACCGCTATTCGATGCCGTCTCGACGAGGAGACACCTGACAAGCTGTCACTGGTTTCGAAGAACGGTCTTCCCGAAAATTCTGCTACAGAAGCCGAACGACGAGAAGGTTGCAAGCTTGTCTTCTGCCTTCTAAGGATCCACCGCTGCCTGGATACCGTTGAGCTAGAGATACACAGGGACGATGGAGAACCGGGAGAACACCAAATACTTATCTTGCGAAGCCTACGAACGGCACCAGCGCTAAGGGAGCTGAAACTGAAAGGCGTGTTGAGCTCCCTCACTGTAATGCCGGAATTATCGTGCCTTTCTTTCTTGACGCGGTTAGAAACACTGGAGTGTTCGGTTGCAGATTCTCGAGAAATGGCTGCTGTCTTGGGCCGGCTGTTGGAAACGTCATCTTGCCTTACAACCCTCAGGCTGAATGTTCATGTTTTCAGCGATGATGTTTCGTACGCGCAAGAACTCTGGGCCGCTCTGGCAACGTGCAAACTGTTGAAATCTCTTCAAGTGGGCTTTTGGTACTTTGATTTCTACACTACAAGCGACAACTGCATGCCTTTTTACGAATCCCTAGAGCAAATGTCCACTTTAACGTGCGTACATATTGCGTATTACTGTTTTCATTCCGCACAGGGGCTGAAGTCTGTCTTGAAAGCACTTGGTGGAAACAAAGGACTGGTGAACGTTATCCTTCAAGAATTCATTGTGGATTATGAAGAAGCTACTGCGATTGGAAAATTTCTCGCAGAGAATTCTGTAATCCGGAACTTTGAATTACGGTCGTGCTGTTGGCGTGACGACGGTGTTAAAGCTGCCCGCTACGACACCGACGACTTTGGCACCCTGACACCACGAATTCTACCTTGGCTGTCGATTCTGAAGACAAACCACGTCCTTCAGAAGCTGCGTTTCAGTTTTTTCGGCTTTTCGCCTGCGGAATGCGCGGCATTTTTGGAAGAACTGGGGAGAAATCGTACCCTTAGAATTGTCTCGATCGAGGACTTTCAGGAGTACTGTTGCTGTTTGAGCCGTCGAGGACACCGCAGTAAAACTTGTAAGGTATTTGACGTTATATGCAATCCGCGCACAGAAATAATACTCGCTGAGTGCGAGCAGATCCGACCGGTCAAATTGTACATTTTTACTGCCGAACACCTCGCTTGGTTTGTTGCAGCAGCGCTCCCACTTGGATTACGCCATCGTGTCACGGAGGTCAAATTAAAGCTCAATTGGATCACTGTAAACCATGAAAGCGCATCAGTGATCGCCGAGTTCATTAAAGCCAGCAACATCCTTACACGGCTTGAACTAGATCTCACCTCTCAAGAGAGGGGTGCCGAAATATCGGAAGTGCGGAGAACCATTTTAAAAGCAGTCCTCAGGAATTCTAGCATCAAGGATCTCGACCTATGGTACCCTGATTGTACGGTTCCGGATGCGGTAGAACTGGCGTATGCAATCGGAGAGAGCAAGTCCATTTGTTGTTTAAACCTCTGTATAAGCTCTGACGCGGGGCTGTTGTTCCTTTCCCACATTTTTCCAAGCATCTCCTGCAACTACACCCTGGTTCGGGTTCACGTGACACGTATTCCGCATCTAGGAGAAGCAGTCTACCACCGCCTTCTAAGTGTCGCAGCACGCAACCGGCACCTCGTTGCAAGAGCAGCAAAGTTCGCCGCAGGGAGCACCAGTAGAGCCTGCGCGGAAGCCATGGAATGTGTGTCATCCAACCCGGCCTTGGTCGACGAATTGTGCGAACTTGCGTCCGCGGACGAGATAGAAGCTTGCAGGATGATCACCCACAGGCTCGAAGGGCTCCAGGACCTGGACAACTTCATGCATATCTCAGGAGTTGTAAAGCGACGGGTTGTGTGCCAAATGTACATAAACGGCGCCCTTCAACTGGATGACGTTGACCGGTACTCTTGGCACTGCGTAAGAAAGTACCTACGACTGGCCGACGTCCAAAAGTAAACTTTGCGGAAGTATTGCTGTGCTTTCGAGTCCTAAAGCTCGAACTGTTATTCCAACCCCGGTTAGGTGTCTCGACAGGGGTCCACGCTCCAACGCTTCAACAATAGAGATGGCCTGCTTCTCCAGCTTAGTTCCTGTTGCCTATGTGATCACTACACTTTTTTTTTGGTGAATTGTGAAGTTGTTCAAGGGAGGCACTTTGATGATCTACTTCATAATTATATTGCTTCTAAGGGAACTCTAGCTGTATGGTGTCACTTCAATTTGATAATGTAACAGCCTTTTTAATGTTGATGAAGTCTCCTAAGGCTGCTGGAATCGCACAGACAAATCAGAAGTTATGGCTGAGGAGAGACAGAGAGGGGGAGCAGTGTTGTGCGGAACGGCGTTCCTGGAACTGGTTCCTTTTGGGAGGAACGGAGGAATGCCACCGTTCCATTAAGGGTCGCTGGAACTGTAACGGTAACTCGTTAGGTTTATGAAGGAACGGCAGGAAAGGCGTTCCTTCGGCAAACGTTACATCGCCAGGATTTGGCTGTTTCGGATACCAAGGCTCGAGTAGAAGAATCGATAAGTCGCTACTGTGTTTCTCTTTCTATAAGCTGGCCAAATTGTCCGTCTTACAGCGGAACGTGCTTCCTCTAAGGTCAAGGGCAGAAGAATAACCACGCAGCGGGCTGCAGCCTGTGCTTGCTTTCATACCGGTTTAGCTTACGCGGCGGCCTTCGGTGACGGGTGAATAGCGCAGCCGCGAGAATGCTTTTCAACCTTCATCGTTTGTCTGGGGAGGCCAGGATGCGCGTCTAGCCGATAGAATTGTTGCCTGCCGGGGAATGGTCATCTAATACCGAGCGGCGCCGCATTGGCAATTACGGCCTTAAATTACCGCATTAGGGCGCGCAAAGCGCGGGTGCGTTGTTGAAGAGGTAGTTGCGCTCGCTGTGAGGTCATTCGAAGGATCATCGACTATCAATAGAGCATGGGAGCGCTGCAGTAACTCGAGATGTTGTACTGCCCAAAGATACAGAGTGCGCGCGCAGTTCGTCACGGCGCGGTCTATCGCCGATCGGGCAGGAATGGGTCGACGGAAGTGCCAGGTCCGCGCGCGTCATGTTGACAAAGGACAGGAATTTCGCCATTGTTGGGCATAAAGGCCCAACTACATGCAGCGCACTTTCAGCGTGTAGAGCGCATTCCACGGAGGCGTTACAACAAATTCGGGTAAAACTCTACCTAGTTCTTGTGTTCGTGATGGTGGCATTCATGGCTATGTACGTGAGGTGGTACTTTCGGCAAGATTTTTATTCTCGCGGTTTTCTTTTGAATATCTGGCTACCGTGCACAGAAGAAAGCTGTATAGAGACCTTCTTGACACCACTTTGCCGACTCCTTTGTACCGATCCCTATACAGTGCAGGGCCAGGACAAGATGTGTGTCAGCGTGTGAAAAAAATGACTGTCCCGCCTTATGTAAAGTCTTTTTTCTTTAAATTACACGTGGGAGTATTACCTGTTAAAACTTGGATGATTGAAAAAGGTTTGTTTGTTCCCTAAGGGCCTGACTGCTTGGTTTGTAAAAAGCCAGAAACAGTAGAGCACGCATTCATAGACTGTTGGGACGGGGTGTTCCTGTGGCACGTTTTGCAGAGAACACTAAAAAAGGATTTCCCGTTGGATAGCCATGGAATCAGGTTCTTGGCCGTTGAAAACTACGGCGGCGTCCCGTATGACCTTTTGATGTTGCTGGCCCTGCATAGTATATGGAAAGCTCGAATGGCAGTTCGCTATAATGATGTAGATGTGAAACCGAGCAGAGAGTTGTTCTGCCAGAGTGTACGGGAGATCTTAGAAGTGTATAAAGCCCAACCATCTCCACCTGACTGGTTAAATGTGTTGGAAAGTGTGGCATGGCTTCGGCCTTTTTAACAAGCGCGCACTAGCAAGTGGCGGGCTGATGTCTGTTCGCGCTTTGTAATCCTTTTTTTTTTGTTCTTATTGTGTATACCGAAGACAGGCAATAAAGAAAAAGAAAAAAAAAAGGTTTTGTGGCGTAGTGGGAAGCGCACCATGTACATTGCGTTCTGCCCGCAGGGTCGAGGGATCGAAACCGGGCGCCGGATAGTATTTTCTTTTTATATAGTAGGGAGGGGTGCGGTGCGGACTACGGACGCCAACGCGGGTGACATCGTGAGTTACTGAAATGCTCTGCATTTAAAACACATTTCTGGAGGTCAAATTTGGCGTCAACACCACAAGGCGATCGAGTAACGTTGATCCAAAAGTCGAGCTAAAGAACATCACACAATTTTTTTACCGTATCTATTTCTTTCTTTCAAACCGCTTTTAGTAACATAGCTGGGCTCTCTGCTTCAACGCAAGCTTTGTTGCGTTATCACCTTCCCTGCCGCCACTGCCGCCACGCCATCGTCTGCTGCTATGTTACAAGTTTATGGCGTGATCACAGAAAAAAAAATTACACGATCTTCCCGTGGGGAACCCTGATGAGGATGCGAAGCATCGTGGTGGTTCCGTGTGGTTCCATTGTGTTGCCGTTATGTTGAGTGATCTGGTTTTTACTAGCGCCAGAGGGAATTCCGCGTCCGGGTCCACACCGGTGGCAAAGGCACGCAAGTGCTGTTGTGTTACGGTGAGTAGGCGGTGGTTCTCGAGGCGCCGAAACTCGTCCATCATGTTCTTGTCGATGTTGTCTCTGTGGTAGAATCGGTAGTCTCCGTCAGCTTTGGTGAGGTAAAGGTTGTTGACATTGGTGCACCGGCTGAGAGCAATGTACACGCCCTCCTCTTCATAGCTTTGTCTTCTCGTTCTTCTTCTTCGGCTGTTCCCCTACGGGAAGATGACGACGGTGGTTGAACGCGAACCTATCTGGTGATGGATTCTTTGGTTGGCCAATCCCTAGGGGCATCCTGCCACAATCAGCATCAGAGGCGCTGCGGACGGGGCTGGTTGAGCTGCAGGGCGCGTGGCGCTTCCCGCCACAGCTTTCCCACGGGAAATTCAGCATCCCCCTCTAAAGTTTTCAGTTCGTCGTTTCCGTTGATTCAGCTTCGCGTGCCTTCGTTGTATCAGTAGCTTCTTGACGTAGTTTGAATGAGTCAAGGACATAAGGCGCGTTCGTAGCACTTGCTCCTGTCCCGGATTTGTAGCGTAGTGGGAAGAGCACCGCGTACCTCCCGTTGTGGCCAGAGAGTCGTGGGATCGAAACCGGGCGCCACTAACTATTTCTTTTTTTTTTATAGTGTAGTATCGCGGAGCTGTGGGTGTAAGGAGGAGAGTTGCGCATGTGCAGTGAGCGTGTGGACGGCGCCGCCATCAATGACGGAGGACCAGGCGAGCCTAAGAAATGCTCCGCATTTAAAAGACGGCCGTGACCATCGCTTCTATGACACATAAGAGCAGCGAAGCGCTACGCCTGATAACCGCGGAGCGCACCGATGTAGCCGATTCACTCATTCGTCAAGCTCGACTTCAATCAGCGCTGTAATGAACCAAAGAGTCACTTTTCTTTGTTATTTTTCTCTTGAGTTCGACCCAACAGCTTACTAGGACGAGTGGGGACAAATGCCATGCATTGGGTTCTCTTTACATGTCATGGAGAGGCTTATACTGCCCTCTTATGTTGCGGTTACGCCAAACAAATAATTTTCATTTTATTGCCAAACATAAAAGCAAAATAGTTATTTGTATGCTCCATGATCGCTGACTTGGAAGCAGTTGAAACTATAATTGGTTTCGGTATGAAACATGTATTAAACAGCGCGCTTGTGAAACTGCGCCTGCTGCAAATTGCCGCACATTTCGCGGCGCCGTAAGCTGGAGGAAATTTCTATACGGCTGGTCAACCTACTGGGTCGAAAAAGCAAGGCACAACTGATTCGAGCAATCGAAAAAGTGATAAAAACTAAGCAAGTAGCGGACAATTGGTGTAAGAGCAGGATGAAGATGATATATAAAGGTAAAGGAGACAGGCCTGATGCCAATTCGTACAGGCCTATTACAGTTACCTCAGTGGCATACAGGCTGGCAATGCAAGCCATAAAAGCGGAACTACAGGCGTGGATAGAGGGGAACAGTATACTGGGTGAACTACAAAATGGTTTCAGACGAGACAGACGCTTAGAGGACAATTTATTTGTCCTAACCCAATGCATAGAGGTGTCAATGGCTCCGGAGCGACCACTATGGATAGCATTTCTCGATATAAAGGGAGCCTACGACAACGTAGATAAAGAACTTCTATGGAGCATACTTGAGCGGGAGGGATTAGGCCAGGACTTTATACAGCTGTTGCAGGGAATTTACAACGAGAGCGAGGTGCACATTACCTGGGAGGACCAAAAGTGCACGGAACCGGTAGTTACAAATAGAGGTTTAAAGCAGGGTTGTCCTTTGTCGCCATTGCTGCTCATGCTGTACATGGCTACACTAGAAAGAAAGCTTGAAGGCAGTAAAATAGGTTTCAATCTATGTTATAGCCGCAAAGGACAGGAAGTGGAACAACATATCCCGGGACTGATATATGCAGATGACATAGTACTACTAGCAGATAGCAAACAGTGTCTGCAACAACTCACAGATATCTGCGGGGAAGAAGCCACTGAACTGGGGTTAGAGTTTAGCACAGCAAAGTCGGGAGTTCTAGTTTTTAATGACAACGCCCGTAACGAATCGGTATTCGTTCAAAAAGCAGCAATATCGTGGGTAACGGAATACAAATATCTGGGCATATGGTTAAACGAAGGTCAGGCGTACCTAAAAACTCATGAAGAGCACTTAAGAATGAAAGGCAGAAGAAACGCCTCTATCATGAAGCACAAAGCACTGTGGGGATATAGCAGATATGAAGTAGTGAGAGGAATCTGGAAGGGAGTAATGGTACCAGCACTCACCTTTTCAAACGCAGTAGTGTGTGTCAAATCAGAGATTCAATCAGGGCTAGAAGTAAATCAGAGGGCCGTAGGTCGATTGGCATTAGGAGCACACAGTAAAACAACAAATGAGGCAGTGCAGGGAGACATGGGATGGGCGTCCTTCGAAGTGAGAGAAGCACAGAGCAAAATATGTTTTGAAGAACAACTTAGAAATATGGATGATCAGAGATGGGCGGCCGAAGTGTTACGGTATCTTTACATGAAAAGCGTGGACACACAATGGAGTAAAAGAACCAGAAGGCTAAGGACAAAGTATATGAAACCTGGAAGTGCAGGGGAAACGACCAAGGCAATAAAAAATGAAGTGAAAGAAACAGAGACAACGACCTGGAAAAAGAGGATGGATGCGAAGAAATCCTTAGATATCTACAGGATCGGGAAGCAGGAGATCACAAGGTGAAAATTATTCGATAATACCAAAAGGAGTGCATTGCTTTTTGAAGCCCGAGCGGGTTGCTTGGGGACAAAAACGCTTATCCGCGAGCCGGTACAGGAAGAACTATGCGCAGGCTGTCGAAATGAGCCAGAAACCATGCGACATATTGTAACGGAGTGCAAAAGTATCCGTCCAGTCCTCAGTGATGGAGCCATCCAGCTTCCGGAAGCCAATTGGCTTTAAGGACAGCAGTAGAGGTTAGTAAAAGAAGGTTAGAGTGTTGGTGGGAAAAGAGCAGAGAACAATCTGGGAAGTCATGCGAACAAAAAAGTCAGACTAGCACAAAAATTTCTTTAAAGTATTTTCTTTTTATTTTGACATTTTTTATTTATTTTGTTTGTATTTTTTTGGCGAGGTGATTGTACAGTGGCGTTGCGACTAACGCCGCTGTGCAACGCCACCCCGTTACAAAGGGGAAGCCACTAAAGCATCATCATCATCAGTGCTGGTGTTCGCACTTTGCTCCTGGCCGGGCTTCATACCTGCCGTATTTTTATTAGGGTTCATAATAATAGTTCCTAAAACGTAAGCTATGACTATCAAACATAGTCATGTAAGTAACCATGCCGCTTATGTCAGTATGTGCAACGCATCCGACGGCTGTGTTAGGCAGTGTCAGCCAGCAAAGTGCCGCACTAACTGCTTCAATGGTTACGTGTCCGTGTTTGTTTGTAACTTTGATTGTTCACCCCACAATTCCTACTGCTAAAAAAAGAATGTGCCCGTTCGCGAAGCTCATGAGCCCTGCCTAATAGCTCGTTCTTCAATTGCTCGTTCAGCAATCTAGCAAGCCCTGCCTTATTTGCGTTTCCTTTTGCCGGCCTTAGCCAATAGCACAGTTGGGCATATGATATCGTAGGTTCTGTTGCGGGAAATGAGCTTGTCGGTCGCATGGCCATAAAGGCAATAAAGACCACAACCATAAAGGCAATAACTTTCCTCCATTCGAAATTAGCGCGTCAAAAGTTGTCTCCCCGCAAAAACCAGGCCTTGCTTTCACTAAGCCCCTCTAGGTGGCGCGATGGGTCCAGGCAAGAAGGGATCGCTGGGAATCTACAAAGCAAGCAAAAAGAGATCCGGAAAGAGAACTTTTATGACAACAATAAAGGTAGTGCGTTGCTCTTTGAGGCGCGGGCTGGCTGCTTGAGAACTCGAACCTTACATGAGCAAATATTCGTCCCAGGATGAGACATGTTTGTATGTGGCAGGGATAAAGAAACAATCGACCACATAGTAATAGGATGCCAAAAGATTCAGCCGGATAGAATTGGGGGGAAAGTCCTACTTCCTGAGGCACTGGGCTTCGCAATTGATGGAAGCATTAACTGGTCAGCAGTAGGTATTACTAAGCAGCGGCTAGAGTATTGTGGAAAAAAAACAGGGAAGTCGATAAAATAACATCGCAGCCAGGGGTAGCGGCAGGGCAGAAGGTAAAAAGAAATCCGAGTTGAGGGACTAAATTTAAATTCAAACTACTAAGATAGGCTAGATGGCGCACGCCATCACCCCGATTCAAAGGGGAGGCTTTAATCATCATCATCATCATCATCTCTGAAGAGCGAGGCGGCAAAAATGGCTTTCACCGGCACGAGCGCTCGAATGCGTCCACAGGGTAAGACCCAGGTACCCAAATGGGTACCATCAAATTTCATAACTTTCGTTTGCTTTTTAAATGCAGAGCATTTCAGTAACTCACGATGTCACCCGCGTTGGCGTCCGTAGTCCGCACCGCACCCCTCCCTACTATATAAAAAGAAAATACTATCCGGCGCCCGGTTTCGATCCCTCGACCCTGCGGGCAGAACGCAATGTACATGGTGCGCTTCCCACTACGCCACAAAACCGACACGGAATCGGACGCTACCATCGCGCCTTATATCGTTGACTCATTCAAATTACTGCTGACGAGCGCTTTCTCGTCAGAAGTTGCCACAAGTGCAACAACATTAACGTAACGCAAACTACTTAACGTCGTGCGCCCCCGGAAATGCTCTGCATTTGATCGTGCCCCTCGCGAGGGGGATAGTTTATACAGGAACTCCTACTTCTAGCGGACTCCTGGCGCCCTCTTTCTGCCATTGTAGAGGCTATGAGGCGGTCTTCGAAGGGCGCCAAATTTGAATTGTACAAAATCGATTTCTTCTTGCATGCGGTCGACAAAGTTTGATTGATTGATTGATTGATTGATTGATTGATTGATTGATTGATTGATTGATTGATTGATTGATTGATTGATTGATTGATTGATTGATTGTAAGGTTTAACGTGTCGACGCAACGCAGGCGATGAGGCGCGCCGTAGTGGAGGGCTCAGCATGTATAGACGACATAATGCCCGGGCTAACATTCATTCCTGCTTTTTGCTATTGTAATTTTTTGCACTTATTTCTATGGATAATGAACCAAATAAAAGTGTGTTATAGCATTTTTGTAGCATTTTTGAAGCATTGCAGAATTTTGAAAATATTGGACCTTGCATTCCACACGCACTGAAACCAAGAGTAACCAAATGGGTACCATTAAAATCTATTACTTTCGTTTGCTTTTTTGCTATTGCAATTTTTTGCGTTTATTTCTATGGATGAAAGTGTGTTACAAAAGATTTTTGTATTTGCGCATTCTTCGGACTGAAGAGGATATAGCTTATTTGAGCAAAGTTTACGGTAAACACGGTGATTCGAACGAGGCAATCTTTTAAATGAACAAAACTTGTGTTTTGTCTGCATGGCCCCTCTAAAAGCCGAGTGACGTCCGCCACAGTTTTCGGTTGGGCAGAAGGGCCCAAAACGCACACGCTGGAGCCGGTCCTGGCCGCGTAGGGGAATTTCGCACTAATTATCAAGCCCACTTACCAAATAAATAAATAAGTACATACTTTTGAATACAACGTACAGTCATGAACAAAAATTTACGGACCACGAAAATGGCAATCTTAGGTTATTTCTGTTCCCATATAGCAGCCCACAAACTGTAGTATGCATGTGAGATGCTGGATATAATTACTAAAGCATTGCGAAAGTACCGCACATTATACTCCGGGGTGCTGTGCGGCAACGAAACAAACCGAAATTGCTGCTTTTGTGGTCCGTAAACTTTTTCTCTTGACGGTACCTACACACACTGGGCCTAACCACACTGCATGTACGATTCTGTGCCTTTTTTTGGTTTATTGTTATAACTGGCCCGGTTATCTTTATTATATCAATGGAGCTAATTAAAAGCACGTGCTATCGGCGTCAAATGAAACGCGAACACGAAACTGTGAACCAGAACGTGCAAAATTGAAAAATACTGTTCGTAGAGTTCAATATAATGGCTTGCTATTGGTATGTTTGGCAATCCACTTTTCCCAACTTTGTTTTTGTAACTAAGCCACGCGTCATTTTGGCTTGCATGGAAAGAAATCGCGCTATTTGTGTGTTCAGGTTCATATTTTCGTGTTCGCGTTTCATTTGACGCCGATAGTACGTATGCTTTGAACGTTTTCTTTTTTCTATTCAACGTATGGGCGAAGACGGGTAAGAATGCTACTATGGCTTGGTTAACCTAATCCTGCCTTTGCATAATCTAATATTGGAGATAGCGATCAGGTGTCATGTCCGCCTGAATATTTGCTGGTGAAACAGATTGCTTGTGATCCGGAAACACTGGGTAAAAAAAAGGTATGGGTGTGCTATTGAACTGTTCAGTTTGTGGTAAATACCCTCCTCTCCACCTTTATACTTCCCAACGGGCCAATAGGGCGGCTGTACGCATACATATATGCTAGTGTCACTAGACAAGCTTATCTAGTGACACTAATAGATGCCAGTTATTGACCTCTCAGGTGGCGTACCTACGAGTGCGCATGTTTCGACGGCACATTGCGCCTGCTTGCCCTCGGCGTGCGCGCCTGACCACCGGAAGGAGAAACCGCTCTGCTGTGCACGCGCCGCATTTCGCAATCTCTCGCACGGGAGCGCGTATCGCGATTTTCAGCAGCACGACATCCGACAGCAATTAGCCACGCCTCGCTTCCTGTTTCGCGGCGGCCGGGACACGATCTCATCGGGAGACAATGGGTGATTATCCAATCGGGGTTCGTTTGCAGTGGCCACTTGTCCCGCGCTCGCATATATTTTCCGAGCCATGTAATGCGTGCTCCACTTCGGTAATAAGGCCGTAGGCCCGCGGTAACGCGCCGAACAACGGCGCGGTGTTGATCTACTATTTCAATATATCGAAAGGGCGTTGCTTCCGACGGCGTCCATTGTGCGCACGTCTCGATTCGTGACAGGCGGCGTGGTGCACCGGGCGGCCGGTTTTGTCTAGTGGGAATTGGCGGGTGTATCGAAAACTTCACTCCAACGAGGTTGCATAGAGTATAGTTTTTTGCACTGAGTAATATAGGATGTCCTTTAGAGGTGGGTGGATCCCCACGGTGACGGAGTGCTTACTCAAAGATGGGACAAGAAGCTGGAGAATACTGATGACTCGATGGGATAATGAAGTTTGGTGGCAAGTAGTGGATTCATGTAGTACAATATAGCAGATGGAAGACAGCGGAAGAGGCCCTAATCCTGCGGTGTATAGGTGCCGTCACAAGTAATTGGAACAAAGATTGGCAATACCACAAAATATTTGTCTTACTGCCTTTATGACAGCCATTACCCGTTTACAGGATCTTTTTTTCTATATCGGAAGGACTCCTTAAAACGCGCAGCAATGCAGCCAGGCATTTTGAGGAAGAAGAAATTCCCGTAAATTTACGAGACTGTTTTTCAATTACTTTTGACGGAACCTACGTACAAATGAGATATAATTTTTATATATATAATGCATCGTTCTCGGCTAGTTCATAAGGGGTAACCGCATGGAGCGATTTTTGCAAGCGACGCGACGAGCGACGCGATGGTGATCCGCAGTTGCTCGTCCCCGTCGCTCACTGGGGCAACCACATGAGAGCGACGGCGAGAGCGATCATGCGAGCGACGGAGAAATGCGATGCATATATGTTGCCGCCCTGCGCACGGTAAAAAGCCAAAATCACGAAATCGGATCATTTTGTTCTGAGAAAGAATACCGTGAAGAGGAACTCATAGAGAACATTTTGCGCCTTCTATAATGTTCGGACAGACCTTCAAATCTAATTAATTGCCCATTTAGGCGTTCCATAAAATCGTGCTCATCTGTCGCGTGCTCTTTTGACGCCGTGTTGTTATGTCGGTGCTCTTATGTCGCGTGCCGTTTCGTCGTGTGTTTTTTGACGCCGCCCCCTGCGCACAGAACACGCTGCCTCTTTAGAGGTAGTATTAGAAAAATAAATGTGACAGCGAGGTTTTTTGTGTGCACTTTTCACAAAAAAGGGAAATAACAGTACTGCGGAGAGCCGTGAGACAGAAATCCCATCGCGCCAACGTTACTAGAAACGTTGATCTCCGTTCCTCTCGTTCCCTTCCTAAGCCGGAAGTAGCGCCCCTTCGACAGCTCCCGCTCCCCTATTGGCTAGTCGCTCAGACTACGCCCGGGCGACCAGCGATGTTTTCAGGCGATCGCCAGGAACGAGCGAAGCCATGGGCGATTTCTTCCGCGGCAAAACGTAGTTCGCCGCTCTTCGCATCGCTCCCCGCTTTCGCTAGCAAAATCGATCCATGTCGTTAGCGCTGTACAGAGCGCCTGGCATTGGGACGCGAATGTACTCGGTTTATCCCGAAGGTGACAATCCTGCCAAAGTAGTCTCGTGGCGATTTCGCTTACCGGCTTCCATTTGGTGCACGATCAGGATCGCCCTCATTGTGGAAGGGTGCTCCCCTTTACTCGCTATCGTGGCTACTCCCAAAGCGCGGAGGGCGCAAGGTCTAAAGTGGCACGCTTCTCGCCCCGAAGACGCGCGCCAACTGCGAGAGCTCTCGTTCCGAACCCTTTCCCTCCCTCTCCCCTTCTCCGCTGAAAACAAGGACGGGTTTTGATCAAGTGGAAGATTGTGTTTCTTCGATTAAACGGGGGCTGCTTTGTTCCACCTAATTGCAGTTGCTGCTATAGAATCGTGGTATTAAATCTTGCCCCTTTTACTTTCATGCGTGTCTTACAACGAGTCGTTTCTTTACGGCTTTGCAGACTTCGCGAGAAAGAGGGGGGAGAGATTTGATGCCCGAGTAAAGTGTTGAAAGGTATACGTCTAGGACGATCTTGCGTACACATCTACTGCGTCCAACACGTATTGGAATCTCTGCAAACTGGGCCCATTGCATTAGCACCACGTGCCAATTCACAACGTAGGCACCTTAACCGCAAGTGTCCTTGTGACTTGTAGTTCCTTATAAACAGGGGTTAAACGTGAGATTTTATCTTATACCCCTGCTACACTAGGCTCCAAATGTCATTTGACTCAAATGGGTTGCTTCGAATGCCATTCAGAATCCGCCGTGCTACACTACAATTTCGATGGCATTTAAAAGCTTTCACAACTGTTCGCTGTGCTGTAGTGGCGCTGTTGTTGCTCCGTTCCGTTTTCGTACACTAATACAACAATCAAACTTAGGAGCAGTCTGAGGCAGTAAAATGATATCAAATTAGAAGCGACACCAGTTTTGACTCTAACGCGGTGGCTGTTTGCGTTGTTTTTTTTTTTTTTTGCAACTCACCCACTGGTTTTGGGAGTATGAAAATTAAATAATTAATTTTGTATTTTAAGTAAATAAATAGTGACCAAAGTTCCACAAACAACAATATTTTGTTTGTTTTACGTACGGAAGTATCATATTTTTTATTGCCGATCGAAGACGCTGCGTCTGAGAGTGCTGGAAATGGCATTTGAAATCCCAAATGTCTCTCTCGGTGCTCATTTGGCTCGAATGACATTTGAGCCAAATGGCATTTGAAAACCTAGTGTAGCAGCACAACTTGGCATTTGAGTCAAATGACATTTGGTTCATATGACATTTGGACCCTAGTGTAGCAGGGGTATTAGAATACCATGTGTGGCCACGTTAAAGGACACATTTGCCCTCAGTACCCTCACGATCGTTGTGGTTACCAAGACCGCTCCGCGCAAGCTCTACGGCCGCTCTACTAGAATTCGCATGCAAAGTGAAGGGGGCGGGGCGCTGGTTTTCTACCCAACTAGTAACGTTGTTTTCTACCCACGAAGCAAGCCCATGCGGCACTGCCAGGCACGCACCAACAAGTTGCACTTCCCTTCCACCAGTGCTTCGAGCCGGTTGCTGCAGGCAGTGTCCACGAACCGCAAACCAAGTGTCTTGCCGAGTCCCCTCCGTGAGTTTCCAGCTAAATGCGGGCATTACTGCACGCATCCGCCACTGTCAGTCACCTCGCGGAGGAGAAAGGCCGCCGCGCACAAGGGCGCCACATAACAGGCGCGGCACGTGAGCGGGTCCTTTCGTCATCGACGGCAGCGGCCAGCGGCGCTTTCCTGCTGGCGTCGCGAAACGTCCTCCAACGTCCTTGCGGCGGCCGGCGTTTCCAGTCCTGCGAGTCGAAGCGCGCCTTCTCCTGGGCTGGGTGGGGGAGGGGGAAGAATCGGAGCGGGTTTCGCTTGCGACACCGCCAAGGACGCTGGGACGACCTCAGATTATCGCTGGCGCGCCGTTTCCGGGATACCACGGCACGGCAGGGAAAAAACACTCGCCCCCGACCCCAAAACACCGACGACGAAGCCGCTCTACACTGAACCCGCCTGCAGGGCGAGCTCGATCCGCTCCGAAGGAGGCTGGTTGTGCGAGCTGGCAGTAACGTCCTCACCCGCTTCGTGGAATATGAAGCGGAAATGGCTCTAAGAGAAAATTTCTCCTGCCCACGCACGCGCGTACAGACACATCGTCATCGTCATTGTGCAAAACGTACTAACGCCATTGCTCACTCTTTGGCATTCCTCTGTTCGTCCGTGAGGCATGATCCGGAGAAGCAGGAGCGGGGAGGAGGAGTAGGTATCATTCCCACCTCCTCAACAGGGAAGTGAATACGTAAGGGCGATCTCACACCTCAGGGAATTTGAATTGAGTTGAAATTCGAACTTTACTCAAAGCGTAAACTTCTTGCGAAAAAAAGAAAGGAGAAAAATAAACCTGGAGACCAGCTTTGCAGGCACCCACAAAAGCAGCCCTCGTGGCCGATATTGGTTACGGGAAATGTAGCTCAGTAAAACTCACATGCAGAACATTGCGCACAACGTTCCAACGGGCAAGGCAGCGAACTGAACATTGTACAAACAGACGCAAAGCAACGTATCTGTCAAGAGCAGAAGGAGGAACAACAATTTTTATTTGGGCGCACGAAAAGTGGTTGAGTCATCCATTGGGGATACGATGGCCTCTTCAGCTGTCCACAAAGCCGTGGGCTTTAGCTGCCGTCCTGGCTCTCGACATTGGAGCTTCTTCATCTGCAGGTCGAAAACAGAGCAGCCGGCCGTCCGACCACTGCATACTTATTGTGAAACATGTTAAACAATTAAATCACAAAGGTAACTAATCGTGTGCTCGGGAAAAACAGGGCGCAAAGCTTGTGGAGAAACTGTAAATATCAAGATCACTCAGTTCAGCCAGTTTATGTAACATGGTTGGCAAGTTATACCTTACAACGAAGGTTTGCATAATTGGTGTGCGGCGTACATAGAATGCCCATACGTCGGAATGATGGCTTCAGTAAGGAAGATTTTTCTTTTAAATTCATAAATAGCCAAACCAATGAAGCTGTCTGCACTGCCTTTTCAATCCAATCTATATGGGGCAAAATATCAAGGAATGAATAGAACCCATGCGAACAATATTGTGTTCCTTATGCAGTTCCTCAACATTTCACTTTGATTTCATTTCTTTTATTTGTCAAATCATATAATACAGAGGATATAGTACCCGTAGCCAATGGCTAGTCCTGGGTCAAAAAAAGTATGTAGTGATGCAGGCTTTCTGCTGCAGGAAAAATTAAAACGGCTAACACTCCAAAATACAGACTGTTGTACAACACTAGTACAAGCATTTCATAACACGCACTCTTGGTGCCTAGCAACAATAAAATCTATAATGGCGATAGTCTGAAAAGGTGCACCAACTAAGGCAAATCACTACAATGGACATAATATCGTCAAAAAAAAAACAACTTACAAACATTTAAGTAGCCATACAATACGAATACCGGTATTTACAATGCAATACAAATACCAGCATTCAATGCCAGGCCACAACAAGATTCACAATCCAGATCACCAGCACAGATGTCAAAGAATGCACAAACCAAATAGCGATCCAGCACGTATGGTATTTCTGTGATTGATTGATTGAGATTGATTGATTGATTGATTGATTGATTGATTGATTGATTGATTGATTGATTGATTGATTGATTGATTGATTGATTGATTGATTGATGTGCCTTCAGTCATGCGTGTCATTTGTTTGTCAGGCTCGCTTGAGACTGGTTAGGTTCAAGCTTCAAAGGAGAAGCCTCGGGCTTGCCTAATTATCAGGAAGCGTATGCGGTCATTGTGCTTGGCACATCCGCCCGGTCTTCATAGATTTGGAGGAGGAGACCAGTTGGGTCTTTGATAACCACACTCAGTGTTGCATACATAAGACACTATGAGCCAGAGTAAACGTCACCGCTTGCCTGCTAATTCTGTTGTCGTCAATGGCACGCATCCCATTTTCGTCAACTTAAAAGCTAGCTATATTGGCAGCAGTTTGTCACAAATGAAGACTTACTGGAAGCAGATGGCCATCCATACTTTATTAAACGCGCTCATGCAATCACAAGCCCTCCCCGGGCCAACAGTGTATAACGGGTAATAAAAAACACGCAAAAAAACTACTTTAATCTGAAGGCCTTGATTTCAAAATCGAAACGCTATGCAAAACACTAGATACACGAACAAGATAATTACACCGGATCATTAACACCGAATTGTTCTCGCGTTGTTTTCCCATCGTTTTGTGTCGGTGGTAAATGCCTATAAATGGGTGTTTGTGTATTTCTTCACTTGAATATTCCAGGGAAGAAATACAGAAACACCCATTTACAGGAATTTCCCACCGACACAAAAATAAGGGCGAATCTTCATTAGAATATTCCAGGGGGCGCTGTTTGCCCTCGCTGGCCTTGCACCACAAAAAACAATAATTGAACGTTACCGTTAACTAGGATTGCCTTTTTTTTTTAATCTTAAATGTGTCTGTATTTTTATTAGTTCCGATTTTCTTGGTGAGAGATTATGGCAAACCTTCGACAGTGAAATGGATATCTGCGGTGTTCAGTATTAACCTGCGAGGTGTAGTAGTTTAGAACGAGAACATCATTACCATAAAATCTGCTGAACAGCTGTTCCTTGATATCCAACATTTAGGGTAGCTGCAATGTTGTTGTCAAGCAAAAAGCTTCTCATGCAGAAATCATGTTGCCTGAATATTTTTTGGTATATAATACCCGGGATTATTCGCAACAAGGGATGTTTTCTGGAATCTTCTGCTTTCCGTAACGGTGTAAAAAGAACCGAACTTTTTGGCCCTGTATTCCGCCTTTAAGCCGCAGGCTAGATGGGAGGCCAGCATCCTTCACAACATGATGCTTCGTCTTCATCAATGTCTAGTAAGGTTGGACGTTTATCGAATTAAACAGCATGCCAGAAGGCCAGCATCCTGACCCTTCACGTTGAGGTCAGCTAGGCATTTCCCGGTGACGGGCAGGTCGGCCTCTTCACTCAAGGCGAAAAGGTCGTTTCAAATTCTGTTACGCTTTCTGTGGACAGACGGTAGGTTTTTGTAAACATAAGGGGATTCGTATGGGAAAAAGAAAAGCAAGCGCTAGGGCGCGCTAGTGTCAAAAGCATGTTTGCACTATGTGCTTGAGGATATTACTAATACATTAAGCCGGATACGGATGAATTGACGTCTTTAGCGGTATTTACCGCACTAAGGGGAAAACGAAGGTACCGTGCCATCTGCCGTGTGAAAAAAAAAAAACATGGTCTGAAAGCAGGCGGGTAGCGCGAATCAGTTGTCTTGCGCTATACTTGTGTGCGTCAGCCAATAGCAGCTCAGCGGCGCTCCTCCCCAAAGAGTGCACCGCGAGGCCAGTGCAGCCTGCTGTATTCTCCCTGCTCCAAAGACGGGAAACAGCGTAAGGGGTTCCGTAAAAAGTAGCTCTTTGATCCGAGTTCGGTCTCTCTTCTGTGCAACCGGCTTTAGGGTATTGCGGAGACCTTTCGTTGGGGTCCGTTTTTTCGACACGAAGAGAGACAAAACAGGCATTAACCGCATGTGGGCAGGGATGGCAACAACGTCCTGATTTGTTGATGGCGAAAGCCATTCTTGAGGGCGATACACATGAGCGCACGCTATAGCGCACGCGTCTCCCGCTACAAAAACCGCTATGGCTGCCGAAACCTGGAAGACTCCCGGTTCGGCCGCTCCCGCACGCGTCGCCGCACCGCATCGGAAACTGCATTCTTTGGACACACATGTGTCTGTCGCTTTGGGATGGTTCTCGAGGACGTAATTTGTCGCTTTTTAGACGACGCTGGCGCGTGCTCACCGAAGGGAAAAACGGCCACACGCGGCACCGGTAGGTGAGGAGGAAAGCCCCAATCGTGCTGCTTATAACGGCGCGAGCATCTCATACCCGAGACTGTAAAGCGCCTAAGCGGCGTCGGCACAGCAAAACACGTGTTCAGTGTTCTGCTATCTCGAAAGATTTTTACTCTAAAATGGCTGCTTGAAACACCCGCTCAACTCTCCGCTCGCCCTCGCTTCCAAAATGCGCAGAAGAACACGAGGCTCTCCGTATTACTGGTTATCAACGTGGTGCTGCCATACAACTGCACCCGCCGTTCGGATTTGCATTACCGGTAACGCTTTCTTTTGAAGCATGTTCATAGCACTAACACATTTAGTGGCTCTAGTACGTACTAACTCCCTGCCTGCTTGTTCGTGTTTAGGCTTACTGCCAATAACGACTCCCCCCAGCAACTCCGTATGATAGATTTCCCCGTCGGCTTTTGTTATTACATGTCTCTCAGGTGATAACATCCAGAGCAGAGACATATCCTTTCGCTTTTAACGGCTTTCAAACGGGACAAATGTATTTCAGATTAATCTGCGTACGTTCAGCCTCAATATCCGCTGACGAGACCTCCCAGATCCCGCTAAATATTTACAAAATTACGGATATGACTTCGGCAATGGGAACATTGCTTCTTTGATTTTGTTTGATTTTTTTTCTTGCATACCACGGGCCATGGCTGCTATAGCGCACGCCGTCGTTTCTGTCAGCTGTGTGTCGCATTTCGCCAATTTTCCAAAGAGAGGTGAAATTTAACGCCTCAGCTGGACATGTAGGTTACGTCTGTTTTGTTTCGGTTAGAGTAGCTTCCAGAGCCCGCAAAAACCGTATGAAATTTATTTAGGTTCACCGTTGGCCAGGAGCTCCGGAATCACCGGCAGGAGTGCCGGCATTTAGAAAGAACCAGACCAGCGGCAAATGTTGCATCGACTGGAGCGCAAACGACATTCATGCTGAAACACTGGCAGATATCGTCGAAGAAATGTTTGCTCTAGCTCGTTTAAACTTTTTACTTTAGGCTCACTTCTGAGCTGATGTAAATTAAAAAAAATACGCGTAGTTTAGCGCGTATATGAAGGTGAGCCTGTATAAAGGTATACGCGTGCTCTCATTCACTGTCCTCACCTGCAACGGCAGATAATTAAATCCCAAGATCTTATCCAAAGTCCTGCAATGTGATGTTAATTACTTCCACCACACTTCTTGCAATGCGCGGGATCAGCTATACATACACTTTCCCAGGCTTTCTTTTACCCGCGATGCATACAGAAGATGTAAAAATGACTATACTCGGGACAACTTAAGAGCGGCAATAGAAGTTGCCCCCGCGCCTCATCACCACAGCCGGATGTTAATCCGCACGGCGCAAAAAGTGCCTTAGTGCGGGTATTTTGAACGTGACACGAGTCGTTTCCGTGATATCTCGCACCTAATCTGCTTTTAAATTCCTGTAAGCGACTGCAAAAAGGCTATGTGTGGAAAAGAAGACGATGTTGCGCATTACGTTCATTCTCGTTTCAAAACGCGCGCGCGCGTTGACATCCGGGTCCGTCGCTTCGGCGGATGTGCTACACAACATGAGCTGTTGCCGTTCTTGACTTGTATACTCGAGTATAAACTACAAGTGTATGCGGTCGCATGCAGGTCGGTTTAAACGTGACAGTGTGGTAAGGGAACTGGTCACAGAAATTTCGGATTTCTTCTCTTCTGCACAAGGAACGCACTGCCGTTCCGACGAGAAAAATGCATCTCAAACCTGTCACTTATGGTACGTCCGCCAAGAGGATTGCCCGCAAGCAGGTTGTATCAATGTAAAATCAAGTTGTATCAGGTTTTAAAAAGCGCTCCAACATCTGCCTCTCATTTAAGGCACGGTCACCTTACTGCTACTGTTTTATATACTGAGGTAAGGACAACTGGGCAAATACCTCCCCCTCCCCTCCCCCCCTTAAACATCTCTTTGGACCTGCCTCTGCTTCTATGTGCACGTTTTAGGTACAATAAAGTCTGAAGTCTGCTGTCTATTTACTGACGCGATTCAGCCCAGAACAGATAAAAACCCGTGGAATTACTTTTGTTTACTTCACAAATACTTCTAGCCATTATTTGTGTGAATCGTGCGTCATTAAACATGATTATGATAACCATGACTTCTGTTAAAACATGGATCATCCACCAACGCAGGATGACCGATTGAATTTTTTTTCAAAAGGTCGCATAGCAATTTATAGTCGTTCTATGCTCACATTTTCTTGTCGTGTCTCACTACTTGGCCTATTTACGTGAATCTACTACCGTCTTTATTTTTTTTAGCCTCGAAATGTTGACTGTTTCTTTCGCCGACGCTAGACAATAAAAATAAAAACAAGCACTTACGACAGCTACGACCGACTATAATACCGGCTTCTGTTGCTCATTGGCTAAGTAAGGCATTGTGTTTCTGAGCACGACTGAGCTGTTTTGATCCCAGCCGAGGCGGTCATTTTTCTGATTGAGGCGAAAAACAAATTCCAGCGCGTCAAAATTTAGGCGCGCGTTAGCCATCGTCAAGTGGTCTAAATAACTTCGTAACCCTCCACTACGGCGCTCCCCCTAGCCAATGTGCAGCGTCGGCGCATAAAACACCAAACATTACAAATTGCAACAAACTAATGCTGGAACACCAAGCACCGTTTGTTTTGTATATATGGTCTTTTTTTTACATACTGAAGACGTCGCATGAATTGTTAGGGGTGTCATAACAGATAGTGGCATCGCTTTCAGTAAGAACGCCACTGGTGACGTTGCTTGCGGTTGTAGCATCACTTTTTGTCGTCAACGTCTTCTTAAAGAAGCCCCCAACTCCATAAGTGGACCTTTTTCCGAGCCGATTGACAGTCGAGTCGATTTTTACAGCGTCCTTGCAATGGTCAGGCGTCTTTACCTGCTGCGACGGGGATTCACGACACCCAAAATGTGCTTGTACGCTGGTACGTGCTTTGGACAACGCATACATTATAATGAGGTATAACAATCCTTACCTGTACGTTTCGTGTTTGCACGCCGCCTATAGTTCTGCATTACGGTGCACGGAATGCATCCGGCTGGACCCTGCAGGCTACACGTTTTGTTCAAACACAGTCTCCAACCATGACTGCTGGCTTACTGTCATAGCTGTGCTTCCCTAAACACTAAAAAGACGAAGTACGGAACAAAGCAATGGACTTCTTATCCACGTGAACCTTCCGGTCTCTCGTGCTGTGCACTTCCCGGTTGACACCTTTGACGTGGAAGATAACAATGAGGCGGTGTCCGGCTTGACATATGTCGCCGAAATTCGACCGCGTTGTTTGCGGCGTCATTAGACGGGCAGAATGACCGATGAGGTCACACGGCGGAAGAGAAAAGGAAGGAAAAGTGCGAGCAAAAAGTTTAGAGAGCGCGGAAAATGCCACACGTTTTCAGTCCAAAGGTACATCGTCTCTGAGCGCGGGACACGGATGCGATACAAACCAAGTACTGCTTCAGCATCAAAATAACATCAGAATCAGATCCTTGGGCAGTTTCGCACTTAGAAGTTTTAAATCTGCTTAGCTGCGCGCGCGTCCCGTGTCCGCGAGGTTTCACGAATGCCGTACCGCGGCTGCTTCAAAGTTGACACGACCCCCTCGGTGGTTGCAGCTCCGGTGCTTGCTGCTGAAGCCCCCGCTGCATCACGTGCGCTGCGCTACGAACAATGGAAGCGTGGGAAGAATGTGTGCCCCGGAGGCCCAGACCCCGGGCTTGGAGTTCGAGTTCCCAGGAACGAGGACAGAGCGAAGCGCAGCTGCGAACCGGAGGAAACGCCTGATCCAGCTCTGGCACTGTTGTATTGTTTGGTCTGTCCCACGGACGGATAAATCAAAGTTGAGAATCTAAGGGTGTTGCGACGATAATTGGAACACTTTAAAAATTTTTCCTGAGTGAACCGCCGCTCTGTCCGCGCTCAAACTAGCCACGAAGGTCGCATTTTGTGGTCTATTTTGTTTGATACCGGGAACAACGATGGTACTTACCTGTGTATTCTGAAAATAAAAAAAAACGATTTTCACCTATGGGAAAATGGCGGCTGATTTGGACGTGCGAGCCAGCGAAAGTTGATGTTGGAACGACGGAACCACCTGCAGAGTGAAACGCACGTTTGGGATTCACGTGCGGAGCCAAATGGTGCAGCAGACGATCAGAAAATGCACCTAGAAATGAGCTAGCAGACGATCAGAAAACCCTGGTTTTCGGGCTCGCACGTCCAAATCAGCCGCCATTTTTTCATAGGCGAAAATCGTTTTTATTTATTTTCAGGATAAACAGGTAAGTATACTGTCGTTGTTCCCAGTGTCAAACAAAATGTGCCACAAAATGCGACCTTCGTGTGAAGTTTGAGCGCGAACAGAGCGGCGGGAAAATTTTTAAAGTGTTCCAATTACCGTCGCAACACACTGTATAACACAAAAAATGTTTTCCCGACTTGCACAGGCTGAGAATAAACGTCGTTTCTCCTGCCACGCTCACTAGGTGACTGGAGCGCCCACGAAAGGAGTTTCAGATCCACCCGCCGTGGTGACGCAGTGGCAAAGGTGTCGGTGCTGCTGAGCCCAAGGACGCGTGTTCGCGATCCCGGCCCCCATGGTTGCTTTTACGATGAAGGCAAAAAGTGAAAACACCGTCGTGTAGAGATTTCGGCGCATGTTAAATATCCTCAGGTCGTCAAAATTAATCCGGAGACATCCGATACCGCGCGCCTCATAGCCCAGATGTGTAGCTTCGATGCGTTAAACGCCAAAAACAATGAGGGAGCCTCAGATCGAATGAGAGAAGGCAGTTAAACGGTTGCTCAATAATTTTCGCTCTCTAAAAACAGCGCGTCATTCTCGAGACGCACTGATGCGTTCCCTGTTGCTGCGTGCAAGAGAGAGAGAGAGAGAGAGAGAGAGAGAGAGAGAGAGAGAGAGTTTTAGCCAGTCGTGCGCTGGAGACCTTCACCCGATCAAGGGCCAGGACCTTCGTCCGGAGAGTTAAGTTATCGTTCGCCACTAAGTCGACGTACGCCGATATAAAGTGCGATGCCCTTTACGATGCCCCGAAAGGCCATTTACAATCGCTCTTCCTTTATAACGCGTAATGCAAAGAAATGGTGATATCTTATCTCACTGCAATTGATGCCCCATTTTAATGGTCTGCCAAGATGCGGGAATAATTGGCGCAACTAGGCGATTGTCGATATATACACACTTGCTATAACCTATGTGGTCATTCGTTCGGAGTTAGATGATGCTCTGGAGCTATCCATGTTCAAATATAAATGTTTATGTTTCGATGAAATAACACTGTAAAGAAGCTGTCAGTTTATTCTTCGCCTTTAGCTGATTGCATTTCACCACAAGGAGCTCACCAGAACGAGCTCTGTAGTTCACCAGGAGGAGACAAAACACGGCGTTTTGTGACATCGTGTCAATAATATCGAACCTTCGAAAGTATTTCGTAATGTTGTAAATAAACAATATTAATTTGCCAGATACATGTTTCGTGCATCCCGTTTTATTCTTCTTTTTTATTTGCTGTGCGCCACGTTTGAGAAGTTTAATATTAATTCTATCTCAATACTGATAGTACATTTTCAGACGATAATCATAAAGTTTGGATTTGCATAATGGGACTACGGAACTCTAACTGAACTCCTTGTTCTAATAAGAAAATTGTTAATACGAGTTCTTGATTGTTTCTTTAATTTTTCATTGGGCACACCCTGTGTTGCGCGAACGATGCTTTCCTGTCACCCCGTTAGCACGTAAAGTAAGGCAAAGCAAAGCAAAGTAAAATTAGAGGGACGTTTTGGCGCTGAAGACGACGCACATTCATATATGAAGTACTCTACATCATCGCGTACGTCGCAAAGTGGGCAGAGTAGGAAGGTGGCCCCTTGCAGCTTGAACCGAAAGTGCCTTGTGTAGGCGACATTCAGCCACACGCGATTTTAACCTACGTAAGCTCAGTTTGCGTTAAGCTTGGCACATTGCCATTTTGCGATTACAATGTTTTGACTGAATCGGAGTTGTACCTGTCTCCATTGTCTATTTAAGAGGTTAATATAGGGTGTTACGACTCATCCCGCCGATGGGCTTTGTTTCAGCACTCCTCGGCTGTGCGGCGAAGCCTCCACTACGTGCGCCTTTCAAGCAGGCCCTCCCTGTCGGTGACTCACGCTTGCAGCCGACAATTCAAACGCGTCGCTACACGTCTGGATCAAAGGCGCCTCGCTGTGGGCGCGATCAAACTTCGATGGTGCGCCGACACAACACGCAGAGACCTGTCCCAAGGACACAGAGGCCCCGCGTCCGCTGCGGAGACCTCTCTCCCTCGGACTCCCTCACTCTCGGACTCAGCGTGCGCCGCGATACCGACTCCTCACGAACTCTGGAAAGAGCGTTGTGTGTGCCTGTGCCGTTCGTGACGTGTGCACAATCTAGAGGGAACGCTTGTTTCGACCGTTGGCGCTTTGGGTATAAATCAGACCCCCCGAGCGCTGTAGTTGATTCCTGTTTGAGCAGAGAATCAATGCTGCCACTCTGCTCGAGTCGTGTTGTACACTGTAACCTCGCCCGTCGGGGCATTGTTCTTTGGCTTCGGCTCATCTCTCGCTATGAAGTAAACAAGTTACGCTTTTCCTACGGCTTCTGGACTTCTTCACGGCTGGAACATTGGCTGGTTGCTCGCTTCAAACCACGCTATCAAACGTATGTCCGCGGCGACGGAGCTCGGCTCAGGTCGGCCTTCCCGTACGCAGATAGGGTTTCATGAAAGCACGTTCAACCGACATAGCGTTAATTTTGGGTATTTAACAATGAAATCTCTAAAAACCTTAACTTTATTGCAGGCGTTAGTATCATTATTATTTAGACGCAAGAACTAACTATATAACTTTACATACCCAGACGATATTAAGGAAAATGGGAAAATATGTTGGACCGCATCTCAATCTCGTCAGTAGTGAAACTCGAAAAGGCCCGAAATTTTTGTATACAATCGTACGAATAACCCTAAAACGCAAAACTTGTTCCGTTACCCTCTGACACTGCAGTCGACCAACCGTTGACTGCAAGACCAGACCCTTCTGGTGACCTGGGCGAAGACGACTAGGGCAACACATGGATTCCCGGACGAGAGTTTTACCCCCACCCCCTATCCCATTTATTAAAGTGCTCTCTTCTCTCTCTTTCTCTCCCTCCTCTCTCTCTCTCTCTCTCTCTCTCTCTCTCTCTCTCTTTTCCTCTCTCTCTCTTCTCTCTCTCTCTCTCCCTCGCTCACTCAATCGCTTGATCCCTCTCTCTTTCTCTCCAAGTGATATTAGTGTAGGTGTAAAAGCACTTTCAGGCCAGGCAGCGGTGTCAATTTTTGTTATTTTAAAACTACTAAAATTCGCTGAATTGTTTTTACACATTTCTTTGGACACATTTTAGACGACCCAACCAATGGAACATCTTTACATGCCAAATCGATATTTTTGGAGGTGTTGCATTCAATTCAGGAATTAATACAACGCTGATAGTGCATGTCAAAAAATCTCAAAATCAGTTTTCAGATGTCTGCATGACTCGGCAATCTGCTTAAGCAATGATAACATCGCTAAAGCACGTTTCAGCCACACGTTACACCTTAGATAAAAACTACTGGAATTCCTGAAGTAATGACAAAATGCCTGCTGTGCGACAGAAATTTTAGTCGTCGCGACAGCAATTTCCATCGCCCTTACAAATATGGCATTTGTGTACAGCAAAATATCTGTCAAGACAACGGACCCATTTCTGTGACAGCAGTCATTCGTGTAGCCGCGACAGAACATTTGGGATAACGACACTGGCGTCTATCGTAACGACAATCAGTCCTGCAATTACGACAGAAAATTTAATTGTAATTTCTGTAATTTCGAGAGCTCATCTGTCGTAATGGGCTTCATGAATAGATTCATGCGATGTAGTTTTTTAGAAGGTCAATATAGAAAGTGGCGGGATAGGGTCACACTATTTGTGCGGATAGTTCGGCGGCCCTTCTGCGGAGTCCATAAATAATGCAGATCCCGATCCACCCTTGCTTGGTCTGACTGCACAATTTCAATTGCAGTTGTTAGGTACTTGTACGACATGCAAATTTTCTGTAACAGCTCCACAGGATGCTGTGATACAGACTTTTTTTTTCAAAAAGGGCACTCTGGGTGGTTTTTCACTTGTGGTTGTGGTGTGTTTATTGCCAAAGGTACTTACACCAATTAGCTGTGAGACTGTATACACAAATTCTTTAATAGGCGTTTTAAGGAACCATGTCGACGGACAAACTGCTCAAGCTGGGCATACACAACGTCCTTGGCGAGCTTGTGGAGGCTCAGCGAAACTCCCAACTTCAACGCCTCAGCTTAACGCCAACTGGCCATTCCGTTCTCCGCACGCTCGGCTACCCTGCACCGCTAAATCAAGACCGACCACAACGCCTCCCAACTACCATCAAGCACCGTATCCACGTTTCCCCCATACCACGACATATGCATCCCACCTTCAACCGAGGCCGTCGGGAAGCGCGGGTCCGCTATCTCATGAAGAAGCTAGCAGATGACCCCCAGGTCCGTTACACTGACGTCGCCTATGACTCCTGCGCTCGACGCACAACTTTGGTCACCCTAAATCACGCTGGCCGAATCTCCGCGGCTGTCACCACGCACACCAACAAAATACAGACGGCAGAAGCTCTGGCAATCGCCTTCGCAGCCACCACCCATGCCAAGCATCCGCACATCACTGTAGTCTCCGACTCACAGCAGGCATGCCGCCTCTACCAGGCAGGTCTAGCCCCACCCCAGGCCATTCCACTCCTCCAGCGTCTACCTGACGAGACCACCATTACGATCGTCTGGACTCCCGGACACTCCGGCCTTCCGGGGAATGAAGCGGCCCACGCCGCCGCCCGAGCTCTGCACTTCCGGGCATTCTCCACCGATGGTCAAGTGATTCCATCACCCCGCACGAACGACTACGACCTCCTCCAAATTCCTCTTGATAACACGTACAATGCCCTTCTGTCCCACTACACCCTTACCCGCCGAGTCTACCCCCCTCCACACCACTCCCTAACCAACCAGCAAGCCATAATATATCGTCGCCTTCAGACCGGTACCTTTTACAACCACGTCATCCTCCACCAGATCGCACCCACTATCTACCCCCGTCAATGCCAACACTGCGACACCCCACTCACCACATTCCACCTCGTATGCTCCTGTCCCCACTCCCCTAACCCACCCCCCTTCCCCACCCTGGAGCAGTGGGAGACTGAGCTGACCAGCCCGGACCCGGCCCGCCAGAGGGCCTTGGTTTCTCGGGCCATTGAGTCGGCCCGGTCGAGAGGCATCCTGGACTAGGGACGCTTCACCACCACCCTTTTCCCTTTCCCTTTTGCTCCAATAAACGTTTATTACTACTATTACAAAGGAACCATGTCGAAATGCACATCACCGAAAGGAACGTAAGAGAAAGACAATATGGAGAAGGAGCCGCATATTGGCCCATACAGCAGTGGTCCTTGACTTCCAGACACAGAGTCAAAATTCCTCTTCAAGAGTGTCCACGTGTGAAAGCAGAACAGGCCAGCTAACTTGTGGGGGAAGACAGCTGTCTGTCCCTCTGAGGTCGTCCATAAACCATGTAATTAAGTAAGCCATTTCGTAGTAGAAGGCAATATATTGTGCCCACACAGGGCCCAAAATGCAGCCGTATGCCACCACGCATTGTTGCCATGACACGTCTTCGAGCCAGCATCATGACCAAGCAAACATTCGCGGTCTCCGCTAGGTTTCACTGTTAGGGAAGGCGTTCCTGTTCTGCGTGACGCTCCTTTCAGTCCTGAATGTCCTGCGCTTTGCGGGAACGTTTTAGAGCAATTTGCTGGCACGTGTTGACGCGCTCTCCGGACGCGTCGGTGGCGGTGGCATTCGCGCGCTTTAAATTCGCGGAGAACAGCGCGCCATCTCGTGGTTTTGGGAAAGTTCCAGGATGCTCCGTGCATCTTCCACTGTGGGGGCGACTCGGGCAAGCAGTCGTGTTTCTCCATTTACAGACACATATCCGCCCGAATTTTCAAAAGACGCGATGGCTCCGTGTATACCCGTTTCCAGCTACCGTGAGGCATTTAGCTCATGGTGATTAGGAACGGAGGCCTGGTAATGATGGTCTACCCTTTAATCAGCGTTAAGTGTTTTTCAAGCAGGAGTACACGGAAAATTTATTTCACGGGTTTTTAAGCGCTCTGGTAGTACGCAGACGCCTCGAAGAGGGCCTGGCGGCAATCGCGTACCGCACATCTTCACCTTCAAATTAATTTGACATGCACACAATGTCCTTGTAGGCGGCCGATGAGGCGGTGCGGCAGGGCCTACATTTATTTAGAGTTGCGTGAGGACGACAACATGGGCCCGAGAAACGGAGAGCGCCCGTGGAGTGCGGCCGAGCAGCGCGGAGGCCATGATGTTCTCTTGCGCGTGGCTCGTCCTGCGTGTCGAGGCCACGCGCTGCTGACGCTGGCGGCAGCGGCCAATGATGATGATGGTGGGCTCTTGCTCTCGATGACGAAGTGGCCGCTACAACCTTAACACGAAGGTGTTTTATGCCCGGGCACACAAAAATCTCAATTGACGTCATATCCGTCACGAAAGTGACTTCGCCAGAAAAAGTGCACTTGACGCTGCGGCGCCCGGATTCGAGCGCATGCCATATATAGAGCCCTCTCGCCGCAACCGGAGGTAAGTGGCGCTCTACCGACTGCGCTACGAGCAGAGACGTGAGGAGCTCTACAAACTAGCCTTATGTCCTTCCCTATGACTCATTCAGATGGTGCTGCCGTCTAGGAAAGACGAAGCGAAGTAGAACATCATGCCGCTAATGAGCGCCGACAGTTGATGCCAGCGCCTTCGTGTACGGGGGGACGCGCGTGAATTGAGGCACCCTCCGTTGTGGCGCTGTTCGCATGACCGTTGTGTTTCAAGCTGCTGTTTCTGTGTATGTCATTTTTGGTTTTGTTGTCCCGGAATAAACGTGTTTTTTTTTTTCTTGCGTGTCGGCGCCACTTCGTCTGGTGAGGCCAGGCTCGCGAGCCCTTCGCACATCAAGGAGGTTCCTTTAACATTCAACTGCTCCTGTGAAGACAACTTTCACTTCCGTGTTTTATCGATTCCTATGAAAGAGGGCTCAACCACAATTTTACTGCAAATTCATGCTCTGCTGTTGTTGTTGCTAAACTTCAATCTGAGTCTGGGGATGTGGAGGAGGGTGCATGGGTGAGGGCAGAATTTACGTGTCCCAGGGTACTTGGTGGGTAGGGTACATGCAATGTAGCCAAGCATGAGGAAGAGTTTAGCCTGAAGTTTTCCGGGTATGACTTCTCTTTTGGTAAGCTTCGGGTAAAAAGCTATGTTGTTTTGAGGAGCGGTAATGTTGGGTAATGTACTGTAATGTGATCAGGGGAACGAAACTTAGTGTTTCCTCACAGGCCTCAGAGGAATTTGGCAGGCTTTTTTCTGTGCGGGCAAAGTAATTTCCCTTTAGTAGGTTGTGTCCCGGGGCCCGCACAGATATTATTTTTGCGGAACATTTACTTTCATACGATATTCCAAGGACTCTGACTCGAAGGAACAAAACCTCCTGAGGGGGTTTTGTTCGTCCTACCCTCTCTCTCGGTGCGTGCATGCGTGCATGTTTATGGGAACGTCACATGAACTTTAATTCTATCTGATATAAAAGCCAAGCACTTTACTCCGCTGTCATCGCACGCTCATCTAAATATTTTTGTCTTTCACTGCTCAAAAACGATTTAAAAAGAAGAGGGTCTGAACTGGTGAATAACACGATTATTGAGTGCAGGCCAAGAAGAGGGAGGAAAACCTCTCAGTGCTGCCGAAGTCAACTATATTTACGAGCTTGTTGGGCTTGGTTAGTGCTTTGTTATCGGAGTGCTAAAACTCTCTAGTTTTAGCACTCCGTATGCTCGGTGTTGTACATGGTTACCGTGTTGACTGGGACACGTCTGGGCACTTGGGTATTCGTTGCAGTAGGGGGATTAGTCCCGCGGGCCAGCCCTCGCCTTGCCCGTGCATTCTTCATGGTGGGGTGCGCCTCCTCTCCCTTTCTCCTCGCCCTTCCGCGCGCATAGGCGCAGCCGGGTCCCGGTAAACGCGGTGACTACGTAAACGACGGAACAGACGGGAGGAGGCGCACCCCACCGGGACGATTGCGCGGACATGGCGAGGGCCGGCCCGCAGAACTATCCCCCCACCGCGACGAATGCCCAAGTGCGCAAACGGGCCCGGTCAACACGGTAACTACGTGCAACACGGAACCTACGGAGTGCTAAAACTCTCTACTTTTAGCAGTTTTAGCTCTCCGGAAGCTCCGTCTGTTCCGTTCGTTCCCTGTTTACCGGGACCTGACTGCGCCTGCGCACGCGGGCACGACGAGGGGGAAACCCTGCCCCCACCGTAACGAATGCGCGGGCATGGCCAGGGCTGGCCCGCGGAACTAATCCACCCTACCGGAATGAATACACAAGTGCCTGGGTCCCGGTCAACACGGTACGAACGGAATAGACGGAGCATACGGAGTGCTAAAACTAGAGAGTTTTAGCAGTCCGTCTGTTCCGTCGTGTACGTAGTTAACGTGTTGACCGGGATCTGACTGCGCCTGCGCGCGCGGAAGGGCGAAGAGGAAGGGCCAGGAGGCGCCCACCGGGACGAATGCGCGGACATAGCGAAGGACGGCCCGCGGAACTAATCCCCCTACACAGACGAATGCACCTGCAGTGCCCAGACGGGTCCCGGTCAACACGGTAACTACGTACACGACGGAACAGACGGACTGATAAAACTCTCTACTATCTATTAACAAAAGTGTGGAAGTTCTAGCTGCCTGCCGCAACATTTCACGCAAGCATTTGCATTTAGCATAAGGTAAAACGAAAGTGACAACGAGAACACCGCAGTGGCTGCTCTTTGAAACAATGGCGTCAATCATGCACACCCTACGAACGTTAAAGGAACAGTGAGTGCTAAATACCGATTTTTTTAACTGAAAACCCAGACATTGTATAGCTCTTTGGTTAGAAACGAGGCATTGTCTGAATAAATAATTAAAGCCGGCTTTTCTTAAAGACGTAAAGTCTAGTGTTACAGATCGCGAGCGTATGGTAGTGCCATCTAACTGCAGGTGTTGACACTATACGTTCAGTTATTCAGCGTGGTATACGTCGGACGGCTCGGTTGGTCTTGCGGCTGTCAGTTGCCCCGCAGTTATGTCCGCTGCTTGTTTGAGATATTAATGGGAGCAGGGAGCGACGGTGCCTCGCGCGTTCAGGACGTCTATCAGGAGAGACAGAAAAGTTATCAAGGCCAAATTTAGCGGGTGGCTAGCATGCTGTCCACAAAAACTGCACTACAACAAACAAAACGCCGACTTTAACCATGAAATGGGTGAAAACCAATATTTAGAAGAAGACTGCGGTATCTCCAAAGCACATTGCAAGTCACTGTTACGTCATTCTGGTAGTTGGTGTGGTGGCCGTGAGCGGCGTATGGAGTTTTTTCTTCCGCTCATTACAGGTTGACTACGTCTCTAGACGTCCGTTCGACAGTCAAACGATGAGTCGCGTGGGTTAAACTATTCACAGAGCAGCTACTCATAAGACTTCTACTAATTCACCGCAGTAAGAGGCGAAGCATGTGCACTGTAGGGGTATTTTAGTGTGGGAAGCGAAGTACCGAAGCCCACAAAGCTATGGAAAGTGCCAAGGATATTGCGGGAACACGAAGCGACGGCAGTCGTATGTATATACGAAGGAGCTCCATCACGGTGCATACACTACGGGACTGTGTCGGTGCATTTGTATGCATCTTATCAAAGCGAAACTGCTCATTTCAACCCCTGTATACATCCCCCGCATGCGGTCCAAGGGGGAGCTGCCGAACCGGCAAATGTCTGCGAACAGAAAGCATGATAGGAAGCAAGGGCGTGTCCAGGAGGTCTCATAGCAAGGGGCGTTCCATATCGCAAGGCTAAAGGGGCCACGAAGACAAAATTTAAACTTGAAAGGATTTTAACTTTACTTTAACTTGACGTTTAACTTGAAAGGACTAATTTATAGTACCTCATTCAGCTCCATTCCGGCCACGAAAGACGTTTTTAACCAAAAAAACACGCAAGCAATATTGAAAAACTTTCAAATTTCGCGCTACAGTGACGTGTCATGGGCAGGAGTGACGTCATATGGGCAGCACTAAAAACAATTTTGTGGGCGTTAACTACACGTTAGCATTCAAGTGATACCATGAAACAGAACTAGATGCCCCACTACAATCGTCTGCAGTCATGTGTCTTAGCGATGGTTTAGATCCGCGGCCGCCAATCATAAAAACATGATTTTGTGACGTCATGGAAAAGTTTCAAGAAGGTGCCTAGAGAGTCGCCACTGCTTCGCATGTTTTCTTTAATATCTCCATATTTTGTTCAAAGTTTGCGATAAAATTGGAATCATTGTTATCGGGACAAAAGTCTTTCTAATGAACCAAACTTCTATTTTGTCTTTATGGGTCGGCAGTAGCGAGAGGTGGCCGTTCACGTCAGTACACCGAAAACAGAGGATGAATGGAACAATTTCAAACTAAGAATAAAACGCGTCGTGCGCATGCCCGATGTACAAGGCGAATACGAGGGTAGGCGTGGACGGCCCGTGCACGAATGTGCTCGGCGACGTCGTGCCCATGGTGCCGATGAACCTCGCAATCGTCGAGCGCAGTTTGTCCGAGGTTACGTTTAGCGCCAAAAAAACGTGGGTTGCCCCTTCCTTGGAATTTCACCAAGGCGAATTCCAAATTTCAGAGAATGTCTCTAGACGCGTACGTCGTTCGACCACAGTTGTTTGACTTTCGCTAAGAAGTTTACTAAAAGTGTTTGTCTTTCGCTAAGAACTGTGCTGAAGTAAATAACAACGCATCACCTCACTGTGTACCACAGTGATCACAAGAACAAAGACGATCTGTGACGGGTGACTGTCAGGGCATACCCAGTCAGGTATATGTGACGATGAATTCACCCGTGTCGATACTATGTTGGTCAATTCCAGCACGGATATGTGGGATGTGAACGTATGGGGGTCATCGGCCGGTAACAGCAACGGGATGTATTTCCAGTGGTGCTGTTTCCAGCTGTTTTGAAAGCTAAAATTCATTACGAATTCTTCTGTCCCCTCCTGACACTTAAAACAGAGTACAAAACCTGAATTCAAAATTCGCCACTACACCGTGGGTTATCAGCGAGGACGCGCGCGACCGAGTGGTTGATCTCTGACTCTTTCGTTGCGATTTGACAGTATTTGTTTCGACCTCCAGAACCTCCGAACTGACAAGGTAACACAGCTTTTTTACACCGCTGCTCTGCGCCGCGATGCCGGCAATGGACACACATCGATGCCATCACGTCGAGTCAAAGTACCCTGTTTAATAAACGGGACAACTGCATCGTCGTAAAATCCCCCAGTGCCGCAGATAAAATAAAAAATCCTGAACATATATATCGCCATAAACTATGCTCCACGTGTTTTTTCTTATGTGTCAGAACAGTCACAGTTAGATATTATCTTGGGTTAGAGCGAACTTGTGCTTCAAAACGGCGTACATGTAAGCAGGCGGTGAACCTTTTCGACGTGACGTCTGCCAGCATTTATGTCACGGTACCAGAAAGGCATAATGAGGTACGAAACGTGCGTTCGGAGTTTAGAACTGTCGTGGTAACAAAGGAGCGCTTAGTTCTTTATTAGACAAGATACGTTAACAATACACAAACGAGACCTACAGGTGAATCAATGTGATAGCAATATAATTTCTGCATATAATGTATGTTACAGTATATGCAGTTGTTCAAATGCAATGTGGGTTGTTGCAGGAGTTGTACAAATGCAAAATATAAATCGTAATATTTCAGCCTGCAGGAAGAACATGAGCGACAAATAGAACAAATAAAAAATGAAAATTTTCTTAATAACATTGGAGCCGTAACTGCACAATGAAAACAAAGAAAAAGAAGCAGCAAATACAACAGCTGTGACGTCTACGTGATAACGTACACAAGGTCGCGACGATGTAGTTGGTAATGGAGAAGATACCGCCGTCTTCGGAGCCCACAGAAACCCTACAACGTCATAACGTCATAGTTGCATCGAAAAATTAGTAAACAAGACTTTGTCGCTCCTGAAATAAGGTGGCATCAGGGAAAATGTACTGAGCGTCGGATATTAACGGGCTCAGAATTTTTTTCTGTTTGTTAGGGGTACGTGAATCAACTCCTATTTTGTTGAAATCTGTGTGGTATAAACGGAGTGTTTCCGTTTGCAATAATACTCACAAAAACAAATGCGTTCGTACTTTCAGGCTGTTTCAGCATGTTTTTGAGTACGGCCATGTCGATGGCGAGCGAGCGGAACAAGCGTCCGGGGGTGCTGTCCAGAAAACTGATTCCTGCTAGTGGTGACGGGCGTGGCCGCAAAGTTCACCTGAAAGTTCAACAGCAGATCAACAGAATGCCCAACTAGGCCTGCGCCTTCCCGTTCCTGGAAAGCTCCCAGCACTAAGTGTTTTTGTTGTTGTTGTTGTTGTTGTTCTAAGAGGACAGCGTGAAAGCTCCCCGCAGGCCGCTAGTAAAGGTGGAAGAGGAAGGGGTTGTATACAGTAATAAGCAAGGTCAATACGTTTACGTCTCTTTTGCTTACAGACAAGATTTCGCTAAACGACAGTTACAGCCAATCGTCTCTTTTGCACTAAGCACTAGCAGTTATAGCTGCTACTACTGTTGAACACATTTGTATTAAAATGTGTGGCCTACTTTGCACCAAGGTTTTTTTTTTAGATATTGAACGCCTAGAAACACGGGCCGGTAACTTTGAAGACTATCCTACTAGGACCGTGGACTTGCCCCTCAAAGCAGCATTCAGGCTCTAAAAAGTTTGTTTTCCTATTTGGAGGACATTGGTCACATTTTAAAATTGTGAATGCTGTGACACAATCCGAAAAATATTCCGTCAAGCACGTCAAGTACACGCCTTTTCTGTTTTTTGTTATTTTTTTCTTTCTGCCCACCTCTTTCTAGGGCCTTTTTTTCCCTAAATCCCCGATCCCTAGCAGAGAAGCATGTAGGCGATTGCAAACGCCGGCAAAACTCTCTGCTTTTTCAATAACGAGCCTTCTCTTCGCTCTTCTCTTCTCTCGATTCCTCGCCTCCTTATCTTACCACCTGGCTCTAACGTTTTGTCGCCTCGTTCGGCCCTATTTCGACCATTTTTCTTGACGTCACTGGCGCCCTTATATTTTTTTCTCCTGAGGCACACACTCGCTCTACAAAAAGTGGCCTCACTGCACTTGTTCTCTTTAGGCGTGTGCATGATCCATTGCCTGTCGCGAGGTGCGGTCTACCAGCGAGAAAAGGTGAATTTCCGACTCGGTTAGACGAATGTTGCCCCGTACAAGGAGATACAAGCGCAGCTGCTGCAGCGTTGGTCTACCTTCGGCGCTTCCGCTACTACTGTCCTCCCCTCCGTCTTGCCCTGTTCTTCGGCTTCAACTACTCGGGTGGTCCAACTGTGGGTCACCTCGCCATTCTATAAATTTTCTTTTACGCGGGTATCGATTTCCTTTGACGTGTACCAGGGAAGGTGCTGCCACCTAAAGAGTAATATTTAGTCAGCCTCTGTTCAATTATTCATCATCAATCAACTCAATCAATCAATCAATCAATCAATCAATCAATCAATCAATCAATCAATCAATCAATCAATCAATCAATCAATCAATCAATCAATCAAACGTACCTGGAAATAACCAGGCGGTCTTAATACTGGGGCACTTTTCCAAGCAACAAAACTTTACAGTAAATTGACGGTGGCGCAAGCGAGAAAAACAAAAACAAAGGAACTACGTATGGTATAAAAAATGCGTAACACAATTGAGTTTGAGGGTTAAGTTGAGTTAAGTTGAGTTGAAAACTTAAATACTACGCAATGAGCTCGAATCTACTCAAGTATGAATCCAGAGGTTAGCAAACGGATTAAATTAAAGGTCGTGCACTGTGAGTAAACGAATTAACTCTACTGTAGCGATGGCAGCGCCGAAGGGCCTCGACGGGGCTGTGTCTCCCCTCTCTTGTTGCTTGTTTTGTTCGGTATCCCCTCCATCGGCAGGAGCGAAAGGAATTGCCGCCACCGGCGCCAGTGTACTGTTCCCTGAGCAAGGTCGGGGGATGCCCTTTTTTCCTCCTGATCGTCAGAAAAACAGAGGGGGGCGGAGGTCAAGGTCCTCGGCAGTCAGCACACCTTGTTGGGCGAGGACCGGTTGAAGGAGGCAAGGCGGCGACGGAATGCGCTAACTTCAACGAGTTTGTCGAGAGCTGCGACTGCGAGCGGTCGCTCGAAGACTTGCTCCGTGGCGGTTTCTGGGCGCCAGAGCCCCACACACCTTTTCAGCCAACCGTTCAGCGGTTTGGCACCTTTTTGGCCTCCGGGTTCCCATCAGGGATCGTGCCGCGATACCCAGCCTCTTGCGCTGCGGCACCTTTTAAGTTTAACCCAGTTTTCAATTTGTCTTGCGTTAGTGCTTCGTCGTCTGCTGTAAGCACTTGTGTATACTTGCAAATAGACTTTTGTTCCTTACCCACCTCCTTCGTCATGTCATCGGGTGCCTCCCACCTCCTCTACGACGACACAACCAACATCACCGACGAACCGAACTTTACTTCTACAAAATCGCGGTTAACGATCAAGTTCATTAGAAGGCGATAAGGTTAATTTCGTATACACACAAAGGAAACGCAAAAACAATAAGCATACATAAAAGCGGGACCTCTACCATGTTTACCAAAGTGTTTTTCAATACGGAATGTACTAGGGCATTCAATCCATTTATGGTTCATCTATCAGCGAAGTCCCCTATAAAATATTGAAAGTGAGCGACTCAAAACGTCCAACCATTCTGCGTAATACAGAAGTGTCGAATGGGTTCCAGGGGATTTTTATTAACTCCCCGCGCAGGGAAAATGAATGGCCTACACACCCTGATGTTGCCTGTAGGAGTTCCAAATTAACTGCCCAATTTTTAGTTTTACTTCACTCCTCTCTTAGTATGCACTAACCTTTATTTGGCTGTATTTGCCCTAGTTGTCCTTGCGCCAGTAAACTCAACCAATCATCATCATATCCTGCAGGAGTTCTCATGTGGCTAGCACCCAACAGTTCTTCATGATCGATGAGGCTTTAAATCAGCTTAAACAGGAATAGCAAGTCAGCTTTATCCTTCCGGTAGTGTAACGAATGAATGACAATAAATAAATAAATAAATAAATAAATAAATAAATAAATAAATAAATAAATAAATAAATAAATAAATAAATAAATAAATAAATAAATAAATATGTTTGTTAAAGTGCCCAGGTACAGCCGTAGCCTTTGTTCTGGCGCACTTAAGAAAAAGAAAGACGACGACACACAAATACTTTCACGCGTGAGAAAAACAACAAAATACAAGCGAACAAAATAAAAACTTCAAACGAAGAAACTAAAATTCATCCAACGAAATCAACAATTTCGGCACACTAGAGTTGCAACAATCACGAAAAGGATAAAACATAGAGGTCATAGAAATTCGGCAACATAAATGAGCAGGTATACATGAGTTGGAACAGTAAACTAAACGCGAGCAAGAAAAACAGAATCGGGGCAATGAAGATAGATTTAGAACTGGGCGGAACCAAGTCAGGGTGAGACAGAAGTCAGAAGTTCGCACATGAAGTGGTGGATGAGACAGGTCAATATTTTGGGAGTAGTGATGGAATGTTCCCTGAAGGCGGTACAAGGGACAGCGTCGATTGCATGTGTTACGGGTACGAAGTATACGAGACTTCCGGGTAACTTTCGACTGCACTCTAAGGTTTACATTTGCAAGCAAGTCCGAACAAGAAATAATCCCGTGAACAAGTTTCAATAAAAAAATTAGGTCAGCTTGGGTTCGTCTTGCCCTCAAAGATTGGAGGGGATGAAAATAAGAAAAAAATCTGAGTCATTGCCACTGTTGCCGGAGAAATGATGTTTGTGGATAGATAAGAACTTAAAATAATAATAATAATAATAATAATAATCAATCAATCAATCAATCAATCAATCAACCTTTATTTTTGGTGCCCAGGAACAACCCTAGGGTCTTGGTACTGGTACACCATATACAAGCATTCATAAAAACAAACTAAAATCAAGACAACACAACACAGAAAACCGTATATATGAAAGAAACAATAAGATAAAAATAGTTACAGAGATCCCAGAAAGCAAAACAGCAAAACAGCAAAAAAAAAAAGGAAGCCTAGTGTTAGAAGCCATGACACCCGGCCAGCAAAACGTTGAAGGCACGTGAAAAATTGAAAATACACAAGCAAATACTCAATGCACATGACGGAGATAGATTATACACATAAAACAAAGGTTTTGTAACAAAATGTCAGGAAGTTTCAAAATGGAAAAACGAAGTTCAGCGTTACAAGCACTGACACTTAAACCGACAGAAATTCAAGCAACACAAAATCAGGAAAAGTGAAAAACAAACAAGCAAGATGATGATTTGCATAAAATAAATACGGAACAGAAATACGGCACATAAATGACATAAAGGCACTTAAGTTACAACAGTTTTCAATTCATTAGAGAACAAAGACAAAGAGCTCTGGAATATATCAAGACGATCGGAATATTCATTATATGCACATTGTATTCTGCAGATGGACGAGCATCGTTTACTTAAAGCATCTGTTCTGAACGTTCGAAATCTTCGGAAAAGTTTGTTCGGCAAGTTGACATTGATAAGTGCAACCAAGTCATCACACAAAATATCACCATGAAGAAGTTTATAAAGAAAGATAATGTCAGCTCTCATTCGTCGACACCAAAGGGAAGGAATACTTTTGAGACAACACGTGCTGCCGTTTGCGACTTCTTGTACATGACGGAAACGGTGCCTAAAGATAGAAAGGAACTTATTTTGAACCCTTTCGATGCGGTCACTATTGGACTTGCAAGTTCCATTCCAAACAACAGAACCGTATTCGAGAAGAGGTAAGCACAGAGCCGAATACAACTTTAAGAAAGGAAGAGGACTTTTAAACTCTCTAGAATACCTGCAGACAGCACCCAGACATCGAAGAGAGCGTCCGGTAATTTGTGTAACGTGGAAGAGAAAGTCAGTGAAGAATCAAATAGTACTCCCAAGTCCCGAATTTCGGTCACCCTCGGCAGTGCAGTGCTTGCTATTTTATAGGAGTATTGCAGCTGTTGAGTTTTCCTACTATAATAATAATAATAATAATAATAATAATAATAATAATAATAATAATAATAATAATAATAATAATAATAATAATCAATCATGTTTATTTATTGTGTCCGGGGACAGCATTGAGGCCTTAGTACTGGCGCACAGAGGGATACAAGTTCAAACAATGCACGGCAAACGAACACAAGACACGTCAATATAAAGTGCAGGCGATAAAGAGAGATAACAATTAAAACAGAACTTTGACAAATATATGGATGACATTAGAAAAAAGACAGAAGTAAAGCAACTTTGACACTGTATAGGAACAACGTGTAAGTAGCAAACACTGCAACACATTGGATAATATACACTGTACACACAATGAACACAAGAATGCTGACATGACACAACAGAACACATAAGCAGCCCACATATTAAAACGAACAGTGCTTATAACACAGACGGACATGTAAACTTGTAACATCAATCCTTAATATGAACAAAATGAAATTCTGTGGGCAGCATACTTTGCAAAGAGCACGGCACCGTAAGAAGCAGGCAGCCTAACAAGCATCATACTAAAAGTTAAAAGATGAATTAGTTGCTACGGTAGATAGAAATTTACAGTACGCTTCTAAAAAGGGCAATAATAATAATATAACAATGATTTTATTTCCATTCAAATAAATACAATGTATGATGCCGAGTCTACCGAAGCCTCACAAGAGCTTGTAACGCAACACCCGACAGCAGGGGTGAAAATCAGTGCCGGCACTAAATCAAATAAGGCATAACATACTAACGTAAAATACGGTTCTCAGTACGAAATAACCAGACAACACTCGAAATGTTCAAGCGCGTGCAGAATGAAAACCAAAGTGCTAGATTTGAGGAATTAAAAAAAATGGTTCTAAGTACAACACATTTTCGCGTATAACACAGCATAGAAGTTATCAAATAAAACAGGTCAGTGAAAGGAAAGGCACAATAAGCAGTTAATATATTATACAGCTTTAGTACGTAATTTTAAACACCATTGCAAGAATGGCGATACAAAAATCATTCAATCACCCAATTTTAGATGCGACGGCATCTCATTCACTCGCCTTGTCCCTCCATACGGCGTTGTCGTTGTCCGTCCACACCCCTCCCCCATTCTCCTCGCCGCGCGAGCTGCGCTCTCCGCCGCTCACCCCCTCTCCTCTCCCATAGCGAACACTCACTCGCGAGGGGCATTGGATTGGATTCGATTGGCTTGGATTGGATTGGATTTGGATTGGATTGGATTGAATTGGATTAAAGTGGATTGTGTTGCGTCATAGCCGCGCCACGTTGCGTCATAGCCGCGGCAGGGGGTTCACGGCACGGTTCACGCGATGGGAGAATCAACCTAACGGAAACAACAACAGAACCCCCTATGCGTCGCATCTACACAGGGGTTCCCGCGAGGGGAGGTGGGAGTAATTTTCTTTTTCATCTGCTGTACACATTACACACATGTTGAAACAAATTATCGGGCAATTTAGTTTTCAAGACCCAGAAGCGCTAGTTTAAGTTCAGGCAGTGTTTCGTGACCTGAAACAGACTGTGGAAGCTGATTGAATATTTTAGGCCCATAATATGCTCTGCAACGTTCACCATACCGTGTCCCTACTCTGGGAACGACATAGCGGGGAATGTCACGCAAAGAGAATTGCTTGGAATTTGGTTTCAAGAAGTTCTTGCTTTAAAGGTATCGAGGGACGATTGTACAAAAGAATACAGTATCAAACTCAGGCAGTATGAGCATAGCGGGGAATACCACGCAAAAAGAATTGCTTGGAATTTGGTTTCAAGAAGTTATGTTTTAGAAGTATCGAGGGACGATTGTACAAAAGAACAAAGTATCAAACTCAGGCAGTATTAGCATAGCGGGGAATATCACGCAAAAAGAATTGCTTGGAATATGGTTTCAAGAAGTTATGTTTTAAGAGTATCAAGGGACGATTGAAGGAAAGAACAAACTATCAAAATCAGGCAGTACGAGCATAGCGGGCAATACCACGTAAAGAGAATCGCTTGGAATTTGGTTTCAACTAGGTCTTGTTTTAAAAGTATCAAAGTATCGAGGGACGATTGTACAATAGCATAAAGTATCAAAATTAGGCAGTCCGTGTGCACGGACCAAACTAATATCTGGAGGCATGTTGATTCCATATGCAATGTTCTGGAGAATATTGTTTAGTAAACCGTTTACTTTTGATTTCTAAAACCTCTAACAGTTGAAGTAGTCGCGAATTCCATATCGGACGTGCCAGTAAGCAAGTTCATGTGCAATCATTTCTTTAACTGTATAAGGTACGAGTCCCCTCATACGATAACGCAAACGAGCAACGCTTCGTAATCGCGCAGCAAGGCGAAGCCATGTGCGAGTTCCAAGTAAAAAAATAGAATAATAATAACCCCATACGAAATAAAGTTATTCTGCAGCGTGTTTGTTTTCAGAATCGCTGAAATTTTACTCAATAGGTTTTTGTGAAGGTCCACTGACCATATGGTTTTTTTCCAATGGTAGGTACGAAAAAAGCAACGAAATAAAATGTATAAAAAGCAACCTCATTGACGTGCCTTAGTGCTACACTCGGTCGACGTCTTCGCTTCGGGACTTCAATAACAAACGACAAATGTTATATTTATTTAGTAATTGGTTCATTGCTATAGCAAATTATATGGTTTTGAGATACGATGCCGGCCCTGTCCTCGCTTTACACCAATATTATCAAGCAACACCTGACCACCGACTTTAACGAATTCCTTTTATAACCTGTGATTACGTACATACCGCGCAGAAATCAGCGTGGCAGTAAGTTTTCTTCCGCCACATGACAGGCTGAAGTCCTCCACACAGTATGAATTAATAATCGATTGGGTTTGTCCACTTCTACGCATATTTTGCGTTTGAATAACGCGCCCTTTGTATTCATTCAGGGGAGTCGCAAAATGACGTCACATCGTCGTCGTAAACCTGACGTCATCCGCCCCTACGGGCCACTTTGGGCCAGTCAGAGCGGCAGGGCGACTCCTTCCGCGCAGCGAGTTTTTCAGGATGCAGGCGAACTCTAAAAAACAAATAAACTTTCCTAAGACATTTATAGTACCTACAAGGAAAAATAATTAATGATAACTTAAACGAAAAAGTTAAAAAAAGTTCTCAAAAGCACTTTTTCAGTAATAATAAGGCTTAGGCGACAGCTAGAACTTGGAACTACTTTCCGCAGCGCCGTACGCGCAGTAGGCGGTGCAGCGGCGGCAGCGGCGGGCGCTCCGCAACAGGCGCTCGTTCAGTAGACGGGAGTAGGGTTGCCTTTCGGGTTGGCGGCGCCATTTCGAGGTCGTCGTTGTGCGTGTGTGTTGTTGTGTGCGTGTGTGTGCATTGTTAGAAGACCAGCGTGACTGCCGCGTTGCCATAGCCTTCGAAGAGGAAACCCGGGCAAGTCGCCGACGAATCTCACAGCCCCGGCGCCCAGGATTACCGCCGCCGCCAAGATGTCGTCGTCGCCTTCTCAGCCCAACAACGGCGCGGCCACGAACGGTCGCGGAGAAATGATCGAGCAGAAAGGCCCGAACCACATCGTTCGCATTCGGAGCGACAGCGACATCAACCTGGACGATCTCTTCAAGGCTGTCATGCAGCCCGGAGACCGGGTGCCGCTGAGCGTACCCATGCGGCTGCGCAACCTGCCCGCGTCGTTCTTCCAGCAGCCCGAGCGCTCCAAGTCGGCCTCGCATAGCCGAGAGTCGAGCAGCGACGCCACTTTCTCGCCCGCGGCCAGCGAGGCCTCGGCGGCGGCTGCGGCCGTCGCTGCCGCCGCCGCCGCCGCCGCCCCGCCATCGCTGCCTGTGAACCACCCGCGGGCGCACTCCTCGCCCGCGTCGCTACAGCAGAGCTACAACGCGCCCAGCCCGCAACACCTGCGCCAGCAGAGCTACGATCTCGTCGACGATCTGCCCCCCGGATGGGAGATGGCCAAGACGTCCACTGGCCAGCGCTACTTCCTCAAGTGAGTTACCGTCTCGCGATCGGGCCTCATTAAACGAGGGGGCGGTCTTCGTCGCCGCTTCTCACTTGTAGCGTCTCCGCGAGGCTTGCGTCGATCAGGACGCGTATTGTTCGCCCAACGGTCTAGCCGTGCTGTCTTCACGCGCTGTTGAATTAACGAGTTACCAGCGCGTGCGAAGACGAAACCCGGAGTTGATTGGAAACTGCAGGACAAAATATGCACGCTCCTTCAAGCCGCGCGCGGTGCGTGAAGTTCGATCACGTGCAACAGGTGGACACGGGGCTTCTCCCAGCTGACCGCTCGCTGCCTTGACAGTTGGCATACGCCGCGCATTCAGGCCGCTCGGTTTTTTTACGCCGGGGTGCTTCGTAAGCCTTGCGTATGCTGAGTTTTCGCGGAGGGGTTTTAACGGCACATCACGAAGGACGTTCAGTCCGTGTCTTTTGTAGGCCGCGTATCACGCGAGATCGTCGCGATCGCGTTCTGCGAAAAGCGCGGAGCGAGAACGCGAAAGCGGAGCGCGCGGCAACGCTTTTTCTTCCGAGTTCCCATTTGCTTTTCGCGTGCAGCCGCGGCGCAGTGCGCGCGAGGGTGCTTGTCCCAATTTCCGCTCCCGCTATCAGCTGTTTCTCCGTCGCGGCGAAGCCAGCAGGCAGCAAACGCGACGCTTGGAGTGACTGCACTCTGCGCGTAATTTGTACGCGCTGCGCCGACCGGTTGCTTTTGGGCCTTTCTTTTTCTGCCGTTGTTGTCGCTTTAATGGGGCCGACCTTCGGTTTGCATGCAAAGCGGCCAATCGCCGGATCTGTCGGTGTTTGGAGCCGCTGCACCTGTCACTGGTTCGCGCGGCGGCGAGAACCGGCACTGGGAGCCCCCGATCGCAGCTTTGAGCGCGGAGGGTGAGAATTCTGTTTCGTGGTAACACTGGGGCGGCTCTGGGACGCAGCAGGTGTTGCACTCGCGGCGCACTCGTTGACGGCGCTGATGACTTGCACGCCGCGAAATTCAGAACCGTATGTGCGAATGTTTGAGCGTGTGAACATGAGCTGGGTGTTTTGCTGTGGGGAGTCGAAAAAGAAAGTGCGTCGAGCGAAGTACACAGCTCACTTCTTCAGTCGGGCGTGGTCAAAAAATGACTACGGCAAAGGGTCGCCTAGGAATTTCAAAATGTGAAAGGAGCATTGCTTACTTCAGGGGTGGGCAATTATTTCCCCTTACGGCTGGCACTGGGAGTAGTTTTTGACGAGCCAAGCTAATAAGTTAAACTGGATTTTATTCCTCGCTATTAATCAACTGTCTCGTCTTGACTTCAACTGGAGGCAAACGCTGTGGTAATCGCGAAATAATATACAACGCGGACATGGTTAAATAAGTGTCAACAATGGAGGATTTGTTCATATGCCTTTGACCAAATTTACATCAGAAAAATGAACTTGAAAATGACCAGTATTTGGAAGGCTGCACTACAAGCGATGCGGGCCAATACTTTTTATGCTGCAGTTATACCGTCTACTTTATTCACTATTTTTGGGAACTCTTGGGCTTGTGTAACTGCACTGAAATTTAGTTACGTGTTTGACGGGGCGGTAGAGATGTTTTTGTCATTGGGAGAGGTATTTTGATTAGAAAAACTTCATCAGCGCTGAACTGTTGGAATCAACTGGACTGGCGAGCGCCTGTCCCCGCGTACGTCACGATGCGTCGTCATAATTTTGCTTTCCCTGCGAACACGTCTTCGATAACCTAACCTCTGCCAGAATTCATAAGCTACAACATTGTTAGCACGGGGCGATATATATGCAGTGCTGTGAGGCTGCCGTGTCACGTTGGCTATTCATGCTTAACATTATTTGGACGTGCAGTAGAAGCTCAGGCACGTAGAAAACCGCTTCAAGTGAGGCGGAAAATGTGCTGCCGTAACGGCGAAAAATTTCGGTGCACGACCGTGCACGCACACAACTTGCGCTGTGGGCCAACGCACTGCGGAAAAGTTAAAGTAGTTCAGTAATTTTGCAGTTATGTCTGAACGTTCCGCGCGTGCTTTGAGTGGCCGTAATAAAACAGCATTGCTGTTTGAAGTTGCAGGAAACAAGGTATTGCCGTTTGAAGTTGCTGCACTTTGACGGGCGGCTCGCGGTTCATACATACCCCAGACAAATTCGCATTTGCAATGGTGAGCTACTTAAAGGAGCACTGACACCGACGTTTGGTTTATATAAGCTGATATGGTTCATTTCATGACGATGCCTTCTTGCAATTATGGGCGCCAAACCTCGCTTGGAACCATTTAAACGGCGGCGCAGTCGCTCTGTGACGTCCAACATTCCTAGGGAATGTGGGCCGTCACAGAAGCTTCTAGCCGGTCAAACTCGTAGTCGCGTGCCGGCACCCTTCGGTGACATGCGCATCCGTGGGGAAGCGAAAGCGACACGCCCGTGCACGGCAAAGTCGACGTTTTGTTGGGGCTTGTGGCGTCTTTTGTCCCCTTCAACCCCTTCCCCGGGCAGTTTCAGACTTGCCCAATGCGACGTGACTAATCCGTAATCGAGGCATGGCGAAAGCGGAGTGTAATAGTCGTGAAAGGTGGCAGTGTGCGCTTTTGACGCCAACAGCACTGACCCCTTGCTTAGCCAGTGAAAGGGACGTACACTAGGCCGACCCCGCACCTGCCGTCGCGCACTCAGCGGTCGAAACTGATGCCTTCATCGCGATGTAGCCGCGGTAGGTAATCGGCAGCACGTTGGCCAGGCGTAATTCATGCGTTATAATTTATGGGATAGCAGGCAGGGAGTCGTCTGAGAAAAAAAAAATCTGAAAAACAGATTTAGTTGCAGTACCCATTTAATTGCACCAGCGAACCACAAACTGCCTGTTACCACGGGCTAAAAAGGAAATGTAGGCCAAGCAGCCAGTACGTCGCAGTCGTGCGCTCAATTCTAGTCGGAAGCGTGGGTAACTATGAGTGCTAGTGTGTGCAGCACTGCTCCGTAGGGGCGATGTGGGGGTCGTGTGTCCATTCGTCAGCGCAACAGGGCGCAGAAACGTTACTGGGCGACTCTGTGGGCGTGTCCCTTCCTCCCCCGCCTATCGTCTTTCAAGGCGTCGTGAAGACAAATTAAAGTTCGGTTCACTGCTTTTGTCGCGATAACAATTGATGCCAGTTTCGTCGCAAACTTCACTCGAATACTAGAGGTATTAAAGGAAACACTTGGAGCAGTGACGACGACTCCACAGCCATTTTCTGGCGATTTCTCTACGACGCCTCAGAATCCCGTTTTCAATATCGGCTGTTGAAATTTGAAAGTTTCTTCGTTTTTTTTTTTTCGCTCGCTTTTGTTCTAAAACGTATTTCGTGGCTAAAACGGAGCCGTGCGAGTTTGCCAAAGGCTAGTTCTCCTGAACAAAGTTGAATTTTGTTTTCGTGGCCTTTTTACGCTAAATTTGGCGCGCTGTAAGCCGTAGTTTTAAACCTCGTGCGTAAACACCTGAGCATTCTGCATGATCACCCTTCGACGGGGCGGGAAAAAGGGTCTGCTGGCATCTCGCCGTTTCGCCTTTCGCGGCGCCCAGTGACAGTGCGCGGTAATCGACAGGAGAGGAGGAGGCCGCTGCCGACCCTCGGGCACTTTTCTAAGCGAAAGTCGCGCCGGGTCGTCGTCGCCGTGATCGATGCGAGCCCAATTGGCGGCTGTCATATGTCACCCTATCTCGGTCCTGCCCAGCGGTCGCTCCTTTGTGCCGCTGGCCCCCTTTCTCCCGTAACATGTAGGACGTGTCAAGTGGCCGTCAACTTGACGGTAACGCTGCTTTGCGCCGCTGTGCGACAACAAATGTGGTCCTTTTCTCTTTTCTCTTTTTCTTTGCTTTGTCGCCGCCACAGTGCAAAAAGCATGCACTGTGTAAGCCAGAAATCCCGTTTCTTTCTTTTCAAGCCAAGTATCATTTTTCAAAAGGCTCAATCCGTGCTTTCCAAGAGGCACGGACAACCAACCTCTTCCGCGTCCTCTATAAAATATACCGTTATTATAGCCGGCATCCTGCTTCCTTATAGGCATGGGTGGAAGTTATCTCCCCGAAACGTTCCTTGGAATTGTTTGCTGCAGCGGCTCTGTCAGTCAAAAACTCTTGGGTGTTTTATGCGCCGAAGCTGCACGCACTTGTGCTGTAAAGATTGCCGTAGTATAGGGCTCCGAAATTATTTTGGCCGCCCGGGGAACTTTCAAGGGATCCTGTGACACTCCCCCCCCCTGTTTTTTTTTTTTTTTCGAAATATTAGATGCTTGCAGAACGTAGTCAACCAACACATTCAGTACGTAGATTAGGGGGTCGCAAAGTACCTCAGCCAAAAATTAATGCTGTATGCTCAGATAACTACTTGATTGATTGATTGTAGGGTTTAACGCGCCGGCGCAACGCAGGCGATGAGGCGCGCCGTAGTGGAGGGCTTCCGGATTACTTTCAAACACCTGGGGATCTTTAACGTGCGCCGAAATCTCGAACACACGGGCGCCTCCATCAGAACAGCGGCCGCCGCGGTCGGGATCGAACTCGCGTCCTTGGACTCACCAGCACTACGGCTTTTCCAGTGAGCGCCACCATGACAGGTCAACGCGGAAATGGATGTAGAACCCTAGTTAGGTCAATGCTCGGAGCACGCGCTTGCTCCCAGCGTTACAGTCTCGGTTCGCGTGCGGGACAAAACAAACCGGCCGTATTTTTGTTTGGCGCGATTTTCCATTCCTGCGCATTCGGACCCGAGTAAGGTATGCCTGCACGGACCGTACTCCGCGCGGGAAGGTGGGAGGTTGCTGCAGGGTGCAAGACGGACGACTGCTGGAGTCCCTGCCCATGCGAAAATGCCCGCGAGTCTTGGGCGGCCCGTTCGCGCGGGTCACGCCGGTTCGCGGCGGCGGCGGCGGGGAAGGCCCACAACTGACTGACTGAACTGGGTTTTGATGTCGCGACGGGCAGCACGGCGCGCCTGGCTGCTGCTTCTCCCGCCTCGGGGCTTCTTCTTGCTCGCGCGATTCGCCGCCTTGTTCTCTTGGCTACAGTCGCGCGCGTAAAAGTCGCCGAGCCTCGTAGACGGCGGCCAGCGCGGGGTATCAATCACGACGACGCGCCGCCGCCGCTTTGCGATGATCACTCGTCGCTGGCCGCCGAGTGCAAGGGATGACAAGTTTATTGCGAGCCTCGCGCGACGGCGCCTCGGCCTGGGTGGTGGGTGTGGCCTCCTCCTGGCGTGTCATGCAGCTTGTTCTTCCTCCTGGCGAAGAAGGGGCCTACGTGGGCCGTCCGTGAAAGGAGCCCTAACCCAGCACCTGGTAACCATCCAGCGGCCTCCCAACCCTCGTTTTTGTTCGTGCGCTAGGGCCCGCCTGTCGTTTCTTTTTTGTTTGTCCTGTTTTTCAAAGCGAGCTAGTCTCCTCCGCTGTGCCAGTACTTGCACTGCGCTGGCAAGGTGAGCATAGGACGCTCACCAACTGAAGGAGGCTGACGATAACCGAGCGACTACGTTTGGGCGGTGAAGGGGGGAGGGTCATTTTGTCAATCAAGAACGTTTAATTCGGGTGCTCAACGCAAGTGTTTGGCTCTGCATTTCTTTTCTTTATACCCCGAGTGTAAGGCCTTTTTTTTTTCTTGGCGGGGGGTACTCGCCTTTCAAAACGAAAGGAAAATAAACAAAGCAGGAACATACTTCCAGGAGTGGAAATAATTTTGAGCACAATACACGGAGGTTGAAAACGTCTATAGCTGGAAGGAGAAGCAGGGCAAAAGCTGTACGAATTGAGTGGAATCAAAGGTTGAGGTTTTATTTTTTTTCCCCGTGTGTATTCAAGTAGCGCATTCAGTGATACTCCTACAACGGAAACAAAACGCACACTTCAAAAGTGCCACCATTGGACCATAATTTATACCGACAGCAGTCATAATTTCAGCGGGGCCACCATTTGGCCTGCACAGGTTTTTAATCCGCGCTTTTGTTTCCGGGGTTGGAAACGTTAGTTTATACGCCCACCTGTCGCTATCAACCGTGGAGCGCGGTGAGGAGTCGGGAGAGCACGTCGTATGCGTACGAACGGGCTCGCGCAGTCAGCGCCAACGCAGCGCTGTTCCATGATGGCGCAGGTGTTTACATAACCTTGGCGTAGCCGCTTGTCGAGATCGTGCTGATCAGACCCCGTGAGTGGGTTCCCAGAAGTGCGCCAACGCCGAAGCCAGCGCGCGCACGAAAGTGACGGCAGTAACGTCGGTTCTGGCCCGGCGGTTAGCGACGAAACCGAAGTTGCTTGCCTCCTGATGTGTCTCCAGTGCTTTTCCTTCTTCTTGTTACCATCTTTACTACATCTGCATTTACTTTACCACGTCTTTACTATCTTTAGCGCATATGCATATAACATTTGCTGCATTTATTTTAATTCAGCTTTACACGCAGTTTACGTATTGCTAGGTTAACTACTTCTTTACCAGGGTTCATGGGTGAAAGGTTTCTGCTTTATGGAGTGTAGTGGAATAAACTTTATGTGCCTGCAAAACTCGCGTGCACGCTCGCTAGTCGACCGGGCCTAGGTCACCGTCGGGGGGGACATCTTGGCCAGGTTTCTTCTCCCCCACATGCGGGGTGTCGTTGAAAGCCTGCCTCGTTGTCGCCTCTTGGGCTTGCTGGACGGCCCAGAGTTGTTCTCCTTGGTCGTAGGATGATTGTCAGCGCCGCTGCTTTATGATTTTATTTTATTCGACAGTATATTGTTTTGTTTTTTTACCAAAAATATAATTTGGATGCTTGCCCTTGTTTGTTTATTTTTGATTGCCTGTAAACCTGCCGTAGTCAAGCTGGAACGGGTGTTTTTGCCCATTAATTTTTTCACGGTTATTGTCAGAGAAACGGACTTTTAAGTGTTTAAGGGATATTAAGGTGCAGCTTACCGTGACCGAGTGGTGTAGTAATCGCGGTGTTGACAAATATGTTGCAAGTGTTGAGTGACATAGTTACAACGGGTACGGAAAACGTTCGTCACTATAGGGCCGTTTTACTGCGTGCCAGCTTTGGGGGAATGATGATCCCGAAGCGTGGCGTGGAGACGCGGACAAAATTGAACGTAGCTTTAAATCGGCGTGTGCGCTGGCTATCGCGAACGCACACGTCCCCGCGCGGCTGGGTCATATTCTTAGAAATGCTTAGAAGATTCTTCGGCTCATAGATTCGCAGCTTTGTATACGCGCAACCGGCTTCCGGACGACCCCAGTCGCCCATCCTGTGCTCCGCTTACTTCTTGTTCGCCCCTCGAGCGCGATTGCTTGCTGGCTTACTCCTCACGGGGTCTTCAAGACCCCAGTGTGGCAGGTGTGGAGAGGCCCTATCCGTAGTTCACATACTGATTCAATGCAAAGCACTTCACACAACACGACGCAAACACTTCCCACAGCTATACAGACTACACGTCCCACTACACCCAGCGTTTTTCCTCTCTGACGATCCCATGTTTTCTATCAAGTGCGTTTTTTAATATTTAGAAGAAGTTCAATTTTTAGACCTCATTTCATACCACGCGTGATCACTCCCTGGCCCTATACACCAGCCATGCTCATTGTCGTTTTGTGATTTTACTTTTGTTTTTGCTGACTTTACTTAGTGTTGAAGGTTTCATATGACTATTGTTTTGGCGCTCTTTGCCCCAGTAGGCCTTGCGCCATAAATATCCAACCATCATCATCATGCTTGCTGGCTTATTTAGTTTTTTTTTTCCGAGGGAGGGGGGAAGGGGGGAGGGCTACGACCTAAGACTTATCACCAAAATATCTTTAAAACCGAGCAATATTTATTTTTTTATGGTTGCCAGCTCCACCACATTTAGTCCACCAGTAAAAATTTCAATTGAATTCTATTCCGCCTTCAGTCCTTGAATTCAATTCGTCCATGATTGCGGCCGATGCTCGCTCTTGCCGTTGTTTTGCCATAGGCGGAGCGCACCAAGATGACGTTCAAATGAACACATCGCGAATCTGCTCCTAACAGGCAGTAGAAATTAAAGTTTGCTCCTAATTAAATGACACGCGAATTCCTCGTCATCCTAATCTGCAGGCAACTAGAGAAGGACTCGCTTGAGGAGCCCCCCCGCATGGAGTGGAGGAGGTGTGGGATGGTTTGGCGGATGCGGTGGTTTCGCTGGTGGCGCGCGCCATTTATGCAGATGAGGAACAGCGGGAGAAAACGCGCCACGCGAGCCGTCGTCTCTTTCCCGCGGCTGGCGATTCAATTACCGAGACGTCGCGCCAGGGGGACTTTGAACCCGCAGCCTCCGCCGTCAAGGTCCCCGAACCCCCTTCACCACCGCCGCTCCATTGTTTCGTGGTTGGCATCGCTGGCGGTGTTTGCGCCCGGACCGTCGCTGTTTTCCCCCCAACGTGTGCTTTTAGCGTGTAGGAATATGAACGAAGCGGAACGCTCTTAATTGCACTCTAAATACGGCGCGAAAATTGAAATCGTGGGAAGCGGCAGCGCCAACCCTCCTTACTGTGTGGATTTGGCCTTCACTCGCGCCACGGGCGCTCTCCAGACGGTGTCGTATACCCGGCGCGCCGTTTGCCTAGTGGCGGGCGCCACAACGGAGTTGCCTGTTCCCACAAAGCGTATGCCCGTGTCGATGACGTGACTTAATGATGCGTGGGATTTGCGAAGCACGTCGCTGGGAGCTTGGGGTGCAGAACGCTATGTTTCTGCAACACCCTCTGAAGGCGGAGGCCTGACCGCTGTCGTCGCGAAAAGAAGCCCGCGATCACCGCCTGCTCGGGCTAAGTTGAAGGAAACGCGCCTTACTAGCACCAGTATGTCTCTGTTTTTCAAGGCATATTTTTTCGTCAGTTAAAATGCGAACACCTTACGCTGCGAACACCTTACGCAGCGTTTATTTACGATGAATGAATGAATGAATGAATGAATGACTTTACTTTTTAGAAGCACAAGCCAGTAAGAACAGCCATCATGCCTTAATTTTTCCGACTAACAGAGTTAAAAAGCCGCCTCGCCGATTCGCCGACGTGCTATGACGACACAGTAGCAATAGCGCAGAGCGAAACTTCGTGGGATTGCTGACATGCTAACCTGTATAAACCTGCATTATAATGAAAACAGAAGTCGTTATGAACCGTGAAATGGGTGGAAATCAAAATTTTAAGATTGAGTTAGCTTAAAACCCATTACACGTTCACGTGATTCTATTATTGTATATTAGTTTGTGCGGCGGCCGCGAACGGTGCATGATATGTTCTCTCTTATCTCCCGTTACAGATAAACAAGGTTCTAGTCTTCCGCAAAATTGTCAAGTAATGGATTACATTAATTGCACGATGCTGCCGCAAATAAAACTTCGACTAACTCATTTTAGTGCCCCTTAAAGGCCGTGGTTTATATAACGAACAGCAATTTTGTTTCACTTCGTAGTCCTTATTTTGACAAGAGTGGCATAAACATCCGCACGCGTATGTAGCTGAGAATAACCAAGTGACTGGGGGTAGCAACCCTGTGTATGGGGCCAATGCCAACGTTTTGGCAAGGATCCTGCGTTGGGTTAAACATTTTTTTTTGCAAAGCACCTGCGCCGGCCAGGGCTCTTGCCTCATAACCCTCGAACGTGCGCCTTTCTTTGAGTGTCTTTAGAACACGCAGTAACAGTGCAGATAGCGCGCGACAAATTTCAGAGTGCATGCTGTGCGGCGGCGGCAATTTGTCTGCGCAACTGCAGCGTGTCTCCGAGCCGTAGGCGTGAGTGCGCGGTGCTCATTTGTCTACCCGCTATAACCAGACGAGTGTACGTCCCTGGCGTTGCTCTAGTTGTCCGTCAGCCTCTGGCATAAACGAGTCCCCTACGGCGCACGACAGCAGACGTTTCCGGTTGACTAACGCTCGTTTCGTCCTTCGGCGGTCTGTGCAAGGTGGACGCGAGATTTGCTTGCTCTCTTTATCCAGCGCACCGCATCCGCCGCGGTGGCTAAGGCCAAGTTGTGCTACTGACCTCGAGGACGAGGGTTCGATACCTGCCGCTGCGGTCGTTTTTCTGGTGGAGGCCAAAAAGCGACAACGCCCGTGTGTCGAGATTTCGGCGCACGTTAAAGACTCCCAGGAAGTCAGAGCGCTCCATACGGCGCACCTCATAGCGAAGATGTATCTATAGCTCCAGCGCGTAACGCCCCCCCCCCCCCCCCCCCCTTTGCAGCAAAAAAAAAAAAAGAACTTTATGCATGAATTGCCAACTCAAACTCGCGGTTGTGGATGTATAGCTTGCTGCCGGCAGGTGCCGCATCGCGTTGCACTAGCTGTTGAACGCTATGTTGACACGCTTAATTAATCTGTGCTGAGATTCGGCTAAGCCAAAGCTTGGATGTAAGGTGATTTTGGCTCGGAAATGTATCGCATCCTGGTACAGTTATTGCACAATTTTAATTTAACATAAATTAGCACCGACCGCTCAAGCTGTAGTCTATACGTTGCTTGAAGTCAGGCAGTTACGAGAAAGAAAAAAAAAAAAAAAACGAACGTGCTACCGTTGCTGGTGCTGCGGTTACATGCGTTTGTTGAGATCAGTTCCCAGGTGCGTCACTCGTCGTAGTTGGGATTAGTAGCTCAATCGCCACAGAACATTGTCCTATACTGCATTAGACCGGCGCCCACGCCTCGAGCTGCGCCTTCGTGTACTCGCCCCGTGTTGTGTGCGGCGAGCGTTTACCCTTGCGACCCGATTCGTTCTTTGAACCGATCTTCTGGGTGATCTTTGTGCGATATTCGCTGCTTCAGGCGGCGCCTGTCCCGGGGCTTGACGCCTCCTTGATGGATGCGGCTTTTGTCTCCGCCCCGGTGACGTCGCCGCGCATGCGCTCGCGCGCCCCACCCCTTCGCACGTGCAGTACATGTGCAGCGTCAACGAGGATGTGCTGCTGGGTTTCTCCGCGCGTCGATCGGGAATAATAATAAATGCGAACTTGCTTGCCTCTGCGTCTATCCGCACAGCAGAAGCGGCGCCAACACGCCGAGCTCGCCGTGCAGACCGCAGAAAAGCTAGCGACGGCGTTAGCGGCGTCACGCTGTTTTGCCACGCGCCCTGCGATCCACTTTTCTACCCACCTCTCTACTCTTTTTTTTTTTTTCCCCTTGGGTTGGGGGCGGAAGGCCGCCTGAAAAACAGATTCGATTTCGCCGAGCGTGCCCCTTGCCAGTCAATGTACGTGCTGTGCTTTTCCCGGCGTTGCCGATGGCGCAGCTGTGGGATAATTGAATCCCCCGGCTTTGTTGTTCTCCCTGGAAGGGTTGAGGACCGCTGTTGTGTGCTGCACCGGCGGTGGTTGGGGTGGCGCCTAGATCCGGAAGTTTCGGTGCCCGTGCCAACGACCGGACGGGAATTCGCCGCGAAATTATTTATCGCTCCCTGCGCGCGGAGTCCCTGCTTCTGAAGTGGCGCAGACGCTGCATGCCGCGCTGTTAGCCGCTAACGGTGAAAAAATACTGCGGGAATTGAGAGGGTCGGCCGAACCCAAACGGCTGTTTATCGGCAATTTGTGGAGGAAGAGGGTTTTGGGTGACCTTACGCTTCGGAGTTTGAGGCATTCCCTTGTCCTGGGAAAGATCACAAACAGAGAGGAGGTGTGGAGATAGGGCCGATCAAAGGTGGGGAACGCATTGTCGTGTGGTACCTCGCTATAATTGTTTCACGCGTGGCAAACAGTCAGTTGTAGCCTTGGTGCCTATTTGGAATAGAGGGGGTGTCGCATTTGGCGAGTTGAATAATGATTATGATGGCCAGCGCAAATGGAGGACGAAACAAGAAGAGTGGAGACGATTTGTGTAGTTCCCACTCGAACCCACCGCGCCCAGTTGCTTTCTTGCAATCAGTGTGTGAGGAGCGTCGCGCTGAACTGAAGGAATCGGTATTTCAATTCGAACAACCTGGCTTTTGTTGCTTTTTGTGATTTCGCTTCGCTCGGTCTCCGCGGACGTAATGTGTTGTGTGTGTGTGTGTGTGTGTGTTTTAGAAGGCGTGGATTGTCACTTGTTTGTTAAGGCTAGTGCACTTTTCCGCTGTCAGGAAGTGACAGAATGGCAAGTGCGGCAAGCAAGGCAGGCATAAGAGGCGGTGGTTTGCACACAACCAATATAATGTAGCGAAGATTCTGTGACGATGGTCGTGAGAATGTATACTCGGTGACAACTTACGAACGGCCCGGAAGTTGCCGCTGTGCCTTATCACCGTAGCCGGATGTTTCTCCGCGCGGCGCAAGTAGGGCGTTACTGGGAATATTTTGAACATGGCGTGAGCCGTTCCCGTGATTATTCGGACTTAATATGCTTATAAACGACTCCAGTGACGACAAACAAACTGCGTGAGACAAGGCAGACGAAATCACGCATTCATAGCAAACCCCCTTCAAAACGCGTGCGCACTGACGTAACGGGTCCGGCGCTCTGGCGGAGTGATACACTACATGAGGTGGTGCCGTTCTTGAGTTGTAACCGAGTATAGTAATGGCAGTCTAGCTCCAGATCATCTTATGCATACGGTAAAACAGCCAGTTTGAGTTTAGCTCACGCGACATTTAGACACCGGGCGTGGGTTCCAACTGATTAAAAACTTGACGCAAGTCTTCAGTGCACGGTCACTCGTGTCCACACTTGGACGCAAGCCAATGAAAGCATAGGACGGCAGTGCGTTGTCGTTTACTTACTGACTACCCGACAAAAAAGCGGAATGCACGCCGGTTTATACAAAATTGAATAAAGCAAACATAGCGCAAGTGACGTTGAACCGGTAAATTTCAGTTTCTCTTCTGCCTCATTACGTGCGTTGGCTCGTGTACTTCGCAATGCCTCAAATTTCGGCGGAGCAGTACCGATTTGCGACATTTATAATCACCCCGTGCTAGTGACGTTTGGTGTGCTTCTGTCACTCATCGTAGAGGGTGTTTGCGCATTTTAAATCCTTTTGGTTACGTACCCGCTTGTTGCCCTTTTTAGATGCAGATCATCTGATTCACTCGCCTTGTCCCTCCGGCGTCGTCGTCGTTGTTGTCGTCGGCGTTGTCCACCCCTCTGCCATTCTCCTCGCCGCGCGAGCTGCGCTCTCCGCCGCTCTCCGCCGCTCACCCCCTCTCCTCTCCGATAACGAACACTCTCTCGCGAGGGGCATTTGATTGGATTGGATTGGCTTGGCTTGGATTCGGTTGGATTGGATTTGTATTGGATTGGATTAAAGTGGATTGTGTTGGATTGCGTTGCGTCATAGCCGCGGCACGTTGCGTCATAGCCGCGGCAGACGCGCTGGGGCCGGCGCATGTGCAGTACTCTCTCTTCCGCGGTTTCCTCTCCTTCGGGCGCGCTGCGCATATAACCGGTGTGCCGTTCTCCGGCGAAGCAACATCCACGCTTGGCTCAAACACCTAGAGTCCACGCCGCTTTACAAGTACGCCAACGTCGTCATCGACTGGGACCAGCTTACGCAGTCCCCTCAACGTTATGAGCGCTATAAAACGCGTTCCCTTCGCCGCTCCGCCTATGCGTCGCATCTACACAGGGGTTCCCGCGAGGGGAGGTGGGAGTTTTTTTACTTGTCACCGACGTGACACTGCGCAAATGTCACGTTCGTTTAAGTGCAGCAGCTTTCCGTTCAAGCTGAGGGCTTTGCCGCACAGGGTGGTGATTTTAGCCGATTGTTGTCACTGAAAACGCAATGTCGAAACGAAGTCCGTGGCTTCACGGGTCTAGCTTAATCCGCGGGATGTAACCGCTCATGTTTGCATGTGATGGTCGCCTAATTGTTTTCGCCCACTGGAATCGAAGTTGAGCTCCTTTAACTGAGTGGCATTTTTTTTTTGTCGTGCCGGGTGCCTCATCGAACAAATTGGTGAGGGGTAACGCGGAAATAGCCCTAGGCATATTGCGGAAACGAAAATCCTTTTATCGAGAGTTCCGGGGCGTTTCCAGCTAAGGCCGCTCCCGCGTACGAATGTGCACTCGCTGAAAAATAGTGCGATGGCGCGGTCGTATTAAAATTTTAAACTAATTTACATTGCCGAAGTATTGCGGGAAGAAGCTGGGGGGGTTGGGGGGGGGGGGTGGAACTGGAACAGCCCAAAAGGCGCGAGGGAAGTCCTGGCGTACGTATACCCCGCACCGAAATTACCCGTCCGTCGAAGTAGTTCAGCCTAGGTAACTTGCTGGTATGTGCGCCTTGGTTACAAGGGAAGGGAGGGGGCAACTCTCCCCTCCAGTCCGTGACGCGGAGGCGCCCGACTGCAGCACCGTTCTTGCGTCGCCCTGCACCGTACGAACCTGCACTTACAACGCAACGCTCACACCACTGGGGCGCATCCGAGCAAGCGAGAGTGACAGTCGGCCGAAATTTCTTGCCGGTGCGCGGAGGCCGCAGTTCCCTTCGTGTGGGTGACTCCCGACGAGCTCGCTGTACCTTTCTTTGCACTCCCAGACAGGCCTTTATTCTTTGATCGTTTCTCCGCTCTTCCGCACGGCGGAGCGCGCAGCCAGGTGAAACGGGATGTTGTAATGCCCGCTCGAACCCCGTAGTAACAATAGAGTTCGGCGCGTTGTTCTTACCTAGATGGTTAGTTCGGAAGGCGGGGCACTACCCTGTGGGCGTGCGAATCGTAGTGAGTGGCAGTGACAGCTTGGGAGAAGAATGGGAAGTCGGGCAGGGAAATGACTGTGTACCGTGCGGTAACACCTTAATTTGTCCCCAGTCAGAAGAATGAAGATGCGACGAGAGGTAATAACGTGAGGTTAAGGTAGCTAGCCGTACAGATGACTAGTGTTCGCGTACCTACCTCTCGCTTCTTGAATCCAGATCAGATACCGCCGTCGCAAGATAGCAGGTTTGGTATTCGAGCGTAGTTGTGCCTTGTACTGGGCTGTCACCTCGTCCCTTTGGGCGCCGTTGCTGTCTGTAAACTGTACAGTTTACTCCCTGGAACGTTGACGCGGTGAACATACACGTATAGACAGCGGACACGAAAATAGCGATTGAAGGACCTGATTCGGTGGTTGTTTTTCTAGTTCTGTATTTGTTGTCGACAAGCCTCCATTGTATAGACAAAGCGAGTAGGCCAATCTGCCGAAGCGGCTTCAATATCATCTTCAATCGAAGGCTGCTTGCAACAAGTGTTCCTCCGAAGTCGTGCACGAAGGAAGTCATTTTACCCACTCGCCCGCCGTGGCCTGCATTTCTTAATTTGAGCTGGCCACTTCGCAGCTTGATACCCAACTAGCGCTTGTGTGGGTAGTCCTGTACCCGTTTACTCTCCGTTGGTGTGCTGCTATTTTAAAACGCAGATTTTCTTAGTAGGACCGATGGCGTCCTGTCAGGAAACTAAAGCATTTCCCGCTAGACCGGTTGGTCGACTGAAAAGCTGTGATATGAAGTCTGGACACACGGCGAGTGTGTGAAACCGGGCTTCCATTGTGTCAAAGCGCAAAAGAAAGAGCGGTCCTTCTAGATAAGACAATGCGCCCATCGGTCATGAAGAAGTACAACAGTATACCTGTGTCTCATAAACCACGTATTGGTGTACATTTAGGTCGTTTGTCGATGCTTTTACTTGGTGCGTGAGGAATCGTCGCATGGGTTCGTTCTCCGTTTGCCACTCGAGTCTTTGAAGGTTTGCCGATCGGTTGGGCGCACTTTCACCCAAAATTGAACGCATCGTTAGGGAAGGTTTTGACGCACTTTTGATGTGAGGAAGCTTTCGCGCTTCTCCCAACTTTCTTCTGGAAGGGATGGTAAAGTTTTTTTTTTGTTTTGTTTTCACCATGAATTACCCACTCGCCCAACTGTCCGACGTTCTGCCTCTTTGACCGCCTCCGTTTTTACGGTCGCTTTCTTCCATGAACGGCGCGACGACGACGCGTGGCCGGCTGCGGCGTGCGAGGAAAGGATAGGGGACACGCACCCATTACGGGGCCCCCCATCTACTGTTACACGATGTCGAGAAGATGACCCCAGACTTCGCCCAGACCGCGGGCAAGGCGTAGCAGCAGTAATACGCGGCGTGCAGCCGCTGGCGGTCTTTCACCGTCGCTCGCTCGGAGCATCGCACCGAACTTGTGTGGTATCGTGCCTCTGTGCGTGTGTGCCCTCCCGGCAGAGCGGCCCGCAGCGTCGGAGGGAGGCCATTCACGTGGTCGACCCCCGCGCTTTTTCTGTTTTGTTTGTTCGACCTCGCCGCTGCTTCGTCGTGCCCATCGCGCCAGCCGACGGTGCGAGAGTAACGTTGGTTGCGAGCGCATTTAGACGCGCTTGCGTACGGCTCTCCCCGTCGTTTTCTCGTCGTCGTCGTCGCCGCCGCCACACTTTCGGGTTGAATGTGTGATGGAAAAAGAGTGCGATGCCGGCGTGTACGCGAAATGAGAATCGCACGAACTCTGCGTGACACCCTCGCAATATGATGGCGAGCCTTCATTCATTGAGCCCGCACGAAAGCAGTGATGATCATCGCTTCTTTAATTTTACATTTCATTTGCGAGTTTCGTGGTGTCGTATCGCCGCATTCCCTCACTTCCGGCCTTTTTATTTTATTTTATAGTGCTACACTCAAGTGTGAAAGGGATGGTTAGCTGTAACCGGCAGATCTTCTCAGGAACGGGATGAACCAGGATTCGGGCTGTTCGCTGGCGCCATGATCAAACTGGTCGACCTCTGATCCATGATCTACTACGGATTGAGTGTGCGGTCTCGGAGTTCTGGTTGCGTGACATAGGAGGGGGCAGTGGCGGTGTGGCTTCAGCAAGCGGTGTAAGGTAATGCGTTCATAACAATTGCTGTGGGGAGGAGAAAACGGGGCGGCTGCAGTCCTTGGGCGACCGAAATGAGGAACGGTGGTAGTACGTGTATGACCGGATGTCCAGTAGCCTCCTCGTGCGTAAAAGTGCGACGTGTTGCTACTGTTGCGCGGCGGTCTAATTGACCGAGAGCGCCAGCACTGCCATAGGTCGCCGCACTACTTTCCCGTGTCCGTGAACCGTGACAGGAGCAGTCCGAAAGTGCCCCGTGGAAGAGAGGTCGCGTGCTGTGCTCCCAGGAGGCAACGACCGCCACTGCGGCTAGGCTGGCCTAATCGCCCCCTCTCTCTTTCCCTCCACCAGCCACGCACCGTCGCCTGTGTGAGAATCCCACCGGCGACGGGCTCCCGCTGCTGACGGTCCTGCCTTGCGCGGGCTTCTCGAGTCGTGATCCTCCTCCACTCGGTCGGGGTGCGTCGGGGTCACTGGAAAGTGCTCTCAGGTGCCAACTAGCGGAGGGTAGTAGTTGCGGCCCCTCCGGGAGGCTTTCGCCGTAGAGTACAATTTGTGCAGTGAACTTGAGCTAGAAGACGGGGCGCTTTGTTTTCTATGTCGGTATGGCCGGCTGAACCCAGACTCACTAAATATTACCTTGCTTGGGGCCTCTGGTTTTACCTAGCTGGCTGTATGAGAGGAGAGTTTGATTCCCGGCTGCGGCGGCCGCTTTTCTGATGGAGGCGAAAAGCAAAAACGCCCGTGTGTTAAACGCCCGTGTGTTTTGGCGCACGTTAAAGATCCCAAGGTTGTCAAAATTAATCCGGAGCCCTCCACTACGGCGCGCCTCATCGCCTGCGTTGCGTCTACGCGTTAAACCCTCCGATCAATCAATCGATGTATGAGGGGAGCTGGAAGAAAGGGTAGGGTACATACTGCAGCGTGAGGGTGCTGGCAGGGGTAAAATTTCGGGAACACCGAGACATTCATTTCTTTCAAACTGTAAGGAGAAGACACACAGCTGCTGTGGTCTGTCCCCGGTTTTCTGCGCTGCAGTTTGACAGTTAATGAACCAATAAGCTCAAATTTCTACGTGTTTAAAACACCCTACATTTTTCTCCGACTTTACTCCCTGCCATTGCAATACCCCCTCACGATTTCTGTGTTTGACGTACGCTGTAAAGCATGGCGAGGAAAGTATGCGCGTTAGACAGAAACCCCTTCCATTCCTCGAGCGGTGTCCTGTTTTGTTTGAAACAAATTCCGCCTGGCGAAAATAATGAACGTTATTTATGCGCATAATGCTGTCCCGCGAAGCTCCTTGAAATGTGGCATGGCATATACCCCAGAATTTTATTTCTGGTCTTTTGCAACGAGATGTGGCATTCTTTTTTTTTTTTTTTTCGTGCTATCGTGCTTGCAATTTCTCTGCCTTTTTCGGCTCCCTAAAACTTTCGTTCCACTGTCCTTCATATTTCCCTCGTGTGGGCGTTGTATGACGGTGTGGAATTCCTGTTGACCTGCTAGTTTTATAATCTCATATTCCCATAAGTTGTTATTGTGGCCTTTACACTGGCGCCAAATAACGCCCAAAATGTCTATTCCCGTTGCCCTTTAGCGGTTACACTTTGTTTACCCCTTGTTTTTATGTGATTGCTAACTCAACTCCCCGGGCTGGGCCTTTACTATGAGGGAAAATAATGCAAACAAGTGGAAGAGGCTCCAGTTACTTGCTAGCACAAAAACGCGTACCAACAAGCAACATAACATAAAGGGTATACGTAACAAAGGGCACCTGGGAACAGCGCTGTGGCCAATGAAAGGCGGAGTAAACGCCTTCGCCCTCTCGCCCTATATCGGGGTGGAAGAATATTTATCCGCTCTGCCCTATATCCGCGAGATCTCTAGTGCGCTTTTATAATAAGGTCATGTACAAGTTAGAGCAAGGGTTGCGACGCGACCTTAGTGATTTGACCTAACAAAGAAGAGCCTGTCCTTATCATTATGTCGCCGTAAAACACTTCAGGACGACATCTGTATCTGCACGACTGGGAGTACCCCCCCCCCTTTTTTTTTTTTCTTTTGTATCTCAGCGCGCCCTTCGCGCCGGGGTTGCAATCAGTCCGTGCCCTAGACAGTTCGAACCGCGAGTGGCTAAGGGGTTACGAAACGCTGACGCCTGCGCTTCGCTTAAGTTTTTTGTTTTATTATGTGGAAAAAAGGGAAGTACCACGGAGAAAGAAATCAGTTAAAAGGGTTGCGAACAAGTTCTTGAGATCATATCAGTGACCGTGTAAACGCACTCAGTGCAAGCACACATTTCTGGTTCTCGAGTTACGACGATTGCATAAATCGAGCGTTGTCTGTGTTTGCACTTTGCATTAAGAGCTGAATTAAGGCAATTTGTATTAATTGGGGCCGAGATCAGAAATCTGAATTTGCTGTTCACCATTTCAAAAGGGACAGCTCGTTTACTCGCGAGAAGTTTCTGTACACAAATTGTTTCGCTGATTTCTGGTAACTTCTGCTTCGACGCGCTGCATATTGAGCGCACACCGTAGTTTTGGCTTGCGTCTACGGAAGGACTAACATTAGCCAATGACTTTGCGAACAGCGTTGCAGAATATAAGTTAATTATCCACATAAGGAATTGAAAGTAGCGAGGAAAATGTAAATTGTGGCACGCTTTATGTGCGTGCCGCACAAAAATGAGATTTTCATCGAGGCATTGCAAAAAGTGTGCTAAGCTCGTTCGCTTGCAGCCTCACATAGTCACAGAGGTGTCCTTTTCTTTGAGAGCGTTTCAGTCGAGTTCACGGGTGTTTAGATCAACTTCCAACGCGTTGATTGTATTTTTATGCGATATAAAATTATGCTTCGTTAACAGGCATTACGCAAACGCGACTTCGTAACTTCCTGGAGGTTTTGAAACCTGTCGATTGATTTGTTCATGTGCGCGAAAGGGAACTTCTGCCTGAGAGAGTTGGAAAGGCCAACTTGGCACCACTGCAGTCGAACTACTATTTTCGGGTCGCAGTAACGGCAGCAATCCGCGCCCCGGGTTTCGTCGTTTTTCGGTTAAATAACCTTCGGGCCCTGTTGTTTTCCGTCTCCACCCGCTTGCTTTTCCTCGCTGTGACGCGCCCTCTTCCCGAGCATATAACTCTGTAAGCAAATACTTAGCTTCGCTTGGAGGTACCTGTCATTCCATGCACCTTCGGCACCAAGACGGCCTTTTGCTTTGGCGTTGTTTCGATTTCTTCATTTGTGCCAAGTCGGGTGCATTTTCGTTTTGCGCCACTATTCTCGTTCGCATACTTAAACGCAAAGCATTGGCATTGCTGGTAATGTCGACGATAGCGATGACGATTGGCGGAGTAACGACTTGGCCGAAAGGCGTCAACTCGTGGCCTGTGAGGCGAGCATTGAACAGGACGCAGGGAAATTCCTCACTCTACACTTACGTGCCTTTGTTATTACGACTTTCGACTTCATTCGCGCGTGGCCTCGGAGCACGCTCTAACGCTCGTTTATGCGTAGTGCGTTTCGCGCACGCTGTCGGATCCACTGATCGTTGTATAACGATCTGTTGGTACGGGTCTAATTCCCCTGCACTGCGTTTCGCGCTGTTCATCCAGTGCCACAATTAATTGCTGTTGATGGCCTCGAGGCCTAACGCGTTGGTTAGACGCGCTTGTGTGATAGTAAGAACGATGACGCGGTTAAGTGGTACTTGCTCGTGAGGCGGTCAAGAAGAGTCCGGCGGGAGAGCGGTGGGTGTGCGAACCGAAAGGACGTAGGGCTCCGCCTTTGTATGCGCGAACGTCGCGATTTCATGACTTCCCTGTGACTGAAAGGCTCAAGGGAGATTACTTAATATGAGAAGTCACTCAATGTGAAGTGAATATGTTGAACATGACTCCTGTGTTGAACATACGTTCCGTATGACTCGCGTGTCAGATAAGCCGGAATTTTGCATCACCGCCAATATCTCTCTACTCTGCGCAATGAGACTCCACATGCTCCATAAAATAGCAGTGTATTGACTTTAAAGTTGCCTGGCTCTTACGGGTTGAGCGGTGCCTCTCCTGAACTTTTCTTGGTAGCTCGCCCTCGACTTGGCTCCTTGTCTCAAGTCTACCAGTCCTTTTTCTCGTCTTCTTCGGGAACTGGGATCAGGGCGCTTATCCTGTGGAACTCATTCGCACTCTTACTACACTCAGGTACAAGTTAAGAATGGCAACAGCTCATGTAGTGTGACGGACCCGGATGTCAACGCGCTCGAAACGAGATTGCGCTTAATGCGTAACATAGTCTTCTTTTTCGCAACTAGTATTTTTTTTTGTCGTCGCTGCGGGAATTTAAGTAGATTAAGCGCGAGAAATCACGGAAGCGACTCGAGTCACGTTCAAAACACTCGCAGTGAGGCACTTTCTGCGCCGCGCGGAGTAACAGCCGGCTGCGGTGAGGACGCGCAGTGGCTACTTCCGTTGTCGTTCTTTAGTTGTCCCCGAGTATAGGGAAATGTGCACATCAGGGCTGATCTCACATCATCACTATGAACTCTACCCCATCCCTCCTGTTCTTCATTTAAACCGTTCGTCTTTCCATCTGAACAATACGTTTTACTGCTGCTATTGCGACCTAATCAATCAACAACAACAACAAAAAAAAAAAAACGCAACGTCGCGCTCATTTTTAAATCTGTGCCCGTGAAAGCGTCTTGTTCTGAATTGGGAATTATGCCCGGCTGAATCTATTGGAGCGGCAGGAATGTTCTGGGGATGTTACCGGCGGAAGCATAGCTTCCCAGTGCGACGATGGCGTCGCCGTGCGTGCGTGATCTGTGCGTGCAACAGGCGTTGGTGGTGGTGGTGCCACAGGCAGCAATGCGCGAGCCGAGGAGGGCAAACACCATCTCTCCGCAACAGTCGCCGTCGCGAGGAAGTTCGGTGCCGAGTTTATGGCGCCGCGGACCCTCCGCGGCAGGAGAGCGTCGCCGGCTACGCGCTGAAACGAATATTTGCCGGGCGCTTGTAAACGACGTGCAACGCGTCCGACCGGAAGGTGAGACGGTCGCGTAAACCTGGGAGATACGGCCGTCGTCATTGCTGCCCTGTTCCCGTGTGTGCGCGCGCGGAGGGGGAAGGCAGACGGACGAAGCCTGGGCCGCCAGCCAAGCGAGCGCCGACCACCCGAGCGACGGCCGACCGTAAAGATTTCCCAGCGCCGCGGGGACAAGTGTCGGCCGCGGCTCGGATGACGCTGTAAAGCGCGCCGTGGCGCTGATACAAGCTGGCTGAAGAGACCGCGAGTGGCCCGCGAATGCTGTGCGACTCGCTTTTCTGTTCGCGCTGGGGCGTCCGGCTATAAAAACACGGAGGGTCACCCATGTACACAGACCAGCCGCTTCTCACCGCTCTCATTGGAGAGGAAATGAAGTGAATACAAGCTGGAGGAACCTTTTTTCGGGCCCCGTTTTAAAGCGACAGCTTTCTTACTGGGACCGATGGCGTCCTGTCAAAAAACTAATGCATTTCCCCATAGATCGGGTGGTCGACCGAAAAATTCCCCGCATTTCCCCGAGGGGAAGAATGTGAAAGTGCGAATGCACGAGTTGAATTTGCGCGGTTCGGTAATGTTCGCGAAAGAGAGATCACACACACACACACACACAACTACAAAGAAAGAAAGATGCATTTATTCACAGACACCTATTTGTGTTGTCGTTGTACTTGATTGCTAGAGCGGATCTCAGCTTTGAAATTTCGTGTCAGTACTCCTTTAAGCAGGTGCATTAGCCCTTCTCACGCCCGATTCTTGGCCAATCCCCCACGTGGGTATGTGCCATGTCAGCGGCCAGGCAGCGCGCGCCCATCTCCCCCCGTTGCCAAGGAAGACGAGGAGATTCCTGGCCAATCCCCCACGTGGGTATGTGCCATGTCAGCGGCCAGGCTGCGCGCGCCCATCTCCACGTGCGCGGACATCGCCGGTGGACGCAGGTTCAGGGTCGCTTAAGAAGTGCATTCGCACTTAAAAAAGCTTGGATAAGATATCTGGACACACGACGCGAGCGTTAAATCGTGCTTCCATTGTTGCGATACGGTTAATTCAAAATCGCAAAAAAAAGGGGGGGGGGAACTGTTCTAGAAAACACAACGCGTGCATCGATCGTGAAGGAGTACAGTAGTATACCTTTGTCTCGTAAACCACGTATCGATATACATTTAGATCATTCGTAAATGCGTTTTCTTAGTGCGCGACAAATTGTCGCTTGGGTTCGTTCTTCGTTGGCGGTTTGGGTCTGAAGGTTTGACGACCGATTCGGCAGACTTTTTTTTTTGACGCAGCTTTAATGTCAGAAAGCTGTCGCGCTTCCTTCAACTTTATTTATGAAGGGATTGTAAAGTCTTTTTCTCGTATAAATGGGTTTTGTCAGCAAGAAGTGCCTTTAGATCCATTGGAAACGGTGTGAGTGAGAGCAATGGAGCTCGTCCGTGACGCACAAACTCAACACGTTTTCGCGCCAACGGATTTTCTTAACGCGACGTGATTGAAATGACGTCGCTTCCTCTTTTTCTGTGTTGTTGTTACGACTGTACTTTTTCAGTATTATAGCACACATTCAGTATAACTACACAGCGGTGCAAGCTGCCCTCTGGCGAGCAAATATACAATCTGTGGGAAAAATGGCGTCTTTTCCTGATTGTGCAGTCAAATTCGGACGCTGAATCAATTGACTGTAATATGAGGAGAGGGGGGGGACCTGGCGCAGCGAGCAAACACTTTCAGCTCGTGCCTTGTTGAAGTCTTTGCACGGCTTGTTTGACAGCAACGGGGAACATTGTGCTTGACTGAGGCTTCTATTATAAATGGGATTGGAATTTACGAGACGTGCTGCAATTCTCGACTGTGCGGTCATTTTCTGATAAAGAGGACTGACACGTCGCAAATAAACTGTATTGCACGTAGCGCAGATTCTGGAATTGGAACTATTAAAATACGCAATAAAATGCAATGGTTGGCGAATAGCTCGTTAAAAGTCCGTCTTGATGACACCATGACAAAAAAAGTGGGATTATAACACAATATAAATATGCGTTTTTACGGTTCCAACGCATGGAATGTGCAAGCTCGGTTTGCATTTTGTTTTTTGCGGCATCACAGTATGCCATGTCTTCTTTTTTTTCTCCTGCTTTTATTTGTATCGGTTTGTCGTTTGTCGTTTTGTTTTTTCCTCTTCCGCATGCATTTCGATTACATCCTTCGGTGGTTCTCCGCCTGATTTATTCGCTAAGTCTCGTAAAAGTTGGCCTTTCCCTACGTTTAGCTGCTGTGTTATTTTTTGAGTCGTCATATGCGCCGATTTATCGTCTTGGCTTGTGTCCCATCACTCAAGTTCGGAAACACTCGCGTGTATATACGCGCGCTTTAAAGATCCGCAAGTGGTTTATATTCATCCGTAGCATTCCACTACGGCGTGTAAAACTCCGAGCAACCCGCCGCGGTGGCTCAGTGCCTATGGCGTTGTGCTTCTGAGCCCAAGAGCGCGGGTTCGATTCCCGGCCGCGGCGTCCACTTTTCTGATGGTGGCGAAATGCGATGATGCCCATGTGTTCCAGATTTCGGCGCACGTCAAAATTAATCCGGAGCCCTCCACTACGGGGCGCCTCATCGCCTGTGTAGTGTCGGCGCGTTAAACCTCGTAAACAATCAACAACACTCCGAGCATTTGTCCTTGTGAATTGGTGTAACTGATAAAATCACAAATCCGCAACGACCTTTTGTCACATGTCCTCGCGTTCTACAGCACCCAATTACACGAATCGCACTAACCGTCCTGTTCTTTCTACCCGCGGTTTATTTGACGTTGACATTTTGTATGACGGGACGTTGTGCCGTGCAATGTATGCGACAAAATCATATAAACACGCAGCCACTTTTTGTGACATGCGCAATAGTTCTACCGCACCAAATTATACGAATTGCGCCAACCGCACACAGTAACCGCTGCTTATTTAACGTTAACATTTTATATTGCAGGATGTTGGGCGAGTAATGTATGCGACAAAATCATAAATACGCAGCCACTTTTTGTGACATGATAGTTACACGAAGTGCCATGAGTTACACGAAGCGCGCTAACCGTACTTTGCACCCGCTGCTTATTTTACGTTGACTTTTTTTTTATGGCATGGTGTCGCGCCGTGTGATGAATACAACAGTTATGCACCTTAAAGGGTCTACGCAACACTTCCAATAAACGCTTTCACTCTTTCCTTCACGTCTGTAAGCACTGGGAAAGCTATAGTTGTCTCCAGCACTGAGCGGCACTGCGTGATTTGCTCGTCGCAGCAGATACGCCTTCCATTTCTGACTGATTGATTGTGGTGTTTAAAGCGCCGACGCAACGCAGGCGATGAGACGCGCCGCCGCAACGGAGGGCTCCGGATTAATTTTGACCACCTGGGGATCTTTAACGTGCGCAGAAATCTTGTTCACACGGGTGTTTTTGCTTTTCGCCTCTACCAGAAAAGCGGCCGCCGCGGCCGGGAATCGAACCCGCGTCCTCGTGCTCAGCAGCGGAACGTCTTAGCCACTGAGCCACCGCAGCGGGCGCCTTCCGTTTCTGCTTTGCCTTTGTAGTTTTTTTAAAGCGGATATGAGCGAAAGCCGGCCAATAGACGCTACACGGCAATAATGTAATTCGAGAGTTCGCGGAGCGCCAAGACAGGGGAAGAGAGAAAAATCTTCTGAGCAGGTTCTAAGTTATGTGATTGGCATAGAGGAAAAATTTCTGGCTGAGGCGCTTTGTGACCCTTTGTTGTAAGTGCTGGTTGTGTTTTCTGACTGCGTTCTGAAAGCATTTAGGATTTAGAAAAGAGTTGCAGGGTTCAATTAAGGCAATCCTGTGGTTCAGCTTCACCGCTGTGCACTCGGTTGACCAATCTACGCTGCCAACAATGAATGAATGAATGAATTTATTTAGAAGGGAGAGGTCGAACGCCTCGTGCCCGGGGGAAGGGGAAGAAGGGGATGGGAAATAAACCAGCGGGGGATGGGGTTCACTTACAACACGTGTCCGCCCCGCACACGGACCACTCGATTTAGGCCATTTTCACCAGACCTGTACGTTCAGCATATGTTCACAGGGTCATTAAAGTTTCCTTCACGTCGCTCGAAGGCGTTATCCATTCTTGAAGGGACGTGACGTGAGGAGGTAGGCACCTACGGCGTTCCTCGGAGAGTCCGGCACAGTCCCAGAGAAGGTGGTGTTTGGTGGGTCGGTCGGCATTGCACAGGGGGCAGGGAAGGGTAGGAGGGGGAACAGGTGTGGAGCCATCTGCCAACAATAAAAAGAACATTGACGAATGACGGCAACGGGCGTACCATTTGACTCAAAAATTGGATCTGCGGAACGTCACGCTTTCATTTCGTAATGCCAAAGCACAGAGCGAAGTTTCGTGGCAATCGTTCACCGAATTTTCATTGTTGGCTGCATGGATTGATCATTCAAGTGCGGTGGTGGTGGAAACTGAACCACAGGATTGCCTTAGTGTACAGGAACTGCATTTGCATCACAATCTTCGATCTATCCGCGTCTTCTTCGCGCGATCGCACGTGGCATACAACTGCGTGTACATTTTGTTTGCGTCAGTGAGTCGAGCTTGACCGCCAGCTTGTTACTGTTTCCCAGCGCTGCTGCAGCTCGCATAAATCACGCCTGTCATCCGTTTTTGTCGCATGAAGGCGTGGCGATTTTAGAGCGACTGCGATGCGCACCGCAGAATGACAGGCTATAGAAATGCCAAAATCGGTTGTCCCCGCCTCGCTGTAAAGCTTTGTTTTGTTTTCGTCAGGGTGGCGAAAAGGCTCCTTCCAGCGTTCCCAGAAAAAAAAAAAAAAAAAAAGTCTAACTTTACGTCTGACAGCGAGGGTCTTGCTTCTTCGTCCGCCGGCTTTGCTTTCGTGTCTCCTCCTTTGCGCCGGGAGTTGGTCTGACATTTCACCCTTCGCTTCCCGCACCGACATTTGCGCGTATCGCTCTTGAACTAACTTCACGTGCGCGAGGGTTTTCGCGATCGTCACGGCGCTTCTGTGCGCATGGCCTTTGCGGTCGCTTTTATGTATACTGCCTCTAAACTGAGTTCATCTGCTGCACTTGACACGCGGAGTAACCTTGTAGCGGCCGAGGACTCCTTTGCCGCAAATATTTCGTCCCGTTTTTCAAAGGTGGTCTTTTTTGCGCTGGTTGCTCGCGACCTTCCGCGTTCTCTGCTTAGCGCTTACCCTTTCCACTCTCTCTCCCCCCTCCCTTCTTCTCTCTCTCTCTAGATGTGCTCTCGCGACATCAGATGGGGGAATCGAAAAGCCGAAATTGCAGGCATCGTCTCAGAAAACGGGTCCCTTCTTTGGTTACAGTATTGATTGATTAACTTAACTTCAACAAGGTGGAAATTTGGGCTGGTTGGTACATTTTTTGATGAGCGAAAAAAAACTTAACTTGATTGATTGAAATACCCGCCGCGGTGGCTCAGTGGCTAAGGCGTTGCGCTGCTGAGCACGAGGTCGCGGGTTCGATTCCCGGCCGCGGCGGCCGCTTTTCTGATGGAGGCGAAAAGCAAAAACGCCCGTGTGTACGAGATTTCGGCGCACGATAAAGATCCCCAGGTGGTCAAAATTAACCCGGAGCCCTCCACTACGGCGCGCCTCATCGCCTGCGTTGCGTCGGCGCGTTAAACCCCAGAATCAATCAATCAAATAACTCTGTTTAGCCAAGCATAAGTTAATACGAAAGCAGGCTCCTCGCATTCTTCTTACGCAATTTTTTTGCAAGTGCTGTGCACTGCAGCCTCAGTCGTACACTTGTAGTGCACGGATCGGACGGCGGGTAGTTCAGGCAACGTCACGATCTTATTTAAGCAATAACAAAATCGAAAACAACCTTTAGAAAACACGTTGTGCCCAAGAAATCTCAAAATCGCAGTGCGTTGGTACGGGTCGAATTCTAGACGCTCGCATCGTTTTTTCTTCGCGTTTTTTTTTTTACGTGCAGTAATCGGTCTGACGGAAGCCACCTAACGAAGGCAGAAATCTGGAAAATTCGCCTGTGTTGGGACTTGCGCATGCGTTAAGCAGCCTCTAAGAACCCGTAGGAGCAGAGGTGGGGGGGCTGTCTAAAATAAGCCCTGAGCGCTGCTTGACTGCCGTAGCACGAGCGCCCTGCTGCTAGCTTCTGAAGAATGGCATGAGAACGCGGGATCTGCAACTCATCCACGCGCGTGTTTACGCTGTAGTGTCTGGCCAACGGGCGCTGCGACCGGTGATCTGCTGCCGCCGACCGATGAAGTGCCACCGAGGGAGCCAATGGACCTTTTCCAGTAGCGTAGCCCTCTTGCGGCGGCCGCCCGAACCACACTTGGGGGATTTAGAACACGCCCTCGTTTTTTCCCCCGCCTACCCTGCGTAGTCGATGAAGACGTTCCAGGCGCCACGCATGGCTTTGGTGTCAGAGAAATTCTTCTATGACAGCCGTGGCGCCTACCCGTCGGCTGCTTTCCGTGACGGCTCAGAAAACGGAGCAGCACTTAGCTGGCTCGGCGTTCGCAACTGGCTAATCCAATATGGCGTCGCTTTGTTTACATTTTGCCCCCAAATAATGGTGGCTCGGTCACTGGGAGCGAGAGTAGCGCATGCGCAGAGCGCTACTGGCAAAAAAAAAAAAAAGGCTATTCCCCAATTTGTAGCCCATAGGAGCGTCTCTCAGCTGCTGCTGCTGTCTGCCGAGCGGGAAATTATACCCTCCCGGTTTCCTGTGTCCTGTTAACGCGTTGTGGCTGTCGACGCCTTTGCGCCGGTGCTCTCGCCGCGAGGGCATTGTCGCCCGTTTATACCGTGGGCCGCCTTCCTGCCCTAGCAGCTGCTGCGAGGTCGTTGCAGGGCCGCTTCCTTCCTGGCCTCTATAACCTATTTACGCGACTATTATCGCAGCCCTGTGACTTGCTGTCTGCTGCTCCTTTTTGGTGGGCCAAGGACACCTGCAGTCAGCGCCCTCTACGTTTCGAAGGAGCAAAAGATCAGTTCACGCGCAATTGTCCCCGCCTTCAGCGTCCGTGATGGGAAACAAGAGCGTGTCTATAATCTTGCAAAAACGGTCAATCTTCGCGTATGCGTGGTGCCGACTATTGGGGGAGAAGGAGACGTCTTGCACTACCTTCTGCCCTGCTGGGGCTGGCGTTCGTCGTCCGCTGGCCGTGTGGGCGTATCAGGCTGTTTGTTGCACGCGGACGCACGTGAACAGACATGCACACGCACGCACACAGGGGGGGGGGGCAGACAGATTTACACAGACAGAGATCATCACTGGGCGTACTGCGTGCTTTGCTGCTCTGCATGTCGGTCTTCGTTTCCAGTGTTACTAACTGCTGTCGGTCACCCTCTTTGGTTACGCATTTCCTGCGTCAGCGGTGTGTCCTGGTCGAGAGGAAACAAGCTGACATGGCGGATCAGAGTCGTTATCTTTTAAATGCAGAGCATTTCTTTAACTCACGATGTCACCCGGCGTTGGCGTGCCTCGGCGTCCGCAACAGCCGTTCCAGGTGCGCCCTCTCCCCTACTCCTCCTCTCCCGCATCACGCTACCCTCCTCGCTCTCAACAACAGGTCCGCACCCCTCCCCCCTACACTATATAAAAAAATAATACTTACCGGCGCCTGGTTTCGATCCCACGACCCTGCGGGCGGAATGCAAGGTACATGGTGCTCTACCCACTGCGCCACAAAGCCGACACAGAATGGAAGGCTACGAACGCGCCTTATATCCTTGACTCATTCCAACTACGCCAAGAAGCTGCTGATACAACGCATTCACTACCACCAACTCCCCAAACACTAAACGTTAACGCAATACACCCACCCCCTATGCGACGCATTTACTCGAGTCCCCCTCGCGGGGAGATGGGCCCTTTTTCTTTCATATTCTTTTACTCCCTTAAACGTGTGGCTTCCTTTCTGTCGACGCGGCTGGATGAATCCGCGGCATTTGTTGAAGGCTCGACAGAACTCCGTTCTACTGCGTGCGCTGTCATTGTTTTTTTGGGTTTATAGTGATGCGCGACACAATCGTTGCGATGTTACTGTTCAAGGTAGTATTTCAGTTCTTGACTCGCTCGTTTAGCCAGAATATTCGCTAACAGCGGTTGATTTATGCCCATTCCCTTCGTCCTTCTCTCAGCAGCGTCATTCGCGCCGGTTTACTTCTACGCATTCTCAAAAGAGAACAGCAATTCGGATCCGGTTAGAGTAGACGGACATTTCGGGTGCTCAGAGATGCGACGCACGCTCCCCGCGCGGCAGTATGTGCTTCAGGTGCAAGCAAAAATAATTACTTGAAGGCCCATTGGTAGGTAATCAAGAATGCGTGAGCACCTCACCTTTCTCCCTCCCCAACTTCAGACTCGTCCCGACGCGCACGCCTTGCCGCGGCTGCTGAAGTCCGCAACGCCGCGTTTGTCACACGTCCCTGTGCACGCCGTGCCAACCATGCTTTTAGCGCTGTAACCGTTTCAATCGTCCCTTTTGCTCGCTTTAGCAATGGCATTAGCTGCCTTCCGTTGTTGTTGTTGTTGTTGTTGTTATCCACCAGTGTCGGCCCTTCATCGCCGTCATTCCTCTTCCTGCACTGGCGTACCACTCTATTTTACAGTGCGTACAAGCAGAGAGGGAAGTCACGGGACGCGGCGAGATGGCGTGCCACTGGCGAATATTCCGAGTTCACTTCTTTTCCTCTTCAATTGGAATCACTCACTCACTCAGCGACACGTTCCAATTTCAAACTTTTCTCTCTGGCCGCATCCATTTTAGCCTCGAACTGGACCGTTGTTGCCGCGTTGCAGGCTCGAATAATGGTGTGCCTCTCTCGCACACATAAAGGCGCATGTGCGCCACCGTTTAGAGCACGCCTGTATTGTATGAAACGGTTCCCTTTCGTCTCCGTGTGAACTTGGATAGCTCTCCGGAAAGCTCGGGCTGCGCGGCGTCGTTGTCGGCCCGTAAAGCGGCGGCGGACTGTGGGGCATCGCGTTGCACTCGTGACGGTGACCGCGTCGTCGCGACAGCCGCCGGATGCAGGATCTGATTGCGTCACGCTGTGTCGCTCGCCCACGCGCGTCCTCCCTGCGATACACCGCCGCGTCTACTACTGCGGGAGCTGCAGGCGTAGTAGCGACCGTAGATCCGCTCATACGGGCAGATTGAGGCATTGCGGCGCTTTTTTTCCCCGTGTTCTTTTTTAACTTTCAGGTGATTCATCGCAACATCAAGTTCCCTGAATACCTTTTGGAGGATACGCTCATCTGCTGGAGCTCCCGGAGATGAGCTTATCCTGTAAAAAGCTCACTCACTCGTTTCTAAACGCTTTTTGTACGTCCGGAGAGAAGGTGACCGCCAGGTCTGGCGAAAACGTAGCTTGTATATAGTCTGTATGTATACTGTTACCTTAGGGGAACTATGAACGTAGGATAACAGTCTGTATGCCACCCGTTTGCTTCTCGGGTGTTCCGCTTAGCGAATCAGTTGTCTGCTTCCCCACTGCCGCTCGATGAAAGAGAGGTTTCGTCGAGTTCACACAAACGGCTTCAAACTGCTTTGAGTTGAAACGGCTTCACAAACGCCGTTTCTAACCTAAAAACACCGTTGCCTGTCCTCGGAAGGCTAATATACAGTAATTCGGACAGTAAACACGCGTACGTTCCGGCGCCACCAGTCACGTGTTGAGGGTCTGCTAGCTGCATTTTCGTGTACAGTTCTTTTATCTCTTGTTTATAAGCACCCGCGAACGCACCCACGACGATACCGGAGCAGCACTGGCTCTAAGCGAGGCCACTTCGAAAAAGTGCACGCAGACAAATCACAGACGATAGAAACGCGTAGGTTGGTTAAACAATCTTCCCACTGATAAACGGCCGTGAACTATTCCGCAGAACTAGATACTAATGCGGAAGCGACAGCGATGCAATGATGCTCATTCAATGTTTCGATCTTTCTACGTTTCCTGCGGGTCCCAAATCGCAAAAGCCTTCGTTTTCTGGGCTCCAGCTCATTCGCACTGGGACTTTCGTATGTGTAGTTTCTCTCACATAACTAAATGGGGCTTGGGAGCTACGGCAAATCGCGTACCTGTATTGCAGTTTCGCAAAATCTCTCTTATCGTTCACCTTTTTTCAGTTAAATACTCGGATATGCACGCACTCAGCACGAACGTTACATGGGCTCGGGAGTTATAGTTGACTTCCAGGGCAGGCCCATACTCAACATTGCCCTCCGCTAACATTGCCCCCTCCGCTGCCGGACTCTCACTTCTCTGTCACTGGGATGCTGTTGGTTTATGCGGGGATACGAAACAGCGTTTTTATTTAGATCAGCCATTGCACCAAAGCGCCAAACGGGAGAATATCCATTTTTAGGGTCCGAATCGCAACCGCCGCAGCTGCGCGTCAACCGCCGTGGTTTCTTCCTGCGTACGTGTATCCGTCCATGCAGATAACTCCGGCGCTTGACGCAAAATGAGGGACGTGTTCTGTGTTCCCAGTCTTTTTGCGTTAACCGCGCCTTTGAAAAGCTGCGTTCTGCCGTGTTTTGTTACTCCTCGGCCAGCTGTGATGGTCGCCAAAGTCGGCTCTTCCCACATCCCACGTGCTTGCCGCTGCTGCCCTTGACGCGCCTAAAAGAGAATGTTTTGGGCCGCCGGTGAGACCTTCCGCACTGCCATTGCCTGCACGTTTCCTGGTAGCTCCTGCCCTTGCACTGTTCCGTGCCACCTGCCGAACGCGCCGCATCAAAACACTACTTTCTGGCTGGATTTTTCTTTTCTCGCAACGGCTGGAAAGTGCGCGCCTGATCGTCGAGCGCAATTCGGCCAGCAAGCTGTGCGCGTTGTGCTGCACGCACAGCTTGTTTTTGGGGATACACTGATGTTTCCGCTGTTCCTGCACATTCGCTGTTCCTGTTCTTTACGCAAATGCGACTGAAGACCCCCCCTTTTTAAATTTTTAATTTCGACTTTTGGGGTGTTTAACGTGCCGGAGGTGGGAAACTAAGCCCTCATTATAAAACGAGGGTCTGTTTAGAGTTCGCTGCGAGTTCCTAAAAGCAGACGGCATTTGAGTCGTGCGCATAGCTGTCATGCAGAAATGTGTGATCGCTATTTTAATTGCGTCCCCATAAGCGAGCGGCCATTAAACGACGCCACAAAACCGTGTTCGTCCAGCCGCATTTCGACGTGAACGGTGAACCAATGATGAAATAATTCAGTACGCTTGGGCGGCGTCGTGGGCAAGTGGCGTAGCGTGGCAGCGTCTAGCTTAAGCAAAATAGAGAAGCGCCGCACGTGCCGCACACAAGGCCATCTCTTTTCACCGCAGTTTCAGCGAGGACCGTCGGTGCTCTAAACGTTTAATCCACTCGTGCTCTCTGGGTGCTCCCTGGAGCGGCGAAATCTCGTCGCCGTGTGCGCGCCCTTCGCGCGCGTCTCTTTCTTGCCCGTTATCGCTGTTGCGCAATATTGTTCTTGCGACGACGACCCAGTGCCTCGGGCGACGCCGAGTAGTCCCCGTGCGTGCGCCCCACGACGTGTGTGTGTGCGCGCGATACGGGGCGTATCGCTCGCCGATGATACCGGGCGTGGAATATGTCACACTACTGTTGTTGCTCGGGCGCCTGTGTGACGTTCGTGCGGAAGGTCGCGTCCGCCGGTGGCCTTCTCCTCCCTTCGCCTCCTCAGCGTTGATCGGGAAAACTGTCCGTAATCTGCTCCGCCGCCCCGATGGCTGCCTGCTCCTCCTCCTCCTCTTCCTAGCTGCTGCGCGAGCCGCCTGGTCATTGTTCAAATTGGGTCCCTTCCCCCTACACCGAGGGGTCGCCGCTCTATCTCAAGGCCGCGCCAGCGCCTATGCCGAAGTGGTGCACCGGGCGAGTTGGCCGCCGAACGTTCTGTTATCGAGTGCAGCAGCCGTGCGGCTACGAATGAAAGCTGTACGGCTTTCTCAGAAACTTCGCCGTTGAAGAAAAATTCGTCCTGGTCCAGGATGCGAACCTGGAACCGCCGCCCGACCAGCCGCTCTGGCCAGGACGAGGACGAATTTTTTCGCAACTGCGAAGTTTCTGAGAAATTCTGCGTAGCGTTCTTTTGTGTATCCAGCCTATGGCTCAATTTCAGATATATGTGAAGTTTTCCCCTCCGCAGAAACTCGCTCCGCCTTGGGAGTTTCCTTAAAATTGGTCGATTGAGTTTTAACAATAGATAACCGTCATGATTTCTGTGTGAACGGCTCGTCGAAGAAGGCAGCAGTCAGAAATGCCGAGGAAAGCATGGTGCTGTTTTTTATTGGTAAAGCATGGGCAAGCAGGAGCTGGGAGAGAGAGAGAGAGAGAGAGAGAGAGAGAGAGGAGACGAGGATGAGAGAGAGAGAGAGAGAGCGAGAGAAGAGAGAGAGAGAGGAGAGAGAGAGAGAGAGAGAGAGAGAGAGAGAGAGAGAGAGAGAGAGAGAGAGAGAGAGAGAGAGCAAATCAGAAAAAAGTGTTTATTCAATGATAATCTGTACATGAGTGACCGACGATACAGTAACATTGAAAAACTTGCTAGACTAGGCTCGAGAGGTGCGAAGCAGGCAGGAACAGTCTTCCAACCCTGATCGCCTGGGTTTATTTACGGTAGCTTAGTAAAGTGTGGATCATTCACTGTATATAGCGACAGATTACAGCGACGGCGCAGTAGACTTATAGCGAATACGGGACGCCTTGGCGGGACCGCTTTGGTTTGTTGTAAACCACTTCCATGCAAGATAACCGGGGTGCCGTCGTTTTTATCGTGGTGGCAGGAGGTGTGGTATGTACATACGACGGATAGCGATCGTCGTCATCTTGTTTGTTTGGCGTGCTGAAACTTGCAAAGGTTGTTCGTTTGTTTAGGGTGAAAATGCGCGAAAAACAACAAAGCATATGCAATGTATCCTGAGAATACAATGTAGCCATGTCATGTTGGTTGTAATAAAACTTTTCAATTCAGTTCAATTAAATTAAAAAAATGCGCACACTACTACAGCACTCGCGATTCGTGTTGCTTGACTCTTCAACGTGATGTTCGCGCTGTTTTACTCTAGCCACTTGTGATACAACGCGGCACAATTTGCATTAAATGACGTGTATGAGAACGCTAATACACCTGCTTTCCGGCAACACAAGCGCTTGTATTTGAAAGCGAGGGAGATATTGAGCGTTTCCCGAACGTTTTTGCAACCTCACTTTGAACTAACTAGTCAGTAAGGCACGGGGATATTATGGAATAGCCGTAGGCGAAGTACGTTGTATGATTTGTTCTAGGATATGTGTGCGTGAGCGCGAGTTCGGAAAACGTGCGGCATCTTCACGTCGCATTCCGAGAGCATGCAGTTTGTTTAGGCCTTATGCTTCCCATTCCACACGTAGTTTTTTTATCTCCACTGCCGGCATAATGAAATGCGTTGCAAACACCGGTCGTACACACGCTGTTAAAATTCGTTTGTACGTGTGCGTTTGGCGCTTTACTAACCATGGTCTTCTCTTTCTGTTCTCTTTTCAGGTAAGTTTCCGGACACTCGTGCCTGCCTGAGATGTCTCGACCGAATTCCCGTGCGTGCGCTGCTTTGATGTAAGTGCCCGCGTTAGGCCTATTGCGTTAACCGTGCCTGGAAGCCTCGCGCCAATGGAGCAGAACGCCTGCCTGCCGTATTACAAACACTACGGCATTTGGTTGCTGCTGGTGCCGCAGTCTATTATCGCGGATAGGAGTCAACGTGCGTTGCGGTGTGCGCTGCGGACGCACGTTCTACTCGAAGGGGCGCTGTTACTCAACTTCCACTGCTTGAATAACTCATCAGCTGTATATATTCGCACGCAGCAGCTGTGCCTGCCCGTGAGCTTGAAAACCGTAGCATAAGACCGTTAAATACGGAGTTCGCGACCAGCAGCGTCAACTCGGTATCTTTGCTGCCATCTGCAGCGAGGCATTTTCTTTTTCGTCAACCGGTAGTTGGGAGCAGATAATTAGTGACGAGAAGCGTTTCCAGAGGAGCTTTAGCGTGCTTTCCACTACGACGGAACTAGATGCGCCGTTTCAGAAAAAGAAAGCCGTGGTTCTGAATAAAGCGTCCTCAGCGAAAGAATGCTGAGTCAGCACGAAATAGGATGACTTGTCTCTGTTGCTAGGCGACGCCAGAGCGCGTTGAGCATACGCAGAGCTTCTTGCCTGGTGCCAAAGGAAGCGCGTCTTCCTTTTTTCCTTCTTGTTTTCTCTTGTTTGTTCGTTTCCTCCGCCTCGTTAGGTTGTTTCTGCTCGCTGCTGTTGACACGGGTGCGCCCAATAGTACTCGCGCCGCCACCGCGTTCACTGGTGGAATGGCTCCCAATTTTTAGCGGTCGGAAAGAGAAGGAGGAGGCATAACTTTATTTCAAACTAGTCATGAAAGGCTGCATCTTTCTTATGGATGGGGGGGGGGGGGGGAAGGGGGGGCGTTATTCCAGGCCTGCTGTAGCTCTGGCCGCACTTGTGGCCCGTCGTACGAGCTGTCGCTGATCTTCCGGGTCCGAGCTGAGCTTTCCATTGTTGAAGAGCTGACTAGAAAACAAAAATTTTCTGAAAACTGCTTCAGAGGTTACATCCAGGAGTCCGAGTGTATTTTTCTAAAGGTTGGCTGCAGTACGTTACTCGTTATGGGGCAGCAACTCTTCACAGAGAAGTACTGCCGAAGAGGTCGCCAACTTTGGCCGGCGCTTTTCCTCTTCTCGCGGGCCGTAACGTTTCGAAGTATAGTTGCATGCGCCGTGAGTGACGGCGGCCTCATCGGGATCGAATAACTCCAGCTCTGACCGGAGAACGCTTCGTTCCAACTTCCAGGGTTTGGCGCGAGCCTTCGAAGCCCGCAGTACGCGTGCGCTCGCATCCAGCCCGGCAGGTGTGGCACGTGGAATGCGTGGCGAGCTCACCCCCGCAATCATGAAAGGGCACGAGTCGATCATGGTGCGGGAGGAAAGGCTAGTTTTCCGGATCTCTAGTCGCCTGGCTTCGCCGGAGTGCCACCCAACGGCACACGAGTCCTCTTTGTGAGAAGCTGGTTGAGTCAGATCGTCCATCATAGTCCCGTAACAACAGCCGCCGGCTTCTGGAAAAGACCGGAGAATAGGGATTATTTCATGTATTCGCGTTGGTACAAAGATCGTCTCCCCCAACCAACGTCGGGCGTGCGCACTTTGTTACGCACATGCGGAGAAATTGAGAGCGATCGGTTCGTTCGCCGAGAGTATACGGCTAAGTGCACGTCCTCGAGTTCTTTCATGCCAGTCGCTGTGGCCTTCTCCGTATCTAGTTCACGCCTCGCGTTGTACTTTCTTTCCTTTTTTTTTTTTTCCCTCGCATTGTGGAGTTACCTGAAGCTCGTGGCTACTTGCTCTAAGCTCGTCACGCGTATAACGTAGCTCGAATCTGCCTCGTATGCGGGAACGTTTTCCGCCTGTATACGGTATTATGCGCGCGAATAAAAGGCTCTATTGTGCGTTGCGATAGCAGAAAATTTCCCTCAATAAAAAGAAAACATGCCCGTTCTCGTCTTGCTTGTGTCACACTTGACTCTCCTCCGCATCCAGTGTTCGCGCTGCTTCCGGCATTTGTCTCCCCCGCCGCCGTTGTGTTGCGGATGGCTCCTTGCTTCGCGCTTCATCGAACACATGCTGCGGCGTTAAATTGCAGCGCTCTCGAGTGTATACCCCCGATAAACTGTTTCTGATTTTGGCTGTTCTCTGGCTCTGTGGCCTTCCTACGCTTGTCGTCGTTGCTTTCGCGAAGCGCGTTGGATGTTGTTTGCTCTCCTGTTAAGCGCGCCGAGAAAGTTTGAGGCGGGGGGCGGAATTCTCAGTTTCTTTTTATCCCATGCCCGTTTCAAAGTGTTCACTGGCTGAAAGCGGACGACCCGGATGTGACGCAGCACGGGAGGCAAGGCGGGGTGTCCGTTTCTGTGTTGTATCTCGTTGCTCAGAGATATCGCAAGTGGAACTGCGTCACGATTGAAACGCGCACGAAATGGACATTTTCGAAACCGACTCGACTCAATTCCGGCCCAGGGGTCGGCAGTCGATGGCTGGCTGCCCGAATGTGGCTTTAGACGCAGTTTTGTTCAACGAGCTTGATGCGCTCATTTCGAACAGCGCGCTTTTTTGCATCGTCAGCCGTCTCTAGTTCACTGTAGGAGAACTGTTCTCGGTGTCCTGTGTCCAGGTCACGTGGTCCAGGTGCAGCAGCGCTTGCGCGGCCGAGCGCAGATCTGATAAGCAAGATGCTTTGTTCTTATCACGGCCGCTAGGTATTGCGGCAATTGGAAGTTGTCTGACTAAAAGCGCACGCTGTTTGTGCTCCACAGGCGTTCCACTGTGCACGTGACATGTATTCACCACGGAGGATTGACGGAACGGGTTGGCGGCCCGACTATATTATTCGGATTCGTTCTTCGCCAGGCCATTGTCAAATTATGCCCACAAGGCACATGCTCTCGTTCGGATTATTTTTTTTCTTTCTCCTTCCAAAGCGGCAACTTGAGGACGCAGCGTATGGAATGCTCTCCTTTGAGGACAAACACAATCGCACAACCGGACCTCAGCAGGTGTCGCTGTAGGTCGCTTGAACTTGTGGTGATTGTGTCTGGAATATGTTTTACCTTTACGTTCAGCGTGGGCCTAAGTTACGTTCAGAGATCTGTTTTTATATATATATATATAGAATTGAGCTGCGGAAGCGGTTCTGTATTCATACGTTCGGCGGTGAGAGAAAGAACAGATGTGGCAGAGGAAAGCGCTGGCAAACGTCTTTTTTTCACTATATTTGTGCTTGTATTTTTGCGGTGTTTGCGCCAACGTTTATATCGTTTTTAATACGCCGCGCATTATCTTTACCCGCGTCTGTCACTCCTCCATTTAACACAGGGCGTGTTGTCGTATCAGCCGAATTCCGTGCCCTAAGTCAGCCTGGAAGAGCGGTACTCTCAGCTGTAACGGAAGTGCGACATTTCAGACCGATGCACACTCAATTCATTGTCATTTATAGATAAAGCACCTCCGGCCCAGCGGGACCCGAGCGCGCGTCTTCTTGTGCGCTAATAGAAGAAAAAAGAAAAAAAAGAGAAAAAAAAAGTACTACTACTGGTGGCTCGTGTCACTCTACCCATGAGAGAGAACGGGCTCAAGTGACAGCAGGTCAAGGAGCTGTAATTGGAGCTTGTGGCGATCAAAGGTTGAGAAGACAAATCAATGCTGACAGACGTATGCAAGTTCATCCAGCGTGAGTTCGGTTCATTCTGTGCTTCCCAGCGTTCGTCAGCATGCATGTCGGGCCCGCTTTTCGCCACTTCTGGTTGTTCTCCATCTGGCACCCGACGTTGCAAAGAAGACTGCCGATCGTTGCCTTTTTAGGGCTACGTCCCCTGAGGCTGCAGGGTGGCCGGATGGTCTCGTGAGCGTCGATCTACAGCGCGCTGTGTATCGCGTACCTGTAAAGTCCTTTATCCTGCATCGCGGTGGAACATCGCCGGAGGGCAGCAGTCTCTCAGTGGCTTGCGGCGAAGTTTCGTCTCTGCCGCGGGCCGTCAAGAAGATGGAGTCCGCGGGTGGGGCCCATGCGCAGCTGCTGGAAGGGCTGTTGTGGCAGGCATCCATCACGGTTCACTGTCCCACATCGCCGTCGGGCGCCGCCCCGAGCGGCCTGTCCGGTAACGACAAAGCCGGCCCGATTGCAAAGCCGCCCTGTGTGGCGGCGAGGCCGCAACGCCCGTCGTCGTTGTTGTCCACTGAGTGGTCACTGTGCCAGCCGGGGAGTGTAGACCGCAGCCGCGCGCCGAAACATCCGTGTCCGTGGGAAGAGCCCGGGAAGTGGCGTTGCCTCGGCAGTGCCTGTATACATACAAGGGCACTGCATACAAGACTGCACATTTTCACCGAATTAGCTGCGGGGACTCGTTCGCCGTGCGGTTGCATTCGTGGTGACGGCTCGTTTTAGTTGAATGAACGCTTCGCGGAGGCGCCAGTGAAGGACGCGTACCTCTGGTCATATTTTGAGCACTTTATTCTGCGGTGGACGCTCGTCGACAGGCGCCATTTCATTGCCGGCGTCGTATTCACTTCCTCGGTGCGGCGTTCTCTAACTCGGTCGCCATTTAACGCTTGTTCTCCCTTTGTGAGGTCGTTCATATCTGAATATTTGCGGGTGTTGAAGTCATAATTTCTGCTTCATGGTAGTGCCCGGTGCCCTGGAAAACTTGTCTGGCGGCTTCCCTGGCGAAACTATTCCTACTGCTTCTTCTGCGGCCGCAGCTGTTTGAATGTCTGTTTTCTTTCTTGGTGGGACTGATGACATTTTGTCAAAAAAGCTCTGATAAGATATCTGGACACACGGCGCGTGCGTGAAACCGTGCTTCGATTGCGTTGAAACGCTCACTTGCAAACCGCCAAAAAGGAACTACTTTCGATAAGACAGTACACGCATCGATCACGAAGAAGGAGTGCAATAGTATACCTTCCTCTCATAAACCACGTATCGGTATACGTCTAGGTCCTTCGTAGATGCGTTTACTTAGTGGGAAAAAAATCCTCGCATGGCAGTTCGTTCTTCGCGTGCGATTTGTGTCTGTGAAGGGTTGGCGATCGATTGGACGCACTTTTGAAGCAGTTTTGATGTCGCAAGGCTTTCGCGCGTCTCTCAACTCTCTTAAGAAAGGGCCGGTGAAGTTTTTGATGCCCTAACTGATAGTCGGTCTAGCGTAGTATACTACCGATACTGCAGCAACCGCTTGCTGTCGTGATTGATTTCCAGCGCAGAGGTGGGCGCGGGTTAAGTCGATATCGGTGCTTTTAAATTTCATTGCGGCGGGTAATAAATGCAGAAACCGCCTGAAGACGAGCTTCCTGGAGTAAACGAACATTTCTCGGCGATTATCGCGCGACCTCTCGACGTGCTTACGAACACGTCTTGGTGATACGTGATCGGTATCACAATCACGGGAAGCGGTCGAGTGCGGCCGTTTTCGCCGTCCTCTCTTAAGTCGACAAGAAGCCTCCCACGGTTCCACGTAACCCACACTGGGGTGATTAAATTAAGAGAAGCTCAGTATGGATACGAATCTTCGCGTTATCACGTCCAAATGGAGGCTGGTACAGATGCGAGTTGATCGTACAGTTATCACACTTCTAACGTTACCCCTTGGAAAATGTGATTGTGCGTTGCAGTGAAGCCGACTTTAAGGATGATCGGTGTATTGCGAAGCTGCTTGCACATATGGATCGACAATTCAAACTCGGGAGTTGCTGCAGTTTTTTTTACAAGCCACCTGAACCGCCCCTCCGGCACCGTCTCCAATTAAAGCAGCATCAGGGGATTTTTCTTCGATCTTCAGTTCATCGGAGTTCTGCCGCTGCAGCTAAGGAAATTTACCTTCCTAGAGAAAGCTGAAGAAGCGCGAAAGCTTTTTAACATCAAAACAGCGTCAAAAAATGCGTCAAAACCTTCGCTAAAAGTGCGTCAAAACCTTCGCTGAAGGTGCGTCCAATCGATTGTCAAAGCTTCGGAGACCCAAATTGCAAACGAAGAGCGAACGCATGCGACAATTTTTCGCGCACCAAGTAAACCCATACGAACAATCTAAATGTACACCGATACGTGGTGTGCGAGGTAAAGGCATACTGTTGTACTCCTTCATGATCGACGCGTGTATTGTCTTATCGAGAACCGTTACTTTTTCGCTATTTTTCAAGGGACCGTTTTGACACAATGGAAGAAACTAGGTTTCACGGGCGCGCCGTGTGTATAGAGATCTTATCAGAGCTTTTCGGTCGACCAATGGGTCTATAGGGAAATGCATTAAATTTTTGACAGGACGCAATCGATCGGTCCCACTAGGAAAGCTGTCGCTTTAATAAATGCCAGCTGTGCGTTTAATCATCTTGCGGTGTCGGGAGAGGGGGGTGCTATACCGCGGTTAAACGTTCGGAACTGCACAAAGTTGGCTAACATAGTAACGGGGTTGAGTATAATTTGCTAATTCAAAGCGACTTAAGTTTACGCGTGTGCGCGAGAACCGACCTTATTTTCCCCGATTCTTGGGCAGCGCGCCCTCCCGCCATGTTAGGCCTAACGCCATAAGCGATTACCGTCGGCGGCGCGCATGCATAAAAGTGAGCGCTATAAGTGTGTTTTCGCTGTCTGGTGAAGGAGCCCGTGGGTTCCGTTGGTTCCCACGCGGGTGTCGGATGTCTCGGGGTGGCCGCCGCGCGGTAACAAGGGGTCAGGAGGGGCGGGGGTCATAACTTCGGCGCGAAAGATTTGGACCGGGGAGGTGCCCCAGTCATCAGCGTCGTACCCCTCTTGCTTCGCGCTTCAGCGAAGCTTTTCTTTCTTTTTCGTTTCCTTCCGTCCTGGAAGACGTGTCGGCACACAACACGTGTGGGCGGTTGCGCCAGAGGTGCTTGCGCGTGCGTGCATGTGCGGCTATGGGAAATGTGTGCGTGCCCGCTCGGAGATCCCTTATGGAAGAAGACTCTTTGGGGTCGGCTGCCTCCTCCATAATAACTCAAGTGTCCGACGGTGTGCGAACGTGCTTCTCATTTTCTGAGCGGGCAAGCCTAAGGAAGCGGGAAAGATTTACGAATGAAGGAGGTTCGGCGTTTTATGGTGAGCGGCGCATGTTCGCATTCGGGGAACTGTGTGCTCCGTGGAGCGGAAGTCCATATTTCTTCCGAAGAGTCCACGGGGCTTTGCCGAGAAAGAGGGCAGAGGCTGGGTTGGATGTAAAGTAATCCCCCCCCTCCCCCTTAATATAGCAGTGTACTGGGGACACAAAAGTGGGTTCGTTATAAGCGGTATTTCGTTAAAAGCGGATATAATTTGCTCTCAGCCCACTCCAGTGGCTACGATAACGCGCGAAAGAAAGTGGCGTTTCCAGTAAAGGGATTTCTTTATATCGGAGGTTTGCTGTACTTGATCGGGTTGCGTGCTTGGATATAACGATGTCGAGGCTGACCTCAATAAAATGTGTGGTTGGGTGGGCTGGTTTGTGATTACGGAAACGAGGCTTAGCGCAATAAAGGCATGCGCACCATGAACGGTAGGATGGGCGTGTCGTGTCGTTTACCGTCCGCGTTTTCACTGCGCTAAACCGTGTTTCCGTAGGCTGACCCTACCTCGAGGGACCGACACCCTGTCCCAAAAACCGCCGTTTCAGTCCTATTTTGGGCGGGGAGTGTTTACTATAGCCAGAACAAGTAAACTGCGCTGCGCTATCACCGGGGGCTTTTTACATTTTGAGAGGTTTGGTCCGGTTTACTGCCTCTCGCTTTCTGGTTGGCGCTCGTGCTGGTTCGCTTCCGGGAAGGCGGATTCTGAAGTAGCCGTCTGGCCACAAGGTCATGAATTCGGTACTGGTCGTAAGGGAAAGCGCATGCAGAATCCGGGACGCTGCTTATGTAAAAGCGGCCGCTATCAGAGGACATCGCGTCCTCCGGGACGTTACGGCTGTGTTGTAAATGACTGTACTTCGGAAAACGTTTGTTTGAGGCAACACAACCGGAGCTGTCCCAACAGCATTTTTTTTTCTTTGGTTTTGTCCCGCAGCTTTAGTTCCCAGAGTGGCGATAAGTCTGCCGGAAGTTCAGATGTGTACATATTGCCTGTAGAGGGGGAGCTCAGTGTTGCTTATATCCGTCCTCTCGTCCCCATTTCAGGGGTCGGTGAATTAAGACGCCCGCTCCTTATAGTACGGAGTTACGCATAAACGCATGCCTGTAAACCATTCCCTTCGATGATGAAGCTTGCGAGATGGGCGAACAGGGGATAAAACTTCGACAAGCGAGCGGCCTGAGCCCCCAGTTCCTTGACGCTTCGACAAGGCCCTTGTCTAAACAGCGTAGCATGCCAGTTTCGTCCCCTGTGTGTGTGCGTGAGGACTGAGAGACACAGAGAAAAAGAGCAAACGGATATGAGAGAACAAAAGTGCCCGTTGTCTCCGCTGTTACCTTGACCACTTCAGGCTATCGGAGCGGACGGCGATAGCTGACGGCGTTTCATGGACGCGTCCTGGGACGTGTGTGTGTGTGTGTGCGCGCGCGGCTATGCCACTCGCGTAACCTACGCGGCGGAGGCTGGAGCGAGAGAGGGCGGGGAAGGGCGCCGCATGTCGGGGTGCGCCGCGGCAGTTTCTTCTTCTGGGGCGTTACGTCAGGTGCACGACCCGTTGGCCCGAAGAAGGAAGGGCGACGGCGGTGTCGCTCTCCTCGGACGTCCCTTCGCCGAAGCCCCCCGTCACGGGTCGCCTCGTCTCGGCGTCGCTAATTCCTCCGGTGACCGCCCCCGTCTGCTGCAGAAAAGAAAATGTGCCGCCGCCTTATGGCTACTGCCGCTGCTGGACGTCATTACGACGCGGCTTCCGTGCGATGCTCCTGCCTGCCGCCGACACCGAATGGCGGCCCCCACTCGCACGACGACTCGAGGCCCCGCGCTGTGCTCTTTCCCTTGCGAGGTTTCGTTACGTTAGGTGCTTTTTCTCGCCTTCGTCTAGTTGCTGCGTGAGTGCGCTTCTCTCTCATCCGATGGCAAGGTACTTGTTCTTTGCCACGACCAGGCGTCGCCAAAACTTCGCAGTGCTTCTGGCCTGCGCCGATCCGGAGCAGGAAAGTGGCGCTTTAATTCGTCGTACAGGCTTTTAAAGCGAAGATTTCTTGGTCTCAGTGATGGTAGTGTCGTAACCACGACGCCCTACAGGAAAATCAACTTTACACAATGCATTATGATGATGATGAAACAAAGAAACGCTTCCTGTGGTCGGAATTGGACCTGGGTCACTCGCGTTATGAAGCTGACGTCTATCTTATTGCGCCATCACCGCGCTCGGGTCGCCCAGCATTTCCTTTGGGGTCGTTTCGCGGGCATTGGCCTCGGACTTCGGAAGTGTGGATTTGGACTTTAATGTGACCCAGTTTTGACCATTTTCCTCCTACGGAAGGAGCTTTCTTTTGAGGGGTTCTCAGCTAGTAGACTGTTGTGCACTGAGAGCCTAGAAGCCGCTGCGACGTGACTTGGTTTCAAAGAGGTAATTTCGCCGAGTGTGCATTTAGGAAGGCCTGCACTGTACTCGCGGGCAGCGCAAGAGGAGGAGAGCGTATCGCATAAACACCGATTTGGTAACAAGTCCGGTCGTGTGGGCCTGCACTTGTCACCGCGACGCCAGGGGTGCAGGGCGTTGGCCTTGGTAGTAGGGTGCCTGGACGGAGGCGCTCGTCGCCGCTCGTGCATCCAAGCACCCTAGTTTACGGTAGCGACTGTTGACACTCCGGCAGTGGCGTCATTGAAGGAACTGTCGCCAACACGGCGGTTGCCGAATAGCTATAGCTGTTCCGGGCCGAATGCCTGCGTGTGTCTTTAAGTGGTTGATCGACTCTAGCATTGAAATCGGGGAAGCAGACTGACTACACGGGCTTGAAGGGATGCGGCACTTATATGGGCGCCCGCACCCTTCATTCGTTAAACTGCGCCGTGGGCTTTCCTGTTCGGTCAATGCCGGTATTATACATTTTCCAGTGAACTTCGCGCCTTGCAAGTGAATTATCACGGAAACAGCGAGCGTGTAAGCTAACGGGCTCATGGTCGAGCGGGTCATCTAGTGGAAACGGCTTCAAAGTCTTATGGAAGCAGGCTAGACTGCGTTGTGGGCGAGGTGGCTGGCGAAGAAAGAAGCGCTGGGAAAAAGTTCGGAATGTGTACGCGGACACAGGCAAGCCCCAGGGTCTTGAGGTTGGGTTCCGCAGAGGGGATTTCATAGTTTGACCGATAGGTCGGGTTGTGCATTTGTTTCCGGGCTCGGTGAAGTGCTCGCTTGATCCTTAGGTACGCAATTTGGTGTCAACGCATATCTGTGAAGCATTGCATGGCCACGGGGAAGCAACGTGACGTGACCGACCTCAGGTCAAATATTTTTTGCCGACGCATCTAATCTCCCAGCGAAATAACGACGGGGCCTGCGTTGAAAACTCGTTTGAATGAGCCAAGGGGCGCCGCGAAGCGGCTAATACGCGGTGATAGCGTCTTGGATATGCCGCTAATTTGAAAGTGCGTTGCGCGAAAGCCATATTCCCGGTGCCAGATGCTCAGTCGGTGTAGGGAAATACTAACCAAATAACGTACACCGCAAGGGCCCCTCTTTTGTCTCCCCGCTTTTCTCTATCGTTGTGAGCGGTCCACGGGCCTCGGGCTCGGTGCGGCGAACTCTGCCGGGAGAGGAAAGCGGCGGCGGCCGGGGAGGTGCTCGTCGCGGGGGCGATGCCTCGGCTCGGGCTCCGCCGCAGCAGCAGAGCGCTCGGAGCTGGAGCACTGGGCTAGCCAGGCGCCGGGCGGCTGCGCGGACCGACGTCGCCAGCGGCGGCGTCGTCCCGCGACTATATTTAGGGGCGCCTCGAAATAAGCCGGCCCCGCTCGGCCGGATGGCTGCAGGCACAAGGGACTCCGGGGGTGCGCCTCCCGGGCGCCTGCGGACCCGCAGCCCAAGGGTGCGCCGCATGCTTACCGCGCCGCGCCGCAGCCTCGCTGGTTGACGCTGCGCGGGGCCGTTTCTCAGTCGCTTCGGCGTGAAGTGGTATCGCCGGAAAATAAATGAAAAAGGCGTAATGTGCGAACCGAGCGCGACAGGCCGCATGTCCCAAGCGCGCATGGCGTACTCGCAAGGAGGCCTACAGGGCCGCCGAACCGTCTAGACTGTGGAGGAGCTCTTGGGCGGGCGGCCGAAACCGGTTGCTGCCGGAGTACGTCGCGCATGCAAGCGCTCAGGACCGAGCGGCCGCCGTGCTGGTTGAAGCTGCTTCTGCCGAGAGATTCCCAGAAGTTGCGCCCTTCTCCGGGCCTGCCGCACTGGCGTCCTCCAGGCGTGCAACGGTGTGCGCAAGCCTCACCACAACTTGCAAGTTACAGCAGCAGCGCTAGTGGAGCTGCGCTCTCGCGGAAGTGCGGCAAAGGTTCCTGAGCGTGCCTCACTTCCACTGCAGTGAAGTATACACTTAATGCAGAGGCATCGCTTGATAGCTTTTTCTGCCTCCTTGCTTGCCTCTGCTCGCTCCCGTCAGCTTGCTGAAGGCCAGTCTGATTTCAATGAATCTCCCTGCGCCCGGATAGTAGTGGAGGGGCCTTCCTGTGTTTGTGTGTGTGGTTCCTTATGTACCGCCTTCACAATCGTCGTCCAACCGCAACAGGTCTAATGCCTGCCTGGTGAAACGATCCGAACGGTGAATTTCCTCTTAGAGCTTGCGTAGGTGGGGCCAAGCGTGCGTTTGTACGGCAGATCTCGCCCGACTAAAATTGTCACGTGCGCACTGCATGGCCTGTCGCCTGACTGTATGGAACAGAGATGTTCATTACAGCGGGAATAGTGCGCAAACTTAAATGCGCAGTCACCGCTGTGGGTGCATCAGACCTGTCGGCGTGGATAGGGCAAGCCCAACGTCTATCTTTCAGGCTGGGTAAGTGGCTTCTCGTGACAGACGTCGTAACTTACACAAAAGAAATTGGTGGGTTGAACGCGCCGAAGCTACGCATTGGCCATGAGGCGCGCCGGAGTGGAGGGCTCCGGATTAATTTTTGACCACATAAGGATCTATGCCATGCGCCAAAATCGCGACACGCGGGCGCTTTCGTCTCGCCTCCATCTGAAAAACGGCCGGTGTGGCCGGGAATCCGTCCCGCGTCTTTGGGCTCCGCAGCGCAACTCCTTGGCCACTGAGTCGCGTTTTACGCTGCTGCCGAATCACGTAGTCACGTTACAGATTTGTCATATACGGTGAACCGGTTATTTGTTCTGTTAACGTCAAACGTTCTCAGACTACTTTTCCTGCATTCAGTGAAGCTGAACCACCCCGAACGCCGTGGAGTAAACACTCGACGGATAACAGGTGGTGGTGGTGTTGGTAAAAACATTTATTGGGCATGTCAATCAGAACGCGTAAGAAATAGTATACAGGGAGCGCTCCTCAAGGGGGCGACCCTTACAAATACAGGCCGTGTACGCACGCGCGTTCGCCTGGACGCACCCTCGTGCGGTTCTGTAGGGGAGAAGACACGATCACGTGATCAGCGGGGTGCAGCGTTTTCACGAAAAGTCGTAACGACACGTAGCGCCGCGAACGTTGGCTACGTAACGACACGTAGCGGCGTGAACGTTGGCGTACGCTTGTTCACGCACGCAGTTACAATTACAGGGCGACTTCCTGTACTTCAATTATCCTCTTAGCGACGCGGTATTATCCTCTTGCCCGCTTTTACAGGTCCAGTCGTATTCACAGCTTGAGGAGGCCGAGGCACAAAGGTACAGAAAAACCCACGACGGGCGCTGTTCCACGCCTCGGAGGAAGCCGACCCTAAATGCCGAAATACTACCGCTGATCTGGTTACTGTAAGGGGCTGTGCGTGCGTGCGTGTATGTATGTTCGTTCGTGTGTGCGAGGGGAGAGAGAGAGAGAGAGAGAGAGAGAGAGAGAGCAGTGCCATTGGAAATGCATGGTATGAGCGAGTTTTCCAGGAAATAAAGCTGGAAGAGACGTGGAAGGCGAGCGCTAAGCCACTGACGGTGCGACGGTCGGCCCCCGGGCAACTGTACCCTGTGCACCCGAGAAGAGTTGTGAGGGGAGGGGAGAGAGGAGTGATTGAAATTCGTCTCCTCCATCGCGCCAGCTTTCTCGTTTCCTTCGCGGCCTAGGCCCCTTCGAATCGCGTGCACAGCCATGCGTGCACGGAGGAGACATTCGTGTCAGGTTCACGTCGCCTTGCGCGGAGGAAACGCAAAGCGGCAGGGAAGGTGCTTCGTGGAAGAGGGTCATGTCCCTTGCGGGGTTGAGCCGGGCAGGCCGGAGACGTGATGCTCGCTGCAGGCGCTTACTTGCGCTACCGTGGGGTGCCCGGTTATAAGCGGCTTGCTGATCCGTCGTCCCTTCCTTTTCTGGTCCCCTTCTTTGCGCGCTGAAAGTGGCCGTCTGTAGCGCATTCTGTACGTCTCGGTAGCGCAGAACCGCCCTTTGCTTTCACCTGCCGCAGGCCAGCTATTCAGCGCAGGACAGAAGCGCCTTGCAGGAGGTAGTCAATATTGACACACTACAGAGAATCGTTCGACCTGAGACCACAGGGTTCGTGAGAGGGCATGGCAACCGACACTAAAAGATGAACGTGACACTATTGGTTCCCGTAACGAGGCGAAATGGAAATAAATGGCTAAGTAGCACTTCATCCGTCTTGCCTCTTTTTCTTCCTTTGCCATATGGATGACAGCTTGTACTGACAAGCAATTGTTGTAGTGACTATTTTTAAGCGGTGTTTGGAGGAGGAGCCTTGCGAAAGCTTTTTGTTTTTGTTTTGTTTCCTTTAAGGACAATTGCTTGGCAGTCAGGTTTTGACAGAGGCCGTCACACGAATCCAACTTTAAGGGGCTTCGCTTTGTTTACATTCGTGCTGCCGCGATTACTGCCTAGAAATACTGCCGCCGTCGTGACGCAGCGGCTAGGGGTTGCACTCGCTTTGAGCGTGGTCCTGGCAATGTCGACCGCAGCACGAAGGCGAGTCGGCGCTGAGGTTGTGTGTTAGGGGCTCCAGCTGTCGGTGTCTCCTGTCGTCGTCGTCGTCGTCGTGCCATGTCGTCACGGTACGTGACACTCACTCGTTTTCCAACGCCTCGCGCTAGAACGCTTCGGGCTTCAAAGACACGAGACTTTTACAGCAAAGCTGTATACCTCTACCCCACAACGGTTTCAACTCCGTGGGCAAAAACGCCAAGGCGCCAAGGATACACTTATACACTGCATGCTTCGCCACTCCCCAGGTCGCACGTTAGTGGAGATGACCCGGGTTTTTTCTTTATTGCTATTTTTTTCGTTCGATGGTCGAACCCCGCTCCAGAAGGAGCTCTTGACTCGAGCGGCTGAAGTCGTCGTGACCCTCGGACTCGCGCCAACCGCGCCTTAATCCTTTCGGCGAAGGAAAGTTCTCTCTCTCTCTCTCTCTCTCTCTCTCTCTCTCTCTCTCTCTCTCTCTCTCTCTCTCTCTCTCTCTCTCTCTCTCTCTCTCTCTCTCTCTCGATGTGGCCATGAATCCTTGCCCGGACCTTCTCGGACAAGGGCCGGTATTGCGATTCTCAATTCCTTTATCACTTATACAGGAGTCGTCAAGGTCCCGTATAAATTCGCATAGAATTCGAATGGGCCCGGTATCCCGTGACACCGGACCACTATACCGCTGTACAAGTCCTACATAAAACATACAGGTTCTGGTTTTGCCTGCGTGATTTTGTACTGGATTTGTATGGAATTTTTCAGCAAGGCGGTCGCTCCTACAAGGCACGTACGGCAAGCATTGCCCAATTAGCGAAGCTACGGATTCTGTGGGACCCCATGATTTGGTCAGAAGACACATCGCGCAGCTGAATGTTTAGCTGCTGACGGACGGGCGTCCGGCAGAGCGAGCACGGACACAAGTCACGAAACGCTGTTCGTGGCAGTGGTGTGGCTTCACATACATCGTTGCAAGTTTTTCATTTCACGTTTCAACAGCTTGCATGTAGATCGTCTTATGAGCATTTTTCACTGTGACGTTAGTGGCGAGGAAAATTGCTAGTTTTTGTTCACGTCGATGTAATTTACCAACGGCCTCCTCCTCTGCACAAAGCAACTCGCCGTCTCACGTGCTGGATTTCGTGGCGGCGACACACGGCTAAAGTCGACTGTCGTCTTTATTACGCTCTGCGGTCGCTTACCTCTGAGGCGACCAAAGCGCGTCTCGGTTGGCCTGTCGGACATTTGCCCCCTCTGCTTTCCTGCCCTGGCTTTGCCCCGTCGCCTGATCTGTTCGCCTTTTTTTTCTTTTTGTCTTTTCTACATCTCACGCGTGGACTTTTGTCTCGCTGCTAACGTCGCACAGGACAAGGTTCAGTGAGAGACGAAACTGCAGAGGCGCCAATTACGAGCGTGTTTATCTCCCGTACCCTCCCCCCCCCTTACCTTCCCCGACTTGCGTCGCTTACCGCTGAACCGGCGCGCTTTTTTTTTTTTGCTTTTTTCGCTGTGTGCAAATGTTCTATTCATTTACTTGTCTCTTTAGCTTCACGTGTTGCTAGTCTACCGAAAAAAAAAGGGAGGGGGGGGGGGGGGTTTGGTGCACAAATGCAAGCGTAGGTCTGTCGTGCGCATGCACTAAGATAGAGTAATCTCAATTTCTCTTCCAATGCGCGCCTCGTTCATAGGTTTTTTTTTTTTTCATTTTAGACTTGCGCAAACTGGGCGCCCAGTTTGTCTATTTCCGGCTCCTGTCTGCACACGGCTGCATCGCTTAATCGTCAAACATTGCTGGTAGCCGGTAGTGTTTTTTTTTTCTGTTTTGTTTTTCGAAAGGTGGATTCATTCGTAGGAGTGTGTGCTTAGAGCTTCATTTGCTCTGGGACTTTCGTCTTACAGTAACCACCCCTTCCCCGATCTCCTCCCCCGTTTTCTTCCCTGCACGAGCGTTGTTTATTGTGTTCTCCTTTAATTTTTGTTTCTGTCTTTAAATATCTCAGGGTGGAGCGTTTAGGAGATGGATAGGGTTGGGTTTCCCTTCCGATTTTCGTTCTCGGGTAGTTGCCTGCACGTTCGTTATCGGCGCCACTCGAGTAATGCGTGTTGGTCGGCCGCAGCACCTTCGCGTTTTACCGCGCTGCCCGCCGATGCTTCGGGTACCACTACATCTTTCGCGCTTTAATTTATGCGCGAGCCGAACAAGTTAGACCGGAGCAGCTTTCCGGGATGCTGTTTCGATTCCCTTTTAATTGCTTCGTTTCTCCGTCCGCTGCGCCGTGTGTTCGAAGCTTGCAAAGTTAGAAGCGTCTTCCGGCTCGTGTGTGGGACGTGTCGCTGTTGTCGCTTTATTTTTGTCTTTCTTGTGTCCGTTTTGCAAAAAGCTGTAGATAAAAAAATGTCCGTGAGAGTAGAGAGCGATACAGAAAAATAAATAAATGAAAAGCATTCGTGAATCTTATCATCGTGATTGGACACGCGGTTTCCAGTTCTAGTAGTAGGGGGGGTACATAGCACACTGAATACCGATACGCTTGTTCAGGGACAAAGGAAAGAGCGGCTCGGCGTGAGCGCTGTTTTGTGTGCATTGTGTTGTTCACTGTTGTTTTAACTTCCTTTCTCTCTCTCAGCTGCCCTGTTGGCGGTGCTGTGCGTATTCGTTTGTCTTTCAAAAGCTACAAATGAGGCTTAGCGGACGTGCATGGGGGGGCTTGTGTTCACGTCTTTATTTCACTTAAAGTGCCCCTGGGGGGCTGCTGTGAAATGAAAAAAAAAAAAAAAAACCCTTAAGGGGATCAAAAAGGAAGAAAGAAATGGTTCTCACCGTGGTCAGTGACGACCAGCCCGCAAAGGGAACCTGCACTTGTGCCTTCCTCCTAGGTTGCATCTTGTAGTGGCAGCCCAAGCGGTTCGGCCAGGGTAAGGTGTACCAGTGCAGATCCTTGTAGTAAGTACACTTTAGTCAGGGTGCATGTTCGCCGCTCGTGCTCTTTAGCGGAAGGCCGTGACCTTGAAACTAAGGGTTGATGCTTTAAGTTATCCCCGCCTTCCCTTCCCCCTCGACGTGGTGGAAGTGAAGGCCCTGCGCAGTTCAGTGCATGGTTGGCGCTCCTGGTTTTTGCGGTGTTGCGCAATTTTGGTCTCAGATAGGTTTGTCCGTAAAGCGGCAGCCATATGGAGCGCTTTGCTCGCGTCTAGCGGCCGTCGGCGGCTTCTGGTGGCGACGCGAAAAACGTCGGAGGGCACAATTTACCCCACCAACATCTGCCAGATTGGTTTTTAGCTAAAAACCGCCTAATTGGTCGAATTGGTTCTTCTTTTTTTTTTTTAATTTGGCCCACTCCAATGTCCGTTTCAAAACGTTCCACGTGGTTGCCGCTTAACGGTACTCGTGGGAGATAAAGTTGAATTTACAATGAACTTCGGTGAAAAACAGATATTTCGATTCCCGGCCCCGGCGGCCGCTTTTGTGATGGAGGCAAAAACGAAAACGCCTGTGTGTCGAGATTTCGGCGCACGTTAAAGGTTCCCCGGGTGGTCAAAATTAATCCAGAGCCCTCCACTACGGCGCGCCTCATCGCCTGTGCAGCGTGGGTGCGTTAAACCTCACAATCAATCAATCAATCAATCAATCAATCAATCAATCAATCAATCAATCAATCAATCAATCAATCAATCAATCAAAAACAGATGTGGCTCCGCTCTAAAACCGTAGCCACAGAGATCTTAGATTCCAGCCTCTCCTCAGAGAGATATGGAGAGGGAGGGCTCGGTGATTGTGGGGAAGTAGCCTGCGGCACATTTTAGCTATTAAACCAAGGAAATACAATGAGCGGGAGGTTACAATGTGTCGGCTGATGATGACGGCGATGTAGGGTGCTGGCGTCTTGAAACCACTGCGCAACAAGATTGCTTTCCCTTTCTTGTTGTTATGATCACAGCGGTCAGTCCGATGTGATGACGTCAAGGCTGGAAGCAAGATTCGTTAGTTGTAAAATGTATGGCTTCACTCGAAAAAGTGAAGGAAATAAATCTGCCTGTTTGTGTCGTTTCGTAGTTACATTTTTGCAGACAGCCTTGCTTGCGTCAGGGTCAATGTGAAATCGGACTTGCCCGTGCGTCGTTCACGGTCATCAACGGATCCGACAGTGACAGCTGGGCGGACTTTTAATTGAGCCCACGGGTGGGTCGTCTAGGGTGATTAGTTGGGTCGTTCTGTTCTTGTTTTTACTGTTCATTTTCTCGCTGGGCGGCCTTCGTTCGAAGTTGTCCTTGTTGCGTCTGATACGAGTCCCCGATTAGGTTTTGGTGGTCGTGCTGCATGACTCATGCTGAGATTTCAGCTCGGGCAGCGCAGCGTGACTGCTGTTGTGCCGGAAAGCTGTCCGCGTCCGGACAAGGCCGCCTTTGATTCATTCTTTGGGAAGCCTTGACGAACCTGCGTTTCTCGTAACCGGTGTTTGTAACGGTCAGCTGTGCGCAGTGAGCGATTCTGCGAGACGGAATGGCAGTCAGGGATTTTTGGCGTAAAAAGCATTGGTGCAGTTAGTGTGGCTACGGGAATATTTGTATAGATGAACTCATTTTGATGCCTTATCAAGCTGAAAAAAATTCACGGGCCATTCTCAACTAACGTGAAACCTGAGGAGGGAACAACGTTTTTGCCAACGGAGATGGAATCATCGGGGAGTAGAGGTATACAGCTCTAGCGCGAGGCGTAAAGATTGTCCCGGTGTTTTTTTTTTTTAGTACGCGTTACGAAGCGCTCCAGCGCGAGGCGTAAACGAGTGTTCCGGTGTTCTTTTAGCACGCGTTGCGTTCCAGCGCGAGGCGTAAAGGTGTTTCCCGGTGTTTTAGTACCGTGACTACATAACAATAATGCCTTTATTTCATCCATATGATGAGGGGGGATAGGGGAAAAAAATGCTGGAAAACCAGCTTGACAGGCTCTCTCCACCGCGGCAAATACACGGGTGCAGAAAATCAAGGCAGACAGAACAGCTTAAAACAAACCGTTTTTTTGTCACAAAAACAAAATGAAAACGCAAATATGTATTTTTAATGCATTTACACATACACAAGCACACGTAAAAATGTACATAGTAAACCATAATGAACAGTTATTAAAAGAGAAAAAGAAATCCCATCAACATTAAAACTGTACAGTGAAAACAGCACCAAATTTGTATATACAACTAACCGCAAGAAAGGGTTCCAACCATATGAACAGTTTTGAAAAGAAGCATGTTTATTTTCACTCAAGAAAGGATACTAAAGGCCTCTAGGGCTTATCGCAATAAGTTGCTGCATCCTGCCGCTACTTAAGAAGGGAAACAAAAGAAAAATACAATAGAAAGAAGACACTTACTGGGTAAAAAAATATACCAGTCATAAAAAAAACGATACTATTGCAGTGTCTTATTGGAAAAAAATAAACGTAAACCTGTTTTGGACATATTTTCAATAGAAATTGAGGATTTCGCGAGAAGGTTCAACACCTGTGGAAGTTTTCGTTGAAGCATTTGTGCCCCTAGTTCGTTCGACATGAGGGGACTTCCCATTTTTCCACACTACCGTGTTTGGTATGTGATCGCCTTTTCACGCAGTGGTGCCAACTCAGTGTAAAAAGGTGCTGTTACTCTTTGTTACTTTGTTTGTTACTGTTATTCACTAAAAAAAGGTACTGTTACTGTTACATGAGACGACGATTACGACGACGACGACAGGAGACGCCAACAGCCCCAACCCCAAGAGGCTTCGCCCCTAATACCAACCCTTGCCTATCTATGCAAACGCTTATGGCAGGTCGTACGCAGGGAATGTAAGCGGTAGGTTGGGTGGATGAGAACAGGAGGATTCTTACATTTTGGTGTGGACGATTCGGGCCACGGGCTTTTCCATGTATGGTTAGAAACCGTCTCTGGCTACCATAGCACCGCAGCATGTGATGCATATCACGTTACCTGAATTTCTGGGATCGTGAGTCGATTCCTTTGCCACCTCGAAAAAAAAAAAATCAGCGTTGGCTGTGCCCGATGCCAACGCAGAATGACTATTACATGTTAAGGCTTGACTTCCCGTCCCTTTCTTTTGGTCCATTCGTATAGTAGTTGCTCTTTTCCGGACGTCAGTTTTGGAGCGCTCTGTCAGGACATAAGCCCAGTGAATTCTTTTCTCTCTTTTTTTCATTCTTGCACAAAATCGGAATGGACACTTCGTTACATCTATTTGCGGTTGTACAAGGCGATAACGGCAGGAAGCGCGATTCTCTTGAGAGAGCTCTGCTTCAGGGACATGTGCAGGCTTGAGTATCTTGACCACCAGAAGGAAGCGTAGTACCAGAGCCGGACTAGCCCATGTGACATCGCGTAGTTGGGGTGGGAGGCTCCTGACTGACGGTCTAAGGTCCTCGGGGTCTGCCATACCGCCAAAATCTCTTTCAAAGGGAATTCAACCCATGGACGCTATTGTGAAGCACTGCTGCGGCCACCCCATCGACAAGATAGTATCCGCACAGTGAACGCAATGACTACATCACAGCGCTACCATATAAGTACAGCGTCAAGGAAGGAAGGAAGGAACGAACAGTACAACCAGAGTCCTTCAAAGGCATTGAAGGACTCTGGTACATCAAAGGTAGTAAAGGTCCGGTTGGCTGCAAGGCTGCGCAATATCGGCTGAGGGAAGCAAGCGCAGGTGCTAAAATACGTACTCAACTTTCTGTGAGCCAAAAATTGCCGTCCACCGGAATAGCAATGCTAAGTCCGCAATTTAAGAACTTAAGATGGAATCTTCGACGAGACACGTTAAATGCTGCTGTCGTCGCGCCGACAAAGGGACAAGCCAGCCAGTTCCCCGCGCGGCGTCGCTAAAGTCCCTCCATACGCTTGGAAGGGTCTTCAGGTGTGCTTCTGTGGCCCTACAAAAGCGCGGCCGGTGCGGTGCTGGAAAGGAACGTTGGTGAGCGCGCACGGGAGACCCGACATCTCCCTCGCCTTCCGCACACTGTTGTCGCCTCGCCGGGTTGCCCTGCTCCTGCCACGGCTCCTGCATTCCTCCCTTCCGCGCAACCACCACCGCTGCTGGCTTCTGAATGCCGTCTCCTTAGCCTTAGCAGCAGCACGCGGCTTGGGCCCTTCGCGCCGGTGGCAGCAGCAGACGTTTCGGCCCGAATACTGCGAGGGCGAGGAGGTTGCAGGGGAATGCCGCTGGCCTGACGGCGAGAGCGGCGGGCTTTCCCCCCGACTCGTCGTCTGCTCCCCTGCTGCTGCTGCCGGGAGGGGAAGAAGCCAGGTACTACTCTTCCGCCGCCGTGGTGGTGGCGGTGGTGGTAATGGTGCGCGCCGCCGAGCCTGTGCAGCGGCGGCCCTCGTGTCGTCCTTTTTGGTGCGATCGTTTTCTTCTGGTGCTGCTGCTGCCCGCGGGCTGATCGGCGGCGGCGAAGACAGCTAGCGCCTGCTGCCTCGGCCCGAGAGAACGGGGTGGGGAGGACGGCCTTTTAGATCCGGTTTTTGTGCCGCCCGGTCTCGCTGCCGCCGTGTGTCCCCCGGCTTCCTCCTCCCGAGGCGTGTTTACAGTCCTCCTCCTGCCGGGCTTGTCGCTGTTTGTTTATGCTTCTTCCCCCCCCCCTCCCCCCCGCGGGAGGAGGAGGCGGAGGAGAAGCTCCGGGTGTGCGTGCCTCCGCCAGCCTCCCAGCCTCTCTCTCCCCCTCCCACCGCCACTTCGTGCGTCTGTACGGCCGGCTCCTTCTTTGATGATCGGCCGCCCTGCAGGGGTGCTTCACTGTGTCACTCTATGGCTCCCGCGGGAGCCCTCTTTCGCTCGCGAGCAGCACTGGCATGCGAGCAGTCCTGGCATACCTGTTCCTGCAGTCGCCCCTCCCGGTAATGACGAGGTTGTAGTTAGCCCGTGTTAGCGAGCGTTGCTGGCCCTCGGATGCCTTTCGAGAGCGCCTCGCTGCAGGATTCTCTGAGACGCAATCGTTACGTGGTGCCACCTGACGCGTGCGCGCGCAACCAAACCGGGCGGCGGGGCGGTTGCCCTGCGGCCGCTGGCCGTGCCTTGCTTGAGCTTCGCATTGTGCGCGGCTGGAGTGCTCCTTGGAATCCGTTTCACGGCCAAGTCTTCGAGCGATACTGTCTCTTTAATTCGGACCTTTCGACCTTGATTTGTCGCCCTTTACCTGACAGTGCGTACGAAGCAGCCAGGATAACCTGCACGCGCAGCTGTCAACCGATCGACACGGTCGATATTTGACAGTCTGAGTAGAGACAGCCCGCGAAGGAAACCGGACACAGGTAGCAGACCCGCACTTGTGGGGATAGAGCTTGAGAGCCAGTCGTCGAGACGTTAAATTTGACGAAGCGCGGATCTTCCCGAGATGCAATGGAGCGATCGCGGCAACGCAGTAAGGCTTGCTGCACACCTCAGTACTCCTTCGAATACTTGAGTACTCAGTACAACACGTTCCCCCTGAGGGGATCCCCTTGAAACTTTTATTTATGAAAGTATAAAGTGGGGAACGTCTGGACGTGCTAGGCAGTTAGGCGACGGTCGGGGTCGTGTATTTTCCACCTTATATTGTTTTAATATTTCTTGTTGCCATGTTAGCCACCTGGAGAGCAAGTGTGCGGAAAGGCGGGCGCATTTTTTCCTTGTGATTCGTCCTGTTGGCCGACTACGAGGGAAGTCACCGCAATGAAGTGGGCAGGCGAGCGCGACGTTGCTGCGGAAAACCAGAGCCTCCCAATGATCCTCGAGTACTTGATTTCGACAGAAGTACGCGTGTGCTCGGAGCTGGGCAGTAGAGAGTTATACCAGAGCGGAGAACCGGTCCCGGTACAGTACCTCCTACACCTGCGCATGCGCGCAACCCGTTTTCCCACCTCTGCGCATGTGCAGTAGAGCCGGTCGCCTACCGGGTTTCGTACCGGGACCGATTCACCGCTCTGATATAACACTCTATTAATAAACTCCGTCACACGCGGAACTTGGGCTTTGTATGGTTCTCGCTGAGTTAACGTGAACAGTGTCATTGTTTGTGCTGCTTCGATCGGTGTATGAACTGCCCGCGCGAGATCAATCGCGTACTCAGGCTTCCGGGACGCCCGGTGTGCATGTTGCTGCTCGGTTCCCTTCGCTCTCTGCGAGTAACATTACCCTGCGCTTTATAGATGCTTCGTGGTGGCACCTTTTTGGAGCCATAACGACTGGGTGGTGGTGGAGGTAAGAATAGACTTATCCGGTAGACCAGCAGCGGCGAGGGAGGGGATGAACAGCCTATTCATTAACGTTTCGGCTTCCGTGTGGAAGCCGAAACGTTAATTTATTTTATACTCGAAATAACTTGGGGTCGGCGTCGTGGTCTTTCTTCTTCAAAAAGCCTATTCGTCGTATGCTGTTGCCACCCTCTCCGTCCATCCGAGGCTTTGTCTTGGGTTGTAGGCGTTTGTACTGCTCAGACGTAGTTATTTGTAGGGATCTAGGAGGGGGTCATTAGGGCATCCCCACATTGTGTGGTTCAGGTCAGCTGTTTCAGGGCAGAAGATACAGGAGGGAGAGTAAAGGGCAGGGTGGACATGTGACTGAATATAACGCTTATGATGATCCATGGCGACTGCAACGAGGTGCTAACTGCAGCAGCAGAAATAGGTGCAACAGCTGGCTAAGGTGCGCCCGTTGACGGTTGGGTGCACCAAAATTTATTTACTCGCGTGATGTTGACGGATTGTTTTGTATTGGATTGAGTTGGATACTGGGAAAAGTTCGTGCACACGGCAATTCTGCTGGCCGCTTCGAAGCCGGTTTCGGTTTTGCGTCCGATTGTGACGCGCGCACAAATTTGATGGCTACGTTTAGCAAAAAAAAAATTGCGGGTTAGAATCGTTAGAGTAAAGTACTCTGAAAACTTGGTTAGTTTTTTTCTCCGACGTAATGTCAACATCGCAGCATCGACACGACGGAGGAATTCCTCCGTGGTTGAATCGGAATTGTAAATGTTCGTTGCGATCGCGGGCTATGAGGCTAAGGTACCTTATAATTCCTCCTAACGATAGGGCGCACTAATTGGCGCATACACTTTTCTAAATGTCCATACGAACGGGAGGCTGCTGGGAAAGAAACCCAAATGAACAAACAAGCCCGAATTCAGCCAAATTCAACCAACGACGGAATCATCCTCGACCGTACTGCCGCTGGCAACTCGTTTGCAAGGAAGGCGCCCCGGAATTTTTTCAGCCGTGTCTTTCTCACTGAGCACGTTTGCAGCACACACACACCTAAGATACAGCGTCCTCAAGCGTTCCACTAAGTGTAGGCTCGCGTGGATATACTTGTTGCGGATGTACCCTTGTATACTTACGTATTGGCAGTGGTCAGTAGTGAATGGTTGCTACTTCCTCCCGTCATCATTCGCGTTTGAAGGCAAGTTAAGCATCCCGATAGTTCTTGCTCTTACTTCGAGCTTTCTATTTATCGAGTACACTGTAGTGGTGTTCTCTGTTCGGCTTGGCTGTACCGGTACGTACGAAAGAGGCATTTGTCCTAGTATATTCGCAGATTGCGTAAATAGAGCGGGCGGGCGGGGGGGGGGGGGGGGAGGGGGAAGGAAGGGTGAGGGGAGGAGGAGGAGGGAGAGGGCAGCTGAAGCGATTGTACTGTTTCCGTCATCGTTCCGGGGACTTCTCGAATCAGCTCCTTGCCGAACACGAGAACTGCGAGGGGAGCGTTCAGTGTTTATTCGTTTTAGTATACTCAATGGACGCAAGTTTACTTTATTTTTCTTCTCTCGCTGATAAATGTCCTTTTTTAAATGTACACACCAGCTCTTGTTTTCAACTTTTAACTTACATTGTGTTTTGAAGTCTGCTGCCACCTCGGTGACACCCCTGGTGTTGGCGCTTCGGACGCAGTTCGGAGGCATTCGCAAACGCCCGCTGTCAGGCGCAACGAAGCGAAGAAGTCGCAGGATTCACCGAGCCGCGCGGGAAGATACGTAACCGCAGATGCGGGCACGTCCGACCCAAGAGCCGTGCCACGGTACGTGCCTCGAGAGTGAATGATGCAGCCTTCAGAGAGAGATCTCCGGACCGTTGCCCGGCGCGGCCCGTGTGTGCCGCAACGTGGCCGCGATCGTGTTCGGAGTCCGATTATTCCCCCCCACCCCGCGTTTCATAACGAGGAGATAGAGGGCGCACCGGACGATTGCTTGGCTTTCGGGGCAACAATGGCCGATGCAAATGATTCGTGCGGGGAGCAGCTTCGTTTGGCCGCCACCTCGGTGTGTGTGTGTGTGTGCGGAAAGAAACGGCCGGGTCGCCGCCACAGACAGCGCACACCTTCTGGGGCAGTGGGGGAAGAGAAAAGGAAACACGCGGCCCCGTTTGGAGAGCGAGAGGGGGGAAGGGGAACGCGAAAGGTCTCGTCCGGCGGCGGCGAGCCTTCTTGGCTAAGCGTGGGCGGTGCGTCGTCTCCGATTGTTTTCGGCGGCCCGCTCATTTCAATTTCCCAGCGCCGAGGAAGCGCGCGCGGCAGACAACAAAGCCCGGAAGGAGTCGGGTCAGGGGTCGAGCGAAGCCGCTTGGCCCCGGACGCCAAGGCTGCTCGTCTCTTCTGCGATGCGCGGGCGCGACGCTTGTTTTGTTGCCGCGACGCTCCTCTCGCACTGCGGCCGCCGCCGCAGCGTGTGCCGCCGCCGATCGTGGGAAACGATGTGGACGTCCGACGCACTGGCACGCGCCCTGCTGCAGTGCGGCCGTTTTTCCGGATCTTCTGCCCCGATGTTCGGGGCGGGCCAAGGACGCTCTCGCAGTGGACCCGGAACGAGGTGTCCTCGCCCCCCTGCTAACAAGCGGGGCGTACGGGTGGCCTTGCACTCGGCGGAGAACGAAGCGCAGCGCGCGTGACAGCGGGGGAGCGCGCGATGTGAACGCCGTTGCCGTATTTATCCGAACACTGGTTGACCTCCGCCTGTTGAGCACGGAACGACCGGGGAACGCTTTGATCGATGCTTGGCTTAATGAACAGTGCCCGGATTAAACATTCTAGCCGCTAACGTGGCGCCAAATGGCTTACAGGGTCTAACCGAGATTACAGATGGCACTCAAGCACCTTAGAACGCCCCCGATTTTCTTAATAGGGCGTCGACTGTATAAGCGTATCGGGTTGTACGGAAGAAGGGGCTGGGCTTGCGGCGTTCGGCTGTGCATCAGAAATTGAGAGCTAACTTTAGCGCAAAATTGCCTTGATCCGTGTAAATAAATATTTGCGCTTTATTTAAACCCGAATCACGATAGATTGCAATGTTAATTGAATAGTTTTTGTGGTTGTCCGGTTTCGTGTGGGGCATGCTGATTCTTCCGTTGTCTGGAATTGCAATGTGTTAGAACGCAATTCTTTCCTATCGTGTCTCTACCGAAGTACTCGGGGGCGCGAGTTATGTTCCAGTTACTTTCTTTACGTTCGATCGCGCGAGCCCTGTTGCGGACGGCCGAGAATTTCCATCAACAATGGGACATACTTGGGCCGCGACGAACGATGCGGAAATTTGCGTGATTCAGCGCTCGAGAACGTGCGCGCAGCAGCTGGCGGGTCCATTGAGAGTCGCAGCTGCAGGCTCCCGACAGAACGACGTGCCTGCTGCTGTCCCTCGCGCCGTGAAAGAGGCAGGCAGTCTGGAACGCCGCAGTCTGGAATCTCTCGACTGCCCCCTCCGACTCTGGGGAACTGTTGCGTAGCAACACCGTTCGAATGCGACGCGGATTAACACTGCGATAGCATTTTAAAGGGACTCTGCAACACTCTTAACTTTTCTTCTAAATCCTAAAGGATTTCAGAACGTAGTCAACAAACGCAAAGGGTCACGAAGTACCTCAGCCAGAAATGTTTGCTATATGCCCATCTCATAACTCAAAAAACTTGCTCAAAAGATTTTTATATAACCCCGTCTTGGCATTCTTCGAGCGCACGAATTACGTCATTACAGCGGTGTGGCTGCTATTCGGCTGGCCCTTCTCTCAGTTGCAGCAATGAACGCGTTCGACCGGCACTTTATAAGGAAAGCCATGCACACAAGCGAAGCAGAAAACGGAAGGCGCATCTTCTGGAGCGAGCAAATCACGCAGCGCCGCTCCGTGCTGCCACAGTGCTTCCAGGCACGAAAGAATGAGTGAAAGCGTTTTTTCGGAGGTGTTGCTGGGCTCCTTTAACTGTACCTCCTTGCCGTGCTTGCCATACATCGCCACCCTGACGATACGGGTGGTGTTGGCCCAAATCGTGTGCGTTTTTGTGCACGAGCAAGAAGGCGGTCGGTGGTGTGCCCCGGTACTATTTTCTCCCGCGCTTTGTCAACGCCTGCGTAAACCTCACTGCTCTAACGGCGCCGAGCAGTGCGGCTACGTTTTACAGCTTGTCGTCGTTTGCTGCCTGTCTCTTCTGGCGACGGCGCTTTGATGACGCGTTTGTTGTTAAACGGCGGCGCAAAGGAACGCCGCAATAGAACAGCGGTAAACAAGAGTAAGGGGGGGGGGGGCTGTCGACTGTTGGCACCATGGAACGGGCAAGCACACTGTTGCGCATGGAGTGGGTCACTTGTGCCCCGCAAAGAGGTGCCGGCATAAAGAGGATCGGGGCGGAGCTGTAAGTGGCATCGTTGCCCCCAATTTGCGCATTTTAATGTGCCGGTTAATCTACAAAAAAAAAAAATGTACGGGTCGTTTACGTGCCAAGAGAACAGGGATGTAAGCGCTCTGCTTGCCTCAAGTCATCGAGCGAACATAATGTTGTGAACTAAACCGCCATGTTTAGTTCACTCGTACAATTAATGTACAATCACCCACTGACACGTGTTCACTAGTTCCATTCAATAGTTCAGAGTGTTCACTCGTTGAAATAGTGTGCAATCGTTGAACAGAGTGTCTTTGTTGAATGTCAGGCCTCTGGGAGGATGCACCTTTTTTCGTGTGATAGACCCCAAATGTAATCTCCGGCTTTCGCGATGTCTGCCCGAGAGGACATAGGGCTTGCTACACCGGCTGTGACCGGTCGCTGCAGTTACCCGTATCTTCTTGTTGAAGCTGGGCTGGGTGGGATCGTCATTGTGTGCGCTAAGCACTTCTTATGCTTCTTATACCTCTCGCTATTCGCTAGTAAGCGTGCTGGAACGTCGGAGGCACTTGTGAGTTCCATAAGGAGCGGGCTCGGACTTGGTCACTTCCTTGGACTCTGTCCCAGCCGTGATGAGGCGGCGCTAGGGACAAAAACTGTGTTGTCCTTCCTTACGGTCTTGGGGCTGGATGAGGCCCTGTGATACTCGTCGGTACAACACCATGTTTGGTGTTTTAGGATAATATTTTCTCTGTTGTGGTGCCCTATTCCTGCCTCCCCTCCTCCCCACTTTTTTTTTTCTTTCGCTCTTTCGTCTGACCTTGTTCAACCCCATGTGAACGCCATTAGTGGAGCTGACCTCTCGAGTTTTAATTAACGCTTTCCCCTCTTTTTCTTGAGTTTGAAATGAGCTCCGCGTTGTACTCGTGCGTCATTTTGAGCCCCTCCCCCCGCTCTGCGAAAGGTGTTGTTAGTTTCTGCTTGGAGCAGCGCTTTCCATTCTGTTCCGTACGCACGACTCATTTACATTGCAGAGTGGTGCGGTCGAAAACCTTCCGAGCTCGCTAAGTGTCAGCCTCGGTCTACGTAGCCATTGTACACCGCAGTACAGGTCAGCTGTGCAGCAAAAGAAGGCTGTTGTTTTCTCTTTGTTCTCAGCAGTAGTTTTCGGCAGCGGTTTTGTACGCTTGCACGCAGATGCGTCACTGTGGCCTCGTTTGTGGTGTTTCGAATTGAGTGTGCTGTTCGGGTTGCGCGCTGGTCCAGGGTATAGTGGTCAGTTCTCTCGCGTCGTTACGAGGTGATCGACGATGCGCGTCGGCGGCCATCCATCAGTGGTGCGCATTGAGCCAGGGAAGAGGACTGTTCGCTAATAGCGCCCGGCCCCGTCTTAATTGCTCGGCTTCGGTGAGCAGGCTACCTCGGCGGTTCTGACTCTTAACGAGGTGTGGCGTGCTCTTTCAAAGAAGGGCGCTTAGCGATACTTCCGCCGCCCTTTTTGGAATTTTCGTTTCAGCGACGAGAACTGATTGGCATCGAAATTGCACTTGGAGCCAATTTTTCAGCCCCGCCTTTCGGAAATTTTGATCTTTGTAGTTTCTAGCGGGCATATATAGCAGATGTATGTATGGTACGCTTTTCTGTCGCAACGAAGTAAACAAACTAAAAGCGCAAATTCTCGCAGCTGTCTCGTTCTCGTACACGTTTGCTGTGGAGATTTGTATCGTGGAAAGCGTGCGAAGCCATTTGTTGTGAGAATCATGAAAGTGAGGGGGGGGGGGGGGGTAAGCACGGGTATAGTTGCAACTAAGGGTCGAGCTCAGAAAACGTCAGGGCAGGCAGACTGGAAGAAAGGAAATAGACAAGCTGAGTCCAAATGAGCTGCTGGTCGTTTTGAGGCATGTGAGGCGTAATGAGGATACAGTGCCTCGAGAGCCGGTGCAAGTTGTGTACCATTTTGCTTCTGCTGGTCGCTTCGCTCTGAAGGGGAAATCTCTATTCCCGTTCTGTTGACGCTGCCCCAACAATCTTCTGACTGACATTTGAGGATCTTAGCCTGATTAAGCGGAGACTGCCGCTGTAAGCAGCCCGAAAGAAAAAAAAGGAAAACTCCAGCTGCGCGAACCTTTTGTTTCTCCTTATTCGCTGGACCCCTGCCTCGTTAGCTGGTGGGCGACCGCGTCGTAAGGATGACCGAAACCGCTTTGCTTCTGTGCCGTTTGTAGCGCCAGCGCTGGCCAATCAATGCCTTGTCCCGCGCCGGTGTCTTGTTGCGTAGTAATGAGCGCTCTGGGGTTAAGCTGTCCGCTGTCGCCTCGCCCCTGCAGAATAAGTCGCGTCTCGCTTCTGTGCGCACTCGCTTTGGATAGCAGCAGGCTGTTGAAGCACTTGTGCACAAACGGAGAGGAGAGAGAGAGAGAGAGAGAGAGAGGAGAGAGAGAGAGAGAGAGAGAGACTTGCATTGCTTTGGTGGTGGGCATTACGTATGCAGATGAAGTTTGTATACTGTCCGAGGGACGATTCGGTGCTGTAACCCTAATGGCTGATATTCACCACTCATAAACGTAGTCACCCCCCATCTGGTGTAGCAAGCCTTGTCCCTAGCAGGGCTGACCTCGCAGTTCATGCAAAGAATTCTTTTCACTCTCCTCTTCTCATGGTCGTCTCTGGCCTGGTCTCGGGCACTAAACCTGACGCCATTCCCTGTTATCGTGTACAATGGGGAAACAGTAAGAGCTTGCGGGCGCGCGCGAATGGGTTACTCGCATTTGTGTCATGTGTGTGCGGTGCAAAGTATACGGGCTGGAAGTGCAGTCGTGAAAAATGCGATTTTCCATTTCGTATACCGTGCAGATGGTTGTTGGTGGAAAACATTCATTGCGCAGAGGTTACAGAGACGCGCTTGAGGTGAGCTCCTGGTGGGCCCAGCAGCGGCCCTCTTTGCACGGCGCATAGCATAAATCGAAGACGGTGATAGGTGGCGCATGGTCTAACGCAATCCAAAGCATACCCAACAACTGTTAGTCGAAGAAACATTGGTACTGATATTGATATTCGTGCGCACGCGGACATTCGGTTCCGGTCCTTCAGCGCGTGCGCATCTGCGCCGGTCGGCTGCCGTGTGTTGTACCGAGGCCGGTTGTTCGCCCTGCGTGAACATCTCTAATGTCCGCACTCGGAGGCACTTACTAGCGAGGAAACGTGGCGGCAGCGTGGGATAAGCCGCCTGCTGAACAGGCCGGCTGGAACCAAATCGTCCTTGTTCGTTGTCTGGCGACACGAACGATGGGCGGTAAGTGGAAGGCGGGTGCGCCTCTTCCGGGATGGACGCGGGTGCGCCGCCGTTGTCTTTTCCCAGGGCATCCTCGCAGTGCGGCCGGGGAAGAAGCGACAGCGTCGCGTTTGTCGCTCAGGGATGACAGCCTCGCTCGAAGGAGGGGGAGGAGGCGAGCCTCGTCGCCGCCGCCGGCGCCTTTCAAGATGCCTGGGAGGAGCACCGACGTGACGGCTCTTTGCTCGTGTGCCGCACACGACATAATGCGCCCCGAAGATCGGCATCGAGGCAGGTGCCGCCGTAAGAAAGAGAAGACAAAGGAGCCGAGCGTGTTTGGAGACGTCGCTACAAAGTATACAGGCCCCCCCCGACTGGTTGGACTGGCGCTGCTGCCCAACCTGCTCCTCCGAACAGGAAAAACCCGACGACGTTTGGACGCGACGACCGTCGGGAACTTCGCGTGCGTACCAGCTTTGTTGTCCGAACGTGCTTGGCTGGCGTAGATTATTATGCCGGCTCGTTCGTGTCGTGTTGATGGTCGCACGCTCTCCTTCTGTTTGCTCTGGCTTGACGTCGCTCGACGAAGAATCGAGGCGCTCTCGTTTCGGTGCGTGACGATGTCGCGGGGCTTGGCGGCGTGAGAGCGAAGACGTATCACGGTCAGCCGAGCGGTACGCGAGGCGCCGAACGCACGGCGCCCATCGAAGAACCGGTCGTATGGCGTCGGCTCCGCCTCGCGCCGGCCTCGGACTCCGGCCGCAACATGGGAGGCATTTTCACTTTCTCTTCGCACCGTATTCGATGCAAACTTCGCTGCTGGGATCTGCAGAAAAAAGCAAAACAAGAGCGATTGAGCACGCGCAGGGTAAGAAACCCCTGCCCCTGTCGAAAGAAGAAACGGCAGTAAAAATATTCCGTGGACTCTTGGGAAAGGGAACGCGCGCTCAAACGAGTAGTTGGTGCATTGTTTCATCCGCACCTACAGTCACGGACAACTCAAACGCGATCACGAAAATATGAATTAGAACACACAAACAGCGCGATTTCTTTCTTTCACGCATGCCAAAATGACGCGTGGCTTAATTACAGTGACAAAGTTAGGAAATTTGGCTTTCAAAATATATCAATAGCGCGTTATTATTGTCCCTCCTCGAAAGTATTTTTCAATTTTTCGCGTTTTGGTTCATATTTCGTTTGTCCGTGGCTGTGCTTTGGTAGCATCCGGATGCCGCGTCGTCCTTGAAACGGTGCGCGGAGAGCATACACTTGCGCTCGCATATACGCGGCTCAGTGCAGGCACCAACGGCGGCTCACGCGAAGCGTTGCAAATCGTCGTCGTCTCTTCCCCGTGCGGCGCGCGCGTCGCTTTTAATCTCGGCAGCGGCCGATCTGCGAGCCATCGTTTATCACTTCCGGCACCCCGCGCGAGGGAAACGCAGCTCTGCTACGACGACTGCGAGCGGCTCCTCGGCAGCCACGCGGAAGAGGGCGCAGTGGCACCGGCGGGGGCTGTGGCGGTGCATGAGTAATGGGGCGACCCTCTGTCGATCCTGACGACTCGCGGGGGTCGCCGACCCGGGCGACCCTCGGAGGGCCGCTGATTTCGGCCCCGCGACCCCGGGCAGGCCGATCCGTGCGCCCCCGGCTCTGTTCTTCTTCCCGCAACACAATGCATCTGGGCTAATCGACCGGGCTTTGCGGCATCGAAACGGTGGCGCGGTGCTCGAGTTCTTGCTGCGCTCGCTACTTACCGCAGGTGGCAGCTGAACCTGCAGCCGCTTTTCCCGCTCCTTATTATTTTTTTTCCCTCGCCGGGTCGTAGCGATTGTTGTATTAAAGCGACGAGGATGGTTGCTGCGAGAGGCGGCTGTTCCCAGCGCGGGGTGTTTGTTCCCTGTGCGTTTGCGGTCGTCCCGCGCTCACCTTCTCCGTGAACTCTCGCGGAGAGACACCGTTCGCAGCCCGTGTTTTGTATGCGGCGAGTCACTGAGGTACCTTGTTGCAGTTGCGGAGGCGGAGTTGTAAGATTGATGCTCGTCAACCCGCGATTGCCTTGGGATAGGGAGGGGGGGACGAACACGAAAGCGCAGGTTTAAGCTTTATGAATATATACGGAGGAATCTCACGGGTCGTGAACACGCGAGCTGGCCGGAGGAGCTCGTAAGCTCACAGCGCCGCAGCGTACTGGCGTTCACTGCGCGAGGCTGCGAGCGTTGGTTCGGGCGCTCGTGTCTTTGGAGCGTCGTTGTTCTCGCCTTCCACGACGCAGCAAGGTGCCTTTTTTCTCGCAGGCCGAGGAATATGGGCGCAGACAACAATCGGGGCCTGCGTACGGTGTCCGCGCGCATCACGTTTCTCGTGCGCGGCGGCCGCACTTGGCACCACCGTTCGACGGCCGCGTCGTTAGCGGCCGCGTGTCACGTGCGGCCGCGCCTCGCGTGCGTGCGTTGAACGGCGCTCAAAGGCGCCGTGCGAGAAGGGACACTGGGTCGGCCTCACGACGAGAAGCGCGGCGCTTGTCTGCTGCGGACCAAGGGCGCGCGTGCGAAAACGCGTCCTTGTCCGTTTTGCGCACTTTTTCTTTTTTTTTTTTCCGCTACGGCTGATAGCTGAGCGCGGAAGAGGAAACGGGTTCGGTCGCTTGGCCTAGCTGTTGGCCGCAGCTACGTTTTTCCTTCCTCCCTCGCGTGAGGCGTTATTATACAACCTCTGTACAGGGTACGCAATATTGCGCGTATATATAGCGTGCGCGCTGGCAGAGCTTGCGAGGGTTACCTATCGCGTTGTGTGTTGTGTTACGTGGAGCGGTTCGGGTGGTGAAAGCTTTGTGCGCGCAACTTGTTTAAAATATATCGTGGAAAAGCCAAATGGCGCATCGGCTGCCCGCCCAGATGGTAGAAGTAGAAGTCTAGGAACTCAGAGTCGGGCGTGTTGGTATGGATTCTCGGACAGGATTCTCGAACAATACACGTTGGCTTTGATTGTATCCCCATGTGTGTGTTCATGGTTAAACTTTTCAGTTGCTAGCAGCGCTCCGTCCTCCGTTCTTTACTGTCCAAATTTTGTTTGCGCCTTACCCATCGTAAAGTGGAATGCTGTTGTTTGGAACATTTTCGACTTCTGTAAGAGGAATCGCACTGTATACCGTACCGGCACTTCCCCCGCTGGGAGTACAGGTACGGTATTTTGTAGTCCACTTGCGTCCAACACCGCGGCCAATAATTGCATATTGGTCAGTTCGCGTGCCCCATTCTAAATCCACGCCAGCCCCGTCTTAACGAGGCTACACTGTACCTATAGCGCGTGACTTGCTATTGGCAATGTTTACCGTCCAGCCGTTTGTAGAGATGCGCATGCACTTCGCAGAGGGGAAAAGTAGTTACAAAGGGAAGCTCAAACGTATTCCTCCACGAGCCCATGAGCTGCGCGTTGCGTGCTTGTCCGGCGGACTCGGTGCGAAAATAGCTGTTCCGCTCGGCACGCTCCAGCGCCCCCGGCGGCGCCCAGCGAGGCTTCTCTGTCTCCTCGGCGAGTTGGAGTTGCAAACAGGCGTGTTCGCGTTATGGCCGATTCTTGTTGCTCTTCCGGATTACTGCACACTCACGACGGCGCACCGGTGCTGGAAGCTACTTGGAGCGCCGAGAGCGAGGGTGCATAAGTGCGCGTGTGGGACGGAAGGGGTGTGTACGAGATAAATGAGGCGAAGCGAGTGATTCTCTGGCTGAGATTTTGCCGGGTGGCCGCACCTCTCCCGGACTGGACGCGCGGTGCAGGACGCCTACGACGTCGTGGCGACAGGGCACACATCTCCCGTTCGTCGCTTCATTTCTGGCACTTACATGCATGCAGCCTAATGTATTCCCAGCAATGCCAAGACACTTGAGTCAACGGCGGCGGCAAACCTTCGTTTCACCGTGTTCCATGGGAATGTACGGATTACATGGCCGGTCATTACGACACCACAGAAGAAACAAGAGCAGCGGGAGACAGCTCCTGCCAGCTCAGATCTGGAGCTTCAGAGAAAACTGATTAACCATGGTTAGCCCGAGAGGTGGCAAAAGGACAATGGAGTCTTGAAATGACGACCCCCAACTACCACTCCGCAGTGAATGACTATTTGTTTTTCTAAGGCAGAGCACTTTCAGGGCTCGACTTGTCTTCGTAGCTCGCTCGCTGGACCCAAGTAGAACCACACGACGTTCCGTCGTCGCGGCGTAACCCAGAGACTTCGAAAGACAAGCGGTTCACATTGTCGTAAGCGTTCGAAACTCGTGAACCGCTGGCGCTTGTCATACATACCTTCGTTGTTTTGCGCAAAGAAAACTGCAGGTGCATTTTGGACAAAATATATGTAATTAACCGCCAGCGCCTGCGTTCATTTAGTGAGGAACGCTCGTTTGGTTGGTTTTCACGATAACAAGCGAAAAGAAGTGGCAGTGCACCGCCGGCATGTGCGGGAGGCCGGTACGGAAGCACAAAAAGAACAGAACTCCCACTGGCGCAGTTTCAGGCAGGGAGCGCGCGAGCACTACGAAGGCGGGGAATTTGAATTGCATTGGGTGGTAGCAGTGAGCGGATAACGGTGCTACAGGCCATTATGGCGAATCACTGCTCCGCACTTCCGACAAAGTTCACATTGTGTGGAACGGATTTAATTTTTTTCCTTCCGTTCTATACTTCTTCCCGCCAGCGTTTCCTAAGCTTTCAGCGGGCTGGTGGCGAGTCTCGAACATGTGCTTCTGAAGCGAAATCGCCTCGTATTGCGCCGCCTTGGGAACTGGGAACGCGCACACCGCTGTGAACGTGTAGAACTCCCCCTGCTGCGATTTGAGTCCGCTGTTCCGCAAGAATGTTTTATTCCCTTCCCACACGCGGGGGGAGGGGGGGGGGAAGCTCAGGTCTGCTGTCTTTAGCAGGGCACATTTTCGTTAGCGGCGGCAGCCGGGCACGCGACGCGCGTGGAGCTTGCGCCCGCAGGCATCTTCCTCGCGCATTCCCGGGCCGGCCCAGAGCGACAACGGCGTTCCCGCTCCGCGTGCTCCTCCTCGGAGGATGGGGAGGAGGAGGCGTAGCGTACAGCAGCGGCGGCGGCGGCGGCGGCAGCACGCGACGCAATCTGCGTGGGGATCAGCTGGCAGCGGGGGAGACGCGCGCGTGCGTGCCTGTGTCGGCGCTCATTAGCCCCGTTCCGCGATTTGCCGCCGCCGCTGCCTTCGCCGCCCGTGATCTCCGCTTCTCAAGGGACGCCCCCTGTGCGTCGGTCGCCTCCTCAGCGCGCGCCCCACGCTCGCCGGCGTCTCAGTCGGAGTTGTCGTTGTCGTCTTGATTATCATGGGCGCCAGCTCTTCCTTCCGCCGCGCCCTCGCGAACGCCTTTCTCGCCGCCACGTCGTGTGTGGCTCCTTCCGTCCTCTCTGATCCTACTCGTCGTCCTCGCTCCGCTTTCCTGTCATTTAACATGTACCGACTAGCCCTAGTTTACACCTTACGCCGGCCTCTTCGCCGCCGAGTTAAGGCTAGCACCGGCGCGATTACTCTAGCCCCCGCGCGTTGCGCATGTGGGGCCATATTCTTGCTGTCGTGTGATGCTTCAAATTTTCCTCCTCTGCTCACATCGCCCCCGTGGTAAGCGGATGCGTCTCGGTTGCGGGGGCGAACTTGTGGACGGTTTGCTTTCCGGAGTTTCGACGCACCTCAAGATTTTGGCACGAACGTTTCGACTTGCCCGCCGCCGCTTGCGAAAACAAATGTTTTGTGGACTGCGCAAAAAATTCCCCCCAGAAAGATCAACTGGAACACCGTTTTAGTAGGACCATAGACGATAGCGATGATGATAATAACAACAGCAAAAAATTATCCCTTCCTAAAGAAAGTTGGGAGAACCGCGAAAGCTTTCTTGCATGAAAACTGCGTGAAAAAATTAGTAGTGACTTAGCTCTGCTATGCCAGGATATACGTAGCGTGAGCTAAGGTTCGGGAATCCAGTCTAATCCAGTCCAGTCCAGTCCTGTCCAGTCGCTGCTCCTCGCGCATCCTCAGCTCACGAGCCACGCGAAACGGCTATCAAGCGGCTCCGGTACAGCGTCAGACTTGGCTACTCGCGCACCAAGTAAACGCATCTACGAGCAATACAAATGTATACCGGTGCATATTTAATGAAAAAAAAAAGTTATACTGTTGTACTCCCTCTTCGTGATCGACGCGCGTAGTGGCTTGAACCGTTCCTTCGCGATTTGCAAGTAACCCTTTCGACCTTTCGACGCAATGGAAGCCATGTTTCACGCACGCGCCGTGTGTCCGGAGATCTTATCATAGCTTTTTCGGTCGACCAACCGGTCTATGGGGAAAATGCATTAGTTTTTTGACAGGAAGCCATCGGTCCCACCAAGAAAGCTTTCGCTTTAATGGCAACCACTTTAATAATTAATCTGAGTCACGCTGGTGGTCAGAGTTTACAGCACAGACTTTGACAAAGTCTTGGCACGTAGGCTTGCGGCTATTTAGCCAACCAAACTAAAGCAAACACATCTTAGCCTCGTTATTATGGAGCTCCGACCACATTTCTGCTGACTGTGGGAAAGTAACAACGGCAATAACTAAAGAAGAAAAAAAGAAGAAATTCCACGGATCGCCCCGTACTTTCAATCCGAATTGACTTATCGACGTTAAGCTGCACTCGCTGAACCGCCAAGTTGCGCGCATGCGCGCGAATGCCCCTGATAACGCGACTTCGAGCAGCCTGTCGCCTCTTCTATTTTATGCCCCCGTGCGAACGCCTTGTTTCCGCGGTAAACCGCGCGCGTAATTACAAGACTGCGCACGTTGCGGGGGCGGTCGGCGGGAAACGGCCGTCACCTTCGCGTGGTGGTTGCGTCATCCGGGCTGCGCCGTTCTCCTTCCGCTGTTGCTTCGCGTAAAAGGGAAAGCGCCTTCTCTTCCTGTTCATTTTTTGGGCGTTATCGCCTACGGGGCCCCGCTCGTGTGCGTAGTATATGTAAACTTGAACTGAAAGGTCGTTCGTGGGTCGGTTCCCGCAGGCGGCGAAAGCCGTCTCTCTCTGCCTTTTGAACCTGCACCTTCCTTTGTTACCGGTTTCGCTTCACAATTCTTCTGTTGCATCTGCTTAGTTCATTCTTTCTTTTTTTTTTCTTAGGTGAATAGGGCTCTGGTTTCGTTGTGCTCTTCTCTGTACTTCTTTTTTTTCGAACACTTTTTTCAAGTAGGGTTTTCTAGCGAAGGGAAAAGGTTTGGGCGTGTTGGTTCATAGTCACACAGAAAACAAGCGCTATGTAAAAAAACACAGGACGAGGCGTGGACGGGACAAGCACTTAGGCTGCGCGAAGAACGCCAGCCGCTGCTGTAGCCATTAGCATTCGCTACCACCAATCGAACACCGCTATTATTTGAGAACGCAAAGGAAAGGTAGCGCGCAGCCATTGCCCACAATCCCAATCTCCGCTCCAAATCGCTCTACGTTCACTGCATAAATGTACAACCAACTCCCCGCACGACTTATGAAAGCCACAGTGTATTTATTGGATACCAGTTCACAGGGACCTAATGTTGTTCCTCAGCCCAGACTAGAGAGAGGGAGAGATGGAACGCTACCCTCCGCTCCGTCGCCAACCGCTGCCGCGCGGAGACCGACACCTGATATATGCTTCCTTGTGGAGTAGCTCTCCTGTGCTGTTTTTGTTTTTCCAACACGAAAGTGTTTTATTTCGGGATTCACGAAGATTTCACTTACGTCATAACCGTCACGGAAATGACACCAGTACAACGAAGCAGGCGGCCTGTAAAGGGTGCACCCCTGCACACAGGGTCTTCTTGCGGGGAAGCAATCTTTAGTACTAAAGAGTACGTTGTAGCTAGGGTTGTTCGTTTTCGGGTCTTATATTTTAACACGACGGTGTTTTATGCCTGGATACACGAAGATTTCACTGACGTCATATTCATCGCAGAAATGACGCCAGTACACCTTTGCGGAAGCGACCCGCCAGCAGGACGTTGCTCGCCAAACGGAAGCGACAGCCGCCGACCCGCAAACCATGCTGAGCTCCACATTTCACTGCACATTTCACTTTCGTGTTTTACCGATTCCTATGACAGAGTAATCAACCACAGTTTTTTTTTTTTTTTCATTCAAGTGTTGGTGCAGCGGCTGGTAGCAGGGCTTTGCCGCCCGTGCTGGTTCAGCTTCTCTGTGTCCGTCCAGCTGGGTAACCCAGGGGGCCATATATACAGCAGCCTCGTACACCATCTCCAGAACTGCTCCTCCGGTGGAGGCAACGGGGGGCCGGCCAGTCGCTCGAACGAATGTGTTTCAGCAGCAGCAGCAGCAACTACAAGAAGCCCGCACCGACGCGCCTCTGTGCTGTCCGTGTGCGCCCATGAAGGATGGGAAAACGAGAGCTGAGGAGCAGGGCGGCGACACGTGGAGTCCCCCGGCAGTTCTTGAATCGGTCGGTTCCGGTTCAGCGACACAATGACGCTGGCACGTGCGGGGAATGAAGCCACCGCCGGCAGGGGCGTTGCCGCCACGTGTGTGTACTACGGTACTTAGGGCAACGAGAGCGACCGTTGCTTGCAGCCTGCCGTCGCGCCAACTATACATACATGCACGCGCACGTCTCCTCTCTCTGGAGGCATGTCGAGTTCATCCGGCCGTCGCGCGTGCCTTGGGACTGCCGTGCGCTGCCGCGGCCATGCGCGACGCTGCATTCCGAATTCGTGGCCGCGACTGAAAGGTGGAGCGGGAGCTTCAGCCAAGCTTTTTTTGGCCGTCGCACAACCGCTGGGTCGACCTGCAGCCGCCGATTGTTCCGGAAGTTCCGGATTGTTCCGGGCTGCGGTTGGTTTTACTCAGCGGAGCTCGGCGAACATAATGGTTAGAGCCACTAGATAAGCTACGCTTAAGAGTAACGACACTGACGCATGGCGGCAGCCATTTTTGTGCCTGACGCCGGGGGGGGGGGGGCAGCTTTATGCGCCCTATTGCGGCCGACGTCGACGAAGGGAATTGGTCCGGGCGCCGCCTGGCAACACTGAAAACCGCCATGTCGGTGGCCACCGTGCCAGCGCATGCGCATTGCGCCCGCATCTCGAAGAAAAACCCCAGCGTACATCGTCTGCTGCGTTTCAGCCCGATTATCGGTAGTGGCGTCAACAGATATCATATTAATCGCACTCACATTAAGTGGTGGCGGCTCTTGCTACCCTCGAGCACTTCGAATCCACGGATGATAAAACCGCGGCTGCGGCATAAGTCTGTCGCTGCAGTTAAGTCTGTCGCTGCAGTTGGCTGCCGCCGCGGATGTCCGCGCAAGTGCAGCCGCACCGCATCCACGACTTTATGTCTGGTAAGTGCCCTCTAATACGTGGTTGAATACAAAAACCGAATAATTTCTTTGGAGAAATGGTTCACGCGTACACCGATTTAGCGCTGGCTTTCTCGTGCGCTAAATGTTTCACGCTCAGCAAAACAACTCACGTGTGACGCTAGAGCGCGGCGGCTGGCAATCAGCTGATCTGCGGCGGCTACTTCATACGCGTCTGGCGATAGGTAGATCGTATTGTGCTGCACTCAACAGCACCATGGTTTCGAGGTATTACTTTGCGTTCACTGGGCAACAGTTCGGAAATGATGCACTTCCTGCTGTCAAACGGACCACTGCGCTCACGTTGCAACCTTTGTGCCACGACCGGCTCGCACTCGCTCGTATGTGTGCGCGGAGGCTGGGGCTGAATTGCAGATAAGGTTGTCACACTCATGAGGGGAATCGTGACTTTTCGCGTAACCAATGCTATCGCGGTACAACTGACTATCGAATCACTCGCACACGCATTGCACGGAAACAAAATCACACCGCGGCCCGCGGCCTGCCTGGCCGCCATGAAGGCATGGAGGAGAAGAGGGGTGCCTGACCTGGGGGCCGTGCGCACAGCGTCGCCTTGGCAACAGACGCTTGGCCACAGATATGGCGGCGCACTCGCATGGTTGCCTGCATGCATTCCACGCCATTGAATACCGGCTATAGGGAATCGGAGCGTGCGCCAGGAAAGGAAAACAGCAGCGTCGGAGGAGGGCTCTGAGATGGCGCCGGACCGTAGCCCGTTCTGGATGTGCCTGTATGCGTCGCCGCGTGGATTGAGAGCTCTCTTCCACAGCGCTACGGGCGTCGACACACCAGGCCCTAGTCGCGGGTGGGCTTCGAAGATTGCGAAAGTACGCCACGGTGGAAGAGGCTAGAGCAGCTTGGAAATGTCGCACTTCGTAACCGCCGTCTGGAGGAAGCGGCTACGGATTAAGCTGCGGCAACGGCCCGGCGAGAGCAACACGAAAGTTCAACAGGACGTTCAACGGAGGATCAACAGAAGGCCCAACAAAGCTTTCGCCTTAACATTCTTACAGTGTTCTAAGCATCCCGCTTAATTTTTGGCATCCGTACCGGCCGAACCCCAGAAAAGACTGGTACTGCGTAGCGGGTTATCTCCGCGGATCGTACTGGGAGATTTCAGGCCGCGGAATGAACGATACAGCGGTCATGTCCCCTGCGCACTACAGTGTTATCTTTTGTCGCCCCCTTTCATTATTCTTCAGCATGAACCCCCCTCTCTCCCCCGCCCTCAATAACGGGACACCGGCGGGCTTTTCTCCTTCACGTGGGCGCGCCTGCGATAACGGTTTCGACTGTGTCGACACTTTTTTCGGTGCTGCCAGTGGGTGGCGCAAATTGGCCTGTTTCGTCGCGACTGAGCGTCGTTCGCGCCATTAGAGAGAGCGGCGTCGCCGAGGGACTTCCGGGAAACTGCTTGGGCCGGGCACTCTAGTTACCAGGGGGTGGGGGGCGCAGCCAACGCGATAATTGCCGCCGACACCTTTGGGAACCTTCTATGCATATCTGGGTTTTCTTGCACGTCTGCTTATTCTTTTTTTTTTTTTTTTTTTTTTTTTACTTCCTACCAGGCAGCCTTCCTGGCTCTTTTCATACGCAGGCTGTTCGCAGCACTTATGCCTTGTGTACCTTGTATGTCGGCTTGTAATAAGCCCTGTTCATGAGCCGACTACTGCGCTAGAGCGGGGTGTTAAAGTTTCGTTTGTTACCTTGCTGTTGGAGTTTTGTGATAACGACTGCGTGTTGTGTGCGCAAAACGCCGTCGGTGATGATACGTGTATACGGCGAAGTGTCGGTCTTGCCACAGCAACCGACTAACCCATAGCGTGCGCTCGGGACTGACAGCTTCCCGATTTCTTGACAAGCTTTTGTGAACCGCTCTAATGGGAGTCAACAACCGATTTCTTTCTCTCTCTCTTTTTTTTTTTTTTTTTTTTTTGAGAACGGGCGTACAGTTAGTCAGGCGTATCTATGAAATATACGTAAAGCCGGACACCCACGCAACAATAACAATGTACAACGTTGTGTCTTGCGTATTGTGAGAGCGTTGTTGCATTATCCATGGGAGGGTGAGAGGAATAAGGTACAAGTGGAAGATCATGCCTAATTTCACGCCTAATAGCATTTCTGTGCACGCACATTCAATGTGTTTTTTTTTTTCTGCCTAATGACGTGAAAGCAGCTGCAAAAGCCGCGCAGCTGCCGTGGCGGAATTGATGCACGTGTCCACGAAGCGCGTGACTAGGGCTAAGCGCACTGCTGAGCGTATACGTCACTGCCTCGACTGCACGGCTGTCATGTGGCTAATTATGGCCGGAGAGATATGACTGATACTCTGACGCACAATTAAACGCTAGTATTATAAGGTGCGGTCGTGACCTCTGCGGCGTAAATGTATACCTCCCGCGGCGATACACGTCTGGAGTGTCAAATAGGTTTTTCTGCTTGGAGCCGATGGGCTTAGGCGCGTTCAATCTTTTCTCCATTGTGTGCCTCGCTGATGATGGGCTGTCTCTCCTCTCCTGTTCCGTTGATTCCGCTAAAACCCAAGAGCTTTTTTCTTTTCTTCTTTCTTTTTCTGCACCGTGGCAACTCATCTGCAATGTTGAAAAAAGCCCAACACGAAAGCGACACTTTTTCGCCTTTTTGTACCTTTTATACAAGGGGCATCGTTTTCTGGGTTTGTTTATCAGAGACATTCTCGTGTAGTACAGGCCTGGAAGCCGGTGATCGTTCGGGGCCCGGTGCATACGCAGTGGCGTATTTCAACACATTTCAACCTCTGTGCGCAGGCGCCCACCGTGGCAATACATCGGGTTTTTCTATTCCATTATTATATGCATACACGGGAATGCTCCTGCCATGCTCGGGTCACACACAAATATGCTCGGTTCATTTTCGCGTAGTGCTACCCACCGTAGGCGGTACGTTTTCAATAGGCGAAAGCATTAAATGCTCCATCATGTGAAACTGCGGCGTCCGGCGCAGGAGTGACCGAGCGATGGTAAAAAAAAAAAAAAAGGCCGGCAGCGCAAAATAACGAAAATGAAGCAAAGAAAATTGACTCAGTGTCGTGCATGGAACTACTCGCATTCGCGCGAGTGGAGCGAGACAACTCAATCAGGGCTGTTCATGAACAGCCTTTGTGTTATGCAGCAGTGTCCTCCGAACGCTCTGCTTATCGTGTGCGCACTCCTCCAGTTTTCCTGGAACTTGCGTACACTGCGCGCTCGTCAACAAGCATGGCCTGCGCGGTCGCTCCAGATGCTGCTGTTGCCATGCGGCCATCGTCGTCCTATGCCGTGTGCTTAGTGTGTGATTAGTTGCCGATGGTCCGAGTAAAATGCCCACCTAACCAATGAACGCAAGACGCTCTCGACTTATGCACTAAATATTCGGCAAGCATTGGATTCGCTCTCTTTCTCTCTCGGCGGGATGTTATATCTGCACCGGGTTTGCCATGATTGCCTTGCCAGGCGCTTGGCAAAGAGCAGGCTAGGTTTCCGATCGATGCATATTTTACCGTTGCGACTTCGCGGCCATCGACGCCATTTGCGCATGCAAAGCTTCTCACGGTTACCGCGTGCTGAATTGCAGCCGTCTCCCTCACCGTTGCTTCGGCACACGGTATTATTACAAGCAGAGTTCCCTTTCGCATGTCTTTTGAACACACTTGCACGCCAATTCAATACGTTTGAGCGAAATCGAAACCCAAAACAAAACATGCCGTCTGCGTACTGAGGCAACCTGTCTGGTGAATAGAGTTTTACTGACTGCCATTTGTATCTTCTTGAAACAATATGTGTAAAGCAGAAGTTGCCACACCAATTTTGCATCAACGTGTCCCTACCTTCCTGCTGTCTTGACTGTTTATAAAAATGGTTAGACCAGCTCCACCACTCACTTTCCGCCTTGGACGATTTGTGACGTCACACATCGTAGTGCGGAAAAGTGTGTAGGGTGGCGATGCCCGGGACTTTGCGGCTTTGACGTTTTTTGAGGTATTAAAAGCTGCTTGAACCGCGAGTGATATATTCCTGGCTTTATCATCCTAATGCACAGATATTGGCTAGCTTATTTTTGTGCTTTAGTGTCCCTTTGATTGTATTTATACCGCAGCCCGCCCGGCGGCACGTAAGATAACAGGCCCGCCTGGCCCGGTATTGGCCTGGTCCGACGGATGTAAAAGAGTTGGTCAGCCTGGGAGGCTGCCTGACTTGATACGATTTTACTGGTTTAGGACGGCCTATTTCATTGAATACAAAGTCGCCCTGGACCTGGGCTTGGCCCATGCATCGAGGACGCGGGTTCGATTCCCTGCCGCGGTGGCCGCTTCTCCGGTGAGGCGAAAAGCAAAAACGCCCGAGATTTCGGCGCACGTCAAAAATCCCCAGGCGGTCAAAAATAATCCGGAACCCTCCACTACGGCCCGTGTCATCGCCTGCGTTGCGTCGGCGCGTTTAACCCTCCAGTCAATAAATGATTATGTGCCTGACCATCCGTTTAGACGTTGTTGTTAGCACCTCACAGGGCGATAAGATGCGCTTCGTTCGTAGTCCCTGAGGCGGATAAACAGGCTGCTTATCCTCCCTATTCTGTTTATGTCTCCGACGCATCCACGCCTATGGTCTGCTCTGGCGTGCTGCCAACAAAAAACTGCTTGTTCGCTCTTTGCGGTGGCATGGTCCCTGGCAGCATGCCCGTTGAACCCGGGCTTGTCGATCGACTTGGCTTTACTGGCTGGCCTTCCGAATGGCCCTTCTGAGAGGGTGTAGAGTAAAGTCATGTGTCGAGAAGGGTTGCGCTTGATTTTTTGGTCAGTTCCGAGGCCTGTCACGTGACCAGGCGATTATTGCCTGGTAGCTTCTGGCCGCCTTTGTCTGATATCCATCTGGATTCCTGTTTGCGTTTTATCTTTGCCTCACGACTTGCCACCTGATAATGCTGTGCAGCAACGATAAGGACGGTGGCACTTATAAAAGCTTGAGTGCGTGCGTTGATTGGGGTTGCTTTGGGGATAACACAATGGTGTCAAAGCATGCTACGAACAAGGTTATTCCCTTCTGTTCCGTTAACGTTAGTTAAATGTGTAATTGGTGATACTGTGCGATGAGGCAGAAAGGACTGGTGGATTTACTACTGCTTTTAAAAAGTCAGCACCTCGTGCAGGCAGTTTTAATCGCGTTCCTGAATTTAGCTCTAGTGTCGCAGTGGAATATGCTTTTAACATTCTGGTAAGCATTAAGGTGAGCACCGCAGGATGATGAATTTACCGCCTGATGACGAATGTAGACATGATTTATGGCAATCGAGTACAGCCTTCTGCAAGCACCTTCTGGCTTCCGGTGGAATGTTCCGATGTGAGCCTTCGCTATGTTTTAAGGAAATTGATGCTTATATCGCTTTCACGATTCTCCGAATTTGTGTAAATTTCGACTGTAGATAAGGCTCACATATTTTTTTTTATTAGCGAAGCCAGCATTTGACTTTACTGCTGGTTTCAACATCGAGCGGGGCATCGCTAGGTTGAAGCCTACGAAGGGCGTTGTTGCGGGGCCGTTAAATGGTCTATGAACTTGGGTACCATATTTTCGTGCGTACAACCCTCACCAAAAAAGCGAAAATTTCAGTGGCAGAACATGGGTGCGGGTAAAACGCCGGGGTTTTTCCTTTACGCAGCTTCAGGCCAATGCGCGTTGTACCCTGAAGCTCCTACGCAGTAACACTAAGTCTTCTATGGGAGTGATTGCGCAAAACATACAAGGTCGAGGAAGAAAAAACAAGGACAAGGGCACTATAACAACTGGATTTTACTCGTTCGACGAAAGACGAAAGCAGTGACAATGAGTGAATTGTGACTTTCGCCTTGCAGTCGGTGTATTCTACTTGCTAAACATACGCACGCCTACATAGTATGGGCCTTCGTGTGCCTGCATGCCTTCTGCCTACATAGTATTAGTATGTGATGTGTTGCTTGAGCAGTAGCTTTGGGGCAGCCTTTCCTGTATCAAATGTGCGGTCAATACGCGAAGATCTTTTTCTTTTCCGGCGGGCTGAAAGTGGGTGGGGATTATATGCGGGGGCGGATTATACGCGCGGAAATACGGTATCAAGTAATGGCCACCAAACAGAGTAAGCATTTTAAACCAGGCGTAGAGGGATGAAATTTTGTTTAAAGTTTGATTTATTGTAACTCGTTTTCTGAAGGATTGCCGTGCAGTTGAAACAAAGTAAAAAAAAAAAAAAACGAGAAGCCAACTCCGCTTTTTCCGGCGACGTTCGTAGCTCATTCTTATTGTCAGGGCACGACGTTGTGGTTTCGGCTGGCATTTGGCTTTCTCCTGTGCTTCCGTTAAAGTGCAATACACTTGGAGCAAGCATGCCAGGGTGTCGTGCGCAGGATTCGTCTTCGGTGCCGCTGAACAGGGTGTTACCACAGGACGTTGGTTCACACGAGATCTGAGGGGCATATCCGGGCGTGGCGAGCATCCGCGCCTGGCTCACTCTGCACTGCGAGCTAAAAGGCGAACTTAACGTTAACTGATATCGTCGCATACTGTCGGTAAAGTGCGACCACTTGCTGGCGCGTGCCATGCGCGCGCCCAAATTTCGCCCACGCGGAGACTAGGGCAGGCAGGTAGCCCCTGTAAGTGTGCGACTCGCTCGCACGCTTTGCACCTCGCGACGACGTCCCGGAAATCGATTCTTCGCTGACAGGCGGGGGTGGTGGAGGGGGGACGCTGTGCCGGAAATAGAGGCCGCTCGAGCAGGGAGGGGAAAGGGCAACGATGAGCGGCACTGTGCCGTGCGGGTGTTCCGTTTCCGGAAGCAACATCCGACATCACCGGCTGTGATCCGCGGCGCGTGTCGCTCCGAGTCGTGCGGCGGCCGTCATATCATTCGCGGGGCATGTCCCCCTTTCCCCTCTTGTCTCCGCTCGCCGTTTCAACCTTCGGTTACCGAGACACCACCGAGATTAACGCAACCGGCTCGGTCTTTTCGTTTTTCCTCACCAACGCGGTCGTAGCGACTACACCGATGTCGATGAAGCTGTCACATCTCGGTTGTCCAAACCGAGCTTGAGCCGACGCGATGCGTACAAGCCTTGTCCAGGAGGCGTTGATAGTAGCTTGAGGGACTCGGATAGTAGTTAGTCCCGGCCCGCTTCCGTGGTCAACGCACGTATAGTACTTCCGGCCGCCGCGCAGTGGTGCCTCCAACGGCAGGCGTTCGGACATAGAACGCGCGGAACGAATGGCTGTGCCGAGCCGCGAACAATGGACGGGGGCTCCTCTTTTGTGCGTTTCTCGGCCTGTCCGTGCGTGTGTCGCGCCTGTTTGGCGCGAAGTTCCTACCGGGTGCGCGTGGGAGTGGAGCCGCAAAACAATGCGGTTGCTGTGAAGAAGTGCGACGGAAAACACGGCCGACCGCAGAGGAGGATGCCTGCGGCGGTAGGTGCGAGAAAACAGGTAAAAGCGATGGCGGGTTGGAGATCGGCGCAAGTGGGCTTCAGTGAAGGTTGGAGCAGCGGGAAGTGGTCCTGGGACGCGTTGCGATCGACAGGCAGCGGTGGTGGCGCTCGTAGCTCGCCTGGGCGCCCAGGTTAAGTATCTCTAAGCCCCATTGCTCGTCATAGGTCGGTGGAGAACACAAATCAATCAGCCGTTTCGTGAACGCTGGAAGGCGCGGCATCCGGGCGGTCATGGCTTCGGAGCCCAGTCTGTGGCTTCCCAGTAGCGACGTTTGTTAGGCAGCGGTTTCGCTTCTGTGATCGCTGCCGGTCGCTGTGACAAGGATTCTCTTGCAGAATATTCGCTCTGACGGCGAGCACTACTACATACATTTTGGAAAATGTTGCACGGGAAAAAAAAAAAAAAAAAAGACGGGCTCATGCCGCAGATGTGACCGCTGGATTGGAACGACCTCCTTTCCATCGACGGCCGGGGTAACGGGCCTCGCTGTGGATACTGCGGCGACTAACTTCATCTCTCTGGGACGCGCTATGCCATCTCGCGGTGTACTATTTTTTTCTATTGTTATTTTTGCTACACAGTGCCATTGCGTAATGGTACTGTACTTCCGAACTCGGGCGAAGCTTCTATCGGCTAATCTAACGCCCATTAACTTCACTGCTAATACACACGGATCGTATATAGAGGGTTCGTCAATATTAAGGGAGGTGGATCCGTAGCCGACACTCGCTGTTGATGGATGAACCGGAAGCGTGCTGTTTACGGAGGAAGAAAGCTTGCGGGTGGGTCGCCGGGCGTGGCAGGTGGCATGCATTGGCACGTGAGCTGCCACCGGCGCCGCTTGTTGTCTCCGTGCACTCTACACATACGCCCAGAGGACGTTTAAGGTAATTTGCGCCGAGCAAGAACCGCCGCTGCCACACAAGGCGTCGGGTGGTGCCAGGGAGACGGTCGCGGCGAGAACCGTTCGTCGCGAGCATCCAGCGTAAATCTAGCTGGCAGCACCTCGGAACGCGAAATGGTTAGGGGGAACTTCGGGACATCGATTGTCGCGTTGCCACATTTCTAGTTTATCAATGGGCGTCGTCACGCTGGCGTTGGCCGCCGGCCAGTGGCAAAGGCCACACCAGGCGTGCCACAGCGGTTAACTCTGTGCCAGTTCTTTCTTGTGGAATGTTGGTCTGCCGTCGAGCGGTGCGCGCAGAGTTGGACCGATTATACGGCCGCCATTTCATACCTACACGTCCTCCTCACGGCACACCGCGCAACCCTTCTTGTCGAACACTTTTCGCCATTCCCGACTCTCGTGCAGGTCACACTACTGCTGCATCACACAGCAAAGTTAGCAGGTCCCGTAGTCATGCGTACTGGCTAGCGCGTGCTTCTTAGCGCCACAGAAGCAAAGCAGCGTCGAAGCACGCAGGTTCCCGAGAGTCGTGGCGCGCTTGTCGCGCACAGGTGCCCTTTGTCCCGTCGCTGCTTGTTCGGTCAGACTTCCGGTAATTGTATAGTTTTAGGGTTACCGCCGCCGCCGCTGTTGCTGCTGCTGCAGTCTCGTTCGCCGCACGCTTGCGCTTTTTTTTTTTTCGACACGTCCGTCCCTTTTTTCGCTTGCTTTTGTCTAGATTCCGGTATCGAGCGCTCGTCTCCGCCGACGCCTGTGTGCGTGTCCGTTCGCCCGTGTCGCGTGTACCTGTACCGCAGGTCCCGCGGCCAACGAGCACACACACACGGGCGACGGGTTGCCTGGCTTCCCAACGAAGAGCTGCGCGGGCTCCGTAGGGGTTAACCACGCACTAAAACGATTCTTGTCTTCGAAAGGTGTGGCCGCTATCCGTACCCGGTCGTAGTCGACAGTCAAAGACTACGCTGGGGAGGAACGAGGCACCCATTTATTTTGCACACTTCGGTCCGAGTTCTCCATCGCCTGTCTCAAACATGGGTCGTCTGAAACGGAAGTCCTCTCGCATCGCAGCGCTGAGAACTTCAGTATTGTCGCTTGTTAAAGCAGGTAAGGAGGGAGAGAGAGTAGGGTAGGCCTCGTCGTCGTGCCGTAGCAGCGGCTTCTCTCTCGCTTTGCGTACGGGCGAGCGGCTACCGCTGCAGTGTGTGACGCGAGATTGACGGGGCTGACATTTGACCCTGGCTCGCCGGTTCGCTTCCTCGCGGCGCGCGCGTTGGTCGCCCGGTGGAGCGGCTCGGGGCGCCGTGATGAGGGCGTGTTACCGCGACGACGCGCTGGAGCGCCAACGCCGGCGGCCGGTTGGTCGATCGGCCCCGAGGCGAGTGCAAACGCTGAAACTTGACGGCCTCCACCCGAGCAAACAAGGAAGCTGCCGCATCGACTTGTAAACCTTTTAAACGGTTTGCTGACGCCGCAGCAGTGTCGAGGAGAATAGCTTTGTCCGTTCGATCTCGACGGGCGGCACGCGGTAGTCGTGGGGGAAGAGCTCGCTGCACAAGTTCCCGCTGGTGGCCCCCATCTCGATACGCGACGTCCTGCGGAGATGCCGCTATACTTCGTTGTGGTGGGTCATCCCCGGTGTGCGTCGGGTCGGCGGCTGCCGAGTTGAGTGGCCCGAGTCGGCGGTCGCGTGGGACTCTTCGCGGGGATCTGCCCCCCCCCGCCTGTTCTCCTTCTTCAGTGATATTCAGTCTTACCGCGTACCTGAAAGCCGATGTTGCATTTCAGAATTGCAGTGTTTCTGTTTTTATATGTTAATAAAATTCATTTGCTGTATTAAACACCGGGACGCGTGCGGAAGTCTGGTATTGACCCACTGACCTATGGTTACAGCGTGTGAACGCGTTTGCTTTGAACGGACGCGCAACGAAGTGGTCATGGGAAACAGCGGCTGCTAGCGCCGTCCTTGAAAGCTGGTCGCGCTATGTATGAGCACCAACGCTTCGTGGCGCCGTATCCCTGACACCCTTTCGAGACCGACCCCCACAGAAAAAAAAAAAAAAAAAAGCCGTGTACCGAGATTTTGGCGCGCGTTGAAGGCGCCCAGGTGGTCCAAATTAAACCACAGCCTTTCAAGCCGCCTTATAGCCCCCTATAAGGAGCGGAAAAAGAGAAATAAACAAAATCAATGGGTGAGGGGGGAAAATTAAATTTACGAAAAAGCAAGGTTTTATTGGTGATGAGCTACAACATCCACTGAGCCCGGGAAGGAGGTACTGTTACATATGAGCGTTTCGTACCTCAATGACGGGTCGCCAGTTTTTCGTTCGTGCTCAAAGTGATCGACCGTTGCGCGGCGGCACAAACGGAGCCCCGGCAGCTGCCGCGAAGCCAGAGTGAACCGGAGTGCCTCAGCGTGCGAACGCAACCGAACGAATGCAGTGAAATTCCACCATCGTCTCAACTCTCCCATTGCACGCGGCAGGCACCAGGAGCGACGCAACGCGTAGGGGACAGATTCGTCAAAGCAAAGCGTCTCAAGCGGCAAGAGGAGGAAGCGCTTCGATGACTAGAGGCGGAAGCAAGGCGTTTCAGACGTTCAACTCCATGGACATGAATGCGGTCGCACTCGCAACCGATGAGTGCGTAGCAGTCGTCGGAGTTGGGCTTGCCTCTGGTTCCTTGTCGTGCGAACGAGTGCAACTCACGCTCACAGAAAAGCCCGCATTGCGCAACTGCAGCCGCGAGGAGCACGTGGGCGCGTGTTACGCTCAGAAGGGCGTACACACCATAGCGGTGAGGACTTCAAAAGCGCGCGTAACACGGTCAGCCGCCATTCAAAGATGACAGGGCCGCCCACGGTGTTGTTCGCCGCTTGCCGCGATTGACTCGTAATTCGGCTTCGCACAATTGCGAGCCACTGAGTGCGTGCCGCACGTGACACTGGCCGCTGGGAATGTACGGAGCGGAGGCCATGGTACGCCCCCGTGTAAGCTAACCGCTGCACCCCGGCAAGTACTATATAGACGTGTGTACCGCTGGAGGGCGTTGGATCTGCAGCCGATTGACGCCCCTTTCCCATGTTGCTTGTCTAATAATTGCCGCGCCTAATAGCTGTCAAGGAACGGGAGGTACCCTGACGTTTGCCATACAGTAGCTCAGTTGCCCGATTTTGGGATAATATAAACGACCTGCCTGCTACGCACCGGCGTACCTGGCCACCGTGATAGCGATTTTTGCTCCACGATTTATCTAGAGAACCTGTGTCCGTCTGTAAACAAGCACCCGACGGTTCCAGGGAATCTGGGCGACCTGCAAAATGTTCTTTCTGGGTTAAGAGTGGCTGGCTTGTTATGCCGGTTTGCTTACACATGTCAGACGGTCGGACGGATGGACGGTACGGAACGGAACGGAATGGAACGGAACGGAACGGAACGGAACGGAACGGAACGGAACGAAACGAAACGGAATGGACGGACGGACGGACGGATGGACGGAACGGATGGAGTAATGTTTTATTGAAATGAAAAAAAAAAAAAAAAAAAACAGAAAGGTCAGCCTGGTGCTAGTATATCTGGCCAGCTATTCTGTGTGTGGAAGGGAAAGGGGAGTAAAGGAGCGTGGATAGAGGACGAAAGAGATGAAGATGGCGGAGAAATGAATAAATGGCTATGTACAGAAGACGCCTATACTTATACTGTGCATGTGTTAAAGTTGAGCAGGACGGCCCTCAACTACAATATCGCTGAGATGCCGCTGCTGCACAGCTTTAAACGCCTTGCGGGAACGCTGCGCGTCTGGCCAAGGTCCCAGCAGTACTTATTCCGACACCGCACGACAGTCCAGACGGGCAAATGATCTCGCTAAAAGAACATATTCAGAGAGAGAGAGAGAGCGATAGAGAGAGAGAGTCATAGCTTGTCTTGAGCTATGACGCAAGAGCGATTTACGGCGGCTAAACAAGTCCACGATGACCATGCCAACGAACGTGCGGTGAATGCGTGCAAGTCTCGAGAAGTCGTTTATTCACCTTACGGGGTCCCATACATAAAAGCTATACGCGTACCCGGTATAGATTCTCTCGAGAAGAGCGCAGCGACGGTACGCGTGGGAAGACGCCCGAGGACGCCGCGTAATTGCCGCTACTACGGCGATGATGTCACATTAAAACGCTCGCGTGCGCCTGCTGGCGGATAAATCGCACCGAGGATCGTTGCGTCCGCGCTCATCTCTCTCGACCAGCGGGTGGTGGTGGCCTTGCGGTGCATGTCTTGTGCTCTCCTCTTGGCAAGCGCGCTAAGCGCGGGTCGTCACCTCGTCGGAGGCCATTTGCATATCAAAAGCGTGGAGGATGTGCGCCTCTGGCGGCTGTAGTATACACCCGGCGCGCACGGGATGAGGCGGCGTCATCGTCGCGAACGAGCGTGTGAATCAGTTGGGCGCGTTTTCGAAAGGCCGCAACATCGCACCTCTGCAGTAGGAGGAGAGGGAAGAAAAGCGTGAGCTAGGCGTTTCGCTAATGGGGCGAAAATTGGTTTGGAACTTGTGGCCGAGTCGCCTCTTTTTGAAGGCTTTTTGGGGACAAGAAGCAGCGTGCTTTCTGTGTAAATATGCACGGATGTTCTTCACGGGGAGTTCTAATATGCATGAAGTTATCTCCTTTCACTTTTTGTCTGTAGTTTTTCGTTCGTGGAATTTGGCTGGCAAGCCAGCTGTTTCCGGGCCCTGTTATATGCGGGACATGGTTGACCAACAGGACAGTAGTGTGTGGGCAGGGTAACTACGCGCGTGGGCTGCTCCTTGTGACTTTGTACTCGTTTCGTGTCGTAGTGGCTTACCCCTTGTCAGAGTATGGAATCGAATTAGTTCTCTTGTTGGAGTTCCCTTTGTGCGTTCTCTTCTGTGACGTCTGCGTCCTCCGTGTCGGCCTTGTTTTGCGGAAGCCTAGCATTATAAAACTGCTTGTTTGTTCGTTGGTCTTTTTTCTTTCTTCCTCTTTCGTGAGGTCAGCATGCGCTGAGGGTTTGCTGAAACGACTGAACGGCATCTGTCACTCATGAGCTTAGACTTGCGGGGGGGAGGGGGGGGGGATGGACATAGGTGTACAACTGCGTCCGCGGCTAACTTCGTTGCTTTTTGAGCAATCAATTAGAAAGTTTGGGGGGTATGTATAATAAATATCTACTAAGAGTGCGCGAAATTTCATACAGAAATAATATTTTCTGAGATAAAATTCTGAAGTTTTTTTAGATTTCTTTCTCGGCTAAGGAGCATTTCTATAAAGGTTTTTATAGGCGCATGGTTGAAACATTTTTTATGTGTGTTAAATGCCTCCGGTTCATTTATGAAGCAGAATAATAATGGCGACAATAACCGTTGATGTTTGAAATGTGTACATAGCGCGAACAGAAATTTTATTTATTTTGAACAGAAAAAGTGTGAATAAAAAATAAATATTGCTAAGAACATGCTTGTTCTGGTTCAGAATGTGTATGTAGCATTGATAAACAACTTGCGGAAAATGATTTCGGAAACTCAAATAGTGGAAGAGAAAACGCTACTTTTTTCAGCAGAAATCGTATTTCCAGAAATCTCACTTCAAACTTTTTGTTTCATTTCTTTTTCTTCAAATTGTCGCTTCTTGCGCTGATTCTGAGTAAAGCGAGGCAATGCTTCTGGCGTGAAAGATCGCTGTAATATGTCGGAAAAGAAACCAATTACGTGCGCACAAACAGAATGATAGACGACCGACCTAACGTAAACAAACCTTTTGCAATGCATGCGCAATGCTATTTATACTAACGCCGCGCCATTTCGGTATATACTGAACTACAGAAAATTCAAGTAACTATACGTTGTATTTGCAACTAATTATAAAAAGAAACGTTATTACGCGTTTTTAAAGAAAAATAACGAGCTAAAAATAAAGTTTTTCCTAATCCTGATTCTATCTTAATAACGAGGTAAATACCATTGTGCGTCACACGAAACTTGCAGTGGCTAGGAAAGGCCACCTGATGGCGCGTTTCGCGCCATTTTTACATGACTTCTGGTGCGCATCAGATGATGCCACTTAGTGGAGACGTTCTCGAATAATCTAAAAAAAAAATTGGCACTATAACAAAAAATTTCAATTTTTAGGTGGTTTTGCCCTCCCATTTAAGGTTTCTTGTCGGAACAATGACGAACTTTTGGCCGAGAACTACAGGTGGAGAGATGAAATAAAGAAAATTCGGATGCAAGGAATGGACTGGAGCAGCGCATGACAGGAGCGGTTGGAGGTCAATAGGAGAGGCCTTCTTCCCGGCCGCGGCGGCCGTTTTTCTGATGGAGGCGAAAAGCAAAAACGCCCGTTGTGTTCGAGATTTCGGCGCACGTCAAAGATCCCCAGGTGGTCAAAATTAATCCGGAGCCCTCCACTAAGGCGTGCCTCATCGCCTGTGAAGCGTCGGTGCGTTAAACCACACAATCAATCAATCAATCAAGGAGAGGCATTCGTCCTTCAGTGGATCTGTTGTTGTTGTTGACGATGATGGTCCTTGTTGTTGACGATGATTTCGCCGAGTCCTTCGTCCCTGCCTTTTGAAGGCTTTTTCAGGGCCTATCCAATGACGTATGTGCTACCTGCGTAGGTAGCGCTGATGTAACGACGCGGCGTAGCAGTCATGTAACGGAACATTCGTAATGATGCTGGGGGACGTTCAGATTTGTGCATCATCTCTGCACTGGACACTGTTTTGTGCAGCGCACACAGTATTAGTGCACAACAGGCGGGGAAAGGAGGAATCGCGTAGTCGGAATGTATCGCCCACTACTGCTGCCCGGCGTTTCCTTAGGGGCCTAATACCTTATGCACAGGCGCACGCTTTTGCTAATAAAGTGCGCGCCACTGACTTCGGCTTTCGCACGCGCCGGGTGCAGAGCCCGTTGGTGCGGACCACTCGTACGGTGCAACGTTGGTGTCCGGGCTTTCGCCCTACTTAAGTCCTGTCGGCGTCACTTTCGCGGCAGCCCTCCGCCGCCGCCCTCGGCCCATTTCCAAACAAACGTGTTCCTCGGTGTGCGACTCAAGTTATACGAACGTGCGCGTGCGCACGTGCGCAGAGCCTTGGTGTGCACAGCCCACCTGCTGTGCGGAGGCGCTGTGTGTATTTGCCGGGCGTGCTCGCACGCACGTTAATATGCGCCGGCCACTGACAGCTTTGTGACAGGCGCTAAATTCAAAAACAAAGCGGCGGGCCTCGCTTCTCCGTATCTACGGGATCTGCGGCACGTGCTTGGTGGTCGCATAAACACTAGCCGCGCCGAAACAAATTCTAGGAGCAAACTGCGAAAGGAGCGACGGCGTTTGCGGTTCGCGTAGTGTTCGGTCTTCACGCTGCGTTGTTCTTGCGCAAACGAAAGTTTCGAGCTCCGCCCAGCAAATAATAAAAAAAAAAAAAACGAGAAAGAGGTGCGCAGGTATTTAGTCCTGCTTCCTCTTCCAAGTTTTATTTTGAGTCATTCGTTGTCCGCGTTTCAAACTCCGCGCGTAATTTGTCGTAATCGCGCTTCTCAGCGTCGACTCAGTCGCTCCTGCTCCGGTTTTTCCTCATCCCGTGAAGGCGGCTGGCTTTCTTCGCGGCGTTCCTTGATTAGCGAGCAGCAGTTATGCGACCGGTCGGCGGTGGACGGAAGTGCGATTAAAATTGCGAGCGGCGCTATAAAAAAGCGGCGGCCCCGAAGCGCGAACGGCCGGGCGCGACAACGACCCACATCGATGATACACGGAGGAAAACAAAACTAGCTCGTAGCCTTCTTTTCCTTTTTCTTCTTTTTCTCGGCTTGAACGCGCGTTGAACGAGGCCGTTAATAAATTACTCCGTGCGCGAACGCTTTGCATCGGCCGCTCGCGTTATGCCGACCTGCCGAGAGGCCCCCTTCCCCCCCTCTCTGCACGGCAACCTCGGGGGTCACGTTGTTATTGATTGGAGCTGCCACTTTCCGGAGCGTTTTCCCGGTGTAACTTTGCGTGCCTTTCCCCCCATGCGTAGTTTCTTTTCTTCTGAGCGAGTCCTGGCCGGCTCTTACAAGCCGCTGTGACAGATACCCCTCAGCTTGTCGGCTTCCCTCTCCTTCGAGCTAAACTTTCGAGGAAGCAAGCGTCCGGTCAGCGGGCACCTTTCACTGACCGACATAGGGAAAGGCGCGCCGTTCGCGCTTTGGTTCGCGGCTCGAAATTGAGGTTCAACGAACAGCGCCGTCGCGATCAAGGGCGAAGACGCAATGACAGCTCGGTGTGTGTCATCAGTACTTCTTCTCACCTAGTAGTGCGCACTTCTCGTGGAATCGTGGGATACCAAATAGCCGTCGGAACCCGTTTTCTGCGTGGTGTGATGCCTGTAATATCCCTTCTTTCATCCCCCCCCCTCTTTTTTTTTTCATAGCCAGAGTCTTCTATAATAAACCATCGTTACGTCAAAGTCTGTTGAAGAGCAGGCTGACTTCGTACTTCGATTGATTGATTGATTCTGGGGTTTAACGCGCCGACGCACCGCAGGCGATGAGGCGCGCCGTAGTGGAGGGCTCCGGATTAATTTTGACCACCTGGGGATCTTTATCGTGCGCCGAAATCTCGTACACACGAGCGTTTTTGCTTTTCGCCTCCATCAGAAAAGCGGCCGCCGCGGCCGGGAATCGAACCCGCGACCTCGTGTGACTTCGTACTTCAAGAAAAGTGGGCATGGTTTACTGTTTATGCACGGCTGGGGAAACCGGGAGAAACTGAGTAAAGCGCACATGCGAAAAAGTGATTTCTTAAATTGCAGATTTACTTTGTATGCTTACATTTTATAGTCTGGGCGCTTACATACAAAATAGTTGGTTTTAGTAGTTGTTGCGTAACGCGCTCATATGTCGTACGACCTTCCTATGTGCTGCGGGTCTTAATGTATGTCTTCTTTTTTCTCTCTTGCAGGTAAGTTGCCGAAAGGCAGAGGGCGTCCTTCCCACTTCTCGCGCTTTCTGGCTGTGCCGGCTTGGGTGAAGTGTAAGTCTGCCAGACCTGCTTTGCGTGGTCGACGTCACCGTAGACGTCTCCGCAGACGTCACTGCACAAAGTAGGCATTTTGGGGACGATCTTCTCAATGGTTTCGAAGAAGCGTCGACCTTGTGGTCGTCGCCACCAAACGCAAGCGCGAAAGGCGCTACGGAAGAACGGAAACCTAACGTTTGTAGTTGGCAGTATACAGTAGCGATAAGTTCTGTCCGCTGTAGATGCGGTAACATGATGTTCCGGCGATGAAGCAAAGAAAGGTTCCAGCAGTTCTGAAGTTAAACTGGTTCATTGACTGATACTAAAATTTATGGCATAAGATAATATTTCACACTGGCTTTCATCAAGGGAAGAAATATAATCAAAAGTGCTCACCGGAACATAGCTCACTGTATGGAGAATATCTCCCGGCGTATGGCCCCGACGGCGGGCGGCAGCGTCTTTCGAGCAAGTCCCCGAGGCCCAACCTGCCTGCCGTGAAGCCGGTGAGGCTTATATTTGCTTCAACCTTATCCACGGGCCGAAAAAGTTGCATTCTGGAGAACACTTTCGCAGCCAATCGGGAGGAAGACGCTTCTTAACTCCAATCATGTATTTTCCCACCGAAAAGAAGGGAGCCAATCACTAAGAAACAGAAAGTTCGAACTAGAAGGCGTGCGTTTCCGTAAGAGAATTTAGCCGCGGGCAAAGTAGTTCACAAATAGGTTCACAAGTAGTTCACAAATAGTAGTTCACAATAGTAGTTCACAAGTAGGTCACAAGACAAGAAGCGGCCGTTACAAACTGAAGGAGCGTCCGTACCACGAAGGGACCAGCGCCTTTCCCGCGGCCGAACGCCACGGGGTGCGTGGAACGCTGAAACCCTAGCTCGGCCGACGGTCCCCGTGATAGTCGCGTCTTCCGGTCCAGCGGCCCCCGCACTCACTACAAGCATTCTCGGAAAAGGGGCCTCCGAAGCAGTGCTCTACAACCGGAAAAACGAGGGCTTCGCAACAATTCCGAAACATCACCTCGTTTTACTACGCTTTTTGGACTTTCATGATTTTTTTTTGTTTAGTTTTATTGCTGTTGTTATGGAGTAGTTTCAGGTTTTTAAGGTCGAAATACATTCCAGGCTCGAAAAGTTAGATGAAATGGGTGGTGAGCTTTGGCACTGGGAGCAGTTGTGGTTCCTCGCGAACGAGTTGATTCTCGCCTGCCAATAGAACAGCGGGACTGGACGAGGCGGTACGCCTCCGGTCTAAAGACACTGCCGCTATTCAGTTGCGCACGAAACGCCGCGGCCGGAGAAGACGGGCCGATGCAAGTCGAAGAAGACGTTGCTTGTAACAGCAGCGACGAGCGGTCGTGATCCCGAGTGGCGGCGGCGCCATGGGCGGAGGACGTGCGCCGCTCGCATCTCGAGTGTCCCGGACCCGATTCGTCTTCGCTGACAGAACGCAGAACATGCCGCGGCGTCGGCGTCGGCTGAGCGCTGGCCTACAAACCAGCGGAAGAAGTCGGCGGCGGCTTTCTTCGGGGCGTTTCTGTTTCGCCCCGCTTTTCCGGTGAAGTGCCGGGGCGTGGACGCGCGCACGTGAGACGGTCGTCGCCGCGCCCTGTGGCTTCGGGGTTCGTCCTCTGCACGTGCACCGGTGGTCCCTCCTGCCGGGTCCTTTCACGTTGCGCGACGTGGTTCCGCGGGTCGGGAATTCGACGGAGGGCATTTCGCCGTGTTACCGCTCCCAGGGCTGACCCCGTTCAGTTTATTGTAACTCTCCAGCGGGTACGGCTTGTGCTCGTCCTTGCGGAAAGGCGGCTCACCAACACGGGAGAACGCGCAGTGCGCGGCATCTTTGGCTGAAAGCGCATTGTGCGCGCTGGGTGAAACTAGCCGGCCTCGGGAGGGTGCACGTCGTACCATGTTCGCGTCGTGCATTCGCGCAAGGTTTCAGCGATTGCTTTGCGTGAGGCCAAGACGCCACGGTTCTTTCAAACCATGCTTAAGCTACAGCGCAATAAAAGCACACACAAGGACAAGCAGGGTAAATACGCAGCGCTGCGAATGTCCCCTGCTTGTGCTTGTGTATGTTTTTATTGCGCTGTAGCTTAAGCATGTGGAACCAACTAGCCCAGACATCAACCTTACTAAGTTATCTTTCAAACCAGTTTGTAGCTTGCTACCTTTAGCTGCCCGGTGTTCATTGTCATCGGGGCAATTCTTGTTCTCTTTTTTGCCGCTTTCACCTTTTCGCAACAAAGTAACTTGAAAATCCGCGCTTCAAGGCGATCATGACGTCTGGTACACCTGGGCCGTTAGCAAGGGCTCCTCGCACTGTTCAATGTGCGTCATATGGCTGCGCTGCTGTACGGCGTCCTTCGGTCCTGACACGTGGTCGCTCCGTGCCCAGTCTCGCATGTGTTCAGCTTGCGGGCGCGTGTATGTGTGTACCTTTCGCACGACCTCCGATGGCTTGCGTTCCGTCGAGGCCAGCAGGCTCCACTGGCGGTCTTTGCCGCAAATCGATGGACTGCCGTACCTGCGTATTTCCCGCGCTAATCGCGATGACAGGGTCTCCTCGACTTCTCCGGGTACCGGGGAGGTCGGCCCTGTGCGGAGGCGTCGGCCTTCGCGAAAAGCCACCGGGGAGCCCGCGTGACCTGTGACACTTTCTCCTGCATGCGAGTGCGTCAATAAAAGAGGCTGCGCGCGTGCGAGTCGCTTGTCGGCGCTGGTGGCGCGACGACGCAGGGCAAATGTATCCGTCCAGTCCTCAGTGAGGAAGATATCCAGCCGCCTCACTGAAGACATCCAGTCCTTGGCTTTAATTTTAACGGAAACTTGAATTGGACAGTATACGAGGTTAGCAAAAAAAAGGTTGCAATGTTGGTGGGAAAAGAGCAGAGAACAATCTGGGAAGACATGCGAACATGGAAGTCAGACTAGCACAAAAATTCCATAAAGGTATCTTTTTTTTGGCGAGGTGATTGTTCATTGTCGTTACGACTAAGGTCGCTGTGCAACGCCACCCCGTTACAAAGGGGGAAGCCGCCAAGCAGCGTCATCATCAACATCATTATCGTTTTCTCGGAGGCTGCGCTTTCATGGTGCGGCGTCGCCTGCAACGCATTTTACACGATCACGCACACAACTGTATGTATTGCCGATTGCCGAAAATCTACTGCCCGTTACGACCGAAGTCGTGGTCGCGGCAGGGCAGAAGCCGTAAGGGACTTTTCAAGCTGCGACAAAAAGAAATGAAAATGGCTGAGATGCCTTCAAAGGAATTCGAAGAGAAGCGATGTCTCAGCCTCGTAGGTAGTACTCGCCGCCGCTAGGGGTTGTTAATTTGTACCGCTTAAAATCAATAGAGTAAGCTCAGTCCCCTACGTATGTTTAGAGGACGTCCAGAGAATGCCGATTGAGAATAAAAGATGCTTCTAAACGCAGAATTTTATATTAGATACGGGGATTACCCACCAAGATAGGTTCAGTTCAGTTACCATGGTAGTCATCTCTCTCTCAGTTTGTCACCCTGTAACCACGAGCCGTCTCCACCTCAATGAACCCCTGTAGCGTGCTCCGCGTGCCGAGGTCTATTGGGATCTGACAGCGCCGAAAGGCCCACTGGCGCCATTTTAAAGCGCAAGCTTGATTAGTAAAACTAATGCATTTCCCCGTAGACCGGTTGGTCGACGGAAAAACTCTCATAAGGTCTCCGAACACGCGGCGCGTGCGTGAAACCAGGCTTCTTCCATTGTGCTAAACCGGTAACTTGAAAATCTCGAAAAAGGGAGGCTTCTAGATGAGACAATAAACGCGTCAATCATGAAGGAGGAGCACAGTAGTATACCGTTATCCCATGAACGACGTATCGGTGTACGTTTAGATCGTTTGTAGATGCATTTACCTAGTGCGCGAAAAATCGGCGCATGGTTTCGTTCTTCTTTTGCGATTTGGGCCTTTGAAAGGTTGACGATCGATTGGACGCACTTTTTGCTTCCGCGCTTCTCTCAACTTGCTTTGTAAGTGATGGTGAATTTTTTTTCCGCCGGTCGGAGCAGTTTCGCTCCTGCCGGCCAAGTTGGCGTTCGCGCCCCCCGCCTGGAAGGCGGCGACGCGGAGGCACCTGCGCGGCCTCGTCGAGACTCGGCTGCGTGCAGCGCGACGTCGCGCCTGCCTCGCTGGGATGAGGGCCGGCCTTTGTTGACGCCGCTAAATTCGTCCTGGCAGCGGCCGAAGAACGTGAGGGGCCCCCTCGCCGCTTTCCTTTTCCTCCGCTTTCTGCTCATTCTTCTCTCCCCCTTCTCTAAAGTGTCATCGCTGAATGCGCTGTACTTCAGAACTAATTGCCTCCAAATGGGATCCCTCTGCTCCCCATCTTCACCGATTCGAGGATGGGAGAGAGGATGATCCCGATCTTCCCGATTGTCGTGAGTGGGATTGGGAACGGGAATGGGAGAGACGGTTTCGCAGGCGCATATGCGAGCACCTTAGGTTCCTTGTCCGCTGTTCACTATACAGTACTACAGGGAGGCAGCCTTGAGATAATGGGATTTACTGCGTTATTACTATACTTTCTGCGGGAGGAAAAGGCATTGCTAAGAATGTTCATGCGCCTTTAGCGGCTCACTGATACCTCGAAGCTACGATGGAACGCAGAACCGCGATGCCCGAGCTGCATCTTCAACCAGGAAGATCCACCAGGAGTCCGTGCGCTCAGCATACGGCGTCAAACGCGTGTTGCAGAATTTCGGAAGTGGGATTTTTATGACATTACGATGTTGCACACTGCACCCCCGGCAGATATTCCGGTCTCTGAAATGGTGGTTTCGTTAAATATCGATCTCGCTTCCTCGAGCTGACCCTAATTTTGTGTAGCTGACGAATGACTCCCTTGATGGTAAAGTTGCCTCGCTCAGGTCTATGATGAAAGCACACACATACACACACACCATGGTTTAAAAGGGGCGCATTCCCCCCCTCTCCCTCTCCCTCCCTCCCTCCTCTCTCCCCGCAGCGACATTGCAACCGTATACGGGGCCACAACTGACGGGGTTGGCTGCAAAAAAACGGACCGATTGAGTCTCAACGCCGAAAGTATTGAACTGCAGTTGTCATGAGTTATGATATGACCGATGGCACCGCTTCAACTTCCGAGAAATCGTGGTAGTATAACGATTTCGAGAAACTCTCTGCCGGATACCAAGGCGTGTGGCTTTAAACGGCGCCATTGTTGAAAACACAGAACTAATTGGCTGCGAGCGATGCAACCATTGTAGGTGTTGTCTTTTTCGCACATTTATAACGTCGTATCAAAGCGAAAATTGGTCCTTTCAAAAGCTTTTCAGGTCGAAGCGCTTGAATAGCTTTTCAATAGCCGAACGTCAGCAACCCAATTACTAACAAAGAACTGGCGTTGCTCTATCCCCCTGTCTGTTTACCTAAATGTGCTAGACAATGATTGAGCCCCTGTTACATTATCGTACTGCGGTTACATTATATTTTTACCCCGATTATAACGTCACCGTGATTCCTGGTACTTCTTTGGGCTATTCGACCATCAGTGCCTCACTCACGGCAGTCTTTCCTAGACGCAACCTGTTATTTGTCTTTAACATATTTTTTATGGCGAGGAGCGTCTTTTGGCTACCCGTGGTCTATCCACGATGAGTGCGGAACCCACAATCGAAGAGCCCTATTTCAACAAAAGCTGGTCCTGCAACGGCATGCACGGTGAACCCCAACTTGTAGAAGTGAATCTTAAGCCGAAGCCACGCGGCAAGAATTACTCCTTGATCGAAGGCCAACACACCGACGTCAGTGCAAGACAGACATGTGTGTCATCTTGTGCATTTATTTTTCGTTAGTTGCGAGCACAGGTGGCGAGAGTCTGGCCGACTGACCTTCCACAGCCGGCCACACAATGCAGGGTGTCGTGTAAATCTGCTAAACCGCTTAGCTCGCCGTTGCGTGAAATCGAGCGGCGCCGTTATATCGACGGGCGTCGATCGTCCCCCGTCTGACTTCTTCAAGATGATCCGTACTATCCCGTAGTTCGTAGGCTTAGAACGCTTGCTAGCGCCGTTCGAAAACACAGAGCTGCTTCACGCTGTATATGTCTTCCTTTCTTGCCACTGATAATCACTGTGTGGACGCATCAAGAAACACCGACGCAGGATCGGGCTCTCTATCAACTATGACGGCATCAGTGAGCGGTAGCACCGCAGGCGACTGTCGTCAAGGGACGCTGAGAACAGCGACGCCTGGAAATTTCGGCCCGTTCGTCACACACCTATCGTCGCATGCCGTCACGCGGGCGCTATAGGCGCCGCGGTCTCATTGTCTTGTGAGGTCACCACCGCAAGTGGTGGGACAACACTACCCATCGGCGCCTCTTCGGTGCTGCGTAGACGCGTATAGCTCACACTGCGTCGTCACCTGTGTAATCGTCAAGAGAGGAAGAAAAGAAAAAGCAACAGCGCCCGCGCTGTGGTCGGTGCACAATGGTTCTCGCCATAGCAGTTTCGCGTCGCTGTCGGCGTCCGCTGCGAACCGCACTGGACGCCGATTCCCATGTTCCGTCGTCGTCGCTTTGGGAAGCGGTGGCGACGGCAGCGGCAGGGGGCAGCGCTGACCGCGCGCTCACACGCACGACGCACGCACGCGGCCTCTGCTCAGCTGCTGAGCGATCGGGGGGAGGGGGGGTTGCTTCGTTAGCGCCGCCGCACGCGGCGTCTTCGACGGGCCGTGCGAACGCCCGCCCGCCTGCTGTGCGCGTCGCGCGGGGATGCCGTTGTCCGTCCGTCCTCTCTTGTCAAGTTCCCAAGTTCATACTTAGCGGTTCACACCCGAGTTTGGCGCCAGCTCGATATTACTTCATCGTGGAGACGGAATGGTGGGGGAGCTGGTTGAAACTGCCCACACTTGCAAACAATCGCTGGTATGCGTCAGTGAGCCTTCTGTCGCGTTGCGCCAAAAATATTTCGTATCTGTGGATCGATTGAAAGTGCACCAAACTCTGATAGTAGGTGCATGTTTTTTTTTCACCTTTTCTTTTCGCGCATGCTCTGTGCGTGTGTGACCTCTGTATATATGTAGCTGTGTTGCTTTCGGTGTAAACTTTACTTGAGCAGCACTTGTCTGTGTCCTCGCTTTCCACGTTTTTCGTCTAGTTCTGCGTTGTTATCACTATTTAGTGTTGTCTTGTAGAAGGGCAGTCGAGTGCGACTTTACTGTTGACGAGAGCTCTGAGCTCGAGCCCCCCCCCCCCCCCCCAGTTCCAGTTTAAGCAGCTGGATTTGATGTCCTTGTAAGCAAGTTAACCCTGAAAGCGTCGCTAACTTTCATGCAGCCTCTACCGGGGCCAGTGGAGCTGTAACCGACTCCTCAGCGTCCAGCAGGAATCCATTCTCGCATGTGCAACCGCAGCTTTAGCTCAGGGTCCTGAAGCCCTTGGGCGTTTGGTGGAATAAATTGAGCACCCGCGAAGTGAGCACCGTGCGTCACCCTATATGCGGCCGTTGTCGGCGGCGTGCTGTCTCGAAGGGTAGCGGTCACTTGTATCTGCCTCGGGGCTGCGCTTGTAACTTGTGTGAGATAGGGCGTGTGAGCGATCGAGCGAGCAAGCAAGCAAGCGTGCGTGATATGTAAAGTACCGGTTCGCCTCGTTGGGCACGGCTGGCTGGAAGGTGCACGGAAGCCGGAACATGCCGCGCGATGTGACGAGGGCTGCAGCCTCGCGTTCCGAGAAGACGGGACAGCCCCCGGCAGAGCTGCAACTGGACGCACTGAAATTGGTCGCCGAGGAGTGCGCGCGAAATGCTCGGAATGCGAAGTGATCAGGCCCGCTTCATTAAAGGGACACTGAAGTGATTTGTCAAACTCCCGTTTTTGCTTGCACTGCGTAGACTGGCTCAAATTAGCACACTTTCATCGTTTATCCGGTTGACAAATCGGTAAATTATTTACAAAGCTCTAAAGAAGAAAAACTAACCATGGGCGCGGTTTGCGGCGGCCGCACCAACTAAGGCTGTGACGTTGGGAGGAGGGGCGCCGTGATTGGACGATGCCCAAGGTTAGCAATCAAACAAGTTTCGGTTTCGGTTTTGGTTCTGTAAAACATAACCAATGGCGTTGCTGGATGGGCATTCTCAATATCTCAGTTATCATCGTACCGCGCTTCTGCCATGTTGTCGGCTGTAAAATGCACAAGATAAGCCTCCCAGGACGGCTTGTAGTAGTAGCATTCACTAGCCGAGACCTACGCAGTGCATGAACTGCATGAACGCCCTCCGCGTACCCGCAGACGCCCAAATGTCATGCGCTTTTCCCCCATATTTGGAGCTTTCCTCCCTCATGCCTGTATCGTAAAAAGCGTGTTCGTACCAGGCCAAGGGTCTGTTCATTCTGGCCTGTGCCCACTGCCTGCAGGCAGTCGGTGCTTATGGCAACAGCACACCAACGAGAACTCGCTAGCGCGCCAGTGCCAGCCTGCGCGCGTTTTGTGAACTAGTTCGTGGAGCCATGAACGTTGCGGCCCAAAAAAAGGTCAACTCAATATAGAAAACATCGGCGAAAAACGAAAAAGTTAACTTACAGGAAAAAAAAAAAGCACGTACCCGCGGGGATTCGAACTCCTGACTTGCAAAACACTTGCGGTGGCATTTCTAGCGCCCCAAACAACTCGGCCACGAAGCTGGCTCCGCTGGCCATGGTAATATAGGGTATATATTGTACAACCGAATTACACTTTTATTTAGTTTGGTATTTCAAGCAGCGTAGGTGACTATTTGTTGTACTACGCTCGTGCAGTAAGCGTCGCCCGAGTTTCCACAGTAGCTCACGTCTAGCAGTTGCATTTCGTAGACGTAAAAGCGTTCGCAGATGCGTAGGTCGTGTGCTGCTGACCGCTGTGCACTCTTGCTCCGTGCCGCTGTGCTTGTTCAGCCCAGCGCAAAAAAGTGCTCTCCTCGCGCCCTAGTTTTACGCTGTACGGTAAAAATATCAGTTGATTTTATTTCCTTAGTACCTATATTGACTTCGCTGACTCTTCTCCCGCCTTCAAGAGGCCCTTATATTTTCCACTGGCGTACCAGTCAGCGAAGCGGTCGCATGTGGGCTTGTGCAGCGCTTGTGTGAACGACCTTGACTTGAGCTAGATACATGTGTACCAAACAACCAAGTAAAAGAAAGGCACATTCTTCCATCACAAACGGTCCTGGCTTCGTTTCAACTAAGCCGAACGAATTGCGACGACCCGTCGGCGGCCGGCAGACGAAACGCTGGGCCGACTGACTCTGTCTGAAGGCCGGGGAGCCGTGCAGTAGCGCAGCCAGCCAATTGCCAGCTCATCCCCTCCTGACGTCACACGAAACGCCACAGAAAATGGGCGAAGCGTAAAGAGAGGAGGACAGCATTTTCGAATTAATTTTTCTACTAAATAAATCGCGTAAACGCGCCCAGAGTGGTCGAAACATGGCCTGGGGACTCCGGACTACGATTTGCGCTAGTAATCCCGCAATGTTTACATATCACTTCAGTGTCCCTTTAATGTCCGCTCCCACCAACACCTGGTGACGCCGCTGTGATTTAGTCAAATAAAATTTAAAGGGGCAGACAACGGACTTTTGTGGAGTGCATGTCGTCTAGCTCCTATGAAAGCCGGGGTTTTATGTTTTATATACTTGGGTAGCTGCACGACATTTCTAAATAAACAGGTGGAAGTAATTTTAATTTTGCACTAAAATTCCTGAAGCCTGACAGGTGGCGCCATGTAGTGTCTACACGTGGCACTACCGTGCGTGTCCAAACAACTCCGTCGGGTTTAGCGCGTGATTCAATAACCGCATAAAGGGATGGTAAATGTTGCACATTGTTGTTGTTTTAGCCGGGAACAAGTTTGTAAGTATCTCTTTGCGTCTAACGTGCAGTAAAAAGTATGTTGCCGCGCGGCTCACTGCCATGGTGGCCAGCATTGCTTTTGGCGGGCTGGTAGATCTAAAAGTTCCGATTTCAGAAGTTCTAGGGCGCTTTCAGCAAAACCGTTTCGGCTTAAAGGAGCACTGACACCAATTTTCGGCGTTAATATTATTTTACAGTTCGCTTCCTTCACTCAACATAATACCCTGGCTGAAATATGAGCGGCCTGCGACGCGAAGAACGTAGTTCAATTGGATCTCATTTATCGCGCCGACGGAGCAGCGCGCGGAGCGGCACTCAGCAAATGGACATCAGCGTGACGTCAATCCATGAGCGGAAAAGAAGTGACGCGACAGCGCTCGTCAAAAACTGGTGACGTCCCTTCACGCGCGCGACCCCACGAGCGGCGAGCGGGCGCAACACCCTCTCAAGCGGGCGCCGGTGACGTCCGCACAGAGCGGCGAGGTCTGTCCGGGAGTCTGTCATATGCGCCGTTCGGGATGAAAGCGCGGGAATTTGAAACAAACGATTTTCAGGCCGTTCAATTTAATTAACTATCGCGCGCTGAAGTATTTAAAGTTCTGTTTCGGGTTCGCCAGACCATTAAGCATCGATAAAAACAATAAAAGTGGAACATGAAATTTTCGTGTCAGTGCTCCTTTAAGGTGTTTTAAGTGATGCCCTTTCATTTGAGATAGAGAAAATATATACTCGACAAACATCGGTTACCTCTCCCTTTAAAAACTGCGAGGATGCCTAAGCACTTGTGATGTGAAGGCCAAAGCGTTCATGAGTCATTGAGTGCTGACGTGAGTTCACCGCGGAGAGGAGCAGCATGAAGTGACTGCTGCGCCAATGGGTGAGGCTGTACCTCGGGTCTTATTTCTGAAGCCGCGCTTTTGCCACAACAAGTTGCGCGCGCTCCTTTTCTTTCTGATTTATTTCTGAGGTACGCGCTATGGAGCCACATGAGGCGCCGCAGCGAACGGGAGTTAATCCGTTGCGTTTGGGGGACGCAGGTAATTTTGCTTATTCCGCCACTTAATGATAGCATGAAAGTTGGAGGTAGTCGGGGGTAACAAGTCTTTTTTTTTTTTTTTTAGCGTTCGTTTAGAACTGTGCTTTTCCCGTGATGTGCGCATTTATTTGCCCATGCCTGGTAGAAATTGAGCCGCTTCGGTATCAGCGCAAAGAACGACCTCGCTTCATGTGTTGCCCTAAATCCATGGCCGGCGTGCGACCTGAAAAAGCGCAGCTTCCGTCTTAGTGTACAGCAGGACCTCGTTTAATTAACCGCGTACCGACACGTAACTACGTTGCTACAGAATTGAAAATTCGCGCTCGAGTTGCACGCAACTACAGGTAAAGAAAGTGCAAACTTCCTGTCGAGCTTTCGTTCTAGTGTGCCCTGTGTCGATTCGATTTCTCTATCCGCCGCGTTGGCTCAGTGGCTAAGGCATTGTGCTGGTGAGCCCGTGAACGAGGGTTCAATTCCGGCCACGGCGGCTGCTTGTCTGATGGAGGCGAAAAGCGAAAACGCCCGTGTGTCGAGATTTCGGCGCACGATGAAGATCTCCAGGTGGTCGCAATTAATCCGGAGCACTCCACTACGGCGCGCCGCATCGCCCGTGAAGCGTCGGCGCGTTGATTCCCAAAATTTGAATCTTCAATTCGATTTCTCTGTCGTTCCGATGGGCTGGTTGTGCGCCGGGCTACTCCCGGGCGGCGTCGTGCATCGCGTGTGCGGCCTGCCGCGGTGGGAGCTCGCGTGCTTGTGCAACGGCGGCGGAGGCGTGACGCGATGCTTTTTGCGCGGTCCCATCTACCGTGGTCGGAAAACAGGAAGTCGCCGCTGCCGTAACGGCTCCCTCCCTCCCCCCCAAAAACACGGGGGAAGCCTCTCCCTCCGGCCATCGCGATCGGTGCGCCCGGGGCTGTTGTTTCGCTGAAAGGGCGCTACCCCGCGTGTTCGTGACGCGGCCGCTGTAGCTTGGCGAGCTGTTGACACGCATATGAGCACATGGTTCACCTGGCCGGGGAATCTCCGTAAGGAGGCTGGTTATGAAATGCGGCGGGTTTGATCCCGAAGTTGAACGCGTGTTTGGCAGGGTAAATGCTTGGGTACACATTGCCAGGGCTGCCACGTTGTTGTCACTGTAAGCGCTTTTGCAATATTTGCCACCCATCGCTCAGTCCTTCGTTCCTCCTATCTTTCACGCCAATCAGCTCTGCAACTTTCCTTGTTTCGCAGCGATCTCTCCGCGGCCGGGCCTTTCCTTCCGACTACTGATGCTGGTCAACCTCGTAGTTCTTACGTCACCATCAGCTGTTATGGCGTCTAATAGTAGGCTATAGAGACGGGCTTTTGAACTACGTGATTAGTTGTCAAAGCAGGCAAACTCGCCACACCTTCCCAAGGAAAGTTGAGAGAAGAGCGAAAGCTAACAGTGCGTCCAACCTTATAGCTGAAAGTGCGTCCTATCGATCGTCAAACCTTCAAAAACCCAAATAGCAAACAAAGAATGAACCCATCCTACGATTTTTCGTGCGCGCAGTAAACGCATCTGCGAACGGTCTAAATGTATACCGATTCACGGCTGATGGGACAAAGGTATATACTATACTATTGCGCTCCTTCTTCATAATCGATGCGTGTACTGTCTTATCTAAAACCGTTTTGACCCATTGGAAGCCCGTGCAGGGCCTTTCGGTCGACCAACCGGTCTATGGGGAAATGCATTAGCTTTTTTTTACAGGACGCCATGGGTCCCACTAAGAAAGCTTTCGCTTTAAAAATAATAACACCGCAGTGTGTTCGCGCCAGCGGCTCTTGTGGTGTCCGGTAGATACAGTCAGGTAGGTGCAAGCTGCTGCTGCGGACACGCTTGCGTGTCGAGTTCCGCAGAAACGCAAACACGACTCCGACACGTGAAACGCGCGCGACGAGACTCGCTTGCTGCGCGTCGCGACAAGCGAGCGGTAACTAACAATTGTCGCGCAGCGACGACTGCACTGTCGCCCTCCGGCGATCGAGCAGCGTGAAAGACGATCGCCGCCGCCGCGCAGGTTCAGGCCTCTTTCACCGCTGGAATTTGGCATTGCCACTGGGCTGCAAGGGCGTCCGACATTCGACTCCCTTCCTCCCCTTTCTAAAGGGCTGTTCGGAACACCCGACCGTCGACGGGTATCCCATTGTTTACGGGGTGCTGTTGTTTGCTCTCCGACGGCTTGGAACGTGACGGAACTCCGCTCGACGCTGTCACTGCAAGTCTGCTTTTCATTTCTTTCTTTTTACAGAGGAGCTGTGTTAAGCCCGTTCTTCTACATGGTGCGAATTTTCCCGCGAATTCGCAGCTGCGGCGCCGCTCGTGTGGCAAAACGATTTATCTTCGCAGCTTCGGCAGCAACGAAAATAGATCGTTTTGCCGCATGAGCGGCAGCGCAGCTGCTAATTCGGATGGAAATTCGCACCACGTAGAAAGGGCTATACGCGAATTTTTGTTCAGCGTGTTAAAAAACCTAGGTTCCGAGTCTAATGCAAAATCGACGCGTCCCATCACTTGGTTACGAATTTCGAGTACATTATCTATCAATAAGCCCTGCTTTAAAGATAAGTAGACTCTTAGGTAGGTAATGAGTTTCTCGGAGATCTGCGGCGGTGCGACCCGCGTCGGTCATGTATACATTCGCACCGTCCTCTCCTTGTCGTCTTTCCGAGCGTCTGTTTCCTCCTCTTTGTTTCCTCCGGCTCGTCGGGGTGGTGATCCCGTCGCCAAGGCAGGTTTCCGTTCACCATTTCGGATTTCCCTTCTTTTTTGTCGTCGTTGCGGGGAGACTGCGTACCGTCCGGGCGCCAGCTTTGGTGATATCCACCTTCACGGAACGGAATTGTTCGTGCAGGTTAGCGAAACGCGTCTGGTTCTTGGTGTTAAATACTTAGTGGTGAGACGAAGTTTCGCTTTTTAGTAAACTCTGGTGTGTAGCTGCGACGAATGGTTGTTTGCGTTGGCTGGCTGTGCCAGCGACTGCCATACAATAGAGCCTGTCGGCTCCCTTCACCAGCAATTTCTTCGGCGCGCGCTGAGAGCAGCGTCGACTGTGCCACGGTGACTGAACTAACCGACGCGTAGCAAGCAGCCCCTGGCGCCCGGGCTCGGCGCACGTTATGAGGGTCATCGTGTCCATCTGTCGTCGCCGGTGGAGGCCCTACTATCGTCGTCTGTTGTGCGCTCCTCCTTTCCTTCCCATGGCTATTTCGGGCCGTTATGGCTTGTCTCCGCAGGCTGAAAGCGGGGCCTCGAGTACTTGTATTTATTTACCCCTCTAGACACACTCCATGAGCTCGTGCCTTTCTCTCCTCGGTCTATTCTGTGCTCTAGTATACGTGCGTGTATGCGAGCTACTCGTTGACGTAGGTCGCATAGCTTCCTTTGGTCCTTCGCCATCTTGCTGCCCCCTCCCCTTCAGTCTTAACACGGCCGGGTGTGGTGGTGGAAGATGCTGTTCCGCTGGGGAGTCGGACAGCGCGTCGTGTGTGCGTGTGTGCGTGCGTGCGTGCGTCGAAAAAAAAGCGCACGTCCCCTCACGGTAAAACGTAATTTACACCGAAAAGGAAACTACGTAAACATCTTCCGACTTGCCTTTTCAGCGCTTTGAACCGTGTTTTCTTCGCTCGCGTCTGCAGACTGTCGGCGCCTTCTTGCCGATGTAGCGTGCGTGCCTGCTCTTCCCGACGGAGTCCTTCTCCGTTCTCGTTAATCTCGCCCGCGTTGCTTCACGTGCAAATATTTCCGGTCGCTCGGTTTCTTCGTTTTCCTACACCTCTTCTCTCGTCGCCCAATTTCCTGGCGCAGGCGGCGGCCAGGGGGGAAGAGGGAAAAGGAACGACCTGCGCGCAGTCCTGCAGGCGCAAGGCGAGGCTGCAGAGAGGGAATCAAAAAGCGGCTATTAGTGTATCCGCCCCCGTTCATTTCTTTAGCGGACGCGTTGGGAAATTCGCTTATTTTTAGGATGACGCCGAGGCTAAATTTAGGGAAGTCGGCTGGCAGCAGAAATTAGAAAGCATAGTAGAAAACAGCCTGTTGATCTTTGTTTTTTAAGCCACGAGCACCCACGTCGCCAGCACCGCTGTCTCGCTCTCCCCCTTTTCCTGGCCCCTCGCCTTCTTGGCTGCTCTTCTTTTTTTTTTACTCTTAATTCCTAGCAAGTATAAAAATAAGGACCCAGGAAAAGGTTCTGGTCCCATAAAAAGGCCGGTAGTGGCACAAGCGCTGAACTGTCTGTACAGCGCTGTTAAATCTTATGGTGATTCTCTCTGGACAGGCATGGTCAACCACAGAGAGCCCTTTTCCCGTAAAAGTGTGTTTTAATGACTTTCGACTCGGGCGTTAAAATAAAAAATTTGGGCCCATCTCCCCACGAGGGGGACTAGAGTAAATGCGTCGCGTAGGGGGTGCGTGTATTGCGTTAAAGGAGCCATGAAGAAAAAACAAAAGTTTGTTTTATTCGAAAGATTAGGTGTTTCATAGTACCACAAGCGCTTTCCCGGAAGCAAATGATGCTTTATTCACTGAGAAATAAGGCAATTTAAGCCAAATTTTAAATCTCCCGCTAAAATTGCACATTGGTGACGTGAGCAATGGTGTCACACCGGGCCGGTCCATTGAAACAGATACTTAGTATGTCGACTCCATATAGCACCACACGCGGGAGTCGACCGAGACGGCGGCCATTTTAAAAAATGCTAGTAAAACCTAGTGCACCCGCAGCCCTAGTCATGGAATCGCCTGATCCGGAGAAACAAAACTCTCGCCGAGGAGCTCCGGCTTGCATTTAACAACCTCCCACACCACTTGAAACGCTCAACGCTTCTAAGTGCACGAGCGGCAAGAGTTGTGGGATACGCGGTGGACGGGAAAGCGACCATTCCGCGATAGCCACAACAGACGAACGCCCTGCCGTCGGCACCGCTGCCTCGTCAGCGCCGTCGCCACGGACGAATACAGACTGGTACGTATGTGCCGTATTTTTATTACGGTTAATAATAGTTCAACTTCAGTAGCAGTATCGCTTATGCCAGTTGACGGTGTCGTGTATGGAAAGCCGTTCGCGCGAGCTCTCTGCTTCGACCAGAAAGATACGAGCGTCAATGCGCGGTGTTACGGCATTTTCTCCTCCAAGGTCAGAGCGCCTCGAACCCGAAAAAGTCGTCTGCGCGACGGCGAGATGTCGAGCTCGGCCAGGCGGTTGTTTCGTACGCATTGGCGCACACGCTTGCGTGTTCGTTCGAACTTCAAACCGTTACCTCCACCGTTCTTTGTCATAAAAAGAATGTGCAGTATGTTTCACGGGCATTTAGCTCCTATGCACACTGTAAGCCCTGCCTAACATGGTTTGCTTTTGCCGGCCTCCGCCAATCGCAGAGGCTTAGCCCATGTGACGGCATAGGTTCTGTTGCGGGAAATGAGCTGGTGGGTCGCATGACTCATTGCCCGTTTTTCCCTAATTATGTAGCTTTATTGAGCGAAGTTTGCGTTATAAGTGGGTGTCGGTATGGTTCTAACCCGAGGCAATCTTTCGAATGAACCAAACTTGTGTTTTCTCTTCATGGCTCCTTTAACGTTAGTGTTTCGGGGGGTGGTGGTGGGGTGGTAGTGAATGTGTTAACTATTATTGCTTATTACTATTAATTATTATTATTTCTTTCATATATTAATTACTACTTTCGTGATTTTGCGACTCGAGTCCCCCTCGGAGAGAGATGGGTGTTTCTTTTTTTTTTTTTTGTGACGCAAGAAGTGAAGGCAAGGAGTAAGTTGTTGTAAGTCGTTATTTATTTATTTGTTGCTGTTGTCGTTGTATTGAACGCTGAGAACGACGGCTTCGTGGTCGCTAAAGTGTACTGTTAAGGGGTCTTTAAGCAGTGGTCGTGCGTTGCAGCAACTGGTGAAGACGGGATCGTTGCAACTGCTGCCGTGTATCAGCAGCTTCTTGACGTAGTTTGAATGAGTCAAGGATATAAGGCGCGTTCGTACCCTTTGATTCTGTGTCGCTTTTGTGGCGCAGTGGGAAGAGCACCATGTACCTCGCGTTCCGGCCACAGGGTCGTGGGATCGAAACCAGGCGCCGATAACTATTATTATTTTTTATATAGTGAAGGGGGAGGGGTGCGCACCTGTTGTTGAGAGCGAGGAGGGTAGCGTGATGCGGGAGAGGAGGAGTGGGGGAGAGGGCGCACCTGCGCGCTGAGCTGTTGCGGACGGACGGCGGACGCTACATGTGAGTTAAAGAAATGCTCTGCATTTAAAATAGCGGCGACTGTCATCGGTTCACTCTACTGACCGAGATTGCGACGATTTTCGACAGTGCCCCTGGGGATATCGCTGCTGGCTGCTCTGTTGATGACATTCCGGGTTGTGTGGCAAGTGGTTCGACGTCGCAAAACATAAGTGACGCTTTAGTGGGAGGCTACGGGTTGATTCAGGCCACCTGTGCTTCTGTTACACGCGCCTACATACTCTAGGTACTCTCTCTCTCTCTCTCTCTCTCTCTCTCTCTCTCTCTCTCTCTCTCTCTCTCTCTCTCTCTCTCTCTCTCTCTCTCTCTCTCTCTCTCTCTCTCTCTCTCTCGTATTGTCTACAAGGGTGTGTCGTGTATAGAGGGAGCTGCAGACGAGTATAGAGGGAGCGCCTTTTCAATATTCTCTCGGCAGTAAAGAAGAAAAAAACGCGTCTCGGGGTTTTACGGCTGAAGCGATGGGGCGTTATTGAGTACTTTACAAGACATGCATGGCTGCTTAGCGACGTTTGTCGTCCTTTCATCCTTCCCGTCACCCGTGGCTGCTGTCGTCTTCTCGCATTTCGCTGGTCTGGTTTTGTGTTGGCCGCTGCTTGAAGGGACCCCTGGGTTGTCCGTAGAGTTGTTGCTGGTCTGTTTCGCAGTACAGATGGGCGCTTTTCGGATTATTTCGTCTAATCTTGACTTCCGAGTGGCGAACAAAAAGTTATTTTTGTAATTAAATTCTCGAGAGTTCGTCGCTGTGTCGTCAACGTTTATATGCGTAAGTATTGGTGAGGGACAGCCGTATTCGTTCGTGTCTACTGCAGTCCTCCTGGCTTCTTTACCGCATCGAAAAATGCAAGCGGCGTATTCGATCGGCCCCGCACAAGATGCCTATTCGCGGTTGCTGTCTTCTCACCGGCCTGTCGCCGCTTCTCATCAACTCGACGCCGAAGCGCTTGCCTTGGAAATTCTGAGTAGGGGCCTTCCATGCGTGCCGGAGAGGCTGAAGGGCCATGTTATACTATACAAAGGAAGAAGGATCGACAAGCGCTGTCAACTGCCAGCCAGCTGATGGTCAGCGCTCGTGTCTCCTTTCATTCCCTGTAGCTGTCCTAGTGTGCGCTGTAGTATAAAATTCTCGCCGAGCTGCCCCAAGTCTCATAGGGGCCGCTCCGCAAGTGAACGGTGACTCGTGTATGTACCGCGCTATTCAAAACATCTGGCCTGTAGCGGCGTCGTCATGATAGACTAAGGTGGCAACGCACTGTTACGGTGATACGCATCTGGGAGAGATCGAAAAGGGAGGCTGGCCCTGTATATCTCAATCTTTTATGTGTTTTTTTTTTTCGTTTGGGGGCTTTTCCTCACGTGAATGGCAGTGGGCTTTCGCCCACGGCGAGCGCGTGCAGCCCGCCGGCGGTTTCTCCACCGTCTGCTCGGCGGGTGCGCGCGTGCCCGTGGGACGCCTCGGAAAACAACGCGAGCAAGGTCGAACAGTCGCGTGCCAAGGGCGAGTCGGCGCTGCCCTTTGGTCGTGCCGAGAAAGGTGCGTCAGAGGAAGCGAGCAACAACAAGCCGCCCGCACATCTGGTCTTCGCCGCTTCGCGCCCCGTTTTAACAGAGAGCTCGATTTATCGGCCGAAGTTTGGGTCAAAAACGCGACGGAGGTCGTCGCACTCAACTACACATTAGATCTAAGCTCGCAGTTCAACGGCCCTGATCCAACTTGGTGCTACGGTCGCTGGAACTGCTGTTCCATTCTTATGTGTCCCACCGAATGGTCCGTGCGTGGCACTAAGAACTTCCTGCTTTTAACTTTCGCGAATGCTCCGAGGACAAAACTTGTAGCTGCATGGCGGTCACCGACGTCAGAGATGTGCACGAGAGCGTCATGCCGGAGTGGGTCTTACGGCGGAAACTTAACAGTATGCTGAACAAACTTCGTCTCGGTTATAAAAGTGGCTACCGTTATAGGCTGATGCGAGCAGGGGATGATCGCGAGTATACGACAAGATCAGCGTCAGTGAGCATAATGTCCACCAGTACCAACTTCCACGGCGCACACAATCACAAAATTATGTATATGGTTGAGCTGAACGCATTCTGTGCTTGTCCAGCACGCTTTTAAATCCGTAAGTTTTGTTTGGGTATATGTGGCCCGTACATATATATGGTTGTGGGTACAGCTTGTAATGTACACAGAAGGTTGGCACAGCATGGATACAAAGGAATCCATAGAGAAAAGTGGCACAACACTAACACTAGGAAGCCCACACCAAAGATTGACGCAGCACGCGAATGATGTTACCAAGGTCCTCGCGGCAACAAATGCCCTTGGGGAGACTTGTCAGAAGCCTGGACGTGTGATACATTGGGACGAGGAGAAACTTTCGTCTGCCGAGCGCTCGACTGCCGCTTGAGCCCCTAATCATTGGGAGAACTCTCGGTACACTTAACCGAACGTTCGGCAATACCCACCGTATCTACGCAAATTCACTGCGCCACTTAGTAGCCGTTAGATTATGGATGTCTCCAGCGGCACAGCTCATCGTGAACGAGGTACCCGTGCAGATTGGAAACGCCGAACTTTTGCTTTCAACTCGGTCAGACGCCTCTTTAGTTTCTAACACGCTGTTACCTCACCAGGTGGTCAGTCACCTGAATACCTTAAAATTTTAGTGTGCCAGGTGTTTGGGTCATTGTCGCACCCACCTTTTCCAGGAGAGGACGTTGACGGGGGCATGTCAGGGAGGGGTTGCGCGGTGATTGACAGACTCGAGGACAGGACCAATACTTGTGCGGAATTATCTGACGGCGTGAAAGGCTTGGCCATTGCTGGTGGTGGAAGATATGTGTTTGCATTTGGCATGGCCTGACCGTGTGCGGCGGTTAGACAGGAGGCAGGTGATGGGAGTGGCCGCAGTTCTTTTGCGTTCCTGTCGCCTTTACTGCAGTTGGCACGTTTTTTTTTCTTCTGGGAAGCGTCGCGAGCACGAGACCCATCGTTTCCCCTCTACGCCCTGGGGGCCGCAGACCCACTCCAGGAGCTGTGGGTTTTGAGTTGTCCGTGAATGCGTGGGACTGCGGGCTGCGTGTGGGTGGAGAATTGTAGAGAGCTTCCTGGCTGTCCGTCTGTACTCTGATTTAGTAGCAGTAGAACTTTACTCCTGTATATATACCACTAAATCAACTCTGGAATGATGTGAGTAAGGCGATACTCTCACTGGAAGGAGAACAGTATACTCCGACTTGGGATTTAGTCATGCGACGAGCCATTTACTTCCATTTCGGGTCATTTGTGTTCTGTGTGGATGGTGTCCATCTGGTGCGGCGGTAGAAAGGCTGCAGCGATTGCTTGTGGGATGGCTGCTGTTCGGGAGGGTGCACTTCTTGGCGACGGTGCGTGACGGAAGGAGTCCTGACGTATAAAATTTGAAAAAAAAGGTGGCATCCGTGGATCAGGTGTCGTAAGGTGGCCCGCCCTGGATTGTCTCCGCACTGAGCCTTCCTGGAGTTAGGTGGTTCCACGCTTGTGGTGTGCCGCGGACCCGTGAAGATGGCCCGGGCCTGCCTGGACGGGATTATAGGCGGGAGAGTTGAGCGTCGTGATGTGCTTTCAGTTACTGGTTTGGGCGCACGACGTAACTGTGAGTACCGACGAATGCATTTTTGGACGGCGGCTTCGATTTTATATATAGCGAGGATTTCTTGAGAAGGGTTAGAGGTACGCTTACGTAATATCAGTGTAAAAATGCTGGCTTTGACCGTTTAATGGCGTTCATATCATATTATAGCCATGGTTTAAGCGGATAATTCGTCAGATCACTTCGTCGGATGATGTTCTCCGTCCAGATCGTGCTCTTGTCCACTCTGTTGCTAGTAAATCGGAGCGTGCTGGGTAGGCGATCGACTGGGGACCGGTAGACGGATAATAATTTTTAGCGGGGCTTGAGAGAGCGGTATGTAACACCGGACCACCTTTTTCGTTAAAGACTGCGGTATGTTTGGTTTCCCCTAGGAGAGCATTCTAGTTCCACTCTGCTAACCCACAGGCGTCGCCGCGGGCGCTGCTGACCGTTCGGGCGAAGGAGGATAAGCCTTTCGCGGAGGCTACTCCAAACTGTAGTTTTCAAAGTTAAGTCGAGTGGGATCGAGGCGGCCCACACGGAAGACGAGCGCACGGAGCTGTAGTATACGAATGGGCGTCGCGAAGACGGAGCAAGAGCTGGCGGGACGTGCATTCAGTCACGACTTTCGCTTTTCGCATGTCTCTAAAGCGTTCAAAACGGTGTTCTGTAAGTATTATCCTTGAAATCCGGAATAGATTTGGCGGTCTTCCGCGCAGTTCCAGTTTCCAGGATCGGGCCGTCGTCGTCCCACGAAGTTTCTCCGTAGCTCTGCGAGAAAGGCAGGCGGGTGGATCGTTGCAAAAACACCTTCGGAGAATCGCCGAGCGAGGAGTGTTTGTTTGGCTGGCCGAGACCGATCGGGAGGAACGCGCGCGTGTTTGGATGAGGTTAGTTTCCGAAGAAAAGGCGCGCGTGTCCGCTGCGCGGGGTTTACTTTCGCGTACGTCTGACGGATCACGTGCGCTAACCCAACCACGTCCTCGGCCGGCCTGTTTACCTGCGGACGTCGCGTTCGCTTTTACCGTTATGCACTGTACCCCCCTTCTCTGTGGTTGGGTAGTGGTGGCGTTGGCGGTCGAGTAGTGTGACTCACCTCGTTGGCTCTCCCGCCGAATTTATCTTGCCACCTCATCTCGTTTAAGAAAAATGGGTTTCTTTGCGGAGCGTATACGGCGGCCGTAAAATTCATCGAAGCGTCTGTTTGTGAGCGCGGGGATTCAGCGAGATCCTTTTTTTAGCGGCCGCTCGTGAAACGCAGGTTTAAAACTCCCTTTTTTTCTACTAGCTTGCAGTGCTCTGAATGAAGCACCGGTGTTGTTCCTTACATTTCCTCCCGCAAATATTGCTTACCCCGTTGCTGATCGCGCACGAACTGTGTATAGTTCTAAGGTGACGAGGGAAACATGACAAAACAAAAGAGTGTTCAAGGATTGCAGTGTTGTGGTAGTATGTGTAACTGAAACGAACCAAAGGTCCACGTCTCGCTTTTCATTCGTAGTTGCCGAAACGGGCTCCACGCCTGTTGAATGTAGGCGAATTCGTTGAATTGCTGTACGTGCATCATCAAAATTAGTTTGCCCAGGGTTTTTGTCCTCTGGTGCACTGACATGCTGCTTTTGAAGACCAGATAAATGACGTTTTGCGACGCTGACTCTAACCCTTGAGCGCCCCTCCGGGCAAGGACGACAATACGCAGCCTCAGCGAAGGCCGAGAAAAAAGAAAACAAGGAGGGGGGAAAAAAAAGCCCGTGGGTTCGAAGACAAAACGAGTGAGACTCTGGCCTGCTCCGGGGCGTGCCGATTAGTGAGGCAGCGGTGGAAACTGTTGCACGCGGGACAGGTGTGCCCGACCTTGCTTTAATCGGTCAATTGCTTCTTCGAACAGGTCGCCCGCAGCAAGGCTCCCGACCAATGCATGCGGCGTGTTTTCCAATCACTCCGTTGAGGGTTGCGGGAGGACTTTCCCTGGTAGCTCGTCCTGGGACGACCCTGGGAAGCAGCGGCAGCCTCGCTTGCTTTTTGCTGACTGCGTGAGCCCAGTGGCATCACGGTCGCGACGCTGAATATCAATTCTGGCTCGCTCAAGGAACTAACTAGGCGTAGCACACCATCGTAAGCACGGGCAAATTTCGTCCCCCGTTGTATCGACCGGGCGACCCTGATCAGATCATCATTGTCTCCCAGAAGTGCCTCAGAAGGCGGGTCCAGGAAGCGGCCGGCCGTACGTGAGCCCGAAGCCTGCAACTTCGGCGCGCACGGTAACGACCTCTGCCCATGTGCGCGCTAAGACTACGAAGTGGCCGAAGTGCGACCGACGTATGTACGCGGCAACCTTGACGCGGCCGCGCAGCTTTTGCAATGTGCTCAGTTCAGAGCAGCTGTTGACCTTGTCGGAATAATTTGATCTCTTTGTGAGCTCGTTGTCTGGACAAGTCATTAAGTTTGCGGGACGGGCACTTTTTTTTTTTTCTTTCTTTTCACGTCTGTCGGGATGGGCGGAATGATGGGCTGCCTCGATGGAGATAGCTCTTCAGCGTATCTGTTAAATACAGCAATTCAGCGTCTACTAATGAACCGTGCGTCCTTCTTCTTCATCGCTGATGCTGAAATGCTTTCCGGTGGCGAATACAGCCGCCTTGTTTAGCGGAGTTGTTGGTGAGGCATTGGACGCGCACTTCGAAGGTTGTGGGTTCGAGCGTCACAGCCCAGGCGCGTTTTTTTCTCCACTTCCTGACGGTTGTGTCTTGTCAAAAACCGTAATCTGTTTTTCTTCGAGTTGTGGTGGCCTCTTTGCTCTCTCTCCTTGTTTATATATAATAAAACTTGTCAGCAAATTCACTGTGGCCGAGTTGTATACCAGTTCCCGCATTTGAACTCTTCGGGCCTGGGGCCGCATTCCTCACCTGTCCTAATGTATTATTAAAGCGTAAGCTTTCTGAGTGGGATCGATGGGGTGCTGTCAAAAAACTAACGCACTTCCCCGTAGACCGGTTGGTCGACCGAAAAGCTCTGATAAGATCTCTGGACACACACGGCGCGGGCGTGAAACCGGGCTCGCATTCTTTCGGAACGGTTACTTGAAAATGCGCGAAAAAGGAACGCTTCCAAACAACACAATACACGCATCGATCATGAAGTACAACAGTTTGCCTTAATCTCATAAACCACGTTTTAGGTATACAGTTAGATCGTTCGTAAAGGTGCGTTTACATTGTGCGCGAGAAATCGTCGCATGGGTTCGTTCTTCGTTGCGATTTGGGTCTTGACGATCGATTGGACTCACTTAGCAGCGAAGGACTTTGGCGCACTTTTTGGTGGAGGTTTGATGTGAGAAAGCTCTCGCGCTTCTCTCAATTTATCTGGAAGGGATGGTAAGGTTTCTTTGCGGACACTTCTTGAAGCCCCGTTAAGGTGGGTGGTGGAACGAAGGCGGAAGAGGTTTGACCTTTCCTCTTCCCCTTTAGCTGGTCCTGCAACCTCTGTATCGGTATACAAAGAAAACCGGAGAGGGAATGGCGAGACATCAGGGTTCGGACGAACGGACATAGCGCGCGGGCAGCCGGTTGAGCGAACCCGAAATCGCACGAGGCTGCTGCTAGCGAACGCTATCGCACAAAACAGACGGAGTGGACGACAGGTGATTCCAAAGACGGGAACAGCGCAACACAGACGAAACACTTGAAGAAAGTGACAACCAGTTCTGTGTTGCGCTGTTGTGTTCCCAACTATGTGTACCAACTCGCCGAAGCCTTCACCATTGCAAGTGATTCCAGTGCCGGCATGACTCTACACCCCACACCATCACCCCCCGTATTTCGAGTGAGAAGTGAGCGTCAGCTCGGAATGAAGTCGAGTGTTTCAAGACACGATTACACGTTCGGCGCTATCGCGAATCCCTCGGTGTGGGCGGTCGGCGAGTGGATTAGACCGCCCTAAGGGCGGCACGAACCGGCTTCCTTGTAATTGTTTCTCCCCGTTTCGCCAAACACGTGGTTATCGCCGTGCGGGGGGCGCCCTTTATTCTTCCTCGCGTCCCGTCCTCGGCGCAGCAATCAGCCCCCTCTGCCGAGAAAGTCCCCTTGTTGCTGCCGTACGTGTAACTACCGCCGCGGCCTCTGGCATTTTGCTCCGTCGCGGAAGGCGCGCCAGCTAAGCGTTTTCTCGGTGTGCGAGTGCGCTATGGTTGCTTGCACAAGACCGTTGCGCGGCGGCAATCAAAAGAGCAACGGGGCCCGAAAGCGCGCTTATTCCGCGCGTTGATTCGAAGCGCGGCGAAGGAGGGGGCGGCGCTGGTGCCGGCGTGATCGCGCGGCGCCAAGCAAGCGTCACAAATGGACGGCCGGTCAGCTGGTTCCTCATTACGACGACGCGGGAAGACGGCGTTTCCCGGCTACGTGCGGTGGAGGTACTGCGTGCGGCCGCTCTGTCGGCGGGGAACCTGGGCCCTGGACACCTAAGAGGGAGGAGGAGGTTAGCCCCTACTGGACGGGCAGTTCGCGGAGTGGTCCTTCTTCGGGTTGGATGTTCGGTTCAAAGTGAATTTTTCGAGTGCCTTCGTCTGCAAAATACGAGGGCGGCCAAACGCAGGTACTTAATTAGTGGGCGTGACCGTGACGACTATCTACTCTGAATCGCCGGCAGCAGAACGAACGTTCGCACAGTCACCCACAGTTACGGCGGCTAACATTTTGCGGCGAGAGCCGTCAGAAGTTTGTAGGGAGGTGTCTTTCCCGGCAGTGGCAGCGTTTCGTGGAACGAGAGCTGTGAAAGGTAAAAGCAAACGCCTTAAACGGAACACGAAAGATCAACTTAAACTGATTCCCACAAAGCAGCGCATCAGCTCCCCGATATCGTTTCACTGAACTCCACAATCGTCGCGGTAGTTTGCTTTGATTTGTAACACAAAAGTGTTTTATTCCGGGATACAGAAAGATTTCAGTGACGTCATATCCGTCACGGAAATGACGCTAGTACAACGAATGGAGCGGCCTGCAAAGGGTGCACCCCTGCACACAGGGTCTTTACTAAAGAGTACTTTATACTTAGGGTTGTTCGTTTTCGGGTTTTATATTTTAACACGAAAGAGTTTTATGCTGCCGGGAGGCACCAAGATTTCACTGACGTCGTATCCGTCACGGAAATGACGCCAGTGCACCTTTGCCGAAGCGACCCGCCAGCTGGACGTCGCTCGCCAAGCACACCCACTAAGACAGCCGCCGACCGCAAATCATGCTCAGCTGCAGATTTCGCTGCACATCTCACTTTCGTGTTTTACCGATTCCTATGACGGAGGAATCAACCGCACTTTTTTCGATGGAGAGCTCATGGTGAATAGACTGAAGGACCTTGTGATGTTCGTTCACCCTGAATCCGTCAACCTAGGTCAGTGCACTCATGATTGAGTTCACCATACATGTTGGAGCGCTGCGGGGCGAGCAGGTTTCTCGAGGGAATGCTTGTTCTCCGTCGGCGCGATATGATTCAAGATAAGCTTTGTTTTAGTGTGTGCAAGTGTGGGTGTTAGGGGGGGTGAGGCCATTCGATTTCCCTTGATATTTGGGATGTCCCGCATAGTTAAACGCACAGAATCTCCTATTTGCATTACGAGTAGTCCAGTTTCGTGATTTCTCGCTCTACCAAACTGTGCTTGAGCTGCAGGACGTTCTCGTAAGCAAGAAGTTTCGGTACCTTATTCGAAAGCTTTGTAATGTCTCAACTTGGGAGGAAGACTGAATATGTCAGTGGGGCTGGCTGTTCTGAAAGGAAGCGGTAGGTCGTAACCTTTCACGAGAAGCTTAGTTTCCATGGCAATGGTGTGGGAAAGGACCTACCAAAGTAACGGTAGCGTTTTTTGGCGCGTCCGCCAATTTCCATAAACATCGCATTTCCCTTACCTAATCGAATGACAGAGACTAGTTTTGCGTTTGTAAATGTCGGAAATTGGGAATTAGGTACGGCTGTCAGTACTTGAGAAACACCTAAGAACCTCAATGTTCTTAGCTGACGGTTCATAAAAGTAGGAACTCCCTCTTATATGACCTGTTGTTTCCGCAAACCAAGGTTTTGCACCGTAGAGGGCAGAAGTTTATCCACATTTTCCTGTCTTTTGAGTATGGGCTTGGCTCCAAGATTCGCAGTAATTTATGTTGCAAACATTCTCCCGCACGGTCATGTGGACTCGATACTTTGTCTTTCAATTAAAAAGATTTCCTGGCGAGTACTTAACGTTAGTGCAGCAAGTTCGTATACGTACGTGAATCTTTTCTAGCACAAATCTGGTGACGAAACCGTATTTTCGCGCAGTGCAGCGCTCGTCAGACGTGGTCCACTCTATCGCGCCGCGAAGGTCGCCTACCCCGCGCCCACGCACACTCATCGCCTGTACTCGACGTTGATGCAATGACAGCGAGGGCGTGCGTTTTCCCCGTCACCGAAGATATTTTGCATGGCTGCACAGCTCAGTGAATGACAGACAGGTTAAAAAAAAGTCGAACGTGCAAATAGTGGCAGCACCGCTCCGGGCAGGCGTCGCTGCTCCCCGCACCTGTTCCCCGTCTAGCAGCGGGGCCTACTCTGGTCGGCCTCCTTCAAAGGGGCTGCCGCCAATTGGGCCATTGTCCTCCCCCCCCCTCCCCCCGCTCATTTTCTCTGTTCTCCCGCCGCCTTCCGAGGAGTCGACGCTGGGTAAAAGGTAAACAGGCAGCGGCGGCTGACCCCTCGCCGCCGCAGGCGAACCTGTCTGCGCCTTCAGTTCACTGCAGGCTACCCAGGCTTTTGTAATTGCAACGTTGGTCAGCAGCAGCAGCTGACTCCGACTCTCAGCCCAGCTGAAAATAAGCTATCCTCCACCAACGGTTGTTCGGGGGGTGGGAAGCACGTATTTGCTCAGTCGCCTAAAGAGCAATCGCCGCTGGTGATCATTAATTTGGCTCGTTTCAAGCACAGCCAGTCTGTCTACGTCCAGTGGTGACTTATTTTGCACGTATACACGGTCAGCGTTCACCACAACGCGTCTCTAACTGCGGAAGCCTGATGAAATTTTGCGTCTGTTTGAATTATTTCCACTGGTAATCTGTGGTGTATTAAGTGTTAACTTAGTACGTTCGTTACGACGAGATCTCCGGCTGTTGGAGGCGACCGGGCGGTCTGTTGCTTCTGCTACTCTCAGTCTCTGGCTGCAAAGCGGCTGACGACTGTCGCAGCGCCTAGATTTCTCAGCACGCGCACGTTTGAAGTTTTGCGGTTTGCTCACGTTTCTGTCTTTAGAGCCTGTTGCTGCGAACGCCATACGCCGGCTTTATCGTTTGCGTTAAAATATTAAATGTGCCGACCTTGTATGCTTCATAGTGGTGTTGCTTATTTGCTTATATTTTACAGTTTATAGTCAAGTCTACATATAGTACAAACTGCGAATGGGCACACCTGACCAGTTTAGTGCACGGGCTGGAACCGAAAAAAAAAAAAAAGATATAGCGACATTTGATACCTGGGTTGACGATGCTAAAAAGGAAATCGCACGAGGAAAAAAAAAAAAAAAAAAAACCCTGCAAGTATCACCAAGACATGCCTTGCATATAGAATTTGTGACGTATATCCGAAACTCGGCTGAGCAGAGGTCTCTCCAATGGTTGGTCTCTGCCCCTGCTACTCGTAAAGTGCGGCTTGAATTAAGCGGCGCAGGGACGAGCTATCGGGTGCTAATGAAAGCCAGAATGCGTGTCTCTGCTGGAGACTAAGCTGGCGAGGCAAGATGAAGAGAAAAGGCCAGTAGCCGCGAGCTTGTTTTACGACCGGCTGAGAGACACGTGCGCACGGTGTGACCGCTGTGAATGTCATCCGCCTGGTGGCTGCGTCCGTCCGTTCAAAGGCCCGGCATTAATTTGCGTTTCTTCCTCGGCACGTTCATCGACTCACAGTAGCGGGTATTCAGACTCTCGGACATTGATTTCTTTGGCCCCGTTCGGCTGTTTGTAAGGGGGCCGATCACCTTTCACCATCTTCCTCGAAAATGTTGCGCAAGAGTCGTCACTGGGATCTGAGTTGGCCTTGGACTCGTAGACAGTCGTCAGAAATGAATCGCTCTGCGCATACGCTTGTGGCATTGACCACTTGTCTCCGCTCTCACTGTCTCTCTCGTTTCGTGCTTCATCAGAAGGGTGAACATGTTTGATGAGAGAGAGAAGGACGAAATGATTTCAGTTTGCGCCAGCTGCCTCTGTGGCGCACGTGCCACACACAGTCAGTCGGTGTTCTGGCTGTGTGCCCTTGTTTTCACTCGGGCTAAGTGCGCAGACGTGTTTTCTGCCTAAGCTTGCACGTTCGCTGGGCCGGTGCACGCGCGTTGCTTTGTCCGTTCAGTTGCCCCTTGACTGCGAGTCGGATTTAAAGGAACGAAAGAAAGTAAGAGAGGAAAGCTTTTTCTTTTTTTATAACTCTGGACGAACTTGGTGGGTGAAAGTCGGCTCCCGCAGGCGGACGTACGTACGACCCTGAGCGCGAGCAACGGCCCCCGCAGGCGGCGACGGGCAGCAGTCGGGCGCTACTGCTCAAGGCTACCACGCAACCAGCGTGTGTTCGGAACATTTTAAAGGCCGTTGCGTCACGCTGGTTAGTTAGCCGAGTGTATGCAGCTCGCGTAGGCAGCCGACCGCTGGGCGCGCCTGCTTGTCTGGCTTGGGGAGGATCCCTTTCGCGACAGGCTGCGTGCAGCGAAGAGGCTCCAATGTATCGGCGCCCCCTACGGTCCGCCAATACGTAGGACGAAACGTTCAAGACGGGGAAAAAAAAAACTTTGGACTGAGTGGTCTTCCTCAGGTTAAAAAAGCTTTGCCAGAGACAATGGTGAACTCAGCTGTATGTTTATTTCTGTCAGATATAGGATAACGAAGATGCACTGTCTACACTTACGCCGACTAACCCTATTAAATTACCCCATCCCCCTCAAGAACGGCCCCGTTGCTGGATACTTGGCCCTAAGGGATAAATTTTATGCCACAACGTGCGTTTCTACTCTAGGCAAAAATCGCGAAGTGTAGCCTAACCCGAGGGAATGAAGACAGTTAGTTGGACAACACCCCGTCGTTCGAATGTAGATATTATTGTCGCACAATTAAGGCACATGATGTGGAAGCGAGTTAAGGGTGCGCTGCTTTTCCTTATCAGTTGTAGCCCGTGGGCAAGTGGTATCAGTCATGCGTCTGTTTTCGGCGGCTAACCAGCTTCTTCGCGCGTCGCTGCAGGGATGTTTCTTTCCTTGCGGGAGTCCCAGAACTGGCGCAATGTTTCCGACATAGCGCTCGGAGCAGTTTAATGGTTACAAAGCGTACCCGACGCTGACGTGGTCCAGGACCTTCACCAGGACCCCCCCAACTTTTAGCGGTCTACGATTACCGCCTCAACTGCTGTGACTGTTGACGTCTCGCTTCTGCATATATCGCATGTTGCTCTACCGTAATCGGTTGGCGTCATATCCCTCCTCATCCAGGTTGCGCATATACCTGCTTCCCAAGCGGCGTGGACGTGCGTGGGGCCGATGCGCGGATGATAAGAGCTCGCGTTTATTGTTTGCCGGCCGAGCCGAGCCTCGAAGCGCAACACTTTTTCCCAGAAAGAGATCGTAATCGCGCACACCGCACGTGCATATGTAACGCCGCCCGCCGTTGCGGCGCCGTGGGGACGGCGCGCAGGAGTCCGTGCTTCCCGACGGGATTGTTGGCGCCGCCACGATGTATATATATATATATATATATATATATATATATATATATATATATATATTATATATATATATATATATATATATATATATTTTGCAGTCCGATGTCCGTTTCTCCCTCGATTTTTTGCGCGCGTGTGCGGTTTGCATAAACCTTTCTCGACAGTTCGTATTAAGCTCTCGTCGAAAGACCCCGCGCATGCTGTGCCGTATTCATTTGCTCCCAGATTCTGTTTTAAACACTACACTGTAAAATGATTTACACCCTTAAGGGTGTAAATTTCTGTCTTTATAACTAACACCCTTACATTCTAGAAAAAAAAAAAAAAACAAAAAGAAAACACCCTTTAGAGTGTTCAGTCGGTTGTAACACCAATAACACAAAAATACACCCATTTACACTTTTATTTTTTCTTTTTACTTTTTGCAAAGGATTTTTTCGGTCTTTTCTGCTACTCTCTCTATCTCTGTGTATTAGGCAAAAAGGGTAAATAATTTTCTAAGGCAGTGAACCCGATCGGGAATCATAGGCATCGAGGTCTCTCTCTCTCTCTCTCTCTCTCTCTCTCTCTCTCTCTCTCTCTCTCTCTCTCTCTCTCTCTCTCTCTCCGTCCAAAAGTTATGCAAAAAACAACGAAGAAGTTGCAGAGGACATCTACGGCTGTGCGGTTAAGAAATGGGCCGAAAGCGATCATTCCCGTTCATTTTTGCCTTGTCCTCTCTAAGTTCCTGTATAGCCTTGGCCAATCGCCCTTACTAGGCTCAACGTTTTGTTGCCCTGACATTAAGCTTAACGACGTACGAAGCAACGCCAAACTCATTGTACGGAATACGGTGTCACTGTATACGACAAACGAAAGCGCCCGTGTGTACGTTATTTCGGCGTTATGATGGTGGTGTTAATTTGTGGCCCTCCACTACGCGCCTCACATCCCGGCTTCGCCGCGTAAAACCCAAGTTCGATTTGTTTGTCTATTTAGCCCAGAAACTGCCGTGAGGAAAGACTCCCACTTGCGCATCTTAAGGGTAACTAAAATCGGATTGCAAAAAAAAGTGCCCCGACTCAAGCAGCTTAATTGCTAAGGGTATTTTTTCGCTCGGCTGTTGCATCATTTATACCTCCGTTTCTGGACACAGCAGCGCTCGCGAAACCTGCCCCTTGCAGCTACTGCGATGATGCAAGTACATTTCGGTTGAATATAGAAACTAAAAAAAGAAAATAAAGAAAAAGGTCGTAGGAATGCGCCTTGTGAGCCCTATTCACAACGTTTTCCTCTTTTTCTCGGGACTGTGGCGCTTGAGGGTTCAGGCAACGCAAGGCCAATGACTGTGCATCCTCAGCCGTAACAGCTTGTTCCTGAAAGACCGAGGCCAGCAAGGCTGGATGTGAAAGGAAGGACGCGGACGTTTCTCATGTTTCTCATTGGCTGGCATCATTTAGCACGCGTGGCTTTATGGGGTGCGCTGAAGTGACACTAGCTGCGAGAACCTTGGCGGCAACGCAGACCAGGAACGACGCCCAGTCCATTGGTTGACGCTCGCCAACCATTACAAAAGCACAGACCGTTATATCAGCACCGCATACCTGGTTGGTCTTCCAGCAGCGATCGAGGTCTAAACTTTAGGCTCGACGGATCATCACAAAATTAAAAATGCTTGATGAGCAGCGAAACCCCGGCGCATGCGGCGTACGTGGACATGTGTTTTCCTGGACTCTCTGCTAACTTTTGTGCTGCTGAGCCCAAGGACGCGAGTTCGATTCCCGGCCGCGGCGGCCGCTTTTCTGATCGAGGCGAAAAGCGAAAACGCCGCTGTGTTCGAGATTTCGGTGCGCGAAATTAATCCAGAGCCCTCCACTACGGCGCGCCTCATCGCCTGAGTAGCGTCGGCGCGTTAAACCTCATAATAAATCAAATCAATCTCTTGTGACCTCCATTAAGTTGCAAGGAATCTATAACCACTACGCAAGCTGGGCACACTTGTTTCTTGGTTGTCTGCAAACGTCCTCTACCACCACTTCTACCCACTGGAAGAATGAGTGACTGGAGTAGCGCTTACGAATATAAAACGAGCGTCGTGGATTATTGAACAAGCTGGCGCGAACTGACATGCTCGCTGTCATTAAAAGGAAAAAAAAAAGGAGGAGTTGGAGCGGGCGTGTAATGCGGATGGTCTACAACAGGAGAATGGCTGTGAATGTGAGAACTATAAGGATACAATCACCTCGATGAAGGGATATGATAGGAAAATTCGGGGGCAGAGAACGTACTCCGATGACGAGCTATATGAGATGATGGAGGTGTGCGGGAGAGATTTTCGTCCTGCGGTGGACACAAATAGGCTTATTGTGATGGCTACCACTACAGCAAGCGCTGGGTAACACGAAATCGCTTTATTTGATTGGTTGAATGTAGGGTTTAACGCGCCGACGCAACGCAGGCGATGAGGCGCGCCGTAGTGGAGGGCCCCGGATTAATTTTGACCACCTGGGGATCTTTAACGTGCGCCGAAATCTCGTACACACGGGCGTTTTTGCTTTTCGCCTCCACGAGAAAAGCGGCCGCCGCGGCCGGGAATCGAACCCGCGACCTCGTGCTCAGCAGCGCAACGCCTTAGCCGCTGAGCCACCGCGGCGGGTAAATCGCCTTATTTCAATGATCGCTGTATTCTAAGGATTTCATTCTCGCTCCCAACTGTAGTGTACGAGAGCAGCACATGTCATACCCGTGTTCAACGAAATATCGCTTGTAACGGAGCCGGTTTTCTGCACCGGGGTCTACGTCATAAGGAGAGTGCTTACTGTTCTTCTATACCGCCAGCTGCCGCAGCAGCGCGCTAATTCGCTCTCGCCACGAATTTCGCGATTACGCCGGAGCTCTCTCTGTTAATTTTCCGTGACGCAACGCGCAGTGCACGGTAAATCCTCCCGCTGTGCGTAAACAGAGAGCGGCGCCCTTGCGTGTAGGCGTGCACGTGCACGGCGGCACTGTCGGAGCCTAGCGAGAGTGTTGGGGCGAGGCCGGCAAGCAGGCGAGCAGCCTTGTCGCCGTTGCGCAAGGGACGTCGGCAAGGACGTCGTCACGGCGGCCGGCCGAACACTGCACGCTGCGGTGCGCGGCCAACTCTCTCCTCTAGGCGGCGGCGAAGGCCGTTTTTCCACCGTACCTGGCGAACCTTGTCCGGCCGACGCGCGTCGGCGACTGCTTACGGAGCTCTGCTACGGCGAGAAACAGTGTACAGCTGAGGGAGGAAGTACTCCTGGTGCGGTGGGATCCAGCTGCCCCGCGTAGCGAAATCCGGTTGGCCGATGGCGCTGCCGCGCGAATGAGAAGGTTGGCGAACAGCCGTTTGCTTACTCCACCTTTTGTTTAAATCCCTACGGTATGGGTGTGCTGCATGCAACACTGCCAATGGAAAGATGCTGGAAAGCACATCTGTGTTCTATATTTTTCTTGCCTTCGAGCTTTTTACCACTTTCTGTCTTTTCTTTCGCTTGCCAAATAAAAAAAAATCGTAAGAGTTCAGTTTTTAATTGTGTGAGCGTGTGATAACCACTTATCCCGCTCTACCGTGTTTTGCGCTGTTTTAAGCGGTCCCTATGCTTCCGACCCTATTATATAATAACTACGAGATTTGGCGCAAGTTCAAGAGCCCCACCAGTCCGCTCAAGTTAACCTATAGCCGTCCACTGCGGCGTCCCTCGTAGCCTATAGTTGTAGCTTCATACGTAAAGGCCCATTTAGGAGTTGGTTAAGCAGTGACGATTGGTTCGGGACCGGTCGCGGTGATGGCCCCTTCCATTGCCATTGTTGGAGCTGCTACTCGAGGGAGACTGTGTTGTCAGTTTTGCAGGAACGTCGAGAACATGGTTTCCTTCGGTGTCAGGCTTGGTCCTTCCGTTGCATGCTGCGAACGCAATTTTCTCATTAAACACGCACTTAAAGAAATTCAAAGCGGCACCAAGTAGTGGGCGTTTGGGTTAACGAGGGAAACGCGGCTGTGTGTGGTAAGCATTTTGATCTGATATAACGGAAGGCAAATACCGATGTAACGTCATTATTCTATATGTACTAGCAATCTGACTCTAATGGTATAGCTGTTAAGCACTACCCAGTTCAGCGCGTCGCCCAGGACTTGTTTTCGTTCGTCCGCGACTGCATGCCTTCACAGCAGGCAGGCGTTGCACACGCGTGTTGAATTTACGCATTGAATTAACTAGCGCGAAGCACGCATCCACTGAACTCCAGAAAAGAAGAAAAAAATAGAGCGACGATTGCGTGCTCCCCGCCGTTTTTCCCGGCCTTCCCAGAATGCCGCTCGACCTTTACCCGTTGATGCTGCAGATGGTCGCACGGGCGAGGCTCGTGGAAGGGCGGGCGACTGTTTATGTATGTGAACGCGGGGCCGTTCTCGCGACCTGACGTAAACTTGCCGATTACCGCGCGAATGTAAATGCCGAGAGACCGCGAGGTCGTCCTCGGCACAACCCGACGTGCTACCCTTTTGCGACGGCACTCCGTCCTGCCTGTCGCATTGTGTTGCCGCCGGCTGGGCGCGTTTGGGTGCCTCGCGGGCGAAGACTTGTTCTGTTTTGCGTGCCTAGTGTACAATTGCTGGCGCCTTGTGTCATATATTCACGGGGGAGACAGAAGAATTCAGGGAAGCTTGCAGTCACGCGCAAGACTTGAATGGCGAAGCTGTTGTAAACGAGCATTGCCGGACACATAGTGAAGTTTCAGTGTCATTGTTTATTTTCATAGTTGTGGTGCCTTTATTCGTCGTCATATGCATCGAAGAGATCCCCGTCTTCTTCGCAGTGAGTGGTGGATGCAAAGTCGTCGGTATAGCATTGTAGACTTCGACCAAGCTCAACTGGCGAAGCTTGCGCTAAGTCGTTCAAGGCTTGAACCATAGCGAAGCTACAAGATTTCTTTCCAAGCATTACACGGTATAGCGCTTGGAGACAGCGCTGGAGCTTTTTTCTTGTTGTTAACGCCACTGCGCGAGCCGGGGACTCGGCGATCGCCGAGAGTCACGCGCTCACGAGCGCTAGGACATTTTCTTGGTATTTTTGCCTGCAACACCGAACATAGGTCTTGTATAACAGCTCCGCTGTTTAAAGATAGGATGGCCGCACGCACGGCATCTTATGTGCTGCCTGTGGTCTCCAAGCTAGTCGGCGTCGATTTACCCGAGGTTTTGTTTGGGGCGTTTCTTTTTATTAAAGTACTGCCGCGGAACGGCTTGTTTGTCCCAATACGCCTTTTCCAACCCGCTATGCTCCTTGCGGCGCTCAAATGGCACTGATCCTCTCCACATCCTTCGTCTTCCGCCGCTCTTATAGTGCACCGTCAACCTGGTCCGTCGTGGTCCGTTTCAGCGTAATCCAGGTCCTAATCAGTCATTAGGAGGAGGGCAGCATTTTCACTCACGACCATTATTATACTCGGAGGAAACACTGAAGCAAAGGTTCACTCGAAGACCACAGCAAACAATTGTCTGTTAACATGCTTGCTTCACTGCAAGTGACGTTGAATGGCGTTAGCGGCATAGCTCGAGGTCTCCATTTCCTCCACTGCCCTTCCGCCCTTGCCTCCCCCTCTTCTCACTTTTTCGCAAAAGGGTTTGCTGAAGTGCCAGTTGGTACATTTTAAGGCGAAGAAAAACAGCGCAAAAGTCAGGACAAAAAAAAAAAAAAAGATCCACAAACCACAGACGCTGTGGTTTGTAGTTGCTTTCCTTGTCTTGTCTTTTGCGCTGTTTTTCTTCGCATCACTTTTCAGCTTCACCCTTCCCTCATCTTCTGTGTCGCTTTCTCTCCTCTCGTTTCGCTTTCCACGTCCTTCCTCTTTGGTGACGTCATCATCTCGCGGGTCACGTCACGATCCCATGTGTTGGTCGTAAGCCAATCACCGGTGGTTGACTGATTGGTCACCTTAGGTTGGCCGCCAGCGAGTCAGTGACCCACGAGCTAGCGGTCCCGCCAGTAACTCTTCTAGCTGATTCAGTGGACAGGAAGACACGGACAGAATTTTCGCAAGTCATACTTGACGCGTTTTGTTACGCTTTGTTTCCGGGTCCCCAATGTCTGTGTACCGTGACCCTGTTCTCCAGCCGCAGCTGCCGTTCGCGGCGATGATCGCTCCAGCGCCCGCTCTGCCGAAGAGGGACGGAAAAGGGATGCGAAGCCCGCACCTGTGCGTCAATTCTCTTCCTGTGCGAGCTCACGGAAGACACTGCATCGCAGCTGCGCTCTGGCCGCGCGCACGTTGGATATAGCGTGCCACATGTTGCCAAGCTGCCCTTACTAGAGCAGCGTGTCCTTCCGCTCACTGACGGCTTCTTTTCGATACTGCGTTTCCCGTGTCAATGGGCCGCATACCAGATGAGCGGATGTGTACACCCGCCGCGGTACCTCAGTGCATAGATCTAGTTTGATACTGATATATACTAGAGGGAAATGTGGCGCCGCCATTGCAGCTAGCGACGTCCCTCGCCTACTTGGCTTGGCTAGCAACAAGGCTTCTTTTTTGTCTCGAGGTCAAAGTTAACAAAAAAAACTGAACATTTTTTTTCTTTTTAAGCGTTAAATAATCACTGGCAAATACGTTTTTCTTCAGCTTCATTTTTATAATAGGAAAACAAATTTTATACTTTTTTGCAGTAATGTTGTGCTTTTTTGCAGCCAGAGGCAACATTTCAGCCTGTTAGTGAGCCATATGCCAAGGGCAGGTGGAACGTGCCTGCCCGGTACACGATGAAACGCTCGCTGTAGTGCGGTTCCCCTAGATGGTGGCGCCAGATTTACCTCTGGTACATATAGTATGAAACTCTATGGCTCAGTGGCCTTAAGACGTCGTGTTTTTGATCCCAATGTCGCGGGCTCAATCCCGGCTGTGTTTCAGAAGGAGGCGGCAAGCGAAAACGCCCGTGGGTCGAGATTTCGGAGCCGGTAAAGATCCCCAGGTGGTCAAGATTAATCCGAGGAACCCCCCACTACGGCGCGCCCCATAGCCCAGGTGTGGATTCGGCACAATCTGTAAGATGAGCCGATATGCAGCGGCATATTCGGGGGGATCAGTAAGCCAAGTCTGAATTTTAGTGCGCGCACATTGTACGTGGGTCGCCCGCAAGAAATCCGCGCGTGCACTGAAGTTGCCTAGCGGGCACTGGCCTTACGGGAATCTATAACAGAACAATTCGGATTCGTTGGAGCCGCGTAATTAATGACGGAAACGAACCAAATGAGGCTTCCTTGCGCACCTACAACGAATCTGCATCCGATCGTCTGCGATTTCTTTTCTCCTTCGCTTTGCTTTTTCGTGGTTGATCGGGTTAAAGAAAATCGTTTGGCCTGAAGTGACAACGTTCGATAGCTCGCCGCACGCATATTTCTGCGAAGAGTTCCACAGGTGAAGCCGGTTTGACCTCCTGCCTGTGCCCGTTAAAATTTGTTCAACCATCGTGCGTCTGTTTGGAGGCTGGTGCAATACTGTGAAAGAGTGTTGGGGCGTAAATCACCCGCATGCATATGGCTCGCGTTACGTGTGCCCATCGTCGTCGGGTGATCGCGCGTGGCGTCATGTTTATCGTATGGCGTGATATATATGTAGATACGAAATCACAAGAGAAACACGTGCGGCGACGGCCTGAATCGTCCGCGCGTGCCTATCTGCTCGTGCATTCGCTTTCTCGGCTATCGCCGTGAATGTATGTCTCATTGTCATTTTCGTTTCATTCAAATTTCCCGCCAAGAAAACCAAATGAGGGCCTGCGCGAAGGTGAACACACCTGCATGTAACCGCGACACGCTGCTATAGGCATGGTCGTTCCCGCGAGGAGGTTGTCATGTTCGCACCGTGTTTTATTCTCCCACGTACCCGAGAGTGCGAGGGAGGGGTACGCGCTATCCGACGCAGAAGGTCGATTGGCGAAGCGCAGCGGCGGCGTTCATTTATTTGCGACAGAAACGACGCACGAAACACGAGTCGGCGCAGCCATGACTGGATATCCCTTCTCATGCATACGTAATAGTGCCGGCGAAAAGGCAGCGATCTGATTACCCGAGCCGCGAACGGCGCTGCGCAGTCCGAACCCAGTCGACGTCATTAGGCCTCGCCGCGCGACATGGGTGCGACCTTGCGAAGGAGCAATATGGTGCATGCGCGCGTGCGTGTTGGTGTTGGGGCCTCTCGTAATGGCTGGGCCGGGCCATCGACGGCGCGGCCACCCTTGAACTTGCGCTATAGTGATCGGGTGCGCCGATCAGCGCGGCGTGTTGTCCCACCGTTCTCCGATTGTTGCCGTGGCGTGATTAGCAGTCGTTAACTCGCGGCCGGTGTGCCTTGCATATCAGATCGTGTGTATACTCGCCCCGCTCCAATCGGGGCGCCGTGATATCGTGTTTCGCGGCGGCGACGACCTTTGTGTTTCTACTAGCCGTCGAGTTCTTTTAATCAGCCGAGCGTGTAATTATCACCCGATGGGGCTGGCGACGGAGCGGCTCGCGTTGCGTGATCTTCATCGTTCGATCTTGTCTTTGTTTCAGTCATGCCCTACTTGCGTCCGAGGCGCTCCTTTTCAGTTGGGTATTCCTGTGTTGCGTCGCTAGATTAGTTCTTCGACAGCCTTACGCCCTCGACATCTTTATTGGAACATTTTTCTTTTTTTCAGCCCTCTTCTCGTCGTTCCTGGGTTGGCAACGACTTCCTTACATTTGAGCTTCCTTTTCCTTTCCCGAGCGCACGCTTTGTCACGATTGATTGATTGATTGTAGGGTTTAACGTGTGGAGCTACACAGGCGATGAGGAGCTCGCCGTAGTGGAGGGCTCCGGATGAATTTTCACCACCTGCCCAACTTTAACTTGCCCCGATATCTGAACAACACGGGCGTTTTTACTTTTTGCCTCCACCAGAAAAGCGCTCACCGCGGCCGGAAATCGAACTCGCGTCTTTGTGCTCAGAATCACAATCAGATAGCCACTGAACTAACTGAACCACCGCAGCGGGAGCTTTGTCACGGTTGCAAGGACAGGTATAGCCGCACTGCTTCGAACATTTTCTTAGCTTTTTAAATTGGAATCGAAGTGATACACTCTTGAGACTATACTGGAGTTTTGTTTGTGAAGATGCGGAAACATCTTTTCACAATTCATAAGGATTTGTGTCATCGATTTTCCTTTATTTTATTTTTTTTTTTGAGGCAGGGGTGTTCGTTATTGTCAACCGCAAAGCCGAGCTCTCCTGCCTATGTTTTCTTTTTCTCCCTTCTGCTTTTAGTCTCCGTAACTCAGTCCGGTGCACTGATCTTGAGAGCGATATCCGGGACTGACGGTGATGATGGCGCATACGTAAGAGAGAATTATCATTTTTGCAAAGGTCGCGGTGGTATGGTGAGTCACGCCTAGCTCGTACAGTCAGGAGGAGCAGGTGTTTGCCCGGCAAACGGCACCTTGACCACTGATAGAGCGTTGTTTCTCCGCGGAGATTGCGACCTCCGGCAGCAATCACTGAGCCGCTTCGATTAACAAACCCGCCTTTCGTAACCGTGTCGGACCTCTTTTCACAGCTGAGCAGGTTTTTCCCACCTATGCGCGCGAGGCTTCGCAATACAACGAACTACTGGCCGCGCGTCGTGCGTTGCCTTCGTGCGGCCTGCAGGAGCCAGCACGGAGGTGTGCGTGGGCTTGAGACTTCAGCGAGCGATGCCGCCGGCGGCCGGAAGCTGCAGAGATAACCCGATTATTCGCTCGTGGCGACTGTGGCTGTTCTTTGTGCACGCAATTGGGCGCCTCTTCGTGTAATCGCTGCAGCCTGAGGTAAGGGTGGAAGGGGGAGGGGGGAGGGGCACGTGAGAGAAAAATGCTGGCGTTGACGAACCGTGCCGACCGCCGTGTAAGCAACTAGAAGGCCTACGCATAACGAATTCATTTTTTGAGACTGTGTACCGGCCTTCTGTTTTTTTCCAAACGGCCGGAACCAAGAAAGGACAGCCGTCATCACTAAATGGGCTCGGAGGTTGCCAACCGCCCGACAAGAGACGATGAAAAAAGCTGGTCGATTGGGGTGAGATGCGCTGGCTTGTAATCTGGAAGGCGTTGCACCGTGTGTCGTCATGGAGTATCCATTCATCGAGTTTCACAAGAATGGGAAATCGCTGAGTGAGCCGATTGGCGGGGGGTCTAGAGCACTCGTCAGCAGGTAAACGACCTCCTCCTCCATTGATGAAAAGCAGTCGAGGGCGCGATGGAGGGCCGATTGCTGCGCTGCTATCGCCGTATAGTAAGTAGTGTGGACGTCTCGAGTTCGTTTTATCGCCTCGTCGGAGAAGCTCCTCGCCGACGTCAGTTGCGCCAGCAGAGTGACCTAGTGGCAGTTGGCTGCCGACTTGGGAACGAAGATGCTGCATGGGTATGAAGTTCGTTGCAAGGCGTGTTCCCTGTATTCACCATCCAACGCCATGTGGGTGTAGCTTGTTGCTAAAGTTGTATGTGGGAGACTACCACGGTTTCACGCCGTCCCGTGTCTAAGGCCCCCAGTTAAAAAAAAAAAAAAGCTTTTCTGCGTTATGTGTACGTTGTGGTAAGTTCGACTTCATGAAGCACGACACGGGGCAACTGAATGAAAAATCATCAAGAATAGTCACACTGTCACACCAAAACGCCTGGGTGTTGCTCGTCACAAAATATCATGATGCCCCCCCCCTATCAACCGATGTGAAATGAAGCTGTTCTATGGAGTTGGAATTCATCGTACTAGCATGCGTTCTAGCAGTTCGGGCGTGTGCTGCGTCTTTTCTTAAGCTTTGTCTTTGTGTTAATGTTGCTAGTACTATGAATTCCCCAGTTAGTAGCCAACTCGTCGAACTTTGCGCTTTAGTTTCGTCATACGTAGGGTTTGAATTAGGGGTGACAGTAGAGGTTTGTCGGCACTCCCATGCCAAGTGGTATATATAGCGAGATCTGCAGCTACTGGGCAGAAGTGGAGGGATGCTGCGTGGGGGTACATTGCGTGTAGCAGGGTATTATGCGGGTATGAATACCGAAAAAAAGCTTTTCACTGCTTGATTGAACGCAGCGGCTTCTTTTCGTGCCTAGAAACGCGAACTCCTCATTTGCCGCTGAACGCCAACTGGTGTGTACGTACTGTACTGTACATTGTTGGTGTCCAGCTCGCGGCCTGGCGCCACCGGGTGGCCCATCGCCTTCCCGTCATCAAAAGTATGTGCGTCGGTGCTGCGCTCTTGGTGCATCGCTTTCTCGACGACCTGGTTGAGTTGTTTATTTTGATGCTTGTCAGTTATGGGCTGGCTTACAGCTTTTCTGCAGGGTTCAAGCGGCAGCGTTGGTCGGCGCCATCGGTCAAAGGCGGTCGTAGCGCGCTGTATGCTAAGCTGGAAGACGGCCAGGGCGCCCTGCTTTGTGCTCGAAACAGCTGCAGCGAGATGGTTGGCTGGTGGTGCAGTCATGCCACATTTTGATTCACCGATTCAACTTTACATCTATGCAACGAAAACAAAAAAGCCAAGCGCAACGTATAAATATGTATCTAGTTGATGTCGAGGCCATCGTTCTAAATGACGAAGTTCCTTAAACCTAGTCTTGATCTTAAAAGCTAGAAGTTGCGCTGCCTAATAGCACGACGATACCTACCTATCCTTTCGGGCTTACAAGTCATATGCAACGCCGTTCCGTCACTGGGCAAGGCAATGCAGTCGACCGCGGACGACGAATAATGCTTTGTTGATACCGTGTGACTGTCAACCCCCTTAGTGGTGATGGCTTCGTGCGAAGGCCTTCGGCGGTCGCTAGGTGTGCATTTTTTTTTTCTTGTTTTGCAGTAAATTAACCGCGATGCCAGCATTGTGCGTGGCGCTCCTCATAGCCGAGACGATTACTTTCGCGCTGCAAGAATACCGGATGTGTAAAACGATGCGGCCGGCTTTTTTTTCTTTCATTTTCAGCCGCGTGAGCAGTTCCTTGTATAAGCTGCCGCAGAAGTAATTGTTAATTCCTAGGGAAGTAAAAAAAAGAAGGCATATAATCGCCGCCCCCTTTCAATCTTCTCTCTCTCTCTCTCTCTCTCTCTCTCTATATATATATATATATATATATATATATATATATATATATAATATATATATATATAATATGCGACGAACAAACCTTCGCTGATGGCCGCCATTTTCTCCCGCACTCTGGTGCTTTCTTTGCGTTCCGCCCGCTGTGAGAGAAGCGGCGAAAGTGTGCCACTCAGCGATTTGTGTCCGCCGACCGTTGCAATCGCCCGTTACTCATTCATTCACACACATAAGCGCTTTGTCCGATATTCTGAGTCAGCGCTGCCTCCTCGAGCGCAAGGTGGCCGGTGACGAACTCCACCTGTGGCCGATTCGCGGAACCCAACGAACGCACCTGGCTGATGAGCCGCGGAGGCCTCCTCCGGCCGAGCCGAGCCGTCCCATGCTCCAGGTGGCAGCATGATACGACTCCGCGGCGGTCTGGTTTACGGCGGCTTCGCCGAATCGCCGCTTCCTTCCTCCGCCACATTTGCTCTTCTTTTCTCTTTCGCTTTTTTTTTTGTAGGCTTCGCTCTTCCCTCTGTTTCGTTTTATCTTTGTTGTTACGCCACGATCCGGCCTGTCCCCTTTAATAAAAGGCCGCCTTTTGACCATGACCTCGACGCCGAGCTTTACGGCACCGCAGCCGCTTGCGGACGTGTCCGCTGTTCCGATGCTCTATCTCTCCTGTTTTTTTTTTTTTTTTTCTCATTTCTCAGCTGTCTTTGGAGCTGGAAAGACAACTTGGGCGGTATTCCGCAATTTTTTTTTATTCTTGGTTTGTTCGAGGGGAACCCGTTCTGGTTTTTTAAATCTCCATCCCCGCACTTGAATTTTCTCCGCAAGCCCGCAAGCATACGTTGATTCTTGTGGGCACTGATCTCCCGTGCGGATCTTTCCACGCAGTTCTCATTTTTCACAGTTTAGATGTTAGCAAAGTCTAAACTGTGATCTAGGGCTGTCATATCCAGCGCACGCATCTTAGCCTGGCTGTAGTACCCGCGCACTTACCTATTCAACCGTTCGTATAGCATTGCGCAGCCGATGGTTACACGAATTACGCAGAGCGTTGTCAAAATTTTTGTCAGCAGTGCTAAACGCGCGGCTAATTTCAGAGTTCAAAGCGCTGGCGCGGTTTGAATTTATTCCTGAAAGCGTTGCTGGGTTTGTGGGGAAATTGTTGGTATCCGCCTTCAGGTGGTCTGCACCGCAGATTCGCCGTCTGGACACTTTAGAAAGGAATATAATTTCGAAAGGATTCGAATGAAAGGTACGTTCGGATGCTGGCCTCTGGGTACTGGACCTCTAGTTCGCAGGAAGTGCTGGTGTTGAATAGTTTTACGCGTTTTCTTCTTGTTTTCGACGTTTGATGAATGGATTTGCCATTCCGACTATCTTTACGGTGGTGGTTCCTGTGATCGCTGGATCCAAGTAGATCCACACGGCGTTCCGTCGTAGCGGCTGACGTCGCGGCGTAACCCAGAGCCTTTGAAAGCCAAGCGGTTTATATAGTCATACGCGTTCGAAACTCGTGAACCGCTGGCGCTTGTCACACATCTCCCCGTTGTTTAGCGCAAAGAAAACTGTAGGTACATTTGAGGCAAAATATGCGTAATTAACCGGCAGCGCCCGCGTTCATTTAGTTAGGAATGCTCGTTGGGTTGGTTTTTGCGATAGTAAGCGAAAAAAGGTGTCAGTGCAACGCCGGCACGTACGGGAGGAAAAGCAAGCACAAAAAGAACAGAACTCCCGCTGGCGCACTTTCAGGCAGGGGGGCGCGCGAGCACTGCGAAGGCGGGAAATTTGAATTGCATTCGGTGGTAGCAGCGAGCGGATAACGGCGCTACAGCTCCTTATGGCGAATCACTGCTCTGCACTTCAGACAGCTTTCACATAGAGTGGAACGGCTTTAATTTTGGAGCACTAGCCGGATAATTTGATTGCATCTTTCGTTCTAGGCGAAAACCTAATTCGCGAACCTTAAGTACAATGATTCCGTGTCCTTCGCGAAATAAGCAGAGAAATTAAATCGACGTTCAAAGTTAACCATCCTGACTGGCGCGCGGCAAGAGTTTAACTCGCGCTCGTGTTCTTTCGAACAGCTCGATGTGGCTCTCTGCTGGCTGTTATAAAAATAAACCATGCCCCCTGATTTCCACCTCTTTTGTCGACCCGCGCGCGTGTTTGCCGATGACGTGTTCACCTGCGGTGGTAGCTCAGGGCGAAAAAGGTGCCGAGCCGTTCCTGCTGCGGTCCTGGTGACAGGCCGCGTCCTGGGGAACCCGTGATGGGTTAGGCCAGGTGTGGCGGCCGAGTCTGGCACGGGCGGTGTGTGTTGACAGGGGGACCCATTTTCGCCGTCGCTTTTGCCTTTGCCAGCAGTCGTGCACGTTAGTTCGCTTGTTGTCGAGCAACACCATGCGCATAGTGCAAGGCGGCACCAGCAGGGTGGCAGTTGACACCTTTCTCCGATCGGAGAAGGGTGTCAACACCGGCGAGGCGTCTGTTGGTGTTCACCGGTCGGGTTGGCCAGTCGTCGGCTGACTACGCTGTTGGGCCGATAGAGTTCCGATAGAACTTGTTATTGGCCCCGCGGGGAGGCTGTTCGACCAGAAAGAGGATCTTGTTGGAATTTTCGACCGGGGAGAGAGCCGCCGAGTGCGTAAAAATGCGAAAATGGACCGTCTTACTGAGCCAGCGAGCAAGCAAGCAATTTGCGATCGTGGCATCTGCTGAGCCTGTTTTTGCGGAGCAGTTTTCAGTTTTCGCAGCAGATGACCAGTTGTCTTTCGCCCCAAAATATCGAGCAACCCGTTGAATCAATACCTTGACTTCTGCCCCTTAAGTTCCGTGAGTGATTGCGGGTCTGGGGTCAGTTTCTTCTTTTTGCACGAGCTGCACCTCAACATTCGACTCTTGCATTGCCTTTTCTGATTCCAGCTTGCGGAGATTCTACGAATTACAAAAACTTCCTCCGTCTGGACTAGGTAAGGCAGTATCGCTAAGGGGATTTTGCGACTTATGCACCAAAATAGTACAGCCCTTGAAACATGTCGACCTGAGAGGCAGGCCTCCGATGCGTATGCTAAGTTTGAGTGGCTGTACCCATACTCAGTTGCTATGAGTGGTTGAGTGGTGTGAGTGGCTACCGTCTCACACTCAGCTGCTACAAATGCGACGCGATCACTATGCCCACGATTCCGGAGGATGCACGTTAATGTTTCGCAGAGCTTGGGGATCCTTATACACTCTTTGGCAAAAAGGACTAAAATAGGGACTAAAATACAGCCGTTAGTCTTCGCGGGCGACCGTTCATCTTTAAGGGGAGTATCTGCGGCAGAGTACGTGCCGTGTGCATAAATGCGGACTAACTGTTCGTCCCCCGCCGATCTGATAAGGAGTAACGGGAAGACGAAACGCATGCAGTTAGTCTCTTTGCTGCGTCGTTAATCCCCTAATGGCGTCGTCGTTGCCCTTTCGCGCATATGTCTGCGAACAGTTTTATATTTCCAAACCACAAGCCATTGCAGTTACTGGGTGCTGTAGATGGTGCCACGGGAGAAAATATTGATGTTAGTTATAAGAAAATCGCCTAGGGTTAGTAGAGCGGCGGGTAATGGCAAGGAGGCGGCGAAGCGCGATTGCCATACGCTTCTCGGCGAGGTTAGTTGTGATACGCTGTGTTGCATACGATTCGTGCGAGGTAATACGGCCAATGAAAGCTTTCAAGCGCCTTAACAGTAACGCAAAAATTAGTGACAATAGCAAAAGTGGATTCCTGAGCGTAATGAATATGTATATATGTTTAAAAGACGAGAAAAAACGCATGTTGCTGATGACAACTGCAAAACAAAAATGCTCGCTACAGGTAAGCGTCTCGAAGTTATCTTTTACACTCTGTACATAATTGCCTTCGGCACCAAAGCTATGACAATGCTGCAACTGCTGTAAAACCCGCTTGCATTTCCCAACTCGCAATCGTCTAGCGACGCGAATTTGAAGAATTCCGGGCTAAGCAACACCGAATTCGCTTTCGCCGATGCAGGAAAATATGGCATGTTCCTTATTCTGACACTCACACAGACGACACCTTTCACATACGTTACATAGAGCACTTAACATATGTATCGAACACTAAGAAAGCACTTAGGCTGCGCTAATTTGTGCGGAAACAAATGAGTCGTCGATCGCCAGCTACCTATCTCAACTAGGCGACGAGGAGTTGATTGTTATTTACGAGAAAAGCTATGGTTGTGAGGCTCTACTTCGAATCGAACTGAGCAATAGTGCCTAAACCTAGCAAAGCGCTAAGCGCAAGGCGCAAAACGCGGTCACGTTTCGCTTGCACAGATAGAAATTCGGGCACCAGTTTGCAATGGATCTGTTGCGTTATGCACAGAACTACACGCTGTACACTTGAATATTATTATCTACCGCAGGCTATACCCGGTCGGCGTGGTCCAGCGGATAGCGCGTCGGGTTCCTTGTGTATATTTCCGGGCGTCAGGGGTTCGGTCCGTGCCGGTGCCGGGTTTTTTTTTTTCTGGTCTACGCAGTTCGTCCTTGGGGAGTATCGGAACGGACCATCCGCGTGGGGGACTAACCGTTCGTCCCCTCGCAGTTAGTCCCCAAAGGGACTAATGATTGTGGCAAAGGCCGTTAGTCCCCGAAAGGACGAACTTTTGGTCCTTTTTGCCTAAGAGTGTAGGCTGACGTCGAACACAATCGTAATGCCGAATTCATTAGCGATCAGACGCCTAGCCAAGGAATTGCGTCATACGAGCTCGCTAGGTCGACCTCGCAACCGGTTCCAGTGTCGTTGCTATCGGCCGAAGGATGCGAATCCCATGCACCAGAGGCACGCGCTGAGGCCGCAGGACCCATCCTTTTGAAGGAATGTCGTTTCTTACAAGATTTGGGATGTGACCTTTCCAACTTACTCGTCCTGGGAGCAGCCGTTTTGTCATTTGGTTGTGCTACCGCGGATTTAATTGGCGCAGCCGACAGGTTGAACCAACTGCACATGCGCAGCTCAGTCTAAGACACGCAAATATGTTCTCAAATCGAATCAAAACGTTTGCGCCATAGTCCCTCAACGCAGAAAGGGAAGCTCGTGCTTATGTTGTCAGGCTTTAGCCTCATTCTTGGACACTTGTCAAGCGGGTGCTTCGGCTCCAATCGTGGCGATGCGAGACGGTGGGCGGAAAATCTTGCCAACCCACTTTATTGTATTTATGTGTCTCCCGGAGCACACGTTCGCCAGGTGTTGCGCACGTCGAACGCAACAGCAGGGGACATTAAACGGCATTGATTGGCAGCCGACGTTCGAATTCCCCGCACGTACGCGGAAAGCTGCAGTGAGCCGGTAAGGAGAAAAATAGTAATGAGATCGATGGTCCGGTCGTTACGTGTAAGAGTTCACGCTCGAGGCACCGCGGTCATATCGCGCTTCTACGTGTCGCGCAGACGGACCACTTGACGGTCGCGTCCTCTCCTTGTCGCCACATTGAGGCGTGCTCGTACATTCGTAACGAGTGGAAAAATTGCGTCCTCAAATTCGTCTTCTCTTTTTCTTTTTGCTGCAGCAGTTGTGATAGGGACGCTCGTATATTTCCCCCTTCAATTACTCCGCACGGGGGAACTCCCAGAACTTGATTACGAGCAGCTTTTCTCAACCAGTTGTGAAAAAAGGGTGGACGAAAATAAAGTGTGGCGAATAAAGCAACATAAATCAAAATTAAACGAACGTTTTCCCGAAACAAGCCTCTTTCCTTACGCGCTAACTTAGTTCTAAGACAGTCCTGTGGTCCAGCTTCACCGCAGTGCACTACAATGACCAACCCATGCGTGCAGCAACGTCGAAATTTCGGCGAATGATGATGTCGAGCGTACGAATCGACTGGAAAGTTTGCTGTGCGCTGTGGCCTTACGCAATGCAAGCATGACGTTCTGTGTTGCGCAGTGCCTCAGCGCAGAACACATTTTTTTAAATCAAATTGTCTGCACACCGCTGTCATTCACCGCGTTTGCTTTGCTGGCGACATGGATTAGTCTAGTGAATTTTGGTGGAGCTAAACAACGAGATTGTCTTAGAGTAAAATGTGGACTATGGATGCGGAACTTCCGAAAAATTTGACGCTCGTGAGCACGTGAGAAAATTTTTGAACGAATAACGTTTAGCTTGTTTGTAACGAGCAGGCTGGTGCGAATGCGATGAAGAGCGTCACCTCGTATTATGGTTCTAGGCAAGTGCAACTTATATATACACACCAAAAAACAATTCGAGGTAGTCACCACGTTAGTTCATAAAAGTTCAGTGGAAGTGCCGCTGTCGTGCGGCACTTCCGTGCGGCATTTTTCGTTTACTTGCGCACGAGGTTTTCACCTGGACCTTTCGGGGGTGCAGGTGAAGCCCTGCACTTTAGAATTCTAGAGCTCACGTGGGTTGCCTCCCAAGTGCACGAGGGCCTTGATCTGCACTGGCAGATTACAGAAGCCGCGGCACCCAAACCGAACAGACGTATTAACGCGTGCTACGTATAGTGCTTGACACATGTCAAGTGCTTTGGGAGGCGAGGGTAGTTCCTGAGGAAAATACTCGGGTCACACACTATTCTCGACGTTTTGCACGCCGAAACGCAATTTCCGGGAAGTGTTATACATTTTTCAGGGTCAGAGCACGTTGGCTCGTTGGAAGGCCAAGTTGCTGAGGGACAGCGCAAAATTAACCATGAAATCGTCTTCGTAAAGGGAATATTTAAGACCGATCGCAGCAGGTCCAAAACAGTGCTAACCACTTCCCGGACTGGTTCTTTTGGAATTTTATAGGAGGGAACGCGCTGCACCGTAAGCGTCAAGAATCGAATTCAGTTTTTCGCAGCGAAACGAGACTTCCGAAGTGCGTTTTGTTGCTTTGTCTGATATTGAGCAGCCGCTTTGCAACACTGCCGTGGGCGTGTTGTGCTTGCAACCTCGGCACTGCGGCCATCGGCGAGCACCCGCCAAGAGCGCGGTCGGCGGCGGCGGCGGCACGTCTGACCCGCGACTACCCTGACCCCGTTCCTTCCGCCGGCGGCGGTTTCCCCTGCGCGCTCCTTGCACAATCCTCCGCCGACGCTGATGTAAGATCGACAGGTCCGCGCGTGGCACTTAGCGCCGCCGCTGGCCGGCCGTGTGCACCTTGTACACATCTCCCGCCGCCGTCGCGGGGCCCTTGCGTGTACAGAGCGCTGCGTGAACTGCTTGCCGCTGCACCGGCCGGGCACAACAATTGTGCCGGACTACATTGTTACACTGTGCCAATCCGCCGTTGCCGTTGGGCGAACAGGGTGCGGGGCAACGACTAGTCTGACCGGCATGTTCGTTCAGAGGGGGCGAATGTGCCGAAATTCAAACCTGCAATTACGGTAACAAAGTGCTGCGTTTGGATGATCACGATTGCGGGGCCGGATTGGTTGCGCTGTCACACGTCAAAGCGCTTTAAGGGCGAAGCCCCTGAGGGGCCGTGGCTGTTGGCGTCCCCTGTCGTCGTCGTAATCATCGTCTCATGTAGTCACGGTACTAAAACACCGGGACACTCGTTTACGCCTCGCGCTAGATAGCTTCGTGCTTCAAAGACAAGAGAATTTCACAGCAAAGCTGTATGCCTCTAACCCCCGACGGTTTCATTTCAGTTGGCAAAAACGCCAAGACGCCAAGTATACACTTAAACACTGCATGCTTCGCCCCTCGCAAGGTTTCACGTTAGTGGAGTTGGCCCGGGATTTTTTTTCGCTTCGCCTGTATACCTCATGATTTGCTTTGCCTAGATACCCACGTAGCACGTCACCGCTTTTGCTGGCTTTTCATGGCTAGTAAAATAAGTGAAAGAGGAAGTTCTGAAGTCTTCCCGTCGAGTGTCTCTCTGATTCCTAACCGAACGGCGTGGCCTGTTCGTTGGTTTCGAGTCGATGCGGTGAATACCAAATAATCTAGTAACGTTGGTGAATACTGCGCAGGAAGCGCGACGAATTCGGCGGCCTCGCTCGCCACCGAGGCGCGTTTCACATACAATTTGCGTTCGCGGCGTGCACACGGCCAGTGGAGCGTAGCGGTTCGACGAAGCCGTGGGAACGCATTTCTTCGGATTCTTCCCCCTCCCCCACCCTCCTCCAACTCGTAAGGGACGCCGCGTCGTCGGGTGGATGTGCGTGTGTGTGTGTGCATGCATGTGTGCGTGCGAGGCGCGCGCGGGGACGTAAAAATAGTGGTCGAGCGGAACATGCAAATGGAAGAAGAACGCGCGCTCGATCTCCCGCTTCGTCGGAGTATATAACGCCAGCGCGGGTGTTCTGGTTCTCGCGGCATCTTTCTTCCTCTTGCGACACTTTTAAAGCGAAGCGTTATTGTCCTCACTGATGCCGTTGTATGCTAATACGGCCTGCAGGAAAGCCAACTTTCTATGACGATGATGACGAATGATCGTAGGATGAAGTGGAAAAAAAAAAAAAAAAAACTCTTCGCGTGCCCGGAATCGAACCTGGGTCCCTCGCGTGGTGAAGCCGGCATCTATCAGATTGCTCCATTTCGACATGCTCGAAGCGGTTTGAAAAACTCTGGCTACAACCAAGAATCCAGCCAGGAGTGGCGTTGCTCTGCATGCCGCAAGGCTGTTAGCCACAAGACTTTAGGCCTAACTTTCCATTTCGAGGTTTAGGACGTTAGGTCTAAGGTCAAATCTTGGGGTTCTAACACCTCAAATCGGCACCCACTCAAAAAATTGCGCACTAAACGCCAATCAGCAGGTACCGATTCGCGCCGTACACCCCGAACACAAACGTTAGAACTACGGAGTGCGCACCCGAGACAGCCTGTGGGTATTCTAGAAAAGTGGTGCGCATGCCGCCAGGTTGGCACATACTCGCAGTGTGGGAGTGGCCAACCAAAGAACCCGTCACGAGAAAGCTTCGCGTTCAACCATCGTCGTCGTCAGACGAGGTGTGCGCGATTTTTTTTTTTTCATTCTTTTTGTTGTTGGGAAGGAGGCAGGAGGCGCTGCAAGACCTACTCGTGCCGTCGGACACGTTTATGACTGTGCGATAATATTGACTTATGGCCGATTTATGCACACGGAGTCTTTCACTTGTCCGGAGAGGTCCCTCAGATCTAGAGCCCCCTACTATTTCGTCGACTCTTTCTCTCCTCTCTCTCTCTCTCTCTCTCCTCTCTCCTCTCTCTCTCTCTCTCTTCTCTCTCTCTCTCCTCTCTCCTCTCTCTCTCCTCTCTCTCTCTCTCTTCTCTCTCTCTCTCTCTCTCTCTCTCTCTCTCTCTCTCTCCTGGTGCGTCGAGCAGGAGTGGGGTAGACCTGATAGGGCGCAATTTCAGAGCAGAACGTGTTTCACCGTTCTCCCACATTTTACGGCATCTTGGCCGGTCCGTTTGCCGGGCCCATGTGCTCCGAAAACACGACGAGATCAATCGGGCCGAGCTCGAACCTTACAGCGGGCAAAGCTTTGGGCGAGATCGTTCCCTTAGAGCAATTGAACCGCATCGACCAGAGGAGGCTGAGGTAAGAAGTACGGCGCCGACAAGGAGGAGGAAACGCTTTTTTCGGTGGTTCCGCTAGCTGCAGGTCACTGCCGTTGATTCTTCCGTCTCGGCGCTGCGTGTGCGGGGTCTCCCTCCTGGGTGATCTCGCGGGAGATCGTAAACAGAGATTGTGCGGGGCAAGGGAAGCCAGTGCGGATGAAAAGCGCTTCCAGCGAACCGTTTGTTTTTGCTGCCGCCACGGTGAAGAGACCGATGCGGGTGTTCCCCCGTCGCTGTAAAGAAGACGTCCCCGGAGGTTCGCCCTCTGCCACCGACCTTGGCGACGTTGGGGGCCTCGGGCGGGGGGCAGGGCCCCAGACTGGTGGTGGCGGGTGCAGCGTCGCAGCACTGAGCTCCTTGCATGAAGACATATCAGTGTTAATTTTCCTGGTTTTCCTCGTCACTGACCGCGGCGAATGGAAATTAGGCGGGCTGCAGCGCCATCCGTGTGTGCTTGGAGCCAGTGAATTGGCCATTGACCAGTACGCTTTATACTTCAAATGATTACACGGTAAACTTCGCGTGTTGCCCTCGTGGACGGAACCTGCGGAGGACACCGTTTTCCCACCGCAACGCGCGGCTGAGAACACCTTTGCGCATGCGCGCTTAGGCCTCGCCCTCTGGACGCATTTGTAATGCGGCGCGATTCTGCGTGACTGGAACGGCGTTCTGCAGCTGCGGGCGCGGTGGTCCCACCGTATAGATACTACGACATCAGACGTGGCCTCGTTTGTTGACATCCATTAGCACTGTAGCCGTTGCGGGGCCACTTTGGGGCGGCCGCCCGAGTGCCGTTGATAAGGGGAAACGGAGAGGACAGCCCCGGAAGGCCAGCCGTGCAACGCCGCGTGGTCATGCCTCCTCCGGGCCAGTCGCGCCGGTAGACCACCGGGCGACTCCGGGCGCTCTCTTGCCTTGGTTTTCCTGGCGCAACTAAGCAGCGAATATATACACCAGCATTCTGGGTGTACAGCGGCGTTTGAGTAAAACAAACTCGCGTTGACGTGCCCGATCAATGTTCTTTGCGGTTTGATGCTGTAGGGTGTAAGGCATCGAGTTCGACCGTTAGAAACCGCCGCGGTTTGTAATTGTTGGGTGTGCCCAAGGAGGTAAAGCAAATTTTTTTAACCTCCTTGGGTGTGCCGTACGTCGAGACGGGATTGCAAAGATGCCTGACGAAACGAACGAAAATATTCAATGGACCGCGAAACGGGGCCATATCAAAAACCTGGTATGTTTCTTTTCTCTTGCGTTTGTGATTTCTGGGAAAGCTGCGCTTTCTTCGCCAAGCAGTGGTGCTTTGGTGCTGGCTCCGCGAGGCAGATACGTCGTGAATAGGGTGCTTCGATTCGCTCTTTAAAGCGAATAGCAACTCTTTTCTTGCTGCGATAGAAACCAATCTTCCCAGTGAAGCCTGGCGAAATGGTTGCTTCAGCCTAAACTTCAGGCTGACAGTTACGTTAGATTCATTCCATGCTAGCGCCGTGGCCGATTGAGGCAAAACCTCTGTTTGGATGTTTGTTTACTTTTCGCATTGTCTCGCCGTCACGTGTTTGTTCGAGCGATACATTTGAGTCCGTTTTCACCGCGGGAATCAGCGGCCACGGATTAGTTACGCCCAGCCATCGACTTCGCTGCACGGAACCACTCTCCTCGTGGCACCAGCGGGAGGCGGTCATTGCCGCGGGCTTTCCGCACGTTGCGCAAGGAGCACTCCGAGTCAGTCAGGCAGTCCAGCTCAGGTTCCTTCCGCGGTCTGCGTTTGTCCCGCGGCGCTCCCACGGCGGCGGGACAGCGAAGCGGAGCCCCCCACAACCTTCTCGCGTGCTCCGGCACCGTTTGAGCGGACCACCGACAGACGACCGCAGCCGCGGGGCGCTTGTTTCGCAGCTGCCTCCATCGGAGCGTCGTCTTCTCCATCGTGTTCTCACCACGGTGAAGTGTGAGCGATGAGCGCGTCTTCCGTTTCGTTCTCGCGGCGATTGTGACGCTGGGTTCGCGCTGATTTGGCATCGCTTCGCGTGTTAAAGTACAGAGACAAAAATGGAGCCCGCCCCGACAAATCGAACGGGGCATGCGTAGATCTGTTCTGTCGGGATTTTTTTTATTATTATTACGTGAGAAATAGATGGAGCATGTCGGCAAACATTTTCGCGTCGCTCCGCAGACCCGCGTCGGTCCGTCAACAGCAGAGAGAGAGAGAGAGAGAGAGAGAGAGAGAGAGAGAGAGAGAGAGAGAGAGAGAGAGAGAGAGAGAGAGAGAGAGAGAGAGGGGGGGGGGGGCTTTATGATGCAGACAGAGACGTCACATCACAGAAGAACGTGCACAAACACTAACAGGCACAAAAAACTTACTCAGCAGCACACGCACGGAAGTATGCTTACATGAATATTTCACAGGATGTGGTCCAAGGCGCAGTCACGAAGGAAAGACACCAAGGCTCGTAGCCCTAGTAGCAACGGCAGCCGAGTGCCACGGCTGTGTTTATGTACACTGCTAGACAATCAAGTTATCTAGACTCGACCGACAGGCGTAAAACAGTTGTGAGCTTCGCCGGCGGTAACCAACTTGGTGCGAGTCCCAGAGTCCCGCAAACGAAATCGCATAATCGCAGCGGGGACGAGGACACGGGACGCGGAAGTTTCGTGCGATAGAAAAACAAAACGGTAAAACAATAAAATGCCCACCCGTGCCTCGCGTGGAATTAACAGAGAAACGCGGAAGCGTGGCCAAGCACCTGCGAACTGGGAATCTGGCTTGAGGATTTTTTCTACACGCGATATCCCGACTCGTGCGCGCTGCTTTTGAGGTTGGAACGCAGTCAGGCGCACGAGCAAACACGATTAGGATCTCGTCCTGCCGGCGGCTTGGCACTCGCGAAAACGTTGGTTCGAACAGGCTCGCCTCCGTTTATATATTACGTGCTGAGTGTTCGCGGTGTATTATCTCACGGCCGCGATTCATCACCAGGAATAGCCCCTGTGCACGTGGAAAGCTTCGGAATTTCTATTCAGAACAGCCCTGCCACGCGTGACACAGAAGCGGCCCATCGCACTTCGCCCTATCTCGGTCGACACGATTTTGGAATGCGATTTTGCAAATCCGCGGATAGGTCTGTTTAATTCGCGCTAGGCAACCTAGACTATACAGTGCCATCCACAAAGGCGACCCAGTGGATCTATTGGTGCGTTGGATGTAGTGACTCGGTTGGCTGTATTGACAAAAAAGGGTCGGGGCATTACTAATGGAATACTAACAAGTTGCTTGTCCCAGTATACACTAGGTACTTAGTAACTGGAGGTAGTTAATGTAACACTAGTCAGGGTTACTAAGTTAAGCAGGCATTAAGCACCACTACCTCCACTAGTGAAGTCCTAGCGATAACACTATTCTGAGCTACATGCGTTTACTAACTGGCCATGATAACCTAGTCATAAGTACGACCTTAATCTAGTGCATACTACTTCCTACACTCAGTTCTAATTTCCTAACCATGCAGTTACTAGTGGCAGAGCCTACGTACCGTAGCCGCGGGGTAGTAAGGTTCATAAGGAGTTAGTAAGTACAGCCGTTACTATCCTTTTACGACCTTTTTTATTAAGAGTGATGTTCTGATTCTGGCACCACGGGACCTAGTGGAGGTCCCGACTTGTCGGATGTACTGACTGTAAGCGTTTATACAGCTTTGCTCTTCATTTAATTTCACAAAGTTCAGATTCTCTCAAGTTTTGTTTGTTTTGTTTTTTGTGTTGTTTGGGTTTTGTGTTTATTTTATTTAACTGAACCCGCAACCAACCTCAGGACGCTTTACCTTGAAGACGACTTTGGGACTGCGTGCTGATGAACCACTGAACCCTTGCGACGCCATTGGTCCATGGCAGTCAACTGCCGCGGCAACACGGAGTACACGGGCCTTGGAGGCATTTCTCCGTGGCTCCGGCCTGAACGAAACCCTGGGAACGTTTGCCTTCCCTGTTTGCCTTCCCTGTGAACGTTTGCCTTAACTTTACTACTGTGCGCGTGCTGTGTGCGTGATCCTGCGTCTGTAAGTTTCTGTGTGCTTATTTGCGTTTGTAGTCTGTATGAGTTTCTGTGCCTTCGCTTCCTTTCACCTCCGCACCTGTCATGTTCATGTGGAGTAGCAAGCCAAGCTAAGCTGGCTGCCAGGCTGACTTCTCTTGGATTTACTGACCGTAAGAGTTTCGTTTCTTGTTTTAATCTATTTAAGCGATAAGCGAAGCGCGTGGCAGCGAAACACCTCTAACGTTCCGCGGTGCAAGTTGTGAATGTCTTTCGTTGCGATAATCGCAGCGTCCACTCCCGCAGCACGGAGGGGTTTTGTCTGTCACCCGTGTCTAAAACAGATTTGTTAATTAAGCAGTTTCTGCGCGGAGGGGAGCAAAAAAGAGGAAGGCTACAGGGCAACGCTAACCTCTGTCTTCGTTTTTTTTTTTTTTTTTTTTTCTTTCTGGCGTCTTTTTCTTCCTCGTTCTCCTCTGCCTTGTAGCCACTTAATAGCGAACTATTGGCAAGGTGGTACAGAGCCAGTACCGCGTTTCGCAAAGGGTGCCAGCCGTCACCACTGTAATCGTCGTCCTGGCGCATGCTGGGATGCCATTCATGGTGCGCGAGGATGCGTGCTCCACCGTTTCATTGAGCGCCGTCCTTCGCTTCGTACAAGCAGCATCCCGGCGGCGGCGGCGGCGGCGGCGCCAGCAGCGCTCTTGATTGTTTTCGCGGCGCGGTTAGGGTCACGGGCTGCGGAAGAAGGCTGCCTAAAAAAGGCAGCGACGCCCCGCCGCCGCCCATGTTGTTATTGTTGGCCCGCCGTCGAGGGGCATTGACTTATTTTGGGACGCCGAGCCGCGGGTGCGCGCCCCCCTTCGGTTGCTGCGGGGGCGCGGTCGCTGCGCCGTTGTAATTCGGGAAAGGGGGAAATCGGACGGTTCTTCGCCGATTGCACGCTCAATGGCAGTCACACGGGAGGTAGGAAACAGTGTTTAATGCCATGAACGAGCCTCGCTTCCGGTTCTTGTTGCCGATTGAAAGCTTGAGAAATTCCCCGCACTAAAGAAAATGTTCGACTGTTTATTATCCATTCATCCTTATCAACATCCGTCGTTCGAAACGTGACCGCGGTGCGGAATACTTGTGTCTCAAGCATTTGTAACAGAAATGCATCGTTGACAGATCCTTTGCCCTGGAAACGTGGTGCTTGACGTTGTCCATTTCCTCCTGCGCAGCCACCTGACGCAGACCACGACGTGGGACGACCCGCGCAAGAAGTCCCCGAGCGCCAAGCACCACGCGACGCCGCCCCCTCCGCCGCACACGGCAGCGCCCGCGGTGGGGCCCTTCAAGAACCTGGGCCCGCTGCCCGACGGCTGGGAGCAGGCCACCACGGCCGAGGGCGAGGTCTACTTCATCAACCACATCGAGCGCACCACCAGCTGGTTTGACCCCAGGATACGTAAGGGACCTCCCCCCCCCCCCCCCTTTCCCCCCCTCTCTATCTCGTGCATCTACGCTGAGTTGAAAGGGAACAAAAGAAAGAGATAGAGAGGAAAGTTGGTGTCCCTGGTGAGAAAAAGCAAAAGACATTTGTGGATTGCACTCTGCATCCACTGCGAAAGGCACAAAGATAACTATATTCTAGTACTTTGAGAGAAGAAAAGCACCTAGTTTCATTAGTTGTGAGTGTGCTCTGGGGTCTAGTGGACAACCAGGTGAGAGGAATTCTGATGATAGCTGTGTTATGTTAGTTAGTGGAAGTAGTAGCCGTGACAATCTTCAACAGCTATTAGTGGCAGACATGTCCACCAGGGGTGAAATTTTGATAGTGGAACGCTACGGTTATGTTGTCGTGCACTGTAGGACAGGTGTTACACTCTCATGAGTCTGTGGCAATGAGAGCAAGCTCTTGTTTGTGTTCGTGAGTTATTCCGGGGAGTTGCCGCTTCCATCTTTTAAAAAGGGCTGTAGAAAAATGGCAGAAAGGTTTGTTGTGTACAGTTTGCAGGAAAGTTCAGAGACTGCCATGTTTCCTTGCCAAAGATAAGCTCACTTTTTAAAAGTTGTAATTTTTACCGATAGCGTTTTTTAGATATGTCATATTCTGGCGATGTAATTTTGGTTGATGAAAAACAGGACTTCATGGGTTATTCAATATTTCTTAAAGAAGTTCAAATAACATTACAACTTGGGCATAAATCACCGAAGAAAAGGAGTTGTCTTGGTAATTAAAGGGAGACTGAAGGCAGCCACCAGGTTAGTTTCAAACGGAAGTATGACCTTCCCATAGACATTTTAGCATTGATTTCGTGCCGAAAGATGTCTTCATTGCTGAGAAATCGGTAATCAAACGTGATGCAAACAGCGACTGCAGCCACTGTTAGCATCATGATAAACAGGAAGCAAGTGAGCCAGTGGTGATGTATAGGAGTACAGAAGCAACTGAATACAACGCTACCTCGTATCGAGTGGTTTGGCCCATTTCGGTCAAACCAGTCATGCTTTCCCAAACTTGCAAACCCTTTGCAGCTCCAGATTACTAAGCAAAATGTTCCTCCAAGAAATCCATGATCAGTATTGACGCTCTGTTGAAGAAAAACATATTTATCATCCTTCTGATGTCCCGCAAATGTTGGCGTTGAACCAGCCGCTTGTGCGTAGCTTACACGCTTCCTCTAAAACCAGTGCCGCCGCCTCAAGTGTGGGCGAGTAGAGCCCTCCAGCGGCAGCCAGGAAAGGCGTTGTGCACGCCAGACGTTTTAACCTTTTTTGGCGCAAGTTGTGCAATATAGCCAGTGGCGGCAGCACCTGTCCTCACATTTTTGCTATTTTCTTCCTTGTTTTGAAAAAAGCTACACGTGATAACAACATATTCGTGTCCTAGGTGAGCTATCGATCGATCTAGAGCAACTTGTATTTCGACTTCAGTGTTCCTTTAAGTGTGTGAAAAGGGGCTGAAAAACTCCAGCCAGTCCCTTGCGAAGAGTCGCCTTCATCATTTTACTGAGCTTGGCTGTGTTCTGAAAAGCCTTTATGTGAGTTGGCTGTTGCCAGAATTATTATTACCTGTCAGAGTGAACTTACGGAAAAGGGTTAAGAAAATAGCTAAGATTAAGCTGGTGCAGCCTTCGGGAAGAGAAAGAAGCAAGAAAGAAATAAAAAAAGAGGGAGAAATCTGAACTTAAGAACTCCATTTCAAATTTTTTTCTGAGTGTGCTGTAAGGGGTTGTGAATCCTATAAATGTAAACTTTGGGCATTATAACCATTGGTCAGCAAAGATGTGCATGTGTATTCTGCTTGTTGCTGATCCACTTATTCCCTGGACACAGTCCATGACTGAATATTCGTGTGAAGTGCCCAACCTTAACCTCTTTTTGTATTTTTTGCCTTCCCAAATGCAGCTGCTCATGCTCAGAAGCCTCTTCTGCAGGGCCACATCGGCTCTCTTCCTCTTCACCCACAAAGCCAGGTAAGGCAGCACCCACTACAATCCACAGTCCTCACTCGTAGGACGGGCAGGTGGTTGCGGGAAGTGCGCTCTGATTTCGACACAGCCGTAACAGGGTGGTCCGGGATACAGGTTTTCGCTCAGCCAAAATTGCTTTGAAAGCACTGCTGGTTGTAGTAGGGCTAGTAAGCTTGGTAGGGCTAATTTTTAGGGTCCTAGAAGAGTGGGCAAGTTCCCATCCCCCAGGATCGGCTGCTGTCAGCACTGTACTTCATGTTGGCTATGGCTAGGCGGCACAAAGCTATCCACTTCAAGCGTTAGGCTTTCCTGTTGGCTTATGATGTCCCATTGCTTCCGCATATTGCCCGTCAACCTGAAGCTAATGGCTGTCAAGAGTACAGATGGTTGCAGAGAGGGGGAAATCAGTAATAATCAGTGCTGAGGAAACACACAAGAAATGTCTTTTTAAGAATATTTTCTTGGTTTATAAAAAATGTGAGGTGCTGAAATGTAGGAGATATGCTCATCGTGCAAGGTGCTCTTTTTGAAGCAACGAAAGTGCCGGCAAGAGTCTGTTGCTTGCGGCATGATTATTTCCGTGATGGACAATCAGCTGGTTCCTGCTGCTGCTCAGTTCTGTGTAGTGATTGAACTACAGAAACTGTGATGTTCATTCAGATTGCCTTGGTACTACGATAAAACCCCGTTAGTTCGGAATTTCGGTTAATTCAGACGCGGTGTTTGGTCCCGTCTGCATTCCACATTGTTTTATGGATGAAGACTGATTAATTCAGACACATTCAGCTGCAATTCGGTTAATTTGGAATCCCCACTGAGTTCAGGTAGTGAAACAGCAGCATACTCCGCTGCGGCCGCACTTCAGATAGTTCAAATTTGCAGCAGAAACCAGAGATGCACATAGAAAACTGTGAGATTGGAACAGGATACGAATGAGCTTGTGTACAGCGCACTAAAAAAAAAAAAAACGCATGGCTCTGGTTCACAACCAAGTGAAAGGCAGCATTCCCATCGCTGTGGCCATCACTTTAGCCACAGCCACGACGACCACAGATTTGACTTTTTTTTTTCTTTCTTCGTGACTTGATCGACGTGATCTCACATCACCTTCACACAGCAAATGACAATCACTGACTTTTTAAAAATAATAAACAGTTTGGTGATGTTGAAAGCATTTTTCAGTTGTTGTGACCGTACTCGGGATAATTCAGACATTCCCGCCGGTCCCGTGAAGTCCAAATTAAAGGGACACTGAAGTGAATTTGTCAAGCTCCCGTTTTTGCTTGCACTGTGTAGACTGGCTCAAATTAACACACTATTCATCGTTTATCCGGTTGACAAATCGGTAATTATTTTACAAAGCGCGAAAGAAGAAAAACTACTATGCGCGGTTTGCGGCGGCCGCACCAACTAAAAGCTGTGACGTCAGGAGGGGGGGGCACCGTGATTGGACGATGCCCAAGGTTAGCAATCAAAAGTTTCGGTTTCGGTTTCGGTTCTGTAAAACAACATGCTTGACATCTGATGGCGTTGTTGGATGGGCATTCTCGATTTCTCAATTATCGCCGTACCGCGCTTCTGCCATGTTGTCGGCTGTCAAATGTCTAAGATAAACCTCCCAGGGCGGCTTGGAATCGTAGAAATCACTAGACGAGGCCTACGCAGTGGATGAACGCCCTCCGCGTCACCGCAGACTCTCAAATGCCATGCGCTTTTCCCGCATATTCGGAGCTTGCCTCACTCATGTCTGTTCGTAAAAAGCTAGTTTGCACCAGGCCAAGGGTGTGCTGATTCAGGCCTGGGCCCACTGCCCGCAAGCAGTCGGTGCTTGTGGCAACAGCACGCCAACGAGAACTCGCTAGCGCGTCATTGTCAGTATGCGCGCGTTCTGCGATCTCACTCGTGGAGCAGTGAACGTTACGGCCCAAAAATGGTGAACTCAGTTCAGAAAACATGGGCCGCATACGAAAAAATCAACTTACAAAAAAAAAAAAAAAAAACATGTACCCTCGGGGATTCGAACTTGCGACTTTCAAAACAAATTCCAGCACCTCAAACCGCTAGGCCACGAGCCCGGGTTGGCCAGTTTGTATATATAAGGTTTATAATGTATGACCAGTTTACACTTTTATTTATTTTAAGCAGTTTAAGTACTTTATGTGACTATTTGTTGTATATCACTCCTGCAGTAAGTGTCCCCCAAACTTCCACAATATCTCACGTCTAGCAATTGCATTTCTTTGACGGAAAAGCGTTCGCAGATGTGCGGTCGTGCTGCTGACCGCTGTGCTTGTTTACCCAGCGCAAAAAGTGCTTCCTGCTCCCTAGTTTTGCGCTGTACGGTAAAAGTTTCAGGTGATTTTATTTTCTTAGTACCTATATTGACTTCGCTGACTCTTCTCCCGCCTTCAATCGGCCTTAGATTTTCCTACTAGCGTAAAGTCGGCGAAGCGTCGCATGTGCACTTGTGCAGCGCTTGTGTGGAGCGACCCGGACTCTGAGTTTGACACAGTGTACAAACTAATAAAGTAAGGAAAGGCACATTCTTTCATTCACAAAGGTGTTGTGGCTTAGTTTCAATTGAGCGAGCGAATAGCGACGACCCGCCGGCGGCCGGCGGACGAAACGCTGGGCCGACTGACTCGATCGGTAGGTCGGCTGGTCGGCGAACCGTGCAGTAGCGCAGCCATTTTCCAGCTCATCTCCTGCTGACGTCACACGAAAGCGCCACAGAAAATGGGCGAGCGTAAAGAGAGGAGGACAGCATTTTCGAATTGATTTTTCTACTAAATAAATTCGCGTAAACGCTGCCAGAGTGGTCGAAACAATGCCTACGGACTCCGAACTACAATTTGCGCTAGTAATCTCGCAATGTTTACAAATCACTTCAGTGTCCCTTTAATGTGGCTTTAATGTATATCAAGTTGAGTTTAGGCCCTGTCTTTTACAAATGATGATTCTGGACTTCATAACAAGATGGAGTGCTATAGAATCGTGCCATGTTTGCGCCGATTTTTTATTTTACTTTGGGTCATATAAGGTCGGGCGATAAGAATGTGTCATTTAGCAGTGAATGTTGCTTAAATTTACTAGCCTTGAGAGCGATATTCCATGCTGCTCAGAACATGCAAGAAAAGTCTATCCGCACTTTTTAAGGTGAAAGGTAAAAGCGCCCCATTCTGTGAGAAACCATTGTTGTTGTTGTTGCTGTGTTTGTTGTTGTTGGCGTAGTTGTCCGCTCAAGAAAATGGCCGCTGCTGTATGTAAAGAGTAAATAAAAAATGTGTCATTCGATGAGAGAGAGAGAGAGAGAGAACACCTTTAATGAAAGCTGAAGAGGTCAGCCCCACTAACGGTAGGGCTTGCTATACTCGATTACATCTCAAGAACGGCACCACCTCATGTAGTGTATCACTCCGCCAAAGCGCCGGACCCATGACGCCAGTGCGCGCGCGTTTTGAAAGGGGTTTGCTATGAATGCGTGATATCGTCTGCCTTGTCTCACGCAGTTTGTTTGTCATCACTGGAGTTGTTTATAAGCATATTAAGTCCAAAAAAATCACGGGAATGGCTCATGCCATGTTCAAAATATTCCCAGTAACGCCCTACTTGCGCCGTGCGGAGAAACATCTGGCTACGGTGATAAGGCACAGCGGCAACTTCAGGTGCCATTCTTAAGTTGTCACCGAGTATACTTCAGATGGGGTGAATACAGTGAGGTGACAGCGAAAAATAGAGAGAAAAAGAAAGGGAAAGAAAGAAAGGGGAGTAAGAGGAGAAATGCACACATATACAAATTGTACATGCTTGGAGAGTTCACAGAACTTCTTCTAGCCCTGTTTCGCCAAGAAAAGTAAGCAGTGTTTTTGTATTTAGCACTGCTTCCTCACGATTTCGCCAGGGTCCAAGGAAGTGTAACCCAGGTCCCCACATTAGCAGCCCAGTGCTCTACCACAGTGCAGTACATCTACACATCTTGCCAGCAGTTGAGCAAAAGTTCTTGTCATTGTTCCTTTCTTGTACCCACTTGGGGATTGGCCAGGAATCGGAAACTGGAGGGTGTAATGCACCCGCTTCATAAATCTATGAATTGAAAATGCAAGTGCTGCAGAATAGTCCATGCCGCAAACGTGATGGAATGTGGGTAAAGGAGGTTCACAGCAGTCTTGCGGTACTCTGATTCCAGGGAAGCTGTGGCATTCGCCAGTCTGCTTCCTGAAGTAATTTGCGTCATAATACGAAGCAACGAAAGTGTAGCATGCGAGCGAGAGGGGTAGAAGAAAAGAAGCCGGTCGAAGTCATTCGCACCAAAAGACAAAGAAACGAAAGTTAATAACAGGATGAAAATACAAAACTTGCCTACACAGCCTCAAAACATAATGCCAGGCCTTCTAAGCGTGTAAGCAGACTTAAGTGACCCGAGGAATTTTCTTTAGTTCTCAGTCACAACTGAAACATGTACTATGTCACTAGAAATTAGCGGAAACAAAGCCTAGTTTTTGGTACTTGTGTGATCGGCACTGCTAGTGCCGATGGTACTCGGCACTGGCAGTCGGGATGGTACTCGAGTACCACCGAGAACTCCTGTTCGCCTCTTAAGGGAACCGTGTGGACAAAACATAGGTTTGTTTTATTCGAAAGATTTCGTGTCTTATAGGGCCCCCAGCGCTTGTCTGGCAGCAAATAATGCCGTATTCACTGAGAAATAAATCAATTTAGGTTAAAATTTTGATTCTCTCGCCAAATCGTGTGTTTTCGGGACGTGAGCATTGAAGTCATAAGCCCGCGCTTTCTAATGAACTTCCGCTGCGTCATTCGGCTCTGCAGCTTTGCTTGCCATCAGTCCTCCCAGAAGGCGCTACCAAACTCATCCACGGATCGTTGTATGCCGTTGCTTTGTTTTTGAGCGTATTTGCACCTGGCTTGCTTTTGTTACCGTAGAAAGTAGTCGTTTCGTGAAACATGGGGTATCCTTGACAAACAGGGTCACGTAAGACAGTGTCGTTTATGCCCATCGGTCAGCGTCGTGTAAGACAACTTCAAAGCAGCGGGCTGCTGCGCAATGCTCCGTGTGTGCCTCCAAGAAGTACCAATCGCATTGATGTGCGCCCAGTACCAATACCAGTGCGCATTGGTACTTCTATGCTTACGAGTATTTTCGTAACTTTCATTTGTTTACCGCACCATTCGTACTGCTGTAAAATGAATATCCATTGCATTTAAGTGCAAATAGCTCGCTCGGCAAGCTTATAATCCCTGCCTAATTTGCATTTGCTTTTGGCAGCCTCAGCCAATCTGCAGCTGGGTGCATATGACATCATAGGATCTGTTGCGAGAAATGAGCTAGTGGGTCGCATGGCCATTCTCTTTTTTCCTAATTATGTAGCTTATTTGAGCGAAGTTTGTATTAAAAGTGGGGTCAGTATGATTCTACCGAGGCAATCTTTCGAATTAACCAAACTTGTGTTTTGTCTGCATGGCCCCTTTAAAGGCCTTATAATTTGCGCCCTGGATGATGCTTGCTCAAAGCTAAGCCTGCTGTGTTGGTGACCGATCTTCTTTCATTACCTTCTCCCTCCCTCTGCCTGTGCAGGGCTCTGCGGGCAGTGCAGTGAGCGGTGGGGGCACGGGCCCCACCTCTCCCCCCGACCCGATGAACTCCATCTCGGCCGTGGTAGCAGCCACCAGCTCCCTGACCATCCAGCAGCAGCGCCAGCAGAAGCTGCGCCTCCAGCAGCTCCAGATGGAGCGCGAGCGACTCAAGATCCGACAGCAGGAGATCCTGCGGCAGGTGCGTCTGGCGAAAAACGAACACGTGAATTCATTATTTCGAGGGTTCGAGAGTTTAGTCACCCTGGCTGGGAGACGCTATGTTTGGGTTTTTGTAGTGGAAACGTCGACTTCTCTGTCTTGCTTTTGTTGAAAGTCTCTTGCGGTGCACTCCAGTGGGGTGGTTGAATGGCCCTTGACGACAGCATGACTGCTGTGGCAAGTAATTTAAAAACCCACCCTCCACTGAGTTGCATGTTTAAAGTGTACACTGTAGTTTATCAATTAGAATTGGCAGCGCCCATAGCTGAGGAACGATGCTCAGATTTTAAGTCCACGCATGTTGAAAGTCGAGCTTTCTTAAAATATTCCTTTTTTTGGGAGTGTGGAAAGATGCTTGGAATAGAGAAAATATTGCACTTTGCACTGCATGAGTAACATGTTATGGCATGTACGTGGTCTGAAGGCTGCACTTTGGCTGCAGTAATGCGTGCGTAAGGTCCATGAATAATGTTCATAAGAATTGGGTCAAAACCAATTTTGAAATATCTTTGATCACAAAACACAGTTGCAGCCTGACACAAAAGTAGCACAGTGAAAATGTGCTCACGATGTGAAGCGTTGCAGCAATTCCAAAAAAAGACAAAAGGAATTCACCTTGGTGAATTATTTGATCATTATGAGGTTCACTTACTTTGGTGACGGCTTGCAAAAATTTCCTTTCACCTGTGTACAAGTGAAAAGGATTGGAAATGACTCGTGTAACGAGTCCAGGTAGTTAGACTGCAAGGCTCCTTGTCGGCATTTTTTGTGCTGCTGTGCAGCCATATTAAATTGCACTTGTTCTTTTTGTAAGGAGCTTAGAAAATGGCATGATGGACTGCATGTGTTTGCCTGTGTGTGATGTTTTCGTTTGCATCGGGTTAGTTTGTTGTGCAGTATTACAACTTCATTGCATTCCCCCGCCCTACCCACCCAAATAAAAAAAAAAAAAAAACGTCCAATGAGAGTGTCGTAATGCTTTGCAGTAGTGTTTGCTAACTCTGCAAACCAGAGCGCACTAACTCAGAACTGGCTTGTCTTCTTTTTGTTGCTTTTTGCAGACGGCATTCCTCGGAAACTCCACACGTAATGTGAGTGAATGTGCTACTTTGGCCCGCATGTTTATTGTATTGTTTGGTTGTGCATCGGACACGATGGCTACCCCCGTACTCCTTACTGCACCTGCAGTTGGGGTGCCTGTGCATGCAGATCTGAAGTGTTTCAAATGACTGTTTACTAGGAAACCACTCTTCCACCCTCAACCCTTCAAGTTTTCGTTTGAAGCAGCTACCTTAAGGGGGGAGGTGGGGATCGGAGCAAACTTTTTTATTTTTTGACATAGAGTAATGAAATTTGGTAGGCGCATTGGAAAACACTCCAAATGGTGAATTTTGAAATTTAAGAATGATACCTTCAGTAGTTTTTGTGTTACAGAGATGTACATGTTGCCCGCTCGTGGAAAGCCTAGCAAGGTATTGACATATGGTAGGAAGTTCAGAATACTTTGGAATTGTAGTCAAAAGAACACTACAGGGTATGACATTCTTCGAATTTTTTTTACACCCTTCATTTTTTTTACAGAAAACATTATTTTCACCTGTACCGAGTAGTATACAGCTGACTTGGCCGTAAATGTCACTTAAAAAAATATCTAGGCCCTAAAATGAAAATCAGAGAATGTCATACCCTGCAGAACTCTTCAAGGATTGAAATAAAACAAACAGTGTCAAAATCCGCCTAGTGGTTGTCATGCTATCCTTTCCACGAGCAACGAAGAACTCGTAAAACGCACTTTTGAGAAAACGGCTCTTGAAGTTTACGAAGACTTCACGATTTTTCAAACTGCACCAGCAGCATAGTCCTTGCTGTCCTTGCTTGGGGACAACCTCAAAGACCTTTGCCCTTTGAATGGTGAATCTGGGAGGCCTTCCTGGCCAATTGAAGGTTTTCATGTACAGGCCTTCAGATGGCAGAAGCACCAGTTTTACACCTAGTGTACCACAAAGTTCGCTATGGGCTACTAGGGTACCTATACTTTACTTGATGTATGCTTAATGCAGAGCTGTCTCCAAAATGAAGAGTAAGGCATGGTTTCGTTTTATATTAATATTCTAGCAGACTTTCAGCAGATTTCTGGGCATCATAACATAGCCAAAGCTACAGCTTAGTACATGAAGCTGTTTGGTGTCAAAAAGTTATATCTGGGCATCACAAGTATAAGATGAGCTATTTGAAAGCAGAGTATAGTTTTTTTACACAATTACAACATTGATTAGATTATTATTAGCATACCATGCTCTCCACCTTCAGGAGAATCAATCATTGCAAAATAGACAACAGAATTGCAAACATTGCGAAAATAGAAAACCCAACAAAAATATCGAATTGTGAACGCTGCACCCTTACGGCGTCTTTTCTAATTTATTTAACACTGAAAATATTATTTTGTAATCCCAGACTTCGTTGTACGAACTAGTTTAGAGCCACGGCAAAAGTTTCTCAAATAAGCTAGGTGACGGTTCATTGCACCCCCCCCCCCCCCCCCCCCGCCCTACAATCCCCTACGCGCACGTTCCCCACGATCGTAATTTAGGTAACCTTGATATGGTTGGTCACTTAGCTTTTCCCATTAAATTTCACTTCGCGTACATCAATTATTATTACTCGCGTGCAATAGCAACCGATCCCGCTATCGGCCGCTGCCCGAACACGTCGCGCCAATGCAGCGAGCGCCGCAACTTCTGGCGAGTCGGTCATTCCATTCCCGAAGCTCGCGAGCACGCTGTGTAACACAGCAATAACTCAGCGTTTTATAACATCGTAATGCTCACAATGCGTCCAAAAGTTCGCTTCACCGCGCTTCCCACTCAAGGACAGACCACGCCGATGTCGCGGGCACGTTTTCGATGCGTCTTTCGAGCCGCGCACTTCCCTATCTGGCGCACGATCTCAACATTATCGCCGGGATAACAGTAATGTCACTGTTCAGTACCGCAACAGATAAAACGAGTAAACTGCTACCGAGTCGACCGGGAAACCTTGAAAACATTGGGAGCGCAGTGCGCGTAAAATGCGCAGCAGCCCGGCGGCCATGTTTTTGCTGGCATGGCGGCGCCCAATCAGGAGGGCCGTATCTAAAAACGCGGCCGGACAGCCAATCGCGTGTTACTATCTATCGGTTGCTTCGTTTCACTATCTTTCTCTTTCTGCCCGTTCGTGCGTTTGTGAGCGAGCGATGACAAAAGGAGCGACCGGAAAACGAAAGTTAAAGAGTCGGCCGATCTAACGCGACCAAGATGGCGGCGCCCGGTAGCGTCGTTCCGGAGATACAGCGCTGCGAAAATCGCCGTGTTTTCGTCATTTTGAGGAAATATTTTGCCACCTCAGTTGATATAAATATTTTTCTTTGGCACTTCGCGATCGTTTGCGGCGGGGAAACTTTGTGAACGCATAGAATATAAAACGTGCAATCCGAAAATGTGGGTTCCGAAAAAACGATTTTTTGGGCACTTTTCGAAATCTGATCCCCGCGTCCCCCTTAAAAGCTGGAAGTTACAAGTGGGGATTTTGAAAGTATGAGCTGAGAGCTTTAAAGGAACCCTGCAGCACTTACATCGACTGCTCGGGATGCATTTTGGGGTAAAGTCTATTGTCCCAGCAATCTCCTCCCCCAAGAATTATGAAAATACGTTCACTATCACTGAAACTACGCGTGATGAGAAATCGCGCATATTTGCTCCCTCTCAGCTTGACCGCAGACAATGCGACGAAAGCTGCACGCTCTCCCGGAGAAGGGGCGGCTCACTGCGTTCTCTTCGGTGGCATTTGATATGTCGTAGGCCTGGGCGTTTTCTTCTTTTCTCTGCAACGTGAAGGGGTCTATCTCCGGTCTGGTGCCATGAAAATGCAGGCATGGCTGCCTGCTCGCACGCGCGCACTCAGGCTGGTAGGGCGTTTTTGAAGCAATATACGTTTGTTGTCAAGTGGTCTCAGTGAAAGGGGAGTATTGAGTTCGTCACTCAAACTCTGCGCGCACTAAGAACACAAAAGAAGCGCCAAAACTGTGCGTTCAGGTTCAGGCATAGAAGAGTTTGGTGCACAGCGCCGTTGTGTCGCACGAAACTGCGAGAAATAAACCGCGAAGTTCACCAGCTACAGCCAATAAGACAGCGATGGCCTCAATGACGTCGTTCAAGCCATGCTAGGGGTGGCATAATGAGGAAAACTGGAAAGAACACGGTTGGTTTTTCTGCGTCTTTCGCAACGATATGCGTGCTCACCACTTCACGTGCACGTGTAATATTTGGCTCAGGTATTCCTGGCAGTGTAATCTAAGCGTCGCGCAGGTTTACTTGCACAGCTCAAAGAGTGTTGCAGGGTTCCCTTAGCGTGTGCAGAAATCTTGGCATGTGAGCACCTTTGTTTTTCACCTCCATCAAGCACACTCACATGCTGAGAATTCACCATTCACTAAAGGTCCTTACGTGGTCTACCATATTTTTTGTTACATAGGTGACAGTCTTTGTATGGAATTTGATTTCGTGAAATTTAAATTGTGCGTCTGATATGTGGATTTGTTTTTCCCCGTTGAATTGCATAGGCATGAAATGAAAATCACTCCCACGTTTACAGTGATTGAAGGAGCCTAAAGGCAGTTGTAATCACACCAAATGCTTTATTGTGCCTCATTGCTCATCGCCCACTGTTGTGCATCCGGGTTCAGGAGTCCATGTTGGTAGCGTGACTGGTGTTCTTGAAACATTGATCAGGAGACGGAGGCGTGTTGGTGAAGAAGAGAAACTTTATACAATTATTTACATGATGAGTATACAGGTTTAGATGCTGTGTCTCAAATAGAATCGTACAACGAGCAACACCCGGTGGCGCACAACACTGCCTTTTTGTTCAAAAGTCTGGTCCAACCCACAGTTCAAAACACATACGCCCATGCTTGAAGCTGTCTCTGATGCTTGCCGAAGTGACCATCGTGGCGCGAAGGCGTTAGCGCCACTCAGACGGGGAGACCTTTTGTCTGAGCACAGGGCACACTTAAGTGCCCGAGTCACATAGCTCGCTGATTACCGACTCCACGGTCCGCGCTGGGGAAGTTGTCTTCTTTGTCATGCTGCCATCGTCTTTCATTCAAAGATTAGCAGGTGCAGGCCTGACACAGGATAAACTAACTTTTAGAGTAACACATCTTCGCTCTTCAATAAAGAGTCGTACGCAGCACGGGCCGATTTGGGCATTGACGATGGAAACATGCTAATTAGCGTCGACGTCCTGTGTCAGCTTAGATGTGTCGGATCACCAACCGGATCGTGACACCACCGACTGCAGCGACCTTTTTTGGGGGGTGAGGGAAGGTAGCTTTAGCCCTTGGTTGTAGCATCCGCGCTTAACGAGTTGCTTCCTCTATATGGCCCCTTTCAGTACCGACTAGGAATTGTGCTCCACTGCCCTAGGTGGCTGGCGGCAGCTAATTAGTAGCCATATCCGCAGCTGTGCCAAGCCATGGCCGTGCATTTCAGCAACGAGCATCACACGAGTTGCTTTTGTGGTTTGTTATCCTTTTGCAACTTTCTCGCTGTATAAGCAACACTTAGTTGCGAACACACACTTGCAGTTGCGTAGATGAAACCCTTTAAGCAAGATAAAACTGCCAGTTAGCATGTCGAAGTGGTTCACGTCTAGCTAATATTGGAACTTTTGCATACATTTCAATAGGCTGCTCACAGGTCCTCGGGAAATTTAAAATAAGTGTCTTTGGAAAGCCTTGAAAGTCCATTGGAATTTTTAGCCTTTAAAATGCAATTCAGTTTAAATTTATCGTTCCTCTGTTGGTTTCTACAAATTCAAAATGCAACAGGCCTGGTTTAAAATGTAACGGACAGGTTTTAAGCCTTAAATCCCCTTGGAATTTTTTATCAATTCAATCAGTGGCTTTTTTTTCCCTTTTTTGCACAAGAATTGCAAAGGTTTGGTGCACGGAATTCTCATTTGATTTTAATGTAAATAGTGGATTGTTTTTAAAAAGTTTAAAGGGTTTGTTATTTAAAAGTTTGAACAAATTGTTTAACAGATTTTCTGTTAGGCACAAGGCAACATTGGGAGCAAAAACTTGTCAATCCAATCCATGCCGTGATACAATTCAGCAGAATCCGGCTCCTGTTTGCTATCACATGCTTGTCATCCTTGTAGGCTTTACTTCACTGGCTCCTTCTGCTCTGCTTTTATGCGGCCAATAATAGATGGGGGCGTAGTCGAAGTTCGTCATGCCTGGGAAGTGCACCTTTCAGCAGTCGTGGCTGAGCAAGGACCCATACCAAAGACTAGGTTTTGCTAGACCCAACAAGCGCGAATCGCGTGAAATGCCGACCGCAGGGAAAAACATTTGACATGTTTTCAGTTGGAGAGTCTGCACTAGAAATCCATCAGCAGGCTGCAAAGCACAATAACGTGAAACAGCAGGTGTTAGCTCCTTAAAGAGTACCTGCTGTTGTGCATGAGTGCCCGACCGGACCATGCGGTCCCAGCACAGTCATCACGTGGAAGGCACACGAGTTGATGACAGATGCAGAGATTTTAAGGACAATAAATATGGTGACATTTCGCTCCTCCTACAGTTAGCCATCACACAGAAATTATCTCTTCAATACGATGTCCCCAGTTAGCAAGTTGTGAAGGCCTTCTTTTGTTGGAAAAAAGAGTGCGCTCCATGCCGTGGCCTTGGGCCATTTTTAAAGCAAAGCTTTACTACTTTCGTCCAGTGGTTTCGCGGAGGATGTGCAAGTTAACCTTTAAACTGGAGACACACCCCTCGAAGCGCATCGCGTGATTCGCCGGGCCCGCTTTCGGCGCTGCGCACAGGGCCCCGTTTTTGGTCGTTCTGCTCGCGTAGTGTGGGAGCGGCCGCGACGGGAGTGGCCGCTCAGCTGATTGGCAAACCCGCAGCCTCCCAAGCATGCGCCGCTGGGTCGTCTGGGCTACGTGACTCATCTTGTGCCACATACGCCGTGAAAGAGGAACGCCGCGTTCGCCCAGAATGAAAGTGAGGCCGGGCCTCCTTCTGTGAGCGTTGCACGGGACCAAACGGCTTTGAGCCGTGGTCGGCAATACAGCTACATCGAGTGAAATCAAGACTCAATCAGACTAAGCCAAGCTTTTGCATTGCATATCCAAGGTTAGCTGACCTAAGCTGCAACCATTTCTTTTTCTTTCAATTCTTTTATCTGTGCAACGGGAGATAAAGAAATGCAACTGTTTTATCGTTCTGTTTGATGAGTCTGCTGATGATTACTTACATTGAAGCAAATAGATATTCCAAAATCTGGAATCTTGGGAAAAGAGCAGCTTGCTGGAGTACGGTAGTTGAAAAGCCTATTGCTGAAAAGGAGACTGACAACATAAGAAAAAACAAAGGCAACGCTTTTAGCAACAGTTGCTGATTTAGTATCTTCAGCTGTTACCTTTGCTGACAAAGCAGGAGGTACAGGCAACATTGACGTACCGTGTGAAATCAAACAGCCTGAAAAAACTAGTGAAAAGCAAAGGAAGAAGAGCTTCTAAACACCAACCAAGAAATAAAAATTAAAACTGGGGGAGCTTTCGAGAACTCACCAACATTTATCCGAGTATTGTGCACTAATTTTCTTAGGAATGGCAATAAACAGCTTTTGCCTTGTGTTTAAAAGGATTTATTACAAATAATCCCGGATAAAACACTAGATGGAGTCTTTGAAAATGTATTTTCTGGTCCTTGAGAAGTTTTTGAAAACCCTTGAATTTTTTGCCTTTGAAGCTTGTACGAACCCTGTTCAATTAGGATTGATTCATTCCCGGTCGAAAGTACCCACGTGCATGGAATGCAATTTATATGAATGCTTCGAGATACCGTCAACTGCTGTAACTTATATGGCCCTTGTTTTGCATGCAGGGATGGTTTGTAAAATGGTCCCACTTACGCACTGGAAAGGATGGTGAACTGATCCTTTAGTTTTTCATCTACCACGTGCCTCACGGCCCAAGTGTAGCTTCAGCGTGTAAAGCCTGAAAACTGGAATTATTATGACAAATTAGCTTTATGATTTCCCCATTCAGAGCACAGGAGGCCTTTGTCCTTGAAGTGGGTGTAAAGGTGCTGACGCATTGCCCCTTCTTCTTGCAAATCTGCACAGCCCTGTGTAGGTCAGGTGCACAGATGTTTTTGAAGGACATGTTGCGTTTGAGGGGCTTGCCAGTGAAATTGATTTGGTACTGCTGGTGCATGCTATTTTTGACGTCTGCCGGGCAAAGAAATCTAAATTGGTAGAAACATTAAAATGTGCCTTACTTTTTTTTAAGGGGACACTGAAGGCAACCAGCAAGTTAGTTTCAAAAAAAAGTCTCACCTTCCCATAGCCTGATTTGTTGCCGAAAGATGCCTTAATTGCTGAGAAATCGTTACGCAAACAACGCATTTCCCTTCCTCATTTCCCTCACAGCGATTCTATGACGCAAAGAGTGGGTGCTGTTTACGTGGCGATAAACTGGAAGCAAGCGAGGGCCGGGGTGATGTGTAGTGGTAAACAAGTGACCGAATTACAACGGTACACGTACCGAGCAGTTTGGTCAGTTTTGGTCACATCAGTCGTGCTTTCCCGAACTCCCACAATTTTTGCTGCTACGGACCACTAAGCAAAACAGTTTTTCGTGGGACCCGTGATCAGTATTGACACTTTGTCGAAGAAAAGCATGCTGTCCTTTTCCTTTTTAGGTCGAGGGAATGTTGGTGTCGAACCAATTGCTTTAGTGGGTACCCCTGCACGCCGCCTCACATAGCGGCACTGCCGCCAGCGTGGACGAGTAGCACCATGCAGTGGCAGCCAGGGAAGGGGTTGTGTACTCCAGAGAATGCGCTCAGTTGGAGATGCGGACTTTAGCCAAAATAAGCGTTTCCATGTTTTTTAATGCCCCAAAAGCATGCAGAGGGTTATAATAAAAGTGGCTATGCACATAGTACTGTACAAGGGTCACACAATTATTTGGCAGAGTATTAGAGTATTGCACCAGAGATTGCACTGAAACGAAGACGAGCTGGTTGGCATTCGGGATTGCCGCGAGATCTATCTGCTGGGCTCCCATCATATTGTTTCTAGCTTTGTTTTTGTTTTTAGACGTTGAAACATGACACTAGAAAAAATTCCTGTTAAGACTGGAAGATTTAACTTCCAGGAAGACTGGAAGTTAAAAAACTTCCAGGTAAACTTGTGAAGCCGTATTTCTAAAATACTTGTCACGCAATTTCAACCAGTTGCGGTGTAAGTAGCATGGTATGCGGCGGTGACACCTATCTTGACATTTTCACTATTTTCTACCTTATTTTAGAAAAGCTACGCATAAGAGTGGTATAGTTGTACTCTTAGTGAAGTAATCTATCGATCTAAAGCAACTTGTATTTTGGCTTCGGTGTCCCTTTAAACTGTACTTCGATGAGCTTCCTACCAAGAAAAAGTGCAATAACAAAATTCAAGAAGCCTGCTTGCCGACTTTGTGTTGAAGTTAACTCTCTTCAGAGGGAGATATACGTTTGTGTGCAACCTTTTGGTCATAGGACAGCCACAACAATGATGTTGCTCACAGAATACCTTACTCTGACTGCTGACTTTTATTTGCAATTTAGTGCTGTATGAGATAGTTTTGTTGCTTTATAGATTATACTTTGAGGAAAACAATGCATAGTTCTCAGCCTAACAATTAGGGGCCTCTTATTGAAATAAGAAGGCTGTCCCATTGAATGCTGTCTTCTGACGCGCTACAAAGTATCATTTAGGTGAGGGCTCCTAAAATGAAGGAAACAGTGGTGAAAAAAGACACGCATAGAGTGGTTTCGGCAGTTATTATATCTTCACAAACCTAGTTATTTTTCATTTCGTGAATTGATGAGTGCCCATTAGAACAGCATTGGTCTTCGGATTTGTTCCAAATGTGGCTCTCACGCTACAAAAGCTTTATTGACGTACTAAAAGGCACAAGTCTTGAACAGGCCCTGTGAATGATTAAAAGCGTATGTGCACTTCATCACCATTATAATCATCGTCGTCACCTGTTCATCTGGCATAAGCAACACACTCGGCTCGGCTCTTAGCTTGGCTAATATTTCCAGCCACCCCACCCCTCTCCCCCCCTCCCCCTCTCCTCTCTCTCCGGGCTCTCTCTCCTCTCTCTCTATCTCTCTCTCTCTCTCTCTCTCTCTCTCTCTCTCTCTCTCTCTCTCTCTCTCTCTCTCTCTCCTCTCATTTATTGACCGCAGGCATGTTCAACTGTGCTCTCCCTCTCTCTCTGCAGGAGATGCTGCTGCGGCGCACGCTGGCAGAAGAGATCCTGCCCAGCCCGACCTCTCCGGCCAGTGACGTGGTGGCCGGCGTGGGGCCGACGACGGACCCGTTCCTGGGCGGGGACTTCCACTCGCGCCAGGAGAGTGCCGACAGCGGTCTTGGCCTGGGCCCCAACTACTCACTGCCCCACACCCCCGAGGACTTCCTCTCCAGCATGGATGACAGCATCGACGCTGGGCTCAATGACGGTGTGCATGGAGTACCCTCCTAACAGGCCTCGGTCTCTCATCAGTGGGACCTTGGTGGATGCAATTTCTGACGTAATGCAAACATCGCTATGGGGAAATAATTGAGCCAAAAACATTTAAACAACACTATGTCAAGAGGGGTAGAGCCTCTTCTTTTCTGAGAGCTCTGTCTAGATCCTTTCCAAGTGTAAAGTACCAAACCTTGGTTTTATTCTGTTCTATTTCCTGCTTAATTAGGCAAAGTTTTAGTGATCCTTCTTGGGTCAAGTTAAGAACAGTTGTACTGTATTGTAGAGCAGTTGACTTTACTGCATTGTACTACAGTAGCCGACTGATTTTTCGGACTTGGAGGGAAATGATAAATAGAATAAAAAAAGCAGTCCAAAAAATCTCAGTCCCAAAAACAATCTTTATTTCATTTAAATAGGGCTGAAGAAGTCGCGAATGGTTCAGGGCAAACCTGATGATGATGTTGCTTATGAGTCAGCGACACGTGGTGCCTAAAAAAGCTGTGTCTTAAGAAAAAAAAAAAAAAAGAAAAACTGGCCACGTATGACCTGTTTCAGGCTTTCGAGAATGCTTCCGCCGCAGAGTACATGCAAGATTATGGCCTCTGAGATCCCCAGTGGGAGTCAAGCCAATTCGAAGCTAGCCAGGTGGCTTAGGATTCAAAACGGCGCCGTTCTGAAGTCACACCGTGGCTCTGTCACGAAAAATTTTGTCGGGAAAAACTGAACTTTCGGCTTTATTTTGTCCAAAATGTCCGTTGTTCATATACAATACTCATATGGAACAACTGGCAGTTCTTCGGGAAAGTCCGGAATATCCAGCAAGTCCAAATTTTTGGAGTAGGAAAAACGGTCTGCTACTGTTATTTGCATACTGGGAATACTTGCATTGGTAGTTGTGCACCAATTTTCAAGTGTCTGGAAAAGAGTGGAGACATTCCGAAAGTTCTATGTGTGACGTATAACAGTATACTGCATAAAAGGATGTTTAGAATTGTGCAAATTCCTTCGAATTCTTGCAAGTCTCAGCATTCCATCGTTTTATTATTTGTTGCTACAAAGGAGATGCGGTTAATAAAACACATAGGTAACTTTCAAACTTTGCAAACCAGAATACAACTAAGTCAGAATTGGTTTGTTTGCGAATAGCATTTTCTGCGTGATTAACAACTGTGACCAGCAAGACAGCATTGATCACTTTCAGTCACAACTACATAGTGTTTCTAGTAAGTTTAGTGTGCCATAAAACCAAATTCTGTGCCTAATTTTTGCCACTGTCAACTGTTTAGATGTAGCTTAAAAAGACTGTCTAGTACGGTCGCTGTTTTTCATGATGCAACAGACATTTACAGAAGGCTTTTACTGGGCTGTTGTGTCTCCTCTACTATTTTCTGTTGTCTAGTAATTGCCTAAGCCAATGCTTCCCTTTGATCTGATTGCAGATCCCAATCACCAGAACAGTGAATTGAGTTTAGACGGCCTACAAGGCACGGGCATTGACTTGGGCACTGAGAACATGGACTCCGATGATCTGGTGCCCAGCTTACAGGTGAGAACATGTCCCCGCTTCAGGCGGATGCTGTACACTTGCTTCAGACTAAATAAGCATTTGCTCAGTGCTCATTTCACACAAATTCATTTACAGTCATACTAATTCACACAAATTCATCTCTAGGTCAACAACCGGAAAAATAATGGGACCATACAATGCAACTTTTGTAACTACGCAAACTGGGATGAGTTTTGAGTGTAGTAGTAAACCGTATAGTAACCGCATCCAGAAATAGTCGCTGTGGAAGTTTTTTATTTATTTATTATTATTATTTTTTTTAAGTGCGTGCCGAACGACTTGGAACAGCTTGTCTCGCCTCCATGGGGAAAGTGAACATTCGCACAGTAACTGTAACTCGTAACTGTAAATTCGTAACTCGTGGCACCTTTTTGCCTAGGCTTGAAATAGGTAGGAAAGGCTCATGCTTGTGTGTCTAGTGTGACGCTGAAAAACGTACGGTGCTTATTCGAGTACTGCAGTACTCGAATTAGCAAAGTGAACACCTAAAATGTCGTCTTTGCTCCAAGCACTCATTGGCGTAGTTTTTCTTAGGGAAACTTTAATTGCTCGGAGAGAGGGTGAGCGGAATAAAAATGTGACATGAAAGCAAGTGCTATGGGTTCATGGATTAAAGGGGGGCAAAGGTCAGAAGGCCAGTATGGCACAAAGGAGACATGACCAAGAGCCTGCCCTGTCACCTTGTCGCTTGTCCCGTTTATGAGCTGCGTTGCAAGATGAATGCACACGAACTTTAGGAACTTGTTAGATCGCTATAGATGCAAACTCAGAGCGATCCCGTGTTGACTTCTGTCAATTTTAGAGTAGCAGAAATAGCTTCCCACACACTGACAACGTCTCCACCATAAAGGTGCGCCCCCAGTGCAGTTCCACCATACATGCTCCTACACTGTGAAGGCAAATGATGTGCTGTGCATGCTGTGTCTCTTCCATTTTCCACACTTTCCATTTATAGAACTGTGCCGCACCAAACGTGCACTGCCCATCCCCTATACATTGCTAATCAGAATCATGCCCATTATATCGCGGGAAGTCGTTAGCCGGCCTTAAAAAACAGCCGTTGTAATGCACCTTTCGTATGCACTGCACTTTGGTGGTTTATAGTGCATTCGGTGGTGGGAGAAGCTTGCGAATGAAACGCTGAGTGTGGGAACTGCATGGTGGCCTTTTCGGCAGTTATAAATTAATGGGTTAGACAGATCGTAAAGCTCTTTGTAGATAGCAGCGCACATTAGATAAAAGGACAGGTGAAGAGATAGGAGACACATAGCTTAATATCTGTTTACTCTTTGTTGAAGGCCTAAAAACTTCAAATTCACTCGCACAGCCAATCCGGAGACGCGGCAATTTGGCTTGATTGGCTGAATTATTGGATACGTGCATTAAGTGTCTGTCTTCAACAAGAACAACGACGAACATTTGTAGTCAGTATTGTGTGTCTCTCTTCACCCATCATCTCATCGTTTGGGCGCTGTTCCCTCAAAAGGTCCTCAACAGAGCCCACCTAGCTCGTTGCAGATACAGGGCCAGCTGAGAACAGTGTTCCAGCACGTTTATTTCTCTTTGGGAGTGTCAGAGCCCCCCTCTCTCTCTCTCTCCGGTTCTCACCACCGGCCCCTCCTCTCCGCTGCTGTCTTGTGTGCACAGCACCCCCCTCTTCTTCCCCGAAACAGTGTGGCCTCACTGCGTGTCCTGTGTTCTTCCCCCCTCCTCTCTCTTTGCTTCCCTAGGAGGAGCTGCAGGGAGACCTCCTGTCAGACATGGAGGCATTGTTAACGTCCAGCAAGGACAGCGTGCTCACGTGGCTTTAGGAGCCTCACAACCACTTTCCTCCCTTGCCTCCCTTCTCTGCCAGCTCTCCAGCACCTTTCCCCTCGGACTGTCTCCCTTCTGAGAAACGCCACCGTGGCACGGAGAGGGGACAACACACGCCGGACGTCTAGAGGCACCCGCTCTCGCCCCTTCGGGAGAAAAGTGCGCTGCTTTGGAGTTCTTGTGACACTGCTGCTAAGAGGGTGCTCGCTCGAAGTTTAATAAGCCCCGTGCTGTTTTGTATGCAAAGTTCTATACACACTGCTTCCCGCCAAGTGCCCTACGGGTGCGTGCACTTAACAGAGAATGCGTTTTCGTTTTGACAAGTCCGGCTTTATGGTTAAAGCGTCCACATAAAATTCTGAGAAGCGGAGCTTTGGCTTCTGTAAACAAATCATATTTTATTGGGAGCTAACTGGTTGGTGCATTGGCATGTTTTACATTGAGTGACAATTGCAGCCCGCAGCTGTATGCTGTATGTCTTTTTTTTTATATAGATTAGCATGATTACTGTTTAAATGTGAGCCCCTTCAGCAATGAAGGAGGCTGATGCCGTCCATCTGTGAAAAATGTGTAGCCTAAGGGCGTTGTGAAGGAACCGGTTCGGCATATTGTACACGCCGAATCCTGTTGCAGTCCGTGCCTTATCAACACCGTTTGTGCCTTATGGGATTATTGTATTTCTGCCATACTTTTTCTCGTTGCCGAAAGAGCGTCGGCAGCTTGGTTCTCAATCTACTGGAACCACACTATACTCGGTTACAACTCAAGAACGGCACCACCTCATGTAGTGTATCACTCCGCCAAAGCGCCGGACCCGTAACGTCAGTGCGCGCGCGTTTTGAAAGGGGTTTGCTATGAATGCGTGATATCATCTGCCTTGTCTCACGCAGTTTGTTTGTCGTCACTGGAGTCGTTTATAAGCATATTAAGTCCAAAAAATCACGGGAACGGCTCACGCCATGTTCAAAATATTCCCAGTAGCGCCCTACGTGCGCCGCGCGGAGAAACATCCGGCTACGGTGATAAGGCACAACGGCAACTTCCGGTGCCGTTCTTAAGTTGTCACCGAGTATACTACCACTAAGCACTTCCCTGTGAAGATTTTAACTGCCTGGATCGTAGTGCTTTCTGTTTTTCTGATATTTGTTACTTGAGTGTTGTGACTTGCCAAGGGGAGGCTTGGTAGGGTGTTCCGCCGCAATAAAAGGGAAAAGAAAAGAAAAATGGGAAGAATTGTACCCCGATGCCTTTCTGAGAGTGTCCTTGCTTTGACACGAAAGCGAGACTTGCCCCGAATGTGCCTTCGTGCTGGCCGTGTTGTCAGAGTTGCAAAACTTCGCACTTTGCTGGTGTCTTTCTTACACTGTCTGCCCCTGTATTTTTGCACCTGCCCTGTTTCCAGGGAGGCAGTGTCGTTGAATGATCGCAATATCTGGCCTGTGTTGGTGTTTTGAGTAATCAACAACCTTGTTCCTTGTTACCTGGAAGTATCGATGCTGAGCACGGTTACGAGTGCCTTAAAAGAAAAAATACAACACCCACTGGTCATTTCTCAGCCAATGGGGAGCAGTGTGCACTTATTTGTTCCTACATTGTTGTACGCTTTCCCTTTCTTTTTTCTCCCCCCCCTCTCTCTTTTTCCTGATCCTTTTTCTCGAAAGAGGACTTTGTATATTTGCCTAGCTGCATGACTGAGGTTGTCAGCGTCCATTCCATCCACAAAGTATAGCTCCTCTTCCTCTGTGAAGCGACTGCGGGGACGCAAGGCCTGTTGCCAGAACCCATAGTTAACACGGCAGCTTCTTGGCAGGTCACGCTGACGTCAACGCTTGTGCTCTAGCAGCGCTCAGCAGTTCGCTGCTGCGAAGGCTCGTGCTGGACGGCCCTGCTAGCAGTTGACCTAGTATTTTGGTTCTCTTAACACTTGTTTATCTTACTTTGTACGCTAATTAGCCTACTTCTGGCTTCGTATCTTACACCTAGGCATGGCGTATGTATCGAGTCATGCATTGATAGCTTCTGTATTCTGTTTTTTAATTCCTTTTAGCTCGAGGATATGGTTTGCTTGGCGTTTGTTTTCAGTAGCTCTTTTGAATGCTTATTATGCCCCCCAAAAATGTTCTCTTTTTTTTTTCTTTTTGGTTCTTTTGTCAAGTGTAACTCTTGAAGCTGATTGAAAAGGTGCTAACCATGGTTCTGCCAACAGCCTTGTGTCCTGTCCAGTGAGTGTGTTGTTGTATGTGCGGAGAGTATGCGATGATTTTGCTTGTGTGCGAGAGTGTTTTTTTGTCACATTTTTTTTTCTGTCTCTTTTGCATTGAGTTCATCACTGTGCAACACTTGTGCCAGCATCCAGCACGCTGGTTTGCTGCGGAGTGTCACAAGGTTGCCATCCTCTTATTATTTTCCCCCCCCTTCATCTCATGCCCAAGGTACTGCTGAGGCGAGGGTGTTGTAAATGACAGTAGAGGGAGCTATCCGACCCTCTGGGAGCTGAAGGTCGATTTGTTTTCCTGTGTGGACGTTGTGTAAAGAATGCTTTCCGAGTGCCAAACGTGTGTAGAGCACATGCAACGTCACGAGTGTACCTTTGTGCCTTTCAACTTTGCCTTGAACACATCTGTCACCTTCTTTATTCACCTTTGTACAGATGGTGTAGCTGCATTTATACAGCCATGAAACTTTGCTAAAAACTCGAAAAAAGAAAAAAAAAAAGGAGAGGACTTGGTGCCTTAACTGTTTGTGCCTTAGTCTGTATCTGAAACCACGGAAAAAGGTCTGAAGAGGGAATTGCTAGCTTGAAACTTGGCCTTGCGAGAGCTCCAGAAGATATTTCATAACCGGTGTGCCTTAAGCGATATTTTAATGCTTTGTCACTTTTTAAAAGTTTGCACTTTGATACTGTAACTGTGCTCTGCTAGTATTGACTCTCCGTCATATCGCAAGGTACTGCCCAAAGGCCCGAGAAAGCAATGGAGAAGGTCCCTGCGCAAACCGGCAAGGGCTCAGTGCGGTGTCTTTTTTTTTTTTTTTTCCAAACATGTTACAGCTGCTGCCATGGCGTTTTTGCTCCAACAAATCATGCTTTGCGTGATCTGCTTTTTGGTGAGCAAACGTGCTAGAGCAATACTTTTGTGCAACGTTGGTGTTCTTTTACCCGCCGCGTTCTTCGTCGAAGTCTCGTTTTTAATTTCTGCAAGATGATGAGGAACAAAAGGCCACCTCTCCAGTATTACTGCCTTTACGGTTCCAGCGATGCGTTGACGCCCGTCATATTGCGGATTGACACGTTTTGTCCATGGTTGTGATCATAAAAGTACAAAGTCGAAAAGGCCACCCGTGTGTCTTTGAGGGGAAGCCGGAAAACAGATGGGTAGGGTGAATTGTCAATGGTCGCCGAAAAAGCCAGTATTTTTCTCGACGCATCTTTGTTTAACTGCAGTCGAAACTGAAGTGGCCTTTTCTTTCTCGCATTGCGCGGTTATTTTGCTTTTAACGTTGCTCCTGTTTTGTTCATCCGCTCAAATCCTCGACTGGCCATTCTTGTCGCAAGGCGTGTTATGCGTTTTTAAGCCGTTTTGCTCGCATTGTGTCACGCTGACAAGAATGTTGGTTCAGTCTGGTTAAGTTGGTGCAGCTATTTTATCTTCTACTCTTTTCTGTTAAAACGTTTTTCTTTTTTGATGCCGGCAAGGAAATGCAGTGGCATTTTGGTTGTTTTGACGTGGCTGGAGGTTCGACGTTTTTCACAAGTGCAATTAACGCCTGTACTCGGCTTGCGTGCAAAGCTACGACACAGAGCAGCTACCTCTAATCTGGAAGACGTGAATTGCGAAGAAGTTTGTTGTTGTTGTTGTTGTTGGCTTGGAGTGCCACCATGCGAGTGCTTGTTGTAATTGCGTTGCAAGGGACTTGTTGTGATATGCCCATCCCTCCTTTATGTTTTTTTTATTGTATATTATGTGTATTTTAATTCTCACTGGTTTTTGGGTAAAGGAAAAAAAAATACATTCGAAGCGTGCTTGCAATCTAAATTTCACTGTGCAGCAAACATTTTTTTTTAAATGAGTGGTGTATATAAAAGCTTACTTAATTCCTCGGATATTTGCCATTGTTTGTGTTTTTCCCGTATGTTGGCTGTGAACCATGTAAATAAATGATTAATGTTCAAACAAGTGTGGCCCGTTTCTTTGCAAACTCCAGATTATGCATGCATGTTACATTCTGGAAAGTGTAATTGTTCTCTCGATTCTAGGTACCATCATCACTTCCGCAAAGAGAACATAAAACAAAAAAAATGTCGACATTTTGGGGTGGTTATACCTCGGTGAAGGCGTCGCAAGTTTGAGAAAAAGAGGCTGCTTCGAATTGAAAAGAATGTATATTGTCTGCGTCTATAACAGTGTTCATACTGCCCCCACTCATCGTCGCCAAGTCCAAACAACTAAGCCCAGAGCATCAGGTGAAGTGTGGCTCAATTGGTGAAGGACACAAAATTTGAATAAAAGATTAGACAGCTTTTGAAAATGACTTATTCAGTTTTGTTATGGCAAGCTATCTCTCACACACTTGCTTCTGGTGAAATGAAGCTTTCACCTTGCGTCATACTTCCATAATGGTTATAAAGAGGTGGAATGTTTTACCTTAGAGCTGTATTGGGCTGCCTTCCTGTAGGTTTTTTGTCTATGGCCCAAAATTTCCAGCGGCCAAATAGAAATAAAATAAAACACGTTTTGGTTTGTGTGGTAATCGAAGCCGTTGCTTAACCACAACGCTATTCCTGCATGTTGCTAGTGGTGGCACGAAAGCTATGCCATGGGATGGATGAAAATGATGGCATGTGAGTACAACAACCGAATGCCAGCCACAGAGCTCTGATTCTGAGAAAGCTGTTTCAAGAGTGGCCATTCGGGCCTGCGGAAAGAATTCGCACCGAAAGACGAAGAAGCAAAAGTGAACGCAAATGCAACCACGATGCAGCAGTAGAGACGTATAAGTATTAACAGGCTTTTGCCGACCCAGCAGAAATTCAAGTAAGGACCGAAATTTTTCATGTCAATGGCTCAAGATTCTCGGTGCCCTCTATGCGGAGGCAAAGCAAACCATTCAGGTATGCGCCGACACCTTGGTGCTAAGATGACGCTGTGAGAATATGTAGCTGGATTCAGACGCGGCAGGCACTTGGGAGAAACCTTTTTGTCCTATCCCAATGTATAGAGGTGTCAATGGCCCAAAAGCGACCATTATGGATAGCATTTCTGGCTATAAAGGGAGCCTACGACGATGTACATAGAGAACTTCTATGGAGCCTACTTGAGCGGGAGGGATTAGGCCAGGACTTTAAACAGCTGCTGCAGGGAATTTACAATGAGAGATAGAGGTGCAAATTACCTGGGAGGACCTAAAGCGCACCAAACCGGTAGTTACAAATGGAGGTTTAAAGCAGGGTTATCATTTGTCTCCAGTGCTGTTCATGCTGTACACGGCAAGACTAGAAAAAAAGCTTGAAGACAGCAAAATAGGTTTTAATCTATAGCCGCAAAGGAGAGGAGGTGGAACAACATATCCCAGGACTGATATATGCAGATGACATAGTATTAATAGCAGACAGCGCAGTGTCTGCAACAGCTCACACTGCCTCACAGATATGTGTGGGGAAGAAGCCACTGAACTGGGGTTAGAGTTCAGCGCAGCAAAGTTGGGAGTTCTGGTCTTTAATGACGGCACTCGTAACGAATCGGTGTTTGTTCAACAAGCAACACTACGGCGGGTAACGCAATACAAATATCTGGGCATATGGGTAAACAAAGGCCAGGCCTACTAAAAACGCATGAGGAGCGTTTAAGAATGAAAGGAAAAATAAATGCCTCTATCATGAAGTACAGAGCACTATGGGAATATAACAAACATAAAGTGGTGAGAGGAATCCGGAAGGGTGTAACTGTACTGGCACTCACCTTTTCAAGTGCAGTAGTGTGTGCCAAGTCAGAGATTCGATCAGGGCTAGAGGTGATACACAGAGTGGTAGGTTGATTGGCATTAGGAGCCCGCAGTAAAACAAATGAGGCAGTGTAGGGAGACTTGTGATGGGCCTCCTTTGAAGTGAGAGAAGTGCAGAGCAAAATATGTTTGGAAGATTGACTTGGAAATATTTATGACCAGAGATGGGCAGCCAGAAGGTTACGGTATCTTTGCATGAAACGCGTGGACACACAGTGGAGAAAAGAACCAGGAGGCTCAGGACAAAGTACATGAATCCTGGAAGTGCAGGGGAAATGACCAAGGCAATAAAAAATGAAGTGGAATAATCAGACACAATGAACTGGTACAAAAAGGTGGACGCAAAGAAGTTCTTGGGTATCTACAGAATCTGGAAGCGGGAGATCACGAGGAAAAAGTTCTTTGATGATACCAAAGGGAGTGCATTGCTTTTTGAGGCCTGGGTGGCTTGCTTGTGAGCAAAAATGCGTATTTGTGAGCAGGTACAGGAAGAACTGGGCGCAGGTGGCGGCAGGGAGCCAGAAACCATGCAACATATTGTAACGGAGTGCAAAGCCCTCAGTGAGGGAGACATCCAGCTTCCCGAAAGACCTTGGCTTTAAAGTTTGCTCAACGGAAAAGTGAATTGGACAGCAGTAGAGGTTAATAAGAGAAGGTTAGAATGTTGGTTGGGAAAGAGCAGAGAAGAAGCTAGGAAGACACCGGAAGTTAGAAGTAAGGCTAGCAAAAAATGCCACAAAGGGTATTTTTTTTGTGTGTGTGGCAAGGTGATTGTTCAGTGGCATTACGACTAAGGTCGCAGTGCGAGGGGACCCTGTGAAAAAGGGAAGTCGCTGAGCATCATCACCATTTTTGAGACGCTAGCAAAAATAATTCGGGGAAGCTTGCACTCGCGTGCAAGACTTGAATGGCCAAGCTAGCTGTTGTAGGTGAGCATTGCCAGACACGTAGTTAAGTCTCACTATCATTGTTTTTTTGCACAGTAGCAATGCTAGTAATTGTCATCACATGCATCGAAGAAGTCATCGTCTTCTTCGCAGTGAGTGGTGGATGCAAAGTCATCCTCAGCATTGTAGACTTCCACCAGCTCAACTGGTGAAGCTTGCACTACGTCGTGCGAGGATTGAACCGTAGCGAAGCTGCAGGATTTCTTTATACGTGAGCACTGAAGGACATATCACCACGCATTTGCACAAGTTTGAAACCGTTTATTTACATGTTCCGTCATTGCTTTGCACTGTGCTAGTAGTAATCATTGTCGTATGCATCGGTATCTTCGTGTTCCTCATGCCGAGCATTACAGCTCTGGAGTTTTTTGTATTTTTCGTGAGCCGGGGACTCCGCGATCGCCGTGAGGCCCGTGCTCACAAGTGCTTGGTATTCTTTATTTGTTTGCTCATCGTTCTTTTATTATTTTTTGTTAAAGCCACTGGGCGTTCCGGGAAGACTCGGCGGTTCCCCGCGAAGCATGCGCTAACGAGTGCTCCGCATTTTCATAGTGTAAGGGTTCCAGGCGCCAGCGACGCTGCAGAGTCGAACGCGTGGGAAGCGGCGGTTTCCTGAAGGGCGCATGAAGGGCTTTATAGCAGCCAGCTTGCTAAGAGCGAACGGCCTTTGGATCATGCCGCCTGCGCAGAGACGAATTGTCTTGAGCCTCAGCTGGGCTGTGGCGTTGTTTTGAACGGCGAGTTGCAAAGCGCAGTACGAGCGTGGGAAACCGCGGGTCGGATGCTCGATGAGCTTTGCGTGGACGTGGCGGCGGTCGCTTCGGGGGCCGCCTGCGCGCGTGTTTAGCCAGAGGGACGGTTGTAAAACGAAGTGGCCCGACGCGCTTCTGATAACGGGGAGCAAGGGGTTGTCAACTGCGCTTTGACGGTGGCCGATTCGGGGCGGTGGTTCGGTCTTCGTTGGCCCGCGCACACAGTAAGGAAGTGCAACAACGTTTTGTTGGGAATGCGGCGCCGCAGGGGTCCGCGCGTCCCATATGGTTTCTGCCGAGGATCACCTGTCAATGGCGGGGAGCATCGAGGGCGCGCTGCATTCGTTAAGAGGAACGGAGGATACGGGTCACCCCGCATTTGTGGTGGCGGTCCAGCTTTGGACAAGGCGTTATACGCGTAAAGTGCAGGCGTGGGAACGAGCAACGCAAGCCGCGTGTGTAAAAGCTTGCCCCTGGTGCTTGCACGTGTTTCCCCGGGTGTCTGAGTGTTTGTCGTATTTGTTTGGTTTACTTTTGATCTCTTCCTTGTTTTTCTGGTGGGAGAGAGTGACCAGCGTTTGAGGGTTACGGAGGGGCGTTGCCCACCGCGGTTTAGGCCCGGATTTGGTGATACATCCAATGGCCTGTGTATCGGGGATGGAGCCTAAGTAACCCATCAAAACCACGAGACACGAGGTCTCGGGCTCGAATCTTCAGGGTTTTAATGTGCTCTGCACGGCCGGTGTATTGCCGGGCTAGCCAGGTCAGGCTAGGGAGGATATCACCACTTGGGTAGTCTTAGGTCAGGGTCCGTCGCTGACGGGGGTGCCGCGGGCACAAAGTCTTAGCTGACCTAGGAACCCACTTTATTTCTTACTCTGTCTACTTCAGTCTGTAAATATCCTGTATATGCCTTCCGTGTAAATATACAGTTTTTTAAAAACCCTCCATCAACCATCGTCGTCGTGTCATCAGTGCCACAACCATCAGGCACCAACGCAGATCATCATCATCTTCAACAACAACGAAAGAATGAACCGTAAACCTTTACTCATAGTATTTTTTTTTCCTGCAACGGCTTGGACAACACCTCCGCTGTTACAAAAAAAAGGTTAGGAAAAGGTAATTTCCAGCCGTCTATTGACAATTGTAGGCAAAAAATGAGTCTACGACACACGGTAACTGCAGCCAGTAAATGAAGACCCATGATACCAGTTGGTTGGTTGGTAAAAGCAAGTGCAGACTGAACTCGCCACAACCATCAAACCACCACGCCGGAACGCACGCCGATCAACGAACGCCCGCGCAGCTCCCCTGCCGTGGTTTGAACCGTGGCGACACCAACCGGAGCGGGCGGAAACTATAATGGCAAACTGTTCGCATGGCGACGCAGTGAAACATCCCCCTCGCGAGGGGCACGATCAAATGCAGAGCATTTCCGGGGGCGCACGACGTTAAGTAGTTTGCGTTACGTCAATGTTGTTGCACTTGTGGCAACTGCTGACGAGAGAGCTCTCGTCAGCAGTAATTTGAATGAGTCAAGGATATAAGGCCGCGTTCGTTAGCCTCCCATTCTGTGTCGGCTTTGTGGCGCAGTGGGTAGAGCACCATGTACATTGCGTTCCGCCCGCAGGGTCGCGGATCGAAACCCAGGCGCCGGATAGTATTTTTTTTATATAGTGTAGGGGAGGGGTGCGGACAACGACGGTGCGGACTACAACTACGGACGTCAACGCGGGTGACATCGTTGAGTTACTGAAATGCTCTGCATATAAAAACTTTATTGACTGCCTGCAGAGCTTTCGCTGACCGGGCCTAAGTCACCCGCTTGGGGGCGTCGCCGCTGGACCTCTTCGCCCGTTTGGCGGCATCGAAGTCATGCCGCTTCACCACCTCACAGGCCTGCTGGACGGCCCAGAGTTGATCGTCGAGGCTGTTGCTGCACAGGCAGCGGTCAGCCGCGGCGGGAGAGCTCCGGAGTTAGCACCGTGCGGATCCTTGATACAATCCCAGAGCATGTGGGCTAAGGTGGCCACTTCTTTGCGGAAGACTTTACATGTGTTCGTTATGTAAATTTCCGGATACATTCTGTGATAGTGCGCCGGGGTAGGGTACGTGCGCGTCTGCAGTTGCCTGAGTGCGACCGCCTGTGACCTGTCGAGCTTGTCGCTGATCGGAGGAAGGGTCCGTCGGGCCAAGCGGAAGGCCCTGGTGATTTCATTAGGAGATTTCATTCGGCTCGACATTCGGTCCTTTGTGCTGTACCACGGACGGTCGTCGCCGGCGCGGTTGTGAGCTCGCGCGCTCTGGCGTTGTGCCGTCTCATTGCCGTTACGGTGGTCCGCGGAGACTTCCCCCACGTGTTTCAAGCTCTCGGTGGACTTGCCGTCGACTTAGCTCGTGGCGATATCCATCCTTTGGCGAAGGAATGTAAGATGTAACAAAACATTACGGCATCGTACTTGAAACGAGAACTACCCTCATAAAACGAAACCTATGGAAATTTAACCCTGCTAGGAAAGTTACCAGTGATTCGGTGAAAAAAAAATCGCGCCAATCCAGCCCGTGAATGTGGTTGGAAAGCAAAGCTGTAAACGGCACCCAAACGATCACCCAGGCGACGTCACTTAAATTCACTCACATCGCTCTACAAATAGCAAAACCGGAGAGAAGTGAAATGCACTTAACCACACCATTTATTACTTCAAAGAGATATTCTTGTTAAGGTTAAATCAATGCATGAAGCATGAACGGTGTTTGGTTGAGTTGTATTGGTGTAGCACAAGAGTGGAAACTTTTTTTATAAAGTTAAAGTAAGCTCCAACCCGGTGTTAGACGATCTGTCTTCTTCGTCTCTGCGCCGCGGACGGAGGCGACGAGATTTGCGGCAAAGAAGGTGGAGGAGGAACAAATACTTCAGTTCAGATTTCTGAACGGCCCAAAGTGCAGCCCTGGGGAGTCATTCCTCCTTCTGTGGGGCCCAGATGGAGTCCGCGCGGCCTGTGTTCTCTCCACCCGCTGAAGCTGGGTAGGTACAGAGGGCCTGGGGAGCAGCATCTCCTATTGCTATTGTTGGGTAGTTGACGGAAAGAGAGGAGGGTGTTCAGGGCTAAAGTCGCACACCCCGATTACGGGGTGGAGTGTTCCTACTTCTGAGCAAAATTTACATTCAGCGTCGTAGCGATTCGGATACATTAAGTGAAGCCGCGTAGGCTGTCGGAAGGAGCCCGGATTGTATGAGCCGTAGGGTAGTTTGTTCTCCTCTAGAAAGGTCAGGGTAAGGCGAAGGTACGGTCTGTCTCAGAAGGCGATAATGGTGGGTTATCTCCGTGAACGTGACAAGCGGGTGACTGTCCTCGTGCAGCTACATACCACGGGAGGTAAAAGCGCAGGCTTGTTGGGTGGGCGTATTTGTTTCTCTCCATTGAAGCGTGAGGAGGGTGTCCAGGTGAGCTGATTGCAACTGTTTGGGGAGTGGTTTTTAGCACGCGCAGTGCAGGTCAGGACACCCAACCCTACTGGTAATTCCAGTAGGCTTGCTGGGAATCGATGACTACCCTCCGAACCCCTGGTTGAGCGAGAGCCAAGGTGATGGCTGCCTCTTCTGCTGCCGTCTTTTCTTGGGTCCTAAGCGAGGTGTGAGCTTCCTTTAATTTTTGTAACGTAGCACATGAGCTAGGTGCGCACAGCGCCCCTAGACGGGCGTTAGTGGTCGCAGGACGCTTTCACGTGGCATTCAGCGAGAACGCAGGGGTAAACCCGTAGAAATGCTTGGTGAGTACACCACCTGTCTTCCCCGTCTTTGCGTGGGCTCGTAGCTAAATCGGTAAGACAACGGGCTATCGCTTTGTTAGTCTGTTAGTTCCAGGTTCGATTCCCGGCGGTGCCAGTAAATTCTTTTATTTGTTCGCTGGAGTTTTCTGGTGACACCAACGGTCGCGAAAGAACCCTTGGGGGGTAGAGGTACAAAGCTTTGCTTTAAAAACAGAACTTCCCATGCTCCGTACAATTTCATTTCGCTGAATAGCGCGACATTAACAGCGGCTGTGCGTTAAAACGTTCGTGAGGCGTGCAAGTGCAACTCGAGCAACCTTCCCGAGCAATATTTCCACCACACTGATTTGGTGCTCTACAATAAGCCTCCCTTCAATGACACCAGTGTTGTGCGATAGGTGTGTAGTAATTGTATGCTCTGATTTTGGATTGAATAGGAAGGGGGATAGCGCGAACGCAGTCCCCCACTACCAAAAATTGCATGCCCCATCTGCCCCAGTTTGGGGTAGTGGCAGGGGTCAACACCGCCGCAGTGCAATGGCAGCGCCTCGCCCTGGGGGCTCCGCCTGGATGATCACGGATACCCCGGCACCAGGTAAGTATGCCTGAGAAACGGCGCAACAGGGTGCACCCTGAAAGCGACATGCCATGTGGCGCCCGTGGTCTGGAGCCGGCACGTAAAAATTTGATTCTTATACTGACGGATATTCCAAAGACAAGTAGCTTTTTTTAAAACCAAGAGCCAAGTTACCACTTACTTTTATTCTATTCTACCATTTGTCACAATGTGTGTGATAACTAAGTAAAACAAAAGCGGAAAGAGAAAAAGACAGACATTTTAGAGACGATACGAGGGAATGCAGCGTTCGTTGACATTCCGTTGACAAATCGCTAGTGGGGCGAGTTTGAAGCATAACTTTTGTGTCGAGTGCAACTTACAATATTCGACAGAAACCCTGGCAGGATTTCAACTGTGCAAGCACGCGGGTGCGTAACTTCTCGGACGTGGGCGACTTAGTCACAGACGCGTGAGACAAGCCTACTACTGTAGGTAGACAAGCAGCGTACGTCAGCCATCTACATATTAGTCTATGTTTGTCAGCTATCTACATGTAGTCTACCGAAGCAAAAATGTTTCATGTTCATGAAGTTAGCGCGACTACCTCTGAGAGGTAAGTGAACTTTACTGAATGTACGTTTACCAACCAACGAAAAGCCACGAGCTGCTCCTCGGCAGTTGGAAAGCTGGGTAATGAAGCAAACGTTAGCAGAATGTGAGCAATTTTGTTTTATTTTCGAACTTTGGTAACGATCGTATCCAGAAAGAAGAAAACGGAGGTAAAAATAAAACAGACGAACAAATAATAGGCTCAAACAACGTGAAAAAAAAAAAAAACATGCGTCGGCCGGGAATCGAACCCGGGCCACCCGCGTGGCAGGCGAGTATTCTACCACTGAACCACCGACGCAACTGTGCCAGGCACCAGCCAGCTCTGTTTATCAACTACATACTACCATTGACCATCGCATCATCGAAGGGTTTGTTGGCGGTTGCGCAGCTGCTACTGGATTTGCCTGTTGGCAGACTTTGGCAGACTTATTTGTCTGCTTTTTACTATTCAGACTGGTGGTGGTCAATCACCCGGCGAGAAAGCCGTGTTGCTGAGGTAATAATATGTCAGACTGGTGGTGGTCAATCACCCGGCGAGAAAGCCGTGTTGCTGAGGTAATAATATGGTTTTTACACTGACAGTGGGTAGTACAGGGTGTTGCGACGATAACTGGAACACTTTAAAAATTTTCCTGAGCGATCCGCCACTCTGTTCACGCTCAAACTTCACAAAAAGGTCGCATTTTGTGGTCTATTTTGTTTGACATCGGGAACAACAACGGTAGTTACCTGTTTATTCTGAAAATAAATAAAAACGATTTTCGCCTATGGGAAAATGGCGGCGATTTGGACGTGCGAGCCCGAAAACCGGGTTTTCTGATCGTCTGTTAGCTCATTTCTAGGTGCATTTTCTGATCGTCTGCTGCACCATTTGGCTCCGTACGTGAATCCCAAACATGCGTTTCACTCTGCAGGTGGTTCCGTCGTTCCAACATCAACTTGCGCTGGCTCGCACGTCCAAATCAGCGGCCATTTTCCCATAGGCGAAAATCGTTTTTATTTATTTTCAGAATAAACAGGTAAGTACCGTTGTTGTTCCCGGTGTCAAACAAAATAGACCACAAAATGCGACCTTTGTGTGAAGTTTGAGCGCGAACAGAGCGGCGGATCGCTCAGGAAAAATTTTTAAAGTGTTCCAGTTATCGTCGCAACACCCTGTATGTAGTACGGTCTCGAATAGTTTTTAAGCAGCGCAAAGAAAATCGGGCGGTTGTTTGTGGGGTCTAATTTTGATCCTAACTTAAATATAGGAACAACCCGCGCAGTCTTCCAATAACGAGTGGGAAATTTGTCGGTTTCAAGGGGTCTGAAATATTCTAGTACACTATATATACGCGTCCAGACCGGAATAGGGTGGCACCCTAAGATCCCCAAACGCCTTCAGTACTGCAGAAGGTATGCCGTCAGGGCCGCAAGAAAATGACGACTCAACTCACTTTAGAGCTTTTGACACAAGACTTTCTGAAACATATCATTCTGAGGTTTTATCATACCCCGGAAACGTTTGAGGCGGGAAGTAGGGTTGCCACCTTCCCCCGAAAAAAAAAACGGCCCTTCGGGGGGGGGGGGTATATAGAATGTTTAATTTGTGTTGAAAAAAGACGCCACGTTTTGACATGCAGGCCATTTATTGTAGTGTTTTCTTAGAGAGAAATCAACATAACGTTGTATTGAAAGTGATTTCACTGAGAAGTAACCGCAATTGCTGTCGCGGCGGTAGCATTTCGTTGTTTTGTTCCTCCCTTGAGGCCCCTCCATCTCAGGCAGCGCCTCGCCCGCGTATTTGCTCTGCTCGCGTGTCTTTGCGCAGCTTGTCGACCCATATTCATCGTCTTTGTTGTTGAATTGACGCTTATAAAATGCCAAAACGGACATAATCACGGCACAAGGGCCAAAAAAACCGGCCAATGACGGCCGGTTTCAGATATAGACCGGCAACCGGCCCGCTGTTTAAAAAACGGTCGGGCCGGTCCAAAACCGGGCAGGTGGCAACCCTGCGGGAAGGCTTCACTTTTCTTGCCGAATACTGAACGGAATTGTTGCGCAAAGGCAATAGGAACGTCGGTAATGCTCTCACCCCTCTTGTAACAACAACAACAAAACAACAACAATAATAATAATATACATGAATAATAATAATTAATACTAATAATAATAATACTAGTAATGAATATAAATAATAATAATAATAATAATATCTATTCTTGCAGATAGCATGAAAATGTAATACGGTATTCCGCAAAAAAGCTTAAAATAGCTTGAATATATGTTTGGCAAGCAAGCAGTGACTATGGAGCACTGACAATGTTGGGACCAACACTAGGAACCATGACAACAATTTAAAAACAATACATACAATCAAGGGTAAATAAAAAAAATGAAACGATTGGGGAAAATAAGTGACACAAGCCGTTCTGCATTTTCTGACTTTCCACTCTTCCAGATTGCGAGTCTGATAGATTTACACAGGCATGTGATAATGCATCGACATTTTTTTAACCTTCTAACTTACAAGAGCGACAAAGTTTACACGTGTTTAAGTAATTTACTAGAATAATATGTGAGCTCTGAACAGTCGTTTTGTGTGAGAAAGATAAGGAGATTTACTTAATACCTTACGGCTCTTTTCTGAAGGCGGAGGAGGACCCTTTGTGTATTTCGGTACGTGGTTGCCACCCAGACCAGGGCGATATAGTTTAGCAGTGAAGTGGAGCAAAAGATAAACCCGTGTAGGGATTGTGCCGATCACACGAGCCAGTTTTGAAACTAGATAGTCAATATGACGTCACATCCGTCGTCATGTGTTCGGAAAAATATGCTTCTAGAGTTTTCTTGCCACTCAGTCAATTTTAGTACGATTGAGAAGGAGAGGCGGTAGCTCAGGCATCTGTTTACATGGATGAAATAATATCGCTTTTGTTTTGGAGAGAGAGAGAAAGAACTTTATTCTCCCAGAAGTAGGAAAGCTCGGGCTCTCTCTGCCACGTTTTTGTAGCATTTATGTTTAAAGGGACAGTGAAGTCAAAATACAGGTTGCTCTATGTCGATTGATTATCATCACGAGAACACAAATATGCCACTCTAACGCGTAGCTTTTCTTGAAATATGGTAGAAAAAAAAATGAAGGGCGGTGCCGCCGCTGTTGGCTATGCCACGCCACTTGCACCGGAAGTGGTTAAACTTGCGTGAAAACTTTCGAACTGCAGTACCATATAGATCATCTAGTATGCACTGTTTTATTGTGTGCTATTAACCTGGGTACAGCAACGCATTAATTAGTATGATTATTTTCATGTATGAGCAAAAATGGTCGCTAAGACCTTTATCGCGTGACGATTCCCTAGATTGACTTCAGCCGTACGAGTGCGTACCAACCTGATGTTGCGACAATATGCCATGCTAGAGAGAGGAAATCCGCCAGGCCACAGTCGCAACAATTCCCCAGGGATTCCAGGTCTGCATGCGGTACACGAAGCTGCGAGAGAAAACAACAACAGACCGCGCCGAGAACAATATGTCGTAGCAATGCTTTGTACCCTTCAATTAACGTATACAAAGATAGCGAGATGGCGCCTTCTAACGAAATGAATACCGATCGCAACAGCTTATCCATTTTTTGAATGCAAGTATTTTGCTGCAATTAAATGCCGAGGCAGCCAGCTGTCTAGACTGCATCGCTGGCCTCCTATGAGCTACCAAATCTGTTTTGCATTTTCATTCGTTTGTATTATGGCTGATTCTGATTGTAGGGGTTAACGCGCCGACGCAACGCAGGCGATGAGGCGCGCCGTAGCGGAGGCCTCCGGATTGATTTCGACCACCTGGCGACAACCTGGCGAAATCTCGTACACACGGGCGTTTTTGCTTTTCGCCTCCATCAGAAAAGCGGAAGCCGCGGCCGGGAATCGAACCCGCGACCTCGTGCTCAGCAGCGCCACGCCTTGGCCACTGAGCCACCGCGGCAGTGTTTGCATTATGGCTGAGCAACCAGCTTGTTTGCAGAACATCTAAGATTGACATATATATATTTCAAGCTCGGTGGAAGGTCTGGAACTGGGGTGTAGAGTAGACGTACTCATTTCGCGGTGGAGAAAGAGCCAACGAATTCCGAAAGTCATGTGAAGCTGCGGTAAATTTACGATGATCTTCTAATTTGTCCTCACGGATTGAGTGTACAAGACCTCGCGAAAACAGCCTCGGGACGGGACAATAAAGAAGGAAACGTACACGTATTAAAAACATTGAATCGTAACAAACTGGAAGTATAACTCACCGCACTCACCATCCCGCATGGCTGGCGATCGGTTTACACCCGCTGCGCATACAAACCTTGATACGGAGAATAAAACGCGCGGCGATGAGCCAAAACAGCTCTGGTAGCTAGAGCAAAAGACAACGACCAAAAAGTAATACACGTCACCGTGACGTCACATTTGTTTTTTGCGTGTAAGGAATGTCGCTCCAGTGAAGCACTCGTGATGTGGCCACCTCGCCGGGCGCAGTTTCTTACAATTTCTTACACCGTGGTGGCGACCGAATCCGCTGCTGTTGGGTTGGAGAAAACTACGCGCTCTTGGAAACGTGGCGTGTTGCGCTCCATAAAGTATTCACGGGCTGCATTGTGTTGCCTGCCTCATCTTGCGGGGGGATTTTGCCATACAAGACATCATAAAGCTCCAACAAAATTTGCCCGAAGGAGCACATACGGAGCGTGAAACTCTGGGGTGCAAAAAAAAAAAATTGCGCTGTTGGCTGAAGCTGTTCTTTTTTCCGTGGCCTTCTCCGCGCACAGTTAATTCAGGGCAGTTGCGATGAAGGATAAATATAAAGCGCCCGTTCGGAGAAAATTTTCTCCGCGGTAATTAAAGCTGTATCACTATCAACATACACAAACCAGCGGCGGTGTCTTCAGACGCGTGGGACGTCGTCTATGTGGCTTCTTCCCTCTGTACAATTTTTACCCCTTCTATGATTGATGCTCTTTTTCTCCTGCATGTCTGGTTTTGGAATGGTCTCAGGGCGACCATATTTCGATATAAGGACGCTCATAAAGCTCTTGAAAATATGTCTTTTCAGCAATGCATTTGTGTTTCGAGATGAAGCCAACCAAAGGGAATCGATGCAAGCTGGCTTTCCCACATAGTGGGTTGCGCAGTGAAGCATAGCAATGAACGGAGGGAATATGGCTAGCTACAACCCCAATGTATACTCTACACCTCCACCGCCTGCACCCCCTGCCATTTCACGCCCGTCTTCGGGGAAGTGGGTGCGCGCAGGTAGGTTTCACGCGCTCACCGTTGACCTACCCGTTCTGCGGGGGTAGATTTCGACGTAGACGTCTCACGGCCTGATGCGACCGGACTGCTGTCCTCCGTGGTCGAGAGGTTTGGATTGGCGTGCTACAAGACAGGCAACGCTAACCTTAGTTACACATAACCACCATCACGAGAGTTAACCACAGTTAACTGCGGTTTCACCCTCCCTGTTCTGTGGTTTCACGGAACCGTTGTCGACCGCTGTTTACCACTCTCCGTTAGAGGCGCTGACGACATCTAGCGGTGGTCCCCTCAACTGAACACGTTTGCCCGTGGCCTCCGCGATCTGCTGCCGGCGGCGCGCCGATCGCGGAGGCCACGGTTTGCGATAGAAAATACACAAAAAATGCCAGTTTCCAGGCTTCACATATCAGTAGTGTTAACTCTATGGTTCACTATGCCCTTAAGTAGGGCAAGGCAAGGCATAACATCCTGCAATGGCAAATGTTTCTTTGAAGCTGCATAACACTGAAACGGGCTCATTTTTTTTTCCTTTTCGCGGTTTTCAACAGTTCAGGAAACGAATTGGAATTACGGTGGGGTCAAAAACGGAAAAATGCTTGTGCGCGTGGAGGATAGATCACCTATTACTTCTATCACTCATCTCGATTGACCCTTGACCTGTCTGCCATTCCGTGCGTTCCGAGCAAGAATCAGATTATGTGGATTCAACCGATGGAAATACAACCGGTAATAGACACGAAAACACCACATACCGGACTCGAGCAGAGTGACAGCATGGATTCGCTGCTCAAACAGGAATGGGTTACAGCGCTCGGGCGGCTTCCATTTATACCCAAAAGCCCGTAACGGTCCAAAACAGCCTCCCTCTACATTTTGCGCACACCACGAGAATAACAGACACACACAACGCTCTTTCCAGAGTTCGTAAGCAGTTCGGTAGCCTCTGCGCATGTTGAGTCCCGAGAGAGGGAAGAGAGGAAGGACTCCGCTGCGATCGCGGGGCCCCCTGTGTCCTTGAACGGGTTGCGATGTGCCTCGCCGGGCCGGCAACCGTCGAAGTTTGAAATGCGTCGAAAGCGAAGCGTCTGACCCAAGCTTGTCCCGACGTGAATCATGAGTCACCGACATGGTGGCGCCTGACTGCTGAAAGGCGCACGCAGTGGCTGATGCGGGCTGAGGAGTGATGCGGGAAAGTACGGCTGCGCGGGTCGATTCGTAACAGCTTCTCCGCCGGGGGTCCTAGATACCGATGGTTAAGGGTCTTCAACCGTTGTCCGGAGGGATGCTTTCGAAGTGAAGTGCTCGGCAGACGCTCGACTCCAGGCCTGGGCTGTATGACACCGTGCTGGAGCTTCACAGGGCCGATCTTTGGACGAGTAGTGGCTCCCCAAGAACATCTCTGGCTTGGTCAGGCAAGCAACAGAACAACACAAGAAGACACAACCGCATCGCCGGCAAGTGCGAAGACAAATCCACACTGAAGATCTACCAGGCTTTTAGTTGCGAAAAAATACGCGGATAACTAACTACTACAGTTATATTTTATCCCAGCAGTACTTTAGACAAGTGCACAAACTTGAAAGGTGGCATTTCGCGTGATTGGAAATGTCCCACACAAAAAGAAATGTAATCGTAACGGGGGAAACCTGCGTCAGGAAAAACAATGAAATTGAGAAAGTCAGGCGTCTACAGGCCACTTCTCGCGCAGAGAACTGCGATTTGAGCTCTCGTCACTGCCCTGAGCTTTTCTCTTTCTGTACCGCACTTTAGGTGTGCCTGCTTACTGAAAGCGATTGCGATCGGTCGAGAGGACATCGGCCTTCTTCCGAGACGTGTCTCGAGCGCGCGGAGAAAACTGCCCTACTTTCCACCGCTCGAGCAAGGCGAGCGCTTTCGTTCTCGGCCGCTCCGAGGTCCGCTGAGACCCGGCGCAAAGCGAGCGTGCGGCTCTGCCACTTGGCAGGCGCGTATGAGAGCTCTGGCCGCATTTGTTTGCGACACTGTCGGCAAGCGAACACCGCAGGGTGTTTTCTCTCTCCTTTCCCCAGTACCAAGCTGCTACTCGACACAGGCACCATTTATACACTCCAAGAAGTATTGGCAGTCCACAGACATAACCAACTGGATCGACTGCGAAATTCCCCGCAAGGCCAGGACATTCTCCGCGCTACGGGCTACAACCCCCTGCGAACCCCTACCGGAGAACTGGCTATACTGCCATCAGAACTGTCGAACCTCATTCAGACAGCACCCATCCAGAGAAATATGGACAAGGAACGCAACCCAGCAAGACGACTCATCCGGGCCAAATTTTACGCAAAGAAAGCCACCAGAGACGCCCATCAGATCCATGTTTACACCGACGCGGCAGTGCAAGGATATAGCTATGGCATTGCATTCACGAGCAGTTCAGGCCAGGAAGGCACAAACAGCAATGGCTATTCCGTCGAAGAAGCCGAGGCCACTGCAATAGCTTGGGCAGCCGCCTGCACTGCGACACAGCACACTCTTAACAACATATACACTGACTGCAAGAAAGTCTGCACCCTTTTAACACAAGGCTTCATTCCCAAACCGGCTTTGGAAGAGCTTAAGCACCTTAAAGGCACGATAAGGGTACACTGGGTACCGGACACACAGGTTTGGCAGGAAACGAAAGAGCAAACCTGCTCGCCCGCGAAGCGCTTCTCCGGGCACCTGCCAACTGTGGTCAAACCCAAAAGCCCGTGACACCGCCAAAACTGCAGCTTAAAGAATACGCAGACAGCAAACGCAAATTCACTCCTCCGCACAAGAAATTGTCCAGGCAACAGCAAACCACTATAAGGCTGACGCAAACGCTACTCACACCCGACAAAGTATACATGTACAAAGGCTGTATGAACACTTCCCCGCCAGAGTGTGATGAATGCCACGTACCGATCAATCAAGAGCACATGTTATGGCTATGCCCCAAGGTAGATAGAAGCAGTATCCGCAGGGAGTGGCTGACTCAACCGGCCACGCTAGAGCAGCAGCTATCGTTGGCAAGCTTTGTCCAAAAGACCATAGGCATCCCGCCTTCCCGGCAAGACCCCTGGAAGACCAACTAACGAGGAATTCCAGTGGCCCCCTGGAATGAGGAGGCCTTAGCTAAAGGGCAAATAAAATTCTCTCTCTCTCTCTCTCTCTCTCTCTCTCTCTCTCTCTCTCTCTCTCTCTCTCTCTGCTCCTTTCCGGCTGTCAAGGCCAATTTAGGCACGGGTGGCCCGGTCTCAAAAGACAGCTCAACACCAGGCGACACCGGAATGGCTACGTGCTCGGCTGGCCATTGCCTGACATCGAGTACCCGATTTTCCGGTGGAACGATAGCGATTCGCTCCGTTGCGGCGCCGTCACTACGCTTAGCTGCACCGTGAACATCGTTCAGTGTCTCGACTGCCGGCTCTGCCCCAGCGTTGCTATGTTCTCAACTCGCGTCCGGAGAAACACCCTTCGTTTCAACGGACTCGTGTTGCCTCCTTTCGCTAACGTCACGGTATTTAGGCTTTCCCGCAGAACGCCGTTAGCTTGCTTGCCGCGCGCGTTCGGGTCGGTAGGCGTTTTCAAGGCCTCCCGTGAACCCGAGCACGAGCACACTGACACATATCCGCTCACAGGTAAGGTCCCTAAAATAACTAAGGTAGCGCCAACTGCTCCCTCCTTCTCCGCTGCCCTCCTCTTTTTTCTCTCCCCTCACCCGCGGCGCCGCGGTCCCTTTAACTCCGCGGCGGGGCCGCCATATTTGTTGGCTTCCTCAGAGCAGACGCCCTCGCAACGCTTCGGGCCGCTCGCTGCAGTTTTTCGTGCAGTTTGCTCTTGTTTTCGCGCCGCAATCGCTCTTTGGTAGCATTAGTAGTATTTCTAGAGCCCCGTTTTACGAACACGCATTAAGTGAGGCTGTTTTGTCGTATATTTTTGTCTAGAAGGGGATATTTGCGGGGTGGATGCCGCGGGCGCATACGGACAGCGCGGTGTTTGCGTGTGCGGAATGCTCAGGATAGTTCGTGAACGCGAAAGCATCGAGCGTGGACGTTTCAAACTGCTCTGTTACACAGTATTGCTAGAGCCCCGTATTACCAACATGCCCTAAGTGAGGCTGTTTTGTTGTATATTTTTGTGTAGAAGGAGATATTTGCGGGATGGATGCCGCTGGCGCATACGGACAGCGCGGTGTTTGTTTACGTGTGCGGCATGCTCAGGATAGTTCGTGAATGCGAAAGGATCGAACGTGGACGTTTCAAATTGCTCCGTTACAGTAATTCCGTTCTTGCATTTGCGTGATTAAGTTGTGGTCGTGCAAGCGCTGCACAGAGGGCTTGCGCATGGTTCGCGGTGACCTTGGTTCGCGGCAGTTCGAGCGCTGCGGTGGCTTTTTTGCGTTCGCGTTTTTTGCGTTAGTTGTAGATCATTACGCAGCGCTCAGTATGCGTCCCGCATTAGCTACTGACATTCATGACACCTTTATTCCGTGCACTTTCCGGTGCTTTGACGCTGTTGCAAAATATGTCACCTTCACGTCGTTATAGGCAGCTGTCAGGGTCAAAGTTCTCGCGTCTCCTCGTTGGCCTCGCCCATGACGGCTGTACTTTTGGCAGTGCGTCCGTGGCATAGCAATGTTCGTGCGATTGGCGTTCACAATTACTTCGAGTAAGGCCCTGTCGGGCATATCTGGAAAAGGCTGGCACAAAGAACGCGCAGTTAACTCTTTCGCTACCGCCGGAAAATTGACTAATTTTAGGGGTTCAAGGAAACATTTTTTGCCTGCTAAAAAATTGGTTAGGCACTAATTGCAGGAGCACAAAATGCAGATTATTTAACGGCGTTTCCAATAATACCAGTTTTTTGAAAGGTTTTCTTATATCATAGTTGTAAAAAAAAAATATCAACACCAAAATTTTTGTCAAGTTGTCGAAAAAAAAAATGATAAAAAATGAGTTGTGTATATCAAACCACCAGGAGTAGAAAAAAATTAGAATATACATTTTGTAGGAAAACATTTCAAAAACGCCCTAGAAAAAATGTCGACTTGCGTGGAACAGTTCATCAGATATAAAAAAAAAATGTTAGCATGCACGGTGCTCGTGTCATGGGGTGAAGCCCACCCAACCTCCAATTCAAAATGTGCAAATCGGGTGGTTTCCTGGAATAAATCTGGCGGTTTGTCATTATCAGAGGCACCAATTTGCCCCCACATAACGTAAAAACATCTTGTCAATGGCTGACTTTGCATTTACAGCGAGCACAATATTTGGGACAAGCACGTGATGCGGAAAAAAACATGCATGAAGTTGAAAACGGAACGCCGTGGCTGATGCTTGTGTCGTTCACGGTCAGTTATCTCTCAAAACATAAAGCTGAGCTTTATTATCATCTTCTTACTCGCAATTGTAGCCTTGCTCGCAAAAATGAGGTACGATGAGCTAAAATCGTGCCCTGCTATCTTTGGCCGAGTAGCAGTTGCGCGCTGAAAAAGATCAGCACAACGAGCCTCCTCTATTGCAGCGCCACTTAACATTTTTCAAATGAAACAGTACAAAAACTTATCAGAGACTCCGTCCGAATAGACAGTTCAACTAGCAGCAACATTAGACTCCCGGATATACCCTCGCATGGAAACGAAACTGGAAGGCGAACAGCTGGCAGTGTAAGGCCGGTTTGAAGCGCTGTCCTCGGCGGAACAGATATCTGGCGAGTGGGTGTGACCTTTTGACTTGCATCTGAAGTTCTTATTGCAGAAATCGGGTTAGGAGGGACTGTATCCGGACTCGATGATCGGGTTCCGGAGGGGCCTGAGCACTCAAGACGCGATGTTGCAGTTGAAGAAGGAGATAATCGAGAACGAGATGAAGGACAGCAAGGTGATCCTGGGCCTCGACCTTCAGAGCACCTTTGACCGGGTGAAGCACTCGGCCATCCTGGCGCAGGCGTCGCGGCTAAACATGGTAAAGAGAAGCTATGAATACATCCGAAACTTTCTATCGGACCGCAAGATCGCCTTGCACGCGGGGGAGATCAAGTTACCGGAGCGACGCGTCGGCAGCGTGGGCACGCCTCAAGGCTCTGTGATCTCACCGTTTCTGTTTAACATCGTGATGATACAGGTCGCCGAAGCGGTGTCGAGCGTCAAGGGCGTGAGATACACGATCTACGCAGACGACCTTACCCTGTGACGACCGGCGGCACGGATGCTGGTATAGAGATGAGGTTGCAGAAGGCGATCTCGGCCATCGAAGAACGATTAGACGGAACGGGTCTGCAGTGTTCGCCGTCCAAGTCCGAGCTCCTTGGTATACTCGCCTCGAAGGCGGGATGGCAGCCGCCGAGGGAGTGTGATCGCATGGAGCTGATCACGAAGATGGGCCAGAGAATTCCCGAGGTTTCGGAGATCAGAGTGCTGGGCATGCTGATCAGCAGCAACGGAAGCAAAGACAACCTGCTGAAGAAGCTGGCACCAAGACGGCGAGTACCCTGCGTCTGATCCAGCGAGTGTCAACCAAGAAGGCGGGCATGCGTGAAGAAGGGCTCACAAGGTTGGTCCAGTCCTTCGCGATCAGCCACGTGGCGTACACGGCGGCGTACCACACGTGGACGCAGACCGACAAGAATAAGATCGACGCCATGACCCGTAGATTGTACAAGAGGGCACTCGGACTGCGCGAGTCTACGAACACCGAGAGGCTGTTGCAGTTGGGCGTCCACAACACGGTGGACGAGATCATCGAGGCGCAACTGGAAGCGCAGCGAGAGCGGCTGGCGGAGACTAAGACGGGTAGAAGCATCCTCGAGACCCTGGGCTACGGCTACCGAGTCACAGGAAGACACCTCCAGGAACTCGACGAGAAGGTGCGCGAGGAACGTGCGGGTGAGCCCCATCCCGAGGAACGTGCACCCGGAGCACAACCCAAGAGAGAAGACGGGCGAGAGCAAAGTTTCTCGTCGAACAGTACTGCGGGACACGCGGACTAGGTACGTTGACGCGGCGGAGTACGGGCAAGGAAGATACGCGTTGGTGACTGTGAATGCACGCACAGGACGGGTTTCCAAATCGGCGAGCGCGAAGTGCGAGAACGCCACCGAGGCCGAGGAGATCGCCATAGCCCTGGCGATGTCTGAGGGAGGTTGCGACACAATCCTGAGCGACTCGCAAGAGGCCGTCCGCAACCTGGAAAGAGGTCGAGTGAGCGGCAAGGCGGCTAGAATTATAGAAAGATCGGGAGTTCGAGACGGAAGACGAGTGGAGGTCAGATGGATCCCTGCGCACGCAGGGAAACTGCTCACCGTACGCGCCGAACCACAACGAGACGGCCCACAGGGAAGCGCGCGCTATCACTCACCGCGCTCCCAACGTGGGCACTCGTCCCGAGTGGGAGTGGTGGGCGGAAACCAAAGACAGAGCCAGGGGCTACGGAGAAACACTGAAGACCCTACGTCTGGCCAGACGAGCGTACCCGCCGCCCACCGGGAAACTGGGCCGCGAGGAGGCGATACATCTAAGAAGACTCCAAACAGCGTCGACAACGTCGCCGGCCTCCTTACACCAAATGTACCCGGACGAGTAACCCGAGTGATCAGTGCAGTGTGTGTAAGAAAGGACCGGCCAACCGGTGGCAACATCAGTGGGACTGTGCCGCCGACCCAGACGGCGCGCACTTCGAAGAGTATCCGGAGGAACTCCAGAGAGCCATCGAATCTACAAGCAAGACAGACCAGTCAGGGGCCATCCAGCAGGCCTTCGCCGCGCTCGAAAGGCACGGGCTCCGTAAAACGGGCTTGTGACGAGTAGGGTCGCAGAAGAAGACGCGACGCTAGGCCACGTCGAGGCGGAGCCGTAACCCGGCTCCTGCCTACTGCAGGGTTTGTTTCAATAAAGTTCCTTTCCAGTCCCAGTCCAGTCCGGGTTAGGGTGGGGGAAATCAGGAGCGCCGTGCTTGGTTCGAGGATCAGTCGCGACGCTTCGGGCGATTGTGGCAGGTAGCCTTGAAGTTGGGTAACTGCGTAGTAGCGCTAAATATAAATTTCGCGATGCAGAAACGAACCGAAACTGTTGTAACTGTTTGCGAATGGTCCCGGGGGTAAGTAGAACTACCACAGTACTTAGAACACACGTGGGCAGAGGCAATAAAACTGCCTAAAATCATAAAGTAGCTTTGCAACCAGGCACTGCTTGACATTTTCAGCCCGATTTCTGGGATTATTACTGTCAGAGCGCGAACCTGACGATTGAAAATCGTTTGCTAGTTCCCATTCACGCCCTGATAGCAAAAAACAAGCGCGGTGCAGAGTAATTACGAGTTGCAACCAATTCTTCGTTGGTAGCCGTGACGCGCGATGACCACGCCCCTTTTCCACACCCAGTGATTCAAAAGCGTGTCAAAAACAGAGGTCGGCAAACTCACTCATGAGTCCACTCACTCAGACTCATTTGGACTCAAACTCACGCGTGAGTTTGAGTTTTGAGTGAGCGCGAGGCTAGTGTGGCATGGTGAGTTTGAGCTTGAGTGAGTTTGAGCCGAGTGATCACGACTGAGTTTGAGTCCGATTGAGTTTGAGTCCATTTTGAGTTCTGAGTACATTTTGAGTTTGAGTCCATTTTGAGTTCTGAGTACATTTTGAGTTTGAGTCCATTTGAGTTCTGAGTACATTTTGAGTTTGAGTCATTTTGAGTTCTGAGTACATTTTTGAGTTTGAGTCCATTTCTGAGTTCTGAGTACAATTTGAGTTATGAGTCCATTTTGAGTTCTGAGTACATTTTGAGTTTGAGTCCATTTTGAGTTCTGAGTACACTTTGAGTTTGAGTCCATTTTGAGTTCTGAGTACATTTTGAGTTTGAGTCCATTTTGAGTTTGAGTTCATTTTGAGTTCTGAGTACAATTTGAGTTTGAGTCCATTTTGAGTTCTGAGTACATTTTGAGTTTGAGTCCATTTTGAGTTCTGAGTACATTTTGAGTTTGAGCACATTTTGAGTTTGATTACATATTGAGTTTTGAGTACATTTTGAGTTCTGAGTAAATAGGAGTTTTAAGTCCATTTGGAGTTTGAGTACATATGAGTAGCCTAGCAGGCAGCTATGGTTGGCTGTTAAGTTTCATGCGTCACTGTGGGCTCGGAATTCAAGTTACCTGCGGGTATGGCACCAATCGCCATCTGCATGATCGGTTGGGAGGGAGGTGGTGTCTGATTTTTTTTAGTTTCTTGTTGAATTTTTATGGCCATAAGCACTTGCTGTATACCTAATTTCGCGGCTGGGCGCGTGAGTGATAATTGACTGGTGAGGTCATAAAAAAGGGTTGTCTTAACTTTTCCTCCTGACGCGATCCACTAAGAGCGTGGGAAAGGGTGGTGGGAAGCACACAGCGGGCGCTGGCATGCTGGTTGTTCGCCTGCTACTGTTAACGGCTTGATATACTAGGGGTCACAAAGGAAGAGGTGAGAGCCGGGGGAAATGGGGGCGGGGGCTGTCCTTTCTACTGTCCCTTAAGACAGAATAATGACCACATTATATTGGGTGAAAAGTGAAAAACTGATGAGGCTAAGGCGTTTAAGGTATCAAATGAAAGGTCCGGATTAACGGAATCACGGGGGGTAAATAAAAAAATGCTTCCTGATTGTAGTCATCAGGCAGTCATAATGAGTCATAGATTGGGTTAAATTCAAAATGGACCTGCGAGGGCATGTGGGGAATCAAATTCAAGGTCTCGATGTGGGGAATCATTCGGGACGAACAGAGATATGGATATATCATGACGTAGTCATGGTAAATCAAAGATTCGGTTAAAATTCAGGTTCATGACGCTAGGGCGTATCAAATAAAGGTCTCGATGAGGTAATCACGTGCTTCCTGATTATTATCATGACATAGTCAAAATGGGTCATAAATTAGGTTAAAATTCACAATGATGCCACTGGGTGTCCGGGGTATCAAATTGAAGGTTCCGATAAGGAAAATCACGTGGACAAAAATGTGGTAGGGCTATATCATGAGATAGTCATGGTTAGTCATTGATTGGTTGAACGTTCAAATTGATTCCGCTAGGATGTGATGGGTATCAAATCAATGGTCTTGATGAGCCGAATCACGTGGGAGAAATACAAAAATGCTTCCTGGCTATAACCATTAGATTGTCATGGCGAGTCTTATATTGGGGTAAAATTCGAAGTGACCCCGCTAGGGAGTATAGGGTATCAATTTACGGTCTTGAAGAGGGGAATCACGTGGTACAAATAAAAAAAGGCTTCGGAGTTAGAATCATAGATGGTCCCATTATGGAGTCATAGATGGGGTGTAAATTCAAGGTGAGGCCGCTGAAGCATGTGGGGCGTCAAATTGAAGGTCCAGTTAGGGGAATCATGTCGGACACCTAAATAATGCGTCCTGGTTACAGTCATGAGTCATGGTTAGTTTGACTGGTATGAATTCCAGTATGACCCTGCTAGGGTGTGTGGGGTATCAAATTAAAGGTCTCGTCGAGGGGGTCACGTGGGACATATATGGAAAATGCTTTCTGGTTATAAATTATGAGGATATCGCAAAAGGTATACAGCAAAAGGGTACACACTCTCACTCACACTCCACTCTCACTCACACTCACACTCACACTCACACTCTCACCTCTCCTCTCACTCTCACACTCACACTCACACTCACACTCTCACTCTCACACTCACTCTCACCACTCCACTCACTCCATCTCACTCTCACACTCACACTCACAACTCACACTCACACTCACACTCACACTCACACTCACACTCACACTCACACTCACACTCACACTCACACCTCACTCTCACTCACACTCATCACTCTCACTCTCACTCTCACTCACACTCTCACTCTCACTCCACTCACACTCACACTCACACTCACACTCACACTCTCACTCTCATCTCACTCTCACCCACTCCACTCTCACTCTCACTCTTACACTCACTCTACACTCACTCACACTCACACTCACTCTCACTCTCACTCAGTCACACTCACTCAGTCACACTCTCACTCACTCTCACTCACACTCCACTCACACTCACACTCACACTCACACTCACACTCCACTCTCACTCTCACATCTCACACTCACACTCCACCTCACTCTCACACTCACTACACTCTCACTCCACTCTCACTCCACTCTCACTCTCACCTCACTCCCTTACACTCACTCACACTCACTCACACTCACACTCTCACTCTCACTCTCACTCAGTCACACTCACTCAGTCACACTCTCGCTCACACTCTCACTCTCACTCTCACTCACACTCTCACTCACACTCTCACTCACACTCACACTCACACTCACACTCTCACTCTCACTCTCACACTCTCAATCTCACACTCTCAAACTCTCACTCTCTGACTGTCTCAATCTCTGTGAGGCCATGTGAGTTCTGAATTCATTTTGAGTTCTCAGCCCATTTTGGTTTCTGAGTTCATTTTGAGTTTTGAGTACATTTTGAGTTTTGAGTCCATTTTGAGTTTGAGTACATTTTGAGTTTTGAGTACATTTTGAGTTTGAGTACATTTTGAGGTTTGAGTACATTTTGAGGTTTGAGTTCACTTTGAGTTTGAGTACATTTTGAGTTTTGAATCCATTTTGAGTTTTGAGTTCATTTTGAGTTTGAGTGAATTTTGAGTTTTGAGTCTATTTTGAGTTTGAGTTCACTTTGAGTTTGAGTACATTTTGAGTTTTGAGTCCATTTTGAGTTTTGAGTCCATTTTGAGTTTTGAGTTCATTTTGAGTTTGAGTACATTTTGAGTTTTGAGTCCATTTTGAGTTAGAGTACACTTTGAGTTTGAGTACATTTTGAGTTTTGAGTACATTTTGAGTTTTGAGTCCAAATTGAGTTTGAGTACATTTTGAGTTTGAGTACATTTTGAGTTTTGATTACATTTTGAGTTTGAGTACATTTTGAGTTCTGAGTACATTTTGAGTTTTGAGTCCGAGTGAGTTCTGAGTTTTGAGCTCAATGTGAGTTTGAGTTTGAGTGAGCGCAGATGTGCTGCTCAAATTGAGTCTGAGTTTGAGTGAGTGGTGATTCGAAAAAAAAATTGTGAGTGAGTTTGAGTGAGCCGCGCCAACTTTGCCGAGGTATGGTCAAAAATCACGTTTCCATTGCAAAAATGAAACAAAACTGATTTTGAAAGGCCATTTTCTGATCTAACTCCGAACAGCTTTACTTGTTCGAGAAACGCCTGGAACGCTATGAAAAGGCGCTCCCAAAAGTATCGATCAAATTGATCGATTTTGATAGGCGCGGTAGCGAAAGAGTTAAAGAATGCGCTCAGCTTACAATTAGCTGTAGTGCCCAGTTCTATAATAACTACCGTATTCCAAGGCCAGAAGCGCGCTAACAAGCGCAATTGTGAATCCTTTTTATGCTGTACAGCTAACATTGATTCATGTGTGCGGCTTTGATAAATTACAGCTTGCTACAGCCGAGCTGGCCGTGACTGCACTGACCTTATTCGAGCAATTCGGCATCGCGAAGGTACATAAAGTGACGCCGACGCAACACTTGTTTGAAACGAGCAGCTGACTCTTCGGTTGTTATCGGTTGTTATACGCTGGCGGCTTCGATAAGGCCTGCTCCGAGGCAGCTGAGCCTAAAATGGCGAATTTTTTAAATGGACAGTGGCGGCGAAGAGCAGAAAAAAACCAACAACGTAGGGACGAAATACTGCGTCGCTGGCCGTCGGTCAATGGCGCGCGGCGTTTGCCGGCGAAAAAGAAAATGGCAAAAAACGAAGGAGGAAAGGAGCGCGGGCGAGGGCGAAAGGCGGCGAGATCTAAAGATGGCGCTACCTTAGTAATTTCAGGGACCTTATACTCGAGCTCTTCGCAGCTAGCCCAGCTGGTTCTTTCCTCGGCAGTTTCTCGAAATTGTGCCCCTTGTCGCGTAACAGCTGATCTGACCTGTTCGAGAACAGGTACCTGTACTCCGAAAGAAGGTGTGGGGATACTGCAGCCTGCGTCACGAGTTCACCAAACAGACCTCCGATGCTGACACTAGCAATCGGCAGACGCACGTTTCGTGCTTCCACGGCCTGCCTCACCCACACTGTCCCGTCAGCTGATCCGGGTCAACGTACGAAGGGTGGATCATGTCTACCGTCGCCGCTGAGGTCGCGAAGAACTCGGCACGGTTTACCGTTGACGACAAGCTCACGTACGTACGGCTCCAGAAACTGCCTGCTGTCCTCACTCTGATCTAGTACGTGAAAGACGAGTTTTCCTTTCTTGCAACTGGCAGCGAAATGTCCCGTTTCGCCGCAGTTGTAACACGCAGCCTGTCTGCGCGCTTCAAAAGTTTTCTTTCTGCGCTGCTCCTCAGCGTCTGCTGCTCTCTTTTCGTTATCGTTGCCAGTTTCTCTATCCACAACAACGACTTCCCTTGCTCCACTGTCTTCCTGGGGAGCTCTGCCTTTCGGCCCTGACTTATCAGGCCTCGGCCTGAACTCTTTTTGGCCGTCTTTCGGCCCCTGCGCACCTCGACGTGTGACGAACTCGCCGGCTAGCTGAGCTTCCTGGCCTATCTTGCCCTCAGAGTCTCAGGTTCTCCGGTAGTCGGCGGTAAAACTGCTGAAGACCGAAGACTCAACTACTTTGTCGTGCTCTCCGAAAGCCTCTGCCTCTTTGAGCCACTCTTCCATATTGGCCTTAAGCTTGTAGGCGAACCCCGAGTACGACTCGCCCCTAGCTTTCTCGGCTTCACGGAACTTCTGGCGAAACGCCTCTGCTGACACAGCCTGTACTTACGCGGGAGGCTAGACTTGATTTTCTCGTAGTCCCCAGCCCCTTCCTTTGGCAAGCGGGCCACCACGTCGGATGCCTCACCTGGCAAAAGCGTAAGCAGCTTTTGCGGCCATGAGTCTCGGCTAAACTGTGCCCTCTCATACGTACGCTCGAAGTTGACCAAAAAAAGACCGATGTCTTCTCCTACCTAGTAGGGTCGCATTACGTCACACATTCGTAACGTAAGTCGCTCAGTCGCCGCAGACTGCACGCTTGGCGCGCTGCTGTCACTCTGACGTCTAGGTCGAGACGCCTCGACGTCTAGACGCTTCATCTCCAGCTCGTGCTGTCGCTTTTCTCGATCGAGTAGGAGCTCATGCTCTCTCTCTCTCTCTCACGCGAGAGGCAGAAACAGGAACAACTGGAGGAAACTCCTGTTATTCCTGTTTCTGCCTCTCGCGTTCCTCACGCTGGCGCTCAGCCTCTGCCTCTGCAGCCTGACGTTTAGCGATCTCCCTGTCATTGATCAGCTCAATGCACTCAGACAGCTCGTCATCGTCAGCCCCAACAGCGAGTATAGCCTGTATCAGCTCTGGCTTTCTCAGCGCGTCCGTAACATCCAAGCGCAACTCTTTTGCAAGCTCCAACAACTGCGGTTTTTTCAACGCCTTCAAATTCATGGCCGGTCTAGAGTACTGCTTTCCCACTGCTCCAAAAATGTTTTGCGCGAATAACCCACGCGACAAAAACACACACCCTACCAGCTATCCTCAGAAGCCTGGTAAAACTCAGTGAAGAAAAGTCCCGCACTCACCCTTGACCGCCGTGAATGCTGCGAAGTCCGAAGCCGCCTTCTCGTCCGTGGTGTTGGAACTTGCATCGCTGGCTCCAGGTGTTACGAAGTTGCCATCCGACCGCTGCCAACCAGTTATTGCAACCGGGAAGGCCGACTGCAGCCGGGAAAAGGTCCAGAAGCCCTAGGCTAACGTAACTGTTTACTTCATAGCGAGAGGTGAGCAGAAGCCAAAGAACAATGCCCCGACGGGCGAGGTTACAATACCGGACTCGAGCAGAGTGACAGCATGGATTCGCCTGCTCAAACAGGAATGGGTTCCGCGCTTGGGCGGCTTCTATTTATACCCAATAAGCCGTAACGGTCAAAAGAGCTTCCCTCTACATTTTGCACACGCCACGAGAATCACAGACACACACAACGGCTCTTTCAAGAGTTCGTAAGCAGTCGGTAGCCTTCGGCGCACGGTTGAGTCGAGATAGGGAGAGAGGAGGACTCCGCTGCGATCGCGGTGGCCTCTGTGTCCTTGAACGGGTTGCGATTTGCCTCGCGGGCGGCAACCATCGAAGTTTGAAATGCGTCGAAAGCGAAGCGTCTGACCCAAGCTTGTCCCGACGTGAATCGTGAGTCACCGACATGGTGGCGCCTGACTGCTCAAAGGCGCACGCAGTGGCTTCGCCGCACAGCCGAGGAGTAATGCGGGAAAGTACGGCGGCGCGGGTCTATTCGGAACAAGGCCATAACAGGTCTGTCACCTGTTCAAGGACTACAACAGAAATATTGTTGCCGAAAATTTTGCTGGGCGGTACCCAAACTCAAGTAAATGGCGTTCGCGATTCTCCAGCGCTTGTGCCGACTGATGAGTGCGAGCAAGGGCATTGCTCTGGAGGCCGCCCCGCATGCACTAGCTGCACGTTACCATCGTACGTAAATCGGCGTACGCGTCGAACATTTCTTCAAAACCAATATTTGTTTTTTGTACCCAACCATGCATTAGAGGGCACCTGTATCCGTGATCACAGGCGAATGCAACGTCGGCCTCTCGCGCCGTATGTCTAGTCGTTCGCAGCCGCGCTTTCATTCTACGGTTATGCGAAGTTCTCGAGGGCAAGCAGAGCGCCGCCACATAACGTGACTGCGATTAATAATATATCTATTGGCGCCACGGCCGAGAATCGGGTTGAAACGGGGCAGTTGACGCACGCTGGTGCTTTTGGGTGAGGATGCACACTCGCCCGCGTGAGCCGGGAACCACTTGATACGGATGGTGTAGCCGCGGTCTTAAGCTTGCCGATGATGGCGGCCGCCGGCGCGCACAGTCGCCCCTTTGCAAAGTAGCGCACGGCGTTCCTAAAGACGCTGAGCACGGTGCGACACTCGCTTTCGGAGATCGCCAGAGCGATGGCACCTCCTCGGCGTCGGGGCGCTGCTGGGCGGCCGCAGCTAAAGGCAGCAGGACACCACGGCTCCGCAAGTTTCTTCGCTTTTTCGAAGAAGTTCCACTCGTCGACCTCACCGGACCAGCGGAACGCATACCGGAACCGATCAGGACCATTCTCAACAAATTTTGGATCCCTACCTTCAACGAAACGGACAATACCAGTGATTTTGTCCCGACCGGCATGTGAGTGCGTGCTAGGCCTACTAGGCTTAGGGCGTGTTCCACAAACCACCGACACCGACAAGCCGGCGCCGCCGCGCCAACCACTCAAGCATGGCTCCCAAGTTCTACCAGGACGAAGACGGCTGGAGGCATCCTATATCGCAACGCCCGGTGAGTCCGAAAGAACTGATCAAGCTCATTTTACGACCCGCCGACGGGCTCAACCTTGCCTTCGCCAATCCAAGTGAACTACACCACCAGCTATGCCAAACCGCGAGACTCTCACCTAACGAGGCAACTACCTTCACTGTACGTGTCGACCCGAGCAAAAACCTAGCCTTCCTGAACTGCCGAGACAAACCGACAGCCGAGAAGATCGGAAGTATTTCGTCGATAAGCACCAACTCAGCAACGGGCCGAGTATCCATCTACATATCGGCCGCGCACGACACCTGCAAGGGAGTAGTTCACAACATCCAACCAGGAACGGACTCAGATTACCTCTTGAAGCACCTATCCGCCCCAGGTTACACTATCACCTCGGCACGCATGATGGGCAAAACAGGCACAGCAATTATCACCTTTATGGGCACCTATATCCCCCGTGACGTGATCTACGCCGGAGGCGAATACCGCTGCCGTCCACACCGACCCCGAGCACAATTCTGCCGAAAATGTCTCGCAATCGGGCACAGGGCTGACGTATGTACCAAAACCAGCGAAGCACTCTGCCCGAAATGCGGCAAAGGCGGACAAGAAGAAGACCACCAAGACTGCCTGACACAATGCATTAACTGCGGAGGCAACCACAGCGCGGATGACAAAACCTGCGAGAAGAGACAAGCTGCGGACAGCGCAGTACGGTACCAAGCCTACCACAAACGAATAATCCGCCGTAGGAACCTCAACACCGAGCAAAACTCACAGCAATCCAAGCAAGAAGAAGCCCAACAACGTGGAAGAAGCCACACACGCTTCGCCGAACACGAGACCCACAACGGCATCCGATCGCGATCGAAAAGCTCTTCACGGCAACGAAGCTCATCAAGGCCTGGAGCACCATCCCGATCCCAGGACCTGATCAAGCAACAATCGCCAGAAAACGCCGGTCAACCACAGGTGAGCCAGTCACTCCTTAAATCAACACACATACGCACAGCCAAACAAGCTAATAAGTCCTACAGAGATGCAGTTAGGACGCAAACACATGCCCGACGAGAACAGATGCTACCCCGGCCACAAACACTCGCACAACAAAGCTCCCTTCCTCCAAACCACTCACCACCAGTTACGGTCACTACACCAGACATCCAAAGCGACATGGACACTGAATCTAACGTCGCAATAAATCGCTCTACACCGGGCCCGAAACGCAGCAGAACAGATGATGAAGGAACCCCTGATGGTGGAGGAATGCCACCGTCGGCTCACAGCGACTTTGACCTCCAGATACACTCTCAAAGGCTCCAAGAAGTAGAGGCAAAGGTGGACACCCTCCTCACAACACTGGAAGAAAGAATAGCAGCTATGATGGACAAAGTGTTCGATGCCCTCCTTGAGAGAAGGCTGGCACACCTCACCGACATACTACTCCACCGTTTCGAGCAGCGCTTCGACCACCTACTCAAAACAGCAGGCCACCTAACCACCCTCGCAGATCAACCACAACATGGCTAGAGAGCTAAGCCTCATCCAGTGGAACTGCAGGGGTTTCAAAAACAAAAGAAACGCCCTGCATCAGTGGATCCAAAACTTACCTAGGAAACCAGACATACTTCTTCTACAGGAAACTGGAAAGCATCCAACCCTACCAGGTTACTCTACCTTCCAAACCAGAGACCAATTTGCACTCCTCATTCTCAAGGAACTTCCCGCCAACCTGGAACATGACACAGATAACAGCATCACTATATCAATCCAAACGACCGAAGGACCGCTGCACATAACAAATGTGTACAGCCCGCCGAAAGACAACCTGCCGGAACTTAAAGAAATATTAAGACCCAAGACCACGCGAAGTGCATACGAACACCTTCTAGCTGGGGACTTCAACGCCCCTCACCGAGCCTGGGGGTACAGCAAAGACAGCAAGAAGGGACGCAAACTGCTATATGCACTACAGGAAGCAGGATACACAATCCACAATGACACAATGGAATTTACTAGATTGGGAAACTCTGTAGAACGGAACACGAACCCAGACCTTACTATGGCCACATCAAGGACAAACATCAGTTGGACCCATACCCAAGAATACATGGGAAGCGATCACGCAATTATCGCCCTTTCTATCCACACCAAACCAAGAAGATTGAAATGGAAAAAACAACAAATCACTGAATGGGACATGTATAGAAAAGAAAGAGAAGGGCAAAGCCCTCCTGATCTTGACGCTTGGACAAATGATATTATCAACACAAAAATGAAGCATACCAAGACCTACACAAACCAAGAAGGAGGACCTTGCGTGGACAAGCACCTAGCCCATTGCTGGGAGGCAAGAAACGCGCTTATGAAGCGCTGGAAAAAATGCAAAACAAATCGCAAGCTCAGAGCAAGGATAGCCAAGCTAAACCAACATATCCAGACCTACTCAGATAAACTCAGAAGAGAACAATGGCAGATGGCGTGCGAACAACTTCAGGGAACCCTAAGCACAAGTAAGACATGGCGTATCTTGAAATCCCTCATCGATCCAGAGGCCACCAAGACCATGACTAGGAACAAAATGCAAACGCTAATTGATGAGCACGAAAATCCGCAAAAAATGCTAAAAGACTTACAAAACCTGTATATCCCCTCCGCGACCCAACCTGACTACCGGAACTACTCGGGAGCCAACAACGAAGATCTTGATAAGGACTTTACCATGGACGAACTTAAAATAGCAATCAAGAAGTGCACAGGACACAAAGCGCCAGGCCCTGACCAGATAACTACAGCCCACCTAAGAAACCTGGCGGAAAGTGATATGGAATTCCTGCTCACAGAAATCAACTACATATGGAGTGGAAACCCACTTTACACAAAATGGAAGTTGGGACACATGATATTCATCCCCAAACCAGGCAAACCCCTTAAACTCAGCAACCTAAGACCAATCACCCTGACGTCCAATGTCGGGAAGGTAATGGAAAGGATGGCATTAAAAAGACTCCAACAGTATCTTGAAGATCAAGAGATGCTACCTCCTAACATGGTCGGCTTCAGGAGCAACCTCTCCACCCAAGATGCTTTACTTCGCATCTACGAAGATATACACAAAGAACCGAGTCTAGCACAACTAAAAGCAATCTTAGCCATTGACCTGAAGAAGGCGTTTGACCACATTGACCACGACGCTATGCTCGAAGAACTGGGAAACACTAATTGTGGAAGCAGAATGTACAACTATGTAAGAAACTTCCTACAAGACAGGCAACTTACCATCGGCATTGGCAACCATCTCACTGCTCCCTTCTCTCACCCACAAAAAGGCATACCCCAAGGGTCTGTCCTTTCACCAACACTATTTAATCTTGCCATGCTGAAGGTTCACAGAGAATTATGCAAGATTCCGGACATAAAATTCTCCCTTTACGCAGATGATATCACACTTTGGATCAATAAGGGAAGTCCAGGTCACATCCAAGACACCCTGCAATTGGCCCTGAATGCAGTAGGAAGAGCAGCCCACAACATAGGACTAGAATGCTCTGCAGAGAAAACGGAACTCTTAGTAGTCCACAATCCTCGATGGAAGCCCCCCACCATACACCTAAGCCACGAAAACCACGACATATACCCCAAGCCCTCCATAAAAATTCTGGGCCTCCACATACAAAGTGACGGTGGAGGACACAGAGCGGTGAGCCAAATCATACAGCAGTGTGAGCAGACCTTACACATGATGAGAAGAGTGTCAAACAGAAATAAAGGGCTCAAGGAAGGAGACTTAATCCGCCTCAGGGACGCCCTCATTACCACCCGCATCAGATATCAAGCCCCTTACATAAACCTCACCAAAACATTAGAAAATCGGCTGGATACACTAATCAGGAAAGCAACAAAACTTTCCCTAGGAATTCCCTTCAGCGCCAGCACAACGAAGCTTCTCAGCACAGGGACTCTCCATACCACCGAAGAAATTATAACCACACAGCGTCACAACCAACTAATACGGCTAAACAGCACTCACTCGGGACGAGCTATACTCACAGAACTCGGATACCAACCAAGCCCCACCCAGGTCACTACAACCCCCATCAAGCAAGACATCCTCAAGCACATACAGGTGGCACCCATCCCACGGCACATGGACAAAGAAAGGAATCCATCTCGACGACAAATTAGAGCGGCATTTTATTCAAAGAAGGTTGTCAGAGATCCCCACCAAAAACACATATTCACGGATGCAGCCAAGAGAGGACCTATGTGTGGAATAGCCTATACGAACCTCAAAGAAGACGAATGCTCGATGCACACCAGCTGTACCACTCCGGAAGAAGCTGAAATGCTAGCCATAGCACTCGCAATTGGCCAAACGACGACCCCCACCACACTTACAAATATTTACACGGACTCCAAGAAGGCATGTCACCTACTTGCAAGCGGAATCACCTTTCCATCTGCACTGCAACTTTTAGCCACAGGAAGAGGACAGGCCAGAATTCACTGGGTACCTGGGCACATGGGATTAGCTGGGAACGAACGAGCCAATCAACTCGCCCGTGAAGCACTCATCCGGGCTCCCGCTGACCATGTATGTACCCTGAAATCTCACCCCCAACGTCGTATCAAAATGAGACAGTACCTCCACGAGAGGATGGAGTATCCACCCCCCCATCCTTTGTTGGACAGAGAAGAACAAACACTACTCAGACAAGCACAAACAAACACACTACAAACTCCGGCATGGTTACACCGCCTAAGGCATGGCACCACCAGCCCACCCCCCCAGTGCAGCCACTGCAACGCCACACTTAACCAAGAACATATATTGTGGGAATGCACTAACACCTCAGCACTCAGAACACATCACACTAAGGAGTGGCTGGCTACCGCCTGCAATCACCAAGATCAACGGGACCTGGTGGCCTTCATCCGAAGTGCTACCAGCAGCTGCCTGGACGGAGGCGGCTGACGGATGCCACCCCAACCACTGCGATAATAGACAAAAAATAAAGTTTTCTCTCTCTCTCTCTCTCTCTCTCTCCTCGGCGTCTGTGGCGTCTGTGCACCGCACGCTGCGCTGCCGTTGTCTTGGTGCCGGTGGCCGCCGCAACGACCACTGCTGCAAAACCTTCTCGGTGGTGTTCTGATGCGTCTACGTACCGGGCGTGCGGGTCTTGGGCGTGTTGCTCGGGGAGGGCCTCGGCCCGAGCGTGCCGCCGTTCTTGGTTGTACTCAGGGTGCGCGTTCTTCGGGATGGGGTCCACGCGGATGTGGGCCCGCGCCTCCTCGCCGATCTCGAAAGGTTGCCGGCTGGGAGCTCGGGGGTTGTAACCTAGAGACGCCAGGATACTTCGGCCCGTCTTGGTGGTAGCTAAGAGGCGCTCCATTTGTGCGGTGAGCTGCGCCTCGGCTCTTTCCTCTAGGGTGTTATGGACACCGAGCTGCAGGAGCCGAGCCGTATATACTCGTAGTCTCCGTTAAGCCCAGCGCCGTCTTGTAGACCTGTCTGATCAGCTTGCTTATCTTGGTCCTATCGGTGACATGCCAGTTGAGGTAGGCTGCAACGTATGCGATGTGACTTATCACGAACGACTGCACGAGGCGCACGAGACTGCCTGCATGCATGCCCGCCCGTCGTGTCGAGACTCGGTGTACGAGCCGGATGGCGTCCATTGCCTTGGTGGTAAGCTTGTTGATGGTAACCTCTCATTACTATTTGTTGGACGCATTTTAGATGCGAAGCAGCTTATGGGCGCGCCTGTTCCCTCCGCCGTTGTGCGGCGTCCACACCCCCACTGCACATGCGCATCCTCCTCCCTCTCCTCTCTTCTCCTTGGCTCATCTCCTCTCCTCTCCTCTCCGGCATTCCTCCTCTCCTCTCCGAAGCTCCTCTCCGGGATTGCGCAATAAATGGCAACACCTGCGGCTCCGCGCGGGATAATGCCAAGCAGCTTAGGGTTAGAGGCGCGACGCAACTTTAGGGTTCATCCACTACAACAGCCCTTGACTTTACATTTCACAGACCATAAGGCGGCCATAATCAAAGCGAAACGCCAACCACAGCTCGACGTCACCTACGTTGAAGATGATGATAATGCCTAAATAAAGACAAACTCATACCACGTACAAACGTCTCTATTTAATGCCTCTCCACTCTAACACCCCCCTCCAATAAAATTTCATCATCTTCCCGCAGGGGAACCCTGAGTAGTATGCGAAGCAGCCATGGGGTCAACGCAACTTCCCATTTCGTAGTTCCGGTAAGTGAAAAGTTTGGTAGTTACCATGGAAACCAAACGGAAAATATAACGGTAGCTACGAACCTCAGCTTAACGGAAACGACGAACTGAAAACTAATGGGAACTTGAGTCGACCCCATGGCTGCTTCGCCTACTACTCAGGGTTCCCCTACGGGAAGATGGCGAAATTTTTTTAACCTGAAAAATAGAATACAGTTTGTAGAAATTAATACGCACCCCGTAACGTCGGGGGTGCCTCAAAATATAAGTTAAGCTTACTGCTTTTCTGATTATCTCATTGATTTAGTAGAAGTCAGTGATGTTACAATCAAATTGTTTGCCGCCGATTGTGCAGTCTTTAAAGAAATCTAATTCATAGAAGATCATATCGTACTACAAAATACTCTTAGGGCGATTGATGATTGGCGTTATCGCTTAATGCTAAACAATGAAAAAACCGCACTTCTGCGACCTACACAAAATTTGCATCCCAGTATCTTCTCTTACTCTCTTCGAATCAATTGCATCACCGAAGTACATAAATACAAGTATCGTGGGGTAACGAAAGCTTCAAAGCTAATTTGGTGGGAGTATATATGTGATATTTTCTCACCGTCTTTTAGTATAGGCTCTGGTTTCTCAAACGAAACCTTGAAAATGCTCTTACGAATGCTGAACTAACGGCGTACAATGCATGTGTTTGAGCGAAATTGGAGTATGCTTCAGTCGTTTGGGGCCCATATAGTAATACAGACGTTTTGCACTTAGCAAAGGTGCAAGGGAAAGCTGTTAGATTTATTTTCGGAAAGTATAGCATATTTATACTTTTTATAGAACAAAATAATATTCGTACCTTGGAAGTTCGCAGGAAAGTTAGGCGGCTGGTTAGTACTTCTGCTTGATTGCTTGTCAGGTAAAATGAAAACTCTTCCCGGCTACGTTAAATAATTCACAACTAGGACCACCAGGCACGCCAATGAATTTTCAGTGACATGTATATTCTTTCAAAAAGATGCCTTCAAAAAGAGCTTTTTTTCCCAGGACTGTGCCAGAGTGGTATTGTTTACCCCTAGATGTTTTTATAGCAAAAACTTTTGCAGATGCTTAAGCGTGTCCCGTTCTTACTCGATAACGTGTTATGTCGTTTTGATCTTATTTATTTGTAAAATTGTATAAAAAAGTGTTCCACGAGATGTTTCATGCATATTTATCCCCTGTATTCCTCTTTATTCCTTGTGGTATTATATTATGTTACAATGTTATATGTAGCCCATCTTGCTCTGGTGAAATGTTTGACTTGCAGTATCCGTAAATAAATAAATAAAGCACTAGACGGCGGAAGCGCCAATGCAGAGCAGCGAGTAAACGTCGAAGCTTTCCGCTGCCATCGAATTTGTAG